>OZ029915.1:4950287-6250287 GCA_964023275.1 Norana najaformis
TGCGCAGGGCTAGAAGGAGGAGGCGGAGAAGGAGGCGGAAGAGTGGGGTGTGCGATCGTGGGGGACAGTAATTTCGGGGATGACGAGACGTTTACTGGTTCGCTGGAGGACCTCGTGAATACGTTCGACGATAAGATCATTAAGTGCTTTAGAAATTACGGCGAACAGGCGGAAGTCATTGCTCCAGTCCAAGTGAGATCACAGGACGACGAACTTCAAGAGTCACAGTAAGTCCAAGACTTTTAGGCTTCATTTATTAAAAAATAGGATCAGAAAAGCAGTAAATGAACGCCTCCCCTAAGTTCCACTATTGTGCACGCGAGCTTTACTCCATTAATTACTTCACCTTTATTCGAATAGTACACATTCCCATGCATGCATCCTAATAATTACACTGAGATAGATTCGAAACGATGGAAAAGGACTATTGTTCTAACCTTGCTAGGTGCATACTCCGTCAGACATGGAACCAGAGTGGTAGAGTGAAGTCAGTGAACACTCAGAGCAGCAGAGCAAAAATGTTTAACAGAGTAAAAATGTTTAACAGAGTAAAAATGTTTAACAGAGTAAAAATGGTTAACAGAGTAAAAATGTTTAACAGAGTAAAAATGGTTAACAGAGTAAAAATGTTTAACAGAGTAAAAATGTTTAACAGAGTAAAATTGTTTAACAGAGTAAAAATGTTTAACAGAGTAAAATTGTTTAACAGAGTAAAAATGTTTAACAGAGTAAAAATGTTTAACAGAGCAAAAATGGCCCATAGAAATAGTTTGATGTAAAGGCAGCTGTTATTTACACGATAGCACATGGCATACAAATATTAATTAATAATAATTAACATGCGCTGAGCAGTAAAGAATCAGGCCTCTGGAGTCCCTTGCATTTTAGTAGGATCTACAGAGCAGTAAAACTAATCGATAATGTCAAGCAGTTCTGCTTGGAGGATGTGTTAAGTAGTTTCATATGTACAAAAGCTCAAACGTTGAATTGCCAACTCTCAATCGATCAGTCAATCAATCAGTCAATTAAATCAATCAACCAATCAATCGATCGATCGATCGATCGATAGACAGCCACTCAGTCACTCAGTCACTCAGTCAGTCAGTTAATATATAGCTTCGAATCTATCTCAGTGTAATTATTAGGATGCATGCATGAGACTGTGTATTAATGGAATCCATGTGAGGTAATTAATGAAGTAAAGTTCACGTGCACCATATATATATAGTGGGAGGCGTTCATTTACTCGGCCCTTCAGCCGGCAGTGGACGAATCCCAAGGACCTGGACAGCGGTCAGTGCATGGCAGGAATTACTTCCGGTGTCTGTGGCTTCTGAGGTCTTTACTTTTTCTGTCTAATGGGCTTCGAATATGGGATGCAGTCTAACTTGGAAGCGACCATCGACTCTCGTTTATGGTGATAACTGCGCTACATAATTCCAGATAGAAATGACTGCGTAACTGTGAAAATGCACTACGTCGTCGTCGTCATCATCACACTCATCATCGTTATCAGTCGTCGTTGTGGGCATCTTTTGCGGTAGTAGCTCATCGACATTATCACCGGTTATTATCACCGCTTCAAATGTTATTCAATCGTTGCTTTATCTCAGACACAGACAGACAGACAGACTGCAGGCAGGCAGGCAGGCAGGCAGGCAGACAGGCAGGCAGGGCAGGCCAGGGCAGGGCAGGCATACGCACGCATGCAAGCACGAACACACAAGCACAAACACCCATACACTGACATACAGATAGACAGACAGACAGGCAGACAGACAGACAGACAGAAAGAAGCAGTCACGCTTGCACAATAAGCAGTCATAAGCACAAGCACAATGGCACAGACACGCAGTTAGACAGATAGGCAGATACATAGCAAGATAAGCAGACAGTTAAAGTCAGAAGAGAGACAGATACGAACACAGAGACAAACACAGAGACAAACACAGAGACAGATACGATGCAGACTTAAACACAATTAGGGGCCATCGACTGACGAATAATCCATATTGGATGAAATGAATGATTTATTAAACATTACTTTCTGTGCCTCGCGTAGCCAACAATTAATTCTTACTCGTAAACACGAATACGATTCCTCGCTCAGCCGATGGACACATGGCGTGTTAACAAATGTCTTACTTACTTACTTACTTACTTACACGTAATGTGTTTTACTTTTATGTTGTGCAGGTCTTAATGTGTGTCCGTATGTCTTTAGCCTATATATATATATATATATATATATATATATATATATATATATATATATATATATATATATATATATATATATATATATATATATATATATATATATATATATATATATGTATCCTAACACACTACGGACTGCACAAGAGGCCTACAATCCCATTTAAGAATTCGCACGTTAAATATATACTTAATCAGAAATTGATAAATCTAAAATGCAATCTAGTCTGATAACTTCTATAGCGCCACTTAAATGAAGCTTAGTTTAGGTTGATTAATCACAAATAGTCGCAAAGAAATACAAATACTGTAAATACAGAAATAAACACAAATTCGTTAGCAAATGCATTACATACTTAATTATTTATAAAGCACCAATAAGTGCGAAGAAGTAGCATCAACTGGTATTAAAAAGTACCAACAAATAACACCGATAAGTGGTTCCATCTAAAGCAAAGAAGTACCAAAAGTACCATTAATAAGTAGAAAAGCCTCAGCAAGTATGCATCTGATCATTATATAGCGCCCTTTGAGCAGTATATATACATCAACACACATACATACAAGTATCTTCACACAGTCAGTAGCTTAAAACATAGCGCGTTCGTAAGTTTCTTGAAATGCGCTATATAAGTATCCACATACATACACATATATAGCACCACTCAGAGCCAATTACGAATAAAACCAACACCTGCCTGCAGAGGCCAATAAATGCGCTATATAAGTACGCACAACAGTGTCCTGCAGTGGACTCTTTCACGACAAAATTCGATTATATCGCGTGCAATTCTACGGTTTACTCTGCCCGGCCATGAAAGCCTCGATCGACCGTTTCCACGGCGCTGGACGCGGCCGCCATACTAATCAGTAATGCTGGCAGGCAGCATACAGATGGCAACATGCTGGGCTCCAGTCTGTCTGGAGCCCTTTGATGAGGCATTGACGCCCGAGGAAGCTGCTGCTGCTGCTGCTGCTGGTCGTCGTAATTGTTCTGGGCCATCTCATTCTAAACATGGTCGAACTATCCCTTTCCATTCTCTCCCTCCTCTGTACGCAGTAGGCCTCGCTTCCATAGCAAAAGACCTTTTCCATTCGCAGTGATACCCCCTTTTATCGGAAATGAGTCCTCCCCCGTTGGATGCAGTCACCCGCGCCCACTGCGTCGTGGTGTGTTTGGATGGGTGTGGACATCCATCGTGTTGTGTTTTGACGTTCCCATAAACTGTTGGTCGAATACAATGATTTCTATAATGAGTCAATGAATGCGTTAGCAATTAGAACGATGGCGATTAAGAGGGTTCTGCTGCTTTTGCCTTTGCTGCGGGTGATGGTGGTGATGATGACGACGACAATGATGACGACGACAATGATGACGAGGATGATGGTGATGGTGGTGATGATGACGATGGCAATGATGACGAAGATGATGACGATGGTGGCGGTGGTGGTGATGACAACATCAAATAAGACGGCTACTACGATAATGATGATAATAGGTGGTGATGCTGGTAGTAGTGCATTTGTAGTTGCGGTGCTTGTACGCATGTAGCTACGTATGTAAATATACATACATTCGTACTTACACACAGTAAAAACACACACACATACATACATTCTTACAGACATACATGTTCCTGCTTGCTCGCATACATGCATGTTTATGTATCTCTCTACGTACATATATGTGTATGTGGGTGTATGTTTGTACTAAATGTAAGTTTTTCTACAGCGACCGTATGGCCTCGACCCTGCTCATTTTTCAATGAATTAATCAGGTGAGATCCTTCATCACCGGTGCCCGTTTGAATGGGCGCCACGCCATTTAAGGTCCCCGTGCACGACCGTACTAGCCCGAGATTCAAATCTCTGAAGTAAGTCACGACCGGGCGCGAACCGGGGATCCTCACGCATAGAGACTCCTTGGCATGCGCGTTTACCGATGTAGCTAACTAGACTCGTGTTGAAGCTCTGAAAGCATCATCTGTAGTTGAAGATTGTTGTAGCATTAATAAATCATATTAACAAAGTTACAATATCAATTTTATTATTATCGTGATCGTCATTAGGCTACTCTCATGTTCATGATTATGATTACTAGTATGATTACTGCTGCTATTGCTGCTGCTGCTGCTAGTACTATGAAAACTGATCAGAGACTCTCTCATATAATTAATCTATTAATCAAACAGTGAACCATTCATTCATCATTTTTGTCATATGATCATTTCCGTTACTCACAACAACATTTAAAGTTAATAAAATCCATCCTCTCAGATCTTCCTGCAGGATATAGGAAGAAACTCATTCCCCTCTCTTGCCCCTAACGAATAATCTCCAGTATCGGATACAAGTCGTGGGCTGCTGTTGCTGCTGCTGATGATCATCATTGTGTTGATGTACGGCTGCTATATTCATCGAGAAGATGTCGAGACACTCGTGTCGGCAACAGCAATTAATGTTGCTTTCAGGATCGCCGTTATTAGATGGAGCTTTAAAAATGGGCTTTCATTATTGTTTCATGGCGGTGATTGAGCTTGGGCTAATCTGAGGCAGTTATCATTTTTGTGATTAATATCGTCGTTGTTACGGCTATAATCACCGTTATGTATGGCCCCTGAGCGTCAGGCATCATAATTTTGCAATTGTTAGATTATTGTTAATAGTATCATATTTTTGGTAATTTTCCCCAAGGAACATATGATGCGAATGGATTTAGAAACTTACTGGAAATGAGGAACAGCATCTGAAACGGCATATACTCGTCAAGTTCTGACATAGGGAATGTACCGAAGTTTAATAATAATAATAATAATAATAATAATAATAATAATAATAATAATAATAACAATAATAACAATAATAACAATAATAATAATAATAATAATCATCATCATCATCGTCATTGTCATTATCATTATCGTTGTTGTTATTGTTATTGTTGATATTATTATCATTCTCATAATAATAATAATAATAATAATAATAATAATAATAATAATAATAATAATAAACAAATATTAATAAAAATTACAATATTAATGTTATTATTATCGTGATCGTCAATACTCTCATGTTAATGATTACGATTACTATTATGATTATGATTATTATTATAATTACTGCTACTGTTGCTGTTGATGCTACTAACCGACTACTACTAAAACTACCACTACTGCTGATTCTGCCACTAATGAGAGTAATTCTTTGGAATGTTGTCAGAACGTGGTGGACGTTGACTGGGAACTATGGAGGCATTCTACCGATCAACTGGTCTCAGTTGTACTCACAAACGACAACGGACAACGAAACGAACAACGACAACGACAACAACAACATGGTAAATATAGTGCCACTTCTTTGTATGCACGCCATTTATTTTCCTAATCAGCGACCGTCTCAGAGGAGTCTTGAACCTTGCACTTCGCTTTAACAGGCGAGCGCTCACACCAATCGGCTACTGTGTCATGCGTACATACATCTGCTGGTAAATGTGATAAATGTGCTAATGTAACTATTATTCAGTGAATTTATTTGGCGCCTTCTCAATATATCTATTTAGAAGCGCTCTCAGTACAGGCCCCGGCGAGAGAGAACAGCTTTGTTAAACGACGAAAACAACTTATTCAGTTACAAGCCATTCACACAAGAGTGCATTAACAGATTTCCAAACGGCGCTATATAAACGACAAATTAGATCAAATTAGCTAACATGCAAAATGTTCGTTCTTGGTAAATTCCTGTTCTGCTCTCTGTTGCCACTAATACTAATCGAGAGGTCTTTGTCATGAGTGCAGTTATGTACTTCCCACTGAGGTTGCATGCATTCGAGGATGCTTTGTTCAGTTCCAGCACATACGACGTCTTTCAAGAAGATTTGTTCTCATATTACACGCGAGAAGGCGCCCGCGTTATAAGTCGCCTCTGCTAACTGTACTAAATTGACTACGGACCAGGCATCTAAGGCCATTATTATATAGATACGGTGCTTTTTTCTACAAGAAAGGTTTGCGTTACTGAACAATTGTAGATTTTGTGCTAAAATTTCATTATTTTTATCAATCAATAAACACTGTAAACAGTGTAAAGTTGTAAACGCTGAAATTGAATTAAAATAATTTACATTATATTACATAATTAAAATAACTTAGTGACACAATACTTTTATTAAAGACTAAATTATTTTTTATTAACCGTTCCGTCTGAAAAAGCACTGGATAGATTAGAGATGGTATTTTAGGAGTCTGGTCTATCATCAGACGACGAAGATGCTTGTGAGGATGAGGCGGATATGGATCAGGATTATGAAGATCGAACGCATGAAGATGAAGAAGAACCCGTCGTAACAGCCGACGAAGTCATCAGTGAAATCGAGGGAATGCTAGATGTAAATATGAATCTACCATAGCCTGGTCTGGTCTGGTCTGGTTTGGTCAGATCTGGTCTGATCTGGTCTGATCAGGGTCCAATCCAATCCGATCGTAACCAACCCTAACCTATCCTAAACCGAACCCTTTTGCCTATCGATTTTGTTTTGACTGAGCGCCTCTAAATAAGCTGGTTCCCGCGACTTAGCTTTCGTTGGGCGCTGTAGAAATCTTGAGATTACGATTACCTTACCCTGGCTACCTCATCTTATCTTATGTGATCTGATCTTATCAAACACTTGTAATCCTAACACTGTTTCGTTTCTGTCCGCAGATTGTCCTCCAAGACATATCGTTTCGTGCGTGATTTACGTTACGTAGCTTTCTTGACTTTTCTTATTAACGATGAACCGCTAGACTGATGGGGCTTAAATTTGGGCCAGCAGGGCCTGCAGTTGCCGTGGTTTTAATTTGCAAGGTATAATCTCATTTACTGACCTCGTAGGAAAGGCGGACTGAGTTGGCGAGATGTCCTGGTATTCACTGGAAGGTCACCCATTCAAGTACTAACCGCGCTTGGCGTCGCTTAACTCCACTTTGCTTCCCAGCGTTGTCGCCACAGCGCCAAGCCGTGTGTACTCATCTCATCTCATCTTATCTTCGCGGAAAAGTCTGTTTTGATCTTCAGGTCTCGACTAAAATCTCTCCTCTTTCTGGACAAATTTCCTCCGTAGGCTCTCTGTGTCTTCTGGATTCCCCTTGGCTTTTCGACTGGACTCAGCATGGAATTTGGCTTAGACAACGATTTTGCTTAGCAGCAACCATCGACTGATGCCTTGAGCATTATTACAGTGGCGCTATAGAAGTTCTTAGATTAGGTAAGATTAGCCCTTTTTGTTTGTTTAGTGATCGATGTTTGTTTAGTGTTCCAGCAATTACTGAGTGATAAGTGATGTTTGGTCTTGTCAGGGTATACCGCCGGATAAGACCAGTTTAAGTCCTAAGAATGGTCTCATTCATAGAAGACCATTGGACCACAAAGTCAACAAGATCGAAGACAAATCGGGTGCGTATTTAACCATTCGAATCAATCAACCATGTGCCATGTGAAACGAACCGTGTAACTGAAACAGGATGTTAACACTCAAATTTTCTGTAAAAAATTGTCTGAATGGTTTCGCTGTGCAACAGGCCTGGCCAAGAATATTACCAAGTAACGATGACTTCCCATTAAGGTCTCGGCTTCTAATGTTCAACCACTGTGGCCCACAGCGGCACTTTCTCTCCATCTATCATATCGTATCACGCCTCATATTCATAACTAGCGTAGCCCCCAGGTTGTTTATCATTATTTGTCTTAATTGAATTTGTCTTTTATATGCAACTCCATAGGCCTATATAAACAGAGTTTGCGGAAGACATTAAAACATTAAAACTCTAAAGATAATAAATAGCTTTATGTCGAGAATGCTTGCGATTTAAGATTGGTCCTGGGTGGAAAATCATCCATAAGAAATTATCCCGATAAAGATGACTACAGATGGCTATCTGGACTAATGATAATGACGATAACATAGCTTAGCCTGATGATTACGAATTATCATAAATGAGCATAACGGTTATGATAGTTGCATTGGATTACACATACACATTTGTGCGGCATGGTTAACTATTCCGTAGACGAATTGTTTGCAGGCATTCGCATCGTGCTTCAGATTTACTGACGTCGTGGGTGTTATAATTGCATTTATTTTTTGCACAATAAGTACTGTAAATAATAAATAAATAAACAAATAAATAAATACGATAATCGTTGATGATGGTGTTGATGCTCACTTGATCACGTGTATGTTCTAAAGATCTAAAGAATTAAGATTTCCTATAGTTGGTCACGCATATGATCTTCTTTGATCCACGATCCTAAGATCGTGTGTCTTTTCTGAAGATCTAAAGGGCCTGTCTCCTAAGATCAGATGTGTGTCTTTTCTGAAGATCTAAAGGGTCTGCCTCCTCCTAAGATCATATGTCTTTTCTGAAGATCTAAAAGGTTGGTCTCCTATGATCATATGTGTGTCTTTTCTGAAGATCTAAAGGGTCTGTCTCCTAAGATCATGTGTCTTTTCCGAAGATCTAAAGGGTCTGTCTCCTAAGATCATATGTGTGTCTTTTCTGAAGATCTTAAGGGTCTGTCTCCTAAGATCAGATGTGTGTCTTTTCTGAAGATCTAAAGGGTCTGCCTCCTCCTAAGATCATATGTCTTTTCTGAAGATCTAAAAGGTTGGTCTCCTATGATCATATGTGTGTCTTTTCTGAAGATCTTAAGGGTCTGTCTCCTAAGATCAGATGTGTGTCTTTTCTGAAGATCTAAAGGGTCTGCCTCCTCCTAAGATCATATGTCTTTTCTGAAGATCTAAAAGGTTGGTCTCCTATGATCATATGTGTGTCTTTTCTGAAGATCTTAAGGGTCTGTCTCCTATGATCATATGTGTGTCTTTTCTGAAGATCTAAAGGGTCTGTCTCCTAAGATCATATGTGTGTCTTTTCTGAAGATCTTAAGGGTCTGTCTCCTAAGATCAGATGTGTGTCTTTTCTGAAGATCTAAAGGGTCTGCCTCCTCCTAAGATCATATGTCTTTTCCGAAGATCTAAAGGGTCTGTCTCCTAAGATCATATGTGTGTCTTTTCTGAAGATCTTAAGGGTCTGTCTCCTAAGATCAGATGTGTGTCTTTTCTGAAGATCTAAAGGGTCTGCCTCCTCCTAAGATCATATGTCTTTTCTGAAGATCTAAAGGGTCTGTCTCCTAAGATCATGTGTCTTTTCCGAAGATCTAAAGGGTCTGTCTCCTAAGATCATGTGTCTTTTCTGAAGATCTAAAGGGTTGGTCTCCTATGATCATATGTGTGTCCTTTCTGAAGATCTAAAGGGTCTGTCCGTCGGTGGCCTTCGTGAACTTCGCGATGAACTGAACGGAAGTATTCGCGATCTGTCGGAGATCCTGATCGAAGAACTGGCCGTCAGAGATGAGCTGGACTACGAAAAGGAACTGAAGAACCAGTTCATCTGGTTGCTGCTGACGGTCCAGAAGAGACGGAGGGAGGTCGTCCTTGAGATGAGTTACCGACAGAAGACCACCGTTCCTGGAAATGGGGTCAGACTAATAAGTAACATCATACAGTTGTAACGTATTGTAAAGTAATATCATGTAACGCCATGTAACATAATTCAATATGATGAGGTGCAATGCGATTTGCTGTGATGTGCAATGGTGCAGTGTAGCTTAGTGTAACGTAATTTAGTGTAGTGCAGTTTGGTGTAGTTCAGCATAGCTTGGCATAGTGTATATATAATGGAGTGTAGTTTAATGTAGTGTAGTTTAATGTAGGGTTGTGTGGTGTAGTGGAGTGTAATGATGGCTAGATGGCGCAACTGGAAAAGAAACATTAGAATATCCTGGCAGGGATTGAACCCCGACCCCTAGGTCGTCAGTTCACCATGTTAGCTGTTTAACTGTTGCGTACCCTGGAAAGTAAACGACTCATCTTGCGATGCACTGTGGTCACGTGACTGTAACGCATGGTCAGTCCGTTGTCGGCTCAGGGTCTAGGGAAAGGAAAAGAACTCTTACGCCACGTCTTGTGTCCGATACGGGAGATATTCGTTAGGGGTAGGAGAGGGAAATGAGTTCTTCTTATATCCTGCAGGAAGATCTGAGAGGATGGATTTTATTAAATTTTAATTTTGTCGTGACAGAAATCATCACATGACAAAAATGATGAATGACTGGTTTACTGTTTGATTAGTGGATTAATTATATTAGAATGCCTCTGATTAGTTTCTCTTGAAGAGGCGCTATACAAATTTCTTATTACGATTAGTATATGACTGAATTCAGAGTAATCGTATTTCATCGTAATTTTTTGTCATATTTTGTGATTTAAAGTTTGCATGTTGACAGTATTTGACCACGGTCATACCTTATCAGGCATCGCAAGATCCGCTGGCCATTGAAAAACTTCAGATATACATTAAAAGTTGGTTTTAATTTAACACTTTATTGATTGATTGAGTTTTGGTTGATCGATTATTGATTTAGTGATTATTGATTTTATTGGTCTGGAATGCGTTGGTTGGGTACACTTGTGGGTGGATCGATTCATGGATGGTTGGCCGATGAACCGAATTATCGACTAACTCACTGAATGACTGCCTGGCTACTTAAATTGACCGGTTAATTTGTCAATTCATTCAGTCGTTCCTTCGCTTGTTGATAGTTTATTAAATCCTAATTGCCTCATCAGTTCGTTCATTAACCCGTACAGTTGTAGTTTTTCGATATTGATTCTCTTCACTCATCAACTGCCGCCCAAGGACCTAAAGAAGAGGAAATGAGTTCCTCCCCTACGCCTCACTTGTGGGGTATCGGATACTTTACTTTTTCGTCCAGCGTTGCAGAACAGACCTAGAGCAGGTTACATCATAGGCCCTATTCACTAATTCACGCGCATATTATCCTTCACTAGGCCGATTATTCTGTGCTTAATTCAGCAAAGTCATTTTTGCAGAATATATTTAAACGCAGTCATTTTACTGGTGTCTTATGGAAAAAGAACAGAAATTACCTTAATATCTGTGGTGATTTTTCTGTCTTAGTTCTTTCGGCCATCAACGAAGATCACTGCAGCGTCCCTGCTTTGCTTACTGACTACATTCTTAGAGGTAAGAGCAGTTGTCATGCCAGGCGGACGGACGGACGGACGGACGGACGGACGGACGGACGGACGGACGGACGGACGGACGGACGGACGGACGGACGGACGGACGGACGGACGGACGGACGGACGGACGGACGGACGGACGGACGGACGGACGGACGGACGGACGGACGGACGGACGGACGGACGGACGGACGGACAGCTCCTATGCACAAAATTCTCAGCTGCCCTTTCTGTAATTATGATTACAAATGGAAATTTTCGTAGAGTTTAGGATCCTAGCAATATGCATATTCTGGACAGTGTTTTTCACTTAAGGCTATTTTGCAGTTTCAAGAGATCTATTTGTAAAAACAACTGCAAAGCAAAGCAAAACCAGGGAAGGAGCATAGACGCCAGCCCCATTTAAGTCATGAATACTTGGAATCTATGACTGCGTGCTAAGTCTCATGTCCCATCGTGGAACGTAGGGTAGGCGCTCATTGTCAGCTCTTTGGTCCTTGAACCAGCAATGGACGAATCACAAGGTCCTAGGTACTGGGCCAACGCAGCGCAGGGCCTGCCCTTCGCTTTCTGATCACGCCCGTATCAAATTCAGTTGCTTGATGTGCCTTCTTATATGCGCTGAATATTATTATTAACGCTGAAAGGATGTTGTAAAATTAATATCCGCAGTTAGGCCTACATTATATGTAATATTACGGCATTCAGTTACGAACAAGACTGTCATCACTATTCATGTAAGCTAACTGAAGTATTTTATAGCGCCATCGTGTGTAATCGTAATCTCAAGATTTATACAGCGCCCAATAAAAAAGCTAAGTCGCGAGAACCAGCTTATTCACAGGCACTCAGTCAAAACAAAATCGATAGGCAAAAGGGTTCGGTTCCACGTGTACCTCTCAAAGGCGTTTCTAGTTAGCCTTAATGATTTTAAAGTTCGTTAAGATCAAGTTCATCTGTATCATCCAAATAACGATTAATAGCTGAAAGTCTCCACTGACGGGCTCTCGCACACACGTAGTGTTTAACTAAGCGATAATAACTTTGTTATTGCTCGTTTTTCATTTTCAGTTCTCTGCCCGACTACATAGAGATGAACGAGTCCTGTTGCTGCCGAGCCGTTGCTATGGAGACAATTTGAAACCGATCTTGACCGTATGCCTTTAGTTCGTCTCTGATTGGTTGAAATTGTTGGCCGGGGCGGGGCTTATTTCAAATCGTACCGTTTCTACTCTATCGATTCAAAATATCGTTGTGCACCTTTCATGCAGGAAGTTTTCATGTGGCAGCTTTTTGTCTGCTTTTGAAGGCAGATATTCTGAAAACTGAACGAATTCCATCAACGATTTTATACACAAAACTCTAAACTGGCCTTTCTGTAATTACGCTGATAAATGTCAGTTTTTCGTAGAGATTAGGATCCTAGCAATATGCATATTCTGGACAGTGTTTTCATATAAGCCTATTTTGCAGTTTCAAAGGATCTATTTGTAAAAACTGCAGCTTGACGAGTGCAGTTTTCCAGTCTATATTTTGAAAGCTTCATCCTAATTTCATTTTAACTTGCTAACTGGACCCGCTTTTCTTCTATTGATGAATGATGTTAACAGTTGCGCTTTGACATTAAACTTTGACTGAATACAAGAACTAGCAGCTGTTGAAATCTCGAGATTACGATTGCGCGATCACCTGATCACGTGTTCACACAGCACGGATTTCAATATCCTTGAGAGGCGACTGGTAAACTTCGTTGATGAACGTTATACATTCGCTGGCAAGACATATTCAGCCTTCAGCAACCACATTCTATTGCGAATGAATGAATCAGTCTGTAAATTTAAATGTAAATGTACACATTTTTCTATAGCGACCGTATGGACTGGCCTAGTTTGCTACATCGGTAAGTGCGTACGCCAAGGAGCCTCTGTGCGTGAGGATCCCAGGTTCGCGTCCCGATCGTGGCTTATTTCAGAGATTTAAATCTCGGGCTAGTACGGTCCGTGCACGAGGACCTTAAATGGCGTGGCGCCCATTCAAACGGGCAGCGGTGGTGAAGGACCTCACCCGATAAATTCATTGCAAAACGAGCAGGGTCGAGGCCATACGGTCGCTATATAAAACCCATATACATTTATTTTACTTTTGACACTGCTCATTTTTCAATGAATTAATCGCGCGAGATCCTTCACCACAACTGCCCGTTTGAATGGGCGCGACGCCATTTAAGGTCCCCGTGTACGGACCGCGCTAGCTCGAGACTAAGACCTTTGAAATATAGCCACGGGATGGGAGCGGCTACGATTGGGTGCAGTGGCGTCGATCCTATGGGTGCCCCTGGGGCCCGGGCCCCGGCAATATTTTGAGCCTGGGGCCCGGCCATTGCTTGGGCCCCGGCAATATTTTAGCTGTAAAATCGGTACAAGGCAGCTCTGGACTGACAAAAGTTGTCATTCTTCACTTTAAGACTTTAGTAAACAATCCCAGTCCGTAATTTCCGATTGTACGTACCTCTCTAGGTATTGCTGTCTATGCCTACTTTTGCTTAGGTAGACAAACGGACAGACAGAAAGACAGATACATGAATATGTACTACAACAGTACATAGTTATATGCAGGTCGACCAAGCGAAGTAAGTCACAAGCAGTTGGACATACAGACTTTAAGCCGCACAGAACTATAGCAATGTTTGACACAACCCTGAAAAATTAATGGAATGCAGGTCATACAACTTGCTCTCACATCAAGGCCATCGCCATCTGGATGTCATCTTCGACTAGTCAGGCAGTAGAGATGCAAGCCGACCCGCTAAATTAGTCTCTTCAGTTACAAAACCATATACATGTACCTTATGTACATATGGTTTTGTAATTATGGGGTGGATACATATATACCCATATTCGTATAGTCGCCCTTTATAATTATAATCCCCACACAGTCCCTGCATCGCTAGCCGAAGAAAGCGCCCTCTGTTAAGTATATGGATATAAGATTTCGTTAATTTTGAACAAGTCAATATTGATGGTGAAATTGCACTTGTGGAGGTAGGCTCATCAGCTTTTCATCACTGTTTGGTGTAGATGCAATGAGGTGAAATTGAAAGCCAGTTACTTAGTTTCCCAAGGTTCAACTCCAGGTATAGAAAATTTTCCTAGTTCACTCAACTATCCGTCCCATCTGTAGAGGTACAAGAAAAGAATCACGTAAGCGGATTATATAATGTGTTGACATCCGGTTATAAATGAGTAATTAATAAATTTAGAGCGTTTTTGAGAGGTTATGCGAGGCGCTTTACAAATGCTGTATTACAACAATCAGAGAAGCAACGAAAAGGAGTAGTCAATAGCTTACGTGTTTGGAATTCGTGTTGAAACTGCCAGCTCAATGGGCTTTTGAAACCGTGCTCCCACCTAGCGAATGCAAATGAACCATTTTCAATAGGCATGCGTCTTTTCACAATCAATGTAGAAGACGCTGTTTAATTTCTACTTATTTTCGAAGATATTTCTTTTTGCTAAACCATGTTTTTATTAGTAAAATATTAGGGCATAACATCAGTTAAAGTAATTTTATAAGATGCGAAAGTGGTAAAGAACAAACTTGTTCATTCCATGTCGGATACACGCCGACACCTCTATTTTTAAGTAAGTTAGCTGACCTCCCCACGCATATTTTGTGTAAACGCATGACTTTAATGGTAAAGTAAGGTAAAGGTCGACGTCAACGACCCTGGCAGCCATAAGATGTTAAACATTGGAAGCTACTGCAATAAGGCTACCATGTCCAACATTAGGACGTAGGGGACACGTTCATTCCAGCTCCGCTGATCCTTGAGCCGGCAATGGATGAATCCCAAGGTCCTAGACACGGGCCCATTTACTTTCCAGCATAAATCGTTACCAAATTTGACTGCCTGGTGACAAAGTTGTAATCGTAATCGTAATTCTGAGATTTCTACAGCGCCCAACGAAAGCCGCGCCGCGAGTACCAGCTTATTCACAGGCGCTCAGTCAAAACAAAATCGATAGGTGAAAGGGTTCAGTTCCAAGTCAAGATCCAAAAGTCAGATGGAGAGACAGGGTGGCAGCTACGGGTGGTGGTGTTTGGGATTGAAGAGGGGAGAGAGATGAGGAAGAACGGGTGTCAGAGTACAATCTGTGAAAAGAGGAATGTTTTGAGCTTTCAATGAAAGGCCGCAGCAGAAATTGCAAGCGGTGGAGCATCGATGAGTTTGTATGATGGGTCAGAAAACTGTGGCAATTCTGGGGGGAGTTTATTCCAGAGTGGTGTGGCACGTGTGTGTAAACATTCTTCCCTCCACATCAGTTTTTTTCTATATTTCTCACCGAAGATTCATTTCCTCCAACATTTTGTTCCTGCCCTTAAGTCTTCCCCACTTAATAATAGTAGCAGTAGTAGTAGTAATAATAATAATAATAATAACAAGAACAATAACAAACAATAATAATAATAAAATTTATATAGCGCCGTAGCACAGCCGAGGCCGAAGAAAAGGGCGCTGTTCAGGTTTTTCCCATTTAATAATGGATCGGTGACCAGCCAGATCCCAGAAAGGGCGGCAAAACTATTTTAAGTAGGCAGGTGTATTACGTATGGATCTGGCAACGCCACACTCACAGCGAAACCTTTAAAAGCAGATGCTCAGCGGGATGGGCAGAAAATAACATACATGACTAATTATATGCAAACAAAGAAATCAAGCGTCCGAAATGTAGTAATAACGTCAAGAATCCTTCTCGTATCTGCAGGCAGCACACTTTCCAGCTGCCTAATCCGCCATAAACACAGACAGGCCGACAGACAAGCACAGGGACAGCCAAACGTACAGTCCGAAGGAATGTGAAGGAGTGGTCAACACGTGCATAGGATTCGTGTAACCAGCGCGCGATTTGATCTAATGGTCTTTTTCAAAACCGTGCTGTCACCTAGCGAATATAACTGACATTAATGAACCTTTGCTGCCATCTTGCTAATGCAATTAAGACATTTTTGAAAAGAATTATGGTTTTACTTTTGTCTATGCTCAAAGAATAGTCTTTAGGTCCAATCCAAGGAATCTATATGGGTCCAATCCAGTCTTTATTAACGAAAAATTTGGGATCTAGAATTAAAAAAGTAATTTTATTAGAGAAAGTAGAAAGGAAAAATGTGTTCACTAAATGTGGCCTATAGTTCGACACCTCTATTTAGGAAGCAGTTACGCTGGTCTTTCTGATGCAATTTTTTTTCTTGCGGTGCTACTTCACAGATTTACATTGACACCAATGTTCCCAGAGGCGTCAATCATATGGGTTCCCCCGGAATCCGGGCTCAGGCAATATTTTGAGTATGAGAGCTCGGCCATTGGTTGGCCAGCAATATTTTACCTGTAAAATCAGTAAAAGGCAGCTATGCACTGATAAAGTTCTCATTCTTCCTGTATTAGGCCTATTCTTGACCCCCATACTAAGGGCTTTGCCTCTGGAACCCGACAGGGGCTTTGCGCCCAGACCCCCACTTTAGGCCCGGGCCCCTCCACTGTTTACTACGGATCGACGCCTCTGATTGGGTGACAACACAAAGTCGAGCATGAGCTACTGTCGTTGCCTTCCTACAGGCGAGTTGAGCCCCAAGTCTTGCTCGCGGCTGCGTTCGCTTCGCCGCTAAACAATCCATTTCCCAAAGTTACGGCTCAATTTGCTGCTCACGACGTCGCCCTGCTCGACAGTATGTTGAAAAGCGTGAACGAATTACTATCTAAAACTCGGAAGAGGGCACCAAAGGTGGACCTGAGTATAAATCGGAGAACAAAGATAATGATAGGAAATGGATAGACAGAGAGGAAGAGTTCGTAGATGATTCCTGCTTAATATCAGCGAGAGGCAAATGCTGCGTTTGGGAGATACACAACAGCAGATGCAGCGTAAGGACCTTAACTTATCCAATGACTTCTATAGCGCCATTATCATATCATAGCGCTTCAACTGAAACCGTAGTCAAAATCGTAATATGTTGGAGAAGCCATGTCAATATTCAATAATTCAGAGAAACCAGAAGTCAAGCCACGGTGGATGGGCAATCTGAAACGAGTTTTAGTTTCGATTTGAACGACAGTCGCGAACCAACAGAATTCACAGAACTAGGCATTGAATTCCAAAACCATATCTGACCTTGTTGGGAGCTTTCCCATGCAAAATGTCGCTCTCTGCAATCGACATTTCGGACATCCTCACTCACGGTTACTGTAATCATATGCGACAACAAAGATGATAATAAAATGAAACATGGACAAATTCTTGACAACAGAGCGGGAAAAATCAACTAAATTATTGCTATTGACCAATGTGGACGTGCGCATCTAACCTTGGTACAGTTATTCTGTGCAGTCTGTACCTTAAACATCGATCTCAGTCAGTCAGAAGTCTGTAATGTGTTGACTCTAAGTTCAGTCCCTTCGCTGGACCAGGCAGTATCAAAGTACCAACTCCACAGCAGTCGGCCCTGCACGAACAGCCAGCGGGGTTGCCTAATTTAGGCCTAAGTTTAGATCTGTTCAAGTGTGGGTGTCTGCAAACGGAATGGGAAAGGTAAAGCTAAATGCAGATAAGAGGGATGGGCCCAAAGTAGGTCATCTTATGTGCACGTTCTTTATGGACGACTCCTTGAGTCTCTTGATGAGGTGCCAGATTATATATATATATATATATATATATATATATATATATATATATATATATATATATATATATATATATATATATATATATATATATATATATATATATATATATATATATATATATATATATATAACGTGATTACAGTTACGATTACCAGATACTATGAACATCGTGTCAACTGTCAACTACGGATATGAGTGCGCAGTTAAGATTACATTTCGAAAGAATCAACTCAAGCCAGAATAAGAACACATAAATTAGGAAGAATCCACAACAAAACTGCATTCCCATATTCAAAGGAACCAACACAAAATATGCACATTTTAAAATTATCTCATACTTCCGTAAATAAACACTTCCTCAGTACTTACACCCTCTGAGCGCGCAAAACAGACCAGGAATAAACACAATCAAATACAAGATTAGTAAATAAATAGAACTTCAATATAATCAGAGTAAAATCATCCCTACAACAGGAAAGTAGTTGGCACAGCAGCCATCGACAAACTGCACTGCATAGCATAAGATTCAATTTCTCACTAGTTTCTGCTGATGCTGATAAATTAACAAGAAAAATAACTGTTTGTACTAAAAACTAAGAGACCGATTGAAATTTGACTTGCTTTGCATAAAGTGAAACAGTACTTTGTTGAAACAGACCTAACTGAATCTAAACACTTCAAAATCACCTCAGACATCTTGAGATCAGCTGCAAAGCCTACGTACACCGGAACCTAGTTTGCATCGCTAACTTTGGGATCCATGGCAACAGTCAACACCGCTTTATACAAAGTTAATGATTAATTTATACAATTTATACAGTCACTTTCAAATGTGAATGAAATATGGGATTCATGTGTGCAACCACATTTACATGAAAATCATTTTATAACGAATCATGTCATACAGCGGCTCAGGAATGCACAGCAAACCATACATATGTGCACATATATATATATATTTATGTATATAAACACCAATTTACATATACATCAATTATGTAAAACATTTTCACCACAATTAAGGTAGCAACTGATGTTCTAGTCACGAACACATTAATGCATATCAGTTTGCATGAGAAGCAGATGCATAGCTCTCAGAAATTTAGTGACCCCACCCAGAGGAAATGTAAATTCTCGTACTCATCATCATCATAATCATCATCATGTACAAACTTCAGAACTATGAACACAATCTCACAATTTCAGTCAATATAATTTCAGTCAACATAACAATTTCAGTCAATATAACGATGACATGTCGGAACGAAGCCTATTTCTGCCAGGACTAGAAACCAGAAGGAACTAGTTTACCAAGAAAAAATCTTGTGAGAGACTGTAATAACTGAATAAATAAATACATAAATAATATTAATTAAGAATAACATTCATTTTCAGATTCTGGTTTATACTTACAAATGCATTAAATGACTGGAAAACTGCAAGAAAAAGGTAGAAGCCAATCAGACAAACTTACTTCAATGTGAAAATTGGTTAAAAAGCATATTCACATATCGCTCACATATGATCTTCATTTCCTATAAATGCAGGACGTTTGATCATGCAATACAATGACTGGCCACACACAACATAATTTGCTGAACTGCCTTTAATAAAAGCCGTAAACACATTTTAATCCTGATTCTAAAAAGGTTAATCTCAATAGATGACTTCAAGCGACTAAGAAAAGCAATTCTGAATAGTGAGCAAACGAATGTAAATTATAAAATCCTTCCAAAGCACCAACAGAAATTGCCATTATTACAATTTTGCAGATTAAGAACACTATATGAGAAAAACACTTTGTAATCAGTAACACAGCAACAGCTGTTATCAAATAAGTTACTTAAAACCTATTAGATTTAATTTTCACAGTTCAGATCTCTACACCAGAACCTCCTTATTACCTCATAACCTCATTATAAAACAGATTCTGATATCACACATTGGAGAACATGGATCAGAAATTTAATTCAGCTTTCAAATATAGTCATTTGGAACTCCCTACCTCCTCAAATTTACTGAGATTATCTTTTCCTATAAACTGAAAACTTTTGTCTGTTTTTGGCTGATAATGTTCTTTGGACAATCACACTCCACTCAACCTTGTCCTTCACCAATTTCAGTAATTAGTACAACGTCCAGAACAGTAAACATCTTGATGTTATCCATTTATGAAATCCTGTGTATTCCTTTTCCATGGCTCTTGACTACTTTAAAGGGTATTACCTGACCTTACCTGGATATGGCAGCATTAAGAAGGAGGCTCCAGTGTAGTTTACAGTACTTCATTTAGGACTCGGTGCATATATGTAATTTATTCACAAATTTGCACAGCACCGCTTCAACAAAATTCCTCCGCGGCACTCACTGTACTATGATGATTTTGGCACAGTGTACTTTCTCTTCCATTCGACATTCCTTCTCGAACAGTCTTCAACTATCAAACTCCACCATTGCAAACAGCTCAAGAAACATTCTCAGCTTATATTACTTTGGAGCTGTTTAGAACTTAGATAGTCATGTTTACAATGCCTTTTCAGCTTCCTTAAATGTGCTACAGAAATGTTCAGATACATACATTCTCATTTACTCCTCCGAGCAAAAAGAAAAGTGGAATCTCTTAAAAATATATTTACCATGATCCTCCTGTTAACAGTTATTCAGAAAACTACCTCACCCATCATTTAACTTATAAAAAAATTACACAATTTGCCTCATAACCATTAAAAAATACATTCCTCCTGAAGTGAAACTGAAGAATGTTTACAAACAGTTGGAAGCTATCTTTACATATATAAGGAACATCAAACATCCAAATTATTACATCAAAACAATAACCAAAATATTTTCAATAAAATGTAAACCAAAATTACAACACCAGAACTCTATGCATACACCACTACACGTAAAAGGTGAATGTAAATTCAATTCAAAACGAACACACGACTAAAAAGATCGAAATCCAGACCTGCCAGTTACTACGAGCTGATCAGATGTGCCCACCAAAATTCCAATATTCGTACAGTTAAATGTACACAGATCTAGAGCTATGCTTCAAACTGTGGTAGCCACAACTATTACCCGTACTTTACGGGTTAAAGTCGGGTAGCATAACCACCTCGAGCTCAGTAATAGATGCTTTGAACAAGGTCAGTCTATTACTAGTAGTCTTAGGGTACCATACTAACCCTATACCCAGACGCTTTCAATAAATTCAGTCTCTTACTGATTATCACAGGCGCTCAAAAGATAATGGCAGCACAAAAGGAACCATCCAGTTAATATTAAACCCTGCTTAAAACCACCATGGGATATTCCTAGAACAAGCAGCTGCAAACGTAAATGTAATTGTAACAGATCACTTGCCTAGACCTCTCAACCAACTGCAGGTTTATTGAGTTGACTGCGTGTGACGGCCCTGTACCTCAGATTCAGATTTACTGACTCAGAGCACATAATAAGTGGCTCAAGTCTACTAAAATAAATTATATATCTTTCACAGTCACTTTCCATATGGCCCGCATTCAGGCTGAAAACGTGAGTCATTAGGGTTGGTGATAAGCATGCACTAAGTTCAAAGGCTTAAGTTACTTTTCAGGCTGGCAGGTCCAGATAAGCGACTACACGTCCTATACATTATTTACAAAATTCACAAAAAGCCAATACGGCCTCTAGATATGGTTAAAGCCAAACACCGGAAGTCAGCACAAGTGCACTATGGCAAAGGCGACAAGCAACTCGGATATGCTGTCAAGGATGAATAAGTTCATTTGGGCATGCAGTCAACACAAGCAAAAATGAAGATGGACTTCACGCAAAGTTTGGTGACATGTTTGTTCCACGCCATTCTTTAGTTTTGATACGTCTCGTTAAATCTCATGGTATAATGCAGAAGCCAGTATCTTCGGCACTTGAGTTAGTCCTTTCTCTACAACAGCTCAGTGCCTTTGATTTACCCTTGTGCAATAGACAATGGTCCTGCACAAATATGAGAAAATAATTTTTTTCATAACTGTTACCCCTACATAAATATGGTATTACTATTAACGATAAACATGGAAAAAGAAAGACTAAGAAAACATCAGCCGAATATCATGTCACCCGCCGATCTACGGAAAATGTCAAAAAAGCAAACAAATACATGACTGGGGCAAATGTTAGGGCCAAAACCACAAGGCCACTGACAACTGGGAAAAGCAACAGCACCTGGGAAAACTGTAATTTCTGATAGTTCCTCATTAAAACTATCAACTATCAGCCAATTTAGGCAACCGTAGTACATAATAAAAGCCATCAGCTCTGACCATTTTCCACCCGTAGCTAACGAAAAGTCCCAACAATTCATTTAAGTCACCCACTTACACTTTTTGCCATTGGCTAATGAAAAGCCATAGTGGCTAACCCATTAGCTCCAAACATTAGCTGTGGCTAATGAAAAGCCCCAACAGCTACATAATACGAGCGGCTGATAAAAGTCATTCACACAAGCAGTCCACTATGGCTAATGAAAAGCCAAACAGCTTGTTTAAGTCAAAAAACTAAAGTTTTTGCTATGGCCAAAAAGCTTTTGCTATGGCCACCAAGTTTTTGCTATAGCTTTTTAAGCCATCAATCCAAACACTAGCCATGGCTAATGAGAAGCTAGACAAATCCAGCAACTGATAAAATCCATTAACACAAGATGTCCACTATGGCTAACTAAAAGCCAACACCATCAGAGGTGAAACCCATGTGGCTAATGAAAAGCCAAAGCCATCAGAGGTGAAACCCATGTGGCTAATGAAAAGCCAAAGCCATCAAAGGTGACAAAACCATGTGGCAAACATAAAGCTAAATCCATCATAATGATGAAACCATGCAGCTAATGAAATGCTATTCTGACCAACGAAAGACACAGGGCTAAAAGAGTCACAATGGCTAAACTGCTAACACTGACTAGCCGTCTAAGCGGTATCGAACAAGGTTTAGCCACGATGGCTAAGAGGTTTTCTCCTTGCTCATGGAGCCCTTCAGAAGCTTTGAAAATGGTAACTTCTTTTTCGATCGTTTGGTTTTCTGCCTGTTGTGCTTTGATGTTGCCTGTTCCACCGTTTCTGCTCTAAGAACTTCTTCCAGTTGCACTGCTTCATTTTCCTCCGTATCTTGTGGCGGAACAGCAAAGTTAGGTGGAAGACTTTCTTCCATTCCATTGCAGTTCATGTGTGAAGCCGTCCTAAACCAAATGTTAAAACTTGGCAGAACGTTTGAAACAGTAACAAAAAGCAAAATCCCTAACGCTGTGAAATGCTACATGGACCATTTGTCCCGACACAAAGGGAAAATTAAAAGTTCCTGAAGGCAACGGAAGATTCATGACAGTTTTGGAAGAAACACGTCTGAGGAGTTTTCTTTAAAAAGCAATGTATTAACATGCATTTATGATTTACAATTATGATAACCCAAAATGCAGCAAATCCTAGTGAACCGACATAATCTGTAGCATCTCTGGGTAGTCTTTCTATAACAACAACAAAATTACCCATCATCAAAGTCATACAAAACATTACAGGTTTTTACCTCTGAGACATTCTAACCAGTTGCTGCAGAAACAACACAATACTATACAAAAACTTAAAATAAAAATCAGTGTACATATGTATCTAAATATTTATGCAGAACCTTTTGAGAACATCTCCAAGGTGCTTTTGACCATGTATGTATGTATGTACATACGTATGTATATATGTATATACGTATGTAGGTATCAAGACACTTAACAGAGCACCCCCTTTGAATATATCCCTCAAAAGTGCTATGGATGATGACCCTGGCAATTCAAGGAAAAATACCAATGAAGTAAAAACATACCACATATTTTTCTGGCCCTCACAGACAAAACCATTGCTTTGCTGCAACTCACTGGCATTCACAGCAGCAGTCTCAGCAGCTGAAGCTGGCCAACCACTGCGACCAGATGCAGTTGATGGTGCACAGTGGCTTCCATAGAGCTGCAGTGAACCATAGGAACCAAGTGACGAAAGAGAGTTTGTGCTCACACGTTCAGCCAGAGGCGCAGACAAGGGGCTTGGGTTGACGTCTCTCGTAAAGCTCTGGGCAGAATTCATTCCTAGAAGACAACGAAACAACAGGTCCTTGTAGCTGAACAAATGACTTAAACACATGATTCTCAAAAAAGACTTATCAAATGATTCTCATAAATGACTTGTAACTGACTCTCACAAATGACTCTGACTTTCTGAGACAAATTCTCACAAATGACTCATCACATGATTCTCACAAATGACTTATAACTGACTTACACAAATGACTCCGACTTTCTGAGACACAAATGACTCATCACATGATTCTCACAAATGTCTCATAACTGACTCACAAATGACTCTGACTTTCTGAGACACATGATTCTCACAAATGACTCATCACATGATTCTCACAAATGACTTATAACTGACTTACACAAATGACTCCGACTTTCTGAGACACAAATGACTCATCACATGATTCTCACAAATGTCTCATAACTGACTCACAAATGACTCTGACTTTCTGAGACAAATTCTCACAAATGACTCATCACATGATTCTCACAAATGACTTATAACTGACTTACACAAATGACTCCGACTTTCTGAGACACAAATGACTTATCACATGATTCTCACAAATGTCTCATAACTGACTCTCACAAATGACTCTGACTTTCTGAGACACATGATTCTCACAAATGACTTGGACAACAGTTTTTGAAGAGGTGCTTTATAAACGTGCAATTATGATTATGAACTGGTGACACATGACTCTGACAACTGAGACACATGGCTCAGCCTCAATCAAGTGAAAATGTTGAAGCTTTCCCAAAATCATTCAGGCCAGAAAACTGATAACGTACTAACCCGCAAGATTGACTCCAACTGCAGATAACTGCATTCCAGCTTTCATCAAATTCGACAAGACCTGCTGACTTGTACAACCTATCAAAACACGATTATCAATAGATCATTAATTGGAATACCTTATCTGATGAAACTATAAAACTGTGCTTGAAAGGTCTTCACACAGTGAACATCTCAGTTTGGGTTCAAATCTGCACAAGAATTAAGTATTTTACGCATGTGTGTATGCAAGTGTCATATGCATATTATGTATGTATGAATGTACGTACACAATTAACATAGAGAAACATAACAGGACTAAAACCTACACAAGCCATGTCAATACATAAGAGTACCAGACGATTATTATACAAACACTAGATGAGAATTACACGAGTACTGCATCCAATCACCCATGCGCTCAGCTTATACTGAATCAAAATAGTGTGGGAACGATAGAAAACTGACCACGAGTTTCAAAAGTATACAATTCAAGATTCGACAAGAACAGGAGAAAAGACAAGCATACTTACCTGGCAAAGACATCACACGACGCAGATCTGCACCCGTGCTATTGCTAGCTGCAAAAATGGAGGCAAGTTTCTGCATCTGTTCATGTATGCAGGCATGCATGCATGTATTCAAGCATGTATGCATGTATATATGTATGTATTTATGCATGTACATATGCACGTATGAAGATGATTAACATAGGACCTTTTGACTGATCCAAAAAGACAACACTTGACGCAGGTTGAATATTTAACTTGCGTTAATGAAAGAGTACATATAATGTAGGGAAAGTCTGTCTGATGAGTAGGGCCTAACACAGGTAGGCCATAGCAATGTCCTTTGACATACTACACTTACACATTTAGTAAGGGATGCAGAATAAGAGAACAACACTGATATCGGAAAAACTATTTCACTTTGTTCCTTGTCTTTACATATTGCCACTAAAATCCCGTACTTGATGGTGCTAAACAGTTCTTTGTTATTTACAGAAACAGAAAGGTTGACCTAGGCTGGCAGGAAACACCAAGGAAGTACTTAAATCGTTATGATAACGGACTCACTATTTTGCATGACTCCATCTTGGCCCCATGGCAAACACACACACATCCATGCCTCAGATTCAGATTTACTGACCTTGCGCACATTACAAGTAATTGTAACTGTAATTGTAATCTGACATTTATAAAGCGCCACTTCAAGAATAGACTCATCAGAAGCGCTCCCGACCCGAACCAGTGAGATCACTGGCAAATAATACAGACTTCAGGCGCTTGCGAAACTGCGGAAGAGACAAACTGAGGAATACTAGCCGGAGCTCTCGGGAAAGGCGATTCCAGCTATTGGGTCCAACATAGGCAAAGCTTCTAGACTGCGCTGTAGCAGTGCGCATGCGAGGGACAGTCAGAAGTCCAAGTACTTTTAATAAATAAATAAATCAATTAAAACAAGCACGAATTTTCATCACATAAACATATTATTTTATAAATGAAAAGAATATCATGGGCTTCATTTATTATGAATCAGCACTTCAGTTTGCATTGCCAAATTTGATATAATGGCCTGACCAGCAGTGCCAAAAACCTATTAAAATGCTGAAAACTGTAATTAATTAATTACTAAGACCCTGAATGCTCAACTTACATTGAGGGAGATATGTTACAGGAACACCTTCTTGCAAATCATCGACTGCAAAGAAGCCACTTTGTTTTTTTGTATGTTGAAGAGTTCGACCTAGAAATTTAAAAAATCTATTTAAATAACTAACAACCCCAGAATTAGAGGCACCCATCTCCGATCTTTTGTATCCTAAGTCAAGACCACTCAAAGACTACTCCACTTCTTTTATTCACTTACTAATTGTAATTACTTTAATTGTAACTGAAATTACCAGTTTTACTGGTAGTTCATGATTTAAACTGAATTAATGATAGTAAGCTCAAGTGCATTACCTCTGATTATAGCGTATGCAATAGTCTAGCAGTCAGCACGCAGGACTGTCAACCCAGAGCTCAGGGGTTTATATCTATACCAGGGCAGAAAGATGTTTCAAGATCTCTGCTTCACTTAAGCGCCCCCCCAGTGAACTCAGAAGTAAAATGAGCACAATGCCTGTACAGTGTCCATGGGAAGATCTGGCAGCAAGGGAACTACTGGCCACCCACACTTGTATGCAACAGGGGCTAAGAAAGCGAAGTCATGAACACTTTATACCCATGGCTGCTTCTTGGGGCATAAAGTTTAATGGACTGCTCTTCTTCTTGTAATGTATGAATAACAGAAAACCAGCAGGATGACAAATGGTTACCATAAGTAAATGTAAGACTGCCTGACTTTATCCGAGTGATACATTACTAAGAAGACAAACAAGCGGGTCCTAGAGATGGCAGGAGTAGAGAGGAGTCTGGTCTGAATAATCAAAGACAGGAAGTTTTCATACTTCGGGCATGTGCAACAAAAGAGTGGCAACTGCTCAGAGAAAGAGATCATCCAAGGCACAATTTGTGGATCCCAAGCTCAGGGAAACCCAAGGTGACACAGATTTATAGCATCGAGTCGTGGACTGAATTATTGTTCAACCAGTTATTATAAGAGACAAGGGACAGAAACAGATGGCACAAAATTGTCCACAGTGCACCCAATCCTCGGCTTGAGGACGGTTGAAGACAAGACAAGACAAGACAAGGTACATTACCAGTAAATGGCATGTATAAAAAATTTGTGAGTCACGAAGCTAAAAGTTACCGGTGCAGGGAATAAACCTAGATCGGCGAAGAAGAGAATTGAGATACGGAATTCCTGGATTGATGATGATGTTAAATCCACAGATGCTTTCGATCTCCTTCCACCGAAAAGACCTCTCTTGAAGGTCCTTCTTCACGTCATCCAGTGCTCTCCTTCAACCAACAAAACCATCCACATATGCATAATTTTCAAAAATGTAGAATAGATACACATGTTGGGCTATGCTGGAAGCGATTCTGCGTAGACATCTTTAGTAGGTGCCATATATATATATATATATATATATATATATATATATATATATATATATATATATATATATATATATATATATATATATATATATATATATATATATATATATATATATGGTGTGCGTATATATATATACATACTGTATATTGAAGTAACGATACAAATAACAACAAAGTTTCTGCCAGTGTAGAAAAGATACAACAATGAAATTAACTAAACTTGAAAACTGTTCTCTTTCACTGGGTCTAGGCTAGCAACACTTCTGAGTATATATATACATATAAATATATATATTACACATACACACTTCCGAGTATATATATATACATATACACTTATGGGTATATATATATAGCCAGTATATATATATATATACATAAATATACTGAACAGACTGTACTAACGTTTAGGATGAATGAAAGAATGAATTAATGAATAAACACGCAATTGGCCAAGTATACTTAAAACGCAATCTAAAGCACCATCAAATGCAAAATAATACAATGCAGTAGAAATGCAGTTAAGCAAATAGAAGATGATATTGAATGACGAGATAAAAGGTCTTAGCTAACCTGACACGAATAATTTTGTCATCTGTATCATCAAGCGAATTTGTATGAGCAACGTGGAATGAACCAAAGAACTTATCTTTCTGTTTTCGAATTTTATCACACTGATAACAGAGACAAGAAAAAGCAACTGCTGTAAAACTGAGCCACAATATAAAATATGGTGGACAAGCTTTTTCAGCTGCTGGACCAAATCTTTGAAACTCTCTTCCTGCATAAATTTGTTCTTTCTGCTCAGACTCTTATGTCATAGTGGTAACAACCTAAGACTTACCGTTTCCAGTTGGTTTATCCCCCATGGGCAGCCTCTCTGTTTATAGTGGACTAACTTTCTCGATACTGACCAGACTGCGGCCTGATTTTGGTACAGCATTGGTTGATACCTTGTATACAACACACAGGTGTTGTGGAAGTTTCTAATTACAATTACTGTATGACAACAAGTGGGACATGGTGGGTAGTGGTATGGTCTATGCCTCATAACCGGAGGGTCGCGGGTTCGAATCTGCCTCAAGCTACTGCACAGCCACCTTATACAAGTTGCTCACCCACAACTGTCTGTGAGGAAGGCAACGGGAAACCACCTCACTCATCTCATCCCGAGTGGCATAAAGACAATGGACCAGCCTTTGGGCAGAGAATTCATCATCATCATCATCAACATCATCATCATCACCACAAAACAATGGCAGCTGGTAAAAAACTGAAACTTCTGTTGTGCAAATTTAGAAACAGAAAATGAATACTTTCTAATGGTTAAAACCATGAAAAATTAAGCTGCAATGTTTATCTTCTTGACAAAAATTTTCAAAAATCAACAAAAATCTCTTCACTGAAACTCCGAATATTAAAGCACTATTTTATTTTCCATAAGTTGTCAGAATCTTTCAACATTTTCTAGTAGAGATTTGATATCTCAAATCTTTAGAAACTCAAACCAACCATTTCTCTAGCTTCCTTCAACTGCTGCTCTGTTTCCTTGCGCTTGGCTTCAAAGTACTTAGTTTCAACCTCGTAAGTCAGCTGAAGCCACTGCTGCAAATCACTGGAAACCAATGATGACCGGTCCTGCAGCTGACGTTCTGCTTCAGTGAGCGCCTTTCTCAGCTACAAATAACAAGTTCAACAGTTCTTTTAACTATTGTTACCCCAGGCAGACAATACAGCCGCAACTGTTCACAAAGGCTTTTCCTGACTAATCAGCTTGTCTTCAGTCGCATCTGTTTAAAGTTGTTAGACAGTTACAGGGCCTTTGTGAAGTTTTTTAAAGAGGATAAATGCTCAGAAATAGACATACATACTTACACACGTGCAAGATGCTAACCATTAAAAACATGTGTCACAGTAGAAAAACAGACTTGTATTAGTATTCCAGCCAGGATGGTCAACTGTCAACCATGGCTGGGAATCTGTTGGTTTGTCACTTCTCTTTCACAGATCCTATCCTAACTCCCCTTCTTCCTCTTATCCCTCTTTCCGCTCCAATCCCAAACATTACCCACCATAGCTGACTCGCTTTCTCTCTGCCTGACTCTTGGATCTTGACCTGGAACCGAACACTTTTGCTTATCGAATTTGTTTTGACTGAGTGCCTGTGAATAAGCTGGTCCCAGTGACATGGCTTTTGTTGAGCGATGTAGAAATCTCGGGATTACGATTATCTGTGCAAGATACCTTCCCCGACTATACGATCATCATTCTTATACCAGCAATTTATTGTTCTTTTAGAACTTTAACATCAGTTAGCCTAGCAAGAAATGCTTTGAAAGGTTCTTAAAGGGTGCCATAAAACACTTGACACATACATACATACATACATTCACACTTATATACACACTTACATGCACACATAGACACATGCACGCAAGAACATAATGAAGTAAGCTGTAATCAAAATCCACTGGAAAAGTCTAGTCAAAATCTGACATGGAGGTTGACTTGCAAATACAGTAAATAAACAAATCCGTTACCATTTACCATAAACAAATCCATTACCATTTAGTATAGCACCAACATCAGTAAGGATTACATAACTGACCTGTTCAAGTTCATCTTCAGCCAACTTCAGACACGAGATTTGTTCTTTCGCTAAAGTCTCCCTCTGCATTCGAAGTCTCTCCGCTTCAGCCTGTGCATGGTAAGTAAGTAAGTAAGTAATCATCAATGCAAAACAAACATCAACACTCGACAACACGTCAAATAACGCAATGCATGCGAGGGCATTAGTAGCTTCAATTTACAGTTTCTGTCCTAATCTAATCTTATGGCTTCTATAGCGCCGCTATCAAACTGCACAAGGCATAAACTGGTAGTCGCTTCAAGTGAAACTGTAGTCAAAAAACTGTACTCCACATGAGAAGTCCAGCCAAAAAGTTTAGCATATAAGCAGCAACGAAGTTTTAATGAAGTTTTTAAGTGTCAAAATTCATGTAAACTGTTACAAGAAATTCAAAATCAACACATCTGGAAGACTGTCTCCCTGACATATATGGCTGAACCCATATTTTGTCCACTGCTCATGCTCTGCAGCCCCTTTTCTGGTCTCCGATGCCTCAAGGAACTGGAGTGGTTCTCTCCATACGACAGGGATTGGAAAGCAGTTTTATGAGAAGAAACCATTGACTGATGCCATTTTTATATTTTTATTATTATTATTATTACTGTTGTTGTTATTATAATTTTAATAATAATAATTATTATTAACAGCACTACAGAAGTTCCAAATAAGATTAAATAAGATGGTAGCTATTGGTTACTAATACAGCAAAATCAAGGGAGTTAGCCTACTAGTCAAAACCCAGAAAGGCGGCCATTCAGACATACAAACAATCTACCTACCTCCTTTCTACTTTGCTCAGCCATGATATCATATGGGTTAAACATTTAAGCTGCACGTAGACTTGAGTCATACCTTAGCTGTGTCTATCTCAAGCTTTAGCTTGTGCTCAACATCGTGCTTGGCACTTATGACAATCTGCTGTTCAGTCCGCGCCTTCTTCAACCTAACGGTCGACAAAGAATCAAAACATTTACTGCTGGAAAACACAGTTTATTTCCTTATTTTTGCAGAGAACCACAGCTGGGACGAGAAAAAATGCCAGTAATATCCCTACCCAAGAATGTAAGAATGTCCTTACCCATAAACAGTGTCGAGTACTGAGGTTCTTAAAGATGCTACATTAAGCGTCAATCTGACTACCTAGTTAACTAACTGCAAGGTTTAGTCCAGCAGTTGCTTCTGTTTTATCATTGCCAACTGTCTGCTGATAATATATACCATAGTAACAGCAAAACAGGAAAAAGAATATAATAGACTACTTTTGGCAAGAGAATGTTTAATTTAATATAATGCTTAAATGATATTAAATGAGCTAATGATAATTATCCCTGCTGACAATAATTGACTTTGATTCATAATAATACACAACAAAATAATTTATCATTATTTATAATAATTTTTATCCACAAAAATACATAAAAATGCCTTATAATATTGATTTACAAGATCCAGGTGTTCTTCAAAGTGATTTTATGCTTGAATGACCTTCTCTGAACTGGTACGAATATTCGTATAATTTAACTGAAACGTTACTAACTGCAGCTGGAGCTGAGAAAGTGCATCTTCTGCCTTCTGCAATGCCTTGAGATCTTTCATTAGTTTCTGCAGATGACACTGTGATTTTCGGTGTTGAAAGTACGCAAAGTAACATCCAGCCACAGCAACAAGCAAGGAAGTTACGAGCGCAAAGTCTTTGGCGAAGCTGTGCATAGCTAATGGAAGCAAGACATTACCATGAATTAGAAGCTGCAACTATACTGTACTGAACTGTTTCACGTGGTAAAGGCACTTACAGATGACTTACACTTCCGATGATATCCGCTCTAATAAATCCTAATTGACTCCAGTGTAACCCAAACAATTCCTACCGAATGCACGGCAAGCCAAGACTTCATAATCTAATAAAATCTGGTTTCGTGCAATCCAACGAGGCCTTATCTCGATCATTAAAATGCAATCTAATCAAATGTAATCAACTGATGCACCACGCATCCACTTGATCTTTCAGTTATTTTTGCTCACTTCAGTTCACGCTCCATTGGCCAAACCTAAAATCAATCCTTCAGAGCTAAATTTACTCATTTACTCTGATCGGCGAACTGACAAGTCCGGTGGCAATTTTATTACGGCCACAGCCCCCAGTTATGGGCGTCCAGGTGATCTAAAGGCGATTCAGATCTGACTGTAAGTGTAGTAAAACTGCTACCAAAATAATGACACAAACACTCCTTGAATACAGATGAACCACGGAGCTAATACCGCTACCCAGAAACCTGATGGCTCATTTGCATTCAAACAGTTACCGGTACATTATTTTATTGAAGAATTTCATATTTGCACATGTGCACATACACGCCAACACACACACAGACCAGAACTCAACGTTCTTGCTCAACAAGAATCTGAGAATGTATGTTCTCTAAGTCTGATTGTTGTCATTGGCGGCAATAAAAAAATGAATGACTGATTGACTGAACAATAGGTGGCCAGCACAAAACTGAACAAAATTATTACCACATATGCCATAGTAGCACAAAAAGTGCTATTAGGACAACTATCCAGACACACCAAAAGGGAATCTTGATCCTTGGTACATTCCCTAGCTACCGTAAACGGAAACCTTGACCCATGGCTGTTGTGTGCGTAATTAAGATTAGATTTGAAAAGCAGAATATGAGAAAACGAATCTGCAAATCAATGTAAACTGACTTTTCGGTGGACCAAAGAGAACAACATCAGCAGCTTTGAGCGCCAGTTTCTGCCTGTGGACAGGATTCTTTATCCCAATGATGCTAAGCAATGAATGCGATGAGAAAGATGTCAACCTGCAATTGAAAAACATGAGACAATAAAAACACTATATCTATCTACTCTGAATTGCAATCATCCCAGCCCCAAGCATTAAGGAAGTTATTGAGATGTTGCCTATATCATTACAAAGAGCCAAAAATCGGAAGAATTTTTGTCAGAAGAAGGGATGTATGTATGTACTTAACACTTCATATAACACCTTTTACGCAACTCACTAAGCTGAAGCTGTGACAACCTTATGTGGGCAAAGTCATTGGGGAACATGCTTTCAGTTCCACCTTGCCCATGATTTGGAACAACATTCCTTTCTCAATCAGATCTGCTGCATCAATCTTATCCTTCAAAATCTTTTATTTTGCTAAGTCACCTATCACTTGGGTTTCCCTCCTTTGCTACTGGCTGTCTCCCCTTGAGCGAATGACCGTGCCTCTGATTCAAATTATTTTTTACGCCTGGCATGTAAATTTCTTAATATTCCTTCATTCATTCATTCATTCATTCAATTCATTCATTCATTCATTCATTAAAGCACTGCACATATGGATATCTAATTGATCTAAGCAAGTGCATTATAAGATAGTTTGAAAATGCTTGCAGCACAGAGTCAATGAAAATGGCCGTGTAGGTGAAAAAACTCTTCTTATTATTTAGCACATTGTTCATCAGCAAGTCTAGAAATTCAGCATCATTAAGTAGGTCAATCTCGCTTCAATGCATATTACCCAGTTCAGCAGCAAGACAGCATGAAAAGTAACATTTTGATAACATTTATCAATGATGGCTGTATAAGCTTTTGAGCTTCTTCTCACAACTCATCCAATTTTTTATTCTATGTTTACATAATTTAAGCAATTAAAACATTTATTAATGATGGCTGTATAAGCTTTTGAGCTTCTTCTCACAACTCATCCAATTTTTATTCTATATTTACATAATTTAAGCAATTAAACATTGAATCATAATATGCAACTTGTTGCTATGTTTTTTGACTTTGGTGTCAACCACATTACATTATTATAAGTTCGTGAGCAGTTTTCATATTAGGATTAAGTATATAATGAACACAGAAAATTTAACAAAATTTATGCATCATATGCTAATCTTACTAAGCACCAGAGTTGCATAATTGCAATTGTAATCAGCAATTAATAGTATTATAACAGTAATATTAAAATAGAATTATTATAATACTATTATAATATGATATTTTAATAGTAATATATACCTTGGAAGCATACGGCCATTGACGTCATTGATACGGAAATTGATGGCATACTGTGGCAGTTCCACATGAATGGTCAACCAATCAATAACATCATCAACAGTCCATTTATACGCTAGAAAAAATGGAATAGAATTTTCAATAACACCAAATCATTTTTATAGCACATATCATTTCAACATGAATTTGGTTATACCATGGTTGAGTACATAGAAGTCACTCCCTTCTTCCTGTTATCTCTCTTTCTCCTCCAATCCCAAACATCACCCACCATAGCTGCCACGCTGTCTCTCAGCCTGACTTTTGGATCTTGACCTGGAACCGAACCCTTTTTGCCTATCAATTTTGTTTCGACTGATATACATTCAAAATAAATTTATTATCAAATATGTTTGTTCTAAGCAATATCATCAATCAATTACAATCATATTTTAAAACTGAATTTTAAACAAAAGCTGATGTAACATAATGTGGCTTTCTGTCAGTCATTTCTGAAACAAGATGAACTCAATAATCTTCACAGTGTGAAGTGATTTACCTTAACTGTTTGAAACGAATTTACTTCTTTGTTTGGAGTGAATTACCTCCAATCTTTGAAGTGAATTGCCTACACTTTCACTGTTTGAAGTTAATAACCTATGAATAAGCTGATTCCTACAACTTTGCTTTCTTTGGATGCTTTAAAAGCTAGAGATTATGATTACAATCACTTTTGAAGGTAAATACCTTTGTTGTTTAGCTATCTTCACTGTTTGAAGCAAACTACCCTCACTGTTTAAATTACCTTCTCTATTTGAAGTGAATTTACCTTCACTATTTGACCAAAGCTTCCATAAATCCTGAACACTGATAAGATCATCACTTTCGTGAAGATCAGCTCTCTGCGTCAATCCATCTTCAAGCTTCAGATCATCACGAAGAAACTAGAAACACAAGCACCACAAAGGCCTTAACGTGATGCTACAAAAATGGAGATTTCCGGCAAAGGAACATAAAGAAGCATAAGCCCCACAAAAGCAGCACTTTAACTTAATACTATGTACACGTAAAAGGAGATTTCTGACAAAAATTGAAAGCACAAGCATCACAAAGCTGCACTTAAAAAGGCGGAAAATTGAGATTTCTATATTTTCTTAAGATCTCTAACAAGTCTCTCAAAAGCTGCACAAGAGAACATCACATTTAAGTTTACTTATGAAACTGAAAAACTGCCACTGAATCAAGCAATCCATAAGAAAAAATTAGTCAGTCTTAACGACAACCAACCGGCTGACCTCACTGCTTTCATCTCTGTCAACATCTCCATTCTGATCATCATCTATCTGTGCGTGAAGCTGTTTAATGGCCTCAAAACCAAACTCGTCATTCTTACAAACGAGGTCTTCAGCCGGACAATCTGAAACCAAACCAAAACAACCAACTCTACACATACGCTCTTAAAGTAATGACCGCAAACAGCGGACACTATATTTACAGCACTGCTTTTTCAATGTACTAGGTGTTAGTTTAAGTACAGTGCATGCACATTTTTATTTGTCTAATAAAAGTTTACCCAGAAACAAACTGTTGGAAACATATAAGTGTAAACAGTATTCAGCAATTCATAAACTACTGGCAATTTACTGATGAATTACAAGTAATTTATTGTAACACTAACATTAACAAATTTTACCACTACTTTTAAAACCCTACCAGTATGTAAAATATTATACAATACTGTAGCCATACTGTACACACACAAATTCTGGTAACAAAACACATTCACAAAAGCCTATTGTAGCACTGGCAGTAGTAACCATACACAAAACTGTCTTACAGTAGGCAACACTGATGGTGATTTTACAGAAGATTATTGTTTGTTGAGCATTCTATCCACAAATCAGCCAAGGTTATTTTTGATAGTCTAGAAAGCTGACCTTTATATGAAATCAATTTAGGCCAAAGAAGACTGTAGGCAATATCTATTTCAGGACTTGTCAAAGTCAGCACCATAACTCTGTAGTCAATATACTTGTTTATCTAATTATGCACATATATTATTACACTCATACATATATTTAAATAATTATCATGTATTATCATAATTATCATGCAGTACATGTAAAAAATAACAGCTGACTTAATGGTTGCAGTTCAGCTATGATAGATTCTATATGACCAAGTAGGTCAGTTTCAGGACTGTTCCATCTTCCAGCATATTTACTTACCAGCCTTAGCTCACCTTGCTGTGCCAGATGGGTCATGGCAAAAGTGTTCTTATTTAAAGTAGATCAACTTACTGATTTCAACTAACCTCACCTCACTTCACCTCAAGAACTTCCTTACAACAAGTCTGTATAATACATAAATCATTTCGTAAAGCTTAAACTTGGGTCCACATCCCCACCATGTTATAACAGAATTCCCATTATAATGAAGCAAGCTGTAAGGATGTCCCAGTGTAGCAAATGCCTTGGACAAATAAACAATCAAGACAGAATCAGAAAAAGTCATTTTTCAATATTCGTATGCAAAGGATCAAACAGAAGAATAATTACTATAATGAAGAAAGAAGATGAACAACAGTTCCTTAAGCTAACATCAAGAGGCAACCACAAGTATGACTTCATTTTCTTAGCCTTGGCATATGAGGGTGGGTGGCCATCCTCTTCCTTGTAGTCTGATCTTCCCACCAGCAGTTGTAGTTGATCTACTCACTTTATGGCTGGATTTGCTAAGTAAACTAATGGAACAGAAATCTATTCATGTGTTTTGTCCTGATGGGAATTTGAACCCAACAACTTTGGGCTGAAGTTCAGCACACTAACCTATAGACTATAACATTATAAATAACTGCATAAATGCAAGCCTTAGAGTCCCTGAAACATCACAGGCAAGAGCAATTATAAATCACAAGTAATAGGTATATAAGTCTGCATTGACCTTTCAAAACCAGCTCATCCATTCATCACCCACAATGAGTCAAGAAAACAAGGTCATTTGTAAGAGCCCAGTCGTTGGAAATGGACAAAGAGACTGAGAACTAGTTCAAATGTAGTTCTGTTGAAATTCAATGATTTTTGTAAAGAAATTGTTGGTTGGTTGATTACAGGTAAGGTAAGGTAAAATATGATAAGGTAAGTAAAGGTAAATTAACATAAGGCAATTCATTAATTCATATATGCTTCTATCATCAGTTTGCCTCATACAGATGGTGTTGGGAATTCAATGATCTTAATGGGTCACACATACACATACAGTGGCCAAAATATATAAATCTGTGACCTTTCTGAACTTTCTGGCCAATTCTGTTATATCACCAACACTCACCTCTCATAATCTTCTTTCACACCTTCCATTTCAAACGAAAAACTTCCACATCCTCCAAAAAATCCTTCCCTAACTGCTCCACTTCTCCTCATCTTCCTCTCCAAACACCACCCAACATGGTAACCAGCCTTCTACTACATCTGCCTTCAATGAGTTCTAATAACAGTTAGGACAGTGAGAAGCACCTTCAAGATTTTACTTACAAGGCATTAAAAAAGTTTGGTTACATTACAGTACATCAAGTCATGTTACCTTTGGACTCTAACTCAGCAAAAGGGTAACTTTGCCATGAGTATAGGTGATGTTCATCTCCTCATGCACTTTTCATCCCTGAAAAGCTTTTATAACACTGGTCAAGTTACGTAGCCAAATGCCTTGCCTAGAATTCTCCTTCCATGTCATCTCTATTTCACAATAGTAAGTGTAAATTCAAAATTGTTAAAATGCTGTTTAAAAGCTAAGCACAGGGCACCAGCTAATTCACGAGTGTTGTGTCAAGTCAGAGGTTTGCCCAAGATGCCATGTCAAGAACCAAGATGGGAAGAGTAAATCAGTTTTCCAAAGGAACTCAGCTTATTACTTCAAATTAAATACTGCTAGATTATGTAAAATAATTAAGCTACTACTAAGTATTCATGTGAAAATGGAGACATAACATGCATCTTCAGATTAAATAACATACCTCTTTCATAACAGTTAACCAATCAGGGTCTGGCTGAAACTATCTAAGAATGAGATTCTGCACACACCTCTGACTAAATTACTCAAAACTCACTACACAAATATAATATTTGTCAAAAAAACAGTATAAAAGCAAGTATTGCAGTGGGCTGCCATTTAGTCAGCTGCATGCATATCTTTTGTAGAATGCATACAAATGAATGCAAAAACCTTCTAAGAGGTAAAAGATTTGTGGCCCACCAATATCAAGGCTCAAACCAAACGAAACCCCCTACCATGATTTTGCAGAGATTGCAGGAGGTAAGGACCATTTTCACATTTGAAGGACTGGTTACACTGAATTTTGGAAAAAAATCCTATATAAAAAGAAAAAAATGTGTGGTCTCAAAAGTCATAAGATTGAGGCCTAGGTTATATGACTCTCTTGGACCACCATCTAATAAGGCCTGGATCTGATGTCATGCAAGAAAAAAATTATTACAAATTATGGACAATTGGAATTAGTGCCTATGACAACCTGTACTTCAGTACTCAGAATCACAATAATAGGCTTGATAAAAATCACTGCTATCCCTGATCACAACCATATAAGTTTCAGCCACATCCTTTCCAGTCACGGCCATATATGCTGCTACTTACGAAAAGTATAGTCCCATGCTATACTCGCGTCTGCAGTTTCAGTTTCTTTGGTGTCTTTATCGATGCCAGCAGTTTTGCGATCGACGATAAGACTTTGGCCGACAGGCGGCAGATCTTCAAGGCGTCCCACTACAGTGACAGTGCAGACGATGGCTATGGTCCACGTAATCCAAACATTCCGATACCTCGAACAGAACATAATTTCGCCGAAACCGCATAATATCAAGTCAGATGGGAAGAGAAAGAAAACGCCGTATTTTATACCATTTTTGTTTTTACGATTGTCTGTAAATCAGCATTTCGTTGCTTTTCGCCAAAAATTGTCCATCGCACCAATTCGCGAAAACAGAATCTGTTGCTACGGGCGGTTGCTTAATCACGCTATATCCGAAGGCAGCTTCCCAGCCTGCATCCTACGCCATTTACACCTTTTATAAATCTCAACCTGAAACGATGTCATCTTTCAAGAAAACTTCGCCGTAAATATTATTCCGCGTTATATTTTTGCTTATAATATGTTGAAATTCTTCTAAACGACTTCTATTAACAAGAGACACATCGAAGACTGGTGAGAATTTATATGCGTAGTACTCGTGTAGTTAATTGAAAGTGACACGTGGGCCTACACAGAGCCCGCGATGCAATAAAGAGATTATCATTGTATCAACATTATTTATTTTCTGCCTCGCGCATGATTTATTTCCCGATGTCTTTAGCCTGATTTTAATATCCGCACGGGGCCTTTAAAAGCAGAGATAGTGTGAGGCAAGATTTATATTAGGTTTGCGAAGGCTTACATAGGTATATAAAAGTGCTAGTGCTATAATATAAGATCGTAATTGTTACTGTAATTGTAAATTCGAGATTACTACAGCGCCCAACGAAATTAGGTAGCGGGAACCAGATTATAAACAGCATAAACAAAATAGAGAGCTTGAAATTTTTACTGTAGACTGCAAGTCGTTAGAAAATTGCAAAGTAATGTAGTAAATAGGGCCTGCACGTGGGACAGATTGTTGTCCGATTTTCTGGACATAGAAGTGAGAAGAAGTATCCAGAAATTAACTTCTCGAATGTAGGAAGAAAGGAAGTGCCGGGTTGTCGGAGGTTGTAGGTTCTAGCCCGGCCTACACGATACTGTCATGTTTCGGTCGAGAGAGTTGCCTCGACTGCGCCAAGCGAATGCAGATGATAATTTATTCGGCCTATTTTGCGTGTTTCCTTGTATGTTTATCATCAATAAAATAAATGTATTAAAAATGAAGTATTTAAAAATGAATTATAAAAATATTTTAAAATGAAGTTATTTGTGTTTTTGTAAATCTTGTATTACTTTTTCAGCCGATGCCCTGCATGGTTCGAATACTTCTCGGACGGCCGTGGCACAGATCTTTGGCCGTGGTCGTTGAGGAGAGCTACCCATACAGCAATGTAGAGATGATCAGCGAGACGGATTCAGGGGTTGTGTTTAGCAGCATCATCGTTTACCAGCAGCATCGGCCAGTCCCTGCCAGCCTCAACCTATATGGGCTGGGATGCAGTTCCAGAATTACGACAATTATCGGATCCGTCATACGAGCTCACCAACACTTCACCTCTTTCAGTTTCTGTGCTGGTCTTTCACTCAAGACTGAAAACAGTTCTTTTCCAAAAATCTGATACTGATACTTCATCTTCCCTTATCTCTCTTCACACTTCAATTTCAAACACCATCCACCGTAGCCGTCCGAGTATCTGACTCCAGGATCTTGACCTGGAACTGAACCCTGTTGCCTATCGATTTTGTTTTGACTGAGCGCCTGTGAATAAGCTGGTTCCCACAACTTAGCTTTCGTTGGGCGCTGTAGAAATCTCAAGATTACGATTATGATTACATGTCTCGTCTGTCCGTATTACCACCGTTACGGATGAACGCAGAGCTGGGATGCTGACAAAGACATGAGTCCTGGAAAGTATATAGTGGAGGAGTTCCGCAACAGCAACTGAAGCAGCTGCTGTCGCCTGCCAACTCTGTCACATTGAGCTGTTTTTGTGATTATAGTATACGTTGTAATCAGTTCTTAACTTGCTGTAGGATGGTGGGATAGAGACCACACTGTACAGAAGCACAATAAAACAATAATAAATCATATCTGGCAGCTTATATTTATCTAAATAAATCATTATTTAACATCTTGGATCTTGTTGATGAATTTTAAAATATTCAGAATGCAGACACAATACGTATTGCCAGCAGAGCATGACAAACTATCCAGGGGATGTAATTCATCAAAATCTCATTCATCAAGAAAAGTTTTAAGCATAAATTTTATTATTGAAAAAATGTATAAAGCAGTGATAATATAAATAGTGCCAGAGGGGATACTGCCAGGCATTTTATTTTTTTTTGTTTCATCAATCATACATCAACTTACGGTGGTCGGTTAAATACAAGTGTCATACATGCTTCCCATGATAAATGAAGAAATCAAGTAATGAACATTTAACTAGCTGGCATAATAAAACAGTCACTGGTTGCTGAAGTACTACATTTGCCCAGTTTTTTGTGCAGTAAATAGTAGTATACAGTCACTGTTGTCAAACAAAATGAAGCAACTTTCAAGGCAAAATTTAGCTTGTATTTTACATCAGATTATACACATCATTGTTGTACTGAAGTAGATTATGTCTTGTGATAAGGAACAATGTCATATTAAGCTGTATCAATGTCAGTCTAACAATAATTTGACTTTTAAGTTAGGTTATTGTGCTAATTATGCAACTATGCAACAATAATTATTATTAGATGACAGGTAAATTTCCACATCAGTTGCAAATATAGAGAGGCAGACTAAATAGCGTACTGTTTATGACCCATTTCCATTTCACCGAAACAACTGCACAGAAAGCGCAAAATGTACTTTCTTCGTGCAAAAATGCAAAATCAAGTGAATATGACACGGTCTCTTATTCAGATTATGTTTACAAAAAGCCAATGATGATAGTTAATTTTGTTTCTGTCAAGGCATGACTGTCGAATGATGAACACAGTCGTTTTTGTGATGTTATGAGCTATTTGTTTGATTTCAGTTAATGCAAAACTGCTGTATGAACATACAATAGTATGTTTGTGACATAGATTATTATTATTTATTACTATTTCTGCATTTATCACGTGCCAATATCTAATGACTAAGCACCAATCTGGTATGAAATCATAAGTTTGTTTGCATTATGAAGATATGACAGTTTTGCATTCAGTTTCATTTGTAAGTCACTTTCATATTTTAATTCCTGCAATTTCTTTAGCTAATCATTCAGTTAATGAATCAATCCATTCAGTCGGTCAATCAACATAAATCAAATCACCCATTTAATCAACCAATCATCCAACAAATGAGACAAATAACCAAACTATTAATCTTTTAATCAATCATAGATAAATGCAAATCTTTATAAGGCAGCATACTGCATACATTGACATATACCAGTAGTATATATTACTCACCATAGCCAACTTCATTACGGCTACAAAGTCGCTCTCTACATAGAAAGTTATATCAGCTTAAAGATAAAATAGTAAGCAAAAGCACAACCTTTTTTGTGTAATACATGAGCAATTACTTTACCTCAAATAGCAGCAGAATAAACCTACAAAGAATAAGGTACACTGGAAAAATGCAACACCAACACAAATCAGCCTCTCTTCATCGACCAATACAAAATTACATGATCGTGTAGCTTATACGTTGTAACAAGTGCGAGGTGTCTGGTTGTACACTAAAAACGGACAACTTCACCAATAACATTAAAAAAGACACTAAATTCTGGACTAAAACAAGGAAGAAGTCACTGTCACCGCAGAAATAGAATACCATCTCAAATAAAATGAGAACACTATATGAAGCATCACAATAGCCAAGAAAAGAGTTGGCAGTGAAAAAACACTAGGCTAATTTACACAAATAATCTGCAAAACCAGTCACGTCATATATACAAGCAGATATTTTCATATGCAGCCAAAAGAAATTTTTCTCTAGAATAAAAATCATAATATCTTTAATAATAAATTAATAACAATATTATAATTATACTGAATAAAAGTAAGAATCAAAATAATAAAATAAAACTGGGAAGAGGCTTGATTTCCTAGAAATCACCTATATACGTAACCTAATTTCTCATATCGTCAATAACTGTTTTTATCACAACAATAAGAACTGTAAAATCTATATGATAATCACTGATTTCCAAGGAACGCTCACGGAGTTGGATATCTTTAAAGTTTGCCATTCTAGAACAATGCTTTAAGAACAACATTTAGAGTATAACAATAATAACAATTATATTAAGAACACTCAACACCTGAGGACAAAGCCTAATTTTCCATACATCTCTATTTTTCTAAGCTTAATTTTTCAAAATCACATGGGATCATTACTACGTTGGGGAAGATAATAACAGAAAAAATATCTCTAAATTCTGTAATCCTGAGAGGAAATATGCGTCTGAGAAAAAATTTAAAATATATCCTTAATCTCCAAAGTCTTTTCAGTCCTGAAGTATCATTTGCCCCCTTGGAAAGAGTACTGATAATAAAGTATTAATACTAATAATAAAGCAATAATGCTACTAATAATAATGTACTATGTTGTATGTAAAAGATCGGATCAATATATGAAAACAGAAGAACTGTTAGTTGAAACAAGTGAATGACGTTCTCGTTGGGAAGGTGAGGAAATGGAGACTGAACCTTGAACAACTCTAAAGTTGTCAAAATCTGTTATGAATATAAATACTATGATTTTAAATAAAAGTAACAAGATTAATAATAATAAAAGCAATTAAAATAATATTAGATAACAATAATAATGACAAAAATTGTCTTTGTTTATGCTTTGTGCAATGAGTAAAATGTTGCAAAAATAAATTTAAATAATACCCTAGGAAGCAATTAAAACTTAAATCAACACTTTCAGCATTAGTCCATAGACTTTACAACCTTGTGACATTTTCGATGAACAAGAGAAGAGTAATTTGACAATCTGCATTTCACTTAACATTAGCTTTCTACTTCATATCCCAGTTTCTCTAAGCGATTCTGACACACATGACTGCACTCCACAATGATACAGGAAAAGCCACACATCACTGCACTTCAACAGAAAGGAAATGTAACACTTGCTTATTATCATTATTTTCGTATTTACGTTGATCCTTTACATACTAAAGCTGAAGAATTCTTTATAAAGAAATTCAACTTTTGAACCTTCCCTGGAACAACATACTTGCATGCTAAGACTACACCTCAGATTTACTGACCTTGCACACATTAGAAGTGCTTTTAATAAAATAATAAATAAATCAGACCCCTTGCAAACAACCACAGTCTGTGTATTACTAGTAAATTACCAAGTGGAAAAAGTGGACTAGTTACAAAAACCGTATTCATGGGACAACTTTGGGCAACAGATAATTTCTTATTGAATTTGCATAAATCATGGGTCATACAAGATAAACATATGGTGTTCGAAACCAAACTGTAGCCCTGCCATTTCAAAGTAGTTGAATGCACACTACAGCTAGCATTGGGCATTACATTTCGTGCAAAAGATCAGTAGCAGCAGCAACTCGACAGATAAGACTTTCATGGCACAACAATGAACACAGAACCTGATATGAATAAAAAAAGCAGTCCTTTACACTGGTAAAGTGTAAAGCCATTGGTAAAGTGTGAGCAACTTTATTTTCTTAGCATCGGCATACGAAAGCAGGTGGCCACTCCTCTCCCTCGCCTCTGGATCATCCCACCATCGCTGTACGGTCAATTTACTGAGTTTATAGCCGAGTGGAACAGAAAGTTTGAAGTACCTTTCTGTCCTGGAGGGGATTTGAACTTCCAACCTCTCAAGTGATGGTTTAGCATGCTAGCCACTAGGCCCCATATCTGACCTTTTATGGAATGGCATAGCAACATCACTTGATCACTGCATAAATACATCTTGTACTTACTCTTGTATAATCTCATAATAATAATAATAATGGCTAATTTTGCAGCTAATTTTTTACTTCCTGAGGGATTATAGGTACCTTGGGGCAAAATAATAATAATAATAAACTCCTGAGGACAAGGTCTGACATGGAATTTCAAATTCAAATTGATGGCTGTTGAGTAAAACCAATAGCCAAGCCAAAGTTTGCTTAAAAGACTATTCATATGCTGTTTCTCAAGTACTGATATATTATCGATCAACCAGAGCTTTTTCCAATACAGAATTAAGTACAAACATATATTTCTGATCTACCAGTTTTCATGATATACAAATAATTCGTCAATAGAAATTATCATAAAATAAGGCACAAGCAAAGATCTTCTGCCTAACAATCACGGCTGCATTGTAAGTTCAGGCACCGTTTTTGACTACAAGATCTTTAAATATCACAAAGAACAGAGAAATAGTCTACAGCTTCCTAAAACGGGTAACACTTATGGTAGATCAAAAGCAATATTTACATAATACATTCACAGTTCTTGCTTCAGCGTGGATCAAGGACACTTAGAAAGAAGCTTAAAAACACATCATAAAAATCAGAGCAATCCATACAAACAAAACGTCACCTGGCTGAGAAACAGAAATATAAACCATAAAAATCCGTCATGAGAGCCAATCTTTACAAGACCAGTGCAGTTCATATATTTGTCTGAAGTCAAACTTCACTTGTTACATCATTTTCCGCGTCCTGGTCATAAATGCTAATGTACTGTCTTCATGATTTGAGTCAGAAGCATCCCTCCCTCCAGTTTCCATCATTCTGTGTCGGCATTGTCAAGGTTTTCTTCCACCTGGAAATGTAAAGTATAGTAAACGTAAATGTAAAGTATTGTTGATAACTTGGTTTTTATTGATATTGCTGACAGGTGCAGTAAAGTTAAGACAAACTGAGCCAGATCAGTGGATGGGAGACCTTATAGATCTGTAGAATACTAGTCTGTTAGATCGCTTTGGTCAAATTTTAACAAGCAAACTCTCAGTTCTTTGACGGATACACAAAAATAAGCATGGTTTTGGAATAAACGCTAATTACAAATTAAGCAAGGACTGCAAATCTATAAAACAGCAAATGACTGTAACAGTCTGTATATTGGTAGGAGAAAGTTTGAAAAGACTAGAAATGTAGAGATCATTAAAAGTAGTCAACATCCAAAAGGGATGAGAATTTGACCCGCAGAAAAGGACACAGCTTAAAGGAAATTTCTTTCACACTTTATTTGCTATTTATTCATACATTACTCCACAATTTATTATTTATTTTAGTATTTCACAATTTCCTGCGGAACCCCTAACAATGGTTTGTGGAAATACTAGTCTAATCAATAGCATGCTTTTCACATGAGCCAACAATCGCATGTGGGACACTGCAACAAAGCTGCTACAAGACCTTGGTAAGTTATTTGCACATGACTGCACCTGTCACCCAGCCCATGATTTACTACCAGCGTCACCTGGGAAATAAATGACAAGTTGACAAGTTCAGCGATGCATTGACCCGTGACGGTTCATTGACCCGTGACGGTTAGCTGGCCAATCACTGTGAAACCTTACTGAAAACAAGTCAAACTTTGAAGTTGTATGGGTGTTTTCTGTAGAAAATTTAAAAACCAAAGTGTTCAACTTCTCAGCTGGCAAGGGCATAAAGTAACAGTAACTAAAACTCCCATTTTTACTCTAAACTGACCATTACTTCCCTTCTTATTGTACCTCTCTCTAACTTGACCATTACCTTCTAATTTTAACTCTAAGTCCTTTTTATCTTAACTCTAACTAGACCATTGCTTCAACTCTTACTTTAATTCTATTTGGGCCATTATCTCATCTTTACTCTTTACTCCAACCAGACCATTGCTTCAAATCTTACTTTAACTCTATCTGGACCATTACCTTGCCCTTTACCTTGACTCTAACCAGACCATTGCTTCAGCTCTTACTTTAACTCTAACTGGACCATTACCTCACCTTTTACCTTGACTCTAACCAGATGAATAACATACAGGTCAAATTAATACTCACTTTGCCGGTTGTCGAAGTCGAGATGTGAGGTTTGGTTTGGGTATGCCTGAAACTGGCTTTGAGGCTGGCATGGTGTTCTTGGGCTTTGCAGGTTCTGGTGCTGGATCTACTACTGGACTGTTGGATACGTCTGACTGTTCAGTGGAACATGTCTTCTTAGAAATGGAAATTTCTCGTGATTTCGCACTACTGGGAGCAGAAACTGGAAGCAACCTGGAGCCAGGCGAAGCATACAACTTGGAGTCACTAGGAACGGATCGAGGAACGCTGAACTTGGCAGCCTTTGAGAGGTTTGGCAGACTGTGCTGGTGTGTTTCAGAAAATCCTAACAACAGCAAATGAAAACATCAATGAAATGTAAACTACAGCACTCTAATTTCAGACAAACTATTAATAGTGACAAAACCAGAAATAAAATAACTTAAATTTTGTTTCTGTTCTACCTCATTTTACCTTCTAAATGTACATTACATACCCCGAGAACTCTTGACTTGGGAAGCATTTACATTCGTAAAACTGTCTGAACGACTTGTGGACGACTCTGAGCTGCCAGATGAAAGACTGTTTGTTGACTTGGCGATACCCAAAGGATCTTCTACAGAAAATCAATCCACGCACAACGTAAGCCTGGTAACTGAAATCTTATTGCAAAAGGTTAACATAATCTGATGAAATAAAAATAAAAAGTGATAAACCTTTAATATAACACTATTTATGAAAACTTCAGTTGTGCTTCCAACCTGATGGCATAAAACTGTTGCATACGGATTAGCAATATCTGGCAAATAGAATGAGAATATTTATGGCAATGGCTTTCACGAACGGTAGCTAAAGAGAGAGGGAGAAGGTAAAGGAAGGATTGGAGAGAAGGGATGGGAGAAGACGAGGAAGGAAGAGGAAGAACAGGGAGGAAAGAGGAAGAAATTGGAAAAAAGAGGATTTTACCTAGAAGGGATGTTTACCAAACAAGCAGGCAGCTGTTCTGTGCAGAGTAGGCTAGTGGTTTCATATATCTGTTTCACTAAATCCCCCAGTGAACTTGGCTTAAAATGAATACAATGACCACACACTGTTACTGGGAAGATCAGGCAGCAAGCAAGAAGAGGGCTGACCATCCACCCTCACATGCTGAGGCTACGAATATAAGGCTGCTAGCACTATATACACATGGGTGCCTCTTGGGCAAGCATAAGGGACGGCTCTTCTATTCCTACAAAACTACTAAACTATAACAGCAAAACCCAAATAGTAATAATGCACCTGTTTTTTCCAGCGGGCGTTTATACTGCAAATGTACCAATAGTAAACAATTATCTTTATTCATACAAAATACATCATTGATTTTCCAAAATAGTTTTAAAGTAGATCAGTCAGACAAAGATCAGTCCTGTAGGTATATACCTGAACATCTATACAATGCATTTTAAGAACCTCAGAAAGGTGCTGAAACATGAAAAGGTGCTGAAACAGTATGCAGTTAAGCCAAACACTATTTAAAAGCCCAACTTGTTCTGATAGCTTAGTATCTGCAATCACAGCAGACATTTTCAGACTCAACTCAGAGGACACAAATATCGCAAAAAACAATTATCAGCATGCATAAACATATCTGACGTCACCTTTGCAACTGGACCAAACAAAGGCACTGAAATACGATTAGTTACCAATTAACGTCTGTCTTACGAAGTTAGCGAACAAATATAGAAACTTACCACGAGACAAGCTGGGACTGGAAACATTTGAATGATAAGACAGAGAACTGTTGCTCAAGCCTTGGGTAAGTCGACCGGGTGAGTTGGCCGAACCCCGACGCTGTGACTTGGGTGTGTAGCCTAGCGGTGAACTATAACTTTGCCTCAAACCTGCAGATAGAACATTGTATTGTTTTGTACTGTTTTTGTTTATTTATATAGCACCTTCAACATAACAAACTACTCCAAGGTGCTTCAAAATGATTAGGGTTTAGTGGGAAATAGAAGAAAAATTCCAAGTTCATATTTACTTAAGGATTAGTTTATAAAGGATAACTTATTTATTGAGTTATTTATTTATAACTTATTTACTGAGTTACTTATATATTTTATCAAGCAAAACAGATTCAAAGTTTGTGTGAAGGAGAACAGTCATTCTATATCAAGACAATTATGTTAATGATACCAATTACCATATTTGTTAGGTTACAAAGTGCCTTCTAAGTCACTTCAATCTGTTCAATTGTCCAATCTGTACAAGCCAAGTACCATTCTACATATTACAATCATCATCAACATAAATTTCAAGACACCATTAAAAACCTTCTTGAACAATGGCCAGTAAGTAAGTAAGTGAGTAAGTAGGTAAACAAGTAAGTAAGTAAATAAATAAGTAAATAAACAAGTAATGCATTTGTAAACATGCCATACGTCCATCGTTTGAGCAAGGAATTGTAGGCAAAAAGGTTATACACTGAATAACTTTATGCTTCAGAAGAAGTTTAACTACTATGTTAAATTTAAAGTTAAGTTTAACTAATGTTAAACTAATGTAATGTTTCTGCACCTCAGATTCAGATTTACTGACTTGGTGAGCCAAATAACAGCTTCAAATAAAACATATTTTTTATTTTTTACAATTAGCCTTACCCAAAAACAGGTTTGGGTCAGTTGTGGAAGAATTTCCAATGATAAGTTACCAGCTACAGGTCTTCTGATTTTTTGCTACTTTATTACAGTAAAGCTTGAAATAATTACTGAGTTACTTATATATTCCCATTCCTCTTGGCTTAAACACAACCCACCCTAACAGCTCCGAGCCCCCTTCTCTCTTCTGGCAACTGGACATGGTTCTTGACACGGCATCATTGGACACCCCACTGACTTGACACAGCGTTCACGAATAACCTGGTGCCCTGCGCTTATCTTTTCAGTAGCGCTTTACAAATTTAAAGTTTACAAATATGACTATGAGACTTTCACACGCATCAAGAAATGTTCCTGTCTAAGACATCCTAAAGGTGCAAAGAGATGCTTAAAATATGCGTCCGTAGTACACTGTATTTGTAGATCATGTTTTTCCAAGATAGGCCAGAAACATTTCTCGAGTTGCACCAAGCAGACCAGCAAAAGGTGGTGTGAAAGATTCCAGATGGACAGAGAAGATAAGCAAAAACACAAAGAAGCACCTAGCACATGTGGAGCCTTTCCTGTTGTGTTTGCACATGTGCCAAAGCTTACACAATCCCAAGACTATGTATGACAAGCAGCGCAATTACACCGCAATTACACCGGATGAGGACTCTTAATAAAAAGACCATTAACTTCATGGCTGTGCCAACTATGTTTAGAATTCAAGTGCTTTTGGCAAACAGCAGCTATAATTACTCCAACAAAATCTATCCCTGGAACCACCACGATAATCTAGACCGATCTAGATGCACCATATTAAGCATCGTAAATTATTCAAATGATTTATCTTGTCAACACGGTGTCAGACAATATTATCAAAATACTGCCATCATTTTGTAGTGAGTGTGTACGTGTGATGCCACTGTTGAACACATCCCGTGCAAATAAATGTTCATCTGGCTGGGTTGGCTGGATGTCTGGCTAGACAGTAAGTCACCCATCCATCTCGTTGCATGTTTGTCAGTATCTATGTATGTATGTGTGTGTATGTATGTATGATTGTGCGTCTGTCTGCCAGTATGACTGTATGTATGTCTGTCTTCTTGCATGTCAGTTAGTATATATGTATGTATGTATGTGTGTGCATGTATGTATGTATGTATGTATGTATGTATGTATGATTGTGCATCTGTCTGTCAGTATAAGTCAGTATGATTGTATGTATGTATGAATGCAAGTCAGTGTGTCAGTATGTATGTATGCATGCATGTATGTATATGCATACATACACAAAACCACAAAACCAGAACTGCATGATAGAGTGACCAACTGGTTGAGCACTTGAGTTATGATGTAGAGCACATGTGCATGGCTTTCTTCACAGGATCAGTCTGTAGAAACCCAACAAGCAAGAAGGGGGCTTTGTGGGTTACTTAAAATGTCCATACACATACTGCACATATCTATGTTACATTATGGGGCATTTAAAGTGCCCAGACACACATACTTATGTTACATTACATCCCACTAACACTGTACAGTCAGTGTACTCATTTTATAGTCGAGTTCGCTAGGCAACACAAGTGGAGCGGAAATTTTTCTGCCCTGGTGGGGATCTGAACTTCCCAGGTCTTGGTTGACTGTATAGCACGCTAACCATTCGAATACCATGCACCACAACCAGCGCAAATGATAAAGCTCGCAAACTGGAAGTTTTAGCAGTGCCTTGTCAAACAATGAAAACAGAACCATTCTACTTACTATCCTCCTGCATCCTCGCCAACACTTGGACATCCGTAACGTCCTCCGGCTTAAGAAATGGTTCATCCTTCAAGGCGTCTTCCACAGCAGGCGACTGTATAGACTCTGGAGATCCGCATCCAGCAGCATCCACGGTTGTGCTGACGTCCTCGCTTTGAACTGGCACAGAAAGCTCTGGACTGAGTAGGGCTGGATTCTCTAAGATGCTGTCGCTGTTTTTGTTGTTATTCTTTGCTGACTTCTTTGGACGTGTGAATGTTCTTGTATCAATTTCATATCTGCCTGTTATAAGACGTAAAAACACCGTACAGAATTCGTCTTTTCTTAGGTATGTTCATAAAGAGACACTTTATAATGACAAGGCTTTTAGAACAGAAAGGACTACACACTGTCAACTGTTACACTGGAGGAGAAACTGTTTGCTATGGGTTTGTAACTTGTATTTATGTGCATAAGTCATGTACTGGAAATACTTCTTACAACTTGAAGGATTTTAGGACTATTTACTTACATTACATTACAGAGCACATGATCACTCAGTCAGCCAGTGTAAAAAAAATCAACTATTGTACTGAAAGGGGTGGGGTAATAACCAGCATTGTTTTCGGATGAAATTCTACTCCCAACCAGGTTTTGAACCCTTAGTTTTTGGGCTATGCTAGAGTCTTGACCACTCTGCTATATGTTTGCTCCAACTATGTAACAGTCTCTGATACCATGAGCAAATGCGCTTTACGGATGTCAAACCAGATCCTGAATCTAACTAAGTAATTAAAGAGTAATTTAATAGATCGTAATCTAATTGTAATAAACATAAACTAAACGCCGAGTTGAATCACATTAATAAAAGAAATTTGCACAAAAACACTTGCATGGCACATCTGAAAATAAAAAATAATCTAATGCACCTTCTGAAAGGCCAATATATCAGTACACAAAGCAAATCTTTGTGCTGCAATATTAAAACTAAAGCCTACCATGGAATAAAATGGTACTAATAATTATAAAGAGATCAATGAAGTAATTTACGAACAGCACACTGGATCAAATGCAGCTTATTGTCACGCAAAACCAATTCTTACATAATAAACAAGAAGATGAGTAGTCTCAAGAGCTAACCCCAAGATGCAGTCACAAGTATAAATTGTTAATAACTTCATTTTCTTAGTCTCAGCTTATGAAGGCAGGCGGCCAGTTTCTCTCCCACTGTCTGATATTCCCATTCACAGTATACGGCAGTGTACTTGATATTCCCATTCACAGTATATGACAGCGTACTCGATATTCCCATTCACAGTATATGGCAGTGTACTTGATATTCAAATTCACAGTATATTGGCAGTGTACTGGATATTCCATTCACAGTATATGGCAGTGTACTTGATATTCCCATTAACAGTAAATGGCAGTGTACTCACCAATAGCCAAGTTCAGAGAGGGTCCGAGTGGAGCAGAATCTCAAAACATCTTTCTACCCTGGCGGGGAATTGAACCCCAGACCTCTATGTTGACAGTCTAGCATGGTAACCACTAGAATAAATGAAGCTTATATGAGCCAAAACAATGATTATCTCACATGGTTATCACAAGATAATTATCAACTTTATAAAGTCGGTTGTGTTAGATACCTTTAGTTTTTGGCGTTGTTTGACTGTCGTCGGGAACGTTGCACAAGTCACCTTTGTCTGTCACAATACTGCTGTTCAGAATGTTGCACACAGTTTCAGGACTGGTCACACCATTGTTGTCCAGACTGCTGAATGCATTATCACTTTTTGTTGAGCAACCAAAGTCTAAGGTCCTGCATGCAGTATCTGTGTTTGTTGGACGACTGTTGTCTAGGATGTTGGACGATACATCAGTGTTGTCAGAGGGACTCGAAATTGCACTGCAGAATCGAGATGAATTAAAACTTGAAGCTGTAGCCAAACGCACACAAATTTGCTTTCATATATTCAACGTTACCCTGTTTCTTTTCTTTAAGCAGTGCTACATGTGTTTACAATTACAACTGACAGCATCATTTAAGGAAACTCCCTTACACTGTGCGTATCTATGTAGGCATGTAAATGCATACATACATGCATGCATGTCAGTATACATACATGTACTTAGATGTATGTATCTATGAATGCATTATGTACTTTATGGATGCATGTACATATATATATATATATATATACATATACCTAGATATTAAGATATAAAAATACAGACTTGAGATGGTCTTCACTCAATGGCAGAACAGAGGAATGCAATAGATATGTTCTCTGCTAATAACTGCTCATCATTTTTATTACCATCTTCTTGAAGGAACATTTTTACACTGGTCTACCCCTGTAAGGTATTGGGCTCAAATCCTAGGTACAGTATTACTACTGTAAAAAATATCTTTTTGCATGCCACAATAACAGATGAGCACTGGATAATGCCATCTTTTGGCAATACTTTATCTCCATTAGAATGTGAATTTCAGCTGTTACATGTATCATTTTTAGACTCAGAGCAAAAAAACAACCAAACTAGAAATAAGTTGTGACATTTTTCAAACCCTGTCATGAAGAAAACCAATCAGCAGCAAAAGATTTGCAGAAACCAAAACTAATTGCAAAGCTCCACCACAACAGCTATGGCAAGTGCTACCTTTCCAGTAGTGCTGCTGGTACCCTTAGACACGGCACCAGAGCCATACGCCAAACTGGCAACAGTGGTTGTAAACATTCCCAACTGCTATTTCTTCACATACAGAAACCATGAATACACCATTACTAAGAACCTACTTAGCCAACAAGCCAGGCTTTAATTGAAAAAGTCTGGCCACATAAGCAACCCTGGACCAAAAGCTCCGATCCTGACAGCAGTTCAGATAAAGCCTTGTATCATCAGCCCAGAATTCAAAACAAACACCCTGGACTTCTGCTGTAATCTGAGCAGGAAACCAAACTGGGCAATTCATTTAGGGGCAATTCATTTAGGGGCAATTCACTTATAGGCAATTTTTTAAGAATAATTAAGGAGTCCTAGGCTCTCAGGAGCTACTCGTGCAGCTTTCAGCACTCAAGTTTATAGCATTCATATTCAGAGACTAAGGAAATGAAGTCCTTACAGGTGATCAACTATAACAGTTAAGCACCAATCTTCAAAGATCATAAGTGATGTTGAATCCACTTAGAAATGCAGGTATTTGTCCTAAGGAGACTACTGATCAAATACACGTACTTCAAAGTTTAATCATCAACTGACCAGCCTATCACTGAAGGCTGAAAGAATGCAAACTTATTGTGTGAAGTGAAGAAAATTATTAAATTGTTAGAACTAGTGCCACCTTCAAACAAAAGTAACATCAGAATACTATGCTAAGGACTTGTTTAAGGTCAGTACATGTGACTGTCTCAACAGAAATTTGAATTTGCACACCCACATCAATGACATCACAGTCTAAGTGCACCCACATCAGTGACATCACAGTCTAAGTGAACCCACATCAGTGACATCACAGTCTGAGGTGCACCTCTAAGTGCTCCAACCGTTAATTGAGGCACCACTTCCCATTTTAATGTACCCAATTAATGTCGTGGAAGACTTAGTTAAGCATAAAAACAAACAGGAGGTTTCTGAGTCACTCTAGTGACCCAATTTTGCAGCCCAGGATCCTCAAACAGTGGTTTATGACCTCCAAACCACAAAGTACCTTCAAATGCACCATGTAGTCAGTCCTGTCTGCTACAGATACTTTTATTCTCACAGTCTGTTGGATTCACAGACTGATGCATGCCACACAGGCCTTTATATCCTTCACCCATTTATCAGGATCCAGCTGCCACGTTGTTGTTTATGCGATCTACAATAGGCCCAGACTGCACTGCAACTTGAAGACTCATCTCTCAGAGAGGGCTGCCCAAGTAAACATCCAACATCCACCACAGACACTCTTCAAGGGGCAATAAAACTGCTCAGTTAAATACACACAGCCACCCCTATGGAAGACTTAACGAAGTTTTCTGTGTATTTACAAAGAATGATGTCGCTGACAGATGGATAGCACTGTCTGCATTCAAATGCATCCTTCTCCAAATTCATGATCTAGGTATCACACAGTTCAAGCTCAATTTTCTGCTTTTGTCTCCATGGATATTCTGAGTGGATCCTAAATGCCATAAGATACTCGAATCATGAAAACTCAAATTCTAGCTCAAATTCAACATTGCTCAACTTCCAGCAATCCAACTTAAACTGACATTTTACTGTTGAAATATGCAAACTCAGAGAAAAAGCTTTCAGTAACCGGATTATTTTCACACTTGCAAATCAGCCAATAGGTTTTCAGTCCTTCGTTTTCTTTCACACGTGCACTTTTAAAGCAAAATTTTCTTCAACCCTCAACTGGAACTGTTGAGTACTTTTGTGGATACAAAATTGTGATAATTGAAAATTACCCAACCTTACCTCAATGCACCAATTCCAACCTTCCTTCACTGCATTTTACTACACATGGTTAAGAAGAAGCGAAGTCTTCTAAGCGGACCCCAAGAGGTAACCATGAGTATAAAGTGTTAGCAACTTTGCTTTCCTAGCCTTGGCATGTCAGCACGGGCAGCTAGTCCTCTCCCTCGCTGCCTGATCTTCCCACTGACAGTGTACGCTTGTATGGTTAATGTACTTATTTTATAGCAAAGTTCACTAGGGGGCACTAGTGGAACAGAAATCTTAACACATCATTCTGCCTGGGTGGGGAAAGGATTATAGCACTAATCCAAATCTATCTGTAGAAGCTTCCAAAGGAAAAATGTTTGGCAACATTACAAATTTTACAAATCAAAGTTTATGGGTTATCGATTGACTAACAAATTAACTCACTATCTTTCTTGATTCACTGACTCACAGATTTTGTCTACTGCATCAGAGTTTGACAATCGACTGTCAGTGATATTTATTTATTGGCTTACTGATTTACGAACTCATAAATAGACTGCCAGACTGATAGATTATTACGATCATAAATATCTGTCCGAATGACTAAGCCACTTAACTCACATCTAAGCTGCATAGTGGAATAAAAACAAGAACCAAAAACAGGCAGCTTATTCATTAATTCCTTCATTTGGTAATTTTATATAGCAGCTTTCATGATCTGTACTCAGAAGCACCTCCCAGCTCAACATCATAAAAAGAGAAAGATTTTTAAGCAATCTTAAAAGATGCATACATGAAATGTTCCTTAATAAAAGAAAATACATATCCAGGTAAATGGCCTAAGCCTTGAAAAAGCAAGATGATCAAGTGACTAATAGACCTCAATATATTTTAGTTGATGATGAATTAAAACAAGAAACAATAAAACATAAAAATAATGAAAAATACCTTTTTTCTTTGTTGCTTGTTCTAATGTTTGCAGAAGAGAACCACGTGGTGTGCCCACATCTTTCACATCAAAGTCCCTCCGGACCCAAGCATACGGACTTGGGGAATCCTTTGCTGGTTCTGTTAATCTGTACAACCTATCACAAAATCAACGTCAGCTTAGCAAAACAAAAATCACAAGCAAAGGCCAAGCCGAGATCAAATGAAGAATAATAATGGGCAAAAGAAAAGAGGGAAAGAAAGCTGCAGGAAGGCCACGAACTATGCTGCAGGACTGGATGATGGATAAAGGAAGCAGAGAGGGCTACAAAGAAGTTAAAGAAATGGCACAAAACAGAGAAGAATTGCACTGTTTGATTCCTGGACCTGTCTGCGAGAGCAGAATACCAGAGAAGAACCATAAAGTATAACTGAATGGGACATGTAACTCACATGGACAGACAGAAGAGCCAACCATGCAATGAACTGAATCCATGACGGGAAAAGGAAGACCCAGAAAGAACTGACTGGACACCATCAGCGATAATCTAACATGTTTGGAGATGTCGGGGGACGAGGCAGGAAGACTGGCAGTCAACAGAGAAGAATGGAGAAGCTTTACTGCCTGATGTGCAGATCTGCACAAGAAGGACTAAGTAAATATGTAAGATAAAGAAGGTAGTATAGTAAGGTAAGGTCTGCTTAGAGCCCTCCAATACTTGAGATATGATAAATTTAAGCATGTTTGAGTCAATAGTCAATCAATACAGTCAGTTGGTTTATCAACTTAGTTCATAAATCTATCGGTACATAATGTGGAATGATGCATGAATGATGAGTGAGATATATTAAGAATGTAAAGGCAGACAATAAAACAGATACAAAGTTATACGACACAGATACAAAGAAATAGGCAGGGAGATTTATTAAAAATGTAAAGGCACACAATTAAACAGATACAAAGGTGTAATGTGCGAAGGGAGTTTGATACTGAGGATGATCATACAACCGATGGCACAAGGAAACTCAGTTTTGGCTCAAGAGCTTTCCCTCAAAAGTAATGAAATTAAAAGAAGCCGATTTATAGACCGAATTAGGTTGCATGGCACGGCGACATATTGCTAGTGCGTCTACCCTGCACAAGTGGGTGCAGAGTTCGACTACCGGTGGATCAAATAAAACTGAAAATTTGTTAGGAAATGCCATATAAACAAAGTAGGTCTAATTACCATCCGTCTTCTTCGTCCAAATTCAGACCGTCCAAATCTATAACATCCACGTCGTCCAAGGAAGCGTTTCCATTATCCGGGCTATGCATACGACGTGTTCTGGAACCAGATGAGGCCATCATCTGCAACGCGTTATTTTTGCACAATAAACTATTTTCAGACGTTCTATGATGTTGACTACGGTTCGCCTTCGCCCACAGAACGCTATCGACCATAACGTCATCGGAAGACTGTATGTAGGCGTTAGTCTCTTTGCCTGATTTACCTGATAAGACGCCGTTTAATGACATAACTCCGTTGATGTCTTTGTTTGTGTAGTTAGCGCCGCCTTCTGTGCTTCCTATAGCACTTTATCGGAGCTCATTGTAGTCAGCCATTCGCGGCTTAAACGACTCGCAAAGAAGCCAGTGACCCCACACTGACCGGAAACAAATAGATCCACAAGCCACAACAACATACTTCTGATCCTCTGCTCCACGATGCGATCTATGTTTGTGAGTAAGTTACAACATACTCCGATGTTGCATGAAGAATTAAATAAAAATATTAAAACCGCAATTACTTAACTCTGTTAGAAAACCACATCTAATTACTAGGTTCCAAACTCGACAAATTTAAATATTTTAAGTAAACAATTCACCCTTCTTTTAAATAAATTAAGGACGACGAAAAAGTTCTGATCCATTGCATAGCAGTCTTTTACACATTTTATCATTAGTTTAAATTACTACGATTAAATAAATTTGAAGAATATCATATCTCAGTGTGTTTTTTAACATATTTATCAATTAATTACTGAGGCGCTACCACATGACGAGTCAGCCGTATTCCTTTCTAAATATTATTGTGTATTTCATTTTCGCAAGACGTACACGTCATTAAAACTTTAAGCAACAATAGTGTTAGATACAAGATTATTGTTTTAGGGCAGTTAAAACCTGGCTATTACGACTCATTCAACTGAAAATAAAAGGCAGACTGTTGAGCTGTTTTCTGCTTTACCTTCGAGCTGGTTCCATGCTGCAGTGTGAAGAGGTGTAAGCCCATTGGCCCAACGAGAGGCCGGCCAAGACCTCATGAATATTAATATTTATGAACCGTTTATCAAGCTATTTATAGAAGTCGGTAAATGGCGTCCAGATTAAACCTTCCCGCGTGTAAAATGTTTATTAAAGATCTGGTTAACTCTTGCAGAGCAGCCGAAGAAATTATAGATATACCTGGACTTAATGTCTGGAAATGCTCGGATGCTTTACCTAATGTCACGTATTCTGTCGTTTGGATACAAGGAATAGTTGAGGTATCGTGTTGCTCTCGGACTTTTTCATAATGTAAATGTACGCGGTTTTATATAGCGACCGTATGGTCTCGACCCTGCTCATTTTATATGTTTACTTACACAGTAAAGGTATCCGCTGATCCAATCGTCATTCGTGCATCATACGCCTAGTATAAATTTATTCAAAGTTGTAACAACCACGACCACCACTTTCGTCGTCGTCATCATCATCATCACCACGAGCCGGAGCATGGTGCCGTCCTATATCATTGTCATTTCCAGCTACGTTGCCAGGCATTCCATTCCATTGCTGGCATCCAGGCAGTGTCACTGTTACACTACAGGCAAAATCGGTCTTAACCGTCACCTGCCTAGGCTGCCCAAGTGGTCCCTACTTGCTCTTGGGAGGGCAGGTTGTTACAGTGTGTGTATGTATGTAGTATATATATATATACACATGGCTCGAGTTTTAATGAAATAGTCAGGTATTAAAGGATGCTGTAAGTAGATTTAATAAGTATGTCAAAGAATTTTTATCGCAGGCAGGCTAATAGTTCTGAGGTCAGAAACAACAGACGTCATCCAAACCACTTCAGCTCTAGCACTTCCGTTCCATCTTAACCACAGTCACGAAGTAAATGCAACACCCTTGTTGACTTGTCTCTCTAGAAGCATCTCAGCAGCATGATTTCTTTGTGTAGCATTATAATTTTTTAAACATACAGGAAGTCAGCAATGACAACTTTGTTCTTAGTGACACGACTGGTTCAGCTAGAATACTAATGACGAATGCATTGCCACCAGGATGTCCTACACCGTCCACTGGTAAGATCTCACATCAGTCAGTTGTGCTTTGCTGATTTTAGCAAATCTTTTTTGCACAGCAGCTAACTACGAACTTTTCTAATTTTACACCTGATTGTGCCGTTATTACTTCTACAGCACCACTGCCGCGATAATGCACAAGACATCAATCAGGATCACTTTGAGTGAATAAGTAAGTACTCTTTACTAGCACAGGTCAAATAACTGCGATTGAAATTACCTGACATTGTGGTACGTGAAATGGGAAAGATTTAATACAGAAAAAATTTCAAAAACAGCACTTTTCACTTTGCAATTTATGCTATAAATTGCAAAATTTACATCGTGCATGAAGGTTCAAACCAGGGACAGTGCAGCAGAAAGTATAGTGTCAGGCTGGTACTTGGCCACTATGCTAATCATTGCGTTGCAGGGTTACCTATGTGTGCATATATATACATACACATATATCTGAATGCTTCCATATCAGATATACACACAAACGTTTCTATATGGCATTTTAAGAACCTTTCGAAGGTGCTGAAACAAAGCATTTTAATTTGCCATTTTGAGTATGTCAAAATGCCAAAACTTATTTATTGATAGTAATGTAAACCAAAAATGTAGTTTGCCACAAACATGAACACTTTCTTGATCTAAAAACCTTTTGGTTATTAACAATTTTCCTTCAACTTCCTTTTAAATGTCTCTTCACTTATATTCCTCACAATGTGGCTATTTAGTATTATTATTCTTTTATTGCAATCTTAAAAATACTTTTCCTGCTTGTGTGTTAGCACTTTTTACCTGGCGGCCGACACACTGCCAAGAAGACATCATACACATGGCAGACTCTTAGGGTTAGGTTAAGGGACTGTTCATTATTTATTATCCTTCTGCAAGCTCTTCTTCATTATTTACCCTTCTGCATAAGCTCTTCTTCATTATTTAGCTTTCTACATAAGCCTGCTTCTTAATACATATCATAGTCCAATATAATTTGAGTGTCTGAAAGATTCTGTTGTGCTGTTTGCAGGGAAGTACATGATGATTGTTGGGGAACTCGTTCAGACTGGATCACAGCCCATCATACATGCCATGAAAATCCAAGACCTGTCTTGCAACGCTGTCCTGCAGAAGATCTGGAGTCTTGAAATTGAAGACAGCAGACGCTTTACGTAGCAAGAGTTTAAGAAACCATCAAGCATCAGCATATTTTCACATTCCAAATGTTCACTTAGAACAGGACAAATCAGAAAAGATTCCCAGGGTTTGTTAGGTTCGATTCGATTATCTAGCTCAAACAGCTGGAATTAAACTGCTAGAAACTTTGCCAAGTCAAAATAGGATTGGAAAAGTTATCATCATGTTTTAAAGTGCTTTCTTGCTGCATTTTGTAAATTGAATTTGCAGCTTGTTTTGTGTTCTTTATGACTGTCAGTGCTGGAAACTAGTATCGTCACCCTGTTTTTCATAATTATCTTGAATTGTCAGTTATTTGCTACTGACTTCAGGACCACCTAAGCTAATTTCTGCTCTTTTAACACAACATTCATCCTCCGAGGAACAGTCCTTGGGTTCAAAGCTCTTTTGGCTGATGCACTCACAATCCAGTACTTAAGAGATGATCTTCTTTAATGAATTGAACAAGTTGCACCAGGATTCAAATATCGGATGCAGAGTTGACAGTCCAGTCATTCTGCAATCAGCCTTTGTGCTACTTAGTTGACTTGACAACCGTGTAATTTTGTGGTCATCTGGTCATTTTCTTGTTAATGCAGTGCATCCAAGAGCCTTTGAAATGCACTTGTAGGCGGGCATTTCAGAGCCTTTCAAAGGCTCTTGAGATGGACATGCTGTTGGGAGAAGCTAAAGTGCCTATTTTTTATTTTGTTACAGTTATCACTTGTCTGCATGTAAGCAAATTCATTGCAAATAGAACTTGGGAACTGTGCTGGCAGTTAAGTCTAATCAACACATATTCTATGACCAGTGTATTAATTTTGAAATCATGAAGCGCCATGTATGCAAAGGCACTGTCAAGCAAGAAATGTTCAGCAAATGCTTAAACTGCTTTGCATTTTATCGCAACTGTCAGGAAAACATCTGTCTCGGCATTTCCGCTTGAAATCGTCTTTGCAGGATGCCGCTATCATTCTAAGTGAAGTGAATTCCATCAGAATTGAAATGACCCAACAACCTGAAATACAGAAACCTTGGTAATTAAAGTAAACATAAATTCTTTATAATAAAAAGTTATTTCATTTGAAATTTCATTTCGCTATCCACTGACACAGGCACAAGGCATCAAGCAGCTGTTAATGAGATGTCCTAAATTCTGGGAAATGTTCATACTTCATGGATGTGGGCGTGTTTCCACAGACATGCATCTTTTTAGAACTTTTACACAGCCACATTCCAGAACATTTGAGGCACTCAAGACGCACGTAAGTATTCAGATACACTCTGTACACTGGGTCCTTAACCGGCACGACGCCCATTCAGCTGGGCAGGAATGGTGAAGGATCTCGCCCGATCGAGTCATTGAAAAATGAGCAGGGTTGAGGCCATACGGTCACTAGAGAAAAACGTGAACAAGTACATGTAGGGAAACTTGCACAATTGTATTTCAAGACAACCAGTGATCCATCTTGCCACAGACACGGTCCTGTTTATATAACTTTCAGTTCCACAGATGGTACTTGTAACCCTAAGTTATTGACAACTGATAATTCTACTGCTAAGACCATAGTAAATTTAATAAAATTACCAATTTTTAATTATAACCAGTCTGTATGTAAGAAGACACTTACTATAGCACCTTTTCAGTACCTCCCAGAAGTGCTGCAGTCTTAATAAATACTTATTTCTGCACACAGTAACTAGTTTATCTTACAATATGCAGTTATTCATCACCAGCTACATCAGTACACATTCATCCAGTATGCAAGCTGTCTATGTCTCCTGTGTCACAAACAATTCAAAGCAGGAGAGATTTTCCCTATAAATCATTTTATAACTATTCTCACTCCAAAAACTCATTGGTTCCAAGTGTTCTTGAGCGCTTGTCTGCAAAACCAGTTGTCTTCAAAAGATTCTCCACTTTGGTTTTCATATTGAAGTCTGATGGAAGAAGCTGCAAAAAAAAACCAAAAAAGTAAAAGTTACCACCAAAGTAAACGTGTTAAACAACTAGAATTGCAATATAAGTGGTTCAACATTTCAGCCCTTCTGCCAAACTGTCAATTTGATCGTCCACAGCACTTACAGAGTAACCTGCAAGATGTCATCAGAAGTTCTAGCACGCAAATGCTCAGCACCATCTATGCAGACACTGATTTCATTGGAAACAATGGTACACACAAAGAACAGGTTACACATTTCAATTTTATATTGCAGAATTTCAAAAGTGGCTTTACAAGTGTAATATCACTTACTGTATTTTTCAGTGAACAGTAACTTCTGAAGTTGTTTTCAAGCATTGCAAGAACTTTCTTTTCCCTAAAATGTCAAGCAGTGTCTAATTCATTTTATTGAAAGCAGCCACTTAGATATTATACTTAGCAAAGCAAGAATAAAATTTGAGTAATGAATCGGAAACCAAGTAGTAAACGCCATGCAAATAGTCCAATGCTAAACCATGTATGCTATTAAAAAATGGCTTGCAATCCATGAACAGAAATTGAAATATATAAATTTAGTAATGTAAAACCAATTACATGAATTAACAGCACAGAAAATCTAACCAATAAAATAATTTACGTACTTGAATTCTGACAAAATCAATTTGTTCTTTCGTGAAAAACAAATTCGAAGCAGGCCATCCATTTCCTAAAAGAAACCAAACATACTAATATTATTAAAATTTACAAAAAGCACACATGCTTATTAATATCAGAAAACCGGTAGCAAAACTCTACACTATAAAATGTTAAAATCAAATTTTCAAAATCATTAAATAGGATTATTTGAATAATTTAATAATATATATATAACAGTTATTTGAAACAATTGGCATTTTACTAACCTTGAAATTAATATTGGGTCGTGGATGTTTTGGTTTAATCATCACTACACTAGAATCAACTTTAGGTGGTGGTCGAAAACTATTCCTCGAAACCTGAAAATTAATTATCGTCCATTTTAAATGGCATAAATGAGTTCAGAAATGCAGTGTTGCATAGTAGGACACAATTTTCCGGCCCTATATTTGAAATAGCCTGCTTCTTTTTAGGTCAGTCTGATAGTCAATTATGAAGGGCTTTGGCTCCAAGAAGACTGAAAACCAAGCAGCTGGAATGGATAATAGTCAGAGTGGTCAACTGGAAAATAAAGCACAGAAGAAGTGCATAATTCGACTACTGTACCAAAAAGGTTTTGAGAAGTGTTCTTAAAATGTACAACATAAATGTCAGTTTATCCTAATTCCTCCTCCTTATGGCTTAACTGCACCATTTAATGATAAAATCATATTGAAAGACAGCTTATTAATTTTAAAACAGTTCTGTCAGTCTGAACTTTCATACACATCCAGCTCCAGCTTTTCTTCTTTGCAAGGTCAAGGTCATGTCATGTCATGTAATCATCTCTGGACTGGATTTCTCTATGACACCCCTCCACAAATCTCGTTTCCCGGCCATCTCCTCAAGGGTCATTCTCCGTCTGCCCTCCGTTTTTCCATAGATAGTAACTCCGGCACCTTTCAGATCCTCTTCAAGGCAATCTATCCATCTTCTTTTCGGTCTTCCCACTGCTCTCTTTCCGTCCGGTTTGTATTTAAAGATTTTCTTTGGATTGCGGTTCTCCTCCATCCTCAGGACATGTCCTGCCCACTTCATCCTTCTTTTCTTGATCACATTACTTATCAAAGGTCAAGGTACTTGCAGATAATCAAGATTTCTAACAAATTGCAATAAGTCAGCAGCTCAGTCATTATTTTCAAATTACTTATTAGAATTTGTAATTAATAAATCAGAAACTCATTATTTTGAAATCTATTTATCAAAGGTTGTAATAAGCCAGATGAAACCAAGGAACATTTTAATTGATGGAACACAGCCAACACACCACAGAAGAGAAAGGTGACTTACAGACATGATTTCCCGTACGTCAGCTAACAACTGAACGTTAACTGACAGACGACAGTAGAGCTTTTCACCTGGCTTGGCGACCAGACGACGGGAAAATTCCTGTTGGAACATGAGAACAGCACACCTGCAAGAAACGAATCAGGCAACAAAATCATCACATAAACTGTAGATAACATAACAATAGCATAAAAAACAGATAAGATAAAGATAGCATAAACTGAAGAGCAGATAAAGACAGCATGAAATAAAGAGTAGATAAAGAAACCATAAACCAGAGATAAGGTACAAATAGCATAAATCAAAGATAAGATAAAAATAGCAGAACAAAGATACGGTACAGTAGCAAAAACTAAAGACAAAACAAACTTAACACAAGATAAAGACAAGATAATGATGGTATAAAGTGAAAAAAAGATGAAGATAGCTTAAAACAAATATTAGGTGAAGACATTATAAAGATAAGATAAAGACAGCAGCACAAATATCTTAAAGCCTAAAAATACCTCATCAAAGTACATGTATATCAAAAGCACATTTGGATGAAATTTATCTAAATTTCCCACATGCAAGTACAATAAATATACTGCATAAAATAACAAAAAAAATTAACTTCAAAAATTATCTTCATACTCCAAAAAAAATAAAAAAATAAATAAAAACCATATTAAGTTACAATAATTTCTTGAATGCGGTGACATCAAAAGTAAAGGAAATTCTGTCGGATGATGACCAGCATGCGACATTTCCATTCTAGAATAAAGTGATAGAGTACAACAAATGCAAATGCTATAGTTCAGTAAATCTTGCCGTAAGAAGATCAACCTGAATTGCTGTTCATGCAGAAGTAACTTGTGCACAATTGGAGATGAAATCTGCAAATAGAAAAATTTTTACTACTGTATTTTGCAGGTTAAACAATAACATTAACACTTCAACATAGAAAAGCTTCTCAGAAGTGTGAGATAAGCTTAAAACTTTGTCTGTTTTAATTAGTTTCTAGTCACTGTTCATCACTATAGGTGGCATTTTAGAAAGTCACTGTTGCATCTGTATTTGAGACCACGAATGAGTTCGAGAACTAATAATTGATAGATCTGTGGGGTTCAGAATCGAAGTTTCACAAATAACTTAAAAGAAATATTGCAGAAGTGCAGTGCAACAGCATAGTCTAATATGAACAGCAGTCTCATACTTACTTTATAGGGCAAGTTCGAAACGCAGACGGTAAAATGCGGCAACTGCTCACACTTCAGTACATCACCAACGTGCAGACTGAGCTTGTTACGATATGGTCTGTAGACAAAAGTCATATCTTCATACAACAATGCAAGGCAGGATACTAACCACAAGGTATATCAATCACCAGCCTCCATACTAAAATTAGCATAGCTCTTTGCTTCTATTGTGCTACTTGCACCTTAATAGAATGACAGTGCATACCATTGTGAATTCACCTTAACAGACAACCATTCTGAAAATTCTCGGCTGTTGGAAAACTATCCTCAGTCTACTCCTCCTTGTATATCACTGCTATAAAACCACATAGATCACACCCTTTAATCATATCTAGTCAATTCCTATGGAGTCATTTCAACAAATCTGCAGAAATCAAGGAGCTACAGGTATCTGTTTTACTAAAATCTGGAAGATTCTGATGTTTACTTTAACCTCTAACATTCTTGTTTTTCTTGAACACTCTTCAATTTCTCAACACGGTCTGTAAACGTCTTCAACCATCTGTGGCTACTTAAAAAACTACTAAGACAAAGCCAGACTTTATAATTAAACGCCCACAGGCTGGTCAATCTGTAAATGCCAGTGGTGATTCGTCTAGTTATCTGAGCACTCTGCTTTACCAGTGAACTTCTTCTTAATGCATTTGACATCATTTAAACTAGGATGGGCAGCACTTTGTGAGGTATTTCAAACATGATACATTAAGTGTTCAGATAACCAACTAAAAAACTAACACAGTTTGCAATAGCCACGGCAACAGATTCAATTCAAAACACTCTTTTACTTACCCGCCTAAAACACGTTTCTCTAATTCTGCGGCCATACGAGGGTCAATCTCAAACACTATCACCTAGGTAACAGAAACACATTACAAAGCATTCTTTGAAGATCAGCGACTCACCAGTTGTAAATAATTTTAAAATCTTTAATAAATAATTTTAAAATCTACAATCAGTAATTTTTAAGTCGTTAATTGATAATTTTAAAATGCTTCCATCAGTATTATTGATCATTGGTCCTGGTACTGTCAGGTATTTGAATTGAAGTCCAAATATGACATTGACAAACACTTTTATATGATGCACAAGTTTTGTAACTGTAACTACAGTTACAGATCTACGCAGCACCTCTTCAAGACATTCTCATCCAAGATACTGCTGACCTGACCTCACAACCATGATCAAACAAACTGGTTTTCAAGCACTTTTGAATTAGTGGCAAAGAAAGACCAAAGCTTATGTTGTAGGTTGCAAGACTACCAATTGTTGTTGGGGCAGACATCCAACAATCAACCTTATCCTCCCCAAAAACAAAAATAGATATTCAATAAGCTAAAGTCAATGCAATTCATTGCTACTTCAGCCAAGATCAAAATTTTTAAAAACAACTCAAAGACTTTTGTATCTTTTATATCGATATCTTTTATAATCTTTTGTATCATGTCTTCTTATATCACATCCCATGATCTGTTATATCACATCACTTGTATCAATTACTGACTTATTTATCATGTGTGGTTTTGGAGTTCCAAGACAAAATGCAACTGACCCACAACAGTTTTGGGTTAAAATATGCATTTTGTTTTTAGATCTAAAACAGCATGATGGTGGTTGTGTGGTTATAATATGGTCATTGTTGTTTGGAGCTAAAAACAGCAATCAGGATTTCTTTTATGAACAACAAAATAAACCAGATTTCTTAGATGGATGAACCGGATGCCCCACTTATTTTAGGGCAAATTATGTTTTACAATTAAGATAACATGTTGCATTTATCTGAAAACAGAAAGCAAAACCTCTGCTGCTCTTTCAAGCAACTTCATTGTCAAGTTTCCGGTACCTGGACCGATTTCCAAAACCCGATCGCTTGAATAAACACCAGCCTACAACATTACATAAGCCAATTTATTACACTCTGACAAACACGAAACAGTGTTACACAATACTTGAAAAGATTTTTTACTACCATAATTAATTCTGCATCTGTTTAAATACAGACATAAACATAATTATATATATATATATATATATATATATATATATATATATATATATATATATAACAGTCTTGATAATTATAGTATAATCACTTCACCCTTTGTTATTCTGGTAAAATAACAATAACAATGAAATTATAATAAATAATGATGATTATTAATAATGTTTATAAGCTGAACAGAAACTCTGTCAAGCGATAACCAAGCCAGGTAATATTATACTTTCACAACCTAAACGATATTCATAGAATTGTAACGAAAATACTCAAGCTGGCAAAAAGACAGAGAAAAACAGATCTTGAACAACAATTTGTATTTATGCAATCAGTTGCTGTTCATGAACACAGTGGGTGCAGTACTCTATTTCTACACCAGTCAGGTATGTTAATGTTGGAGTTCTTTGGAAATCGTTTTGACATGGAAATTACAACATTAACCTAGTCTAGGTTTTACGACTGGAATAATTTCATGTTATGACTACGTGTATTACTTATAGGGAGCAAAAATAACGTTATTTTACCTTTTGAACCATGTTTTCGACAGCAAGTGGATTCTTCAAGATGTGCTGACCAAAACTTTTGTTAAATTGAAGACCTAAAGCAAAACAATTAATAGTTTAGTAAATCAATTGGAAAAGCATACTATTCGGAGTTTCACCTAACAGAACGAGAACAGTCTCATGATTTATATCGTAATCTCGAGATTTCTACAGCGCCCAACGAAAGCTAAGTTATGGGAACCAGCTTATTCACAGGCGCTCAGTCAAAACAAAATCGCTAGGCAAAAGGGTTCGGTTCCATGTTAAGATCCATGAGTATGATATGATTATATGATTTGATTCGAGATTTTGCATCAAAAGATACCAAACTTTCCTGCATAAGAATACACAGACAAGCGAAATCAAAGTACATGCATATAAGTATTTACAAGAAACTAAAAAGGTGAAACAAGATGCATTGATTTTTACCACCATCTGTGTTTTAGTCGAACCAAAGAGGACGGTGGTTCAAACCAGTAATGCACCTAAGTTTAAACACCACTGTATACTACAGAAACCTTGTTTAGTCGTGCCAGTCTTTTCAGCGGCCTTCTTCTTTTTAGCTTTTACATTAAAAGACATATTGTGTACTTTTCTTAGCTACAAAACAAGACTGTATTTCCCAAGTATTATCGCAACGTGACTACCAACGGATGTCAACAAATCACTATTTCATAGAGTCCGCGCTCAATGACGTAGTTACAGCCGTTTCGTACAGCGCTGCTATGCGAATGGTTTCAGTCTGTTAATTGGTAATTTCTGCAGTGTCAGAGTTTAATGTACAAAACATAAATCAATGGCGTACAAATCATAATCACAATCTCCTGATTGCTTTTGCGCCGAATTGATAAGCCGTGGGAACTAGCTCAGGGTTTTTTATATGGTCAAGCGGTGCAATATTTCTTAAACGGCATTGAAAAGCAACACTAGCTACAGGTCTACCACTATCAAAGCGTTTCGAGTACCAGTAGTCTAAGGGGCTTTGCTTGTATATGCAGTGTTACACAATACTTAAAATTGTGGATAACCATAGTATTGCTGTAGAAATCTCGAGAATACGATTTACGAGATTACTTTTACATCTAAAACAGTCTTGTATGTACTCAATTTGACAACTAGGTCTATAATGACATTAATTTAATAACAAAGTCACAACAAAATTGAAGTTTTTTTAGGATCGGGAATTCTGGTGTAGTATTTACTGTTGTTTAATTGTCTGTAGGCTTCCTTCAGGTAGGCTGATCTGTTCATGATGCAGGTCATACCTCCTTTATCAGCCGGTTTGATAATTATGTTGTTGTTTTGTTTAAGAGCCGTTAGGCTACATCTTTGTTCACGGGAGATGTTATGTTTAACATTTTTAATAAAGTAAAAGTTGTCCCTGATGGGGTATTTTTTGAGGATATTTTCCGTTTTGAGCTTAAGTTCGGAAAGAAGTTCCTTGGTTTTAGTTGAGATTTTACTAAGGGGAGGTTCCCATTCGCTTTTATGTATAAATAATCTGTCAAATTCTTGTACGGTGGTAAGATTTTTAGATTCTCCAAAAAAGTCTCTTAGTTTAAGGGACCTAGTGAGTCTGGTAAGGGCCGTGTCTATAGTGTTTTTATGGACCTTGTTAGTAGATGGGATGAAAGAGAGGCCCAGGTCCAAAAGGGTGGTATCGTGTGATGTGAGTTGGTAGTCTGATAGGTTGAGAGTGTTAGAGTGTGGCGTGTAAGTGGTTCCAGGTCGGGTAAAGCTTTCTAGTTTTTGTGTTGCCAGGTGTATTTGTGTAAAACTTACGTGTGTGTTGGAGGACCAGTTCCCAGATCAACGTGGCCGTGGCAGTCGTGTAGTGGACATTGTACGTAGCCAGCGATACGTCCTCTGGTTTGAGTGGTTTGATGAATGCGTTAGGTCCCACGGTTTCCAGCAACTGCATGTTGATTTTTGTAAGGTTGTCCTGTTCGCGATGGTTCAAAGACGTAGGAAATGAGACTCCAAGGATATTGAGGTTTTTGTTGTTGTCCGCCGTTAGTGGAGTTAGTTTGGCAAGTTCCAGGGCGGTTTTGGAGGCGAAGTCATCGGATCGGTTGTTCATTTCCGCAGCCATGATGATGTTGAGAGGGCGGGTGGAGGGTAGATCATTGATCTTGTCAGCGATAAATGAGATCTTTGCTCCGGGGAAGACTTCAATCTGGAAATTTGGGGGAATCCACGAGTCATTGACATTCTGGAGGTTGGAGTCCCCGATAATGAGTGTATCTGTTTCAGGGCGTGTTTTGCGAGCAGGTAGTGTAGCTCTGGTGGAAGAAGAAGGTACTATCTTCTTAAGTGGAGTATCCGGTATGGTTTCAGCGTCTGGTTCCACTGTTTCTTCCAGGTTGGTGAAGCGGTTTTTGGTGGGCGCAGGTGATGGGGTGTCTGTGTGTCGTGGGCGTTTTCCTCTTGATGGTTTTACCGTAGTCCTGTTTGATTCAGGCGGTTCATAGAGTTGGCCTATCTTGAGACACTCCTCATCCAGTTTAGCTTTTAGAGCAGTAGGGTTAACTTTTTTGCCGATCCTACGTTGGAGTTGGGTGTGCACTAGTTCCTTAGCGTTCTCTTTATCCAGTGGGTTTAGAGTGGCTAGTATGGTTCTGTTTATGGTGAGGCGATCCTCCAAATGTTCATTAACCTTCGAGTGTATCTGGTCTCCTGCTTTTTGCAGTATGGTGGCAATACTATTCTGTAGTTCATCGGTTGGGTCCGGGGGGCGGATGGTCTCAGCCAGATGGTCCAGCGATTTTTGAATGGCTGAAGGTAACTCTTCCCAGTTGTAGATATGGTGTTGAATCTGTACAGTTTTGAAGAGTGCTTTACAAATATCGTGGAACTGGGGGTTAGTAGATAGTGGTTTTGGGTCCTCTTCCTCATCAGAGCTTTGACGGCTGGAAAACCTCACTGTGGGTTTGCGGAGGATGCTAGGGCGGGGTCCCGGGGGTGTCCCCTCTTCAGCCTTAAGACAATGGACTACAGCGTCAATAATGTCAGAAATAGATACCTCGTTTAGGGTCCTGGTTTCCTCCTGTTCATGTCCGCTGTTCCGTTGTCTGGTGTAGTTTTGGCGTCTTGAGCTGTAGGAGTCGCTCGGGCGGTGTTCTCTGGAGGAACTTCTCCTACGGTACATCTTGTTGTGTCTAGTGTTGCTGTTGGATCTGCTGCGTTCAGGCCCGCCGTTAAAATTGCGGGTCGAGACGAAAGGGCCCTGTCGATCAGAAAAGCGTTTCTGGTTCCTGTTCGAAGAGCCAGTATGCTTCGGGGCATACCAGTTTTTGTCTGTATTCTGCATGTCCTGACTTAAAGTTTAAACAATGTATTTAAAACTCCAATAAAGTATTTCAGAACTTCTAATAGATATAAATTCGACGTTTCGACTCTCTCGTCTTCTACTGGAATGACATGCAGTGGCGAGTTCTGCTCTTAAATACAGACAGTTTTCATTTGCATAGAATGGGGGGGGCGGTCCGCCCTCCAGCTGTAGGCTGAGAAATGCCAGTTGAGTTTGAATTTACAAAGTCTTTGATTATCATTTATGAGAGATAGAATTACCAAGTAGTGTCAAGTTAGCAGTTGCTTGGATGTCGAACCGTCACGGTTGGAAGGTGACCGGGTGGTAATATGACACCCAACCGGAGGGCTCAGTACGTGTGTAAAGCCCCTGGAGTATTATTATAATAATAAACCTTTCTTAGAACTATAAGTACTGTATAGTGGGTGTAAGTATACGTCCCTTTAATAAACATGTACATTTAAATTAAAGTGTACATATCAGTTTCAGATGAGCCTCAATTTGAATTCCGAGTTCTTCTTCGGTGTTGTGTCTCTCCACGATCGGGTGTTCCAAGATCAAAGACAGCCGTTGATAGGCGCTGGCGGTAGGAGTTAGTGGGTGAAGATGAAGATGCACGGGCACAGTATCCGGTTGTCACTGGTCCTGGAGTGTTTCCGATTAGGGTTAGGGTTAGTTGTGAAAAGACCTACACTGTTCCACTTGTGGCACTTGTATCTAGATATGGGGCCAATGTTGCTGTCGGGGAAGTTATAAGTTATATTCTGACACCCCTTCTTCCTTTTCTCTCTCTCTGCTCTCCAACCCCAAACACTACCCACCGTAGCTGCCACGCTGTCTCTCTGCCTGATTCTTGGATCTTGACCTGGAACCGAACCCTTTTGCCAATCGATTTTGTTTTGACTGAGCGCCTGTGAATAAGCTGGTCCCAGCGGCGCGGCTTTCGTTGGGCGCTGTAGAAATCTTGGAATTACGATTACGATTACGAAGCATATTCAACTTTCAAGCACAGCACAAATACTGAATCACACAAATGAGAAAATTAGTGTTTCATACAATAACTGGATGCTGCTGTGAACCTTTGACATTTATTTTTAATTTTCATTAATATCATCGGCAAATCTGTTCTTAAATCGGTTTAGAATGCTTAGCAAAATTCCATCGTCTATCATCCCCGTTATTTATAAGATATATGAAACCTGTTTCAGATTCAACCGCATATCACGCCAAAGTTTATTGATAGCCTTTGGTGAGATTTTTCAAGATGGCTGCTCCCATGTTTAGTGTGCTTTGCAGAGAACTTAACAAAGTAAGTCTAACCACGTCGCAAAATAATTAATAGGGCGCGGCTTAAGTCCATAACTCGTGTATCTTCTAAATATTGTTTATTTGTTTGCACAGAGTATTGTATTTCTCTGATTCGAAATTGTGTCTTGTGTGACCTTCCACAACAGTACATAGGATCTGTACTGTACTGTGGAAGATGAAAGCAGACAGAGAATTACCATTAATGTGCTAATACCTGTTTATTTACTTAGAGGATAATTTTACTTAGACGGCCGCTTGCGATCGCCCTACTAATAAGGAATATGGCCACACCAGATTGAGAAAGAAGTAGAATGCCGTACGCTCCAGAAGGACTCCCAATTAATAAGTGAGTAATGGGTAAGAGGTTCCCACGACGACGAGAACTTACTAGGCAGAATTGTTTTGTATTGTGCTGTTTTGCGTGAACTCAGCTTATTAGATCTGAACGATGTTGAAGTACACAGAAAACGTGAATATGTGAATGCGTGCCATAGGCAAATTGAAAAGGCAATTTGGCACAAGTCAGGATTTTGTTTCCAGGAATGTCCAACCCTCTAATTTCTCTCACAATCTGGGAGTGGCCATACTGTTTACAAGTAGGGCAATCGCTGGCAACTGTTTAAATAAAATTCCCTACCTAGGGTTATCCCTTACCATATGGCCAAAAAGTTTACTAACTCTAGTGCGACATCGTGTACATAAGGATGATTTTTGCTGCTAAAGACTGAAGATCTAAATGAACCAACGGATCCATCTGACTCACATTTCACTTGGATAGTTTAAGATACATGTGCTTGTTACAGAGTGACTTGATTTTCTTTCTGTCTATAGATGGTTTCACAAAATTCACTGAAGCAAGATTTAAATTTTCTCTGGCCTGTTCAGACATTTCTACAGACATTTTAATATTAAGTTCTTTTGCATCTTATTTAAAACTAATCATGATGTAAAGATAGTTTATAACAAACTGTTAGATTAATGATTGCACAGTAACGGCTAGTTTTGGTACTGGCTTCATTTATTGTTAGTACCATCACAAAAATGCACTAAGAGCTTATGTAATTTGTCCAACAAAATACTGAATTAAATTTGTATTCAGTCATGAGATTATTGTAAACCATTAAGCTTAAGAGCTGCAACCATAATTTATCTTATATGTTTTATGATGTGAACATTTTCTTAGCTAATCTGTGCTGTATATTCTATATTTTGCAGGTTCCAAGATGTATGGAACGAATGTCCAGCATAGCGTTGCTGAGGTAATTTATTAAGTAATATGAAAATTTCACAGGCATATACCGAGTAAATGGCTTGTCTTTGCCATACTTCACAGTACCTTGTGTTTAAAACAGGAAGAGAAGAACACAACAGAGTGAACAGGACAGAATCAAGAAACATTTATTCTGTCAGTTATTATTATTACGAGGAATAGTTGATTCTAAGTATGGGTTTTTACAAGTTGAAAGATATGAGATGAGCTTAACCATGGCTACTATGAATAAAATAATCAAGGTAACTATAATTTAGCATTTGTGCAAAGAACTAATTGAGGAAGTATCTAAATTATTTCTTTCTTCTTTATTTTTATTGTCTTTTTGTTTGAATATTTTTTATATCTGTTGCACTTGGTTTTATCTTAACAGGTTCTAAGATTTTCATCTGTAATTCTTTGGCTAACAGAAAATGAAGCTGTGATGTTTTTGGAGTTCATTTTTCATGGGCGACATTTTTTAGGCTCATACAGACTTACCTAAGCAATGTACGCTAGTCTGCAGCTTAAGTTTGTACAAATCTTTTTTGTTGCTTTGCTAATCCGGTATGAGAATTTCTATAATTATAAGACAAACTTATTCTTTGAAGCTTTCTGAATGTTTTGGGCTTTTTGTTTAGGCACAACTCATTGCTGGTTGAGGGAAGAGGAAGCAACCGATTTCACTCATATTGCCAGGTAAGATCTCAGAGACTTTAGTTTTTTCCTGTATGCTAAGGGCTACATTGATATGTACATACATACATAAGTTCATACATTCATATATACATTCATTCACACTTGTACTTGCATATTTACTACTACATACATTTGGCTAATGGTCTACATTCTGCCAGTTTGATTAGTTAGATGGAAGGTTCCCCAAAATCAAATACCGACAATCTGAACTAAACTGGAAGATAATAACTGTTCTGTCTATCTTACTGTCACGTTGCTTTTGCAGTCATCTGGAGAGGAACCAGACAAACTTTACAAGAGCCTTGAAATTGAGGTGAAAGGTCATGACCCAGCCGTTATTAAGAGCTATGAGCGGTTTGTCTGTATGGCTGCACGGGAATTGGACGTCAATGTTAGCAAAGTGTATGTATGATATGTGTTTAATACAGAATGCTTTTATACACGAGGTGAGGTATTGGAGTGGCTCTCACCACTATGTCATGGGTTTGAATCCTAATGCTTGACATGAAATTATTATTACATATGGTCCAACTGCACAACCCACACGGAAAGGTCATTGTTACGTAAGGTGGAGTAACTATATTTTTATAATGCCTTTAAGTACCTGTTATATGTGAACATGCATGAAAAACCCTGGCAAAGTTAGCAAAATGCAAAACTTAGTCTGATACAGCATTGGATTGGGCTGGAATTGCTGAATAATTAGGTAAAAACTGCATGTTGCTATCACAAGTAGTAAAGTAGTTTTTAAAGATGTAGGTGTCTTCACTGCTACTTTTGAGAAATTGTGACCTAAAGTTTCCCATAACCATGGCATGACCTAGGTCACTGTGCATAGAGGTCATGAATGTTTATGAGTAATAAATTTGGTGCGTATTCATGTGCCTCTGAGTCTGACACCAGTGAAATCTTGACAAAAAAAACTGATTAAGAAAAATATTTACGTGAAGTGGTTCATTTGCATAATTGTCGATGTACATGACTTCAAAATGGGGCACCAAGGGACATATGATGTTAAGTTTTGTTGCAGGGCATCGTAATAAAATTGAAAATAAAAATATTTAGACAGTAAAACTGTACATAAGAACACGTAATTTGATAAATAATATAACACAGCAAGGAATATAAATGTTCAAAGATCTCAGTTTGACCAATTTAATGACCAATTTGAGCGCATTTCTCGCAAATTTACTTTTGCCACCTTTTTGAGGGTTTTCTCATGCACAGTCACATTTTTATGCTATGTACATTCGTATTCTGTGTTATTTGGGGTGCTAAATAGTCTAATGGTTAGCATGCATGTCAACCCAGAGTTCAGGGTTCAAAGACCACTGCAGCAGAAAGGTTGTTTCAAGATTTTTACTCCACTTGCACCCACTAGTGTACTTGGCTCTAATATGAGTATACTGTCCAGACACTTTCAGTTGAGTAAGAAGATCAGGTGGTGAGGAAGAGAACTAGCAACCCACTGTCATATACAAAGGCTAAAACAATGATGTTGCTTTTGCTTTGTACCCTTGGCATCTGATTTGCTTCTGTGTGTTATGTATATGGATTTCTTTAGAGCATCTTGTATTGTGCTTGCCTGTTTCTTTGACACCGTTGTACTCATCACTTTTAAAATTTGCCGATGATGCTTTGCCCTTTTTGGTTTTTCTGAAGGAGAAAAAAATTGAAATAATAATTTATTTTCCTTCCACACAATTTAGTTCCAAAATGCAAATAAACAACTCTACTGTTTAAAAAATTAGTTCTGTTTATTTAAGAATGTGATCAAACAACAGGCTTTTAAGTTAACTTGTTTCACTGTCCCTTTTTCCAGGTGGTCACCACCAAAGGTGGTTAAGCGATGGACTTTGTTGAAATCAGTTCACATCTACGCCAAACATAAAGTCCAGTACGAGACGAGGACGCTCTTTCGGACAATAGAGGTTCTACACCTTCTGCGCTTTAATCAGACAGCTACACATTTTTATGGCATAATTTATAGTTAGCAGCATTTTATCTGAAAGATGAACTTAATTATCTAAGGTCACAAATAATATGACCTATGTTTTCAAACTAGGTCTTTCTGTTCACTGGTATGTATGTTTAAATGACTGTGCCGTATAGGCAAGTGAAGATCAGTGTGGTTCCACTGGCTGGTTCATCAGTAGAACTTTCTTCCTGAATAAGTGTTCTGTTTTGGGCTGTCCTTGCAGCGCCATGTAAACTTAAATATTTGAGTTATGTTTTGTGCTTTCTGTCACTGCAGTAACGATTTAGTTGACGAATCCTTATGTGTTGCTGTTAAATTTGAGACCTGTTTTTTAGTGAAAGCTGAACTCTGATAAAAGTGCTAAAATTTTCAAATAGTAGTTGTGAGTTTATAATTTTATTGGCCAACTTCAAAATGGGGAGGGAGGCTGAGTTGGTAATCCTTCTGAGTAGATAGTATTAATAATGAAAAATTGATATATCATTGCAAGTAGTCAGGTACTTGCTGGAGGTGTAATATAAAGCAGGTAGTGCCAAACTTTACTTGTGGATGTATATATCTGTTGCAATAATGTATAAACTTGGTTTTGACAGATGAAACACGTGACTGGTTCAACTGCAGACACTCTGCTTGAATACATTGAACGCAACCTGCCTGAAGGAATGGCAATGAAAGTGACTCGGGTGAGTTGTATTCTACCGTGTTTGTCAACTTATATAGCGTCTCTACCAGAACAGATTACCCAGATAACTTCAAAGTTATCTGTAGGCCACAGTTTTGAATCTGTGGAGTGTAAAATAGCGATCCAGGTCCTGTCTGTTTCATTTTAACTGAATATAAAATTTTTTATTCTGAGGTTTAGTATCTATAATTTAAATAGGAATACGCTTAGAGCCATTCTCATGATCATGAATCATTATCAACATAATAAGTTACAAAACATCTACATCAGTATTTTATTACATCATTGTTATGTTAACCAGATCCCTGTCAGTTTTGGTGACAAATAGGTTATTATTGTAAATCTACATACAGTGATATTGTGCAGTAGTTTGTTGATCATCGTTAATCATATTGTCATCATCAGTCATTGTGATCATTGTTGTCAGCGTCATCATTAATTGTTGTAATCATCTGTGGAGCTAGGCAGTTTTTTTGCAAATGTAGAATTATGCAGTAACGTTTCTTCTGCTAAGACACGTTTGTGGATGGAAACTGTTTTCAGCACGCAGTCGAAGCCGTTCCTGAGCATCTCACACCTCCAGTCTTCCCTTCGAAATCATCGGCAGAAGCAGAATCTACTGAAAAACAGACTTCATCGACATAACAAATGCAAAAAATTAACTGGATTGCGATTATTTCAAAATTTATATCTACTTCTTTGTAATGCATATATACACAGTGTGAAAAACATGTGTATTTTATGTATGCATGTAAACATTTATATAGCACTTTTATAAATACCTTTCAGAGGTGCTGTGCTAACACACACAACACGACATTGGTTAATGCGTGCGTCAAGGCGCCTCTGCACGTGAGGATGCCGGTTCGCTTCCCATTTGTGGCTACTTATTTCAGAGATTTGAATCTAGATTTGAATCTTGGGCTAGCACAATCCGAACATGGGGACCTTAAATGGCGTGCTCATTCAAATGGGCAGTGGATCTCACCTGATTAATTCATAAATGAGCAGGGTTGAGGCTGTATGTATGGTCTTATAGAAGAATGCGTACTTTTATATTTTACAACATGCTGATTTCAAGTTTCAGTATGCTGTTTGTCATTACATGCTTTAGGATAATATAGTGCATATTATACAATTATACATGTATATATGCATACAATTTGATACTTGTTATTTTGTTGCTTGTTACTTGTGGACTGCACGATATTCTAGAGGTTAGCAAGTCAGAGGTTCTAATGCCTCCCAGGGCAGAAAGATGTTTCCAGATCTTCTAGAAGATTGGCCACCCACCCTCATATTATTATTTATTATTTCTGCATTTACTAAGCGCCACTGTATAATGACTAAGCATCAGTCTATGACCCTGAGCAGTTGTGAGTGAAGGACTTGGTCAAGGATATGCTAAGGATAAGAAAAATGAAGTTGCTAACACTTCATACCCTGCTTACCTTGCAAATGAATATGGTGACTGTACGGGACCAAGGTTTGCCTTGGTGTGCAGAGTTTGAACTTTAATGTATCGCCCTTAAATCAGCATTTTTTGCAGCCAAGGAACTTGTAAATCGAGGTTCCGTACAGTGACATCACTCTTGTGATGTTCATGTTCAAGTGTGTCTCTAAGCCTGAGTTTGAACTATGGGTGCACGTCCGTAGGAGTACCTGGAATTTATGCCTGAACACTTGGCTCGCACCAGACCATGACGATGTGTCCTGGTTTTCATATTTTGCCCTTGGGGCGTAACTTTGGTCTAGAAAGTGAAGGTGCCAATTTGTTCCCCTCCTTTGCCTTTCTGCATAGCAATTATTGTTTAACCAATACATGTCGGCTTAGTATGAAGACTTGATGGAGATTGCAAAGCAAACACTAAACTTAATGGGCATTGCTTATTCACGGTATGAAAACGTGGGGTACAGTACCCCATCCAGCAAGTGGGGTACTGGGGTACTCGTACCCACCAAAATTACTTGTACGGTTTGCCCCTTGTGCACAAATTTCTCTTGGCGTCCATGGGGTCAAGTCGTTTCCTGTAGAGCTACAGTCAAAACGACCTCATCATGTTTTGCGCCATGGCATGTAAAAACGGTACAGCTATCCTAGCGTAAGTGCTAGATAGCCATACTGTAGCGCCTTTGTAAGGTTTTCAAAATGTGCTATACTAGTGCTTAGATACATACGTACATAACTTTCCAGCTCAGTGATACATACATACATACATACAGGTACGAGTTCCAGTCGGTCTGAGCCGCGTGAGGCCACTTCTATTCAACAACATCAAATGAAATCGTCGGTTGTCTCGTCATTGCGAACAAATGTGTCTAACTGGGCCTAGACGATTCATTGTCGGTTCTCATTTCGTGGTCACACTGCTTTACAATTTGCGTTCCTTTTGCTTTTTTATTAGAGTGGCTATGATGGCTCTTACCACATAATACGGTCCAACTGAATCTGGTAGTCGCCTCACGACAAGGAGTCGTAAACATCGCCTGCCTATTCTCTTTTTCTTTTCCCGTTCCTCTAATCAGTCTATGGCCACTACGCCTTCCCTCCCCTAAGCACCGGCCCTGTGTCTCCTGTCCCGGCCGAGAATAATAAATTCTCAGGCTTTAAGAACAGTTGATCAGACACGTATGAATTTCAAATGAAAAGCGGTCTACGAAGTAAAATAATGAGGCCGTTTGCATTCATGCCGGCCCGGCGAGACAAGCCATTCTTTATACTCGTACAGAAACCCCTATTATACATACATACACACATACGTGGACGCACGCATACATACACATGCTTGCATACATACATGCGCAAACACATACAGGTCTTGCTTATAGATCAGACCAAAGGATCCCCATAGCTTGATACTCGATCTCATATCTTGGTACTCAAACTTCAAATGCCAGTATCTTGCCGGATTTCCTGCTCTACCCTATCATAAGGACCACACGGTGACTTTAAAAACTAACTGAAATCAATAATTGCCATTGAACACTCGTGGATGGAGCATACGGAGGCGAATGCGATCCGATAAACCTTGGACCTCATTGGCCTATCGGGTAATTTGCCTATCTTAGATCTAATTGACCTGGTTAGCTACATTGGTTAAATACATACATGCGTTAAGATGCCGGTTCGCATACCTGTAGTAACTATATTTAAGATATTTTGATCTTGGGCCAGCACGGTCCGTACACGGGGAACTTAAATGGCGTGGCATCCATTCAAACGGGCAGCGTTGGTGAAGGATCTCACCCGATCAATTCATTGAAAAATGAGCCGGGTCGAGGCCATACGGTCGCTATAGAAAACCGTGTACATTTGCATTTATACATATTACGTTGCAGGTTTAGCTGTGTAGGCATCAACCTCTTGACGCTGACGGTGTCTACACAAGGTAACCTACCTATTAAGAGTGAATGAACGAATGAAACCTTTAGCGATTGAATATCATATTTCGTTAAAGAAACCATCACATACTGCAAACTTGGGCTTGCTAGTATCAATAGGCCTAGGTTCAAAAAAGTTCAAAGTACTGTTGAGTAGGCCTACAAGATGAATATTTAAAGTGGTTTTAATTTTAGCATATTAGTTTGACAATTATTCACATGATTTGTATAAAATCTCATAGTAAGTAGGGTTAGTGGTTTACGCATGGTCGCCTTCTTAGACAGGCGTGACAGAAATGACAGGCGTGTCGGAACACTGCCAAGTTATGCAATCCCATGCTAATGTTACAAAGAGTCATTATACATGACACAGAGTTACATTACTGAAAGGTTTTTGTCATGACGAACCTGCCAGCAGGCTACCCAACACTATGGCCCCAGCAGCGAAGGTGGGCGTCAAAATGGAAATTTTCATAGACCTATAAGGCTATAAGCCTACATATGTTTTAGTTGAAGACTATCGTATAAAGTCCTCAGTAGGCCTACTAAAGTCCTCAGTAGGCCTACCCTATGGACGTTTTGTGTAAGTAAATGATTGTTTGCGTCGCAAATATGGAGAATATGAGAGATAAACGCATACGCTACAGAATACACGCTTCAAAATACATTTATTCACCATTTTACTGTCGTAATAATTACATAGTATATTGTATTATCGATGCAATTTGCAGACAATACACACGCGGAAGCTTTATCACTTTATTTGCCGTGGGCTTCTATACGCATGCTTGACATACTGAGCACTGCAGATCAGAGTGATATATATACACATATATTCCCTTGTTACATATATATGGTATATATATTCTCCACTATATATATATGTATATATATGATATAGAGGGAATGGTACTTTGAGCGATTGTAGCACAAGGCTTTTCATGCCTTAATTGAATGATTGGTTGCTATGGTTACTGTTATCATGGCGCGCGCAACTGTTATACAGCGATTCCGGATTGCAGGCCAAGAACAATCACCACGTCTCAATCGCTGAAATAGATACGTACGTCGCCACACTATGCTATATATAATAGAAGATAACACCATATATATATATGTAATATGTAGGCCAATATATATATAATGTAAACACACATACTCGTGTACGTACAGGTATATTCTTCATGTCAAGCAGCTTAAGGCCATAAGACATTCGTCTGTCTGTTGTGTATATGTGTGAATTAACATATACACACATATTCACACATACACTTTCACAGTCGTATATGAATGTACATATACATATACGTGCACACAAACATGCACAGTTGCACATACACACAGCCATACACATACGCATATGCATACATATATATAGACGTATATGGACGGCCTATATATATATACATACATATATATTTATACGGAAGCAGTATTAATATGCTTAGTGTTTTTGTTTATTTATGGACCAGTTTATATTATCAGCTCTGCATGAATAAATTAGGCCTAAGATTTCGCTAGAAGCCATAAGAACCAATGACATGCGTCATTATTTCGATTTGTATAGCCTCAGGCCAAAACATAGGTCTGTGGAATATTTACAACTTCAGATAGCATATTATTAATATATCTTATTATATATATATATATATATATATATATATATATATATATATATATATATAAGATAGGTATATAGTATGTATGGGCAAAGAAAAGAATTGTTTATTAGAAGTAGTAGGTCTACAAAAGTTATCTCTATAGACTTGTTCTATGTGTCTGTCTATGTAGGTGTTTGACTGTGCGTATCTATCTCTGTATCAGTCTGTGTGTCTCATTATCTCTCCGTCTGATTGTCTGTGTATGTATGCCTTTCTGTATGCCTGTATCTCTATGCTATTATGTCTAAACACCGAGCCTCGACAAGGCTTGAACGCGTCTGTCGCTTGAAGCCACAGAAGAGCTGCTTTCAGCCCCGACGACATGTCATGGTTTCTTTGCAAAATGGTCTCACGTACCGACATACACAGATATATATATATATGTGTGTATATATATATGTATATATATATGTCTACGGGTCTACATTCTTGAGTATGTATAGTCGTACTACTGGTCTACAATCATATGCATCTCCATAAATTCCTCTTTATATAATTATGAAAAGAATCGTTCCTCAAAGCGATGGATGTAATTTTCAATCTCATTCTTTCTGTTTCAGTCTGTCTGTATCTCTGTCTGTATCTCTGTCTGTCTGTCAGAAAGACACTCTGTTTCCGTGCGCTTTGAGCGCGTGTTCTCCGCTGAGCAATATTCGGCAAATATACGGCTTAAAGGACATCGATTATTTTACTGCAAAGGGGCAATAATTGCATTGCACGAGAAGGCGAGCTGCAGCCAAGAATGAAGAGAGGCATTCGGAAGTAGTCAGTCATCTCGAAAGAGAATCAAGGAGGATGATGACTTGCTGGGGAGGATGAGGAGCAGTAATATGATGAGGAGGGAAGATGAGGTGGGAACAAATTGGAGAAATGATGAAAAGAAAGGATGGAGAGGGAAAGATGAGGTGGAAATAAATGGGATGGAAGACGAGAAGGCAAGGTGAAGGAAGATGAGGTGGAAACAAATAGAGGGAAGACGGAGAGGGAAGCTTTGGCTGAAACAAATAGGAGAAAATGGGAGAAGGTGTGAGGGAGACAAATAGGAGGGAATATAGAAAGGAAGAAGAGGAAGAAGATGTAGTGATGGAGAGGAAAAGGGAGAGAAAGAGGACAAATGTAAGAAGAAGACGGAGGAAGAAAATAATGAAAAGAATGTTGATAGAAAAAGGATGACGAACATGAGAGAGAGTAGGTAAAAAGAGAAGTAACGAGAGGAAGAAGACTAGGAAGTGAGTAATGAAATTAGGCTATAAAGGATGTAAACACTAAGAGAAGTAAATGCAAGAGAAAAGGAAAAGAATAATGAAAGGATAAGAATAAAAAAGTTAAAAAAGAGAAATGTCATAAGGCAACGATACCTGTCCAAGGACACGTGGACTTATGCACCCACCGTCTCAACCGAGAACGTTTAAGGCACACATCAAAATAGTGCGTTTTAGAACTATATTACATTACTGGGTGCGTTTTATACGCCCATCACCCGGAAGCGTTTTACACGCACAACAGACGGCCCTCTAGTGCGTATGCACGCACGAGGCAACACTCAGTTTTGTCGGGGCATGGATGGATGGATGGATGCCAGTGTCCTTTCCACGGATATCTTATGCGTATGGCGGAAACACCGAAAGGTCAATTGCTTTCCTGGAAGGGCTCCGTGGAGCGGTGTTCTAGCAAGGAAGTGGAAGAGGAGGAGTGGGAGGTGAAGCAGGAAAAGGGAGAAGATGAGGAGATATACATCGTCATCGTTACTCGCATCGGAAGTCGATAATCTCAGCAGCAGTAGCAGCAGCATCCGACGGCAATAGTCATCACTACCATGGAAACAAGGTCAGTCCAGTGGCCAGTAGGGAAAGATCGCGTATAAAGCATACTGTGGCAATGGCCGGAAAATATCACCATAGCAATAGGCATTTCTATACGGGGCATGTTTGAACTCGTAACTGAGGTCTTCTAACATACACTAGCGCTATATAAATGACAAGATTAAAACGCACTTTTACCAGACGTAGACTACAGACTGTCATCGCATTGCGATAGTTGATAGTCAAATGACTGAATGCTTGGGTCTAAGATTAGGGGCCGATTTATTTTATATTTGTACTGTAAATAAATAAATAAATAAATAAATAAGCAAGCTGAGGTGGGACAACGAGCTAGATGGACTGAGCCTAAGTTTGTAGGCCTAACTGAAACCTCAGAAACTTATCTGTTAGCCTAAATGTGTATTATTTTCATGTCATTTTGAAAATTCAAATATAACGAGGTCTCAAGATCTAAATATGACCTGTGCTTCTACTCTTAGGTGTGAGTAGAGACTCACACTTGGGTGAGGTAAACAGAACCTAATTATTTTAGACCTGTAAAAATCAAGAGTAATTTATAGTTCCTTTGAAAGATACTTCAAATGTGTCATTTTAAATTCGTAATATTTACTTTAAAATAACCTTCTTTCAGCTATTTTTGCCAATCAGCAGTTTGGCTGATGAATGTTCTGTGTTCAGTTGACACGACTGTAGTCTAAGCTGGACCAAGAATGATTTTGTCTTCATGCTGTCTTTGCTTAAGATAACCTGTTTCAGGGTTTTAACTTCAATTTAACTTGATTTTTAATGAATTATATAAATTGTACAACATCAGATTGCAAAAGCGCAAATGAAAAGTCAGTGCGCATCGAAAAGACTGAATCGATAACTTTGCTAATCGATTGGAACTTCAGAAAGACTATATTTTTAGCCGCCAATCTATTGCATATCTTTTGTTGTTTCGATGAAAATATTCCTTGCGTTTCCAATTTCCAATTCATTTCCAATGGATTTTAATTGCAGGAATCACACACAAGCTTGAGAATTCAAAACTATTTGATTGAGCTTGTTGAATTGTGGTTTCTACACGATCCGTTGTCCGTCCATATGGATTCTTTCACTGAATTTACGAAAATCTAACAACCACGTTTTGTCCGGAAAAAGCCATGTTACCAGGAGGTAGAAGGGCCTTGGAGTTCGGCACTTGTGCGAGCAACTCCAGGGAACAAGAATGGACCATTCCGAATGACGAGAGGCTTTGCTCAAAATCGAGCTGCAAAAGTGGACGTCGGAAGCAGACAAAACCAGTCAAGATGGTGAGAAGTGACGATGACGAAACTGAAGGAGGAGTTTCTGAATTTAATCTGCTAATGGAGACCGAGGAACAGAAGCATGATGAGATGAATGGATGTTTCACTCGAAAAGAAACACACAAGTATTTTTCTGGGAGAGAAATAGATTTACGGACCCATGACAAAAAGAAAACCGAGCTTGTAAAGAGCTTACTTGAAGATTCGCAGGTCACGTGTCATAAAGACTCGGGTCGAAACTTAAGCGACAATTATTATCTTGAAAGCTTGAAGTCTGGGACGTCAGCGGAAGCTGGTCCCGGAAGATGTAGTGGAGCTCGGATACTTGATCCCATTGGGAGCACGGAAATTAAAAGATGGAATGGCGAGAGAAGGGACTCAGCGTCCGTTGGTCCATTCTGGTTCCGTGGTTATGAAAATATGACAGATAGAGAAAACGGATTCCTGGAGACGAGATGTGTAAGCAGTGACAGTTGGGTAGCGCCGATATTCAGCGGAGAGGACAGCAGTGTTTTGAAAACATCGACTGCAGAAAAGAGCGAGGTAACAGAAACACAAATCGTGGAAGTTGCTAAGAGTACGGTGGAGAACCGGGCTAATGAGACTGCGACAAGGCCTTACAGTGAACTCAGTGATACAACGAACAGAGGACCAATCATGGCCACAATGAGCAGGAAAGGCGGTAAGACCATGTTGGCACCTGATAGAGAAGGCAACAACATCGTTAAAGAGGAATATGTTAAGTCCTCGCGGATACCAGGCAAAGAAGGCAGTAAAACGATGGAGACATCGAGCAGAGAAGCCAAGGAGACTACGTTGATGTTGAACATCGATGCTGGTGAGCGAGAAAACAAGATTGACAAAGATCTCACCGAAAATGAAAACCCTGAACTCTCGAGGAATTGCTTTCAAACTGATACAGCAACCACTTTGACATCTCATAATGAAATTTATTCCACTGCTACCGGTGACGCCGGTGGTGCTGTGGACACCGACTTCTGGGCAGACTCTCTGCAAAGCGTCGTTCAGGCACGGATGGGCAAGCTACACCGCTCGTCGCATGTTCCAACATCAGTGAACAGTGAGCCTAAGAACGGACATAACTATAAGACGTCAGGGCAACAACGCACCTTTGCCTTCGAGGATTACTGTGACATCTGCCAGAAGCGCTTCTGCAGTAAGTATTATCTGAAGAAGCACCGACAAGATGTTCACAGCCTAGTGGGCTCAACAGTCGAAGCGACACGCGAGGTACAAGGGCTCACCAAGATCGGGACAGGTACCGCCCAAGTACAGGCATGTCGATTCGGCACGGATTCGTCGCCAAGTTGTTCTGGGTCAGTACGTTCCCCTGGGGCAATCTCCCTCGGCAATAGTACGCAATATGATGCAAGGGCTTCCTCTTTTTCATCTTCTACCTCGACTTTGCTCCTGAAATACCTGGTCCTAAGTAATGCTGACGCAACTTCGCAACGTACTCTACCCGCTACCACGTACGGAACCCAAGATGATCTACTCAGGTTGTCGACGCTTTTTAGTTCTTCTGAAACGACCCAGAGTGACATCTGTACATCTTATTTCACGAATACTTTGTCTTGGATCGCGGAGAACTTGCAGACTCCGGATTTAGGGTTTCTGGACGCTTACCTCAGACTCTTACCCCGCGACATAGGAGGAAACGTCGAAGGACAGAGTGAGTGGGAAAGGGACATCTACAAAAGACGCGAAGGAGATAGCACTTCGTTATCCCAATCACTGGCAGAATTGCAGACAGATGCTTTTGTCAATTTCCGAAATGACAGTCTGAGGTTTCCCAATTGTGGAAAAGGTGCGGCACAAGGTGTAGCGGTGGACAATAGTGGCGGATCACACGGTGAAATCTTTCCACTTGGAGGAAAACGTTCGTTTGACTTATTCTCTTCCCCCGTTACCAAGAAACACAACAGCTGTTCTTCGGAAGTTATGTCGGAGTTGCTAAAAGCGGAACATTTTCTGAGCAGCAGTGCGGAGCCGGCAAAAACTGTTTCCGGATTTGCAAGTGGAAAAGGTTCCGATCGCGTTATCTGTGATCTATGCGGGAAAGAAGTCTGTAACAAATACTTTCTGAAAACCCACAAAACGCGGGTGCACGGCTGGAAAGAAGGCGCGTCTTCACAGCCTCAGGAAAGATCGACGAGCCTTAAGCCCTTTAGCTCCACTCTGTCCTACCTCGTCAATGGCATAGCTTCGTCGAAGCACCCTGCGGAAGATGGACTTGCGACGAAGCTTCATTTTAAACGAAAAGCAGCAGAGGAATCTACATTAAGCACAGATTTCTACAACAAAGATCCCCGGACGAAAGATTTAATCAATGGGTTCTGCTTGAGAGAAAACATCCAAAAAATAAGCGCAGCGGATACAATCGACTATCAACCAACCTTGAAAGAGTCGCATGACATTCCCCTCTGGTTCAAACCTCCGCCGTCAGCCAGAATTACTTTAGATGAGAGTGACACATCCGAGGTGTTGTTCGGTCAAGGTAATTGGAAGGATGCAGGAATTTCCCTCATCAGTTGTCCTTTCTGTAACAAAGTCGTGGGAAACAAGAACTTTTTGCGAACGCACATGAAGCGGCGACATGAGATTGGAGGTCGCAAATGCGGCGTCAAGCTAAATGACTTCGGTAGAAATTTCCAGGCGTTTTCCGGATCAGATAATAAAGTTTCAAGACTTAGTCCTGAGCCAGTAACAAAAACACCGAAAGCATCAAAGAATTTCTTGATCTCCGGAAACCAATTGATGACCGACGATGCAGAAAATCTCCTGGATTATGATGGTACCGGGTTAGGGGTCTATCCTCGGAGGTTTCCGAAGCAGATCACCGAAGAAAACGGTGTAACAAGCATGTGCGTGAGAGACGAAGAGTTGGAAAAGTCCTCTTCCAAAAACAGCGTTCTGCAGCGTGACTTGATCAGGCGTAGCCAGAAGCGTTGCCTACCTTCGATGCCGCTACAGTTGTCACCGGAAGCAGGTATGACACGCTTCGATACGCAACAGTTGAATCCGAGACCATCTATTTGCGCCATCGGATCCAAAGACGGACAAAGCGCCAGGGGTCGTATCCGTTGCACTCTCTGCCGAAAACGGTTCCGGTCTTGGGTTCAGTTCAACATCCACGTGCGCAAGGTTCACCTATCGATGTTTCCTGAACCCCAGGACAATTCTGGAACCACAAGTCCTGGAAAACCATCAATCGATGACAGATCCAACGAATCGAAGACGAGGGGTAAGCAGCGGATGACATATGGCGGGAGAAAAAACAAGTGCTCGGGGTCTGCTTCCAGGGTAGATTCGCTGGCCGCGGGGATTCGTCGAGGGGATGAGGCAAGGACATCGATGCAACCTTTTCTTTTGAGGGAGGTGGCCGGCCTTGACCTCTTCAGCCCCGCGCTCGTCTATCTTCCCTCTCTGCGAACCATAACGAATCCGACGTCGGTCACTTTTACCCTGACCCCGATGATGCAAGAGGAATTGGGCCAGTTCACGTGACAGGGTCACAGGACTTCGGCGCTTGCTCTCTGCTCAGCAGATGTCATTCAACAGCGCATCTGAGAGGGTTATAAAGGCGCAATATAATGCCAAGATACATACATACCTACTTACATATATAAATACATACATACACGCATACATACAAAAGACGAGCATACATACATGAGGCATTTTTGTATGCATACATACATACATTCATACATATATATATCCAGGCCTCTGTACAATAACAAGTTGTGATGTGGACTTTAACGATGTTGACACCCATAAACTGTACTGCGAATACGGGTATTGAGTGATAACACTCACATCCTCAACTACAAATGGGTAACATGTTACAGTATTACAATATTTTCTGAGAGATTTATTTTAGATATTTTGTCAAACTATTAAGAACTCTGGTGGAGAATTATATGACTTCTTAGTTCATTCGTCTTAATTGCGCCATGAAGTATAGGCTTACATTTCAGTCGAGTTTGCATTTCGTTAATAAAATTTTATTAATCAAATATAAGTAGAGCGACATAAGCACTTTTCTAGGTTCTTAAAAGACGCTATAGCAAGTGTGTCTAGATGCATGCATACATACATTCATACATACATATATAGATACAAGCACCCATCCATACATACATACATATATACATAAATACTCGTATACATACATACATAACTACAAACATACAGTGTACATACATACTTGTACACATGCATACATACATACATACAATAAATATTTGTATGCATACATACATACACGCATACACAAACATACATACATACACACATATATACACACATACATACATGCATACACACATATATACACACATACACGCATGCATGTATACATACATACATAAATACATACATGCATAAATACATACGTACATATACATATATACACACGTACATACATACATACATACATACATACATACATACATAATACATATATACATACATACATATATACAGACAAACATACATTACATGCATACATATATACACACATACATACATGCATGTATACATATCTGTGATAAAATGGCGGATTGTTAATCGCTCTGTTGGTTGTGTGAAGTCGACGGATTGAGCCCTAAAATTGATTTTCGTATATCTTGAAAGATTTTGTGTACCAATAAAGTCATACATATATTCATCTTGTCTTAATAATTTATAGGTTTCCTTAGTAGCCGTGCTTCAGCGTCTTTGAGAGGTTCTTGAAAGGCCCTATATAAATATCTAAATACAGAAATAGATGTATACATACATAAACACAATGTAGTAGGTCAATATCTTGTATGTTTTTGCCTAAATCATCATATATGTGTATATATATGATTTGTATATATAGATATATAGTACATCGTGTGTACTTATGATAATTTATACCAGCAAATATCATATAGGCCTAGGCAGTTTATGATGTACAAGCCAATATTAGATTGGCAATATTAGATATCTTATCAAAATATACACTATTCAGCCATTGCGCAAGATGACAATATTCGTATATAAATATGTATGATTTAAGGCAATTATTCTTATGAATTTGCTACACAGAAACAGTATTTTATGTTTCTATATATATATATATATATATATATATATATATATATATATATACAATGCAGCTTATGTATACATTTGACCAAGTAAATCATATACAATAGATCATACTATATATGATTATATGTATGATATACTAGGCCTATGCAGAGGGATAGAGACAGACAGACAGACAGACAGACAGACAGACAGAGAAATGTACGTGCCAAACGTCGAACTTGAATACTATGCTAATATGAAATATGCAACGGTCTTCTACAATATGGTCGAGATATCTGTGAGTCTAGTTGATCTATAATGACATTCGAGTGTTGGTGTTGAATGGCTGGCTATTCGAGTGAATGCCCGATTGTGCCGGACGTCAGAAGAAATCAGAGCAAAGGCACGCAGAGCGATGATGGCTGACGGCATCAAGAGTCCTTCGTCAGCAGCAGCAACTAGAAGCCTCAGGCTGTGCAGGGCCTTATGCTGTCTGTCTGTCTGTGTCTCTCTTTATGCCTTCAGTGTGTGTCTCGCTCTCTCTCTTTCTCTCTGTCTCGCCTTCAGTGTGTGTGTCTCGCTCGCCCTCCCTCTCTCCCCTCTCTCTTTCTGCCTTTCTTTATGCCTTCAGTGTATGTCTCTCTCTCTCTCTTTCCGTCGTTCTTTCTCTCTTTCTGCCTCTCTTTATGCCTTCAGTGTGTGTGTCTCTCTATCTCTTTTTGTCTCTCTTTGTCGCTGTCTTCAGCTTCTGTAGTTGAGAAAGGGGTAGTAAGCCACACCACGGCAGCCTAACCCATGGTCGGCTGCTGCTGTTGGTGGCTCTGATGTGATGATGTGATGCGGATGCTTTGCTGGACTCGCGGCAACCTTAATTGCATTTTGCGGTCTGTAAGCCGCAGCAGATGCTGATGCTAACAGATGATTATGATGTATGCATGTATGTCTATATGCATGTATATATGAAAATACTATCCACAGTGGATCTACCATGTAGGAGTGAAACCACGCTGTTCTATGAGTCTCGACCCGACCATAGGATAATAAGTACCTCATCAAAAAGATGACGATGGTGAGGATGCTGTGCGTTTATTTTATGCTGCTTCTGGATGATGCTAAATTATGTTGTTGTTGCTGCTGCTGCTAGTCAAGTCTTTTGATTCGCTCGCCACTTTCGGAATAATACAAGAGAATTATTAAGACCTTTTATACAATTGTTGTTGATAATTATTATTGTTCTATTGTGTTGTACCACAATGTGATAGTAGTGTTCAAATTATCAAAATATACACTAAACAGCCATTGCGCAAGATGACAATATTCATATATGAATATGTATGATTTAAGGCAATTATGCTTATGAATTTGCTATATAGATATAGTACGTATATATATACAATGCAGCTCTTGTATACATAGATTTAGTTGATAACATGTGCTTGTAACAGACAGGAAGTGATCGTGCCACGGCGCAAATGCAAATACTTGCAATTGTGAGATGGAATTAATTGAAGCGCAGACAATGTGCAGTCGATTGCTGTGACTGGGTGCAAACAAGGAGTAGGCGTTAGTCTTCATGTATGTCGGATGGAAGGATTGCCTCGCACATAGAGAAACTGAAAGAGGAAAACAAAGCAAAGAGAATGGAGTCAGGAGAGAAAGAGAGAAACAAAGGGAGAGGGTTAAAGATATATATATATATATATATATATATATATATATATATATATATATATATATATATATATATATATATATATATATATATATATATATATATATATATATATATATATATATATATATATATAGGCCTACATAGAACATACATACCTACATACAACCCACTAGATAGAGACATATATATATATATATATCTTTAACCCTCTCCCTTTATATATATATATATTTATATATATATATATATATATAGGCCTACATAGAACATACATACCTACATACAACCCACTAGATAGAGACAATGAGAGAAAGGGAGAGATAGAGAGACGGCGTAAGAAAGAGAGGGATTGAGAAAGATAGTGAAATAATATAGAAAGAGAGATATAGAAAGAGAGAGAGAGAGAGGCGGAGAAAGACAGAGAAGGAAAGAGAAGGAGAGATACAGGGCAGTATATGTATTGTCTTCCTCTCTGGCTCCCTGTCAGGCAGTTGGTCTCATCTGGCCATTATCGGATTTTCCGCGTCATTTTCATAACGAAAGGAACAGACTGCAGGCGATGCCAAACTCCAGGCAAACAGAACGTAAATGAAGTTTACTGCGCCTCTCCCTCCTGTCCTTTTCCATTTCTCTCACCATCTCACATCTTTCATCTTTCTCCCACCTCTTCCGCCATCTCACATCCTTCCTTCTTCTCGATCCTTCCTCACTCTCATCTCTTCCTCTATCTCACATCCTATCTTCCATCTCTCTATCTGATCCACTTCTCTCGCTATCTCACATGCTATCCTTCATCTGTTTTATTCCGCCATCTCACATCCCACCCACCATTTCCTTCCTCTCTCAACTCTCCCGCCATCTCACACACTCCTCTCCATCTCCCAAGCAGACACTTTTGTGCAAATCCCGTAGAAGATGCACCGTGTCTGGCGTTAGATCACAAAATAGGGAGATAACATTACCGAACCGTTATATCATCATCATCGTCGTCGTCATCATCATCATCATCATCATCAGTGCCTGGCGCCATCCGTTTGGCAGCTATGGATTGTGAATGAGTAATTTCGATTCGCTAGGTAGTGTTCGCCGTTTTCTTCCTTACTGAAGAACGTACAAAATTGTTCACTAAATGCAATACATAAAACTAAACTTAAGTTATGTTGGAGAATGGCTCTAATTTATTTGAATTCTCGGTGACAGGGGCATAAATTTGGTCTCTAAAGCGAGGTTACTGATTTCTTCCTCTGCTTCCGCTTGTAATCATTTTTGCTTCCGCTTGTAATCATTTTTGCTTCCGCTTGTAATCACTGTTGTCTGATTAATAGGATGAAAAGAATGTCAGCCTTATACTAAACTATTGTTTATCAATGGTATGAAAAAGTTAGGCACCGCAGTACAAAAAGCGATGATACTGGTACCTCTGTAGCCTGAAAGTTAGGCCTGTGCTCGTTGAGTTCGTGAAAGTTCATGAACAGGGTGAGATAGTTGTGTTTTCGCCAAAGTGCGCAGTCAAGTCATGAGACGAAATTACAAAGTCCTTCTCTCTTTGCCTCTGTGCTGCGGTGAAGTTTCAATGTGCACTTTGCACAGCAGCCAAACTAATTCACGAGGTAAACCAGATCACCAGTCTATACTACGTTGCTAAGGTTGCTGGGAATAGTGTTCTTTGTCTTGTAGGCCTGCACGCTACGCCCTACGGAACAATGGGTAGATGTCCAAATCAGGAATGCAGACAGTTTATATAATGCATTTTTCAAACTGTGAATGCAGATTACAGAACACGGTAGGATCTGTATTACGAGGCTACCGATTACATTATAAGACTGTATGTAGGTCTATGTACGTATCAATGTTCTAGTGAGCTACATTGGCTAAAGGCGCCTCTGTGCGTGAGGATGCCGGTTCGCATACCGACCGTGGCTATATTTAAGAGATTTACCCACAATAGCCTAGTGTCTGGTTTCTATGACCTATCGGAGTTCGACCTGATTTCTGTAACGTTTTATGATTTTGGATTGCGATTTTCGACTTGAAGCGACTATCACCTGATGCCTTGGGCATCATGATAATGGTGCTATAAAAGTCTTTACATTAGATTAGATCAGAGATTTAAAATCTTGTCTAGCACGATCCATACACGGGGATCTTAAATGGCGTGGCACCCATTCAAATGGGCAGCGGCGGTGAAGGATCTCACCCGATAAATTCATTGCAAAATGAGCAGGGTCCAGGCCATGGGGTCGCTATAGAAAATCATGTACATTTACATTTACTTGGTACCTTTTTATAGGGAGGTAGCGTATCTCAATCGTGGTTCTGCATTGGTATCATACATGCGAATTTGAGCAGAAGTCAGGCAAAGGTTGAAAAATGGAAAGTGGATATACTACACGGAGCAATATTCTTTTTATCGCTACCCCTTTGCATTCAGTATATTTTATGATGTCTGCTCCTCACTAAACCAGCGTTCGGAAGTGCAAAAAGTTGCAGACTCTTGACAAATGTGATTAAAGCACTTCTGTTATATAGTATTGACAGCCCAAAATCATGCTTAGGCTGCATGATATCACAATAACGCATTTCAGATTGTCGCCTTTGGAATTTAAGTTTGATAGGGTTTTTGGACATATTGAGATAAATTTTGGCATACTTGGTCCAAAAAAACACCAACAAACGTCAGACATATTCAGAAATCCCAGCTTTGTAACATTTTCTCCCAGGGGTCACATGCTTCAGCCTAATGCGTGCTTATGATAAATACTGTCTCATGCCAGCATGACATGGTGTTATATTTTTGTGTCATATTTCTATATGTATACACACATATATACACACATATATGAGCTATGTAATAGGGTGTACGCTTAACTCCCTTGTAGCTTCTAGCATACTGGATAAATTAACGGCCTAACGAGTGTTGAAGTCTGGCGTAAACATGATTGAAGTTTACGACCTTTGACCGTGCGCGCTCACTCATGCCCACAATAGACAGGGCCAAAGGACAGGAACCCGTTGTCAACACGGACCTTATTTTAGCTAGAACTCAACGCTATTGTCATGTGCTGATCATTTCTGGAGAAACGTTTCTCTCAGTAGAACTGAGACCAACGAAGAAAAACTTCTCAACTCTGTGCAGGATGGTAATCGAAATGCAGCCACACGATACAGATATAAAAGGTCAAAGATTGCAGAGTTTTTCTTGAGTACTGTAGAAGTTACTTTGTTCTGCTGCGTTATCTAGTGCGTCTATTCCTGTAGGCCGCACGGTGACTAGTTTGCCAACATGGATTATCTGGACTTCAATGCCAATTTACAAATGTTCTTGAAGAGCCTCGACGAAAACAGAAACGAAAGGTAAATCTGCAGACATGGAAAATCTAGTTTGGCTGTAAGCAATTTCGAGGTCTAAATAGTGCATGATAAACTAACATTTAACTAAGCTTACCTTAATATCTGTAGTAAGAGAATGATATATTTATGCATAGCTTCTAATCGATAGCATATGCACAAATCCGTGTAACGACCATGGACAAGTTGTTTGCGCACACCGTACCTCTGTCGCCAAGCAGTATAAATTGGTACCGGCGTGAGCTGGGAAGTAAACGGCAAGCCCTGCGATGCACTGACCCCGTGTCCAGGACCTTGGGATTCGTCCATTTCCGGCTTAAAGGCCTAAAGAAAAGGAAATGAGCGTCTCCCATACGTCTCACTTGTGGGATATGGGATACTTTATATGCTCATATATGTGTATCTAGAGACTGGCAAATATAAATACCTGTATAATAATAATAGCATTAAACGCGTACCATACTCCGGCTGTTTGTATATAATGCCGAACGCTGCGCTATCTGTGGAATAATTTGATAACAAAAAAGCTTGCTTAGAAATGGCTTTCTGCTAGGATGAAGTTCTAAAAATCAGAACAGGTTCAGACAATTGTTTTCATGGTCGTAGCTAACGAAGGCAACAGTAGGGACATTTTGTTGAACTAGCACACGAGTGTTATGCAAGGTAGAGGCTAGTACAATATATGCCATATGCTCATAATTTACACCATATGCATTATACCATAGGCTAGCATAATATATACCATAGGTTAGTACAATATGTCGTAGACTAGTATAATATATACCATAGTATAATATATACCATATACCGTAGTATAATATATACCATATGCTCATAGCATATACCATATGCTAATGTGTCTGTCTAGAGAAATAGAAGAAAGAAAGTTGAATGATCAGAAAGAGCCTCAACGCATCAGAAGAAGACGCTATTTTGATCGTCATGTAAGTAGCTTCTAGCAGTTTAGACTCCATCAACTGTTTCTGTATGCAGACTGAATGACAGCCGACTTAGGGCTCTTCTTCCTTACTTCGCCAAGCCTTGCCTAATCAAAAGCGGTCTTGAAATGCCTTCACTTTAATGAACTAACCGCAAATTATAACCCTATTTTACTTTACCGTAACTAACCTAAATTGAATTTCCTGATCTAACCTGACCTGACCTCAATTTACCTTTAATCATTGGTTGGGCTATTTACCTGAAATAGCCTTCCTCTGGGTCTGCGTATCTTCCTGGCGATGGATGTACCTTTATCAACACCTGAATACTGTTCTCTCTTGTGCCGGGGCTGAGATGGAGGCGCTTCAGAGAGTAGGTATCTTGAATGAACGCTGTATGAATGCTCTAAATTAATGATCTTTAGCCTTACCTTAGCTCACGTTACCTTGCGTTCCCCTACTTTACCTTAGTTTACTTTACCTTATCTTAGCTTTCTTGGCCTTTACCTTCCTTGACCTGACCTAACCTTACCTTACCTTGCTTTACCTTACCTGTCCTGGCGCCCATACGTGATCTAGCCTTACTGTAGATTACCTTGTCTTCCTTTACGTTACTTAACCTTAGTTGGTTTAGCTTAGCTTTCTCGTACTTACTTTACCTTACCTTGGGCGTTCTCCGAATAGGGTAGGTTCTTAAGAGGCGCTATAGCATATTGGGTTACAACACAGTACATTACCTGGGTGTATTCTGTGTGTGTAGATCTACCAGGTCAGGTCGAGCATCTGCGTCACTGGATTCAACAGGAGTGCCATCCAGCGCGTCAAGGGCTTCGTTGCTAGCCTAACGGACTATCCACTTGCGCTGGAATCCTTCCAAGTCGTCCGCAAAACGGACGTAAGGGACGGAGCTCTGCTTGTTCCGAAGGTCATCCTTGTCGCTGTTCACTGTCCAGGAAAGAAGCTCATCGACGAAGAAGGAGACGAGGGACAGCTGGACTTCATCTACGACGAAGTCTGCCAGCTAGGAGGTCATTGTAATTTGCTTTTGGAAATTTGTATAGCGTCGCTTGAAGGGAAACTAATCAAGGGTACCACTAAATTAGCAGTCATAATTTCTCAGATCGCCATCTCACAGGGGAAAAGTGTTTATTTTTTACGGTCCATGGCGTATTAATCTGAAAACTTCTATAGCGCCGTAATCGAAAGCATAAGGCATCAACCGAAAGAAAACCGGATTCTGAAATCAAAGTGATATGTAAGGAAGCGGTTGAGATCGACGAGACCTCAAATTCTTGATGCCTTACAACATGACTATCCAAGAACTGATAGACGAAAAGAATGACTTGTTATATCTTACCCGAACTTACTTGCCTTGCTTGACCTTAACTCACCTAATCTTACCTTAATTAATCTGAACTTACTTAATCTTGCCTTACCTTATTTCTATCATTTTCCAGCTGATATACTCGTGGTCTACCTTGACCTTCCAAGAGTGGTATATCCTCCTGCAAAGAACTACATCTATCACCCACGGATCGCCGAACTTCTTTTCCCAACCCAGCCCCTTCTCCAGTCGCTGGCGATGAACTACGGACTTATAACTGTAACGGAAAAGTCCGACTTCAATTCTCTCCAGCGCAACATTCTGCGCGAATGGGCGACGAGACGCATTCCCGACACGCATCGCGTCTTCCGCTCGGCAGAGTACCTCCTATCGGAGAGTGAGGCCGAGTGGTGGAGCGAAAACGAAGCCCTGAGCCGTCGCGTGGCTGATGGTGGCGGAACTGCGAATCGCGGGTTCTTTTCATCTACAGAGGAACATCCGGTTGCCAAACGGAAATCGAAATATCTGACGAAGAAGAGAAGGCAGTACGGATCGGTCGGAACAAACAGCAGCACCTCGCGAACGCCTCTGCTGTCGGTTACTGAAGATGCGAATGCGCTTGAACTTGATCTATACAACGAATCTTACAGCTATCACACTGACTCAATGAGGCTGTCGGAACAGGTGTAAAGCGTTCTCTAAGACACCTCTGCTCTTGGTGGCTGACTATGCCAACTTGCAGAACCACATCCATACATCGAAGCATTTATCTACAATACTGACTTAATGAGGTTGTTGGAACAGATGTAATATTCCGTCTATTGAACAGTCTTGTATCCTTGTATCTGATTAGTATGAAGTGCTTTATGATTCTCTCAAAGGCACTGTCTTCCCGTGGATGTTCACTAGGTCTGCTTAATGCTGATAATTGATCTTTCATATCTTGCGTTTTAAAGGCAAGCCTTTCTCGTCTGTTTAGCATGGTCTGAGAGCTTTTGAGAAGTTCCATAGAGTGACAATAGAATTACGATTTACAATGTAATCATGTGTTACAGAACATCTATAATGCGTCGCTGTTATGTCTCTTAGAAGAGCTGTAGTTTGAAGCCTACAGGTTTCATAAATTCAATTGCGGTATGCAGTATTGCAGTACCTATTCCCTAATCTAATGGATTGAAAGAACTTCTGTAGAACGAACATCCATCTGATCGATGAAGTATCAGCTCGCTTTGGCGTTGAGCTCATTGCCAAAAGGTTCAAGCCGTCCACAAAGACATGTTATGTTCTAAACTTGGATGCAGACTAGAGAAAACTTGCTGCTAAACAATGCAACCAAAAGCGACGAGCTAAAAATGCTACACGAAGAATTGCAATAAAATAAATGACAGAAGATAAGAAAAACAAAATAAGAATAGAAGAAAATGGGAGACGACTAAAGACCTTTGTCTATAAACAGGAAATGGTCGCCTTCTTTTTTCAGTCAACGCTTTGCTCACGAGAAATGGAAGAAGTGATTTTTCAAATTTAATACGATTTTAAAGAGAAGACCATTGAAATTTATATAATGGTACAACCATTTCAAATTCAAATCGTGTAACGGTTGCAGTTAAAAATTATACTTAGCATCGTGACTATTCTTTACAACTTGTGCCACCTTCGGCAAGATTTTGCCAGTCTTTCGAAAGACATGCGGAATGGAACCGACCCAAGAACTGATGCGACTGTCTTTTGTAGTCAATGAAGGACTCTTCGCAACATATCAAGAAGCAATCAATTAATTAATTAATAATTAATTAATAATTAATCAACGACTGATTAATACTCGTAGCCGACTGGGGAAGACTGCTCTGCAATGTTTTCTTCTTTCTCATAATCATATGCATGCATTCATATTTGTATCTAGACATGTACATGTCATCAACGTTACCATAATTTCTGTGAAAATAAACATTACATTGCGGTGCCAATTGTCGTAATTACCTCACATGAATCGCATCACTTTAACTCAAATCACATCAATTCATATAACTCCAAATCATTCCTCAAACCACATACCAACACATTATAAGCACAACACGTAGCAATATGTTCTCAGACGAATGGATATTATTAGGCTACTGTGGCCCATCACATGCATTTACGATATCTAGCCGACAATGTAAAATTTAAACATCTTCAGAATTTCTGTCTGTGGCCATGTGGAGGGAACCCAGAGTAATCGTAATCGTAATCGTAATCTCGAGATTTCTACAGCGCTCAACAAAAGCTAAGTCGCGGGAACCAGCTTATTCACAGGCGCTCAGTCAAAACAAAATCGATAGGCAAAAGAGTCGAGGAAGACAGTCCAAGAAATGGATGGACAATGTGAGGGAAGATCTAAAAATCAAGGGACTGGATATGAGAACCGCCATTCACACAATCAAGGATAGAACAAAGTGGAGATCAGATGTCATCGTCGGCATACGCCTGACGGAAGAGAAAAGAAGAAGAGAATTTCTTTAGCAGCAACACAATACTTATTATAGACGCAAAGTGGCAAATATTAAACGCCAATGGCATTCAAACCAGATGTCGCTCGTGTGCCTCAGCAGTAAAGTTTTGAGGGAATTGGCGATTAAGTAAAGCAATTTAATCTGTTAGACATGTATATTGTAATATGTATTGTCTCCTGCATTGAGTTTACGTGTTGTGTTGAACATCGCTATTAATTTGCATGGTTAGGCCTAACTGAATTGCAGGTTGTAGATAAAATATAACTATAAAAGTTGTTTTAACGGTCATTACTTGCTACGCATCAGTGCATCAGCTTTTGTTATGAAGGATGATGAAAAGAAATGACTTTTGCCATTTCAGTTGTACGAAAATTTAAAACCTCAAAAAGATAAATGACAGCAGCTCTGATTATAAGAGGCTAAACTCCCAGGTTTTGGCTCAACACCTCCCCCCGCAAGCCATGACATTAGCATTATGCAATTATCTTGTACACTGAATAAGTTTTGCAAAAATAATTAACCAACAATGGCACAGAGACAGAAGACCATCGCCTTACTTTGAACTGTGGAGATATGGTTTCCCCACTTTTGACTCGAGAGATTACAACTTTGGAGTGGCTAAGTTTAACTCAAGCGTGAAAAGTCAATTTTCCAACAGAAGTCGTGAAGAAATAGCTAAATAAACGGTGGAGAGTGAAAAGGTCACCATAAATTTTCGGCGTAGTAATTACTTCTCAGTTCTGGATCTTCCACAGCCTCCAACTCTCAAATGGTGGCATGGAACGCATCCAAAAGAGTCTTATCCTTACGTGACAGAGTTAGTATATTACATTCATTCTGTCGGCAAATCGTTTTCAGCTTAAAACTTACTGTCTTTTGGACAAACCTTCTGCATATTGACCTGATTGCGGCTTAGCTTTGGTGCGCCATCGGTTGATGCCTTGGGCACTAGACACCGGCGTATTAGGCGTCACTAATTAAAAACGTAAAATCATGCTTACAAATTCATTTGATATTTATTTCATTGCTGGACCAAGTAGATGATGTTTATTGCTAGCAGATTTCAGTCAAGAGAGTTTTTATTAACTAATAATTACAGGTATTTAATTAATCGCAGTCATGACCCACGGTCAGCTCACTAATTAATCTATATCTTGTGACTTATAGCCTGAACGGTTTAGTAATTAATTAGGCCTAGTTGTTAATATTAAGCACTCATTATTAATAGTTCTTAATATCCAGTACTTGTAGGTCTATGTACTGGTTCTTTAGGCGATCATAGCGACAGCGATCATGACTCCAACGAGGAGCAAAGTCATCTCAGTAAAGATCGGCACCTGTTGACCTTGGTTGTAGCCTGCAGCGAAACGCCACCGAGGCCCATTGTTGTCTTGGGGATCAGCGACCACGGCAGCACCGTTCGGGCAGCATGCTATCCTGATGAGGATGTCAGCCAACATGATGACGAGGACGATGGGTAGCAAGACGAGAGCCACCAAGACTATTTCGACGGCAATCAGGATGAAGCCGACCAACAGACAGATGGCACCCGCCAATATGATCATCTTGCTCGTCTTCTGATAAATCTATAAGAAAGTACATACATCGTGTAGGTTACACAGTATTAAGAGGCCCACGCGGTAGAACGCCTGGTTCGTAATCCATAGCCACAGAAGGTGGTTTCACGCATGATCGACGGATTGACTTCGGGCAGGTTGTTCACCCAAAGTTCTCTCTGTTGCTGAAGCAGTATACTCGGCGCTACCCACCACTTACCCACCGTCCCCTGGCTTCTGGTTTCTCTGACCTGTTGCGACCGCTGCGGCGAAGTTAAAGTGCAGTTAAACAATGGCGAGTCCGGTTTTTAAAGTAGGGGCCTACATGGATTGGTTACCATCCATCGATTGGTTACCATCCATCGATTGGTTACCATCCATCGATTGGTTACCATCCATCGATTGGTTACCATCCATCGATTGGTTATCATCCATCCATCCATGGTATGCAATCGCATAAGCCCTTCAGACATTTATCCCTCCGATGTTGGTAAATGAGCCCCAACTTAAATTGCGACAGTTGTCTGGTCAATCATACGAACTCACCAACACTTCACCTCTTTCGGTTTCTGCGCAGGTCTTTCACTCAAGACTGAAAACACTTCTTTTCCAGAAATCTTATCCTGATTCTTCCTCTTCCCCTCATCTCTCTTCTCGCTTCAATTTCAAACAGCATCCACCGTAGCCGTCCGACTGTCTGAGTGCCTGACTCCTGGATCTTGACCCTTTTGCCTATCGATTTTGTTTTGACTGAGCGCCTGTGAATAAGCTGGTTCCCGCGACTTAGCTTTTGTTGAGCGCTGTAGAAATCTCGAGATTACTATTACTATTACTATTACTATTAAATTGGGTGATAAAAACCGATTGTTCATTTGCTGGGTTCGTATTTGTGCCATAACCGATTGATTCTGCTACTTCGTGACCACGCTTATAAGGAGCTTTTACAGTGACATTACTGTTTGGTGTTTTCGAAAGCCTTGTATGTCAAATACAGGGTTTTTGAGTCATGGTGTTCGTGGTGCCTAACTGTGCCGTAGGTACGGAAATATGACATCATTTCGATTAGGTACTGAAGATCATTACTCCTGTGCTATAGATAATGAAGTGATTGATCTCGTGTGAACTAGTCAGTTGTGACATGGTCGAAGTAAAATAGGTCTTAAAGCATACCTGGCGACTTTGACAAGAAATTACTCGACACGCTCTTCTGGAAACACCGGGCAGTTGTATAAAAAGATCAATTTTTATGCAATTTAAAGTTCAATTTCACAATTTGCGTGCATTCCGGAAAACTTTACGATCTTACATGGTGTTTCGATTACAAGAAGCTAGCAAATAATTCTATCAAGTATTTTCTTTGTAAAAAATGATCTTAAACTGCGTCATAATAATGACAATTGATTAGTGACGTAAAACTAAATTTGGATCAGCTTGTGTGAGGTGACCTCCAGGTGACCTCCCGTCCATAGTGAACACCTGTCTGAATGACATTCGTTGGATGCAGGTCGTGCTCCCCATACAAGACGAGGGACTGAATATCTGATGGGTTTGCCGTTAGCGTTGTCTGCCTACTTGGTTTCAGCTGCAACCACCCAATATCTGCAGTCACCCATCCTCATGGACTGTGTGGCTGTTACAGATCCTTAGTGCTTTTTTTCAGACGGAACGCTCCGGAACGGCTTTCCGGCACATTTTTTCGGCTAATAAAAATAATTTGGTTTTTAATAAAAGAATTTGAAAAGTGGTTGGGCAATATCTCCTCTTTAGCACTTAGCTAAAGTGCCAGAAAAGCGTAAGATGAGAATATATCTTGTCTTTAGCACTAAGCTATAGTGCCACAAAAGCTTAAGATGAGAATATATCTTGTCTTTAGATTTAGCACTAAGCTATAGTGTTACAAAGCTTAAGACGAGAAAATATCTGGTCTCTATAAAACGTCTAAGTTTCAGCATGTAGAGATATTATTACACGCAATTATTGTAAGGTATTCTCAGTACAAACGCATGACTTCGTCTAATTTACAAATTATCACAGTAAGAAGATGGCGGTAACTTCACTTGTATGCAACATCTGTCCAATAAAAATAATAAATAAAGAGCTATGCAGTTTATTCAAATAAAAACGTCATTTTATTTACTCGAACTATTACATTTCGTTGCAGTTCTTGGTTTTTTATCATTCTTTATCTTCTAAGCTTTCAGATAATCCTTAAGCCAATTTTAGCATCAAGCCACATTTCTTGCTATGGACGTTTCAGGCAAGACTAGTTCAACGTGTACAGCGAAGAGATGGTCTTTGAGACAGACATAAGTAATTCGGTTAAATGCTCCTAAGAGATGTTACAATAACTTCAGCTTGGAATTGGTAACTGAAAATTTGAGTACAATCATTACTGCTCAGAGGCTTGTATTTTCCGCAACTATCTGTCGTTGCCAATGAGTAGTCCAGTCCGATTACATATTGGGTTTTGTATAAAAGATAAATAGGATTAAGGATAAAATGGTTCAGAGGAAGAAACATTCGACTGTCTGTGTTTACAGTTAGGACCCTTCTTTATCAAAGTCAAACGGAAGAAACTTTCGACATGAAAATTTTGAAAAAGCTTGTAAAAGTAGGCCTTAAGTTCCTTTTCTGTGATCTGTTCTCAGGCAGATCTAGAATTAAGTGACGCCATTTCTTCTGTTCTGTTCTTTGTTCTTGATTTCTTTGTAACCCTATCCGGGCCGCGTATTCTTAGACCATACAGTGCTAGAACTATTATGCTATTATGTCGACCAATAGGAATACCAGGTTATGTCGACCAAAAATAGCGTGACCTAGCTTAGGCAAAAATGGCGACCAAGGGCGCTGGTTTCGAATGGTTGCCTGAAAAATTTCGTCCTTGGCATAAAATTCATTTAAAGAAGCTGAAGCATGATATCTTAGCATCTCCGTTGTGGTTAGCTCCTGCACAAACAGCGAATGAGCTAGCTATGCAGTTCCAGTCCACTTAACATTTTTCTGCTAATAAGATTTCATTTAGTTCTCAGCTTAAAAGTTATCTGTCGCCCAGATTTCTGTCTTGTGGACTGACCTTCTGGATATTGACCTAAGTGTGGCTTGGTTTTGGCACACCATGGGTTGATGCCTTGTGCGTTAGACATCGGCGCATTGGAAGTTACTAACTATTATTATTTATCGTTAAAACGAGGCAGTTTGAGGGAGTTACTAATTACTATTATGCCTTGTGCGTTAAACATCGGCGCATTGGAAGTTACTACTACTACCACCACTACTACTACTAATTATTATTATTATTATTATTATTTATTTATTGTTAAATTTAAAACGAAGCAGTTTGAGGGACAGCAATAAACCTAAAGTAGGTCACACTATTAATAACTCGAATTCTATTGGTCGACATCAATTGCACTCCTATTGGTCGACATAGCATAATAGTTCTAGCACTGTATGGTCTAAGAATACGCATCCGGGCCTGTTGTCCAACTTAGATCTCAATATTTCTGTAGTCATCCTTCCTCCTTTTCCTCCCAACAGTATCCTTACGAGCAAAAACCACAAAGTATATATCCAATCCAGTTAATTTGTGGCTTTTCCCAGCTAAACTTGACTGCTATAAGTTACTTCTAATAGTTGCCTTATGATCAAATAAGTAAAAATTACAGCTACTCCAGAATTAACTAGGGAAGACCGAGTTCGTGGCGGGCGGGCCGGACCGAAAAATTTCGGTCCGCATTTTTGCCAAAAATGTTACCTTTCACATTTCTCAGTTCTTGTGCAAAACTGCAGTTGCGATCTTTTGCTATTAGATTTTGTCCATTTGATAAGTCTAGGTTATCATTTTTAAAGTATCGGCCTAATACTTACTTACGCTGAGGAATTTATTATTCAACAGTCTAAGCAAAGCATTGGTGGCGCGCCGCATACCGATCATGAATATTAACATTCTTGATGTCTGTGCGCACATTGCTGGCACGTGGTTGATGACTTTAATGACGTCACTGTTGCTTGTGGCCGTTGAACGGTAATTTGAAAGTTTTACAAACTTTGAACTAGTTAAATTTTGTTATGGCGTTTGCTTCCAGTTGCAGTAGTAGTACTAGTGTTTATAGTGTTGTGCAGTTTTGCTCACTGATGCCAGTGATGTCTGCACACGCCTGAATGACGGTCCGTACATATAAATGTTACAAGACGGAATCGAAGAATGAAGTGTGCAAGTACATCGCAGGAGAAAGAATAAAAAACAAAATTAACATTATGTATGTTGACCACTTAACACATACGATTTAAAACATTCAGAGCTCTGGTAAATAAAACGCCAACTGAAAGGTCTATGCTAATATGAAACACCTTGTATTAAATGTTTAAAATTTTCTTGTGTATATAACATAAGAGTCAAAGTATCCGTTGATTGAGTGCTTTTAGCCTATAATACCTATTTGCTGTTAGGCCTATGCAGTGCTGTTCAAAATGCAGGTCCAAAATACTTAAGTGAAAGTAAACCGGTGTTTTAAGTCTTAAATTATAATTTGTCTGGCACAATGCAGTGTGTTTTATCATACATTCGATATTCATATTACAACAAGGACGTTCGTGACCAACAGTAATCGTAATCGTAATTGCACATTTATATAGCGCCTCTTTAAGGACCTCCTCATTGGTGCTCCAGTTCTGGTTCTCAGCGACTGTTCCTATCCTTAGCCGAAGATTAATTTCTCCAGCCGATTCTTCACGAGACCAAGTCGTTGGCTGCAGTCGTTCCAGAGAGTCCGTGCTGCAATGACGGTTGTGTTCGAGTGCTGCGTAAATACAGCAGATGGCGCTTTGCGGCGAGGCACTTGGTTATCTTGCTCCTTGCAGTTTATCTGTTTACCTAGACAGACAGTCGACTGGATCTCCGATTTTCTTTGATAATTTTCGTGCCCTGGAGTACTATACACCGCGTGTGGTTCGGCTCTGAGTTCGACAGGCGCAATTGCCCGAACTCCAACGACCCCTGGTGATGACTTCGAGTTCATTGGAGGTCGTTCGTTTGACCCAACCTTATTAGTAATGTCCTGTATGTGTGTTTTCAATAAAGGTGACTGATTTGACCCGACCTCGTTATTGACCTCTGTTGATGCGCATTGCTGAGGTGCATCCGACGACTCTGATACGAGTTCTGCGTCTTCTAAAAGTTGTCTCTCTTCCGTCGATTTCCGCGAGTATTCCAACAACCTATCATTCGAGAAGTTCTGCTGTATTTCGACCAGTCCAAGACAGACATCAGCCGACACAAGGTGACGCTCAAGGGCACGCCTTGCCCGATTCTCTTCGAGAAGTCTTTCCTGAATCTTCACCTCGAAGTTGTATTCGAGTCGAAACGGAAGTAGGGCGAGGGGCTGAAGAAACGCCACGAGGTCTTGAAACGCACGGAAGGCAGTTGAGTGACTTAAGTGGAGGAAACTCTCTGAAGAGTAGTGCTTCTGAAGCAGCGATGCGTGACCGTGGACGTACGACAGCCAGAAGTCCAGTGCCTTGCAGCTGAATAATAAGACGTCAAACTAATCAGCTTTTAATTATAATAATATGCAATTAATGTTCTAACCCATCGGACCAACATGTTACCCATACATAGGCTAGTTACTTAGCAGTTTAGCTCGTATCACATATCACCCATCTTATCTTATTTGATCTTATCTAATGACTTCTATAGCGCCGTTAACATAATGAGTAAAGCATGGCTGCTTCAACTGAAACCGTAGTAAATAACTGTAAACCGTTGGAGAACCCAGGTCGACATCCAATAAGTAAGAGGAACCAGAAGTCAAGCTATAAACGCGAAAATGTAGTCGTTTATTTATTATGAGAATCAACCAGCCACTTGTTAGTTCAATGGTCTTTTTTAGCTGAAGTCTTGTAACCGCAACGCGATGTTATCAGTCATTGGTAGTTAACCACTGTCGTCACAGTGGTAGATTCGGTAGCGCGCTGGGTCTCTAATACAGCGATTATGGGTTCGAGCCTGCCGTGCAGACTCCATGTAACCATCCTGGACGAACTGTTCGCGCACAATTGACCTTGCGCAAGTAATAAATGAAATGAATACAAATGAAAGTTAAGCCAAAGCCTCGGTATAAAACCGATGAATGTACACCGCTGATGCACTCACTTGAGCAGGGCAAACACGAATGCATTGAAGAAGAGCCATGGCGTGTTGAGGAACTTGAGACTTTTCAGAGATGTCACCAGGTTTTTAACGAGATTCGGAGGATGGCCTAAAGATGACACATTTAATTCCTAACAAGTAAAATTAATATCTGCCAACCGCATGCGATAATATGGTAAAAGGTACAGTCAGGAACAATACCACTTGTTCAAGCGTAATTCCTTTGCACTGGGCACAATACCTTTGGCCTGGGTATAATACCCTCGCACCAGGCATAGTAACAATGCACTTTGCACATACTGCTTTTATGACTCGCATGCACTCTATCCTCAATCACTGCTCCGTAGATAAGTTACACATTCACACTGTAACATATGCATCGTTTTGATAGTATCATAAAGGTGCTATATAAATGTCTTCATATATTCACAGGATTACACATAAGTTACTTATAGTATTCTGAATGAATGAATGAATTAATTAATTAAAGAGCGACTCTTTTAAAAGAGTCGCATAGCGTCGTAGAACTTTATAATGAAAAGAAAGAATATAACAAAAATTTCATGCATTACGAGTTGTTTACCCAACGTGGCTGAGTCTTCAATGACTTGTCGAACCGAGTTGCGGACGGATCCGAAGAAACCCTGAAGTTCTGGCTTCAGTCCATCCAAAAGAATTGCCAGAAGAGCTGGACACAAGTGGTCGAGCACTAGATGACCCACTTGACGATCACTCTGCGTACTTCCGACCAGGCCCTAAGAAAATACACCCAACTCACTTACGCACAAGCAGTGTCTGTTGGGTCAACTTCGGGAAAAGACGTATATAGTGAACCGGTGGAGGAAAAGACAGTGCAGGAGCGAAATGTACTGGAAAATGTGTCTGTAGGGGAAACAGTATTAACCCTTCTACCTTATATCCCTTTTCCCTACAAATCACACCCTGTACAGTAGCATACATTGTTCTGCAATGTTTGATGCAGTTTTGTTTCGATTATCGACTTACCATTACGATACACTACGCATTATTCGTCTTACATGTTTACTAATGGACGTATGTTCCGTTCTTAATGAGATTCAACATCGTTAGCGCAGAGAGCGCCTCTGATGAGTTTATCTTGGAGGCGCTATACAAATTTGAAGTTACAGTTACAATTACAAGCAGCATTAGGGCTGCATACAGGAAACGTCAGTCGTCACAGGCAGAAGGCGCCAACAAACCTATTTGTACCGCATAATTATCAGGACAGTGGAATAAATCAAACTGGGTAAACGGAACAGCTGATGCCCAATTTACATCACTAGCATCATCATCACCATCATCAGTCCCTGACGCCAACTATTCGGTGGCGATGGGTGCGAATAAATGATCTCCATTCCTTTCGGTCATTTGTTAAAGCAAGTGCTTTCCTAATGGTTAGTCCAAATCTTTTTATGTCTTTATTTATATTCTCTATCCAGCGTACAACCATCCGGATATCGACGCTATTAGCTTTGCGCTGAGTGTTGACTTTCCCAGATAGGAGAAACTACACGCCTACTACCATTACGAAACATCTTCGTTAGGAACAAGGGCGGATCCAGAGTACAATTATTTTTTCTGCATTTATTAGACGCCACTATCTATTGACAGCATCACCCGATGGCGCCGAGCAATTGTGAGTGAAGGACTTGCTCAAGGTCCCTACATAGTAACTGCCTAAGGGGAGTTCCGAATCCGTACTCTCCGCGTTACAAGCCGAGCACTCTCTTCATTAAGCTACCCTGCCCCACAATCCGGTGGACCGCGCCACATTTGATTTGGAAACTGGTTAGAGTATGGGTCACCCAGTAACCTTGTAAAGTCAGTAAAGGTCATGATAAAACTGGGAATATCAAATAGCTGGTCATCAAATCAAAGATGATATGAAAGGTCATAAAAATTGACGACACTAAACGAAAAGGTCATGGAAAAAAATGACGAATAAAAAACGTCGTCACAAAGACTACATTTTCCGGCTTAGTTACAGTAACTCCCAACAATGTAACTTCGGCGAGGTAAAGTAAGGTCTTGGTTAATGCTCTCACATTCTCTGTATAAACTACCAGCTTCGCAATACCTAGTATGGTCTAACAGCATGGAACTTGTGCGTTAATATTCTACTGCGTTCATGCTTTATGACACATTTTAAAATCTCTTAAAGCATCTTTGTGGCTAACTTCATGGGTTGTGATGTATATAGCTAACTTAATAGTTAAAGAAATAGAAATTAATGAAATATTAAATTAATGGTTTGTGCTGGTGATTTCTGGAATTGCACACTGCCAATTGCGTTAGAGCAGCAAAGATATCAAACTAAATTGAGAACTGTGCATTAACTTTGGTCTGTTCGCAATAATATTTACCTCAGTTGGGCCCGACGAGGGGGCTGTAGTCTACCTCAAAGCAAGAGACGAAAGGCAGCAGCTGCAAGCAACGGCTTTCAACGGTTCGTCAAGGAAGAAATATTGAGAGTGAAAACTGTGCAAATTTTTTCCAGTCGACGTAAACGGCCTTTGATGCCATAAGATATCGTCAAACATTGGAGGCTACTAATCAGCGGTAAGTATGAAGGTTTGTATAATTCTGGTGCAAGTTCGTTAATCTAATCTTATGACTCATATGGCGCCAGTATAAAATGCACCAAACAGCAAAGGAGACTGACGATTGCAGACATCATTGGCCATTAAAGCTTCTCCCTTCATCGCGTAGACTTGTAAGAGGTTCTAGTTGCTTTTGAGAGGTTATTAATAGTTGAAAAGGTTCTGTGTAATGCTGTGTATGTCTGTGTATATCGCTATGTGTATGTATGTGCATATTTCTATATCAGTCTATGTCTGTGTATGTATGTCTATTTCTGCTTATATTTAATAATGGTAATCAAAATTTTTATAGCGCTACTCCATGAGAAATTACTCCGAGGTGCAGCCGATCTGACAACACGAGACCATGGTCGAAGAGAATGATTTTCAAGCGGTCATGAAAGCGTCTGTATGTCTGTCTGTCTGTATCTGTGCGTGTCTGTCTATGTGTTTGTGTCTGTCTATGTGTCTGTGTGTCTGTCTGTATCTCTGTCTGTGTGTTTATGTGTCTGTCTATGAGTCTGTGTGTCTGTCTGTGTGTCTGTCTTTCTCTCTCTCTCAATGAATATAGGTCTATCGTGAAGCACTCTGTTAAAATGTAATCCACATGACCTGTTCCGTTCCCTATCGTTTTAGTCTGCAGTTTACATCATTTTGCCAAATGAATCAGAAACCGAGCTGAAGATCTATTGCCAGAGGATGCATTGACAGCTCTGGAGCGCAGCCAAAGCGATAATGGCAAAGATTTTGAGTTGATTTTAAAATAATTGAACGATATATGATGCCACAGACTATGCAGCATAAACGAATAAAGGAATCCATTATGTTTAGAAAGAGTCAGTGAGTGACAAATACACATGCACACGCATACAGAAACATACATACATGCATACATACATACATACATACATATATACATACATACATACATACTTACATACATACATGCATACATACATGCATACATACATACATATATACATACATACATACATACATACTTACATACATACATACATACATATATACATACATACATACATACATATACGGGCACAGAGAAGCATAGAGTAAAACAGAGAGGGAGTGAGATGTAGACAGACGCATGGAATTTACACACAAGCAAAAGGATCTTAGGGCCGTCGAAAGGTTCTAAGCAGGTGCTATATAAATGTCCAGATATCATCAACTGTCAATTGTCAACAACCGGAGAGACAATCAGACATACAAAAACCACAAAGAGACACGCAGGTTTCCATGTAAGGGTAAAAACAGAAGATAATATATGTATGTATGTGTGTATGTATGTATGCATGTATGTATATATGTATGTATATATGTATGTATTTATGCATGTATGTATGTATGTATGTGTGTATGTATGTATGTATGTGTACGTATGTATGTATGCACTCGTGTGTATGTGTATGTATGCATGTATTTGTGTATGTATGTGCGGAAGTATCTAGAGACTCATTATACGCCATTTAGTTTCATCTCAAGAGCGCTACGCTAGCTGGCCTAAGTGGTGCTGTTGAACATACATACATTCCAACAGCGTAACATTTGACGTCGCAGCCATAAGATTATCAGCCCTGATAAAGGAATTTGTTCGAGTGAATAAATATACCGACACATTTCCGGGTCAGCGTCTGGTGTGTACACATCAACTCTAACAGATCTGTTTTCTGTTTCAGCGAGACTCTGGTGTAGGAATCGCCTCTGAGTCACAGGGGCGGATTCAGTGACACACCTGCCTTAGCTTTTCCCTTTGACAGGACTGAGTGGATGGCCAGAATTGTCCTTATAGATCTACCCCCAGATATCTGCTTTGTTTTTTCTTCTGGCTTTCTAATCGCGGCTAAAGCGTAATCCTTATCGCAATAGTAAGCTCGAGATCTCTACAGCGCCCAACGGAAGCCAACTCGCGGGAACCAACTTATTCACAGATGATCAGTCGAAACAAATTCGTTAGGCAGGAATGGTTCGGTTCCAGGCCAAGATCCAAGTATCAGGCAGGCAGACAGTCAGACGGCTACGGTGGATGGTGTTTGGAATTGAACCTGAACGTGAGATAAGAGGAAGAGGGAGAATCAGGATAGGATTTGTGGAAGACGAGTGTTTTCAGTTTTGAGTGAAAGACCTGCGAGGCTTGGCCGGCGCGGCTCCATGAATCAGCCCTTACTCTGAGTAGCTTTGTTTCTTCGGGAAACACAATATACATTTTTTTCACCATCAGTGCAATACAATACTTTATCAGTACAATACAACAGCTTTTTCGATTATATTACACTATAGCTTATTTATCAGTAAAATACAAAGCATTATTCTTACTGACCTCTGAGGAAAGATTCCGATTGAAATGATTCAGCAGAATCTCAACAGATCTCATCGTGTTTAGTAACAGACCTGAAATGTTTCAGCATAAATACTTTTTTAATTTTGATTAATTAAAAAACAACATACATCAAAATCAGATAAAGCTTGGTAAATGTTTATTCTACTTTCAATATTCACAATGAGCCGCAAAATATAAGCAACTCGTTGTTATTCATCAGTTTTTCAAATCGTCATTGATCGACCATTGTATTAGAATTATGTATGCATTAAAGGAGCGCAGTTGAATTCTCTTGTCGATAGTATTGAACGTTTGATACACTGTTTTTCATTGACTTGAAACACACTGATCCACAGAGAAAGCGTGTAACTATGGACTGTTGAGTATCTCAAAATATCTCACTACATAACAACGCCATTTTCTCCGGCTTCGGCTGCTGGCGGAGCTACATAAACTACACAAATATCTCATTATTATTGATTCTTTTCTTTGTCATCACAGATATTTGACTACGGATTGTAAGTCAAGTTCTTGGCTGTTTCTCTGACTATAGGATTTCGACCGGGCTTCTCCAAGGATTATAATTTTTTTACTACAAACTAACTTGAAGCGACCATTCACTGATGCTTTGTGCATTATGAAAACGGTGCTTTAGATGTTAATAGATTACTTTTGCATTAAAAGTTACAATATTTAATAATCTACTTTATGCCATAATACAGTAAGTGGTGTCATATCCGATTTCAACTAATTCGTAATAATTGTATTTGTAATGGCGACAATTTAACCTAAACTAAAGACTTCTATAGCGCCATTATCATAATGCCCCAGACATCAGTCGATGGTCGCTTCAAGTCATAATCTGATGGAGAAGCCGATAGGCCAGAGAAACCAGAAGCCAGGCTACGGTGGGTAAGCAAGTTGAAAGAGATGCATCTTTAGTTTAGACCTGAATGACATCACAGAATCGACAGTAGCAGAATTTTTGTATCATCTTGGGTAGCGAGTATGGTGATTCAACAATATGGGATTCACCTGCATTCATCCGCGCTAAACAATAGCATTTTAAGGTTATTTGAAAATGCACCACTGAGCAGAGTCAAATGCTTAGGTAAAGTCACACAGTCGTGCAAGTCAATCAATTTCTCATAAGTCACTGGTTATTAGAAATTTCGCCAAAGAGTGTCAAAACGAATAGTCAGTTAAAAATGAATAATCAATTCCACATTGCATTTTATATATGCCTACTTTACACAGTGTATACCTGTTTTCTTGGTTAGTGTATCGATCGGAGGTAGGGATTCGTGACTTGAGTCGGTGTCCGATGAAATAATGAAGTCGACAGGTGGTTGGTCCTCAGCAGGACTCTCTTCATGATCAGAACTCGTTTCCGACTTCCAAACACATCCTGTCAGTATCGTAATATGAACTTATTGTCACGAATAATCTATTTAAAAGAGTTTAACTCGTCCAAATGGCAATATTCTCGGCTGATATTAAGAAGTAACTGTTGAGATCTGTTAGACAGTCGTGCTTCGACACCTTTGGGAGCATATACTTCCAAACGGGGAGCAGTGGTGAAGAATATCACCCATTTACTATAAATTTCGCCAAAGCGTTTCATGCTCTTCAAAACAAACCCATTTTGCAGGGTGGGCAGGATTCGAATGCAGGTACAAATGAAGAAGTGAGTTGCATATTGATCATACTATACAATTAAGGCAGTATTTGACGGTAGAATCTGCAAGAGCGGATTTAATCTAATCTAATGACTTCCATAGCACCGCTGTAGTAATGCCCAAGGCATCAATCGATGGTCGCTTCAAGTGAAATCGCTATCAAAGTCATCATCAGAGAGCGCGACGGCCAAAGAGCAGATTGCATGTTTAGATCCATCGGGCCACTTCTTAAGACGCATCTTTGCAGATCTGTTTGAAAGCCATGTTCAGGGCCTTTGTAAAGTACTCTAAAAGCACTACACAAAAGTTTACACACGTATATGCGTGCGTTCCTAAGTAGGTACGTATGCAAGTGAACACTTGTATAGTGCTTTTAAAGTACGTACGTACATACACAAGTACACCCATGCATGTCTGCATACAGGCCTACACTTCGGGCTTGCTATAAACTCAGATTGGAGGTGTGGCAAACTCAGGTGTGGCCCTTTGATCCTGCAATAGGTAAAGGTAAACTGAGTGAGTAATGAGTTCGTCGTTTCTAAAAAAGGAAGACCATCTTTTGAAATACACTTACCGATGACATCCTCTTTAAGTTTCTCTTGGTCATGAGAAGTGGTTCTAATTGCCTTTGATCCATTGCATTGAGATACTGTACCCCTGTTGCCGGATCCAGGCCTGAACAGAACCCCATTCTCTAAGATGCTAACGTTCTTATTTGCCCGAGGCAGCTGAAGTTTTATCTCCGTCTTGCTGTGCCTTTCGACTTGCCCCACCCCACTGTCTTTTTCTTGAGAGAATTCAGCGAATACAGTCTTAGGACTAACGACGCTCACACATTGTTCATCAGCCTCACAATGCTGCCCTTCTGTACTGGAACCAGAACAGTTTGTCGGTTGTTGGCGTATGTGTTCACTATCGACCTCCTTATGACTTTTGTCGTAATTCGCCAGGGCTTTTGCTTCAGGCTTGTCAGCTAAATTGGACCAAGAGTTGGCCTGGATGCAATTTTCCGAAGTTGAAAGTCGTTCGACGTTCTGCTGAGGCGTATCACGACGATAATGTTCGCTGGAGTCGACAGAATCTAATGCATTGTTTATAATATCTGTATTTTCAATAGAACTAATTGATTCCAGTGTAATATCGCCTGCACTGTTATTCTCATTAGAGTATCCAGTATCAAAAGCGATGTCTCCATGTCTCGAATTTTCACTGAAGTCATCTGTATCAAAAACAGCGTTCTTAGGACTTGCATAGTTTGCGCTTGAAACAATAATTTTAGGCGGAAGAGTCGGTAGATTCCTTGTGTTCGATTCCCAAAACAAAGGAGGATTTCGCTGTGAAGTCTGTTTCTCTTTCCCTAGTTGCACGGTTCTTACGTTGCACGTGTTACACACCTTGACAACAAGACGTTCTCTCTTATCGAAATCTAGAGACCCGCCAGCTTTAAAATCGCTTTCTTCGCGATTTTTCGAAACCCGTTTTCTTTCAGATGTTTGAATTGCAACCGAATTCCGAGTTTTCGCCAACTTGTTTTGTGCTTTCAAGGTGGATTTCCGATTACTCCAGGTTCCATAGCCATCGTCAAGATCCGCAATTCCTGGATCAATTCCGGATGATGCTGAACTGTCAGAGCTTCTTGACCTTGTCCTATTCGAGATCGGACTGAACTGAGAGGAGTCTCCACGATTTCCAGTTTCCGAAAGTGTTTCTTTTCCCAGTGAGCATCCATCGCTGTCACGTTCAAGTGTATCTTGATGCAGGTTTGGGCGCAGAGATTCAGAACTGAAAACGAACTGCTTCCTCATCGAGTCCGCAACTTCCGTTTTTGTTTCTGAACAAATTCGTAAGCTCTGCTTATCGTATCTGTCTTTTAATGAAGATTTCCTAAGAAATCCGAGATCAGGCAACGGGCGCAGCAGTGAATATAATCCGATAGAGGCATTGGCTTCCGATTTCACGACGTTATTCCAACTGCCCATGCGTTTCGAAAACTTCGGAAGCGCAGTTTCTTCTTCAACATGTCGTGTTTTACTTTCATGCGTCAACGAAAGCTTAGTAGGTGCTTCGGAAGGACTTCGACTTGTTTCAGTCTCCGCAAAATGCGAGACTGGAAGAACAACAGACTCTTCACCAGAAGAAGAAGATATCGACGAGTTCAGCGAATCTTGACGATCAGTGGATCTTGTGCTTTTCTCGTATTGTAGTCCACGACATTGAAACAGCGAGTCCTCTGTTTCACTCGACTGCTGTAGGTCTTCCAGAGTCTTAGCCATCCGTGAATTGTCTGAGAGGTGACAAGGACCTCTTTGCGTGCCATCATCAGTGGAACTCGAAGAGCACAGTTGGGATTCCGCCAGGGCGTGTTTAAGAATCTCCGGAAGTTCTACTCGACACAGCGAGGACAATTTAGTGTCATCCCTACCACCGTTGAATCCTTCAAACTGGTAGTCATTGCTCTGAGGATGAATCGCATCTGAAGCTCGAGCACTCTGACTGTCACATATCGAAGGATCCTTCGTCACGCTGTCGTAGCCATCGTCCTTGCTAGACGGCGAGGAGACCGACTCCTCCCTTCTGGGCGAAGGCAGGTATTTCGGTTCGCAAAAGCTGCGCCATTCTTCAGCTGACGATACATCGTCACTGCATGAACAGCTGTCGTCATGACGACCAGACGCTGTCAACATCCTCCATGTTGTCATGCCAACTGCCAAAGGGACCGGAGACTGACTATCCTCCAAGAATTTAGTGTCCTTGGATTCCTGAGATACGTTATTACTTACAAATCCAGTTGTCAAGGCGAACGGAGACCCATTGTTCTGCATAAAGCTCGTCTCTAAGGTTGGGGAAGATTCGTGTGACATCTTAAGTCCGTCTTCTAAGGCAACTGCATAATTACAATTCTTGTTCCTAAGTCCTGCCCACGTGACTAAACGAATGCTCTCATACTGGACCAATGCTGGGCTGTTTGATCTTTCCATCTCACCTGAATCATAATACACTTTCGTTTTCTCGTCTACCCTCTTCAGATTCCCATTACCAACTTCCGCCCACGTGGACAGTCTCACTTCCGGTTTGCCGCAACCCACTTCCTGTGCCAGCGAATCCGAAGATTCGCTTAAATCCTCCCTGGATCTTTCCATGTCTTCAATCAACTGGTCGCTTTCCACTAAAATTTCACATCCTCCTAGTATACGGGAATCTGTGTCTGAATAGTTCTCAGACCCACCGCCAGAAGCGCTGCTGTTCTCCTTTATGCTCCCATCCACGTCTGCCTCGCTGTCCGACAAATCAACAACCGTTAGATAAGGAGACAATGATGCTTCGTCGGCTGACCAGTGATCTGTGCTGCCTCCACCTGGCGTCGAGCAGAGCAACAACGACTCCTCTACTGGCGCCGTCTGGTGGTGGGCATCGGTGAGGTTCGCGTCGAATGGAATGGCAAAGTCTTCGTCGTAGTAGAATTCATTTGCTGCGCCGTTCGAGACAGAGGAGGCAATGTCCGAAGATGATTCAGTTATGTGCGGTTCCGCCACGGCCTCAGAACACTGAATCTCATAAGCCTGCAATAAGAAAAACAATCAAGTACCACCACCATTTCAATCAACACTGATTTATTCATTCATTCAATCGTTCGTTCGGTCAATCATTCATATGTTCAGAGCATCTATATAGCGCCACTTCAAGATGTCCATTCAGAAGAGTTCTATATCCTACCATTTCAATCAGCACCGTTTCTTGGATCCCTTGCCATCACCATTTCAATCATCACGTATCCTTATCGGCCCATGAATAAGCTTATCATGCCCTACTTCTATCACTGTTGATAGAATCAATCAAAACTGTTTCTTACAATTATATCAAAATATCATTATTTAAATAAACACCAATTCTTATACTTTACTATTAGGGCCTACCATTTCCTGTAACATTCATTATTACCTCCTCCTACCATCACAGTGATAATCCAGTAGAAAGAAAAGCAGTACCTTAAGCTAACCATCCCCGTGAGGCTTTATGAGTACGAAGTATTAGCGACTTCATTTTTCTTAGCCTCGGCAAGTGAGGGCGGGTGGCCAGAGCTCTCCCTCGCCTCTGATCTTCCCACGGACAGTGTATGATCAGTGTACTTAGTTTGTAGTTGAGTTCGCTCGGCGGCGCCAGTATAGCAGTACAGCATGCTAACCACAACACTATCATGCGCCCAAAGATTGTGAACTTAACTTTTTTTAAAGGAATAGAAAATAAACTGATAGAAATGAACAGAAAAAGCGAAAATAATAGAATGTAATAGAACAGAATAGAATGAGCTTATCTGCTTAATCGACATTCAAAAATTATCTGGCTTCTGTGTTCCTACCCTGATGAGAAACAGATCCTTCAGTTTCGCCATCTTGCTCAGCAGCCGGTCATTCCAAGAGGCAATGCTAGAGCTTTCTTTTCAAGGCCAAACCAGCGTCTCTCTTCGCTGGCCATAACTGCCAAGTCTTCGACGATCAACACTAATAACAACCTGTCCAACTAGTAACCGCTTCATACACGTTAGATTTTAAGTCGATTACAAAACGTACATTAGCAGAATCTAGGTACACAGTTTATAACTACTTTAAACCACTTCAACTAAGAGTTTTCTTCGACTAGGTCTTTCGCTAATCCACTCGCACTCGGCTCTACAGAACTGCTCCTCCGGCCAAAATATCTGCAGCCGTATACACGTATGATAACGTGTTCGTGCAGATAATATGCAGAAGTATGGACTAGGAAAAATAAACGCCGCTGTACGTATGTATGCAATCCATTAGACAGTAAACGCAGCCAGTTATCTCACTCCCACGTTCTGTCTGGCTGTCTCTGTCTCTCTCTTTCTCTCTGTCTCTTTGTCTCTGTCTCTCTCACTCACTCTCAGATAGTAGTGCTAGGATAGACATTCAGCATCAGCTTCACCAGCAGCAGCAGCAGCAGCCTCAACAGCACCAAAGCAGCAAAGCTCAGTAGTTATAGATCAGCACAATATGTTTGGGCTGGGATAATTATAGGACGGGTGCATAAGCGTCTGACGTCTGGAGAGGCGTGGGCTCGTAAACCCACGATAACAATTACGCAGATATTTATAGACTATAATTATATATGTCTCCTGAAAACAAACTCAATATAAATATATATCATAATATATATATATATAACATAATAGATATAATATACATGTGATATACGAGGCTCCTCCTAAAAACGTGTTCAAGATCCGACGTTGAATAACACAGCCGTAAACTTATTCCGGCATCGAGACTAACAAGCAAACGGAGAGATGGAGGAACGGACAGACAGACATAGAGGCAGACAGACAGATGGAAAGATGGACATATGAAGGGACAGACATAAAAGGACTTACAGGTTGACACGTAGAATGACTCACACATAAAAAATAATACACTGTTCACAGACACACATACAGTATATCAGTCTAAAAAAGAACAAAAACACCACCTGGTGCCAATTTGGTGCAAATGGCGAACAGCCGTAAATATAATAAATTTTACGACCAACGCCTACTGTAATAGCATATAATAACCTGTATGGCTAAATTCACAAGAGCACTCTAGTATATTATACCAGTCGGTAATCGTAAACGTATTGTAATCTCGAGATTTCTATGCAGCGCCAAAAGATAGCTAAGCCACGGAAACCAGTTATTCACAGGAGCTCAGTCAAACAAATCGGTAGGCTGGTAAGGTCAGGTTCGGTTCAAGGTCAGGTTCGGTTCAAGGTCAAAATCTAATGGTAAGGCAGGTTGGCAGTCAGATCGTTGCGGTGGTAGAGGACAGAGGAGGAAACAGGATAGGCTTTGTGGAAGAGGAGTGCTTTCAGTTTTGAATGAATGTCTTGCGCAGAGATTGCAAGATTCCTAAATGTATTCGTCACTCTGTGTATAAAAAAATATGCACCAATAAAACTGTCCAACTTCTATGACTCACAAATCACTGTGTCTGTGTTCGCCTATAGAAGTGGCAGGTTTTTATCTAAATGACGTCACTCAGCTGATTCTCGATCCCTGGTTTAGATCACTCTACACTTAATCTCTGCTATGATTCTGCAAAGCCAAAGCACTGTGATGCTAAACAGAAGCACATCTGGGTTTCTAGTATATGAGCGGGTGTTTTGCATGCCGAAGACTTAGGTTATGTAAATTTCACGTGAGCCAAGACAATTGGCTTCAAAGTACGGCCTGCCATGCATATAAGTTATCCTAATTCATGCTTAGGTGAGAGTCCAATATATATAGCCTTAAGAAATATATACAGTTTATATAATATATAAACATATAATATATACATAAACATAAAAATGTACATAAATATATATAAATAATTAATTATATAATATTTATGCATAAACTTTATATAATATAAACTTCATTTAGCCAGAATAGGGCAGTACAGAGCATAATGAAATACAAATATAAAGAAGAAAATAACAAATTTAGCTGAGTGAGAAGTTAATGCTTTACATGACCATTTGCGCGAGAGTTAGGCTACTAATGCTACAGTTTTGCGATAAACTGTAGTTCCCATAAACTGATGGAACTCTGAATTTGGTGTCAGTCCAGATTGATAACGTAACCTCCAGTTGTAGATTTAGGTACAGGCGTGGGGCTGTTCGACCCCCGTACTTCTTGGTTATATGCCGGTGCCCCTCAGACCAGATCCGATAACACTCCGCCATTGCCGTACTCGGGTAATGCCAGTCCCAAGCCTGGATAAAGGAGGAGAGCGACGTCAACGGCCTTTGATGCCATGAATTTTCGATAAACATTGGAACTACTACTCGAGATCCTTGCACGGTGGTCTGGAAATGTTCTCGCCCCCCTGGAGCCGCCACTGGTAACTTCTTTCGAACTCGGGGTGTGCGGTTCGAATTCATCATCGTCTGTAGAAACCGAAAATTCGTCGTCAAGTTAGGTAGCGAAGAAGGGATGTTGAATTGTTGTATTGTGGGGCACGGTAGCCGATTGGATGGAGGGCTCGGCTTGTAACGCGGGGAGTACGGGTTCGAGCCTCCTTCCCTGAGACTGTCACTGTGTAGGGACGTTGAGCAAGCCTTTCACTTACAATTGCTCAACGCCATCGATTGATGCTTTGTCATTAGATAATGGCCCTCAATAAATGCAGAAATAATAATAGTTTTTGGAACATTGGAATGTTGTAAGATTGTTTTATTGTTGTGGGGGTGTTGTATTTGTGAAACTGTTGTTTTGCCCGAGTTCAATGACCTCGTGCAATCCAAGAACAACCCCCCCCCCCCCCGACGCCTAATATGGACAGAAACTTGCAAAGTGAAGGAATTATCTCACCTTATTTGCCTCATATTAATTAATAAATGTTAGGCAAGATAATGCCAGGCAATGTAAGAAAGGCAAAATATGATCGTCAGAGTAAAGTAAGGTAGGGTGGTAAGGTTATGTGACCACTATTTTATAACGTGCCTTTTAAAATAGTTCTGAGGCATTGTTATATCCGTCTATGAAGTGGTTCTCCCTAACAGTGCCGTGAATAACTGTCGTTAAGACACGTGGAAAGAAAAGGCCCATGTCAGCGACAGCCCAGGGTCCAGTTTTGAAGATTAGGCCCATGTCAGCGACTGGCCCAGGGTGCCAGCTTTGAAGATTAGGCCCATGTCAGCGACAGCCCAGGGTCCAGTTTTGAAGATTAGGCCCATGTCAGCGACAGCCCAGGGTCCAGTTTTGAAGATTAGGCCCATGTCAGCAACGGGTTGACGGCGCCAGTCATGAGGCCAGTGAGCTACAGATACCAAAATTGTGGCCCAATTTCCTCTGTAGGAACTGCTTCTTTTAACTACATATGAGGCTAATGGGCTACCGTCCTCCAAATTTCGGGTAGCCTCCCCCAAATGAACCGGCCCCTTGCGTGCGTGTATGTATGTATCAAGATACTTTATGTAGCACCTTTTAGGTACCTCGCAAACGTTACGCATTTGACCGATCTAAGCAAGTGGGTCTTGTTAATTAGTGCCCATAAGATAGACATACACATATAGACACACACAGAAACATACATACACACATACATATATACATACATACACATACACACAAACACATACATATATACATACATACATGTATACATAGGCCTACATACAAAAAAGGCTGATCGTGCGACACAGATTTGTTTTTATTTTTAGTAGTTACTAAAACTATTGGCTTTTGTGCAATTATCGTAATCGTCATCTCCAGATTTCTTCAGCGCTCAAAAACCAGCTATTCACAGTCGGCAAGTCAAAAGCAAAATCGATGAGGCAGGCGGGGTCAAGTTTAGTTCCAAGTCCGAACCCAAAAGTTAAGCAGATCGACAGGCAGTCGGCTACGGCGGATGGTGCTTGGAAAATGTTTGATATTGGAAGCATCTCGTAAGCGAAACGTCGGTTATAAAGTTTAGAATAGCCACTTCGTCCTCATTCGTTCATTCGTTCTTTTGTTCGTTCGCTTCTTCACATTCATTCATATTCGTTCGTTCGTTCGTTCATTCATCACTCATTCGTTGATCTATCGTTCTTCTGGCTTTCATTCATTCGTTCATTCAATCAATCATTCATTCGTTGGTCTATCGTTCTTCTGGATGAATTGGTTTCAGATTAAGGGATATGTCGAGGGTGGCATAGGTTTCCTTGCAGCACGGATAAGTACTCGACTTTATGGCAGAAGTGTAGTTATCGACCAACCAAGGACAAGTTGTGTTCATGTAATAACCGAGGTCAAGGCCCGTTCCATCCAACTCCAGTGCCATCGCCCACTGGTCGTAAGTCCACGAACCGAAACTAGATTTGAAAAGAAATTCGGTAGAATTTTTAAAAATATTTATATGCTTTATTGATAATCAGAAACAATGTACAAAGTAATCAATATTCTAGAACTTCATTTCGCATCAAATAATGATACTAGGTCTGTGCATTCTAACTATTTTATTATTATTATTATTATCATTATCATCATCATCATTATGGACTTGCTCAATGTCCATACACAGTAACCGTCCAAGGGGAGGATCGAACCCATACTCTTCACGTTACAAGCCGACCGCTCTATCCAGTCGGCTACCATGCCCCACTAATTGGCTACTGTGCCCCACGTGGGCACCAAATGACGCTGCTGTTTCGGTCACGGGTGGTCACCGTGCTGGATTCTCAATCGTAAGATAGGGGGTTCATATCCGCCCAAGGGCAGAAATCTGTATCGAGAATTCGGCTCCATTTGCGCCACAAACCAACTCGGCTACAACAAGTACACTTTGCACACACTGTCAGGAGGAGGCTCGGGCGTCGAGAGAGAGGCCCGGCCACCCGTCCTCGTATGCCGAGGCTAAGAAAATGAAGTCACTAACACTTCATACACATTAACTCCGCCACTGCCTTTTTTGGGGGTAGTGCCAGTCCCAAGGCTGGATAAAGGAGGAGGGCGACGTCAACGGCCTTTGATGCCATGAGATGACGTTACAATAAGGAACTACTACTCCATACACATTGCTGCTTCTGGTGATTATCTTATTTAAGGGACTGATCTTCATCTTCTTTGTTAACTTGCCTTAGATCACAGATTGGTTTTCCGCTTTCAACGATGCATAGAGTCTTGTAGTGAGTCCTTGGCACCCATAACACAGTTCCATCGAAGTCAATGACTGCGTTCTCGCTAGTTCTTCCCTCGCTTTCCAGGCTGTAAACATAGATAGACAGATAGACAGACAGACAGACAGACAGACAGACAGACAGACAGACAGACAGATAGATAGATAGATAGGTAGGTAGGTAGATATATAGATAGACAGGCGGGCAGGCGGGCAGGCGGGCAGGCGGGCAGGCGGGCAGGCGGGCAGGCGGGCAGGCGGGCAGGCGGGCAGGCGGGCAGGCGGGCAGGCGGGCAGGCAGGCAGGCAGGCAGGCAGGCAGGCAGGCAGGCAGGCAGGCAGGCAGGCAGGCAGGCAGGCAGGCAGGCAGGCAGGCAGGCGGGCAGGCAGGCAGGCAGGCAGGCAGGCAGGCAGGCAGGCAGGCAGGCAGGCAGGCAGGCAGGCAGGCAGGCAGGCAGGCAGGCAGGCAGATAGATTATATATATATATATATATCTAGAGAGAGAGAGATAGACAGATAGATAGATAGATAGATAGATAGACAGACAGACAGACAGACAGACAGACAGATAGACATACAGTCAGATAAATAGATAGACAAGCAGAGAGACAGACATGGTTCACTGGTACTGATTGACTAATTGAAACCGTTTATTAATGATTAACCAAGAATTTTCATTAGACTCATAATGCATGACTTTAGCCTGCTTGTGCCAGTAGGACAATCCAAAAAGGTCAAAGGGCAGTAGGGCAATCCGAAAGGTCAAAGCCCGCTGAATACTAGATTGTCCCATTCAGAACATGTTTATTTCACAATGCAGTCAGGCAACAGGAAAACAGCATACACTAAACAGGTACAGTTTCGAAAAAATACAGAGGACGACCTTTGACCTGTGAAACAAAAGACTGCCTTTGTAGTGTCAGCTGTTAACTGCAGAATGAACTTTCAACGGTGGAACTAAGGAACGACCGACCATTTGAATCAACAAATGAATAAATCACAGGGATGACTGAACCATTGAACTACTGAAGAGCAGCACGAGCTCTAACCGCTCTTCTTGCCCATCGATTTTCTTTTGACTGAGCGCCTGTGAATAAGCTGGTCCCCGTGACGTGGTTGTCGTTGGGCGCTGTAGAAATCTCGGAATTACGATTGTAACGTCAGTCAAGGCGGCTCTGAACTTGAGGATGCTGGTTCGCGTCCCGGTCGTGGCTTATTTCAGAGATTTTAATCTCGGGCTAGAACGGTCTGTGGACGGGGACCTTACATGGCGTGGCGCCCATTCAAACGGGCAGCGATGGTGAAGGATCTCACCCGAAAAATTCACCGAATAATGAGCAGGGTCGAGGCCATACGGCCGCTATAGAAAAAAGTGTACATTTACATTTAGGGCCTATGCGAACCAAGGAAGGGTTGTATAATAGGCTTAACTATCACAAGTATGAACTAACTAAACATAAAAGGATAAACAAAAGAATGGACACCAAATAAAGGAATAATCGGAGGAATGAATGAAAGAATTAATGAACGAATGAAACAAATTAATTAAATATTAAATAGGAATTTGTATCCTACGCATTGTAGCAATCGATATCCGGTTTCCAGATGAGGCTGGCTGGCACGTGCAACTTCTTTATCCCATCAAATTTTCTGGGATTCCAGGACAATCGAAAATCAATCCATGTCTGCAACATTATTAGATCATCCCACCTCATCACCGCACCAACAGATTCACCTTAATGGTCTCACCCTTTTACAACGGGCAGTTTTGAGTTTTACGATTACGATTACGATGACGCCATAAAAAGACACACAGGGCAGTCGCTCGTAAAAGACAATTAAAAGTTAATCAAAAATTGAAAGCCAAATTAAATAGCGTCTCATAAATCCTGTTTAAATGATTCATAGGGTGCATTCGTTCGTGCATTCAAAGTCCTACTTAAATATAAACATTAAAAGTAAGTCTATATATAGTCCCACTATATTTAGATATATGCAGCTCTAGGCCTGTATATTGGGCTGTTAGATCATGACGCCTACAAATGAGTAGGCCTACGTGTGCATCTGGAAAATTAATTATAGGCCTACAGTATATAGCGCCCTTTGAAAACCTTTCGAATGCATTGCAAACAGCTGAAAATAATTCTTATAAGTCTCAGCCAAAAAAATGTGATTATATTTAGGCCTACACAGGGTCCTATGTATGTTTGCAATTTCCACACTACGATTACGATATGTATGTGTGCATTTATGCATGCATGCCTGTATGTATGTATGTATGCCTGCCTGCCTGCCTGTCTGCCTGTCTGCCTGCCTACCTGCTCTCACCAGGCGACTTAAATCAAGACATCAAGTGAGTGAGTGAGTGTGAGTGAGTGAGTGAGTGAGTGAGTGAGTGGAGTGAGTGTGAGTGAGTGTGAGTGAGTGAGCGAGTGAAAAGTGGAAGAGAACGAAGGGAGTAGCAGTCGGTCGTTATACTTACGTATCTTTCCCAAGCGGTGGTCGTTAGCTCGGCCTTGACCTTATCAAATCGGGCACACAAGATCGCCAGACCGAAGCGAAGGTCAATGATTCCGGCCGGTTCGACGCTCAAATGGTAGTCCTTCAAAAGGTCCTCAATCAGTAGGTCTCTTGCCGACGTACCAGACACTCCCTGAAACAATACATACGTAGACACTGAATTAATCATGCACCCAATCAGTTTAATGTACTCCCATTGAAGACCTTCATGTAAAATAACCCTACGTTAAGTGTGAAAGTACTCGTTTTTATATAGCAACCGAGCAGCTCGACTCTGGTCATTTGTTAATGAATTTATCGGGCGAGATCCTTCACCACCGCTGCCAGTTTGAATGGGCGCCACGCCACTTAAGGTCCCAGTGTACGGACCGTAATAGCCCGAGATTCAAATCTTTGAAGTAAGCCACGACTGAGACGCGAACGGGCATCCTCACGTTCAAAGTCGCCTTGACGTACCCACGTTGCTCTCCACGTCAGCGTTAACGCCTGCATTCCATGTAACTAAGTTACTTTCAGGGCTTTACGTAATATAACGCCTACGTTCGCATAATGTAATGTTCTGAGGAGGGCCTACGCGTTCGAGCTTCCCCAGAAACGATTACTGCGTAGGGACCTGTACTACTGTCAGTCCTTCGCACGCAGTTGCTCAGCGCCATCGATTGATGCTTTATCATTATGTAGTGGCCCCTAATATGTTATGCCCATGTTATACCATGCGATGCTATGCATACATGCAATGTAATGTAATGTTGGCTAATGCCTTGATTGGGCAAAATGATTAGATTTTCAGAGACACACCTCTAAGTGGAAGAGACCAGCAACAAAACACACGAAGAACAACGCCGAAAAACTACTCCTAATATAAAACATTCTTTTCGGTGAGCACTATGCGTTAAAAACGAACTCAAACTGCAATTCCCAACAAAATACTCAAACACAGACACCTAACTGGCAAACGATTCTGAAGGCCTACAAATGTTCAACAGAAACTAAATACCACTGGACCACACACACACTCTGCAACAAACACCACAACCAACGGTGAAGTGCTGATCTGTAACGGCTCAACTCCCTTTAAAATAGGCCTGCATTTTGGTAGGGTTGAACAAACAGGGTAGGTGATTTAGAAGAGGTTAGTAGACCATGATCCACCTATAGTGCATGTTTCATGTCATCAATGATGTGTAGGGGCAAATTCATTGTTTTAAAGTGTGTCTTGTAGCATACAGATCAAACTTGTGGTCTCGGGTGATGCAGGAGTGGTCGGTACAGAGGGCAGAAGGCCACAAGCATCACCTGATGTGGACTTTTTGTTCAGCTGTTTGTTTAGGTTCAATGTGGACTTTTCATGAGAAGTGGCACAACTCACTGACATTACCAGCGAGGGTGACATCAGTGACCCAATCAGTAGTGAACCTATCTTCAAGTTAGTGTAGACCCTGCCAATGAGATGGTGCAATGGTCTTGGGCAAACTATTGCATCTCTTATCAAGCCGTGTAATTCTGTACTAATATACATGCAATGGGAACTCGTTTTTGAAGGAACAAAATGCTATGATCTCTATGGTCTTTATGTGCTTATGACACCTAGTGTCAGTTTCTGCAACAGCCTCTGAGAAATGTCAACAAGTGTTAAACCAATCAGCCAACTCATCAAATGAACAAGAAAATTGCAAAAAAATCTTGTTACCAAACACTTTCAGCGCTAAGTCAAGATGCACAATCAAACTGGTTTGTTTTTAATTTTTAGGTAATAAATCTAGCAACTTCTTAACTAATTAAATGGTGATTACACCTTGGTTTATTCATTTTATACAAATCTTAATTGTAATCAGAACTGCGTAGCGCTGCTTCAAGAGAATTAATCAGAGGTGCTCTCTACATGAGCTCAAATGATGTTAAGTTCACTGAAAACAGAAAGTTAATCAATAAGATAATAATAATAACAATAATAATAATTAATAATTAGTAACTTCTAATGCGCCGGTGTCTAATGCACAAGGCCAAAGCCAAGCCACAATCAGGTCAATACCCAGAAAGGTCAGTCCACAGGACAATTAGTGAGATTCTAGATGACTAGAAAAGTCACCAATGGCAGCACTAAGGTCATCTCATAATTTGAATAAGACATATTTGCTATCTCCGTCCACTAAGCAGCGAATCCAGGAAAAGAAATTCAAGAAATGTTGTTGGAGGCCCTGCTTTCCAATGAGGTTAGACAAGATGCAGTGTCCAGTGAGCGAGTTGTGCTTTGTGAAACATCTTGAATTGTGTTGTGGTGTATTGGTAAATCTCTACGGTGAGTGGTGTTTGGAGCAGATAGCAAGACAGCTAAGGGGAAGAAGAATCAGGATAGGATCCATGGAAGAAGACTGCTTTTAGTTTTGAGTGAAAGACCTGCACAGAGATTGCAGGGGGTGAGATGTTGGGTGAGTTTGTACGACGGGTGAGATAACTGTCGTAGTTTATTCCAGAGGGGTGGGGAGGCTATGGCTATGGAGTAATTTCCAAATTTTAAGGATGAGGTGACGAGAGGGGTAATGCTGTGGGTTGGTCTCGTTCAGTTCTTTGCCCTGGGTTGTAAATATCTGAGGAAGAATGATGGCTTGTTCCAAAGCCAAACTGAACAGAATGTGAAGTTATATGCAAACCAGAAACACCATGTTTATTTGGCAGCTGAGAGAGATTAACTGCAACAGAACCAAATGAATCATTCAACTGGCCATAGGGCAGAGTTCGATTAGCATAAGGAGGCACTATGAGATACTCTGATGAAAGGGGAGTGTGCACCGTCCCCGTCTCAGTGTTGTCAGATGATGAAATCCGAGTAACATCAGTCAGTTCGGAACCAGGCATTCCCACGGACATCAGATTCAAAGTACGTTCAGTGTTTCCACCATCTTTCGTAGGACTCAGATCCATTTCATCTGAAATTTCGCAGCCATTGACCCTTGCTAGTCTCTTCTGCTTCGTGATGACCTCAACCTTGTGTACTGTTCGGAGGTGTTTCGTCAGATTGCCTTTCAAGGCTGTGCAGTGATCACATAACTTACACTTCCACGGCTTTTCTCCCTAAAACACATAAGCAACACATAATACGCTATGAAACACATAATCCACATTTCGGATTCAGACATATGGACTTAGCACGCATAATAAGTACTTTAAATAAATAAATAAATAAATAAGGTGCTTATTTGGCTAAACAACTCTCATGAGCAGCAAAACATAATGAGTGCTTTCAGATAATCCTGGGAGGCAGCCACAAGCATATTTCAGTTTTTCCACAAATTCATACTACCCATACCTACCTTCTCTACATATTCGTACTGAGCTACTAATAAGATGACAGTTTTTACAAATACCTTCACTATTTAGTTTTTACAAACCTTACGTTTTTTTAAACCTCCCCAGCTGCACCGTCCTTAAAGCACTGTTTCCCTTTACTTGTTTGACCTTGATTACAAATTACAAGTATCTCACCTTGTGGGTGTGTGCCATCCGGATATGTTCATCAAGCTTATGCTTAGTGAATTCAGTATGACTACAGCCCGCAAATGTGCAATGAACTCGTTGAGCATCTACAGCAACAAAACTACACTCTTAGATCAGTTTGCAACAACATCTCTAATCTAATCTAATCTAATCTAGAAACTTCTGTAGCACTGATGTTGTAATGTTCGAGCATCAACCAATGGTCATTTCTAAGCAATCACAATCAATTGGTCAGAACCAGTCAAGATCTGCAATGAATATTCTTTCTAACTGAAATGATTTGAAGTTCATGACCTTTAAAATGTCTTTTCTCATGACTGCGTAATTCTGCGACGTCTATAAATCGGCTGTGACATGTTAAACACTCATGTCTTTTCTCTCCTACAAAAAAGCTTTTAATTTTAATTCATCACAACAATCTACACTAAAACTTCTTGAAATAGAGAGGCACTGATTATTATTACTTAGTATTTCTGCATTTATTAAGCACTACTATCTAATGACTTAAGCATCAATCGATGGAGCTGAGCAATTGTGAGGGAAGGACTTCCTCAAGTCCCTACACTCAACCTCACACAAATACTACATTTAAAAAGACAGGGAAAATCAGTGAAAAATCGTAGCAGAATAAACCTTATTTCAAAATTCCTAATATTAAATATCAACAAAAAATAAAATCGAAGTTAATCTACTAATTAAGGTTCAACAAAAACATTCAGTCATTTATTTCTATTTTTATTAAATATTGCATCATTATGCAGTGCAAAAAGGCAACATCATCAGTAAATTAAGAAACTGCAAATTAAAGAATTGTAAATGAAGGAATTTTAAAATAAGGAAATGTAGTATAAGGAATTGTAAAAAAGGAATTGTAAATTAGGGAAAAATTTTTCAAATAAGGAATCAAAAGTCCCATCGTGTTTGGAGGCTCAAACCTGTGCACTGTAGTATAAGCAAACATTCCAACCTATCGGTCATTGTATGACACATAAGATTAAAACTTCACTATTTTCTCACTTCATCTTTCCTTTCTGTAAAACTGTTTCAGCATAATTCAAAAACTTTCCAAGTAAAGCAGGCATTATTTAAGTTCCTCAATTACCGATGTGTCTTTGGAGATGTCTTTTCAGGTGAGACTTGATAAGCGTCTTCCAATCACAGTGCTGACAGCTGTGGCTGTAATCATCCAAACAAAATAAGAACACACACAAGAACTGCTGTTCCTTTCTGTTCATTCTGCTACTGTACTAATCTAAACCGATAATGCCATTATTCATTGGACTTCGACTGGGCTTCTCCAGGGGATTACGATTTTTTACCCGGGATTTCACTAGTAGCGACCATGAAGTGACCATCTTGTTAATGAAGTGACCATCCTTAAAGTTACCACCTTGGATGCCTTGTGCTTATGATAACGGCGCTATATAAGTCTTTAGATTAGATCAGATGAATGTATTGTCAGTGCGCTTGATTTCTTCCAGTTCTGTTGTCCTCAGGTCCCATGAATGCCTTTGCTTGAATTTAGAATGTGTTCCTTTTTATCTGCTGGGAATGTTTCTAAATTGATACATCTGATGATTATTGTATAAACTCAGTATTGCATTACTGCTAAAGAAGTTAAAACTTTCATTAACATTGTATGTCTAGTTTCAGAGCTGTTATTTGAGCCTTTTAGAAAAATCAGGCAGATGTGGCTGGCAGTATGCCACAGTTAAAGACATTAATTTTTAACTTTGCATAGACTCTAGGCAAATTATATTGAAATTTCTTCACTGTATGTACTCACATCTCGCGGGAAGGAGGACAGATGCCGTGCAGTGAGAACTGATGACTCTCCAAAGCATCTTTGCTAAAGGCACGGTACGGACAATTGGCACACAAGAAGTTCAGCTGCCTCTGATGCAAGCGCCGCACGTGCAGCTGAAACCAAAAACAAACAAACACAGAGTAACAATGACTTAAAATGTCAATATTTTGATTGCAATCTTGAGAGCAGATTACGGGTAAAAGGGTAAAGGCTTGCTTACATAACTCCACATAAACTGCATGACCCTGGGACTAAAGGCTCTTTCAGCAGAAGCACAAAGAAAGCACTTAAACAACAGCACACCTTTTGAACTTCCCAACTTGTGTTGGTACTCATGCACCAGCTCAAGATGGCTGACACATTGATCTCGCCCAGACGGCCTGGTAAAATATGAGGTGGCAACCATCCAGTTATTAATCTAGCAGACTAATCATAAGAGTCATAAGTCATAGTCAGAATCATAAGAGCATTGGCCCACCTTTAGCGACATCTTTGAACACAAGCTGTTGCCACATTCACTGCATCTGAATGACGTCTTGCTAATGTTTTTGTGAAGCTTCATGTGACGGACGAGTATTCCCTCGGACTTAAGCCTGGCTCCGCATTCTTCACAAATGAACGGCTTCTCACTCCTGTGTCGGTTCATGTGCAGGCTCAAGAGTTTCGGCTGCAGGGTCTGATAATCGCATCCACTTACCTGTCCACAAAAAACAAACGGGTAAACTGTCATCGCAAAATTTACCTTACGTTAGTTGTAAATGCAAATGTATCCTAAATCTCCTCAATATCACAGTGCCACACAAAATCCATGTCAGTGAGACCAGCTTATTCATCTATGCAATTTAAAATCAAGTCTGCACAGCCAGATTGTTTGGTCATTTTCAGTGCCAAGTCAAAATCCCAGGGGTTAGGGGGTCATGCTGTCTCACTTCCACCTGTAAATCACACATCCACTACATGTGAAATAAATTCTGTTAACAACAGTAACAACACAACTGCCTTTCAATGCAAGTTTCACAGACAATGACAAATATCAGCCATTTCCTAAACAATACTTGAATGAACTTCTGTCTAAATCCTGAGAAAACCTTTATAAATTAGAATCAAACCTAGGATAAGAGTAAATAAAAATATAAATTATAAAAAGAATGATAATAACAAAGAAATTATAACTGTTCACTACAATATCATACACCAGAAGCTTTTTAAATGTACAATGCTACCCTGGGCAGCCATATCATGTACCATATTATAATGAGATTGCACAATGCAGATGTTGATATCATGTTGCAATAATAAGGTAAAAAGGTACAGGTAGCACACTTATTTACACACCTCTACAGAAATTCTTCACAAGCATGGTCCTGAAGTCAAAGGATCATTCAGCAGTGATGCAAACACTACCACAACAATTTAACAACTGATCAACCTTTCCTCAACGATGAATAACCTGTATGATGTGCAAGGTTTTGAACTCTAGACTCAAAGATGAAAGGCAAACACATAAGCAATCTGCCACTGTGCAATCCCTAATCTTCAATATTAAATTTGGTATCCCAGAAATGACGCTATGTACAGCTACTGTGTAGGGACCTTGAGCAAGTCCTTCATTCACAGTTGCTCAATGCCATCGACTGATGCTTTGTCATTAGATAGTGGTGCTTAAAAAATGCAGAAAAAATAATTATATCAGAATTCCTGTTATAAAGAAGCATATTATAAGGAGATGATGAAGTATATCATGAAACTGGTCATAATTATCATAGTAATTAAAACAGAAAAATGCTTAGAGCATATTTCTGTATTTCTGAGCACACTACTATCTAAAGCTAATCTTTTTAAATCTTGAGGAATCATATCTGTCTCAGGTAAAAAAGTAATATTAATAATAGTAGCAATAATAATAAATAATGGCAGAAAGAAATTTCATTACCCTGCACATAAGGAACTTGAGATTGCTTCCAACTGGCTTGTTATGCTTTTTGAACATATGTTCATCAAGATAAGCCTGGCCTCGGCTTGAGCGAAAACTACATTCAGTGCAATTATATAGCCTACGATACATCAATGTTCTTTTCATTCGCTTAGACTTTACACACTGATGCAAACGTTGGACTAAGCCGGCAGCGGTACTGAAGTTCCTGTGACATTCAGAGCAGCTAGAATTATGCATGTTTACAGTCTTTGTGCCAGCGTTTGACAAGTCAACATTTGTGACGGAGAAATCCTTGTCACTGTCTTTAGTTTTTGCACCTGTCTGTTGTGACTCTCTGCTGCCTTCATTAAAATGAGCCTGCTGTTCAAAATTATCCATCGGGTGTCTTGGAGCATAGCAAGATTCTTCTTCAAGTTTGTTTTCTGGTTTTAATTGACTGTTATTTGAAGCATTAAATTTCTTCTGGTATTCAGGTTTCTTCTTGGTTTTCTTCTTGACATATGCCATCCTTTCAGCATCACACACAAAGTCATCCTGAATATTAGCATGATTCCCTAATAAAACTTTGTCACTCAAGTTTTTGTTAACAACTGTGCATCTAGGACTCATATTGGGGTCTACAAGAAATGGTCCATGTTCATTACTGGTACTTATTTCTGTTGAAACTTGTAGGCTCTTTTGAGAGACAAACTTGTCACCAGATTTCTGTAGCAGTGACAGAGAATCATCATCTATAATTACGCTTGACTCGACAGGAGGTGATGCCATAAATGAAGCAGTTTCCTCAACTGCTGCATCTTTCAGCCGCTCAGTTTTCTTACATGTATTGCACGAAGGCAGTGTGTCATACGTTAAATTTTCTGATGTATCCCGATATTTGCATGAATTTTGTTGTTGTAAGATCTTCTGGATGCCTGACTGAACTGATTCAGTGTTCAAGCAATTAGCAGGTTCGTTTCTTACACTACAAGTAGAATTAGTGTTCTCACTGTTTCTTGGAGGTTCTGGTTCACCAGAACTAGATCGATAAATTTTCTTGCCAGGATATCTTCTCTTTGAGCAAAGTTCAATTTCCAACAACGCCTGATCTTCAGAAGAGCTATCATGTGACAAAGCAATTTCTGAACAGTCATTATTTGGCAGTAAAGTATCATTATTTCTTAGCTGTAATAGGTTTCTTCCACTATTACCAACTCTTTCTGCACTGCAATTAGAACTTTGAAAGTCCAAGTCAAGACCTGCAGAGGAGGATGGGTAATGGCTTTTAACAAAACAATTGCACTTTTCTTCAACAAAAGAAAGTTTCCAGTCAGTGCATTTCCTTAGAATTTCACCAACAGAGTCGACTGTCATGCAAAGCTCACCAGTGTAGAGGTACTTTATGAGGATCTGCAGTGCATCACAGCTGATTCCTGCAACGTTAAGTGTTTTGGTAAATTCAGATTCACGCCGGTTGGTTAAAAGAAGGTCTCGCAAAACGTTGCTGGATGCTGCAAATATAATGCCATGAACTCGGATTTCTTGCCCATGATCTATGAAAAGACTCACATCGCACGAAGAGTCACTGGACCGTTGCAATTCAAACAATGCTTGGCAAATATCTCTTGTTTGGTTATAATTGTAGAAAGTGGCTTCATACATCATTTCCCTGTTTGAAAAATTAAACAGAATCTCAGGCAATTAATATTACTGTTGTAATCGTAATCTTGAAATTTCTAAAGTGCTGCTTAAAAGCCAAGTGCATGGCACCAACTTATTCATGAGTGCTGCATCAAGTCAGTGAGGTTGTCCAAAGATGCCATGTCAAGAACCAAGTCTGGTTGCCAGAAGACCAGAGAGAGAAGGGGGAGAGGAGCTGTTAGGATTGGTTGTGTTTAAGCTGAGAGAAATGGGTAGGCTGCAGATTCGTGGATCAGGGTGCGATTTCTTGAAAAGGTGAGACTTGTAATCAATCAAATAAAGTTTAAAGACATCAACTGCACTAAAACATAAATGGATGGTAAACAGCACTTTGAATAGTAAACAGCACTGTAAATCAATGGATAGTAAACAGCACTATCTGGTAATGGCCTTTGCATAAACTATTGTTCATACTTCGGATTTTTAAACTTATTATTGGCGGCGACTTTTGGCCATGTTAGCTCGGCTACCCTACTTGTACGCGGAAGATTAAAATCTAAACGTAACATACAGAATCCTGATTTCCTCTTGGATTGTGAGGCCTATCTGTGCAGCATCTAACCAAACTAATTTTTAAAGTTTATCTTTCATTCTGGGAAGTTTGCAACCGTAAGCCTACTTAAGGCCGGTATTCAATACACAGACCTCGCACTTAACAACCGGGATTAGTTTGCCTTCACCGACAAAGAAGTTTAGATATTAAATTAAAACAAAATACCATTAAAAGTTCTAAATCTCCCAAATCTACGCATAAAAGTTGAAACATTATTCTGCTTGTTTTTAATATTCTCTAATATCGCCCAAAATGGTAAATACCTGATTGCATAAACCGTTTAGTGGTATTTTGGCATGTCAAGGCCTACCAGCGGAGTTGTATACGATTTTAAAAATGCATTTCTGCAAACAAACAATAGTTAGTTAGAGCTGTTATATGAAGCCTATTAATTATGGGCGTTATCAAGGCAGAAATGTAAATTAGTTAGTTAAAGTTCCGGTCTGGTTGTCATAAGAAAGTCCTATCTAAATGGCGTGGCGCTCATTCAAAAGGGCAGCGGTGGTGAATCGTAGGCCTAGCCGTAATCGTAAGCACGAGATTTCTACAGCCCCTAACGAAAGCCAAGTCGGGGAACCAGCTTATTCACAGGCGCTCAGTCAAAACAAAATCGATAGGCAGAAAGTTTCGGTTCCAGGTCAAGATCCAGGAGTCAGGCAGGCAGACAGTCTTTTGGCTCTCACCGGATCATTTCACTGAAAACTGAGCAGGGTCGAGGCCATACGGCCTCTATAGAAAAAACATATAAGGGCCTACATTTACATCTAGGATCAATTGGCCTATCCTACAGACCAAAGTTTAAAAAATTGTAAGTTCCAATTTGTACAATTAGGCTGACTGTATGATTTTGAAGGGACAAACCAAAAGGTTACAAACGTTACATGATTCACCTCTTTCTTCTGTTCACAGTTTCTACCCAGGGTGCAATTTATACCAGGTGAATAGGGAATTTCCTCTTGGGCACTCACTTCATGCATGATTCGGATCATCTCATTGTATTGCAAAATAGGCATTACTCGATCCATTCATATCGTTACTGTCCATCGACATATATAAGTAGGTATGTAAGTAGCTTTTATTTGCATACACAATCACATTATGCACTTTCGAGTATGAATATGTTATCGGCGGGCATTATAATAACAATGACTTAAGCACAATAGAATATCACTACTTACTAGCAGTATCAATGGATTTAGAAAATTAAAAATACTTGACTGAAGATAAACTGTTGACAAAACTATTTAGTTTTCTCAAAAATAATTCACTCAGTTTTTCAACAGCTAGTTGTAGCTTTGGTTACGTTGTTTATTTAGCTAGGCCTACATGCTACTATGAATTCCTAGCTTAGCTTATTTAGTTGCAATATTGAGTGATTAGCTTTACCTTAGGCGTATAATGCACAGCATAGCTTAAATTGGGATTCACGTGGTTCAGAAGGCATAGAATATATGCCAGAACCACTGCAAGAATAGCTAGGCGAAACTGACGGATGGACGTAAACGTAAATGTGCGCGGTTTTTATATAGCGACCGTATGGCCTCGACCCTGCTTATTTTACGGGACTGAGAAGCGGAGTCCTGTACACAAATAGGCCTATAAGCCTAACAGTTTTGTGGTTTATGCCGTCAAGAATCAGCCTTGAGCAGTAAGTACGCATATAGTCGACAGTTGCTGGAATCAGGTTCTCGCTCAGCTTTTTACCAATGCCTCCTTTTCCATGTCTGTGCGTGACCAAGATGTGACCTTGAACCAAGAATTGACCTTCTCTGAGCATGTGAAGACAGTATGTAGAACATGATTTTTATCATCTGCGCTGTATCCGCACCATACGCCATTTGCTCTCTCCTGATAGCTGCTCCCCACCTCACGAATTCATATGTAGGCAACGGGTCGAGTATGGTAACGCCATCTATGCATCTATGCAGGTCTCCCTCTCTCTCTGTCTGTCTCTGTCTGTCTCTGTGTCTCTGTCTGTCTCTGTCTGTCTCTGTCTGTCTGTCTGTCTGTCTGTCTGTCTCTCTCTCATAGAGTTAGCAGTTAGCCAACTTCAACTTACCTTAAACGCTGCGAGTCGGGCAGTCGGTATGATTCCAAAGTTAGTTCCACTGTTTAACGACATCTTATGGCATCAAAGGCGGTTGACGTCGCCCTCTTCCTTTATGCAGCCTTGGGACTGGCACTGCCCGACTAAAGGCAGTGGCGGAGTTATTCCAAACTTCGGTCATATTTCTACTTACATACGGAATGTGCTGCATTGGTTGCCTATACGAATAAGCATATAAGATCTTTATGCTGATGCATAACTGCCTGACCGATTCTTTTCCATCCTATCTTAGGGAGCTATGTATTTTAATGTCATATGTTCCTCGCTGTAGATCTCATCACTCTGCAGTAAAAGGTGTTCTGGTTGTCCCTTACTTCTGCCGTGCAACAAGGTGGCTTCGCAGTGGCTTGTTCTTCACTCTGGAACGGTCTGCTATGCGACCTGCGACATGAGCTTTCAAGTCCGCGTTGTCTGACTCTATTATTTCGCCAGCGATTGAAGACCATCTGTGTCGTTGTAGTCTTGTTTTATCAGGTCGGAGTCCTGATGAGTAGTTTCTTTAAAAGATGCTGTACTAAAGTGCAATTACGATTACAATTACAAAAAGCCTCTAATTTAGGAAGAGGCGCAATACTAAGCTAAATGTATAGGTAGCTAATATTCATTTTCATTCATTCATCCTACTACTGCCTCAAACTTCGAAATATATATATATATAATGATATTATGATATTTCCTCCCTCGCTGTCTCTCTCCCTCCCTTCCTGCCTTCCTGCCTGCCTCCCTCTCTCCCTGCTACCGTTCATCTACCTTCTTCCTCCCTCCATTTGTCTCTCTGCCTCTCGAGTCCTCCTCCGTTTATGCATTTTCCCTGCTTCCTCCTCTTCTTCGTCCATCTAATCTATTCTAGTCTCTAGTCTGGTATCTTCTATAATTTCTGGCATACTGCCCAAGACAATAATCGATGTTCGCTGCAAGTGAAATTGTAGTCAAAAAATTGCTCAACCCACTGGAGAAGTCCGGTCAGAATTCAGTCAGAGAAACACGAGTCAGTCTACGACGGACTGGCAAGTTGAAACACGCGAGTCTTAAGTTCAGACACGAATAACCTTATAGAACATTATAGAACAGCTAGAAAGCACAGAACTGAGCATTGAATTCCAACGATTCGGACCAGTCACCGAGCACATCCGAGAGCTCCCTTCACTATCTAGTTGTCCTCCTTCCCTTCCTTCCTCCCTTTCCTTCCTGCATCCATCCATTCATCCATCCATCCCTTCTTCCCTTTCTTCCTCCATCCATCCATCCCTTCCTCCCTCACTTCCTTCCTGCCCCGTCCTCTCTTTCGCTTCTGCTCCCCTCTCTCCTCTCTCAAGTATGAATGGGCCGCGTGCGTGCATGCATACGCTCCTCAATTGCGCTGCATCCTCAGCAGCAGCAGCAACAGCAGCAGCAGCAGCAACAGCAGCCTACGGAGCATCTCAGCTTGTCTAGGACAAATGGCAACCGACGATTGAGAGCGGCTTGCGGAGTCTTCCTCTCGTATCTTCCTTAGATTAGCCCAACGGAGCATCTTCGGCGCATGATTAAAACGTCTGACTCTGAACCCTGACTGACTGTACGCCAAGCAGTTCCGGAAGAATGTAAGTTAGATCTTACTTACTCTCGAATGTCTTAAATAAACTCTATCCTACTTGTCTACATTAGCACATATAAACGGAACTAGTAGGGCTACTGTGTCTAATCTAATCTAAGTCTAACGAATTCTATAGCGCCGTTTCACTCCCCGTTTCAGTTCGTTCCGTTAATTCTTTGATGTCATTCAGGTATGAACTAAAGACTCATCTGTTTCACATTTCTTACCCACCGAAGCCTTGCATCTTGTTTCTCTGACCTATCGGAATTCGACCCAAATTCTCCAACGGATTCATTTTGGATTGCGATTTTGACTTGAAGCGACCATCGACTGACGCCTTAGGCGTTATGACAACCGTGCTATAGAAGTCTTTAGATTAGATTAGATTAGCCGTTATCATAACCCCAAGGCATCAATCGATTCATGATCGCTTCAACTGATCTTACTCTTCTTGGATCTTGACCCTTTTCCGTATCGATTTTGTTTTGACTGAGCGCCTGTGAATAAGCTGGTTCCCGCGACTTAGCTTTCGTTGAGCGCTGTAGAAATCTCGAGATTACGATTACGATTACGAACTGATTTCGTAATAACAAAATTCTCCGTTGGAGACGCCAGGTTAAATTACGTAATAAATATGTGGATGAACGCTTTACCGTTAGCAGCAATGGGAGAAAGACCAAAGAACAGGAGTACAAAGAATCTGTATCTTTAGTGTGTAAGTAAGTAAGTAATTAAGTATATAATTAAGTAATAAGTATGTAATTAATGCATTTGTTAACATTCGTGGCAGTCTCAACCAGCGAGAGAGAAGTTGCCCCTTCTTCTACAAATCGCATCAATTGTAACAGAGCGAAATAGAGAGATAGACACACAGACAAAAAGACAGAGGCAGTGACAGACGTAACAAGAATCATCAGTTTCTTTACCGTACACCAAATAATCCGCTGTAGATAATGATTAGCATAAAATAACGGTTAAATGAATCAAAACCAATGCATATCCTATATATATATATATATATATATATATATATATATATATATATATATATATATATATATATATATATATATATATATATATATATATATATATATATATATATATATATATATATATATATATATATATATATATATATATATATATATATATATATATATATATATATATATATATATATATATATATATATATATATATGTACTGTAGCTTATAGCTCAACTCTGCCCCTTAAAACATGGAATAAAATATATACATACAAACGCATACGGATACATAAGCAGAAACTGCCAAACTGTATAAGCGTATTTGTATTTGTATATGTAACAGAAAATTAGTGTAGCGCCTGCCTAGAATCTCTCAGAAGTAGGCCTACTCTATGTTATGTTTTTATAACGGTTATAAGTGATACGAGACACGAGCTTCTTGTCCTTTTTCTGCCTCTATTTCGCCAGCGATTGAAGACCATTCTTTTTTATGGTGGTCATGTGTTATCAGGTCGGGAGCACTTCTGAGTAGTTTTCTTGAAGAGGTGCTATATAAACTTGCAATTATGATTACGATTATGAAGTGAGAATGAAAAAGATGTCTTCGAACCTCTATAACTGCTATTTATAGAACAATATGTACCATTAGAAACATGCCCCATTATTCAGCGTATCTGTAGTTATATGCCTATATGGCAATGTGTCACAACGTGTAGCAGTATATAGAAATGTGTAGCAGTGTTTGGCGATGTGTAGCTATGCGTAGCAACGTGTCACAATGTGTAGCAATACATAACAATGTTTAGCAATGTCTAGTGATGTAGCAATGTGTCACAATGTGCAGCAGTATGTCGCACTGTTTAGCTCTGCGTAGCAATGTGTAGCAATATGTCACATTATGTAGCAACATGCACCACTGTTGTGCACTGTGTTGCAAACTGCAGCGATTCTTAGCTACACGTAGCAACGTGTCACAACTTGTAGCGATATGTAGCACTGTTTAACACTGTGTAGCAGTGTGTAGCACTGTTAAGCGCGAAACTATGGCAGTTAATGTACCAATGGAGCAGAAGCAGCCAGTGGGAAATAGTTTGCGGCAGTTTTCGTCTTTACCGTGGTGTATATTCGGATGATGTAGCAAATTTCATCAGCTGAACAGATACAGCTAGACAGGTAGACACCTAGACAGGCAGACAGACAGACACACAGACAGACAGACAGACATTAGAAACACATACAACACATACAGAGACACGAGAGATAGCGACAGACAGACAGATAAACAGACAGGAAGAGAGAATAAAGAGAGAGTCACGCAGTAAGGCAGACTAAGACGGACACATGCATTGCAACATACAGATCCATAGACAGCAGCAGAGAGACAGTTGAAACTAACAAAACATAGAACCAGAGAGACAAAGAGACGGATAGAAGAACAGATAGGGATAGGGGGAGCTAGAAATTCCTCGCATGCTTGCGTGGCGCGCTCTATATTGGCTCCTCCACAGTCCCGTCTTGGAACATACATAGCAATCGCAATCCGCGGATGCAGGGCATGCCACGCCGCCGGCCGCCCGGTCGGTCGGCCAGCTTCCCTCGGCCTCTCGCCCTGCAGCCGGCATATGCTACACGGAGCCGACCCGTCTCGCAGGTAAAGTTGCGCGTATGCAGCCGCCACAATAATGGCGAGCGCCTAGAACCTACTTTTATACCGGCCCCAGGCAAGCAAGCAAGCAAGCAGGCTCCCCTATGTATGAACGAGTGTGTTTACTATCGTCACGGGTTAGAAGGAAGGAAGAAAGGATGGATGGATGGATGGATGGATGGGTGGATGGATGGGTGGATGAACGACTGTATCAGACGAGCACCTTTAAATCTACGGGTTCCCTCTGTCTAGACTTCTTGTGGCCACGACTCTGTACGAAGCGATAAACATACTGCGTGCGCTCCGGATAGCATAGGCTTGGCCGTACGCTTAGTGCGTATACACTCGGAAGAAGAGGAGGAGGAAGAAGAAGAAGATAGGCCTATTTCTGTGGCGCTGTTTAGGGAGGCAAAGCGACCCAGTGTTGCCTTGGCGACGATTTTCAACTGGCAAGCATCCAACTGAGGAATGCGTGTTTGGATCGAGATAAGCGGTCTACTCGCAAGCGCGCGTTGATCGGGAAATCCGGCCCTCGGCGTCGTCGGTGGAACTATAGGGCAGTCCTTAGCGCTGTACTGACTTTGGTCGGGACATACAAGTGCTGCTGCGTTTGTGGCCGGAGTTTATAACGTGAGTGTCATGCACTTCTGCGAGCGGTTGTTTTCTGACGGGACGCGAGGGAGCTAACGAGCGGAGGTATCATCCCGAGTCATGTAAGTTACGCATTAGTTTACCTTTACGCATGAACCGGACCGGTGAAGTAGCCCGGATGGTTATCGTTCGACCGATTGCAGGCCTCATCCCGCGTCGGCTTTTGCTCTTCGGGCTGCTGCTGCTGCTGCTGCAGTTCTGCTGCTGCCACCTTCTCGAACAGACCGATCTGCGATATTATTAGGCTCGCGGAGTAGAATGTTTGCATTGAGCCTCCTCTTTCGGCCGTGTTCAGCACATCGCTTGGCTCCCGGGTTCGAGGAAAGCTGCAGCGGCAGCTCGTGGTATTGCGAAAGAGGCAGCGAGCGCCTCGTCGGCTGCTGTAGCTGCTGGAGGTACTGCCGCCAGCATCCCAGTCGTAGGGATGACGAGAAGCGACCGATGCCAATATCATCATCGCCGGATACCTACACATGTTGCTCCGTCGGAGTTTCTTGGCCTAGCCGCCGTTGCTGAAACAGCGCCAGGTTATCGCGAAGTAATTATCCTTAGCAGGTCTCTGGGAGACGTCATACAATTCTCCCGCCTCCTCCACCAACACCTCCTCCACCTCCTCCTCTTTGTCTTCCTCGTTGTCCTTCTTCCTCGAGGCCAGTTCCGTCTGCCGCCATGTCCGAGGACGATCTACCGGAAGTACTGTTTCGTGCCCGGCTGCATCGCGCGGAGAAGGACACGCCGTGGGGTTTTCGTCTGCAGGGAGGAGTTGAGTTTAACAAACCGCTTACGCTTCTGAAGGTAAGCACCGAGGAGGTCATGAACTCTGACCTCCGTTCGCCTAGGTCATGAATTCTAGCGTCCGTTTGCCTAATGGGGTATGAGTTGCAGGGACGTCATTTGATGTCGCTAAGAGATTGCTTACGAGTCAAAACTGCAGGCTGAGTGAGAGCTAAACCGCAACGGTAGGCTGGATATATGCTTCGAAGGATTATTGGTTCCAAGATTAACGAGGTCCCTCAGTTATGGCTGACCTGCAGCGAGATATGAGGGACCCCCTTAAAGGTCGCTGGATGTTTGTATTTGAGTCCAGACGGTAGGCTGGATATATACTTGAAGGCATTTTGATTCCAAGATTGACGGAGGTTCGTCTGTATCGGTGTATTAATTTCAGTGGGGCTTCAGGGACATCCAATTCCAAACACCGCCCACCGGCTTCCCCTTATCTATCCTCCCTGCCTGTCCGACTGTTGGATCTTGACGTGTAATCAAACCCTTCTTGCCTGTCGATTTTGTTTTGACTGAGCGCCTGCGAATAAGCTGGTTCTCGCGACTTAGCTTTCGCTGTAGAAATCTCGAGTTTGCGATTACGGTAAAGGTTGCAAACAGTTTATGCCCAGCCAGTAGGATTGATATATGCTTTAAGAGCTAGTCTGCACATAGACATGTCTGTATGGTGACGTTAGGGCAGTAATCTAAACGCAGTTAGGGCTAGGGTTATGGTTAAGGTCATGATTAGTGTCATGGTTATGGCTAGAGTTTAAGGCGGCCACCGGGTCTCGTGGCCCACAGTGATAGCCGGGTTATGATCGTCAAGATGGTAGGTAATTAAAACAGAAGTAGGATGGGCATGAAGCGGTTGTCGGCAAACGGGTCTGAGTTAGTAGTCTGCAGAGAGTCCCTGGAGGTCAGACTGCTTTTATGTGCATCACTGTAGGCTGCGTGAGGGCCTACGGTATTAGTCAATAAATGAGCCACAAAGGCTAAGATCTTCCTCTCAAAACTGAAAACACTCTTCTTCCGCAGATCCTATCCTGATTACTTTTCTTCCTCTTATTTATCCTGCAGATCCAGTTCCAAACACCACCCACCGTAGCCGTCTGACTTTCTGTCTGCCTGGCTCTTGGGTCTTGACCTGGAACCGAATCCTTCTTGCCTATCGATTTTATTTTGACTGAGTTCATGTGAATAAGCTGGTTCCCGCGACTTAGCTGTCGTTGGGCGCTGTAGAAATCTCCAGTTCACGATTACGATTACGATTAGTCTTCATGATAGTTCGATTGCGATATTCGGCGGAAGAGTTTCAAAGGGTAGCCGGCTCTGGACCCCAAGCACAACAGTCTGAGAAGACAGTATTTATAATAGTCATTGGGATAATAAAGAAGAAGCCTGCATGACTGTTCCGAGGTGGTAGTCTGCATGTTGGTGGCCCCTAGATGGTGGCCCCTTTGATCTGAAAGTCTGCGCGCAGCATGGCAAACATTATACGTCTGAAGTGGTACTTTGCATGCGAGACCAAGTTTGAAGTCTTATATCAAATAAAACAAGGGACCAAATGTGAGACACGCAACGTTACCCTAAGTCCAACATCGATGGCAGGGGCCACATTTTAAACATAGGTTGCCATGGCGATGTCTGCTATACATAAACAAGCAAAACAGAAAACACGTTCCCCGCAGTCTGTTTTGCTAGATGATTCACTGGCGTTTTCACCGGGACTGCGCTGCACAAGAGCAGCGGTAATCTGTTTAGGAAGGCATCGGGCTGCCGGGTATCAACAACGGATCAAAAGCTATATGTAGAAAGCATACCGCCACTGCAGATTCCCCGGTTCGTAACCTTGTTCTCATCTTCGACCATGCCTTGGCGATCACGTAATTCTCCATATCGTTTCCGCTATACTCAGATCATCGACCCTGTGTAACATTTTTCTCTGACGCAATTTCGAACACCATCTGCTGTACCTAGCCGTGTTATTCTCCCTTAGGTGATTCGGGTAAGTTAAGGTGAGACAAGATAAGGTGAGATAGAGTAGGTACGGTGAGGTACGCAGATGAAGTAAAGAGAGAAGGGGCAGGGAAGGGCAAGGGATGCGGAAAGGGGTGCTTAAGATAAGGTAATGCATGCAGACCTATCAGAAGGGGACCAGCAGGGCCATTTGGCATGGTGTCAAGGGACCTCATCTTTACATACTGTTTTTCGCCTACTTTGAAATAAGAAAGAAATGTTTTTATCTGAACCAAAGATTTTCTGTTTGTGATTCGATAACTGGCAACAAATCTTGAGAATTATTTTAATATATTTTATTATTAATTATTAATATTTATTTCTCTTTTTTGTATTATAATTCAGAACTGCGATTTAGTAGGCTTATGATGTGCGTGCTTCGGGATTGGGGCCTCACTGAATCTATGAAGGGCCTAGAATGCTCGATAAACTCCACTGGCTGTCTGCCTCAGTGCGTCAAATTCTAGATATCGCGGTACCAGCAGGGAAATGAGCCCGCCTATACTTAGGTTTAGCGGGCCTCATAATATTGCGCTTTCCTACCCGGGGGGGGGCTTGTCGCACGCAGCTTAACAGTGCACGGTCGGGCATTTTCGATGCTTGGACCTTGCACCTGGAAAGATACCAATCTGGACAGGTGTCGTCTTTCACTTAGGTGGGGGGTATAGAAACAGCAACTTTTATCGACGCTTGAAGCTGTTCTGTTTCGCCGGGGCTGGGCTGTGGGCGCTTTTGAGTTGAAATCTTGAAGAGGAGCTGTATAAATCTTTGATCAAGGATGAATGATTAGAAGAATGATCTTTTATTATAGTTATTTCGGCGAATTGAAACATTGAAATTGCCTTCAAAAGTGATGATGACTAAAATAATATACTCGGAAATTTTGGCGACTTGATGTCAAGTAATCTTTCTTTCCCATACCTCAGTGACTAAATGGATCATCAGAAGTTTTCCGCCACACAAATCTCAACGCCTCCCATTTTCAACTGGTGTGGCTTTTATATGATTGTGTCTTTAATTTTACCGTCTGAAACAGTAGTAGTGGCTAGTGTGATTTTCTCGAAGTGGTAGTTTACGTAAGGGTCCGGTGGTCCCATGGCAATCCTTAAGCCACTGGACCAAATGTAAGATATCACCTTAAGTCCAAAGTTGGCGGTGAGGATCCAAATTTTAAACATACGTGACATCTGGTTTATGTAAAGCAGAACGAAGGAAAACATTCTTCCTGCTGTCTGTTTTCCAGCTCATTCGCTGCCATCTTTACTGGACTGCACTGTTATAATTTGCCATACATGTAAATAAGCAGAATCTGTTGCATTATAAGCAATACAATACAATACAGAGCGTTTTATGAAGGCATTCGGCTGCACGCCAAGGTCGAATTTATAGTCTAGGATATGTTTAGAAAGGAACTACCTGACTCCGCTGCATCGATTTGGTATGCAGCTGAACATATGCGAAGGGACTCACAGGTTTACAACATTCCCATGCGGCGTATAACAAGGTAAGGTAAGGTATGATAAGGTAAGGTAAGGTTAATGACCAAGATATGAAGTTAAAGAACTTATAATAAAGAAGATATCGAATTTATCTTGTCTTATCTTTAGCCCTCTTCGATCATAAGTTGGGTGGCACCGTGAACCGTCCGTCTCCATATGTTTCTATCTTCTGTTGTCCTCAATAACTGACTCATAGTTAATCCTGTTCAAGACCTTATGTTCTCAATCGAGGGTGTTCGTGGTCTTCCACGTGCTCGGGATCCACATGTTTTTCCCTGCATTATTTCCTTCTCCGAACGGTCTCCATTTTTCTTCATAATATGACCAAAGTGTGTCAACTTCCTCGATTTGATGTTACTTAACAAATGACGTTCCGTGCCGGTTTGTACCAGTACCCACTCGTTGATTTTCCTCGCCATCCTAGAAACCCTAAAGTATTGCTTCAGTACCTTCATTTCAACTCCATTTATCCTCATGTCGAATTACACTATTTAAATAACAAGGGAAGCTATAGGCAGTGGATTATCGATACATTAGTATTTTAAGCAGTTAAATGTCAGCTACTGAAATGCTATTTGATGTTGCGCGATATAATGTAATGCGTTGCGATGCAGCCCAACGTAAGGCAATTTAACAGGTATGGCATTTATATAGCGCATATAATGACACCTCATAGGCGTTCCCAGTCGGGCAAATAAATCAGCTGGTTATGCAATCAATAGCACAGGCTAAGTAATACTATTATGAATCCAGTGAAAAGTAGTGCAGCCGTGGTACCCATCTGAATTTGGGGAAAAGCATTTGGGTTGGCTCAGAGATGCCGGCTGGGATTAGGGTTAAGGTTAGAGTGATGTTTGCCTAGGTTGCCTGCTAAGCATTTCATCGAAAATCTGGGAAACTAGAAAGGTTATAAAAACACGGCATTGTCCCACCTGCTTCTTTGTACCCTACCCGCATGCGCGTAGAAGCCCATATGGGACCTATATTCACATATGGCAGCCATCAAATGTTTATGGGCACGCTGGCAGGAATAGACTTCTATATCCACTCGTGTGTTGTCTAATACGCCGATAGGAGGTAGCATTATGTTGCCTTAGTGAGACTTTACACAGTTTCATTGGTCTAGGAAGACGAGAGTCTACTTACTTTCACTGTTTAAACTTTTAGCCTATCATAACATGTCTGATCGTAGGTCCAGCCAGAGGGCAAAAGCGTAGGAATTTTATCTTCCGTGATATCTCAGATCTGTAGCTTACCTGAGGAGAGGAAAACAGGAGGAAGGCCGAAAACGATGACGCTGAATGATAACTGCTGGATATTTTAAGATGAAGGAAGAGCCATAGCAACGCGGCGGGAGTGGCATTATTGAAACTACAAACATTCCCGAAGGCAAAAGACAAGGAATGTAGTCATTTAGCATTTTGTTCGTTCTCTTGTTTAACTGTAACCAGGGCTTAAACAGCTTAAACTGATCCGGGTATCTTTCGAAGGTGAACCCAGTCGATAACCGAGATAAGAACCGAAGACACAGTATATAGTTCAACACGGGTACAGTTCGTTGTATAACCGTCTCTTGCAACTCGGTCAATGTCTAATTAAGATAAGGAATATTAGAGGAAGTAATTGCTATTTTTTTAGAAGCCTCGGCTGCGGGATGGCCCAGTGATTAGCCTGCAGGATTGTTAACCTAAAGGTCGGACGTTCAAATCCCCGCCGGGGTAGAAATATATTTCGAGAATATCTGTTCAATTTGTACCCTCTGGTGAACTTGACTGTAAAACGAGTACAGTGACCGTACACTGTCGGTGGGAGATCAGACAGCGAGGGAGAGGATTGGCCATCCACTCTCCTCATATGCCGAGGCTAAGAAAACTGAAGTCGTTAACACTTCATACCCATGACTGCCTCTAGAGGTTTGGTCAAGGAAGTGCTCTTCTCTTCATCTCTCGGCAACAGTCCCCTAAAGCGGTCCTGGGGTTGTTGGATCTGTCGACTGAAGCGCAAACACGATCACAGCAATCCAACAAAAGGGCAGTTAAATGTAATGTAGAAATGATGTAATGTAACATCCTCTAGTGGCAGATCCGCCAATTGAACCTACTGGCCTATGCACAGGGCTTGCGGGGCTACCTGGCAGTACAGGTGCATCAGGAACAACAGGTGCCATAGGTGCTAGTGGTGCCACGGGACAGATGGGGACTGTGGGAAATGCTGGAGCTACTGGAGCTCGCGGTCAGACTGGAGCAACCGGAAGCCCTCGAAGCCCAGGATACAGAGGCTCAACTGGTGGAATGGGATTCACTGGGGAAACAGGAAAGCCTGGAGCCAATGGATTAGCTGGGCTTCAAGGACAAGCAGGTGAATTTAGAGAGCACAGGCAGCATAGGAGAAAAGACAAACGGCTCATTGACAAAATGGCCTGGTTAGCTACATCGGTAAGTGCGTACGTCAAGGCGCCTCTGAACGTGAGGATGCCGGTTCGCGTCCCAGTCATGGCTTATTTCAGAGATTTAAATCTCAGACTAGCAAGGTCAGTTCTCGGGGACCTTAAATGGCGTGGCACCCATTCAAACGGGCAGCGGTGGTGAAGAATCTCACCCGATAAATTCGCTGAAAAATGAGCAGGGTCGCTATACAAAACGTGTAGCCTACATTTAAATCAACGACTAACAATAGGAGAAAATAAAACACTGCCGCACTGCAAAAACAGGCAGATAAGAAAGATACCTTCATAACTTATTTATGTCAACCGGATGAGCCAAATGCTTTTCCAGATTTCTAACGAAATATATCATTAATTAGAAACTTCTAGAGCGCCGATGTCTAATGCACAAGGCATCAACCGATGGCGCATCGAATTTAAGCCGCATTCAGGTCAATACCCAGAAGATCGGTCAACTAAGACAGAGAGGCAGACTACGGCGGATAAGCCAACTGAAAAAAGTCAGTCTGAAGTCGAGAACAAAATGACACAAGAGACTGGACATAAAGCACAGATGCAGGAAGAGAATTCCAAAATTTATATATATCAATGTGTATGTACATACCTAGGCGTCTGCATATATATACACACATGCATGATATATATATATATCTTTCTATATACATGCATGCTTGTGTACATCATCATCTATTTTATTCATCCCAAGTCAGAAAATGATACATCTTACAATTGCAATACAGCAAACTGGGATGCAAATGGCACACCCGAAAGGGTGATATATCGATACATACCTACAAACATATACATACATTATTACATGCATACATACATGTATACATATACATAGACTGCGATGCGTAATGGAAGCGACGGTAGAGGGCGTAACCAAGACATGGAAATGGATGGATCTGATGTTGTTGTGTTTTGGGTGGATCCGGTTTCCAGCTGGAACGGTCGGAACACGTTCCGGTTAATTTCTACTCCATCTCAACACACATGGATTTAGAAGGAGGAGGGGCAGTAGGAGGACTAGGAAGGGGAAGGCGAAGAGGAGCATGTCTGTCTGAATGTATGCATGTGTATTATATGTATTTGGTATGTATGCATGTACGTGTGCATGTGTGTATGTATGCATGTATGTATGTATATATGTATGTATGTGTGTATGTGTGCATGGGTGCATTATGTATGTATGTATGTATGCATGTGTGTATGTATGTATATTGTATGTGTGCATGTATGTATATATGTATGTATGCATGTATGTATTTATGTATGTATGTATATATGTATGTGTGCATGTGTGCATTATGTATGTATGTATGTGTATTTATGTATGTATGTATGTATGTACGTATGTATGTACGTATATATGTATGTGTGTATGTTCCAGTTTTCAGCTTAATTGCTTTTTGTTGTTCCTTGTTTGTGCAAAGGTCATTCCGGACAGCATCGCGGCTAAGGTGGGTCTGAATGCTGGCGACATCCTCGTTCGTTTGGCTGGTCAGGTGGCCGATTCCATGACGCATCGTGACGCCCAACAGGCCATCGTCAACTCCGGAAATTCCCTCGAAATCATCGTCGAAAGGTTTGCCTTTGCTGGGAGCGATGAAAATAACTTATCAAACGGTTACACTGGTTTGAAACACTGTTGGCCTAATTTACAAGGTATAGACCAACTTGAGGGCTTCGGCTCACGAAAATCGGGTGGATGCCTTTCTCCCACTTTGATCCGATCCTTTCTAGACGTCATGGACAAACATAGCATAACACAACACAGCATAACACAGCATAACACAGCATAACACAGCATAACAGCATAACACAGCATAGCACAGCATAACACAGCATAACATAACAAAACATAGCATAACATAACATAGTATAACATCACATAACTTTACATAACATAACATAACATCATCTGTTTTCAATTAAATGTGCTGGACCTTCTGTTTTGAATAGTATACCTCACGATATTCGTAGTAAGCCTAATACAATGTGGTTTAAGAAACCTATACGTGTGTACAGAGGAGTTTATCTTGAAGTGGCGCTTTATAAATTTTCGATTACTTTACATATTTAAACAAATAAATATTGTTTGATTTTTGTTTTCACTATTTAAGGCTTGTTTGGTTTTTCTTTTGTATTTTGCTTCGTTCTGATTCTGGCAGTTTTTTTTTAGTCGAATTGGACTTATATCTCGTTAATCATTCGTCATCTAGTACTAGCTTCTTGGTACAGAGGGAACCCTAATAAGCGGGACTTCGGTCATTTCTAGGTTTTCCTGTTGTATTCCAATATCACTTTGTTTACTGTGCTTATTGCTGTTTGTACTGAGAACAATAAATGAATGAATGAAATGAATGAATAACATAACAAAGCATAACCTAACATAACAAGATAACAAAACATAACACAACCTAACTAAACATAACATAACCTAACCTAACATAACATAACATAGCACAACCTAACATAGCATAATACAACCTAACAAACATTACATAACATAACCTAACTGCAGTTTTACATAATGTTGTCTTTACTAACGAACGTAATGTAACTAATATTAATTGACTTTACTAATGAACGTAATGTAACTATTCGTCGTTACCAATGTACATAATGTAACTACTGTTATTTTTATTTTACTAATGAACATACGTGTAATGTAACTAATATTAATTGTCTTTACTAAGTAATGTAATGTAACTATTTGTCGTTACTAATGTACATAATGTAACTAATGTTATTTGTCTTTGCAATGTACAGAGCTGACGTCACATGTTCCGCTTCCCCGTGCATTGGTCCAGCGTTTTCGGAGAAAGGTCAGCTGGTGGGGATCAAGGATCTGAATTCGGAAAAAGATGCGGACGAAAAGGATGACCTTATGACAGGACTCCGAGGAACGACAGCAGAGGAAGGAGTTGATTTCAACATAGAGGTTAGAGTTTAAACCGTAATCGTAATTGCACATTTACATAGTACCTCTTGAAGAAAGCTGCTCGGAAGTGCTCCCGGCTTGAAAGCATAAGACCACGATCAAATAGAATGGTCACAGAACTGGAATAGAAATAGAGGCAGAGAAGGTACAAGAAGGACATGTCGCAGGTTGCATGGTAGTCGGTTCCAGAGTGAAGGGCCAACCAAGATGAAGCTACCATGTGGCACTTTAGAAATACGAGACAGAAGGACAATCAGAACACTTTTCCCATGTTCCGAAATACCTTATTACATATATTTACATATATATTATATATATGTAAATATATATGTACAGAGACTTTGATTCCTTTTACAAAGATATAAGAAAATCTATATATATATATATATATACTAAATATATACTAAACGATATATACTATATATATATACTAAAACAACAATTGTAAAATTGCAGACATTGTTATCTTCACGCCAACAAAGTACTTTCAGTAATACAAATAACAATGTACAAACGAAATCTAAGTGTATCACAATCGAAACTGCAAATTTATATAGGGCCTCTTCTAAGAAAACTCACCAGAGGTGCTCCCAACCTGACAAAGGAAGACCACGATCAAATAGAATGGTCTTCAACAGCTGCAGAAATAGAGGCAGAGAAAGAATAAGAAGCTCATGTCACAGGTCGCATTCCAGTAACAGGCAGGTTATTGTTTTGATGGCAACGGGTGCAAGAGCGAGAGGGACAGACAGACAGACAGATAGACAGAAGAGAGACAGAGAGAGACAGAGGAAGAGAGAAAAAGAGAGCGGGCGAAGGTTGAAGTCAGATGGAGAGAAATGTAAAGAAAGAATTTCAGAAGTAAAGGAGGTAAGTGTTGAATGATAGGAGAACATATACATGATCTTTGATCGGAAGGAATAGTGACTGGATAAACGGTGAATGAAGGTAGGCACCAAGGGATGAATAGATAAATAGGAAGAGGATGAAGTAGGGAATGATGCAGGAACGAATAAAGTGAGCAACAGAGTAAATTAGATTGGAATAGATTGTATGAGATTAGATTAGATTAGACTAGGTTAGACTAGATTAGAGTAGAGTAGAGTAGATTAGATTAGAGTAGATATGAGTAGAGTAGAGTAGATTATGTTTTACTAGTTTAGAAAACAGAAAATATTAGAAAAGCATAGATTTGATTTCATTTGATTGAATTGAGATGGAATTAGATTGGATTTGATTAGATAAGAAAGGGGATGACTGAGAAAGACCAAAAGAATGGGTGGATCGAAGAAGGGAGAGAGGGGGATGGGAGAGAACGAAAGAATGCGGAGTCTGGCGGGCGGCAATGCTTCCGAGGGAGATGGATGCATCGGCTGGAGGTGATTCATCGGGAAAACTGATTCAGAGGCATTTCGACACCAACACTCTCTTACTAGGTACCGCACGATCATCATACCATCTCCATTGCTACATCACCTGCCCTACCAGCTCCTCCTTTCATTTGTCGTCTAAGCCGCACGTGCACCGGCGTCACTCAGTCTGTCCAATGCTCCTATTTAAATATACACAAACATATATATGTATGTATGTATGTATATACATAAACAGGAGCATGTGCAGGATCAGCAGGAGCCTACATGTAAATAATTAGAATATATATGTATTCCTATATGTGCGTCTATATAATTTAACAGTCACGTATACATATACACATAACACTTGACTGCTAAGTGTGGTCTACATTTGCAAATAGATGACGTACACAGCGGCGCCGCCAGAATTGTAATTTTGGGGAGCAGCCCCGAAATGCCAACGAGGGAAAGCCAGTGGCAGATTTAGCTGTACACTTTGGGGCTGTTCGTCCCCTCGTCCCTCTTGGTTATATGCTGGCGCCCCTCAGACCAGACTGTGCGTGATGGGCTGCAAGAACGGGCGCCCCTCTGGAAATGCCCTTGCCCTTCCCCACGCAAGTAATCCTGGATCCTATACTGAGGAGAACCTGCATTAACAAGTCGACTAAGAAGTTGTTTCTAAACAATTTTTACATTTACAGGATACGTGTAATGTAAATAAATATATCAGCCGAAATCATCTGAAGAGCATGACCAGGTGACATCGGTGGGGAGGAGACATTTTACTTCTGGTGGCAAAAATATGAATTTAAGGGCAATAGGGTCCAGGGCGGCGTTTCAGTGTAAGAAATTTTGAGCTATTTTACTGGAAAACTTGAGCAATGTAAAGCAATGGAATGTGGTTATTTCAATAGCAAAAATAATGTGGTGGGCAATCTGACGGAGACTTAGGAGAAAGAATTAGAAGAATTATGACAAAGAATTAGATTAGAAGAATTAAGACAAAGAAATAGAAGAATTAAGACAGAGAATTAGAAGAATTAGGACCAAGAATTAGAAGAATTAGGACCAAGAATTAGAAGAAGTAGGACAGAGAATTAGAAGAATTAGGACAAAGAATTAGAAGAAGTAGGACAGAGAATTAGAAGAATTAGGATAAAGAATTAGAAGAATTAGGACAAAGAATTAGATAAATTAGGACAAAGAATTAGAAGAATTAGGACAAAGCCAGAGACTTTGATTCCTGTTAGGAGGATATAAGAAAATCAGGTTTCAAATATTTGAAGAGCAGCTCTGATTCAGCAGCTTAACTCAAGTGATTTTAAGAGCAAATTTAACGCATTTGCAGCATAACTTCATTTAAGTGATATTTGTGCAGTAAAAAATCAGTTATTGTGCATTTTGGAAGCAAATCTGTGCAATTTAGAAAAGATATGCAACATTTAACGTCTGAGACAGATGACGAAATCTATGCCAGCTTGACTGACAGAAGAAATACTAATCATCATCATCATCATCAGTTTCTGATGCCAGCCATTTGTCGGTGTCTTCGAATGTGTGCAAATGAATAATCTCCATTTTTTCAGTCATTTCACCTCATCCTTAAAATGTGGAAATCGCTCCATAGTCATAGCTGCTCCACCGCTCTGGAATAAACTCCCTCCAGGATTACGACAATTAGCTGATCCATCATATGAACTCACCAATACTTCACCTCTTGCAATCTCCGCGCAGGTCTTCCACTCAAAATGGAAAAATTGCTCTTCCGCAGATCCTATCCTGATTCTTCCTCTTCCCCTTATCTCACTTCCCGGTTCAATTCCAACATCACACACCACAGCCGTCTGACTGCCTGCCTGCCTGACTCTTGAATCTTGGCCTGGAACCAAATCCTTCTGGCCTATAGAATTTGTTTTGTCTGAGTGCCTATGAATAGACTGGTTCCCGCTGTAGAAATCTCGAATTTGCTATTGCAATTACAATTTGTCAAACCTAGTGATTTCTCATATTTAGTCCATGTCTTGTGTATTGTTGCGTAAATGGCTTTGCAAACATTTTATCTGACTGTTCCTTAGTGCTAACCTTGTGAACGTAAAGACGGAAGAACAGCAACAAGGAACAGAACAAGCTCTTAATAAAGTATCTCTGGTTTTATGGGCGTTGTTTATCAAAGCATTATCGTTCAGTGCAGACTATTAATATTTCCAAAGTATCACCACTGCAGGAAAATGCCGAAATGCCTTCCTCTTAACAGGCTGCTGAAATGTCCATCCACTGTCTCCATCCTCCTCTTCCTCATTCTCCTCTTCCTCCTCCCCTCCTCCTACTCGTTCTCCCCTTGTTACTGCACTTATTCGTCGTACTTCATGTCATGTCGTCGTCGTCATCATCATCATCATCGGCAGCAGCATCATCATCATCATTAGCAGTATCATCATCATCATCATCACCACCACCACCACCACCACCATCATCAGCAGCAGCATCAGCATCATCATTAGCATCATCTTATTCAAGTTTCCATCTACTGTTCTCACCTTCTCTTATTCTTTTTCTCGTCCTCGCTTAACTACTGTTCTTTATCTTCCTTATGATCTCCTGCGTTCATATTTACTGACATTCCTGTTTCGCTTTGCCTTTGTCTGCATGTTTGTTATTATCATCACCGTCGTCGTTGTCGTCATCATCATCGTCATCCTTGTTATAATCATCACTCACCATTACCGTCGTCATCATCATAATCATCATCATTATCGTCGTCTTTGTTATCATCATGATCATCATGATCATCGTCTTTAACTTTATCTAATCCTTCCCACTGGCGGATTCAATAGCACATTGCTCCCCAGATAAACTTGGCGGACTGGCATCTTCCCAAGTAATTTACTTATTGCTCCCCACATTCTCATTTAGTAGTTCGCCCCTTCCGCATCAAATCGTCCTAGCTTTTATTCTCCCTTATGTTTCTGTTGCCTGTCATCTTCTCATTTTCTCTTCTCTTCCTCCTCTTCCTTCGCCCAAACCTCTCCTTCCCTTTCCATACTTCGCTTTCTGTTTCGTCAAGTCGCCCTCATTTGCCTTCTGCTTTCTTCCTTATCCTTTTAACCGTCTCTTTTCTGTCCCATTATCCTTCTGCTACTTTTCTTCCTCTTTTTCTCACTTCTTCTCTTCCATCTATTCCTTCTTTTCCCTCTCATTCTCTGCCTCATTATCCTTCTGCTACTTTTCTTTCTTTAATCCTCTGCTTCTCTTCAGTCTAGTCCTTCTGTCGTCCTTTTCTTCCTCTTAACTGTTTCTTCTCTGCTGGCCCCAAATCAAGACCGCTTCATCGCAACTTCTCTGCCTCGGCCCCCAAGAGACCGAGTGTAAGACAGCACTGTCTGTCGTTTCACCTGCACCCATTATCGTCATCACCTCTGCACCAGAGCCGAGTCTATTCGCTGAACTGACGCCTGCTACGTATTAGCATCCTGTCGAGGAGAGACAGACAGACACAGACACAGACAGACACAGACAGACACACATACAGATGCACAGACGCGCAGACAGACACGTAGACAGACACACAGACAGACAACCAGACAGACAGACCTGTACACAGATCCTCCAGCTTCTGCTCACCCTCCTTAGTCCCTTCATCCTTATGCTCTTTGTTCTTTTCCGTTGTTCCTCTCTCATTCTTTTCGTCTTTCTTCCTCTGTACATCTGGCTTCCCTCTCCTCGTCTCTCTACTTCTTCTTTCTCTACCAATCCACCTACATATCTTTCTCTGCTTTCTTTCCTTTTCCTCCATTTCATCGTCCTTCCTCTCCTCCTCCTACTGCAGTCTCTCCGCAACCTTTCTCTCTCCAATGCATCCTCCTCCTTCTTATCCTGCTTCTTCTTCCTCACCTCCTCTTGCTCCTGCTTCTCCTCTTCCTCCTCTCTCTTCGCAACCATTCCAAGAAGCCGCCTAAAGCTTGATCGCTGGATGTATGCTGCTGCTGTTGCCTCCGCTGCTGCTGCTTGTTCCGCAGCCCTCAGCTGCAGCAGCAGCCCTTAAAGGGATGCGGGATAGAGTTACTCAGCGGCCGAACGGTGCTAGGATGCTCCGAGAACACTAGTCTTCTCGTAGGTTATGGCTGTAATCGCTGCAAGCAAGAGCAAACATTCGTTGTATGTCAAATTAAGTCATTTGCAGACGCTTAAGTTCAGTTGCAATCGAGTGATCTTCTGGCTTCAGAAACCACTTCTCTATTCTAAGCACTGCTAAAGCATCACTGTGTTCCACTGCAAGGTATCAGTCAATAGTAGATCTTTCCCCAAGGTCAAATATCTCGTCCAAAATGAACTGGATCGGTCATAAAAGGCTGAAAATGCGCGGTCCTGGATTTTTAGATCACTTGTTCCACTGTAAAGTATCAGCCTAAGGTCAAACACCTCGTCCAAAATGAACTGGATCGGTCATGATAGGCTGCAAATGCACGGTCCTGGATTTTTAGGTCACTTGACATAAGCACATCTACTCCAAAGCCAGAGTGGATGAAAATGGAAAGACGAACTACCCCACCAAAATACTTACGATTGTTTATAATTAAAGATGCATTTCGCCGTAGTTGGATCTTTCCTACTACAGTTGCCAATCGCAGATGACACCTTGCACAAGGTCATACGGTTTGTGTGGTTAGATTTAAGAAGGCAATCAAATCAAAGAGTATGACCTTCGAGCTTTTGTGCATTTTGACAATGCATGTACACTGTACGTCGATTTCACATCCCCGGTCGCAGGTATGAAAAGTCAGTTAGCTGATCGTCCATTGTTTACAAAATAATATTTGTTTCATAATTGTTATTTTCTTCTTATTATTTCTGCATTTGTTAAGCGACACTGTCTAATAACTAAATATCAATCGATGGGGCTGAACAATTGTTAGTGAAGGACTTTCTCAAGGTCTCTACACGTATTGTTAAGAGGAGACTCGAATCCGTACTCTACGCGTTACAAGCCAAGCGCTCTAACCATTTGGTTACCGTGCCCCATATAAATACACAAATCATCGGATATCATAAGAAGAACACGACCAGCCATTGTACTACCGCCTAGGTTGCGCGGTTAGACGTCGAATTTTCAAGCGACGCACCGGGATTCGAGCCCTAGAAGTAACAGTGAATGGTCGTTCGTCGTAAGTGTAAGTGTTCTCTACACTGGCTTCCAGTATGTGAGCGTATCCGCTTCAAGCTGGCTCTCTTCATGTTCAAAGCACGTTCAAATCATCTGCCATCCTACTTATCTTCCATGGATACATCTTGTTAAAGGCCGATCCTTTCTTCGGTCAGCATTTGCTGGAAAATATGTTGTTCCTCGTACACGTCTTGTGTTTGGCCGGCGTTCATTCACAGTTGCTGGTCCCTCCATCTGGAACTCTCTACCTCCTTATGTTCGCGACACTCCTACTGAGGCTGTCTTTCGCTCTTACCTTAAAACTTACCTCTTCCAGTCCGCTTATGGTTCTTAATACTTCACTTAAGAGAACTTCAAGTGCACTTCTGAACTTTGTAAGGAGGGCATTAACAAAGTTTAGTTGTACTGTATTGTATTGTAAGTGTAATGTCTTTGACTTTCTTCAGAGTTCCTCTGAGCAGATCCTTAACGAGATTCCGACAACTACGACGACGAACGAGAATGACGTCAGTCGAAGGAGGACCTCTACCACTCCCCAGTTCCAGCTGGAACAACATCCAATCACATCTACCGCACCGACCGTCATTCCAGACAGCCAACCCACGACTACGACAAATAACACTGAGCCTTCACCTATCGAGAACAACAAAGCAGCGGCATCCCCTTCTTCCTCTGTCTCTGTACCAGGAACGCGAGTTGGCATGGAGGCTGGCCAGTCGAGATGTGACCCCAACGACAACGACGCAAAGTATAGCCAGCAACCGGATGGAACACTTGACAACGACGGATCCACAGTGGGAGTGGCACCTGTGGGAGTGACAGTGGAAAAAGTGGGAGATGGAAAAGACCAGAAGGCAACGGATGAGCAGCTGAAGATGGCGACAACTGCGTCGACTGCGGCAACTGTTCTGACAGATCACAACGACAACATTCCATTAGATCATATAGAACCGCAAAACAGGTCGGCCATCATCATCACCACCACCACCACCACCATCATCATCATCACCATCATCATCACCACCATCATCACGCCATCATCATTATCGTCGTTTTCTTCTTCTTCTGTTTTTGACCGACTAGTTTCGATTTGGGCTGTGATTTATTTAAATGACCTGTCTCGTTTTATAATGCAAATCTTATCCCATCTAATCTTCAATTGGAAACGTTGTTAAAAATCGTCATCCGTTGGAGAAGACCATTCGAAATCCAATCGGCCACAGATACCACGACTTGGGTTGCTGTGGGCAAATAAGTTGAAACTGATGGGTTTTGTATTTTTCTATTTTGTACAGTTTTCCAGTCCGAGCGCTCCTTAAGACCAGTGCCTTGACATCAGAACTCGGTGATGAGTCGTCAGAGGGAGGGGATGATCAGTCGAGTGAGTTCTCTGACGATGTGTCTGTTATTGAAGTTCCCCCTGAAGGAGGGAACGCAGCAAGAGAATCGGTTGCTGCGGAGGAGGAGGAAACGATGCCCAATACTGATGCTCTCTTCTACCACGACGAGACGGAGTATCGAGAGATTTCTCTGCTCAACTTCGACGACCGATTCTTCGAGGCTGCCCCACGGTCGGATGTGGCATCCACGGAACCCGACACCGACGGTGATATGAGTCGAATGAAAGCCTGCTTCTATTTCCCCTCACTGGTCTCCTCTGACCACAGAGAACCCACGACAACTGCAATCGCCGTGCAGTCAGTTACGTTGCCGATTGTGACTTCTGATCTTTTGAGTCCTGGAGGTACAACCGATAAGTCTTCCAGGGATTTTTCGCAGACTGCTCCGTGGAGACTCTCCAGTAAGACGACGTCCAGAAGAACAGAAGACTTGAACCAGATGATGCCAGGTAGCTCGCAACAGGTCGCCTGGAGCGATGTCAAAACTCACCCGATTGTGTCGTCCTACATTTTAAACGATCCGGAACACTCGGGACCCGAGAGCGTCATCTACATACCGATTTCGATATTTGGAAAGCAGCTAAAACTGGGGTCCCAGTATACATTTCAGAGGAAAGGTCCTCCTCCTTCCTTGACGTCTTCCTCCGTGGCCGCGAGCCCCGCCGCTGATCCGCCCATGTCTCTGACCCTCATGGGCCGAAGGACTGATGACCGTCATGCGCAGCGCGTCGAACAACCAAATGTTGATCAGCCGCCATCCGCCGTCGTTCGGTCGTCCGATCTTGGACAGACGACGCACACTGTAAGCGTTGCCATCTCAACCGCCAGCACCGCCGTCACTATGGCAACCGCTAGAGTCTACATCGCACCGGTTATGTCTCAGTCCGGCGGAAAGTCCAGCTCGGTCCCTTGCGAAGCAACCGTTTCGGTCCCTGTGCAATCGTCGTCGGAACACCGAAGACTTTCGAACGAGATCCTGTCCGACCTTCAGGACATTCCCTTGCCCCCGGTAAGGGATATCGTCGCCGACCTAAACAGCCGCCTGGAGAAGGTCGCCGAGAGATACGAGACGTCGGCCGCGGCCTATCAGACTTCTCCTTCTACGGAACTGGGCACGAGCTTCGGAAGACCGGAACGTAGACGGTCCTCTTCCGGTTCCGACAGCGAGAAGGAGATCATCATCGACACGCCGCCGGTCAGTCAGGAGACCACGACCCGGCTGCGGCAACACCTCTTGGGCGACCAGGCCCCGCCCGTCACCACCTACTGCAGCGTCATCTACCGGGGGGACTTGTCGCCCAAGTCTATCCGGCGATTCAGTCTCCCCGGTGGAGCGCTGACCGTCAAGGACAGCGTTCAGAGACGGGTACGTTTCGCCGAACCCCTCGAGTCGTCGGTTATCGAGATCGAAGGACGGCAGCGACGCTTACCGACGGGAGAGAGGATCCGATCGGCAGTGGGCGACAGAGTCCGGATGCGGAAGGACGACGCCAGTGCTTCGGATGCTGAGTACGTTTCGGTGTCCAGTCTCGCGGAAAAGCTCGATCGTATCGAGCTGGAGAATGCTCTTGCGTCTGCTGCCATGAAGCGCTCGCGTCCCTTTCAGCCGCAGGTGTCCAGTCTACTCGCATCGCATCCAGCGCATGCGGACATCCGGGCCTCGTCGCCGAGCAGAAGCTCCGGTCTTGTGGGACGCAGCACCGCCTGGAAGCTGGAGCCGATTCAGGAACGAGTGATCAACATCCAGACCCTGCAACCGTCCGACGTCAGGAGGGGGGCGGCAGACGACAGTCCGATTCGAATCGGGTCTCAGAAACCACCTGCGACCGGTTCCGCCCGCAGCATTTCGGATTATGGCGGCGGATTTTCGGTCTCAATTGGTCCGGGATCCGGTGGTCAGCTGAGCCTGTCCGTTCAGCAGCATCACCCGAATCATCCCAACCATGGCAGTCGACAGGGTTATCCTCCGACTAAGGTCAACTTTGTCCTTCCTGCTAGCGAACTCGGCAAGGCCGATCAGTTCACGTATTCAGTCTCGGCCGGAGTGGCCAGGGAGCCAATCAAGTACACGTTGCCGCCGACCTACGAGGAGTCGGTTCGCGCCATGGCAAGCGGAAAACACCCAAGAAGCTCCAGTCTTGACGATGCTAAACAGATATCGATGGCCGCTGCTGCTGCTGCGGCTGCGGCGGCCGCCTATCAACCGAGGATCTCTGAGCTTAGGGCCGAGTCGCAGATGACGCCCGGAAATTATCCCACGCAGCCAGGACTTAGAATTATGAGGGCGCAATCCCCCACGCTGTCCAGTCCGTCGCATCCTGGATGGGTCATCTCGTCTGTGCCCTCGAGTCACGATCGAGACACTCGTCGGGGATACAGCCAGACACTCCAGGTCGACACGGGATCCAAGCAGCTGAGTCGGGCCGCCCAGCCGCCCCCGCCATCATCGTTCGGTCTACCCGTGTATCACGCAAGGTCCGGGGCTCTATCGTCCGCGAACCTAGTGGGGTATCAGACGACATCGGAGACCGGTCCGCTGCAGAAAGACCAGCTGCTGCGAATGATGGCTCAGCCGCCGACTCCACCTCGGATGCGACAGGCAGCCTCGGCCGAGCTCTCTCGACAAGACGTTGCGGCCAGGTTTTATCGTAGCGGTTCACCGTTGATTCTCTCGCCAACCGGTATCTCCAATCCCGGATCGGCAAAGTCTGTCCAGGGTAAGATTAGCGCAAACGACGTTTAGATTAAGACACAGATGCAACCCAAAATTTGGCCTTTCTCCTGTTTCTGTGTTCTGTTAAACCGTAAATTATGAGCATTGAAGAGGTGATCTATAGTTACTGAATATGGTAAGGTAACGTCGCATCTCCCACATTTTGCCAACAACGATCCTTAGAAGCTTAATATTGAAGATTGAGAATCTTCTAGAAATATGCAAAAATAAGAATGTTCTCTGTATGGAAGGTTGGAAAGTGTACCCTCTCGGATATGACCTTGACCTTGGATTTGTGTGCATGTCGAACTGATCTAACTAAATGAAACGAAAGGCAAAACAAAGTTCGCGGACATGTGCAGTATTCCAGGCTGTAAATTTTTACAGTTCACCCATAAGACCTTCAAGTCTGATCACTTAAATGATTATTGATTTGGCGTGTAATAAGGTGCCGTCACTTTACATTACCGTCAATTGACTTTCATTTACGTTACCTTACTTCTCAGTCCAGTTTACGTTCGGAAACTATTCCTAATTCTTATTCAGTTATCATATATATATATATATATATGAATTTTATTCCTAATTTTTCTTCACATAGTTAAATGCAAGCAACAGCCAAAAAATTAACCGGTATTCACTACATATATATATGAATTTTATTCCTAATTTTATTTTTCTTCACATAGTTAAATGCAAGCAACAGCCAAAAAATTAACCGGTATTCACTACACCTTTTCTTTGATGTGATAGTTCACCTGGATCATTCCTCCTTCCTTCCTTCCTTCCTTCCTTCCTTCCTTCCTTCCTTCCTTCCTTCCTTCCTTCCTTCTTTCCTTCCTTCCTTCCTTCCTTCCTTGCTTGCTTGCTTGCTTGCTTCCTTGCTTGCTTCCTTGTTTACTTGCTTCCTTGTTTACTTGCTTCCTTGCTTGCTTGCTTCCTTCCTTCCTTCCTTCCTGCCTTCCTTCCTTTTTTTCATTCATTCATTCAGTCAGTCAGTCAGTCAGTCAGTCAGTCAGTCAGTCAATCAATCAGTCAGTCATCGCATACTTACATTTATACTGTCCATTCCGGACAGTCTTGGTTTTCCTTTGTTCCTCTGTGGGCAGAGTCATGCGTGCAGCGCTTTGCTTGGGATTCATTCGTGTGGCATTAATAGTTCCCGACGGCCCATACATTCCCTCCGCTTGACCATACAGTCAGGCTTTACAAAGCACAACTTTAGCAGGGTAGTTCCTACACTGCACAATCGCATATCCGCGGCCAAGATTGACGTTGTTTTGCCTGTCGTTACATTTCGACAGATTGGTTTTCGTCGTGTGCATGCTTTGCACGATTATTCTTGTATCTGAGCTGCTGCTGATTTTTTATTCTTACTGACTTTAACACCATTTAAGGCAGCGCTTTTGTGGAGTACTCGAAACCGAAAAACTTGAAAAGTGTTGACTACATACATACCCACCTGCCTACCTACCTACCTACATACATACATACATACATCCATACATACATACATACAACATACGTACATACAACATACATACATACATACATACATACATACAAACAAACATACATACAACATACATACATACATACATACAAATAAACATACATACATACAACATACATGCATACATACATACAAACATACATACAACATACATACATACAAACATACATACATACATACATACATGCAAACATACATACATATCTACATACATACTACCATACATACATACATACAACATACATGCATACATACATACAAACATACATACAACATACTGTACATATATACATACATAAATATCCATGCCTACAGTCGTACCATGTCTACGTGTGTCTGCGTAGAGTGAGAGAAACAAAACATAAACAAATCTTTTTTACTTATAAAATTTCTTAGTTAAGTTTTATTTAGAAATTAATTTTATTTATATTTCTGTATTTTTCCGCGTAGGTACCGGTCGATCATTTAGCCCCGTGTCTTCTCCAGGGGGTCCGGAGCGTCGTTGGCCGCCACATCGTTTCCCAGACAGCCTGGGCCAAGCACCCAGCCCTCTGACGGAACGACGCTGGCCAACTTCGTCCCCTCGACCTTTGACCCCCACAGCTCAACAGCCGTTCGTTTACGAACAACCCAGGCAGGCGGCGCCACCTTCGATGCCGCGACCTTTCCCCGATGCAGCAGGTGCGCTTGCTGCGCAGAGGCTGCCGGGAATTTTCGCTCTGCTTGACAAGTAAGAAGCTAATCTGATCTGATTTGTTTGATCTGATCTTATATGATCTAATATAATTTAACAATTATATAAAATAATAACATAATATAATATAATTAATTGCTATAATATGATATGATATGATGTGATGTGATATGATATGATATTATGTGATGTGATGTGATATGATGTGATGTGATGTGATATGATACGATATGATATGATGTGATATGATCATATCATATCGTATCATATATCATATATCATATCAGATCATATTATATTATAGGATGTGATATGATATGATACGATATATTATATGATGTTATATGATATTATATGATATTATATGACAGGTTATGACATATGACATGACATAATGTAACATCATATAATATACGCTGATCTAATGTAATCTAATCCAACTTATTCCAATCTCTTCCAATAAAATTTAGCATATCTTGTATGATATCACACGACATGACCTGATCTGATATAATGATCTCTATAGCACATTTATCATTATGCGCAAGGCATCAAGAGAAAGCGCCACTATCTAATGACTAAGCTTCAACCGATGGCGCTGAGCAATTGTGAGTGAAGGACCTGCTTAAAGTCTCTACACAGTGGAAGAGGTTCGAACCCGTACTTTCCGCGTTACAAGCCGAGCGCTCTATCCAATCGGCTACCGTGCCTCACAATGCATACTTGTCGGGTATTAGTATGCACATGATGGGATTTGTAAGAGGGGTAATCCACCCCACTCATGTAGATGGTAGCCCAGTAACAATGAATTTTCCCCATGCATTTCACTCCTACTCATAGGTCTTTATCCTGCTGGTTGAAACCATCCGCCTTGGAAGATACATTTCTGCATACACTTCGCTCCTACCCGTAGATGTTTTCCCCACTGGTTTCGAACATCACCCACTGAAGACAGGCCTTCGTTTTCTAAATACATTCCGCTCCTGTCCATGTGTCTTTCCCCCACTGCGTTATTGAGAACATCTTCCACTAATGATACATTTTCGCCACACATTTCGATACTGTGGGAGCCTTAAACGGGCAGCGGTGGTGAAGGATCTCACCCGATAAATTCTTTGAAAAATGAGCAGGGTCGAGGCCAAATGGTCGCTATAGAAAACATCTTCTACTAACGATACATTTTCACCACACATTTCGATACTGTGGGAGCCTTAAACGGGCAGCGGTGGTGAAGGATCTCACCCGATAAATTCTATGAAAAATGAACTGGGTCGAGACCACACGGTCGCTATAGAAGACATGTACAATAGGTCTTTCTCGCCGAAATTAGGGGCTTATATTTACCACGCTGCTGCCTTCCACGGATCGTTCCCTGCGTGTGAGTGCACTTAGACGTACGTGTATATCGTTTGGTAGAGCCGCATGGGGCCTCGTGTATAAGTGGAAGTCGGATGGCCTGAAAGAGGAACAGAGCAACAAAACTTTTAGCCAAGTTATTTATACATAATTCCTCGGTTCTTCAGCAACACGTGCGATAGCATCGTTCGTTCTAAATCCAATCGATAGGTGGCATCTGTTGGTTGATAGCCTACATTGCGCCTTCCTATCCTTCGAGTCTATGTTTAGCCAACTAGCGCTATATAAATACCTGCCATATTGCTTTGCGTTATACAGTATTGCACTGCTTTGCATGAGATTACATTACAATACATTAGTTCAGATCTGATCCGAATGAATTCTCTTCGATTAGGTTAGGTCAGGATATATACGAATATGAAATTAAATATGATGTTAGAGTTGATAGAACCAATTTAAACACGAATACCTACTAGATTAGGATAATTTACATAACCTTACGTTGCCGCTAAGAAGTTTCCTTTGAGTGGAGCTGTATAAGCATCCTTTTACCTTACATTACTTGGACTGTTTGCATGTTTACAGAACATTCACCGACAAAGTCATGCAGTGGGAAGTCGGAAACAGGTAACGAATCAACTGTCACCCCAAGATATCTATTCATCTATTGCACGTCATAATAATTACACTTTTAGACATCAAGCTCTATATTTCTTTCTTTCTTTCTATCTATCATCTATCTATCTGTCTATCGATTGATCGATCGATCCATCCATCCATCCATCCATCCATCCATCCATCTATCGCACATATTACGCGCGTAGTCAGAAAATCTGAATCTGAGGCGTGGATGTATGTTTGCTATGGGCCCAGATGGAATCATGAGAAAGACGTAGAATATTACGGGGAAAGGTATAAGTGACCTCCTAAATCACGACGTATGCTGTAACATTCCGCGCTGACGATGATCTGAGTTGTTCTTCCTCTTTTCCGTTGTTGGCGATTGTATAGCGAACGCGTTTTGAAGTTTATAGCCTTCCCGTAAGTAAATGTTAAGCGTCGATTTGGCTTAAATTCTGTCCATGATGAGTAGGCTTTCGGTTGGTCAGATGTCTTTCTACGGCCGACCGGGTTTTAGCTGAAATTTGCGTGATGAGTGGCTTCTTTAACTGACCAGACATTGCCGTTAATGTTGCTTCTAATGTTGGAAAGTTCTTGTATTATTTTGGCTGGATGCGGGCAGCGGTGGTGAAGGATCTCACCCGATCAATTCTTTGAAAAATGAGCAGGGTGGAGGACACACAGTCGCTATAGAACATCGTGTACATTTACATGCAAAATGCTGGAGTGAAATAGAGGGTCTTGACAGGTGATTTAAATGATGATAGCGATGATAGTGAGTTGGCAAGTTATTACTGAGCATTAAAAAGGTGTTGCGTTGTGTTTACTGAAGCTGCCAGGGTGATTTATTAGCAGTTGATTACATAAACAAACAGAAAATCAATCTGTTGTTTTGATTGCATGACCGTTCTTCTGATTCGTTTTTTTTCATCGACGCTATATTGGTTTATTGGCTGAATGTTGAAGTGAATGGCTTGGTGATTAATTTATGACTTGGTCTCAATAGAGTGATTAGTTTATGTGCTTGGGGTTTACTGTTCTGTAATGGGAACTTGATTGGTTTGATGATATTGTTTGCAGTTCACTAAATGCGCTTGATTGATCGGCTAAGGTTTTGGTACAAACGTACATACATACAAACAAACATACATACATACATACAAACGTACTTACATACATACATACATACGTACATACAAGAATACATTTATCCAAGCGTACATACTTAATGACAGACAGACGCATGTACATTCATGTCAGATGCTCAGGTCAATGCAGATGATCCGTATGTACTTTTTATGTATGCATGGATGTATGTATATGTATGTATGTAAGTATGCATGCATGCATGCATGTATGTATGTATGTATGTATGTATGTATGTATATATGCATGCACACATGTATGTATGTGTGTATGTATGTATGTATGTGTGTATGTATGTGTGTATGTATGAAGACACTGTGGCGCCCTGTAGTGTGCTGTTATTTCGTTTATGAAATTGTTTTATCGAACCTCGGTGTACCATATAGAGTGTTTTTCTTCTGATTTAGATCGGGTGGTTTACAACAGAGTGAAACTTATAAACTGGTAAGAGAGATGGACGATGCGATGAAACAGGACAAACAGTGATATCCACAGGCAAAACCAAACAACCAGTCACCGATTCAGAAACCCAGACTGTTCCAAAATGGATGCCTAACGGAGTCATTCAGTGATTGGTCCGGGAGTCAGTCTGTTATACGATGGGAACGAATACCAAACGAGAATTGCGTTACGCTATCTGCTCAAGCAATTTCATATAATCACGTGAAGCAAAGCTACGAAGCAGTACGCTACACTTTAAAACATCATTAATCTGCTGCAACCTGCTACTACTCAACTTTACTCTCACCGTGGAAACATCAATCAAAAAAAAAGAAAAGAAAAGGAGACACAAGCCTTAAGGCGTTGCGCAGTTAAGGACGTAGAATATTACGAGGAAAGGTAAAAGTGACCTAAATCATGACGTATGCTGTGACGTTTCCGCGCTGACGATGATCTGAGTTGTTCTTCCTCTTTTCCGTTGTTGGCGATTGTATAGCGAACGCGTTTTGAAGTTTATAGCCTTCCCGTAAGTAAATGTTAAGCGTCGATTTGGCTTAAATTCTGTCCATGATGTGTAGGCTTTCGGTTGGTCAGATGTCTTTCTACGGCCGACCGGGTTTTAGCTGAAATTTGCGTGATGAGTGGCTTCTTTAACTGACCAGACATTGCCGTTAATGTTGCTTCTAATGTTGGAAAGTTCTTGTATTATTTTGGCTGGATGCCAATTCCGTTCTTGTCGAGTTTATTTTTTTCAAAGTACTATAACTCTGAATAGATATAACTACTGATGTGTGTATATATAATTGTTGCGTATATATAACTGATATATAACTCATATATGTATAAATTTAACTTATATATACACATAGACTGTAAATGTTTATATTTAGGATGCAATAAGTGATATGTTTGGCGTTTTTAAAGTTTTCGTTTTGCAAATACAGAATATTGTTTGTTGTTTCTCAATTCTTGGCGCTGCGTAAATGCTGCCTTCCTACCACAGCATCCATTAGAAATGAGAGGGTCATATTTGAAAATTCAAGAATATCAAGTCAAAAGGAAAAATTCAAAAATGAATCTTCTTTGAGCTTACACAAAGGAAAGAAGAGTCTCAATCGGCCTATAGGAAGTTGATCATAGATATGACATCAATTGATGGCGCTGAGCAACTGTGCATGAAGGACTTGCTCAAGGCCCCTATCTAGTAACCTTCTCAGGTGGGCCTCGCACGTGCACATTCCTCGTTGTAGAGCGAGCCCTCAAACCAATCAGCCAGTGATATTTTCGTGAATAAGAAGTAGAATAAGAATAACAATTATTGATTTTCGTGCAGTAGAAGTAGAAGCAGAATAAAAATTATTTTAAGAACGAGAATAGAATAAGAAGTGAAATCAAGGCCTTTAGGAGAGAAAAAGAATAAAAAGCAAAAATATTTTAGAACGAAAATTAAGAAACTTAATTTTTAGGGACATATTTTATTACTGCTCTACAGAAGTATGTTCAAAATACTCGCTGCTTGTTTGTATTTGGCGCACACCTTCGCGCGTCAGGTGAATTTCGTAGCCAATCTCGTAAACTCTAGCCTAATTTCGCCACGGTTAGCACCACATTTTAAAACATTCTTTGTGAATAAGACAAAGGTTTAAAAGTTTCGTTAGTTTCTATATCTTGCTTTCACATTGAATTTAGTTTGTCAAAAATGCTCACTCTTCGTAAAAGAGAGAGTGCGGTGTGGGAATACTTTAGTTACAACCCAGACATTGGGAAAAACGGAAATAGCTGATGTTTAGTAGTAAATGATAAAACCGGAGACAAGTGTGAAGTTTTAAACTCAGGAAAAAACTCGCGAACTTGAAACTTCATTTACAGCGTAAGTTTATATATTGAGTGTGAAAAGAAAGATTTTTCTAAAAACACAAATTCACAAATAAAAAAAGAAAAGCACCAGAAGAAATCACAACGACAAAATCGAGTCTGATATTGATGGATTGCATAAACCGAAAAATAACAACGTGGGATTTAACTTCGGCTGAGCACAAAAATCGAGAGCGGGTCCTGTTGGACATGTTTTGGAGGGAGTTTTTCGGTGTCTGTGATGGAGAATATGTTATTTGTGAACTTCTGTCGAAGTCTCGACTCAAAATTTGAAGTCCCAGGTATGTGTTCTATAATTTGAAAACATTTAAGTTTCTCAGCTCCCGAAATGACAAAAATGAATGTTTTATCATATCACAGCCAGATGGCAGCATTGCTATGGAACTTAATATTATTAATATTTGCAGCACTTTAAGCAGCAGGGAACAGTTCAGAACTCACTTGAATTCTGGCACAGTAGAAACTCTATTTAACCCCAATCTCTCTGCATTGGCTGAAGATCTGGTTTCAGCACCAGCATCACAGGCGTATTTTGAGCGGATTTTTTCCGTAGCTGGGATTTTGCAAACGGGTCGTAAAAATAGAATGAGGTAATCTTTAGAAATGTGAGTTTTTCTGAAAATGAACTCTTAAATTATTGATTGGAGACAAGTTATGGACTGTTCCAATAAGCTGCGTGTATTTGAAGTCTTTTTTGGAATTAAAGCTTAAATAATACATTACAGTTAGGAAACTTGTGTAGAATGAAAGCACTAAGGGTAAGAGCGAGAAAACCTGTTAAGTACATGGAAAAGTACAATTATATGTGAAAACAAGAACTAGAAGTAGAAGTAAAAATATTTAAGAACTAGAACTAGAAGTAAAATTTTTCAAGAACTAGAACTAGAAGTAGAAGCGAAATTATTAAGAACTAGAAGTAGAAGAAGTAAAATTGCTTCAACAGAAGTGAATAAGAACTAGAAGTACAATTAATCAAAGAAGTAAAATATCACTGCAATCAGCTACAATATCAAATACCACTCAGTTCTGTAGTGGTGGTGGTGGTGTTGGTGGTGTTGGTGTTGGTGTTTGCGCTGGTGGTGGTGTTTTGTGCTGGTGGTGGTTTTGTGCTGGGGTGGTGGCGGCAGCAGTAGCAGTAGAACCTACCGTAAAACTTATGTAAAGGTAAGATAAGATTGTAGGCTTATTAAGCATCAGAGATGTAGTCAATGATTAAGAGATAGTTCAATCAGCTGAAGCGCAGATGCGACAAAAACAATCCAACAACGAGAGATAACTTTTCTTTAGACGCTACTTTTCGTGACAAAGAATTCCATTATTTATTAAATAGGATTTTTTTATCTCAGAAATTTATACAGACAATCTCATTAGACTGAACATAAAATGGTCCCAGAAATCAGATTTCTAACACTTTGTATTGTGCGTACAAGTGGTTATCTGTAGTTATACGAGACAAGACTCTGACAGTGAAACGGGAAGGCATAGCTTAAAATAACATAACGAATCATAACAAAAATCATAATACTGTTGTAACAGAACAGGACATTTGTATAGCGCCTCTTCAGAGACTCGCAGAGGCTCTAGACAGGCGATGTTATGTTGCATGATAGATATGGTACATGTTTGGTATGTGGTACAGGTATATAGCCTACATTACCCACGGCTACGTAAGGCTATGTTATGGTTGTGTTATAATTCATAATAACTCGGTCTAATGTGGCTCAAAGACTTTTCCCTTTTGTCTGAGCCAAGTCACTTTGTAACCCTTAATAGCCAACTTCTCAAAACTAGCACAATTATAATCTTCACACATCTTCATGCTAGTAAACTAATTAGCAGCTGCTAACTTCACGTTGACTTATGGCCTTGTGGCTAACGCATATGTTTTGTGGTCGACTCATGACACAGTGGCTAACGCATGGTCTTGTGGTTGACTCATGGCCTTTAGGGTAACGTATGTCTTGTGCTTGACTCATGACCTTGTGGCTAACGCATATGTCTTGTGGTTGACTCATGGTCTTGTGGATAATGAATGGTCGCGCGGTTGGTGCAAGATCTTGTGTATGGATGACCTCAATAGCCTACACGCAAATGACACTCCCACACTGGGCAACTTTCCAACTAGGTTCAAGACTAACTCCATGAATACATTGGCAATCAACCATCGAACACTCAAATGGGTAATAAGGCTAAGGGAAATTCTTTTCAAAGTGAAAAGCAAATGTCATGGCTACAGAAGACTAGAATAATGTATCAACATACATAATAAAACTGATAAAATTCGATTAGTAGAAGGATGGCGAAAATAGTGCCAGCGATTGTATAAGAATAGGCCTATATGCATTGGCCTGGGACATTTTAGTGTCATTCTCATGAGACAGCCTACTAGAAAGAGATAACAATAATGAAAGTCAGCGGGTGTTATTATTTTGAGGCCTGCAATAAAAATAGCAATGATCTAGATCTACTAGAATGGTTACCAACAAAGTTGGGAGAATTCTTTGCAGAAAATCTTTTAGTTATAATTTACACTTTCCCGTTTCATTTGCATACACCACAAAAGAACACAGTATGCAGTTTCAGGCTTACTTCAAAAATCAATAATTGCCATATGGCCAACCAAAATCAGGACTTGCTATTTGTTACATCAAAATCATAATCCAAGCTGTAGGCCTACTTCGAAGGTCTACAATTGCCGAACAGCAGAATAAACTCAGTACTCATTATTTGTTACATCAAAATCATAATCCATGTCGGGGACCTGATCCAAATGTCTACAGCTGCTAATTGCTGACTAAGATTATTAACTTATTCATGAGTTTAGGTTATATCAAAATCATAGGCCTAATTCAAAGGCTTATGATGCCCTAAAGCTGACCACAGTCAGTAGCCTACTTGTTATTTTATGTTATATCCAAATCGTATAGCCATAAGTAGACCTAATTCAAAGGATTATGATGCCCGATAATTATATACCAAGGTGAGTAGCCTACTTGTTATTTTAGTTTATATCCAAATCATATATCCATCAGTAGACCTAATTTAAAGGCCTACGGCTTTCTTAAATTGATTCGTTGCAGGTGACACCTCCTCTTACAAAAAGACTTTCCTCTTAAACCCTCCTAGGGAACCCTAAAACGCTAGCCAAGCACATCACTGTCCAGTTCTGAGCTCAAGGTCCCCCACTGATCTATAGTTCGGAGTGGCGAGATTATTCGGAAAGATGGAGGAGTCCTCTTCCCCGTCGTGGTGACTTCCGAGAACCGCCTCTTCCAGCTCCTTGTCGATGCGTGACGTCAGCTTCCGGTGAAACCAGAGGCGCGCGCGGTAGACGCCGTACAGGAGTCCTTGAACAACGATGCAGAGGATCAGTCCGAGAAAGCAGGTTATGGCCGATCCGAGTGGGTTGCGCCAGTCAAGGACGTAGTAGGCATAGGGACGACCGTTGGGTCCGACGCCGTCATTGATGAAGTAGACGGCGTTGAAGATGGCGTAGATGATTCCGAGAGACAGGGGGTAGATGAGGTGCAGAATGCGGATGGGGACGGCGTTGACGAACATGTCGACGACCACGTAGACCGTGTTCAGTGTGTGTTTCAGCTGACTCATAGAGGTCGTTAGGAAACCTATAGACGCATTCATAATGTGGTGGTGTGGCATAATGTAAACTAATACGATAGTCGTAATCGTAAGCTCGAGATCTCGACAGCGCACAACGAAAGCTAAATCGCGGGAACCTGCCTATTAACAGGCGCTCAGTCAAAACAAAATCAATAGGCAGGATGGGTTCGTTTCCAGGTCAAGATCCAAGAGTCGGGCAGGCGGCCATGGCGGGTGGTGTTTGGAATTGTACCGAAAGTGAGATAAGAGGAAGAGGAAGAATCAGGATAGGATCAGGGTCAATATAGAGTAATGTAACATAATGTAATTTTCAGCTGGTTCGTCGGGTTCTGATGTCTAACCTTTGTAGTGTGAAATACCGTGAACTAATGTAACAGAATAATATAGGCCTGTAATGTAGTGGCGTGTGCGGCACGGTGGTGGTCTATCGGTCAAGCGTTTGGTCAATGATCACACGGTTTCGGGTTCGACTCCATATAACGACCCCGGACAAGTTGTTTGCGCACACCGTGCCTCTGTCACCAAGCAGTATAATTTGGTACTGGCGTAAGCTGGGAAGTAAACGGCAAATTCTGTGATGCACTGACCCCGTGCCCAGGATTGGGATTCGTCCATTGCAGGCTCAAGTGCCTATAGAAAAGGAAATGAGCGCCTCACCTACGTCTCACTTGTGGGTTATGGGATACTTTTAATGTAGTGGCCGATTGGTTGAGCGCTTGCCTTTTAACGCGGAGAGTACCGGTTCGAGCCTCCTATAGCACGGGTACAGTGTATGGCTTATTACTAATGACTGATATTCGGTCATTGTATATTGCCGCTATATAAATAGAGATGTAACATGATGTGATTTGTGAAAGTCAAAAGAAGCGCACTGACAGTGGAATGCGATGCTCGTCACTGTAGGTGGAAAAAGCGCTACAGAATTTAAGTTTTCTGTACACGAATTGGCATTTCTGTTGCGAGATCAGTCTCCTAGTTTAAGGCTGACTCATAGCACAATAGTTTAATCGCTTTCTTTCAAATCTCTCTGTCGAGCGGCACCAGAGTCAAGAAATTCAGATGAAGATATACCGAGTTTTCGTGCTCATTAAGTGGTTTAAATAAATAAGCACCATTGTTTCTCTTAGAAAATCTTCCAATAAATGCACATAATACTTCACTTCGTTCAGCTCAACACACGTTTTCTATTTACCCCTAGTCTATTCACAATTATTTAGACATTTAAGACTTTTTTAGACTGGATAGTGTTTGAAAGACGCTATATAAACGTTTTGCTACATTACATTACACATATAAATTCGAGTCATTCATTTGCTGACTTGTGCTGTGCAACCTGCTGCTCCAACAGTTTCTCATAAGCAGATGCCTACAGAAATAAGAGCAAGACTTCAAGTGTTCCTTCTGGAGACAGGGGCGTGTTTGCTCAGCAATTAAGACGTGTAGTGTGGACACGATTGCCCAGCAACTGAACAGTGTTTACAGAACGGGAACCTCGGCACGAAGAGCCCGGTAAACAAAAGATTGGACAAGAAAGCAGATGAGACAATATGTGTTTTTTACAGGCACCCTTCATCATAATGAGACAGCGCGACCGATAAAGAATAAGTATGCCATTCATCACGATGTTATGAATATTAATTAATATAAGTAATATTCATCATGTCACTTACGAATATTAATTACTATGTGCCTGATTAAAGCCTAATATTAACTGATTTGTTCCTATGTTTTGATGATGCATATATGTTTCTTAATGGACGTATGCATGCATGTACAGATGTATGTATGTATGTATGTATGTATGTACGTATGTATATATCACTAAATTTGTAAAGCGCCTTTTAAGTAACTCACAAAGGCGCTGCAGCACGGCTACCTAACGGTCTCTAAATAGGAACGTCTTGAGACGGGCAGAAAATGTTTCTTGAACTGTTGAACAGGCAAGGGATCGGATGTCTGGTGGAAGAGTGTTCCAGAGAGACGACCACACAGTGGAGAAGGCACGACCTGCCCGAGCAGACGTACGAGAACGGGGTACAATGAGTTGACCATGTGTCGCCGATCGTAGTCTCTGTCGACCAGGTTGATCAGAAACTGGCTTGATGAGCTCATTGATCTAATCCGGCTCTAAGCCAACGATCTAGGACCTGACCATGAGGAATATTTTGAACTGTACCCTCTTCTCAACTGGAAGCCAATGTAGGATGTCTCGTATATAGGTGGAAATATGCGAGAATCTGGACATACCAGCGACGAGCCGAGCAGCACAGTTGAGGACAGACTGGAGCTGAAGAATGCGAATTTAGGCAAGCCGACCGGGATGGAGTTGCAGTAGTCCAGACGCGTGATGTTGAAGGAATGGACGAGTGTGACAGCCGCGCTATAAGACAGGTTTCGACATATAGTTTTTATCTGACGCAGTTCGCAGTAGCAAGTCCTGCAGAGTGAATTAATATGGCCCCCCATCGACAGCTCTTCGTCCAACAAGACACCCAGATCACGAACCGTTCGCAGCGAGATCGAGTTCGAAGATGCTGCCAATATCATATCACGATCCACATCCCGAAGCTTGTGCCGAGAGCCGAAACAGATGAACTGTGTTTTCGCGGGGTTCAGCCGAAGCCGGTTTGAAGACATCCATTTCTGTATATTGGTAACCACCATCTGGATCCTCGAGACACAGGCTGCGGTGTGAGATGCGTGGGAAGTCGCATATATCTGCACATCTATTGACGAACCAGTGCACCGAGAGCTGTGACGACCTGGGTTAGATCGGCAGTATAGAGTATGTAGAGGAGTGGCCCGAGAACTGAACCCTGTGGCACGCCACAGAGAACCGGTATCCAGCTCGATGCATCCGTCCCGACCTCAGCCCTCATAATCCTCCCATCGAGAAAAGAGCGTGTCCAATCGAGTGTCCGGCCAGCAAAAATTTATTTATGTGAGCATCCATTTATCCGTTTATGTGCAAATGTATGTGTATATATGTATGTGTGGATGTGTTTATGTATGTATGTATGTACATGTATGCATGCAAATATGTAATAGTTGATATGCATATGCATATATGTATGTACATATGTAGGTAGGTATATATGTATGTGTACATGTATGTATGTAAAATATGTATGTATGTATGTATTTATGTATGTATGTGTGCTTATGCGTGTACTTGGGCATTAATATAGCCCTTTTCAAGAACCTCTCAACATCGCTTCTCGCTATTCTAACAGATTTCTAAAGAATGACAAGTTCGTGGGAATGCTTGTGTCTTCTGCTATGTCCATGTGCTGCTGTGTCCATGTGCTGCTACTGTATGTCCTTGTGCTGCTGTGTCCATGTGCTGCTGTGTCCTTGTGCTGCTGTGTCCTTGTGCTGCTGTGTCCATGTGGTGCTGTGTCCATGTGCTGCTTCGTCCGTGTGTGTTTACTATGTGTGCCTACCAGATCCATCGATAATGATCACAAAAGCCCAGTAGGAGATCGATACGACGATCGATGTGTTGCTGGCGATGTTGTAGAAGACCCATTGCGCAGCTAGTCCACCGCCAATCGTCTGAAGCCGCATATCTACAGCAGAGATCAAACGACGCCGATGATTAGCATTTCCGGGATAAAGTAGCAATTACCCGCCTGCGGACGCCGATCATAGGAACTTCACGATGACGACTGAAGTACTCTGCTCCCAACAGACACTAATGTTATCATAAAACACTTTTGGTGAGAGCCAGAAGTATGTATGTATGTATGTATGTATGCATGTATGTATGTATGCATGCATGTGTGTATGTATGCATATGTATATATGTATGTGTATGTATGTATATGTATGTATGTGTATGTATGTATGTGTATGTATGTATGTGTATGTATGTATGTATGTATGTATGTATGTATGTACGTGTATGTATGTATGTATGCATGTATATGACTTTGTGCTGTTCATATGACGCTAGCAGAAGCAGTGAAGTTAAGCAACATCGAGCCCGGTTAGTATATTTGTATGGCAACCGCTCAAAGCATATCAATCTACCTGGTGCTCTCTCAGCCCTCCAACCTTTACACTAAAAATTGTTACTGAGTCGAAGTTCCATTCTCTGAGTCAGGAGATTACATCGAGAAGAGGCAGTCAATACCGTGAAGCTTCAATTTTTGCCAGAATCTGCTTTGGTTGTTCTCTGTATCGGTAAACTGTCGCATATATCACGTGGCCCGTTGAAGATGGGTCGACTGCTTGCTGTTGTGTCCGATGTTGAAGTACAGCATCTACTTGGTGTCCCAAAAATTAACTCCGGCACTGGAGAAACTCAGACCAAAATTCGTAACCCGATGCCTTGACGACTGGAATCTGCGAGGGTATGCATTTCCTACGAATGCCAGCAATATATCCTCTTTACCTCATTTCCTCTTCTTCCCCTTATCTATCCTGCAGATCCAATATCAAACACTACCCACCGTAGCCGTCTGCCTGCCTGCCTGCCTGCCTGCCTGCCTGCCTGCCTGCCTGCCTGCCTGCCTGCCTGCCTGCCTGCCTGCCTGCCTGCCTGCCTGCCTGCCTGACTCTGGGATCTTGACCTGGAAGCGAACCCTTCTTGTCAATCGATTTTGTTTTGACTGAACGCCTGTGAATAAGCTGGTCCCCGCGATTTAGCTTTCGTTGGGCGCTGTAGAAATCTCGAGTTTACGATTACGATTACGCTATCGGTTCAGCATGCTTGTGCACGTTCTTTGATAGAAGAGACACTTGCCCAGAGTCTACTTCGTTATTGGTCATATCATCGCCATGTGATGGAAATTATAGCTGAAAAAGTATTAATTGTCCTGAATTTTCTGCCTCCACTGGACCGGATATTGTCGTTTTAGCCGTTTCCAAAACAAGTGGGATTCGATTGACCAATGAAGCTTTGAGAAAGCAGAGATAAATACTAGAACTTCTGGAATTAGTAATCATCTTTCTTGGTGGAACGCAATCTCGAAGCATTCGCTTCATTGTTCCTGTTGCCCTTCACCGACGCCAGTGAATGGAATGAATCATCTATTCTTTCAAGATGCGGATGTTCCCATTTCAGTTCAAACAGAAGCCAGATGAAGAAAAGGGTATAGTCACGTTTCTTCTGTTGATCTGTAACGTTTACATCCGGGCATGGTTCCACACTTCCTCAACTGTCTGTCTACCTGCCACTGATCTTCACTTTCTTAACAGTTAATCGAATACAGAAACCAAGAAATTCGTCGGGCCACCACTAGATGAGGTCGTAGTTGAGTTGGCCTCCTTTGATCCAAACACTGAGTTTACTGAAAACGAAAAAGGTGTCGACAACCTACGTCGATCGGTAGTGTAGTTCCGAGCACCCGCTTCCGAATCTTAAATCGACATCCGTTAGTGCTATGTTATGTTTTTTTATCACCAACACGAGAACATTTGGTCAGATCATCAGCTGAAGAATTCATGTATGTAGCTCTTAACAGAAAACCTCTACTTTGCTTCACTGCGAACCATCAAGGCGATTAAAGTTGTCAACAACACAGCCGATACATGAGTGAAACTGATCCAAGATTGCAACTCAATTTTGACAAATGATGAACAGCTGGCCAGTCTTGATTGAAATATATTTGTGTACTGATTCTGCTTTGTTAGTCATAAAGCCGTAATATCGTATACCCCGAAATCTTTGATTAAATTGTTCAACCCGTGAGCACAGTTGAATTTTTATGCAATTTCTAGCATATAAGTTTTTATTAGACAGACTGAAATGGTTGGTTCCAACAATGAACGTTAAACAAAACATATTATGGATCATCCTAATATTCACGTCTAATTCTTATTCCTGCTTATATAATATCTATAAATATTCATGTAATTCTCATCATTGAACTTTAAACATCTATAAATATTCATATAATTCTTATTACTAACCTTTGAACGTCTATAAATATTCATGTAATTCTTACTATTAAACTTAAAATATCTAGAACAATTCATACAATTCTTATTACTAAACTTAAAATGTCTATAAATATTCATATAATTCTTATCAATGAACTTCAAACATCTATAAATCTTATTACCAACCTTTGAACATCTATAAATATTCATGCAATTCTTACTACTAAACTTAAAATATCTATAAATATTCATACAATTCTTTTTACTGCACTTAAAATTCCTGTAAATATTTATGTGTTCATTTTCTCGTTTAATTGAACATTTCGATCATAATCAGTACCACTAAAGTATAGGTGTTGGCGCCTGAATGAGCACCTGCCAAAGCAGGCCTCTAAAGGAGCTTATTACTGAGTCCAGCACTACTCTTTGCACATATATTATTTATATAGAATTCTATGAAATTATATATACTATATTATATATACAGTATATATATATAAAGAGGTGACGGATTACTTCTCGTGGGTGTTTTTTTTACTATAGAACGAGAAATCCATGATCAAATTTTCCCCGAGCGACAGGAGAAGCAATTTCTTTAGGCGTCAAGAACATATGCACCCATCTATCAATACATATATCTATATTATATATATATATATTTGATTATATATATATACTGTATAGGTGTATGTCTATAGGCATTTATATTACATCCATAGTCAACGTGTTCCTGTACACACGTCAATGCTCACAAAGGGACCATTGGGCTCACGCATTCGTCCCATTAATTGAATTACGCTGTACTTTTCAATGTACGTAGATTGGCCTATATAATTATATATATATATATATAATCATGTATACAAACATACATACATATGTAATAAGATATACTAATGTACGCATTATACATATATAATATAAAGTATATATGTATATCACCAACCATATAAGATAAGTGCAATGTGTAGGCCCATATATCTTCGCCATATATATATACAGAGTAATTAGGAGAAGGATCGGTCTATATGTACATGTTTATACATATATATATATATATATATATATAGTCGCCATCTAGCGTAAGATATAAGGATCGGTCTACATATATACATGTGCGGTGTGTGTCGTTGTGATCTGGTGCAAGTATTGACTGTGAAGAATGCGTGATATCGTCCAGACTGTCATTCATTCTCGGAGCAATGAACGGACGCTGCCTTCATTTGCCTTTCAGATGCGCCTGCTGCTGCTGCTGCTGCTGCTGCTGCTGCTGCTGCTGCTGCTGCTGCTGCTGATTTTCCGGGAAACTGATGGGACCTTTTCTGCTGCTGCTGCTGCAGTTGCTGCTGCTGGGAGTCGAAGGCAATCGATTAGACACTAATCAAAGCGACAGAACATCCATACACGGCAGAATCACCTTTTGCATCATCATCGTTGTTGTCGTCATCATCATCATCACCATCATCATCATCATCGTCAACGTCATCATCATCATCATCGTCAACGTCATCATCATCATCATCATCATTCAAAGCACAGCGGCACCAGCGGCACCTTTGACATCAGCGCATCAGTATCCTCATCAACAACAGCAGCAGCAGCAGCAACTTTTGCATGAGGACCATCAGCATCAAAAGCAGCAGCAGCACTTTATTCGTGAATAACCACTGAATACCGGACGAACCTTCAAAGGACACAAAATTAACATAAACGTTCTGTTTCAATAGCAGCTTTTCACATTCCAATTTAGATCACCGTAAACCGTAATCATGTAGATATAGGCCTATTTTAGTATTTTATAGGCTTTTATTCGCAGGCCTATAAACGTATAAGTTTATATTTATGGGCGCTTATACTAATATGCTTAAATTAAATGTAATGAATTATCTGCCTCGATTTCTAAGGGCCTGTCACATTTTAATTGATTTATATTCAAATAAAAGCAGTTCCAATTTGTATTTAATATACAGACTATTTATATATCTATCACAAGATTCGGGTTTTGTTGCTTTGATATATATATATATATATATATATATATATATATATATATATATATATATATATATATATATATATATATATATATATATATATATATATATACAATGAACCATGCCACATATTACCACTTCTCGTAAGAAGAGGTCGCCCTCTCAGCGCTCTATGTCTCTGTCTCTCTGTCTCTGGCTGTCTGTCTGTCTCTCTCTCTGTATACATATGTCTTTAATGTCACCATAATTTACCTCATACCTTGTTAGGTCATTGGTTAGTACGTACTTCAAGGCGCCTCTGTGCGTGGGTTTGCGTCCTGGTATACTGGCTATATTTCAGAGATTCAAATCACGGGTTAGCACGGTGCATGCACGGGGACCAGTGGCGGATCCAGGATTGCTTGCGTGGGGGGGTCAAGAGCATTCCAAGATGGGCGCTACATTCTGACAGTCCAGCATGCATGGGTCTGGTCTGAGAGGCGCCGGAATAAAACAAGGGGTGCGGGGGGCTTGGTACCCATTCAAACAGGCAGCAGTGGTGGAGGATTTCACTACGCCAAGGAGCCCTTGTGCGCGAGGATCCCCGGTTCGAAACCCGAAGGTGGCTTATTTCAGATATTTGAATCTCGGGCTAGCACCGTCCCTACACGGGGACCTCAACTGGCGTGGCGCCCATTCAAACGGGCAGCGGTGGTGAAGGATCTCACCCGAGCAGGGTCGAGGCCACATGGGCGCTATAGAAAACCGTGTACATTTACATTTTACATTTACCCGATCAATGCATTGAAAAACGAGCAGGTTCGAGTCCTGAGTCATTATATGAAACCGAGTGCATTTTCATTTACATTAATACTGCATTTCATTTTTTGACATTTTTATTTATATACGAACTGATATCGAAGCTCTAATCGTACTGCGAGACCATTCATTGCGTTGATTCATGACATCCTAAGCTAGATGTTGTTGTCATACCTTTCTCGTCATACACGGCGCACCTGGCTCGAACATAGTAGTAGGTGGTAGTGATTGCCATGACGACGCAGTTGATGCAGAGGCAGAGCAGGCTCCAGTTGGTAGCGAAGACGAGCCAGATGGCGTAGTTGAAGCTGTACCATCGTCCGGCCTCGTCAAAGAAGTCAGCCACAGCCCAGGCGATCACAAGAACAGCCACCACGATACGATAGACGACATACGTCACTGATATACGGCCCCAAGACCACTACAAGAAGCAAAGGAAAGGGAGGGTTAAGTCAGGGTTAAATCAGTAGCCGGAAAATGGGGTAGCTTACTCCAAAGTAACCGATATACGACCCCAGGGTCGTTAAGGTTAAGTCAGGATTAAATCATAGTTGGAGAAAGGGGTAATTTAATACCAAATAGCCGATATACGACCTCATGATTACTACAAGAAGCAAAGGAAAGGGAGGGTTAAGTCAGGGTTAAATCAGTAGCCGGAAAATGGGGTAGCTTACTCCAAAGTAACCGATGTACGACCCCAGGGTCGTTAAGGTTAAGTCAGGATTAAATCATAGTTGGAGAAAGGGGGGATTGGGTAATTTAATCCCAAGTAGCCGATATACGACCTTATGACTACTACAAGAAGCAAAGGAAAGGGAGGGTTAAGTCAGGGTTAAATCAGTAGCCGGAAAATGGGGTAGCTTACTCCAAAGTAACCGATATACGACCCCAGGGTCGTTAAGGTTAAGTCAGGATTAAATCATAGTTGGAGAAAGGGGGGGGGTAATTTAATACCAAATAGCCGATATACGACCTCATGATTACTACAAGAAGCAAAGGAAAGGGAGGGTTAAGTCAGGGTTAAATCAGTAGCCGGAAAATGGGGTAGCTTACTCCAAAGTAACCGATGTACGACCCCAGGGTCGTTAAGGTTAAGTCAGGATTAAATCATAGTTGGAGAAAGGGGGGATTGGGTAATTTAATCCCAAGTAGCCGATATACGACCTTATGACTACTACAAGAAGCAAAGGAAAGGGTGGGTTAAGTCAGGGTTAAATCAGTAGCCGGAAAATGGGGTAGCTTACTCCAAAGTAACCGATATACGACCCCAGGGTCGTTAAGGTTAAGTCAGGATTAAATCATAGTTGGAGAAAGGGGGGATTGGGTAATTTAATCCCAAGTAGCCGATATACGACCTTATGACTACTACAAGAAGCAAAGGAAAGGGAGGGTTAAGTGAGGGTTAAATCAGCAGTCGGGGAAAGGGGTGACTGCCTTCCAAGTGACCGATATGCGACCTCATGTGCACCGCGAGCACCAGGAGAAAGGGAGGTAGGGTTAAATCTGTAGCCGGGCAATGGGGTTACTGCCTACCAAATGGCTAGTGTACGACCCAATGTCCACCACAAGCACCAGAATAAAGGAAGGGTTAAGTCAGGGTGAAATAAATAGCCGGGGAAATGGGCAGCTGCCTCCCAAGTGACCACAACACAACCCCATGTCCACTACGAACACCAGGTGAAAGCGAAGGTTATGTGAGGATTAAATCATAGTCGGAGAAAGCATGCACGGGGACCAGTAGTCAGGAAAATGGCAGCTTCCTCTAGCCAATGCTGATGTGATACCACATACTGAAGATAAATTTTCCCCATTTACTTCTCCTCTGGCTATACCATAGGCTATAGTTTTTCTCTGCTGATTCAGAATCTCTTCAAAAGAAGATGCATTTGAAGATATACTTCTTTCATGACCATGGGTTCCCCTCCCTATTGGCTCCCAGTGTCTCTCTTTGATGATACATTTAGCTCCTGTCATTGAGTCTTCTCCCAACTGATTCAGACTCCCATCCGTTCTCCGTCCTTCCGTCGGTTCACCCACCCACGCACCCGTCATCCATCCATTCGTCTATCCATCCGTCTGTCCATCCATCCATCCGTCTGTCCGTCCAACAATTTATCCCTCCGTCTGTCCTTCCGTCCAACCATCCATCCGTCCGTCCGTCCATCCATCCATCCATCCGGCCTTCTCTCTCTCTCTCTCTCTCTCTCTCTGTCTCTCTCTGTTTCTCTCTTTGGATGTGCCTGCATACAAGTAGTTTTTCTGTACACTGTATGGCTTGCCCGTTTGAAGGCCTCTGGATGCAGACGGCGTCTCTAAAGATTCCTTTATCCGATTAAGAGATTCATCAAAAATTCCTACGAGACAGAGCTCTGGAGTCCGTAAAGACTGATCTATCTTAGTCAGCGAAACATCCCAAAGTAAAATAAAGGAAACTGATGTAGCCAGATCGTCCATAGCAAACAAGCTTGCAGTGTCTTCTGAAAAGCACCCCAGACTGTGGCTTCAATAAATCTCACGATCAAAGGCCTTGGCTAAGCTGCAGTACAAACACAGTGCCTTGCTTTAGGCTTCGGTCGATGTAGGGTAAGATAAGGTAAGGTATGGTAGGTTATAAGCAGGTAAGGTATGGTCATCTAAGATAAAGTAATCGCTTATTCTTTACTTGCTTCTTTCAACAGTATTACATTCCTCTATAGAAACTTCTAATAAGTGTGGTCCACAGTCGAATGAATTTTCGACTGAGACACAGACACAACCAGAACAATCAAACAAGACACCTTTGCTAGTCTTTCAACTTTCTTTGTCATTCACCGCGAAAGGATAGAAGAGTGAATGGTCACCAGGTGGCGCGTTGGACATATTCTGCTGCTGATCACCAGTAATGGCACTAATCTGGTTGGCTTTTGCGTCACTTCATCGTGCCTGCCAGTGTTGTATCAACAGCGCACAGCTGCCGTTTAAAATAACGTGCTTTCTGCAATCAAACAACTAACGTCTGCAGGAGAACAATCTGGCAAATTTAGTGTCTGATTGCAGCTAGACACTTTTGTCGAGATTGTATGATGCGGATCGATCTATCACATTGCATGTTTGTTCGATGAAATGCTTAGAAGATCGATTACACCTTTGATATTCAATACCCACACTTGCAGTCTTGTGCATATATTTATGCATGATAATTGTAAATTGCAGCTCTGTAGCGCCGGTGTCTAATGCACAATGCATCAACCGATGGCGCACCAAAATTAAGATCAACATCCAGAAAGTCAGTCCGTTGAAATGTATCACATGTCTCTAGCCAAATCAAATCCAGCCAGATCGCCTCTGGCTGTTAGTAATCGGATACTCAAACATACTGTTTCAATGACTGACTGAGTTCGGAGTTGAGTTTCGCTCAACTGTTCTCGTTTCCTCTTTCAAATTAAACGCCTACATGCAATCTCAAACAGTACGAATCGCCTTTAGTTATTACTCCATACACAGAGATCTTCAGTGGCGTGGCACCTATTCAAACGGGAAGCGGAAGTGATGGATTTCGCCCATTGAAAAATGTGCAGGGTCGAGGCCAAACGGGCGCTATATAAAACGTGTACATTTACAAATATTCGCCGCTTACAGCTTATGCATTTATTCAGTGAGGGGTCGTGTGTGGTCATCAGCCGAAAATCGAGACTACTCTTCTAATGAGTTTCCATGGATATGTGTAAAAACTCAGCCACTGCCTTTAGTCGGGTAGTGCCAGTCCCAAGCCTGGATAAAGGAGGAGGGCGACGTCAACGGCCTTTGATGTCATAAGATGTCGTTAAACTATGGAACTACTACTGTATATGTGTAAACAACATAGAAATTTAGGCGCTATATAAATGTTCTGAATGAATGTGCAACCTCGTCTCAGTCTTCTCCAAGGGTGTTCAATCCTCTTCCATGGAAGTGAGGATAAAGGAGGAAGGGGAGGATATACGCATGCATGCATACATTACACGTGCATGCAGTTTTCCAGTAATGCAACTCTCCGGAAACCATTATTATTTCTGCATTTATTAAGCGCCACTACCTAATGACTAAGCAAGTGTGAGTGAAGGACCGCTCAAGGTCCCTACACAGTAACGGTCTGAGGGAGGCTCGAACCTGTAATCTCCGCGTTACAAGCCGAGCGCTCTAACCAGTCGGCTACAGCGCCCCACAAACCAATATGTCGTCGTCTTAAGTGTTGCATGAAACTCATAGTAATGCCTATAGATGGAATTGCTTCCAGCGATGTTGGAGCAAAGAAAAGAAAAAATGCTCTTGGATGAGAACGAATCTGCGGTGAAGATAAGCACTGACAGCTGAAGAAGGGACAGATTAGGATGCCCCAGTGGATCAATCACAGATGCATTTGCAATGAATATAAATAAGGAACAGCACCCAAAGTCTCTACCCGGATCTAGGCTTTATGCAATCACAAAAGCAGAGTGGCCTCAGTACCAGAGGGCAATTTGTAATGGAATGTAAGAAACTTCCTACCAATTTGTTCAGGTTATATCTTTCCCAGTGACGATACATTTTCCATGAGTACAAGAGGGCGATTTGTAATGGAAAGTAAGAAACTTCCTACCAATTTGTTCAGGTTATATCTTTCCCAGTGACGATACATTTTCCATGAGTACCAGAGGGCGATTATCCCAGGAAGCGTAGCTAACCTGCTACCGATTGGATCAGGCTATAGCTTTCCCAGTGATGATACATTTTCCCCATACACTGAGTTCATATTAATAGAACATCTCCAGTGGCTCACAATCTTTCACTGAAAGTATATTTTCTTCACATAATTCGCCGCTGCGCAATAGGTCTTTCGTCCACTGGTTCTGATTGAAGGTACAGTTGCCCATATGTTTAGCTTCCGTTAAGGGCCTTTCTCTCCTCCCTCCTCCATTGCTGTCAAACGCAAATCTAACACTGGAAACTCTGCGTGGCAATTGAGCACCCACACGCCTACGATTCCTAGCTCAGCTGATGCACTTACTTATGTTGTAACAAATGTGTTACTTACTTACTTGCTTACTAATTTACTTGCTTGTTTACTTGCTTCCTTACTTGCTTATCCAGGGCAAGACCATAAGCGTGGCCATTTATTGTGATCAGACATGATAAAATGACTTATCTTGGGAGTCTTAAAATCTATAGTACGCATCTGTTGGACCCAACAGTGTCGCAAGAACGCTCAGAGACGTTGCTGCGTGGAAATTAATGTAAACCGGACAAAAATAATTGCTTTGTTAGAAAAGATTTTCCTTCCATCCTTTTTTTCATTCAGTCGTTCACTCCCTCCCCCTCCCTTCCTCCCTGGCTCCCTCGCTCACTCACTCGCTTACTGAACAACCCATTCCAAAACCCCATTTACACTGTCTATCTAGGGCAAAGGTTAAACAGACTGGCTGCCCGTTCATCCAGTTCCAGCGAAATACGGCGTTTAACTAGAGAATCCATTCAGAAGTCCAAAAGTGTCAACCTCTTTTTTAAAAAGCAGCTGAAATTCTATTTTTATTGCATAACTCTTAGCACTTGGGCTGACTTTTGACTTTGTAAAGCAGCCTAGAAGTAGCCTGCTACTTACATAAACTGTCGTCATTACAAGTACAATTACAAGAGAATATGAGTCTGACATTACGAACTCACTCTGTAGTCACTAGACATGACCTTCAAGATTGTTTAACGCTTGTCGTGTACGCGTGGGAGTTTGCACTCGGTGCTGCTAACAGAGTGGATGCCAATGCTGGTGTTGGTGCTGGTGCTGCTGCTGGTGGTGCTGGTGCTGATGCTGCTGGTGCTGGTGCTGATGCTGCTGCTGCCGTCTTTGCGATATTGATTTTTTGTGGCCCCTATACGATGCTGTGCGTCCGTTTCTCGAAATGAACTCTGGGCTGAATGGTGGGAATGGCAACGACAATGCCCTGATGTGGATTACGTATGCACGAGCGCCTACACTCATACGGGCACCTGCAAGACAACGGCCGCGGTACACCATCAGTCAATCTCGTGCGACAGCCGTTGCCGCCCTCCAGGTGTGCAGACGATTTCCCGTTCAAGAGGCGTCTTTCAAGGGACGGACGCTGCATATGAACTCTCGCACACACACACACACACACACACATACATACGCACACACACACACACGCACGCACACAGGCACGCACGGCCGCACGCACACAAAGTATGTGTTTATATCGTTGTGTTCTACGATCTAAGCAGTAAATGTCGTATGGTATATGACTGGTAATCTTAGACTATGCAGACGTGTAGTATATTAGAATGTTCAGTTGATATATTGTAAAGTAAGAATGTTCAGTTGATATATTGTAAAGTAAGAATGTTCAGTTGATATATAGTAAAGTAAGAATGTTCAGTTGATATATTGTAAAGTAAGAATGTTCAGTTGATATATATTGTACAACAAACCGTAAGCTTAATATAATATTAATCCATAAACATCGATAATGAATTTCATAGTGGATATATCGCGAATTAACTTTTATGAATGTTTTGCTATAAAAGCAATCTAAAAGATGGAGGGACATAGTGGTAGGGAGAAAGGAAGGGAAGAGAATGGAAGGGAAGAGAATGGAAGGGAATAAAAATGAAGAGAAGGGAATGGCACGGAATAAATGAAGGGAAGGGAAGGGAATGGAAGGGAATGGAAGGGAATGGAAGGGAATGGAAGGGAATGGAAGGGAAGGGAATGGAAGGGAAGGGAAGGGAAGTGAAGGGAAGGGAAGCTCATAGACAGAGGAAAGGTAGACACACAGATAAAGACAGAAACAGGCAAACATACAAAGAACCGAGTTGGACTGACCCCGTCTAGTGACGCAAGAAATGAATAATTTAGTAGGCCTAGGCCCATCGCCGTCACTCCGTCTGTATACCCACGCATTTGGCCTTTGGGTTACGTAACTGGTCACAACTGTGTAAATGACAAGTACCTCTACCGTATATACTCCCGAACAAAGGCCTTATTTAAGCTGATAAACGAATAATTTAATAGCACTTCGAGCGCCATATTTATAATATTCAAATGAGCTGCACTACGCTGGTTACTTACCGTATACTCCCGTACAAAGGCCTTATTTAAGCTGATAAATGAATAATTTAGTAGCACTTCGGGCGCCATATTTATAATATTCAAATGAGCTGCACTGCGCAGGTTACTGCCGATAGACAAAAAATTGACCGTTTCACCTCTCGCGCTGCCACCTGTTACTTGAAAATTTAAGTACCTACAAATACGATTCCCATGCTAAAGATTATATGCATGACATTTACGTCTTTTGTAACGTACGTCCCAAACAGATTGGGTTAGCATGGATTATTTTATATCTAAGCCTAGCCTGGCCAAGATTGATTTACATTAAAATTTAGCAATAAATTACACTGCATCTCGTTCACTTATACCAGATGCAGTGAAATCAGATAGGATCGGATTTGATTGCTTTGTAATTCATTGTATCGATTAGGATCAGACGATTCTAGCTTATCCTACTAAGCCAATAAAATATGATAGGCTAGATCACACCAGGAAAGAAATGGATGGCCTAATAAGACTATAGATCCTTTAACTCTACAGAATAAACAGTCAATATATTTTCCAAGCTATCTACATACATATATATATGCATATACGTATATATACAATGCATATATATTCCTGTCATAGGGCTTCCTCGCTGGTTTAACCTCTTCCCAACTGAGGATGCATTTGGCTATATATTTGACCCCTTCCCATAGCTCATTCCCCGCTGTTGCCAACCCCAAATCGAACCTACTTATAAACGCACGGTTAGTTAAGCACCTTTGAGGCACGGTAGCCTACTGGTTAGAGCGCTCGGCTTGCAACGCGGAGTGTACGAGTTCGAACCTCCTATCTTGAGACGGTTACTGTGTAGGTGTGTAGGGGCTTCAGCAAGTCCTTCACTCACAATTGCTTGGCGCCTCAGATTCAGATTTACTACCCTTATGCGGGTAATTAATGTATAATAATAATAATAATAATAATAATAATAACAATAATAATAATAATAATAATAATAATAATAATATTAGATTTTATAAATAAAAGTTAAATTAAATTTCTGAGTAAAAGTTTAACTGACGAGTAGCGGCCATTCCAGATGTTTTATTTCTTCTCCAATAAGTTCTTAAACCCGAGGTGTCACGGCCAAGATCAGCAGTCAGCATGAAGGCAATTACAACACCCGCCTGTGGTCGCCATTATGCCATCGGAGAACAGGCGAAGGTCTTCGATGAGCCTCTCTGGGGATAGAGACCTGAATCCCCCACAGACTCCGACAGCGACAGCGAGGGACATGTATAGAGACAGCGGTATAGTCGTGAATAGACACCCCGTATACATCCAACGATCCCAGGGGAAGGGGGCCATGTTCGGCGGACTTGGATAAAAGGGGGTTGCGCTCATGCGAGAGGGGATTAAGATTCGAACAGAGATCGGACAGAATACAGCAGTGAAAGCGAGATAAGAAGAACTGACTGGATCGAACGATAACTTTCTTTCGCTAATTTCATTAATTATTATATTCTTTATTAAAATATCGCTTCGTACTAAGCGAACCCATCACGTCTTGTTCCTGCTACACCAGAGGGGAATCAAGGACGTGACATCTTGGTGGCAGCGGTGGGATAAAGATATAGATCAAGATCGAGACGAGGAAGGTGGTCGTTCTACAACAGCGAGCCTGACTCGAAAGAGTGCGAAGTGATCGTCGGAGCCTTGTCGTTCGGAAGAGAAAACGGTGACGTTCGCCAACTCAACGAGGACAGTGACCCGTGCGTACTTGGTACGCCAGATTCGGTCAATTGTTCATCCGGAGGGAAAGCGGCGAGAGCGTCATCTGGAGAACACGCGGAAGAAAGCGGAGCAGCTGACAAAGAAAGAACTGGGAAGCGGCGGCCTAAAGATCTGTGACGACTGGTGGACAAGGACGCAACACCAGACGAGAATCCAGTCAACATTCAAGAACATCGCACCACGTACGGGCAGGTAGGACCCTTTGTTTGTTGACTGGGGTGGATTAATCAGGTGAGAAAATCACGGGCTAAGGATTGGCTGCTGCAAACACTGCTGGTTGTTCTTGTCGATAGCGTTTCTATACGCTTAGCTTTTGATGGCAGTTGAAACTGCGAAACCTTGATTGTATTTGACTTCTTTTCCTTGATTGCATTCGACTTCCTTTTGTTTGGTTGCATTCGACTTCTTTTTGTTGGGTTGTATTCAACTTCCTTTTGTTTGGTTGCACTCGACTTCTTTTCGGTTTTTATTTATTTTTTCTTCTGTTGTAAATGGAGAAATTAACACCAGTAAAACAGGCTGAGCTTAGGAAGATGCCCACGGAACGATTGGTGGCCTATTTATGTAAGGCAGGGTTAGATGAGGAGGCGGTACTGGCCATGGACCGACCGCAGTTGTTGGAGGAGTGGGCAGAGATAATAGCGGAAGGACGGGAACAAACATCGGAGCCCGTCAAATCAAAACTTGTAACACCTAGTAAAACTCCAGCAGGGTCGGATGCCGATTTTCAACGGCAGATGTTTGAATTTGAAGTGATGAAATTTCAGGAGGAAAGGGAAGACAGACGTAGAAGAGACGAGCTAGAGAGACAAAAACTGGAAATGGAATGGAAGGCGAGAGAAGAGGAAAGGGATGAAAGAAAAAGGCGGGAAGAAGAGGAAAGGGATGAAAGAAAAAGGCGGGAAGAGAGGAAATGGAAGATGAGAGAGGAAGAAAGAATTATGAAAGAGAAAGAGTTACAGTCGAGACAGGAAGAAAGAATTATGAAAGAGAAAGAGTTACAGTTGAGAGAGGAAGAATTAGCGAGGCAAATTAAGAAAGACAAAGAAGATGGGCATAGAAAGCATTCCATTGCTAGTCGGATGAAATTCTATGGAGACGCAATGAAAAATGTTATATGGCAATTCCCCCTAGACCCAGTGGAAATCCCTGGATATTTTGATCACATAGAGAACTTATTCGAAGTATACGAGGTTGATGATGACATAAAGGCTAAACTTCTGCTAGCAAACCTGAATGATCGCGCTAAGACATTAACATCCCGTTTGACCCGCCATCAATTGGATGATTACCAGGATTTGAAAGGATTCCTGCTCAAGGAATTCAAGATTAGCCCAATTCAGCTACGAGAGCGATTCCTCACGTTACGCAAGACAGCAGATGAAACATACACCGTATTGGCATCGAAATTGCGTAATGCACTTATGTACTACTTACGTAGTCGGCAGATTACGAACGAGTTCGACAGACTCGTAAGTCTGCTCTGTGCAGATAGACTAAAGGAACTGATTCCTAAGGGATGTCTCGATTTCATTCTAGCGCAAGAAGGGGACAACTGGTTAGAGCACGATAAATTAGCACATTCTATAGACACCTATATGGCATCACGCGGTGCAGATGGCAGTCCGCTTAGGTACAGCAGTTCAGTGTCGCCTCATAGTAATCGGGAAGGGACCGAGGCTAATCCAAGCAACAACTTTAAGGCATTTCAATCGGAAGGCGAAAATGATCCACAATTCAAAGCTAAGATATCTAAGGAGGAAGCTATGCGTAGAGGTCTCTGCTTCAAATGTTATGAACACGGACATATTGCTAACAGGTGCGCGAAGAATACTTTTGAGTCAGAGAAGAAACGGGCACGTGTCAACGCCTGTTCAGCTGACTCTTCTAGTAGTAATTTGATACCTCTGTCTGTTGAGCAGACTAATAGTACCCAACGCGAAGCGGCCATCAACGCTGCTCGCGCGGTAGTCATTGACGCCGACAGCAAGGTATATGATGTAAGGACAAATGACCAGGCCAAGAAGGAACACAATGCTTTTGTTGACGCCGATGAATTCCACGTTAGATCGTACATAGATGTCCAGATTGATAATCTGCCTAATCAAAAGGCTTTGATCGATGGTGGCTCAGAAATGTGCTGCATTAAGAGTAGTCTGGTAACACATTTAGATTTACCAGTGTGCAAACAAGTACGGTTATCGGGTCTTAATGGAGGTTCCGAAGTGGTTAATGTGGTGAGGCTTCAGGTGAAACCTGTGGTTAACGCCCAGGAGGGAATCATTAACATTGCTCCCCCAGTACGTGTTTGGTTCGCGGTGGTGCCTAAGCTTAACGAAGCTGTAATCTTGACACCTAATGTAGTCACACTTTTAGAGGACGTCTCACGTTATAAAGTTTTATCAGTAAACTTGCAGAATGACAGTAAGGAGAACGTCATGTCTTCTGGTCGGATGGATTATCCATCCAGTAGTCACCAGAGGGCAAGAGCTGACAGGTTGCTCGGGGAATTACGTTTTCTGATCGATGATAAAATTACATGTGATAAGGTTTACGGAGTAGAAAGAGCAGCTGTGGATATTAGTAATAAGACCTCTCAGGCAATAGGTAGAGACTATGTCATCCAGGAAGGAGATCAGCCCGAGTTCTGTGATATCGAGAAACTCGAAGAGCCCCAAAGGGAACGCATTGGTGACGAAATGGCATTAGTATCCGAAGAAAAGGATCAACTCTCTCGACTCGAAGGGGCGGTTTCAGCGAGAAAAGATAAGGGAAACCTCTATTGAAACTGATCTCTTACGTCACCGGGATATTATCCTTGGCTATAGCGCGAAACAACTATGTCTCTCAGAGTCTCGTGTTCATGTCTTACTCGAAATGGGGCATGATGCACCTATCGCGGGTCATGTGGCTTCTAAGGCGACTCTTCATCGAATTAAGCTTAATTTCTGGTTTCCAAAGATGGAGGAACGAATTCGTTTGTATTTCTCAACTTCTCCTGTCTGTCAACTGAGAGCCACTCTTAAGGCGTCGGATCGAGCTCCAAATACTCCGATCCCTAGAGACGATGAATTTCCATTCATGCATTTTCTAGGCCTACTGGGTGGTATTAGACCAACGCTACCTGAAGAATATCTCCCAATTCTGAAGGAAAATCTAACACTTGCGAAGGTATATGCTGATTACAACTCGGAGACTGAACCGAAACGGGATGCGGATCACTACAGTCTGTGTGACACTGACCGTAGATATCTAGTAGGGGATAAGGTTATAGAAAACTGTGTAACAACCGATTCCTGCCCAAACTCAAGAATTGATCCTGTCAAGGTAACCCATCTTGGTGAAGCCGAAAAACAACAATTATTCCCAGTAAGAGACAAACTTTTATCAGATCTTTGTACGGCAGCAAGGTTGTGCACCATTGACTTTAGTAAGGATTTTGATCTTTTGGCAGATGTTAATGCAGCAGCAGTAGATTCTTATCTGATTCAGGGGTCGGATGATAATAGCAGAAAACCTATGGCTTTCGCTAGTATGAATCCTTCTTTAACTCCAACTCGTTGGTCGACTTATGAGCCGGAAACATTTGCCGTCGTTTGGACTTTAAGGAAGTTCAGAACGTTGATCTTTTTAGCGAAGGTGGTCATCCTTTCAGATGATCACCTCTTTTCATTTTTGACGGAGGTTGCGCATCTAAGAGCGCCAAACTGGCTCGTTGGGCTCTTGCTCTCCAGGAATTTAACATAGACTTCCGCTACCGCGCTAGTCGAGGAAATGCGGCAGCCGATTACTTGTCCCTGATTTGAGAGAGAGAGGGAGAGAGTAACCCAGTCACAACAGGGGTCTACCCTGCTACAGGTGTAAATACATGTCTATATTTGTATGTTTTTTTTCTTTTGTTCTGGGAACATCGACGTCACGTGCAACTGATCCTGGATGACTGTGCCTGGAGCTGTGACGATGCAACGCTCAGCGATCGTCGTCATCGTCTTGTGGTGGAAGGAATGTCACGGCCAAGATCAGCAGTCAGCATGAAGGCGATTACAACACCCGCCTGTGGTCGCCATTATGCCATCGGAGAACAGGCGAGGGTCTTCGATGAGCCTCTCTGGGGATAGAGACCTGAATCCCCCACAGACTCCGACAGCGACAGCGAGGGACATGTATAGAGACAGCGGTATAGTCGTGAATAGACACCCCGTATACATCCAACGATCCCAGGGGAAGGGGGCCATGTTCGGCGGACTTGGATAAAAGGGGGTTGCGCTCATGCGAGAGGAGATTAAGATTCGAACAGAGATCGGACAGAATACAGCAGTGAATGCGAGATAAGAAGAACTGACTGGATCGAACGATAACTTTCTTTCGCTAATTTCATTAATTATTATATTCTTCATTAAAATATCGCTTCGCAATAAGCGAACCCATCACGTCTTGTTCCTGCTACACCAGAGGGGAATCGAGGACGTGACACGAGGGATCATATGTACATCGGGAAAAATAATAATTATTATTATTATTGTTTGTTGTTGTTGTTGTTAATTAAATAAATCTGCATAATAAATGAGATTTGTGGTCCTTTTTGGCTTTACCATTCGCTTATGAACAACAACACAGTCTTCGAACTCTAAACACTGGCAAAGTAAATCACATTTTGTTCTGAGATTTCGTCTTCGCTGCGGCCGAACTTAATGACTCAATTTTCTGGTCTGATCAACAGAATTTTCAGTGGCTTTCAGGCCAATGCTATACGTCAAACTGTCCATGTTTGTCTGTGTGTCTACCTGCCTGCCTCGGTGTATCTGTTTGTCTGTGTTTTTGTGTCTGTCTATGTCTGTCTGTGTATGTCTATGTCTCTTCTCCATTAGTTTTTACCATTTTTACCATTTACCGTCCGTAGGTCTATCTGCATACCTCTGTGTGTCTGTTTGTCTGTCTGTGCCTGTCCGTGTGTTTATCTGCATGCGTATGTGTGTATGTTTGTGTCTGTCTATGCCTGTCTGTGTGTCCATCTGCATCCGTCTGTGTCTTTCTGTGTCTGTATATGTCTGTCTGTGTGATTATCTACATGCGTCTTTGTGTCTGGCTGTGTTCGTATCTATGAATGTCGGCGTGTCTGCATATGTCTCTGAATCTGCATGTCTGTCTATCTGTCTGTCTGCGTGTATGTCTATGTGTCTGTCTATCTATTGGCCCGTCTGTCACGATCGGTGCTGACGTACTTCGGCCTCAGCCAAAAGACCGTTTAAGCTCTGCTTAACGAATGATCTAACATCCCTCGGCAACGTAATTATACGGTAATTAGGCGACGTTATTGCAAAACAGTATTCGCCTTGTGCTCAGTAAATCTTCGGCTTCGGGGACCTCAAACCGCCTTAAGGGAACGCATCAAACAGATCCCTTGTACGGTAGACGGTCAGACTAGGGTAACGATTTCTTGGAGACGAAGTGCTTAAGGGTAACAATATTTTCAGTAGGAAGGGGAACAACACTTGAACTCAGCCGAACGCAAACTTTATTAACCAACAGTGGAATTCGTGTACATTGATGGAGATCATGTTATTTGCGTTAGTGGAAAGACTCAAAAGGAACCACATGTCCCATAAACAAGAGTAAAAAAGTAAAGCTCCTATGTTCCATAGTGGAACGCAGAGTAGGCTCTTCTGTCCTGCACTTCGGCCTTTGATCCAGCAATAAAAAAATTCCACGGTCCTCGACATGGGATCAAACTGTATTTTTTATATAATTCAGCTACATGTTCATCATTCAATGTTTCCCTTGACATGTCAGTTCACTTGTTCACCCATCTGTTCATCCACTTGTTCATAAAACCGTTCATCTGCGTTTTAACCCACCTGCCAATCAACCTTTTATAATGACCTTCAACCTCTTCATCCACTTGTTCATAAAAGCGTTCTTCTGTTTTAACCCACCTGCTAATCAACCTTTTCTAATGATATTCAACTTTTCATCTACCTCTTGATCGAATTGTTCAACCACGTGTTAACCAACCTGTTAATCAGTCTCTTGATCCTCCAATGTCTTACCTGTGAATCGACGAAGAGCTCAGTCCTTTCACAGGTGGGGCAGACGCTTGTCAGCCTCAGTTCCTTGTTGATGCATTCGGCGCATGATCCTTCCTCTCCGTCCTTCTTTTCTTCCATCTTTCTGGAGAGGGGAGTGAAACAGAGGTTTACGCGGATGCGCCGTCCTGCCTCAGCAACTATTCATCAAACCTGAATGCAGAAATCAGTTGTTTTATTAATATTACTGTAAAAAACTTCGCAATTTGAGAATTTGAGAATTACATAGTTTTGTGCCTAATGACTATGTAACTGTGGGGCAAGGCAGCCGAGTGGTTAAAGCGCTTGGCTTGTAACGCGAAGAGTACAGGTTCGAGCCTCCTCTGAAACGGTCACTGTGTAGAGACCTTGAGGAAGTCCTTCACTCGCAATTGTTCAGCGCCATCACTTGGTGCTTAGTCACCAGATAGTGGCGCTTAGTAAATGCAGAAATGATAAATATAACGGAAATAACAATTGTAAAAGCAAAAAATTTTTTAACCTACCATTGGTCATCTTAGACGGCTTTAACATTTTCAAGCATACAGTTTATCAGAAGACATAGCGATACTGCTTCTCACATCAATAAAATCCTGATTTCAATCAAACTTTGATTCAGTCGTAAACTTCCTGACATTGATTCTTCTACACGCAAGCACGCACGTGTTGTGGTTTTGGACTTTGGATCAACAACGCTGTACACTTCTGCTTTGCCCTACTTAGATTAATGACATGAATAATTCATAGGCTTGGACATTTGTACGCTTACCGACTAGGATGAGCTTATAAGCGTTGCGTAAACATGGCTGCAATGGCAGATTTATTTGCGCTGATGGACCAGATAGAAATTTATTTAATGTGATAGGCCTGAGCGTAAAGCAATCTGAAAATGTCTCTGCTGTAAGTAGTTTCTCTGTTTTGTTCTGTAGAGAGAAATTTATTTAATGTCATGAGTTTCGAGAACACATATCTCAAGATGAAATAATTATAAACGTTGAAAAACATAGTCCATGAATAAGCAAACAACTGTGCAGGATAAAGTCGTTCATAGAAGTCTCCGATGATTTGGCCATGTGGAAAGAATGTCTGACGATCAGATTGGAAACAAGACACTGTACGCATGACTCTAAGCAGGGAGACCAAGAGGAATACCAAGACAGCGCTAGACAGATACTTTAAACGAAGACATAAACACGAGAAGTGCAGCAGATCTGACAAATGACCGAAAAGAATGGTCATTTAAACGCCAACCATCGCTGCGAAATGACTGGCGCCAGGAACCGATGGTGATAATGATGCTGCTGCTGAGGATGATGATGATGCTGCTGCTGCTGAGGATGATGATGATGCTGACGATGATAACGCTGATGATGATGACCACGACAATGACGATGGTGCCAGCGCTATGTACAAATACCAATCGATCCTTTTCAGCCAACCCTGAGATGTGCCCATGTGTATGAAGTGTTAGCGCCTTCGGCTTACGAGGATGAGTGGCCAGTTCTATCTCGCCGCCTAATCTTCTCACTGACGATGCTCTCATTGTTAACCAAGTTCACTACATGACGCTAGGGGAATAGTAATCTTGATTAACTTTCTGTGCTGCCTGGGATTAGTTACTCCCGACACCTGGGATCATTGACATAAGCAATCTTCTAAATGTAAAAATGCATCCTATGCTCTCTGTATTTCAATTTCATTCCCACTCGTGGTCTTGAGCCCACCCTCACTCAATCTCACATACCCGTTTGCTGTAAGCTTCCTCTGAATCTGGATATTAATTCGCAGGTCAGTATTAGTCCTAATCCTCTTAAAATATTTAGCTTTACCAGGTCCAGCACCTGGTAAAGCTTGTTCGCCGAAAACAGTTTTTGGTATAACTAGAGTAAGGCAGTCAGAATATTGATAAGTATGAGGATTGAGAATTGATTTTATGTACTGCAGTTTACTAATCTAAATCGGATAGAAATCGTCACTATGCATGACTATTCATACATATGTGTTACGTATGTTCACTTATGTATGATCACTTATAAATGTTATATATGGTACATATTTATTTATGGAATACATGAAGAAGCGGGGTTTTGGAAATAGGGCCTACGTTCAGTTAATTTGGAGATAAAAGACAAGTTAGAAACAGGTTTGTAGTTTTGAAAGGGTTTTTTTTCTCAACCGATAGTTACTTGAGAAGAGGGATGACTAGACAGCAGTGATATTTTCGTGAATAAGAAGTAGAATAAGAATAACAATTATTGATTTTCGTGCAGTAGAAGTAGAATACAAATTATTTTAAGAACGAGAATAGAATAAGAAGTGAAATCAAGGCCTTTAGGAGAGAATAAGAATAAAAAGCAAAAATATTTTTAGAACGAAAATTAAGAAACTTAATTTTTGGAACGTATTTTATTACTGCGCTACAGAAATATGTTCAAAGTACCCGCTGCTTATTTGCATTTGGCGCACACCTTCGCGCGTCACGTAAATCTCGTAGCCAATCTCGTAAACTCTAGCCTAATTTCGCCACGGTTAGCGCCACATTTCAAAACATTCTTTGTGAATAAGACAAAGGTTTAAAAGTTTCGTTAGTCTCTATAATTTCTTGCTTTCACATTGAATTGAGTTTGTCAAAAATGCCCACTGGTCGTAAAAAAGAGTATGCGGTGTTGAAATACTTTCGTTACAACCCAGACATTGGAAAAAACGGAAAATGCCAATTTAAAGTTCCAGGTATGTGTTCTATAATTTGAAAAAAAATAAGTTTCTCAGCTCCCGAATGGACAAATATGAATGTTTTATCATATCACAGCCAGATGGCTGCATTGCTGTGGGGCTTAATAAATATTTGCAGGACATTATAAGCAGCAGGGAACAGTTCAGAACTCACTTGAATTCTGGCACAGTAGAAACTCCATTTACCCCAAACTCTCTGCATTGGCTGAAGATCTGGTTCCAAGATCCAGGAGTCAGGCAGTCAGACAGTCGGACGGCTATACGGTGGATGGTGTTTGAAATTGAAGCGAGAAGAGGGATAAGGGGAAGAGGAAGATTCAGCATATATGATTTTTGGAAAAGAAATGTTTTGAGTGAAAGATGTATTATGTAGGATGTATTATACAAGTCTATAACTGAATTTGCCTAAATATATCTTTATGCACAACTGAATAATCTAAACAATAATGAGCTAGGCTGAATGTCTAAACTGCACTCTACAATAATATGATTAAGGTCAATTTTTCAAACTGCTTATCCTCCATAGGCTGCCTCTGTCATAGTGGATTGACCTTCTGAATATTGCGGTTTTGGCTTTGGTGCGCCATCGGTGGAGGCCTTGTGCCTTACAGAACGGCGCTTTAGAAGTTACAATTACAATATTTAAATTTCATTATAATTAAATAATTATTATTTCCTAAAATTCTGTTATAAAAACTGATGCCATCAAGAAAATATACCATCCCTCTTGATATGAAATGAACATTCACTGCCTAGCTATAAATGTAAATGTACACCGTTTTCTATAGCGACCGTGTTAAACAATTTTGCAATGATTTGATCGGGTGAGATCCTTCACCACCGCTGCCCGCCATTTAAGGTCCCCGTGTACGAACCGTGCTAGCCCGATATTAAAATCTCTGAAATGAGCAACGACTGGTATGCGAACCGGCATCCTCACGCACAGAGGCGCTTGAGGTACGCTTCAACCAATGAGCAACGACGGATGAGCATAAAGCCATGATGTCCTGAACCATAGCTCGAACTGTTCCATTACCCACTCTCTTCCCAGAAACGAACTGTTCCAAGGCATACATGCAAACGACCTTCAACCCTCTTTCTGCAGCTACAGATTCCGTTATTCACGCTATGATTTTTAAACAGAAAACTGCTTTAATATATTAACACTAGCACTACATTCACTGAAAGACAAAGTCGTCGAATGAATAATTAGCATTGGCTCTTACCTCCCTTGTCGTCACGTCCACGCTATCCTACCGAATAGCCTCGGTAAACAACGCCAGACCCTGATTCAGTCTCCTCTCAAGCACCGGCTCCAATGTCTCGCGCGGCCGCCACTGACGGCCAGATTTGCCTGCGCAGGAACGCGCGTCGAAGGCTGGCACGCATGCGTCTGGCAGCCGCCTTCGGTAGCTGTATCTCGGCGTGACTGTCAACAATTGCACCACACCAGAGTCGGATATATAGAAGCCTAATTATACGCTAATATTGTCCGTTCAGCGCTTCTGAGTGTTAGATCTCGTTCGGCCAGCTGGACGGCCTGTAAACAGAGAGGCTAGGGTAGGGCCCGATCGGAATATTAAACAGCGAGGGTTTGTGTAATCGTGAAATTTTCCCCCTTGTTTGGCAGGAAACGCGTGTCAAACCATCGGGTTGTGCTTTTAGCAAATGCCAGTGCCCTCTATCGTAGAATAGCGGCTTGTAACTGAGTGTATATGGTGACAGAGCAACATCAAACACTATGAAACGTTTCATACATCGATTATCTGGTAATAAAGTTCAGCCAATGTGGCCTACATTCAGACTTTAATGTGGACTTTGTTGTGGAATTTAGTGTGGCTATAGCCGTATATAGTGTTTAGCGGTTGGTCACACTTGCTATGCCGTCTATCCAGACAATTTACGTCTGCAAGCGTTCTTGCTACACTATGAGATTAGTAAATTTGGGTGTATTCGTAAGTCTATGCGTCTGCCATCACTTAAATCTCCATATGAATTAGTGAAGGAACGATTTACGTTCATAGCGCTGGCTTTGGAACATCTTAATCGTAATAGAAGAGCTACGCTACTTTATGGCCCAAGCACTGAGCCGTTGTTGGGCTTGTGTGACTGGCTGTTGAGCGAGTCGACACCATGAAGAGGCTTGGGTAGAGGCATAAATGCGAAGAAGCCGGCGTAATTGTGTGCAGTGCAGAGAAGGGTGCAATCAGAGACCAGTGTCACATGAATGTCGCTTTCAACGCCTTCTGTATGCTTCTCATGCAAGCTCTTCTATTACGATTACGATATTCTAAAACCAGCGCTAGGAAAGTAAATACTTTCTTAACCAAGTTATATGGAGATTTCAGTAATGGCAGACTCATAGACTAATGAATACGCCGAAATTTACTATTCTCAAAACATTCACGATTCCTAGGGGCAGCGATTTAGGTCGGATCATAGATACGGTCAACTTTAACTCAATATTTCTTAAAAGTAGCCGCGAACTCACATCTTAAAACATTTAAACAAAATTGTGACCTTAACTGTTTTTGAAAAAACACTCAGCTTTCATCTGATCACTTACCAATTCCAGACCAATCCCGTGCTATGTTAAACTCAGTTTTCATTATTTCAGCTGACTTTCTGAGGATTTTACCTACACGGTCCCACCGGTCCCATATCACATATAACGGTCTAGTTCGTTGATCGGAGTTACTCTGAGATGTTCCGAGCTTCTCCGATCAGCTCAGAGAAATTCGGGCGCTGCGCCCGGCTGTTCGGACCTGCTCCGAGTCCTTCCGAGCTTCTCTGAGCAGCCCCAAGAAATTCGGGCGACGCGCCCACTGTTCGGAGCTGCACAGCTGTTTCGAGATTCTTCGAGCATCACCGAGAAATTCGGACGCTGCGCCGGTGGTATGGAGCTGCTCCGAGTTGTTTCGAGTTTCTCCGAACAGCTCCGAGAAATTAGGGCGCTGCGCCCAGCTGTTCAAAGCTGCTCTGAGCTGTTCCGAGCTACTCCGAGCAGCTCAGAAAAATTCGAGCGCTGCGCCCGGGTGTTTTGGCAATTCGGAGAAGCACCAAGCTGTTCCGTGCATCACCGAGCAGCTCAGCAGGGCGCAGCGCCCAAAATGTCTTAGCATCTCGGAGAAGTTCCGAGCAGCTTCGAGCAGCTCGCTTCTCTGAGATATTCCGAAAATTTAGGGCGCAGCGCCCAAAATTTTCGGAGCGTCTCGGAGAAGCTCGGAGCACCCCGAACAGCCGGGCGCAGCGCCCAAAATTTTCGGAGCGTCTCGGAGAAGCTCGGAGCACCCCGAACAGCCGGGCGCAGCGCCCAAATATTTCGGAGCGTCTCGGAGAAGCTCGGAGCACCCCGAACAGCCGGGCGCAGCGCCCAAAATTTCGGAGCGTCTCGGAAAAGCTCGGAGCACCCCGAACAGCCGGGCGCAGCGCCCAAAATTTTCGGAGCGTCTCGGAGAAGCTCGGAGCACCCCGAACAGCCGGGCGCAGCGCACAAAATCTCGGAGCGTCTCGGAGAGGCTCTGAGCACCCCGAACAGCCGGGCGCAGCGCCCAAAATTTTTGGAGCGTCTCGGAGAAGCTCGGAGCACCCCGAACAGCCGGGCGCAGCGCCCAAATATTTCGGAGCGTCTCGGAGAAGCTCGGAGCACCCCGAACAGCCGGGCGCAGCGCCCAAAATTTCGGAGCGTCTCGGAAAAGCTCGGAGCACCCCGAACAGCCGGGCGCAGCGCCCAAAATTTTCGGAGCGTCTCGGAGAAGCTCGGAGCACCCCGAACAGCCGGGCGCAGCGCACAAAATCTCGGAGCGTCTCGGAGAGGCTCTGAGCACCCCGAACAGCCGGGCGCAGCGCCCAAAATTTTTGGAGCGTCTCGGAGAAGCTCGGAGCACCCCGAACAGCCGGGCGCAGCGCCCAAAATTTTCGGAGCGTCTCGGAGAAGCTCGGAGCACCCCGAACAGCCGGGCGCAGCGCCCAAAATTTTCGGAGCGTCTCGGAGAAGCTCGGAGCACCCCGAACAGCCGGGCGCAGCGCCCAAAATTTTCGGAGCGTCTCGGAAAAGCTCGGAGCACCCCGAACAGCCGGGCGCAGCGCCCAAAATTTCGGAGCGTCTCGGAAAAGCTCGGATATCCCCGAACAGCCGGGCGCAGCGCCCAAAATTTCGGAGCGTCTCGGAGAAGCTCCGAGCACCCCGAACAGCCGGGCGCAGCGCCCAAAATTTTCGGAGCGTCTCGGAGAAGCTCGGAGCACCCCGAACAGCCGGGCGCAGCGCCCAAAATTTTCGGAGCGTCTCGGAGAAGCTCCGAGCACCCCGAACAGCCGGGCGCAGCGCCCAAAATTTTTGGAGCGTCTCGGAGAAGCTCGGAGCACCCCGAACAGCCGGGCGCAGCGCCCAAAATTTTCGGAGCGTCTCGGAGAAGCTCCGAGCACTCCGAACAGCCGGGCGCAGCGCCCAAAATTTTCGGAGCGTCTCGGAGAAGCTCGGAGCACCCCGAACAGCCGGGCGCAGCGCCCAAAATTTTCGGAGCGTCTCGGAGAAGCTCGGAGCACCCCGAACAGCCGGGCGCAGCGCCCAAAATTTTCGGAGCGTCTCGGAGAAGCTCGGAGCACCCCGAACAGCCGGGCGCAGCGCCCAAAATTTTCGGAGCGTCTCGGAGAAGCTCGGAGCACCCCGAACAGCCGGGCGCAGCGCCCAAAATTTCGGAGCGTCTCGGAGAAGCTCCGAGCACCCCGAACAGCCGGGCGCAGCGCCCAAAATTTTGGGAGCGTCTCGGAGAGGCTCTGAGCACCCCGAACAGCCGGGCGCAGCGCCCAAAATTTTTGGAGCGTCTCGGAGAAGCTCGGAGCACCCCGAACAGCCGGGCGCAGCGCCCAAAATTTTCGGAGCGTCTCGGAGAAGCTCGGAGCACCCCGAACAGCCGGGCGCAGCGCCCAAAATTTTCGGAGCGTCTCGGAGAAGCTCGGAGCACCCCGAACAGCCGGGCGCAGCGCCCAAAATTTTTGGAGCGTCTCGGAGAAGCTCGGAGCACCCCGAACAGCCGGGCGCAGCGCCCAAAATTTTCGGAGCGTCTCGGAGAGGCTCTGAGCACCCCGAACAGCCGGGCGCAGCGCCCAAAATTTTTGGAGCGTCTCGGAGAAGCTCGGAGCACCCCGAACAGCCGGGCGCAGCGCCCAAAATTTTCGGAGCGTCTCGGAGAAGCTCGGAGCACCCCGAACAGCCGGGCGCAGCGCCCAAAATTTTCGGAGCGTCTCGGAGAAGCTCGGAGCACCCCGAACAGCCGGGCGCAGCGCCCAAAATTTTCGGAGCGTCTCGGAGAAGCTCGGAGCACCCCGAACAGCCGGGCGCAGCGCCCAAAATTTTCGGAGCGTCTCGGAGAAGCTCGGAGCACCCCGAACAGCCGGGCGCAGCGCCCAAAATTTTCGGAGCGTCTCGGAGAAGCTCGGAGCACCCCGAACAGCCGGGCGCAGCGCCCAAAATTTTCGGAGCGTCTCGGAGAAGCTCGGAGCACCCCGAACAGCCGGGCGCAGCGCCCAAAATTTCGGAGCGTCTCGGAGAAGCTCGGAGCACCCCGAACAGCCGGGCGCAGCGCCCAAAATTTTCGGAGCGTCTCGGAGAAGCTTGGAGCACCCCGAACAGCCGGGCGCAGCGCCCAAAATTTTCGGAGCGTCTCGGAGAAGCTCCGAGCACCCCGAACAGCCGGGCGCAGCGCCCAAAATTTTCGGAGCGTCTCGGAGTAGCTCCGAGCACCCCGAACAGCCGGGCGCAGCGCCCAAAATTTCGGAGCGTCTCGGAGAGGCTCTGAGCACCCCGAACAGCCGGGCGCAGCGCCCAAAATTTTCGGAGCGTCTCGGAGAAGCTCGGAGCACCCCGAACAGCCGGGCGCAGCGCCCAAAATTTTCGGAGCGTCTCGGAGAAGCTCCGAGCACCCCGAACAGCCGGGCGCAGCGCCCATAATTTTCGGAGCGTCTCGGAGAAGCTCCGAGCACCCCGAACAGCCGGGCGCAGCGCCCAAAATTTCGGAGCGTCTCGGAGAAGCTCGGACCACCCCGAACAGCCGGGCGCAGCGCCCATAATTTTCGGAGCGTCTCGGAGAAGCTCCGAGCACCCCGAACAGCCGGGCGCAGCGCCCAAAATTTCGGAGCGTCTCGGAGAGGCTCTGAGCACCCCGAACAGCCGGGCGCAGCGCCCAAAATTTTCGGAGCGTCTCGGAGAAGCTCGGAGCACCCCGAACAGCCGGGCGCAGCGCCCAAAATTTTCGGAGCGTCTCGGAGAAGCTCCGAGCACCCCGAACAGCCGGGCGCAGCGCCCATAATTTTCGGAGCGTCTCGGAGAAGCTCCGAGCACCCCGAACAGCCGGGCGCAGCGCCCAAAATTTCGGAGCGTCTCGGAGAAGCTCGGACCACCCCGAACAGCCGGGCGCAGCGCCCATAATTTTCGGAGCGTCTCGGAGAAGCTCCGAGCACCCCGAACAGCCGGGCGCAGCGCCCAAAATTTTCGGAGCGTCTCGGAGAAGCTCCGAGCACCCCGAACAGCCGGGCGCAGCGCCCAAAATTTTCGGAGCGTCTCGGAGAAGCTCCGAGCACCCCGAACAGCCGGGCGCAGCGCCCAAAATTTTCAAAGCGTCTCGGAGAAGCTCCGAGCACCCCGAACAGCCGGACGCAGTGCCCAAATATTTCGGAGCGTCTCGGAGAAGCTCGGAGCACCCCGAACAGCCGGGCGCAGCGCCCAAAATTTTCGGAGCGTCTCGGAGAAGCTTGGAGCACCCCGAACAGCCGGGCGCAGCGCCCAAAATTTTCGGAGCGTCTCGGAGAAGCTCCGAGCACCCCGAACAGCCGGGCGCAGCGCCCAAAATTTTCGGAGCGTCTCGGAGAAGCTCCGAGCACCCCGAACAGCCGGGCGCAGCGCCCAAAATTTTCGGAGCGTCTCGGAGAAGCTCCGAGCACCCCGAACAGCCGGGCGCAGCGCCCAAAATTTTCGGAGCGTCTCGGAGTAGCTCCGAGCACCTCGAACAGCCGGGCGCAGCGCCCAAAATTTCGGAGCGTCTCGGAGAAGCTCGGAGCACCCCGAACAGCCGGGCGCAGCGCCCGAAATTTTCGGAGCGTCTCGGAGAAGCTTGGAGCACCCCGAACAGCCGGGCGCAGCGCCCAAAATTTTCGGAGCGTCTCGGAAAAGCTCCGAGCACCCCGAACAGCCGGGCGCAGCGCCCAAAATTTTCGGAGCGTCTCGGAGTAGCTCCGAGCACCCCGAACAGCCGGGCGCAGCGCCCAAAATTTCGGAGCGTCTCGGAGAGGCTCTGAGCACCCCGAACAGCCGGGCGCAGCGCCCAAAATTTTCGGAGCGTCTCGGAGAAGCTCGGAGCACCCCGAACAGCCGGGCGCAGCGCCCAAAATTTTCGGAGCGTCTCGGAGAAGCTCGGAGCACCCCGAACAGCCGGGCGCAGCGCCCAAAATTTTCGGAGCGTCTCGGAGAAGCTCCGAGCACCCCGAACAGCCGGGCGCAGCGCCCATAATTTTCGGAGCGTCTCGGAGAAGCTCCGAGCACCCCGAACAGCCGGGCGCAGCGCCCAAAATTTCGGAGCGTCTCGGAGAGGCTCTGAGCACCCCGAACAGCCGGGCGCAGCGCCCAAAATTTTCGGAGCGTCTCGGAGAAGCTCCGAGCACCCCGAACAGCCGGGCGCAGCGCCCAAAATTTTCAAAGCGTCTCGGAGAAGCTCCGAGCACCCCGAACAGCCGGGCGCAGCGCCCAAAATTTTCAAAGCGTCTCGGAGAAGCTCCGAGCACCCCGAACAGCCGGACGCAGTGTCCAAATATTTCGGAGCGTCTCGGAGAAGCTCGGAGCACCCCGAACAGCCGGGCGCAGCGCCCAAAATTTTCGGAGCGTCTCGGAGAAGCTTGGAGCACCCCGAACAGCCGGGCGCAGCGCCCAAAATTTTCGGAGCGTCTCGGAGAAGCTCCGAGCACCCCGAACAGCCGGGCGCAGCGCCCAAAATTTTCGGAGCGTCTCGGAGAAGCTCGGAGCACCCCGAACAGCCGGGCGCAGCGCCCAAAATTTTCGGAGCGTCTCGGAGAAGCTCGGAGCACCCCGAACAGCCGGGCGCAGCGCCCAAAATTTTCGGAGCGTCTCGGAGTAGCTCCGAGCACCTCGAACAGCCGGGCGCAGCGCCCAAAATTTCGGAGCGTCTCGGAGAAGCTCGGAGCACCCCGAACAGCCGGGCGAAGCGCCCAAAATTTTCGGAGCGTCTCGGAGAAGCTTGGAGCACCCCGAACAGCCGGGCGCAGCGCCCAAAATTTTCGGAGCGTCTCGGAGAAGCTCCGAGCACCCCGAACAGCCGGGCGCAGCGCCCAAAATTTTCGGAGCGTCTCGGAGTAGCTCCGAGCACCCCGAACAGCCGGGCGCAGCGCCCAAAATTTCGGAGCGTCTCGGAGAGGCTCTGAGCACCCCGAACAGCCGGGCGCAGCGCCCAAAATTTTCGGAGCGTCTCGGAGAAGCTCGGAGCACCCCGAACAGCCGGGCGCAGCGCCCAAAATTTTCGGAGCGTCTCGGAGAAGCTCCGAGCACCCCGAACAGCCGGGCGCAGCGCCCAAAATTTTCGGAGCGTCTCGGAGAAGCTCCGAGCACCCCGAACAGCCGGGCGCAGCGCCCAAAATTTCGGAGCGTCTCGGAGAAGCTCGGACCACCCCGAACAGCCGGGCGCAGCGCCCATAATTTTCGGAGCGTCTCGGAGAAGCTCCGAGCACCCCGAACAGCCGGGCGCAGCGCCCAAAATTTCGGAGCGTCTCGGAGAGGCTGTGAGCACCCCGAACAGCCGGGCGCAGCGCCCAAAATTTTCGGAGCGTCTCGGAGAAGCTCGGAGCACCCCGAACAGCCGGGCGCAGCGCCCAAAATTTTCGGAGCGTCTCGGAGAAGCTCCGAGCACCCCGAACAGCCGGGCGCAGCGCCCAAAATTTTCGGAGCGTCTCGGAGAAGCTCGGAGCACCCCGAACAGCCGGGCGCAGCGCCCAAAATTTTCGGAGCGTCTCGGAGTAGCTCCGAGCACCCTGAACAGCCGGGCGCAGCGCCCAAGATTTTCGGAGCGTCTCGGAGAAGCTCGGAGCACCCTGAACAGCCGGGCGCAGCGCCCAAAATTTCGGAGCGTCTCGGAGAGGCTCTGAGCACCCCGAACAGCCGGGCGCAGCGCCCAAAATTTTCGGAGCGTCTCGGAGAAGCTCGGAGCACCCCGAACAGCCGGGCGCAGCGCCCAAAATTTTCGGAGCGTCTCGGAGAAGCTCCGAGCACCCCGAACAGCCGGGCGCAGCGCCCATAATTTTCGGAGCGTCTCGGAGAAGCTCCGAGCACCCCGAACAGCCGGGCGCAGCGCCCAAAATTTCGGAGCGTCTCGGAGAAGCTCGGACCACCCCGAACAGCCGGGCGCAGCGCCCATAATTTTCGGAGCGTCTCGGAGAAGCTCCGAGCACCCCGAACAGCCGGGCGCAGCGCCCAAAATTTCGGAGCGTCTCGGAGAGGCTGTGAGCACCCCGAACAGCCGGGCGCAGCGCCCAAAATTTTCGGAGCGTCTCGGAGAAGCTCGGAGCACCCCGAACAGCCGGGCGCAGCGCCCAAAATTTTCGGAGCGTCTCGGAGAAGCTCCGAGCACCCCGAACAGCCGGGCGCAGCGCCCAAAATTTTCGGAGCGTCTCGGAGAAGCTCGGAGCACCCCGAACAGCCGGGCGCAGCGCCCAAAATTTTCGGAGCGTCTCGGAGTAGCTCCGAGCACCCTGAACAGCCGGGCGCAGCGCCCAAGATTTTCGGAGCGTCTCGGAGAAGCTCGGAGCACCCTGAACAGCCGGGCGCAGCGCCCAAAATTTTTGGAGCGTCTCGGAGAAGCTCGGAGCACCCCGAACAGTCGGGCGCAGCGCCCAAAATTTTCGGAGCGTCTCGGAGAAGCTCCGAGCACCCTAACACTTTTCCGCCCTCCGGTCACCTCATCCTTAAAATTTGGTAATCGCTCCATAGCCATAGCTGCCCCATCACTCTGGAATAAACTCCCCCAGAACTGCAACAGTTTTCTGACCCATCATACAAACTCACCGATGCTCCACCGCTTGCAATTTCTGCTTCGGCCTTTCATTCAAAACTGAAAACATTCCTCTTCCACAGATCATATCCTGACACCCCTTCTTCCTTTTCTCTCTCTCTGCTCTCCAACCCCAAACATCACCCACCGTAGCTGCCACGCTGTCTCTCTGCCTGACTCCTGGATCTTGACCTGGAACCGAACCCTTTTGCCTACCGATTTTGTTTTGACTGAGCGCCTGTGAATGAGCTGGTCCCCGCGGTGCGGCTTTCGTTGGGCGCTGTAGAAATCTTGGAATTACGATTACGATTACCTAATCATGTCTCCAGAGATTCCAACGGGTGAATCTTTCGCTTAGCAAAACGGATGAATTTGTCCAAATTGAGAATGACGGGAAGGAGAAGAGCATTTACAGTGGTGTTTCGGAAGGGTTCGGTTTGTATCAGCGTGGCGATTGGAAGCGACGTTCTGACTAACTCGAATGAATGATTTTAAGGAGCAATGAGAGTAACCGAGGCAAGTCGAAATCCGATGATGAATCAGAGAACTTGCGCCGTCCAGCAATCGTCAGTTGAGGATCGCGGTACTGGTGGACGCGAATCGCCGGTTTTCTCCACCATATGTAGTATCGTTAGGGTTATAGTACTCTAGGGTCGGAGCCGCCTGGCCGACATGTCGGTCGGCAGTAGAAACGAAAACTCTTCGGGTGTAGATGTAGACGTTTATTCGACACCAGATGCACAGCCAGAAACGAACTCTCAGGCACGAACTAACTAACTATTTAACATGTAATAACCCACGCTTATATAGTGTTCCAAGGAATGCTTTCCCCGCCTACCATGGGTGCCAGACATGTCCATTTTTGGCAACCAAGTTTTGGCGGGGACTGACCCCATTTGCTGGCGAAGCTGTGCACTAGCCTACGCACCCTTGTGTCAACTCTTCAGCCCTGTACATCTATCTCTCTCGCGATCTGTCTCTCTTGCCCTATTCTTTCTTTCTATATCTCATATTACACCTCTCTCAAGTGCGAAGCCATTTGACCTCTTCACCCTACAGGTGCTTCAGATGGCATTCCTTCTGCCAAGTTTTCAGTTAATTGTTTGTTAATTGTTGGAGTTAGTAATTCTCATTGAAAATGTTATTTTTTCATTTAAAAGAGCAGTCAGTTAATTATTACAATAACTTGTTTGAACATTGTGGTCTATTAGAAAACATGCGCTCATTTTTTAAAATTAAAACTTAGGCCTATATTAATAAACAAGCTTCGAGATTAAACAAAGACTTGGCGACTCTTGGGACTGTATAATGTTGTGTAATCTAATACATTGGAAAATGTGATCTAAACTGAGTCGTATTCGTAGGCACTATCTGATCTATTAGAAAAAGTAGGCTAGATTTTTTAATGAAACCTTGTATTAAATAATAGTCATCTGTCTTCGTTTATATCATGAATTGGTTATAGGTGAACTATATGTAGAACCCATTGAGGTGTGAAGTGACATAGTTTATGTAATACTAATTTTAGCAGGTTTAGTAAAGAGACTGAATAAGAACTTGTGACGTTCGGGACTATATAATCTCATGTTATCTCATACACTTGCAACTGTGATCTAAACTGAGTCGTATTCGGAAGCACTGATCTGTATTGCTCTGAGGAGGAGATTGGAAACAAGCCGACTGAAGCGCTTACACCACACGACAATCCACTCTAATGTCTGGTTGATAGTCAGTCGAGCCCCTCGCATTTGTGGATGCCTTCAGCTCCTAGGTATGTGATGTTGTTCGGACAAACCTCTCATTAAGGGATTGGATTGTTCACGCTCCGTCGAAAATAATACTCCGTTACCGGAAAAGGGCATGAAACTCAAAATTTCATATTACATCGATATGTCCAACTGTTAAATTTACCCATGACATTCGTATATCAAATGGGATATTCTTATATCAGTCAGACTAAGTCAAAATGGCGCCGTAGACTAGCATACTGCCCCATACTGCAGAAAACAGGCGGCAGATATGAACAATAGGGCCTATCCTGAAACGCAGACCCAGACCCAGCTGGTGAGACACACACACACATTTAACAAACATAAAAATATGAATGCAGAAACATTATTGCTTGCACATTTATTTGTCAGATGTCGATAGATGCGGGGTTGTAGTAAAAGGTTTAATGTCTTTGGCGACGGATTTCCGGTGGCGTCTGGTGATAAAAGCCACTACAACCATGAGGCTGCCAGACACAAATGCCCCGCAACCGATGATGGCGAACGCTTTGTTGTAATCGTGAGTCATATCATAAACCCAACCTACACACAAACACTCTATGCACAATTATACGCGGTTGCTTGAACTGAGCTCTCATTGAGGTTTAGAGGCAAAGCCCCTGGTTGAGAGTCACGTGTACAATCCATCTGAATTGGAGGGCTTCTTAATGATAAAATACGTAAATTAGGGTATTTTCCTTGCATTAGTTTTAGGTTCTTATGTTGTATTTTAGTCCTAATTTCACAGCGTTAAACAGTGTTATCGAAAACCCAAAATGCACACAGAACACCCTTATATATGATTGAATGGGGCTCATTAGTTGGGTCTGGGTCTGCGTTTCGGCATATGCCGCCTGTTTTCTGGGTCCAAAAGTAAGGTAATTTAAAATTGTAAAATTGTACACGTTTTTGTATAACGAAAGTATGGCCTCGAACCTATCGGGTTCCTTCACTACCGCTACACGCCAGCTAATGTCCCCGTGCACGGACCGTACTAGCCCGATATTCAAATATCTTAAATAAGCCACGACCGGGACGCGAACCGGGCTTTCTCACGCACGGAGGCTTCCTAGGGGTACGTGCTCACCAATGTAGCTAACTAGGCCAGTAAAGCTCCTGGTTGAGGATCTGAAACGGAGAGTTTCTTATTAACGAAATACATAATTTAGGGTATTTTTCTAGCATTAGTTTTAGGTTCGTATATCGCATTTTCGTCCAGATTTTATAGCTTTATATGCTTTACAAAAAAATTCATCGTGTCTAGCTAGGTCAGCGTTTGTAGAAGGATTAATGGTGACAAAGGTTGTAATAAATAAATGTTTCCTTATCATGATCGGGATTCAATCGTCTTGATTGTTTGTACTTGCATATATGAATAGGTCTATATGTTATAAATAATAAAGAATAGTGTAGAATTAGTGATTATTTCAAATAGAAGATAATTCTGTTATATCTTCTCATTATTGGTGATTTAAACTTCTTGCATAATTCACACGTGACCGCACTTGACTCTGTCAAATACTACTCACCAATGAGGGGCGGTGATGCGAGTTTTCCAAAACCTCCAGTAAACTGCAGAATTGCTAAAGACTTCGGCAGAAGGGCCACACCCAATAAGTCTACTGCGATGACGGTAAAGACAGTGATTGTCAAACCTTGAAAAAGAAAAAAATCTACATCAGCATTAAGAGGCATCTGCCAGTCCGGTTAGCTCCAGACTTTTCGCAGACTGTAGCGTACAGCATCTCATGTCTATGGAAAGCATCTGCTTATCACTAAACGATTTTCAAACAGTTACAGTTAATTCCAAAGAGCTGTGCAGTACAACTAAGTAAATTTCAGAGACTCCCGTTCACACGTAAAAAAATTTTGCAGGTTCTAACGTTCGTTTGTAAAGGATCTTCAGAGTATTATTCTTACGCAAATAATTGTCAATGAGCCACATTCATATCTAAATGAATTTCAAATACTCTAGTTTATTCCGAAAAACATTGAGTGTCTTTGTTCACATGAAAACGAAATACGAAATTTAAAGAGTCTCAATTTCATAACAAGAGGAATTTCGGCGAGTCTTATTATAATATGCAAATAAATTTCAAAGAGTCTAATGTTCATACCTATATGAATTCCGAACAGTACAACAGACGTCATCGTTCCAGTGATTCCTGGATCGAGGAAGAGAGCGACGATTGAGAAAAATATACAAAACATTCCGGTGCTGAAAACCAGAGAAGAGTTTACCTTTGGAAGGTTTGCAATGAAGGAAACTGCCACCCTGGATACCAAGGATGTGATGCTGATCAATGTCATTGCGGCTACTGCTTGGTCACCGCTGAGACCGACTTGGATTGCTCTATTGAATGTGTGCTGCATGTAACCGATCAAACAAATCGAATGCAGAAAGCAGACAGCGACGTAAATAGAATACACTGCGTGACGCAAAATAGAAAAGTCAAAGGTTTCTTTCAGGTAATTCAGAATCATCTGACATGATAATCTGGGTCGGCTGGTTCCAGAAGTGTGCTTTGACTGTGAGGCGAATCTAATCGGTGTGCGGAAAAACAAGCAGAGTGGAATGCGTTGGGCGTTAATAGCTCCGAGGATGAGGAAGGCGCCACGCCAGCCGTACGACTGGATTATAACATTCGTCAAGATTGAGCCCATTATGCCTCCGACGCTGAAGCCAAGCCAACCGATTCCGCTCGCCAGGGTCCGGTTACGACTGAATCTCTGCTGGACAATGATACCCGCCGCTAGCAGAAAAAGACCGTTTCCTGATCCTAAAAGGACCAGAACACTAGCTCACGCAATGAAATAAAAACGTACGAATAAAATACTGAATGAATCAATCTGGAAATCAAACAAATCTTACAATCCAAATCAAACAATCAATTTATCAAGCGACAGAGTAAAATAAAAACAACCTTAAGAAGCTTATTCCTTGTTTGAGTTCTTTGTCCTACTTTTCTTATAGCACAGCCGACATTTGCTTGATCAGTTGGCTTACTTTATATCCAGGAATGACAGTGGTATTCACTGGTGGCATGGACGCATATTGCCAATGCGTTTACCTGGTGCATCATCTTAAACCGAAAACCCTTTGCCAAGCCACAAAACCTGTAAGAAAGGTTGTCGAGTTGCATTGCTGTCTCCTATCTGAAGGAAATATAGTGAAGAATATTTCGCACCGAGGTATTGTTTAGATATTCTTTAACACCCGGATAATGCCAAGAAAAAATGAAGGTTCAAGAAGGCGCGTGATGGGCCTGTATTAGCTTTCTTTGTCTTACTTTTTCTTTCCTTTACTTCCATTATCTCACAATCACGTAATATTAACAAATTCCGAAGTAATCGAGATACATGAAAGTGAACGCGTGTATGTTTACCTGCAATTACTCCATAGGTGAAGTAGATCGTCGTTAGATTCGGAGCTAGACAGCTCAGGGACATTCCCAGTGTAAAGAGCAGACAACCAACGACACTGGGCAAACGACATCCGTACGACTGGATAGGATAAATGGCGAACAGAGCTATCGATGACAACAGAAACAACATGCGTCCGGTTTATACAAACTCAAAGACTCTTCACCCATGCGCGCCTGCACATAAAGCAAAGTGGGGCGATTGCCCATCCTAGATTTCATTTATAAACCCAACAGGCCTGGACCAGGTTACATCTCGTTTTCGAATTTTGACTCTTTCCCGTCTGTAATAATTTTGTGAGCACCATTTCCGTCTGTGTATAAATATCATCATCGACATTATTAAATATCATCGTAAACAACTGGAGCAGCAACGCCTTAATCGTTTCATCACCTAGAGTCTATTGCCTCGTGATTCTCGACAGACTTCAATCTAGTGTTAATCTAGTAACATTAACCCTTGAGATCTCATCCAGGCCCAAAAATTTAGTGACCCTTGCCTAGACATCGTAATGTCTGGCCTTGGCCTCTGCCGTATAGCATCTGGTATTGGCATCATGATTTAAGACCTCGGGCACGGAGGCCAAAATTTTAGAATCAATATTGTTTCTTTGTTAACTGTTAACAACTAGGTGCTACTTGATAGTTTGGACTCGGCTATGCCATATAAGCGGCCGCCTATATACAGCGAGCCATCTTATCTGCAACTGATCAAATGTGTCTGAGAGTTTGCCCTTTTATTTTTGGGCAAGTCTTATGAATATGTAAAGTAAAGCAATGGAAATCAGCGCAATCCCTCACACTCACACAAATGCAGCGTCTGGGGATCGGCTAATTCACCAGCAATTAGTAATAACGAAATCAGTATGAGCCGAAGTGTCGTGTCAGTTTCAATGCCAGGTCAAAATTTAGAGTGGTTAGCATCCATAGTGTTTGCTGTTCATCTTTGCATTAGCATTGTATCAGCATCTGTACCTCAGTATGCAGCAGAGATGAGTCGTAGCGTTGTCTCTAAGGCATTACTGACATGCACGAACACCCCTATACCTCGACAAGCGAGACCGAGACGAGACCAGAGAAGTCGTGCACCGAGATGAGACCGAGCAACACGGTAGCCAATATGTGAGAAACGAGACGTTAACTACATCTCGAGACCATGATGTCGAAATTGCTAGTTCAGTCTGCTAGTTTGTAAAGGCGGCCACATTTGTTTTCACTGAAAAACAGTGGTTTCGTAAATACTTGCCCGAGGTGCTTAGACTGTGATATATAACCGCCATATGTAACTGACAACCAGAACTAACAACAGCATCAGCACTCAATACTAGACAGTGACGCAGAGACAGAATGTTTAACCGCAATTTGTAACTAACCCCACCTTAAAAACATATTTAATGAGTCCCTATCATGAGGATGACAATGCAATAAGCTTAAAGCTTCAGTAAGGGGCCAACAGAAATATTTACTTTAAACTTGGTTTTTGATTACACATTATATGGTGAGATAATTAATTAAGTGCGAGCCTATCACTAAAATAAATTGGATAAATATGCAGGCAATTTTCAGGTTTTCGACCTCAATATTGAAAAAGCAAACACGAAGAAAAGAATTACAATTATCAATCATATGCTGTACTAGACATAGAACCATGCATAGTTATAATATTGCATAGAACGAATAACAGTGAGCAAAGATTATAAACTGCGAAGAGGGATCGCGTGAAAACGGGGCATCAGATAGCAAATATTATTGATTTCACAGAATGTTCACCTACACAGCCACGTTCTTTGCACCCTTAACTGACCCTCATTGAGCCTCCGGAGACAGTTAGTGGCCAGGTGTGCTCCCTCTATAGTGGGCCCAACAAAGGTGGCTATTCCGGATATAAATTATTTAATGATTGATTATTTCGATAAATAAATATATGAATTCTATAAACATTACCGCGGTATTACCGCAACTTTATTTCTCATTACCATGGTATTACACTCCACTGTTTACCTGTTACTGCCCTTCGCCTTTTCTTCCTCTTATCTGTCTTTCCGCTCCAATCCCAAACACCATCCACCGTAGCTGCCACGCTGTCCCTCTGCCTGACATTTGCATCTCGATCTGAACTGAACCTCCTTTGCCTTTCGATTTTGTTTTGACTGAGCAAATGTGAATAAGCTGGTCCAAATGACGTGGCTTTCGTTGGGCGTTGTAGTTTCGGGATTACGATTGCGATACTGCACCGTTCCAGCCATTTTTTCAAATTCAACCGCATTTCAGCGAAATTACCGAGGTTGCCACGGAATTACCCCGCTAACCGTTAACCTGTGAAGCTATTCTCTGTGCATTTTAAAGTCTATAGTTGGGCTGAGTGATTGAAGCTGAATATGGGGGAAAAGGAACATCGGGGAGCTGTTGGGAAAAAAGTGAAATGAAGATTATACCAATGATAAAGCACATGAATTGCAAAAAGGGGATATGATGTGCCAGCAATGTTGGCAGAAGCTCTGTACCACTGACAAAGATAATTCCGGCCTCGCGTTAATTCATCCTGTCTGATCATGTATAGCCTAACCTTTGCAATTTACAGCTCATAAAGCTTTGGCTGCAGTTCACGCCACCATTTTACCACCGATAATTATAATGTATAAGCGGAGACAGGCAGCAGTTCGCGAAGGCTCCCACGCATCATGCTGCCTCTAATATACGCATTATTTAAAGAATCATGTAGAGGAAGTTCGGAACAAGATAATATCTCTAAAGATACAGCAAACTAACACTAAAGAACGATCTTTTATCTTGAGGAAACGTTATTTTTCTTAAATGGAACTAGAATACGTACTGAGGGACAAGCAAAGCAAGTTTTCGCATCGGTTTTAAGCGTCACCGTATATCTTACTTTGGGACGATTAGGTCTAAGCCCAGTGCACTGTACTGTACGCCATTGGCAAACCAGTTTTTGTTCAAATTCTTTAAGCGGTATGATTATATAGTAGTTTGGACTGAAGAATATATTTACCTACCGACTATGGCTTGGAAGAATCCGTTAATAGAGGAGCACCATCCGACAGCCGCTGTCGTTGCCTCGAAATGTTCCACGAGATACGAATAGAAGACTCCGAACGCAGCGATATCAACCGCAGTTATTGAGTTACTAAGAAAAACGCATGCTAGTACGCCCCAGTCAGCCAAGCTTTCTTTTGGAACGACGTTTGCTTCGCCGGCTTCCCCTTGTTTTGACGTGGCGCTTAACAGTGACTCGCATTCAAGGTGTTCTGGAGAACATTTCTGTTTGTCCATCGTTGCGTCTCCGCTTCCAAGCTTCAGAATAACTGTCGATGGTGTGGTCTCAAATTTCGAAGGAAGAGAATCGACAGATCTGGATTGCCTTTCGGTAGTTTCTAAGTCAGTTTTCATGGCTCAGATTTGATGCGTCTTAACACAAAAAGCGATTACAACCTGCAAACGAATCAATAAGCCTAAATTTTGTCATAAAATGCTGGTCCAGCATGCATATTAAAACTTGTCTGCACATTCACAAAATCTCATTTGCTATAGAAGGGGTCGATTGGAAATCGGTTTCCATCAGCAATTATCCTGACGTATAAGGTGATCTTGCAATGATTTACGAATAATTTTATAATTTGGTTCATATCCATTTATTGCCCGTTAACTTACGCTTGTTGTCATGTTATGTTATTTATCTTTTTGCTAGTTCCTGTGTTCCGATGCAGATAACAAAGTAGTTAATGCACAATGACTGACCAACAGCAGATAGAGTAACAACTACACAAAGTTGTGGGCTTTCGTCTATCATCCAGGACAGTGACGCCGAGACCGACACTACATCCCTGTCGTGATGCATATACGAGGGCCAACATTTGAAATGTCGTGCAAGACGCCAACGATTGAATATATATAATATATAGGTTCATATAGGCCGGTGCTTTTAATGGCCCTAAAGCTGACACACGTCAGAACCTTGTCCAAAGTCGAAGACTTCGGATCCATCCGCTGATCATCAGCAGAATATTTATCGACGTTGAACGGTTATCGATATTTTTGGACCTCACTAAACATTTGTCTATTCCACATACATCTAAGGTATCATTAATATTTGTAAGACCTTTTAGCTTCCTTCCAAAGTCACGCAGTTGAAGCCAGCTGAACCGCAACTTGTTTCACTGTAGTCTTATAGAAGCCTCAATTGTATCGATTGTCTAGCAGTACAGTATACGCATCAGTTAGGCTTGTACTTTGATCTAACTTACATCAGGATTGGTACGTCATGCCCTTAGGCCGATGGCTAGCAGCACAGTGAAATGCATGTGGCGTACTTAGAACGCATAGTCTATATATAATGCATATTAAAGGCCAACATAAATCCTATAATATGCAGTTCCAGCTCAGGAGCTCTCGTTGAAGGTCGCAGTCTTCGCCTTTGTACTTTATTTGACTTGGAGGAGCCAGACAGAAAAAACACCGAAAGGATTCAACTTTGCACTGTGGTTTTAGAGCAGGATAAGTGAGTGAGTAATACCAGATCCAAACAGAAGACGTTGAATTATCGAATCCATTCGTTACTCAAGATAACATTGACCTAGATACGACTACTTACAAGCGAGACTAGGCTCAAATCTCTTCACTATTACGACCTATCTATAAATATCTAAAAATAAACTCGGGTACTTGAGCCAACGAGAAAAGTTTCGCGTATCGAAGAGCCAAATGAAAAATATTCTTGCATGAAGACGAAACTTTTCGGGAATCTTGTCTGTTCTACGAAGAGGTTCAGCCACAAAGCGCCCTTACATTAAAACCGTGGTATTCTGGACTCACGTTTTCATATCTTCGACCCATTACGGCAAATAACATTTATGTAAAGTGTTTTTTTATATCTATCGATATTTACCGTATTAGGCCTATATATTAAAATTGAGTGTATTAGTTCATAAAAATAGCAATATTAAACCCAACACATGCTAACATAAATAATATTTTTGTTAAATGTAACCATATTTTTCCAAACAAAAATATTTAGTTCGAACAGTGGTATTGTTTCACATTTTTGCAAATCTCTTTAATGTCTGGCTTAACAGAAGACAATTGGATTCTCATTTCAGCTTCTGTATTCAATCTGTTGCGATATGTTGTTGGGTTGAAGTGTATGAATAAAATCCGGGAGAGAATGAGAGTGAGAAAGGCAGCTAACGCCCTAGAATAATTAAGAAATAATTTAGACCTCACTAACCCCATGAGTGGTCTCGGGGATCCCTAGGGGTACCTAGACGACACTTTGAGAACTGCACTTCTAGACATTACTTTCAAGTGTCTAGCGTGTCTTTTGCGTGCACTCGGAGTCCATTGCTTGTTTCTTTCGCTTGCTATTTACACCATTCATTCACACCATTCGGCACCTTTTTTACTGTTCTTGTAGACCTACCACATGTGTAGAATAATACTGTCTTCGGCTGAACGTTCACTTGTCTTCTTCGTTAATTGGAAAACTTTTCTTTCCCGCCAACGTGAGAAATATAAATTTTATATTCCGTTATAATTATTGTTATAAATCTATCAGAATAATACATTATCACAGTATAGATGCCTCAGATGGATTCCTTCTGTCTACTCTTCAGTTAATTGTTGGAGTTAGTAATTTTCATTTAAAGTGTTAATTTTTAATTTAAAAGAGCAGTCAGTTAATAAATAATAACTACAATAACTATTTTTAACATTGTGGCCTATTAGAAAACGTATGCTCATTTTAAAAATTAAAACTTATGTTAAGTAAAAGTCTTCCGTCTTCCTTTGTTAAACTAGCCTCGAGACTGAACAAGGACTTGGTGAGTTTTATGCTGTATAATCTCGTGTAATCTCATACATTGGAAAATGTGTTCTAAACTGAGTCGTATTCGGAGGCCCTGATTTATAATAGCTGAGGAGGAGATTGGAGACAAGCTGATTAAAGAGCTTGCAGTACACGACAATCAGAGCCGGCCTTAGGTATAGGCAGAGCAGGTAGTTGCATGGAGTGCCACAATTTAAGGTCGCCATTTTCCCCAAAAGTTGTGTTTTATGTTCTTATGTTATTCAATCATCCTTTCAATGATTTTTCATTTGATTTCAAAAATTTTCTTAATCGCAATCTGACCATGACATAGGGCGATTTGATCACTAATAAATTGAGAGTGAAGGACTTGCTCAAGATCCCTACACAGTAACCGCCTACCACGCTTGCACAGCATGTCTCGCAAATCGCGAGACGAATAAGGACAGGTGGCCGGTGTTGCACTCTTCAAGTGCCGGTGTTAGCAGTCTGTTCAAGGCTGGGCGATTGCTGGCGATGAATCCGATGCCAGAACAGCCAGATTCCGTGCACATCGGGGTTGGCAGCCATCGGCGCCCGGCTCTGCAGCCTCGGGCTGTCCGTCTGGCAAATTATTGAGTCAATATGCATACCAAACGCAACGGTCCAAAGTTGGCCCAAGGGTGCGCTATCGTACGCAGACGGCAGGCTTAGAAGTTTGCTAAGAGTGTACGTTGTACGCTTCAAGCTATCCTATCCTTAATAGGCATCTTCTACGCACTGATGGACCAAACCTGTGTAACACGAGAAAAACGAAGAAAAACACGCCCACCAGAGTTAAACACGCGACTGACTGCAAGAAATACGATAGTTATTCACATCTTTTCCATTTTGTTTTTGCAGACGTTGTATTGCCAAATTTGATTCTTTTTTAAATGCAGTCTAATCTTTAGTTTTAAATAGAGTTCTCTTAATTTTTGAAAATCTTAATTTAAGAACATAATATCGATAACTTTACAGATTTTATAGTTTTGGTCTTATTGTCAAAAAGGGTAAAAGGATAAGATAATAATGCCAAAACCCATGAAGCGTCAGAAATTATCGGATGCACAATCTTGTAAGAAAAAACTGCCTAAAGAAGTTAATATCAAAAAGCGGAAGGGTTGATAAAACGTTTATTCCTAGAAAATTTATGTTAAATTTATCACTTTCCGTTATCGTTAGAAGCTATTAAAATTGATGTCTATGATTAAATAACAAACAATTTAGAAACAATCATATCTTGAGCAGATCTTATTGTTTTGTAACAGTTGAGAAGTAATAAGTCAAGCCACAGTCCTCAGATTTACAGAGTTTTCGATGGCATAATTAAAAACTAAAAATGCTTGTAATTAGGTGGGGTCGGTGGGCACCAAAACGTATACTTTGCCTGGAGCGTCATTGAGGCCGCCCATGACGACAATTCACCTTAATGTTTGGTTGATAAATTTTCAGCTGAGCCATTCGCATCTGTAGGTGACTTCAGCTCCTAGGTATGTGATGCTGTTCAGAAAAACCTCTCAGTGGCGTAGTATTTCTGCTTCGTCGAAAATACTACTCCGTTTCCGGAAATGCGCATGAAACTCAAAATTTCATATTACATCGATATGTCCAACTGTTAAATTTACCCATGTCATTCGTATATCAAATGGGATATTCTTATATCAGTCAGACTAAGTCAAAATGGCGCCGTAGACTAGCATACTGCCCCATACTGCAGAAAACAGGCGACCTATTCCGAAACCCAGACCCAGACCCAGCTGATGAAACACGCACACTTTCACAAACATCTAAAAATATGAATGCAAGGACATTATCGCTTGCTACATTTATTCGTCAGATGTCGCCATATGCGGGGATGCCTTCGTTGCGGTAGAAGATTGGTTGTCTTTGGCGATGGATTTCCGGTGGCGTCTGGTGGTAAAAGCCACGAAGACCATGAGGCAACCAGACACGAATGCCCCGCAGCCGATGATGGCGAACGCTTTGTTGTAATCGCAAGTCATATCATAAACCCAACCTACACACAAACACCCTATGCACGATTATACGCGGTTGCTTGAACTGAGCTCTCATTGAGGTTTAGAGGCAAAGCCCCTGGTTGAGAGTCACGTGTATAATTCCTCTGAATTGGAGGGCTTCTGTATGATAAAATACGTAAATTAGGATATTTTCCTTGCATTAGTTTTAAGTTCTTATGCTGCATTTTAGTCCTAATTTCACAGAGTTATACAGTGTTATCGAAAACCCAAAATGCACACACAACACCCTCATAAACGGTTAAAGGGGGCTCTGCTGGTTACGCCTCAGCGGGGTTCAAATGTAAAGTAATTTAAAATTGTAAAATTGTACACGCTTTTGTATAACGAACGTATGGCCTCGAACCTATCGGGTGAGATCCTCCACCACCGCTAACCGCTAGCTAATGTCCCCGTGCATGGACCGTTCTAGCTCGAGATTCAAATCTCTTAAATAAGCCACGACCGGGACGCGAACCGGGCATCCTCACGCACAGAGGTTTCCTAGGGGTACGTGCTTACCGATGTAACTAACTAGGCCAGTAAAGCTCCTGGTTGAGAGTCTGAAACGGAGAGTTTCTTATTAACGAAATACATAATTTAGAGTATTTTTCTAGCATTAGTTTTAAGTTCGTATATCGCATTTTCGTCCAGATTTCATAGCATTATATCCTTTATAAAAAATTCATCGTGTCTAGCTAGGTCAGCGTTTGTAGAAGGATTAATGGTGACAAAGGTTGTAATAAATAAATGTTTCCTTATCATAATCGGGATTCAATCGTCTTGGTTGTTTGTACTTGGATATATAAATAGGCATATATGTGATAAATATAGAATAGTGTAGAGTTATGTATGTAGTGATTATTTCAAATAGAAGGTGATTCTATTATATCTTCTCATTATTGGTGAATTAAACTTCTTGCATAATTCACACGTGACCGCACTTGACTCTGGCAAATACTACTCACCAATGAGGGGTGGTGATGCGAGTTTTCCAAAACCTGCAGTAAACTGCATAATTGCTAAACACTTCGGCAGAAGGGCCACACCCATCAGCTCAACTGCGATGACGGTAAAGACAGTGATTGTCAAACCTTGAAAAAGAAAAAATTCTACATCGTCATCAAGAGGCATATGCCAGTAGGTTAGCTCCAGTTTTTTCTGCAAACTATAGATTGCAACATCTCATGTCTAAGGAAAGCATCTGCTTATCACTAACGAATTCACAGTTTTGTATGGCAGTGAATTTAAAAGAGCTGTGTTTTATAACTAAATGAATTTCCGAGACTGCCGTTCACACGTAAACAAATTTTGCAGATTCTATTGTTCATGTTTAAAGGTCTTCAGAGTGATATTCTTATGCAAATAATTGTCAATGAGTCACATTCATATATAATTGAATTTTTATGCCTCAAGTTCAAGCCTAATGATATTTGAGTGTCTTTAGTCACACTGAAAAAAATTGAAAAAGATACTCATATCTATTTGAATTTTAAAGTTTCTTAATTTCATAACAGGAGTTTCGGCGAGACTTATGATGAAATGTAAATAAATTTGAAAGAGTCTCATGTTCATACCTATATGAATTCCAAACAGTACAACGGACGTCATCGTTCCAATGATTCCTGGATCGAGGAAGAGAGCGACGATTGAGAAAAATATACAGAACATTCCGGTGCTGAAAACCAGGGAAGAGTTTACCTTTGGAAGGTTTGCGATGAAGGAAACTGCCACTCTGGATACCAAGGATGTGATGCTGATCAATGTCATTGCGGCTACTGCTTGGCCACCGCTGAGACCGACGTGGATTGCTCTATTGAATGTGTGCTGCATGTAACCGATCAAACAGATCGAATGCAGAAAGGAGACAGCGACGTAAATAGAATACACTGCGTGCCGTAAAATGGAAAAGTCAAAGGTTTCTTTCAGGTATTTCCGAATTATTTGACGGGATAATCTAGGTCGGCTGGTTCTAGAGGTGTGCTTGGACTGTGAGGTGAATCTATTCGGTGTGCGGAAAAGCAGGCAGAGTGGAATGCGTTGGGCATGAATTGCTCCGAGGATGAGGAAGGCGCCTCGCCAGCCGTACGACTGGATTAGAACATTCGTCAAGATGGAGCCCATTATGCCTCCGACGCTGAAGCCAAGCCAACCGACTCCGCTCGCCAGGGTCCGGTTACGACTGAATCTCTGCTGGACAATAATACCCGCCGCTAGCATATAAAGACCAGTGCCAGATCCTAAAAGGAACAGTACACTAGATCACGCAATGAAATAAGAGCGTACGAATAAAATATTGAATGAATCATCTGGAAATCAAACAAATCTTACAATCCAAATCAAACAATCAATTTATCAAGCGACAGAGTAAAATAAAAACAACCTTAAGAAGCTTATTCCTTGTTTTTAGTTCTTTGTCCTACGTTTCTTATAGCACAGCCGACATTTGCTTGATCAGTTGGCTTACTCTATATCCAGAAATGACAGTGGTATTCACTGGTGGCATGGACGCATGTTGCCAATGGGTTTACCTGGTGCATCATCTTAAACCGAAAACCCTTTGCCAAGCCACGAAACCTGTAAGAAAAGGTTGTCGAGTTGCATTGCTGTCTCCTATCTGAAGGAAATATAGTGAAGAATATTTCGGACCGAGATATTGTTTAGATATTCTTTAACACCTGGAAAATGCCACGAAATATGAAGGTTGAAGAAAGAGCGTGATGGGCCTGTATTAGCTTTCTTTGCCTTACTTTTTCTTTCCTTTACTTCCATTATCTCACAATCACGTAATATTAACAAATTCCGAAGTAATCGAGATACATGAAAGTGAACGCGTGTATGTTTACCTGCAATTACTCCATAGGTGAAGTAGATCGTCGTTAGATTCGGAGCTAGGCAGCTCAAAGACAATCCCAGTGTAAAGAGTAGACAACCAACGACACTGGGCAAACGACATCCGTACGACTGGATAGGATAAATGGCGAACAGAGCTATCGATTGACAACAGAAACAACAAGAATCAACCATGCGTCTAGTTTATACAAAGACTCAAAGACTCTTCGGTCTTAGGGCGCCCGTACATAAATGGAAAACTGGGGCGATTGCCCATCCTAGAATTCTATTATAAACCCAACAGGCCGGGACTAGGTTACATCTCGTTTTCGAATTTTGACTCTTTCCCGTCTGTAATAATTTCTGTGAGCAGCACTTCCTTGTATGTTTAAATATCATCATCGACATTATTAAATATCATTTTTAAACAACTGGAGCAGCAACGCCTTAATCGTTTCATTACCTAGAGTCTATTGCTTCGTGATTCTCGACAGACTTCAATCTAGTGTTAATCTAGTAACATTAACCCTTGAGATCTCATCCAGACCTACAGGACAAATTTAGTGGCCTTTGCACTAGGCTTCGTAATGTCTGGCCTTTGCCTCAACATGTGGCATCTAGTATTGGCATCATGATTTAAGACCTCGGGCACGGAGGCCAACAATTTTAGAATCACTGTATTGTTTTCTTGGTAACTGTTAACAACCAGGAGCTACTTCACAGTTTGGACTCGGCTATGCCATATAAGCGGCCGCCTATGTACAGTGAACCATCTTATCTGCAACTGATCAAATGTGTCTGAGAGTTTGCCCTTTTATTTTTGGGCAAGTCTTATGAACATGTAAAGTAAAGCAATTGAAATCAGCGCAATCCCTCACACTCACACAAATGCATCGTCTGGGGATCGGCTAATTCACCAGCAATTAGTAATAACGAAATCAGTATGAGCCGAAGTGTCGTGTCAGTTTCAGTGCCAGGTCAAAATCCAGAGTGGTTAGCATCCATAGTGTTTGCTGTTCATCTTTGCATTAGCATTGTATCAGCATCTGTACCTCAGTATGCAGCAGAGATGAGTCGTAGCGTTGTCTCTAAGGCATTACTGACATGCGCGAACAACCCTATATCTCAGCAAGCGAGACCGAGACGCGACCAGAGAAGTCGTGCACGGAGATGAGACCGAGCAACACGGTGGCCAATATGTGAGAAACGAGACGTTAGCCACATCTCGAGACCAGGATGTCGAAACTGCTAGTTCAGCCTGCTAGTTTTGTAAATGTGGCCATATTTGTTTTCACAGAAATAGCGTAATTGATTAAACACTATCCAGAGGTGCTTAAACTGATATATAACAGTCATATGTAACTCGCAAGAGGAACGAAAATGAGCATCAGCACGCTATACTAGAGAGTGACGCAGGGACAGAAATGTTTAACCGCAACTTGTAACTAATACTACCTTAAAAACATATTTGAAATGAGACCTTTTTTATTTATTCCCAAGGAATAGAAGAAAAGAACAAATACACTGACCATTGTATGGATTGTTGGGATACAAATGGTAGACCCAAAAGCGACCTAAATCCCACTAAATTAGGGCCGCCTATTACAGATAGAAGCAAACATGGCGACAAAAATGTTTAACTGATATTAGGTACATTTGAACAATAAAGAAAGTCTTAACTAAAACTTAACTAAAAAGAAACTAAGAAAGTGGATCATCATTGTGATCTCTATGAAACTGAAAATGACTCATAACTGTGACTTCCAGAAACATAAATAAAAACTTATAGACTAAACAGATATTAGCGTTATAATCAACAGTCTAGTGACATTATTAGGAAATTACGCAGATGCTTTTTAAACAAATACAGACTAGGTAGGTTACGGATTTCTAAAGGTAATTTATTCCAAATTGAGGGACCAATATATTTAGTGTTGAAGTATCTAGTGTTAGTTCTTGCAAAAGTACCACAAAAATTATCCTGAAATCTAGTGGAATAGCTATGAAGTTGAGAGAAGTGTACGAAATAGTTGTCAAATACACAAGGTAATAATCTTCGTTCATAGCGACACATGAATTCTACGATTTGAAATTTATTTATATCATTTATTGTTAAAATATTTAATATTGAAAATAGACTATTAGTGCCTTTTCCACAATGTTATTTAGCAACAATTCTTATAGCACGACGTTGTAACATTAATAAACCCTTGAGGCGAGAGGAATAATTTGTTGCCCAGATAATATTAGAATAAGAAAGATAAGAATATATAAGAGCGTAGTACAAGTTTAACAATATGGGTTGAGGTAATACATGTTTAATGCGATATAAAATACCCAAACCTTTAGCAATTTTCTTCGATATTTGGGAGATATGCATGTTCCATGTAAGATGACTATCAATAAAAACACCAAGAAATTTACAGGAATTAACTTGTTGGATTTGTTGAATGTCAATAAGGACGTGTTGTTCTTGAGTAGATACAATTTTTCTACGAGAATAGAATAATATAAAATAAATTTTGCTTTAGTTAAGAGATAATCTATTTGCCTTAAACTCATAGCTATTAATTCAAGTTCATTATTTAGACTTGTAATTAGTATATCCAAAGATTTATGAGATAAGAAGATATTAGTATCATCAGCAAATTAGAGAAGTGGAATAGGGTAGAGGAATTTGGAGCTTGTTTATATATATTAGAAACAACAACGGGCCTAAAATTGATCCTTGTGGTACACCATATTGGATAGGTTTAAAGACAGACTGGGCACCATTACATCAAACCTGCTGTTGCCTATTGTTGAGATAGCTTTCAGACCATAGTAATGAGATCCCTCGTATACCACAAAACTCCAATTTTTTAGTAGAATAAAGTGATTTACTGTGTCGAAGGCTTTTGCTAAGTCAAAAAATATTCCTAGAGATATTTTATTTTCATCAAAAGCCTGGGAAATTTTATCATGCATATCTAATATAGCCATAGGAGTAGAAAGGCCAGACTGAAGACCAAATTGATTTGGATATAGCAATTTAAATTTTGTAATAAAATCATATAAACGTTTATACATCATCTTTTCCAAATATTTTGAAAAGAACGGAAGGACAGATATTGGTTTGTAGTTATTCACACTTTCTTTATTACCTGATTTAAAAATAGGGGTAACCTTTGCAACTTTTATTCTATTAGGGACAATACCAGTGAGGAATGAACTATTTATTATTTGAGCTAGTGCTGTAGCAATAAGGTGAATAGTAGGTGCTGCCAAATAAGGGTCAATGTCATCAGGACCAGCACTATAAGTAATTTTAATGAGTGTGATATTGCTATAAGTTTTTCTGCAGAACTTTGATATAAAACAAATGACTGAATAGGCGGGTTTTTCAGAAAACTTTGAAAAGGAGTTTTTGATTTAGGAATCTTAAGTGCTAGTGAGTGACCAATACTTGTAAAGTAATCATTAAATTTGTTTGCAATGGAATTGGCATCAGTCACCTTTATCCCATTAGTATCCATACAATCAACAATTTTATCGATATCGCTTGTTTTGACAAGTGAGCGGATGACACTCCACGTCATTTGAATGTTGTGTTGATGTTTAGCAAATTTCTCGGCATAGTATTGTTGTTCAGCTGCAATTTTGATTTGCTTGAATTTATTACGATATTTAACAAATTTAATGAATCCCTCTGATGAGGGCGACGATTAACTGAAGAAAAGAATTACAATTACTAATCACATGATGTACTAGATATAATGCTCCGCAAGCGTGGGCCCAACAAAGGTGGCTATCCCAGATATAAATTATTTAATGATTGATTATTTAAATAAATAAATATATGCATTAAATAGCCATTACCGCGGCATTACCTCAACTTTATTTCTCATTATCACGGAATAACGCTGCCCTGTTTGCCTATTACTTCCCTTCTCCTTTTCTTCCTCTTATCTGTCTTTCCGCTCCAATCCCAAACACCACCCACCGTAGCTGCCACGCTGTCTCTCTGCCTGACTTTTGGATCTCGACCTGAACCGAATCCTCTTTGCCTATCGATTTTGTTTTGACTGAACGCCTGTGAATAATAAGCTGGTCCACGTGACGTGGCTTTCGTTGGGAGCTGTAAAAGTCTCAGGATTACGATTACGATACGGCACAGTTCCAGCCTTTTTCAAATTCATCCCCATTTCAGCGAAATTACCGAGATTATCACCGAATTATCCCGCTAATCGTTAGCCTGTGACTCTATTTTCTATGCATTTTAAAGTCTATAGTTGGGCTGAATGAATGACGCTGAATATGGGGGAAAGGAACATTAGGGAGCCGTTGGTAAAAAGAGAAATAAAGTTTGTACCAGTGATGAAGCACAGGAATTGAAAAGAGGGGGAATGATGTGCCCGTAATGTTGACAGAAGGTCTGTACCACTGAAAAAGATTATTCCGGCCTCACGTTACATATATCCTGCCTGATCATGTACAGCCTAACTTTTGCAAATTACATCTATGAAGCTTTGGCTGCAGTTCACGCCACCACTTCACCACCGATAGCAATAATATCTAAGCTAACACAGGCAACAGTTCGCGAAGGCTGCCATGCACCACGCTGCCTCTAATGTACGCAATCTTCAAAGCATCAGGTAGAGGAAGTTCGGAACGAGATAATATCTCTAGAGGTACAGCAAATTTGCACTACGTAGCTATCTTTTGTCTTGAGGAAACGTTATTTTTCTTAAATAGAACTAGACTTCATACTAGGGGGAAGCATAGTAAACTTTCTCACCGGTTTTAAGCGACACCGTATGCTTAATCGCCTGCCCTGTAGCTTGGCGTTCCGTATCTTCCTTTGGGATGACTAGGTCTAGGTTAATGCAGAGTACTGTACGCCATTGGCAGACCAGTTTCTGTTCTATTTCTTTAAACGGTATGATTATGTGGCAATTTTGGATATAGAATACGTTTGCTTACCGACTATGGCTTGGAAGAATCCGTTAATAGAGGAGCACCATCCGACAGCCGCTGTCGTTGCCTCGAAATGTTCCACGAGATACGAATAGAAGACCCCGAACCCAGGGATATTAACCGCAGTTATTGAGTTACTAAGAAAAACGCATGCTAGTACGCCCCAGTCGGCCAAACTTTCTTTTGGAACGACGTTTGCTTCGCCGGCTTCCCCTTGTTTTGACGTGGCGCTTGACGGTGACTCGCATTCAAGGTGTTCTGGAGAGCAGTTCTGTTTGTCCATCGTTGCGTCTCCGCTTCCAAGCTTCAGAATAACTGTCGATGGTGTGGTCTCAAATTTCGAAGGAAGAGAACCGACAGATGTGGATTGCTTTTCGGTAGTTTCTAAGTCAGTTTTCATGGCTCAGATTCGATGCGTCTTAACACAAAAAGCGATTACAACCTGCAAACGAATCAATAAGCCTGATATTTGTCATAAAATGCTGGTCCAGCATGCATATTAAAACTTGTCTGCACATTCACAAAATCTCATTCGCTATAGAAGGGGTCGATTGGAAATCGATCTCCATAAGCAATTATCCTGAAGCATAAGGTGATCTTGCAATGATTTATGAATAATTTTATAATTTGCACGATATCCATTTATTGCCCGTTAATTAACTCTTGTTGTCATGTGATCTTATTTAGATTTTTTGTTAGTTCCTGTGTTCCGACGTAGATAGCAAATTGGTTAATGCTGTCAATGCCGAATCGCAGGCCATCAGCAGACAGAAATAATTTGTGGTCTTTCGCCTATCAGGCATGGGCATATGACATAAAGTCATCCAGCAGTGAAATCAAATTACTAACTTAAATAACGCTAATGGGACAAAACGGATATCAATGTCACTGATCTCAGGTGGCGTTCTAAGGCGGCATGTCGTAGTATAGTGTACTAAAATATAATTAGCAATTTAGTACCTGCATTCCTTTACTCTGTCGATATAAAGCTTGCTTTTCCCTTCTTGAACACAGTTGATCCCAAGTTCCAGATGCCAAGTTATATTTATTATCAATTGACAAAAGTTATTAATATTTTCATTTCTGCTAATACTACAACTATTACTACTAGCACCAATACTACTAGTACCAATACTACTACTACTAATACTACCAATACCACTAATACCACCACCACCACTACTACTATTACTTCTACTACTACTATTACACAGTACTAAGCTACATTGTACTAAATCTCGTTGGATAAAAACTAGACATTTCAAATGATCATGCGGCTGCAAATGCGCTCAAAATAGCACCTGCATGGCTATTTCGCTACGCAGGCCGAAAGTTGTTATGGTGTATTGAAAATGAGACGTTAGTTCACTCAACAGCGGACTGCAGTTACACGCTGACGAATTTACTATCCTTATTACAGCGTCGTACGCGGTCAACTTATTTCCAGCTATACGAATTCTACATGTGGTTGCACCAATGGGCGGTATTACGATTTTGTGATCTTGTCAAAAACACTGACTCTCGGGACTTGCCCACGATACCAATAACAGGCTAGACTAAGATGAGACCCGATGTATCATGCCTTGAGACCGAGACGAGACTGAGAAATTAGTCATTTCTATCAAGATGGTAGGTAGTTCTCGACAGATACTACATCCCTCTAGTGACGCATAGACGAAGGCCTACGTTTGAAGTGTCGTGCACGACGCCAACGATTGCAGCATATATATATATATATATATATATATATATATATATATATATATATATATATATATATATATATATATATATATATATATATATATATATATATATATATATATATATATATATATATATATATATATATATATATATATATATATATATATATATATATATATATATATATATATATATATATATATATATATATATATATATATATATATATATATATATATATATATATATATATATATATATATATATATATATATATATATATATATATATATATATATATATATATATATATATAGAGGTCGCTGCTTTTAATGGCCCTAAAGTTGACACACGTCAGAACCTCGTCTAACGTCAAAGACTTCTGATCCATCCGCTGACCATCAGCAAAACATTTATCGACGTTGAACGGTTATCGAAATTTTTGGACCTTGTAAGACCTTTTGGCCTCCTTCCAGAGTCACGGAGTTGGAGCCAGCTGAACCGCAACTTGTTTCACTGTAGTCCTGTAGAAGCCTCGACTGTATGTATTGTCTTGCAATACAGCTCGAGTATATGTATCAGTCAGGCTTGTACTTTGATCTAACTTACATCGTGAATGGTACGTCGTGCCCTTCGGCCGATGCCTAGCAGCACAAAGAATTACAGAAGGCTTACTTAGAAAGCATATATATATATATTGGCCTCCAATATGCAATGTTGGAGGCCAATATAAATGCTATATCATGCAGTTCCAGCTCAGGATATGTCGTTGAAGGTCGCAGTCTTCGCCTTTATACTTTATTTGACTTGGAGGAGCCAGACAAGCCCAGATAAAACCGAAAGGAACCAACGTTGCACTTTGGAATCAGGGCCGGCCAAGCGAGTAACATCAAATCCAAACCCGAAGACGTCGAATTATCCAATCCATCCGTTACTCAGGATATCATTGACCTAGATACGACTAATTACAAGCGAGACTAGGCTCAAATCTCCTCACATTTACGACCAACGGATGTATCTAAAAATAAACTCGGGTAGATGAACCAGCGGGAAAGTTTCGCGTATCGGAGGACCAAATGAAAACGATTTGTGGATGAAGACGAAACCTTTCGAGAATCTGTTCATGATCATGTCTGTACCACGAAGAGATTCAGCCATATAAGGCCCTTGCATCAAAACAGTGGTATTCTGGACTCACGTTTGCATAGCTTGGACCCATGACGGCAAATAACTTTGATGTAAAGTGTTTTGGCAACACAAACTTGTAGTTCAGAGTTCTTCCTTCAAGGGACACGATGATGGGATACTCAAGAGACATAATGAGGGGAACCTAGAGACACTGTGTATGAGCCAAGAGACACCGCAGAATTACCATTAGGTACGGTGGAATAATCAAGAAAGATATACATTAGGACAACTAAGAAACACAGTGGAACAGCCAAGAGAGACTGTGGCGTACGGTAGAATGCAGGTTGAATACCTGTGAATTCACAATTTAGCTCAAGCTCTGAATCCAGGTTGGAATGGAGAAGCCGAAACTATAGCCTGACTGAAACGAGGGCCATCGCCAACCAATGTTCGCTACGTGCAGAATTCAGACTTTCGCGACAGTCGTATCTGTTGCCCAAGCGAAATCTCTTTTTCTTTCTTTTTTCTTTCTTTCATTCTTTATTTCTTTTTCTCTCTCTTCACTCTCTCTCTCGTCCTGATGACAAATTTAGCTGAACTTAGCCGTGTCCACGATGCAACGCGAAGCAGTTTAGTCCTAGGCCTCCTGACAAACTGTAAGAAGGCCGAAATTTGCCTCATTCTGTATATCAATAAACCCTGCTGCTCGATAATAATAACGTCAAGATGCTCATCACTTTTATCTATAGAATTTAAGAAATTTGCTTTATTTCCAGACACTTAATGCCTTCCAATGCTCTTGTTACGTCTAGCATCTGCTTATTCTAGATGTGGGGCTGTCAAACTTTTTGGCCAAGAATTTAGCGTGTCTTCTGCGTGCACTCGGAGTCCACTGCATGTTTCTTTCGCTCGCATTTACTCCATTCATTCACACCAGTCGGAACTTTTTTTGCTATTATTGTAGACCTACCACATGTGTAGAGTAATACTGTCTTCAGCTGAACGTTCACTTGTCTTCTTCGTTAATTGGAAAACTTTTCTTTTCCGCCATCGTGAGAAATATAAATTTTATATATTATAATTATTGTTATAATTCTAACAGAATAATACACTGTCACAGTATAGATGCCTCAGATGGATTCCTTCTGCCTAGTTTTCAGTTAAATGTTGGAGTTAGTAATTTTCATTTAAAATGTTAATTTTTAATTTAAAAGACCAGTCAGTTAATAAATAATAATTACAATAACTATTTTCAACGTTGTGGTCTATTAGAAAACGTATGCTCATTTTTAAAATTAATACTTATGTTAAGCAATAGTCTTCCGTCTTCGTTTGTTAACCTAGCTTCGAGACTGAACAAGGACTTGGCGAGTTTTTGTGTTGGTGTAATCTCATACATTGGAAAATGTGATCTAAACTGAGTCGTATTCCAAGGCACTGATTTATAATAGCTGAGTAGGAGATTGGAGACAAGCTGATTCAAGAGATTGCAGTACACGACAATCGGAGCCGGCCTCAGGCATAGGCAGAGCAGGCATGCAGTTTCCTAGAGTGCCGCAATTTAGTGGCGTCATTTCCCCCCAAAAGTTGTGTTTATTGCTTTTATGTTATTCAGTCATTCTTTCAATGATTATTCATTTGAATCAAAAAAATTCTTAATCGCAACCTGGCCATGACATAGAGCTATTTAATTACTAATAAAATTGTGAGTGAAGGACTTGCTCGTATCGTAATCCCAAGATTTCTACAAAGAAAGCCGCGCCGCGGGGACCAGCTTATTCACAGGCGCTCAGTCAAAACAAAATCGATAGACAAAAGTGTTCGGTTCCGGGTCAAGATCCAAGAGTCAGGCGGAGAGACAGCGTGGCAGAAAGAGAGACAGCGTGCTCAAGGTCCCTACACAGTAACCGCCTACCACGTTTGTACAGCATGTCTCGTGAAGGGCGAGACGAATAAGGAGAGGTGGCCGGTGTTGCACTCTGCCAGTGCCGGTGTTATATTATCTCGTCAAGGCTGGGCGATTGCTGGGAATGAATCCGATGCCAGAACAGCCAGATTCCGAGTACATCGGGACTGGTCTCCGTCGGCACCCGGCTCTGAGTCAATGTGTACTAAATCACCGGTCCAGAGTTGGCCCAAGGGTGCGCTATCGTACGCAGGCGGCAGGCTTAGAAGTTTGCTAAGTGTGTACGTTGTACGCTTCAAGCTATCCTATCCTTAATAGGCATCCTCTACGCAATGATGGAGCAAAACCGTGTGACACAAGAAAAACGAAGAAAATCACGTCCACCAGAGTTAAAAACGAGACTGACTGCGGGAAATACGCCAGTTATTCACATCTTTTCTATTTCGTTTTTGCAGACGTTGTATTACCAGATTTGATTGTTTTTCAAATGTACGTAGTTTAATCTTTAGTTTTAAATAGAGTTCTCTTAATTTGTGAAAAATTTAATTAAAATAACAATATCGATAACTTTACAGATTTTATAGTTTTGGTCTTATTGTCAAAAAGGGTAAAAGGATAAGATAATAATGTCAAAACCCATGAAGCTTCAGAAATTATCTGGTGCACAATCTCTTAAGAAAAAACTGCCTAAAGAAGTTAATATCAAAAAGCGGAAGGGTTGATAAAACGTTTATTCCTAGAAAATTTATGTTAAATTTATCACTTTCCATTATCGTTAGAAACTATTAAAATTGATATCTATGATTACATAACAAACAATTTAGAAACAAGCATATCTTGAGCAGATCTTATTGTTTTGCAACAGTTGAGAAGTATTAAGTCAAGCCACAGTCCTCAGATTTACAGAGTTTTCGATGGCATAATTAAAAACTAAAAATGCTTGTAATTAGGTGGGGTCGGTGGGCACCAAAATGTATACTTTGCCTGGAGCGTCATTGAGGCCGGCCATGACGACAATTCACCTTAATGTTTGGTTGATAAATTTTCAGCTGAGCCCTTCGCATTTGTAGGTGACTTCAGCTCCTAGGTATGTGATGCTGTTCGGAAAAACCTCAGTGGCGTAGTGTTTCTGCTTCGTCGAAAATACTACTCCGCTACCGAAAAAGGTTATGAAACACGATCATTTGAAATGTCTAACTGTTAAATTTACCCATGACACGCATATATCACATTGGTTATTCTTATATCAGTCAGACTAAGCCGGAATTGCACTGTACACTAGTATGCACTGTATAGTCCCTTACTACACAAAACCCGCGGCAGATATGAACAATAAGGCCTACTCAAAAACGCAGACTCGGACGTAGAAGCATTCTAAATGCCTAAAACGATATAGTCACACAAAATACGTAAAATATGCATACATAGACATGATCGGGTTTTTTACTACGTTTTTTTGTCAGATGTCGCTAGATGCGGGCTGCTTTCGTTGCGGTAGAAGATTGGTTGTCTTTGGCGACGGATTTCCGGTGGCGTCTGGTGATAAAAGCCACGACGACCATGAGACTGCCAGACACGAATGCCCCGCAGCCGATGATGGCGAACGCTTTGTTGTAATCGTGAGTCATATCGAAAACCCAACCTATACACAAAACATCCTATATACGATTATACGGGCTCTGGGTTACGCTCCAGTGGGGTCCACAGGTAAAGCCTGTCGTTGAAGGTCAATTGCAAAGTTCCTCTGAATCGGAGGCTTTTTAATAATAAAATACGTAATTGAGGGTACTTTTTTGCATTACTTAGTTTTAGGTTCGTATGTTGCATTTTAGTCCAGGTTTCACAGCTTTAAACGCTTCAGGAAAAAATTCATGCATAGCTAGGGCAACGCTTATTTAAGGGTTATTGATGACAGAGCTTGTAATAAATGAGGGTTTACTTAGCATGATCGGGATTGTTTGTACATGCATGAATATATCATAGAATTATGAATATAATCAATATTTTAAACATAAGGTAATTCTATCAACTTTTCTCATAATTTGGCAAATTAATGAAATTCGTGCATAGATGATACATGATCGCATTTAACTTGACTCAGGCAAATGCTACTCACCAATGAGGGGCGGTGATACGAGTTTTCCAAAACCTCCAATAAACTGCAAAACAGCTAGACACTTCGGCAGAAGGGCCACACCCATTAGGTCAACTACGACGACGGTAAAGACAGTGACTGCCAAACCTTGAGAAACAAAGAAACTTCTATATCAGCATCATACATCATCTCCCAGTCAGGTCAGTTCCATTTTTTTCTGCAAATTGTAGGATAGAGCAGCTGATGCCTAAGCTAAACATTGTTTATCGGTAAAGGAATTTCAAACAGTTTGGTGTACAGCAAATTTTAGAGAGCATTGTTTTATATTTAAATAAATTTCAGAGACCCTTATATAGGCAAACAAATTTAGCTGATTTTCATGTCCATGTGTAAAGGTTCTTTCATCCAGGGTCATTCAAGTTCGCATATAAATGTCAGTGACTCACGTTGACATTTAAATGAATTTCAATGTTTCAAGCTCATCCTTAAAGAAATTTCAGTCTTCTATACACTTTTAAATGAATTTGAAAAGTTGTGTTCATAAAACAATTAATTTCAGAGCCGTATTGATAACTACATAAATTTTAAAGAGTCTAAATTTCATATTTAGATAAATTTCAACGAGTCTTATGATCGTACGTAAATGAATTTCAAAGAATCTCATGTTCATACCTAAGTGAATTCCGAGCAGTACTGCGGACATCATTGTCCCGATGATTCCTGGATTCAGGAAGATGGCAACGATCGACAGAAAGTCACAAAACATTCCTGTACCGAAAACCAGAGACGAATTCACCATTGGAAGGTTTGCGATGAAGGACACGGGCACCCTGAATACCAAGGTCATGATGCTGATCAATGTTGCTGCGCCCACTGCCTGGTCACGGCTGAGACCCACGTGGATTGCTCTATTGACTGTGTGCTGCGTGTAACCGTATACACAAAACGAATGCAGAAAGTAGGCAGCGACGTAAATAGAATACCTTGCGTGCCGCAAAATGGAAAAGTTAAAAGTTTCTTCCAGGTATTTCCGAATCACATGACCAAATGTTCTTGGTGGACTGGTTCCAGAAGTATGCTGGGACTGTGAGGTGAATCTCTTCGGCGTGCGGAAAAGAAGGCAGAGTGGAATGCGTTGGGCGTTAATAGCTCCCAGCATAAGGAAAGCGCCTCGCCAGCCGTACGACTGGATTAGAAAATTGATTACGATGGAGCCCAATATGCCTCCGACGCTGCAGCCGAGCCAACCGATTCCGCTCGCCAGGGTCCGGTTACGACTGAACCTCTGCTGGACAATAATACTCGCCGATAGCATATAAAGACCGTTTCCTGATCCTAAAAGAAGGAATAAAACAGTAACTGAGCCTATGTACTGTACTAAAGACCGAACGAATAAATCAAACAATCTGACAGTCCAAATCAACCAGTCAATTCATCAAGTGATAAAGTGAAATAAAACGACCTCAAGAAGTTTTTTCCTTGCTTGAGTTTTTCGTCCGACGGTTCTTGTAATACGCTCGAAACTTCCCTGGCCAGTCTGAATACTGTATAGCCATTAAACACTTTGGTTTTCACCGGTGACATGGAGACAAATTGCTAGTGAGTTTACCTGATGCATCATCTCAAACCGAAAACCCTTTGCCAATTCATAAAACCTGTAAGAGAAGGTTCCCCATTTGCATTGCTTTTTCCTACCTGAAGGAAATTTTTTGAAGAAAGTTTAGAACCGAAATTCTTTAACACGCGGATCATGCCACTTAAGAAGAAGGCTTTTATAAGTGTTTGATGGACCTATATGAGCTTTCCTTGCCTTATTTTTTCTTTCCTTTATTTCTACTACCTTACAATCACATCATATTACCAACTTCAAAAGTAATTGAGAGATATATAAGTGAACTCGTGTGTGTTAACCTGCAATTACTCCATATGTGAAGTAGATTGTTGTTAGATTCGGCGCTAGGCAGCTCAAAGATATTCCCAGTATAAAGACCAGACAACCAACAACACTGGGCAAACGACAGCCGTACGACTGGATAGGATAACTGGCAAACAGAGCTATCGATCGACAACAGAAACAACAACAATCGACGAAACTAAATCATGCATCCAATATAATAAAACTCCAAGGGACTCTTTAGCCATAGGGCTCTCACAATTAGAGGCAAACTGGGGCGATTGCCCCTCCTAGAATTCACTTATGAACACGACAGCCCGCGACCATTTGTACATTCAGTTTCTGTTTTTTCCTCCTCCCCTTCTGCAATAATTTCTGTGAGTTTCGATGGGTTTAGCAGCCCTTCCGTCTGTGTTTAAATATAATCAACATCCACATCAATAGCGTCATATTCAACAACTGGACCAGCACCACCTTCATCATCGTGTCATCAGCTAGATAGAGAGTGTTGCCTCTGTATTCTCGACAGACTGCAATTTAGTGTCAGTCTAGTAACATTAAGCCTCGAGGCCTCGCTTAGGCCTACAGTCCAAATTTTGTGGCCTTTACTTAAGCATCTTTATGTCTCGGGTCTGGTGTCCAAAAATTTTAGAATCATTGTATTGTTGTGTTGGTGACTTTTAATTACTGGCTGCTACTTTACAGCTTGGATTCTGCTAGGCCATATTACCAGCCGCTTATACAACCGAACCATCTTATCTACAACAGGCCAAATGTGTCCGAGAGTTTAATTGTAGGCAAGTCTTACGGATATGTAAAGTAAAGTAATGGAAATCTGCGCAAACTTTGAGACCCACAAAATACTGGGTCAGGGAGACCGGCTAATTTACCAGCACTTAATAAAATCAAATCAGCATGATCAGAGGTGTCGACTCTGCTCGCGGTTACACTACTGAAACCGCGATTTCCAGTTCGTAGACTGCACTTATAAGTCTGGAATTCGAAAATGTTAAACCGGAGAACAAACTATGCGTTGCAAGTCGGTCAGTTAAAAATGGCGGTCTGGTTTCGGTTATACGCAACCAAATACCGTCCAAAACGCACAAAATGCAAAGCAGCTTTAAGAAGAAAGCTTCTAAACAGGGACTTGGATACAGTAGATTATTCCAATCACACGAGATCTGTTGATAAAATTCCTGCATGAGGAACCTTTTTATGCAAAGAGCTTAAAGCACAGAGGAAAGTCATTTGGCTGCCGGACATGCGCAGGTTTCTTTATATGTGTGGTCCAAAATATACGGCAGGATACCTCTCCATGGCCTTTAGCAAATAGTAAAGTTCATATTATGCCGCTGTTTGCACGTATCGATCAAAATTTAATATTTAGTTAATCCAACTAGTTTGTAAAAGGGAAACATTCGTTATTACAGAAAAGGCGAGATAATGCACTTGAGAGGCACTTAGAAAGCAATACATTACCGCCTTCGGTTACCATGGTAGACAATATTAGTACCTATGACACCCAAAATGCACTGAGCGTTTAGTACCAATCGCCGGCAGCTGCAACAAACAGACGCATGAGTATTTTGCAAAGTTTGGGATGGATGAGTATTTTGCAAAGTTTGGGATGGATGAGTATTTTGCAAAGTTTGGGATGGATGAGTATTTTGCAAAGTTTGGGATGGATGAGTATTTTGCAAAGTTTGGGATGGATGAGTATTTTGCAAAGTTTGGGATGGATGTGCTTGAGCTGAATGAGGAGAGCAACAGACTCCAGTGACTCGTGCAGAAGGAAAGAAATAAAAGTTGAAGAAAAATACAAGCGACACATTGCATGAATCGAGAAGAGAGCAGAGATACGCCCGCAGTGTTTGCAGAAGTTCTATGCAGCTGACAAAGATGATACAGGTCCAGTGTTACAAACATCTTGCCTGATATAGCTTTTCGATCTACAGCTTAGGCGGCATTGCGCTGCATTGCATCAGTCCCGATAGTTATAATGTCTTAGCGAACACAGGCAGGAATTCGCGTAGGCTCTCATGCACCACGCAGCCTTTTATGTACGGAGCCTTTTAAGGGATATCTAAAAAGTTCGGACGAGGTAAAAACCTCTGTGAAACAGAAAATTATCTCCATGAAACATCTGTTACCTTGAGAAAACAAACGTGATATTCTGTAGAGAGAATAGATTGTATCTTGAGGAAGAATGTTTTTCACACAGTTTAAAAACGTTATGTTAGGGCAATGATTAGGAACGACTGCGATTCTCAAGTCTAAGCGCTTTGCATCTTATTTAACGATAATTAGGCCTAAGCTTAGGCCTAATTATCGTAAGCCATAGGGAGACCAGTTTTTGTTCAATTTGTAAGCGGTAAGATTACGTAGTAGTTTAGACTGAAGAATGCATTTACTTGCCGACAACAGCTTGGAAGAATCCGTTAACAGAGGAGCACCATCCAACATCCGCTGTCGTTGCCTCGAAATGTTCCACCAGGTACGAATAGAAGACTCCGAAACCAGCGATATCAAGCCCAGCTATTAAGCAACTAAGAGCAACGCACGCTACTACGCCCCAGTCAGCCCAGCTTTCTTTTGCTACGATGTTTGCTTCGCTGGCTTCACACTGTTTTGGCGAGGTGTTCAACGGTGACCCGCATTCAAGGTGCTCTGCAAAACTGTTCTGTTTGTCCATTGTTGCGACTCCGCTTCCAAGCTGCAGAACAACTGTCGATGGCGCAGTCACAAATTTCGAAGGAAGAGAATCGACAGATGTGGATTGCTTTTCGGTATTTTCTAAGTCAGTTGTCATTCTCCAAATTTTTAAGCTTCTTTCGACAAAACGCGTTTACAACTTGCCGACGAAGCAATAAGCTTAATGTTTGTCATAAAATGCACGCTCATCAAATATATTAAAACTTATCTGCTCATTTAAAACATCGTTTTAAAACTTCGCTTTAGATGGCATGGATTTGCGACCGATCTCCATTATCGATCTTCCTGAAGCATTTTCAACTGTCACTTCTTGAAGTGTCTCGCAAGACGACAGCGATTGCCACCTACATATAGACCCACTGGTTTTTAGTAACCTTGGAGTCGACATAGACGTCAGAACCTTGTCCAACGTCAAAGGCTTTATTTTCATCAGCTGATCATCAGCCAAACCTTTGTAAAAAATAAACGGGGCGTACACTAAGGTATGTTCTGGACCTCATTAAGCAGCTGTCTATCTGCATGCAACCAAGATGTTATAAATATTAATCAGATCGTTTGACCTCCGTTGCAGCCAGCTGGACCTGAATCTGTGACACTGTATAGTACTCTAGAAAGCTAAACTTTATGTACTGTTTCTTGTTTGTTTATCTTGCGAATTTCATGATTAGTAAGTTGTGACCTAAATCCAATGGCTTTCAGTAATAGGTCAATTGATTTATACACCATTCCCGCAACCTTCGTCTCCATCCCCTCGCTATACGCATATGTTAAATTTTCATCCCCACACAGTCCCCGCATCTTTAAGTAAATAAACAGATAATCGTATGACATTATCCTCAATAGCATGTAATTAAAATGAATTAAATTCCCAAACAATAAGAAACTGTACCTCACCTATAAATTTCTTTAGTTTATGGATAATGAACAGATCGTCGTTAGTGTGATATTCTGCTGGGTTCACTACATCGCTCAACGGTGTTTACATAATATCCAAATGACTAGAAGGTCCATATGTGATACCCGCGATACAAATGTTCGGAACTCATTGGTCAATGTTCATAGAACAAAATATCATCAAATAACAGTGCCAAGAATATATCTTATTCTATTCGTAAATTTAAGGCACACCACTCAAAGGTAATTTGCACATTAATAAAAATTCAATTCAATTCAATTCAATGTTCATTTATTGAAACCGTTCAAACAAACAAATAACAAATATTGAAACCGTTTAAACAAACAAGTAAATAAACAATAAATTCATTTTATGCAAACGATAAAATTATATTTTCATATGCTGCAGCAAAATTAAACTCTTTATTTTACTTAATGAAAACAACTACTGCAAGCTTTGTTTTTCATTCTCACAGATGTGTGAAAACTGCGCACAGAGCAGGAAAGTATTTGTAGTTCGTATTTGGCTTCGGGATGTTCTGTCGAATCGTCCCGGTCACAAAATGCTGTATATTCTGAGCACTTACCTGTTGCGCGGGAAACTTACTTGGCTGGCGCAGGAAACTTACTTGGATGGCGGAAGGTAAGATGGCCTGCTGTGCACGGCTAACGAGGAGGACGAATATATCGAGGACCTTAAGTCAATCATTGTGTTGAGTCATTCGCTGAGTAACAGAGTGAGCTTCAGAAGAATTCGAGGAATTCGAAGTAGGTTTCTGTCGGACGAAATAGAGACGCGAGGCCGTGACTGAAGTGACGGGAAGCCTGAAAAGAGGAGAAACGCCTAACTTACCCTAGTCGTCGTCTTCATAAATGAAGATACACGTATACACACACACAAACACACACACACACACACAATATATTAACGTTCCATGCTCATCCTTCACACTATTAGATATTGCCCGCGATCAGTGCACACGATGACTGTTGCTGTGCCCCGTATCTTAACAGTGTTGGGCTCTCGGGCCTTCTTAGTAGCTGGTCCATAGCTATTTACTGCCCGTTTTGGTTCGTTCTTCGTTCTGTCAGTTCTTTGTTGTCATTCAGATCCAAACTAAACACGTTTGTCTTTCAATTTGCTTATCCAAAGCTTGGCTTCTGGTTTCTCTGACCTATCGGAATTCGACCCGGCTTCTTCAACGGATTATGATTTTGATCGTGATTTTGACTTGAAGTGACCTCGACTGATGCCTTGGACATTATGATAACGGCGCTATAGAAGTCTTTAGATTAGAATAGATTAGTACGCCGTTATCGGTTGTGGGGCATTCTTGTCTGACAAACTCGTGGTTGTGTTGACTTGTCACCAGACGCCATCGGAAGTCCGTCGCCAAACACATCGAATCTCCTCCCTCGGCTAAAGCTGTGTCGACACCTAACGACCAAAACTAGAAAATTTAATAGGACCTAAATAAGAGCCAATGCAAAAACTTCGGCTTAAATCATGGTCGTTTTATACAGATAAGGTATACATGATCTGCTCAAATTGCATTTTATCACCTAATACTAATAGATTCCGATTGATAGATGAGTCAAGAATTTAGGAATAATAATGTTTTAAAATATATGTCATATTATGCATTTTTTTAAATTTTAATAGCATGCTTTCAGAGACAATGTTACTTGCACGGTGACTTGTTTCTTTTAAGTTGCGCGGATGATAATCCAACATGTAGGGATGGGGACGAAGGATGCGGGAAAAGTGAGGTATGGGGACAGGTGTCTTGTGAGGACGGGAGGGATGGAGTTAAAATTAAAAATGCTGGAGGAATTGGGACACATCTTTTCTACACCGAGGCATCTGCACCATGCACGGATGTTGAAGAGAATGCTTCTGTATCTTTCGTTATGCCCAGAATATATGTAAACCAGTTGCATAGGCAGATGCAACATGTTCTTCTGCTTCCAACCGTATACATAGAACAGTATAGGCAAACGCGTACTTTTCAGGCTGTGAAAGGTGGTCGTGACCGTTGTTAATCTAAATTAATCTAAACTAATGGCTTCTATAGCGCCGGTATCTTAATGTCTAATGCCTCAATCAATGTTCGCTTCAAGTGAAATCGTAATCAAGATGGCAGACGAGCGACTATCATGCAAATCGGAGGTATGTTGAAAATAGGGTGAGTGATGTTTTTCGGCAGAGTCGTGTCATGACGCACCTAGTTTTCTTTATGCATGCATATCTAAACCAATTTATGCCGCTCTTTCTAGTTCAGAAAAGTCAAGAGTATCTTGAAACCCCACCCCCGAATCCACTTAGCTTTGCCATCTTGGCCTGGGCGGGTTATACTAGCCGACGAAAAGGCGTGGGCTATCGGGTTTAAGCGGCGCCAGAAAACCGTCTTCTAGGTGCTGATTAGGGAAACACAATATACCGAGTCGAATTAAGTTAAGCGATTATGCAAGAGAAAATGTAGATCGAAGGCCTATTGTAATTTGTATCGAAGACGAAACACAGGTCATAATTATCTGCGCAGCTGCAGGATATTAAGTCCATTAGTCGAATAGCAGGTAGAAAAAACAATCCTCTGACTTCCATAGAAATCATTGAGAAAATTAAAGGTAAGGTTTTACCTCCGGCTCACTGCACAAGCGCAGTAATGATTTTAATTTGATTGTATAAGCTTTACTTTGTTTATTTTAGACCCCATCTCATCGTTGTAGGAGCTAGTTTTGGTCAGCGTTAACTAATTTAAAGCCTGCGTCTTGCTAATGAGGATCGCACGTTTGATCACGCGACGCTTGATCACATAAAGTTTGATCATATGCCATTTGATCACACGACATCTCAACACACGATGTTTTGTCTAATGACGTTTTGGTGCAAAAATAAATAAAAAATAAATAAAATTGTCAGAAATAACATAATGCTAAATAGTAGAAATTGTCAGAAATCGCATAGTGCTATTTATTATCCTATTTACGCATAGGAAGAAATGTCATGCCAGAACTGAAAGTAGCCCTATGTATCCGATTTGTTTTTCTGTTTTTAGCAGTTGTAGTCAGCCGTTTGTATGTAGTCGTTGTCGACGCGTCGCATCACTACTAGTAGTATTTCACTTCAAGTATTTGTCTGAAACACAGCATTAATTTGTATCAAGGAGATCGAATTCTGAAATCCAAGATATTAAAGTATAAACTTCGATGTTGCAATTTTGACTGCTGAAAACATAGAAAAAATTGGAATGGGACAATTAAATGGCACCGAAGAACCGTCAGTTCAGTAGTAACGTTAGAGTCACCACAAACCAACAGAAGAAATCATCGACAACACGGTATTCGACACAATCGCGAAGGTGTGATTGCGAATGCACTCGTTCGTTAAGCCGTCGAAAACATGATACACCGCTTAATAGAAATCAAGGCGACTTCAAGTGCTGTTCAAGCAGCTGTCGTGTCCTTACTGTCAGATGAAGTCCTGATGGTTCTACCAAAACGTTCAATAATGAACCGGTGTGTGCAACGTCATCGTATGAAGCTCCGGGCAAATTGAAAAACCGGTGACGTTTTTTCTCCGAATTCAATTCACTTAAGATTTGATTTTCCTCCAAACTCAGTGATTGCCTTAGGTATGACTCCGGACCAGAAGATAATCGTATAATTATATCCTAGGATTCAGAGAGTTGTTAGACGGACTTTCCAGTGCCAATATTTGTTTGGCTTTTAGAACGTTTCAAATGGCACCGTCGATTTTCTTCCAGTTGTACTCAATTTAGTTTTGCTCCCTAGTGTCTCTTGCCAAACAAAACCCGAAATATCTATGATTGCCTGGTGAGACAAATAAAATACTTTATTCCAAATGCCAATTTTCCCCTCATTGTAGGCTACTTGACTTCGAGTAACCAGCATTGATTGCTTTCTCAGAAGCATTTAGCAATGAAAATGTAAGTAAGTAAGTAATGCATTTGTTAACACGCCATATGTCCATCGACTGAGCGAGGAATCGTAGGCGTGGGTGGGCCACAGAAGTCAGACAACAAAAGGAAGGCGAATGTGACTGGATGCTAGTTTCGTATTTGATATTACGCAAAATTTGTAAGCTAATTTGAAAGAAGCATACAAAATTTACAAGCTTATTTGAAGAAAGCATACAAAATTGATAAGCTTATCTGAAAGAAGCATACAAAATTTACAAGCTTATTTGAAGGAAGCATACAAAATTGATAAGCTTATCTGAAAGAAGCATACAAAATTTATAAGCTTATTTGAAAGAAGCATACAAAATTTATAAGCTTATTTGAAGGAAGCATACAAAATTGATAAGCTTATCTGAAAGAAGCATACAAAATTTATAAGCTTATTTGAAGGAAGCATACAAAAATGATAATAAGACTATTGATATAGCTCCGTAGCATGGCCAATGCAGAAATAGGACGCTGTATATGAGTTCAAAATCAACGACAGTCATATGATATTGGTAATTGGTGGCGCTAAGGAGAGACTGAAATCTTAGGTGATATATATACATACATACGTACATGCATGCATACATACATACATACATACTTACGTACATACTATATTATCATATATTACTGACTCAAGACCTTATCTTCTATTTACTTGCGTTGACCTGCGTACCTGTGCAAGAGGTCAAAAGCTTGCTGAATCTATGCCAGTAATCAAGGGTATGGATGAGCCGATAACATACTTTGAAAATATATAAATTAAAGGTGGACGTCGAAGTGGAAACTAAGCAATGAAGTCGCTAACACTTCAAACCCATCGCTGCCTCTATGGTTAGCTTAGAGGACTGATGTTTTTCTTCCTTCTTTTAATAATAATAATAATAATAATATTTTTCTAGAGGTTGCATGTACACATGTTTTAAAAGCGACAGACACCTGGCATTGATTTAGAAGTGGCAGTCACCCGTGATGTACAATTGCCAGTATCATATACCGCACAACATACGCGTGGTGGCCGTTGGTGTCAGATTACAGGATTTGTCCTATATGAAGAGGGTACAATTATAACGTAGGTATAGAAAGTCAGTCGCATAAATAGGCCCAAGCAGGCTCTCTCTGACTTTTAGCCTACAATTACGGCCTTCACCATGCCCGGCTACCTAATTCCTACGCCTGTGGTGAATGTTGTGATCGAGAAAATCACAGATCATGTTTAACTGCAGTTATAGACAGCGAGAAGTAATATGGTTATTCACAATGAACTTATATTCGCGTATTTTACATTATCCAATTATTATTATTATTATTATTACTATTAAAAATACTGGAATAAAGTCCCTGGAAAACTGTGACAGTTATCTGATCCATCATACAAACTTATCTATGCTCCACCGCTTGCAATTTCTGCATTGGCCTTTCACTCGAAACTGAAAACAGTTCTCACAGATCCTCTCTTGTCTCCCTTCTTCTTCTTATCTCTCTTTCTGCTCCAATCCCAAACATCACCCATCATAGCTGCCACGCTGTCTCTGCCTGACTGTTGGATCTTGACCTGGAACCGAACTCTTCTGCCTATCGATTTTTATTTTGACTGAGCACCTTTGAATAAGCTGGTCCCCATGACGTTGCTTTCGTTGGGCGCTGTAGAAATCTTGAGATTACGATTGCAATTATTATTAATAATTAATTAATAACCTCTGTTGCGACGGTATCTAATGGACAAGACATCAACGTCGATGGCTCACCAAAATCAAGCCACAATCAAGCCAATATCCAGGAGATCAATCCACTAAGACATTGAGGCAGACTCTGTGGGGATAACCGAGTCCAAACGGAAAAATCCTAAGTTGAGAACGAAATAACACAAGCGACTGAGTAGAACGAATAGATACAGAAAGAGTTTCTAAGTCTCTTCGCTCTGCAAAACGAAGTGATATGCTCCAGTTACAAAATCTTAGTTTAGCAACCAAAAAACAGTTTTCTCTGTCGCAGGACCCACTCCGTGGAACTCAAGTCTTCCTAGCCATTCAAGCCACGACTCAATACCTATCATTTTAAAAGAGCATATGACTGTCGTTGATTTTTGAACTCATGTACAGCGCCCTATTTCGTTTACAGCGCTACATCAATCGTCTTGTTGTTTTTCTTGCTGTTAACAGCAACGTCATATGTTGAAGGTATCGTGAGAACAATTATAACAGTGTTCTCATATGGGCCTCATATGTCCTACACATGAGCCCATATATGGGGCAGTTGAAGCCCAAATGATAATATTGTATTATATTGAGAATAAACCGGTTTCTGCGACTTGACTCTCGTTGAACGCAGCAGAAATCTTCAGCTCACGAATACGACTTACGACTAATGTCAAATAAGCCTATACCTTTCTGGCGGAGTCTAGCGTTAAGGATTCGCTTTTAGTGAGACTCTATCCTGTGGTGTGGCCAAAGCTTTTGAAATGTTCATAAAAGATTCTGTGAATTCTGTCACGTTTACGTATACGTCTGACCACTTTGCGACATTTTCTCGATCCTTAACGAAACGCTGAGCTCTTTCTGTGCTGCTCAGTGCCACACCGCCACCCATTCTAAGTTCATACGTAGTCCAGTTGGTTCGTACGACCCTAGCCTCAAGGGTTCGATGTACGATGCCAAATCTTTTCAATTCGTCTGTATAAAATGGACGCCAATTGCGCCACCAAATTTCCAGAACATAGGATCCTTCGGGCATAAAAATTCCCCACTCGAGAGCCGCTCCATTGGCGCCGATCAAAATCAACGATTTACAGGCGATTTCCATTTGTCGTCGAATAGACTTGCCACTGAATTCGACCAAATGCACACGAAAACTAGACGTTTTTTCCGCTATCCGATGTAATTCTTCGATGTTTAGGATTCGTCTGTCTTTCCTGAGTACAATCGTCACAAACTTGGCTCTTTTGGCGCTGCATGTCCTTGATAGGTTGTAGCCGTGAATGATCTGGTCGACAGCATCTCTAGGTCGAGCCAACGTGTCGATGCTTCCAAAGACAGCGCTGGCGAAGCAGACATTTTGAGGCACGTTGTAATAGACGTCGTGGAATCTGTTTGTGTATAGAGTCCGTAGGATTTCATCGTATCTGCCGTAGTCTCGACAGAACTGGTTGTAGTCTGTGTTCGGTGTATTGTAGAGAATCCAATTATCGGCTGCCGGATGTAAATCCCCGGTCGAGAGCATGGTGCTGAACAGAGGTAGAAAGTTTTCTTTGATGAAGTGATGGAAATTTCCTGGACATCTGGATGATATGAAGAACGCCGTTCCTTCCTGCAGACGACTTGGATCGAGGGCTTCACTCGTCACCTGTACGTCGAAATCGTTCCACGGATGTCCGAGTGGACCAGAGACTTCCAGTGCAAATGAATCACCACGATATTTGTTCATTACTCGGTCGTAGATGACAATTCGTTGGGTAACGTTGAAAGTTATTTCGTATTTGTTCAAAACGACAGGTACCGGCAGAGGCTCAATGCAGACGTTGAAAATGGCAAACACCTTTGGTGCAATTTGATAGTTGTCGAGTATCGGTGATACGGAGATAAGATGGATAACAACGAACACCACGGTAACCAACAAAATGACAAAATACACAACAGCTCTCAACTTCTCTCTACCTATGCGCAGCAATTTCATGTCTTATATGCACCCAGTGTAAAATAGAACCAATATTGCAGATTTATGAATCTGCTTTTGAAGAAATCGATCCTTAGAAGCGCTTTGGTGTGCGGGCTTACAAAAATATTTTTTCGATGAAGTTTTAGTTCAGTGCTTCTGAATAACACGCAGATATTGCTCTCTGTGGTTTAATTTTTGACAAAAAGATGCCCTCATCCGAACCAGTAGAAAATAATCCACATCGTCAAAGGAAAGATTAGGCGGTGAGGATGAGGACTATTATTATCATTCTCAATATTACGCCGAGTCCAAGAGATTTCAATGCTTATCACTTCATACTCATAGCTGCATGAAAGGTTTGGCCTAACGAACTCTCCTTCTTAGCCTACAGGTGTAGATGATAGAAAGCCAATCAATAGGCGGTTAAAATTGCCCGAGTTGTTCCACAGCTGTGTCCTCAATCGGGTTTCTGAAATCAATAGCATGTAAAAATTCAATGTATTTGCACAATTAAACATGATGAATCGTCAAAATGGATGGAAGAGATATCATTCAGCATTGTCAAAAAGCATGCCTGATAGTCCTGTTAAATTTAAAGATTATGTAATAATATTATAGAAGTGAATGTTTTCATCCAAACTTTGCTACTTATTTTTGAACGGTCGCAAATCTTCTGCTCAGAAGGCTTGATGTAAGTGTCCGCTTGGTGTGAGGATTTTTGGCCAAAGCTAATAAGAGGCTTAGCTTTAACATTTTTAAAGGTTTAATGCACAAGAAAACAGCAAAACGTTAATTTCAGCCAAGTCTCTTGCGCCTCCTGTGGCTGCAGACACCGAATAGCTGCACATGTACAGAGCCCATTTTCGGCCTCGGCTGTACTATGGCGTTCTATAAATTGTCTTCTTCTTCTTCTTATTAGTATTATAATTTTTATTATTATTATCAGCATCAGCATCATCATCATCATCAACATCATCATCATCATCATTAATATTATTATTAAAACAAGAATCGAGTACCCACAGCTAAACACACACACTACTAAAGTAATGTCAAAAGGCAGGACAAAAAACCTCAAAACTACGGCTCCAGTACACTTCTGAATTCGAGTATCTATTTTTTGTCCACCTCGAAGCTCAGTTCAGAGGTCGCTCAGAGGTCTGGCGCACAACAGCTGAATTAGGCCTAGTACTTTCAAGATAGTTCCGTTGTTCCCATCAGCAGGTGCTCCGACGGTCTTCTGCCACAGCCGCTATAAAACTCTTGCACTCTCCGCTGAGCTTCAGCTTCGTGGACCGATCAGCGATGAATCATAGCGAGCAACTGTGGCGCCGTTTCATCGCCTTTCAGTGTCCCTCAAATACTGATTGCTGCTCTGGTTTTGTTGGTTCATTAAGAACAAAGGTAGCGGCAGCTCTTATCTTCTCTCGTTCACAGGACATCCACTGGGTCGTGACCCTCTCTATCCGCCGAGAGGAGGATACTCGCCCTACCTAATAAACCCTCATAAACTTCTGCCAGAATTACGACAATTATCTGTTCCATCATAAGAACTCACAAACACTTCACTTCTTGCAATTTCTGCACCGGTCTTTCACTCAAAACTGAAAACACTCCTCTTCCACAAATTTTATCCAGATTCTTCCTCTTTCCCTTGTCTCACATTATTCAAGTGTTAGTTGTATGACTGTATCATTTCCTTATTTATTATATGCCAGGTTTCATGAAGATGCATTCATCTCACAAGCAATAGAGTGAATGATCAATATGCGCTGGCCTCAGTCGCCTAACTTCACATTTCTGGTTCTCTTCAGGAGTACCGGTAGACAATGACCAGTCTTTGTAGATTTAACTAACGCCTCCAAATATTGCAGGCAAACATTTCCCACAAAGACCTCACTGACTGACCTACTATTTAATTCTCACAGTTCTGCTTTAAAATGTTCACTTAACTAAGACTTCGTGACCAAATATTGGTCTATGTATTATAGGCCTAATCGCTGCAATAGCCTACATATGTTTATCTTCGTTGTCGGTCATTATAGGAATAAATTGCTCACTAGAACTGGGGTGTTGTACATGTAAATGCACCTAAAGTCCTAAGGGCCACTGGATCTCGATCGATGCTGTGTCACATTTTATTGGGGCAGTTGTTGAAAAGGATTTTAGAATCAATATTCTCTCTAAGTGCGCGCGCACGACTCTTGAGGATAGCGCGCACAACCATTTTTGACGAGCGCGCACATTTTGTGAGCGTTTAGGTTACTTAGAAGTCAAATTTAATTTAGGTCACTATTACAGCTTTTTGCATATTTAACCTGTTATGCTCAGAAGGTGGAAGTTTCCATACCTTCCTCATGTTGAAAAACCATACGGCAAGCTTAAGTTGTGAAGAGTCTTCTCAGCCTGGTTCACGTAATACATTTGACCAAAAAGCTGGTCACCAGTTGCCACTGGACCCACGATGCGCACTATCTGCACTCTGAACTTTAGCCTCTGTATGATTGAACTTTAGCCTCTGTATGATGGGTGCTTGACACAGAGGTCTATGCATGGCCGATATCTACACCATCTGGTCAATGGTCGCAGGCATATCATGTGACTCAATCCACAGTGTAAGTAGCCCACGTCTTCACTGAACAGTCACTCTTATTCAGTAGGCCTATTGTATTCGTTTAGCCTAATGTACTTGACTGGATAGCTCTATAGTCCTTATATTCAACTGTTAGCGATTAAATAAAATGTCAAAACGAAAAATGTCCTCCAGCGGCTTTGGCTAAAAAAAACAACCTGCGAACGATTTAGACAGAGTGCCTAAACGAATATAGGTCTATTGAGATTGAACTGACATCATTAGATACAGAATGCAAACGGTTATGCCGAAGGAACTTTACATATCGTGACAATTCCGACGACGTTGTTTGCAACATATGCGTGAAAACCAACGCTCATTCGATTTCACTCATGTAGCCGTGGTAGACGTAAATCTATAAGCTTTAGTGCTCCGTTGGAGTGCGGACGTCCGCAGAGGGGATGGAAAGGGTAATGCTAAATGCGGACAAATGCGGACAAGAGGAGAGAAGTATCTGTAATTTTTACGGAAGTCTTCTATGGACGACCCCACAGACAAACGAGAGACAATCTTAGTATAAGTTAAACTTATATTAAGCTTAAATTATATTAAGTTTAACTTATATTAAGTTTAGCTTACATAGGTTTACCTTATATTAAGCTTAACTTATATTAAGTCTTAACAGTATTTTTTTATACAACACGAATTTATAGCCTTTTAGTTTAGGCCCAATACTGTAGGTGTGCATTCTTCCACGGACCAGAGAAAGGTCACAAATGTTATTGACCACGCCGTAGGCCAGCACGCGTATGGCGAAAAAAGAGAATATTGTTTAGAATGGCTGTGGTATTCCGTTGATTGTCTTTGAGATGACAACACCGTCTTCTTCAATCGTAACATTTTCTTGATCATTTAGTATTTCTCTGCAAACAAACATACCGAGTAAAAGTTATTACGATGGCTCAAATACTGAACTACCTGACTTTGGCAGGCTTAATTAAAAAGCATAATTAAACTGTATTCTTGCATTAAAGAATTAACAGTACTTCTACTTTCTTGTAATTAACGAAAAAACTATCTAATCTAATCTGGAAACTATTTCATCGCCGTTATCATATTGCATAAGACATCAGTCGATGGTCGTTTCAAGGCATAACCTTGTTCCAGAAGCATAATCAATTGCACAGAACCTCTCGATCGAGAGCCGTGGGCAGCGGTGTCGTAGGCGACCTTTTAAAATAGCTTTCAGCCTGATGGGGCTTCGAGCCGCCGATCTCAAAGGCCATCAATCTCCCGTATACAGGCCGTGTGATAATTAACGTACCAATCGATGCTGCATGGCGTATGTCCCAAATATATATGTATATAATATATATTGTAATATGTAACGCATAGTCATTAGGCTGAGTTACCTCGATTATATTGTGTAACACATAGGCTAAGTTACCTCGGTTATATTATGTAACGCATAGTCATTAGGCTGAGTTACCTGTTGGTGAAGATATTCTTTCCGTTAATGACTTTCTTGGTTTTGCATATGGACATGTAATCGCCTGCATCGTTTGGACCACTGAACATCGAACCAGTGAAGAAATACGGCGAACTACATTCAGATATCAAACAGAAAGTTAAGATGCAATACGATACACGAGGTGCTCTTGGTGAATTGTTTATAAAGTTTTACATAATGGCCAATCCCACGCGTATCCTCATTCTACGGTGATTAATAAATCTTACTAATATTTGACCGAATCCTCGATTTACCAGGGAAGACCTAAGTACGTTTCTTATCGGCCGTGATTTTCAGTTGCTGATCCTACAAGGTTTTGGATCTATCTTTCTACGGATGCTTCTGTTGAGTGCCTTATAATTACTGAACTGCCGCTGGGACACACTGTGGATTTCCGAACGCATAATTATCGATTTTACATGCAGTAGAAGTGACTATCACATTAAAACAATAGCTCTGTAGAAGTTCTCAGATCAAACGAAGTCAGAGGAGTTAACATGCAGTCCAGCCCGGAAAGAAAGGCTCATGTAGCATCTGACTACCAGGAGGCGCTTTTGTATTTAGTTCACAGTATCTCGATTAAAAGCAATTGCAAATAATACAATATTATATAAAACTGCAATTACAAATAAAATATATCATGAGATTTCTAAAAGTATGTTTATTTCTGGAAGTAAGATTTGGGCGTACGTGTCGTGGATGCCACGTGACCTGTTTTCGTTGCTTTTAATCGGTTGAGGGAAGCCGGTAAAGGAATTTTCGAAACAATGTTCATCGTAGACAGAAAGAGGCCGACTTTCCCCACCATCTGGCAATCAATTAAATTAACTGTTAATCGAAAACTAGACAATTTCTAAGGCGCTACTTAAAAGCCAAGTGCCGAGCATTAGGTTATTCACCAGCGCTGCGTCAAATCAGAGGGATTGTTCATGCAGAGATACCGTGTGAAGAACAAAATCAGGTTTCTAGCAGATCAGAGGGGATGAATACAGAGGAGTTGCTTTGGTGGGTTGTAATGTAAGCTACAATATATCCGTCTTGTCATTCACGTAGCTTTAGCTACAAGATATAAGTAGAATATAGTTGCTATATTAGCTGTTTTACTGTAAATAGTTAGTGGGAAAAACTTTATAAAACGGGTATTTTTAGCAGTACAAGACTGAGTACAGACTAATTAGTCGTGTTTATTAATTAGCCAACATGTTAGTTGATCTGCCGCGTGCTTATGATCATACAGGGAGCTTATTTCACCCTAATTTTCCCCTTTGACTCCGTGAAACTACTGTACGTCGTTTTTTACACTCGTAAATTACAAGGTTATCTGCTAAGTTCTATGTAGCATAAATGTTACATTTACCATTACAGACTACTGTACTTTAGTCTTTCTCCTCTCCAAACACTATCAAATGTCTCCATTCTAACTAAGTGCTTGTCTTAAGCGTATTAACCCATAATAGATAGTAGACCCAGCTTAAATAAACAATTCTTTTTTAACCTATTGATCTGCACTGAATGACAATAACGTTGCGTTTTATGTGTGACACCGTTCGTACACGTGTAGCCCTACTTCTGTCACTGTTAGGCTAATACTCGTAAAACACGGCATTTTATTGCACATGCGTCGGTGGCGAAACGACCCGGGCGGCAATGACCGGGAAGAAATGTCTTAAACCCGCAGTTATTTGTGTTTGTGTGTAACTATGTATGCATGTATATGTACGTGTTTGCTATTTCGCAGTGCTTTTTTCTAGAAAAAAAGGTTCCGGAACTGAACATTTATGGAATTTTGTGCTAAATTTTCATTATTTTTATCAATTAAAAAACACTGAAAAAAGTGTAAAGCTTTAAACACTGAAATTGAATTAAAATAAGCTACATTATATTACATAATTAAAATAACTTACCAACATAAATCTTTTATTAAAAACTAAATTATTTTTATTAGCCAAAAAAGGTGCCAGAACGCCGTTTCGGAGCGCTCCGTCTGAAAAAAGCACTGCTATTTTCGTTAAGTCTGCCTCGTTAACTCCGATCGTCGTGCTTGAACCGTTGAGAAGGTGTAGCTGACCTTGTGTGGCGCGGCCGATTGGATCCCTTCCGCCGAAAAACTCGAGGTAAACATCCATCGGGTCCCTGAAGGGAAACGTTGTGGCACGAGGCAGGAATCCGTTGAAGTTGAGTCCAACGAGACGGTCTTCCATGAGGCCCTCTTTCCCATGTCTGTCGTAGAGCATCCTCAAATGCCCTACATGGAAAACAAACTGACCAATTTTAAACCCAATTATAACAAATTAGCTATTCCGCGAACAACATATGTGCCCTAGTATGGCATTATGTCCCTTCTGATATGCCATGATGTCCCTTCTGATATGCCATAACCCCCTCACCCTATCCTCGTCCCCCTTACCCTCTTCTCCCTCCCTTCCCTGCCTTACTCTCCACTACCCTCTGTGTTTCCCTCACTTCTCGATCCACGCCATCCGATCTTCTCTGATTTTACCTTGAATGGTCCATGCTACCGTGCAGAAATTCAATTACTTACTTATGCTGGTAGTCTTCTTACCTTCTCAAACACAGCTGGCAGTAACGTCTTCTGCATCTAGGTCTATCTGCCTCTTCCCTTTCTGCTGTGTCTTGACCTCTTACTACCTTCCAATGTCCCCATGTTCCTGTCTGTTTCTCTAACTGACTGGCCGTCTATGGATGTCTGGCTCCTTCCTTCTGCCCGTCCGTCTATCTACTACTGGCTACCTCTCTATCTATACACAACAGTCAATAGGCTTGTGAACTCTTCGCACGGGATATAATGAGATTTTCCCATCCAAGTTATCTGGATTTATCAAATCGCACCAAAGAGCCACTGACCATGATTAATGCTCCACAGGCTGATGGGCGATTGGTCGATATTTGACTCTTCCCTAAATAAATCCTATGACGTGTTTATGAGGCTGTATATAAATTTACATTAGCATATGTTCTCCTACTGTAATTTTATTCCTCCTCAAACTCCTCCTTCGCCAAGTATACAAGAAAGCCAGCGAGGCCTAGAACAGATTAAATGAACATATCTAGGCCTATTACATAAATAGATCTTCATATGTATATACAATTTATCCAGAATCGCTCCCACGTATGCGAGGCTCCAGAGCTCGGCGCTGCTTCAGTCTGCTTATTTTCTGTAATATTTCTACAATCATCGCCTTTTATCCACATACCACTTGTCGCCTACGCACATACGCACATACGCACACACGCAAAGGCCACAGCTGACGTAATTTCCCATCTGTGCACAGCTGAGGTCTTTTGCTGTTTGTTGGCCTATCTCTATGGAATGGACTTACGACTACGTTTCGTGCAATGGTCTCTGTTGGTGATTGAGCTGAGTCAGCTCGTTGTTTAAAGACGTTCTAATTACTCAGGGGTTCTCATGCTGGAAGAGCGTCTGAGTGGTTTCTTCTTTCAGGAAGCGCTATATAAGTTACCAAATACAAATACAATACAACCTATGAATATGCAACTTATGCAACTGCATAGTTAATGTAGCTCAACTATTTTAGTTTGCAAGATGCGTCGTGGAGTCCAGAATTTGAACATCAGTGTCATTTGAAAACTAGTGCTACCGTTCAGTTGAGGAGTTGTAGAGTCTGGAGCTTGAGAGTCAACGTAACGTACTTCCAGACTATTGTAATACCCCCTTAAGTAGCATCGTAAATGTAATTTTATGTTTCTTCAGCGCCAAAAACCTAAATCATGGGGACCAGCTTATTCGCAGGTGCTTAGTCAAAACAAAATTGGTGAGGCAGTGTGGCGATCGCGGTCTGGGTTTAACTTCGTGGGGTGGTTATGACTCCAAACCAGTTTTGCACCCGAATCCACCCTCATTTATAGCCTTGTGGCAGGTCCACCGCAGTAAATGTAAATGTACACGGTTTTATAGAGCGACCGTATGGCCTCGTGAATTGATCGGGTGAGATCCTTCATCACCGCTGCCCGTTTGTAGGTTCGGTTCCAAGACCATGTCCAAAGGTTAGACACCAGCAGATCTGCAGATGTTACTTCGTAAATGCAGCCTACCATGTATGATTCTTAAGAATAATTATCACTTTACGCTTTTTATTTACAGCACAGTTTATATGTTATATAAATAGCTTTAGTTGATGGTTTATTTATTTATAGTTTATATGTTATTTATACACAGTGTTGCAACTAAAGAATTTCCAACCTTTAACCCTGCATAGTGCATATTAGACGGAATATCTACATAACAATGCTCAACGCGGCCTACACATAGCCCTAGGTGTAGGCCCGCACCTATTATAATTACCTTTTACATTGCTTGTATCTTGATGCTGGTAAATTAATGAATTAAACATTATCTACACTGATAAATATCTAAGCTGGTAATTTAATGAGTTAAATATTATTGCATATCATTCCAACAAGGTGCTTCTTTAGCTGACCCTTAGGACTATCGAAATTTTTATACAAACTTTTCGGAAACAAATTATAAGCCTAAAATTCTGAGCTAAACTGAACGCATGCTCGTTAATTCATTAATTCATTCATCCATCTATTCATTCATTTTTTCTTTCTATCATCCATACAGTCATTCAGTCAGTATTCATTCATTTTTCTTATTTCTTTCATTTATTCATTCAATCAATCACTTAGTCTTCTATTTTTTTATTATTTCTTTATTTCATTTTTGCTTTCTTTCATTCATTAGCGTATTCATTCAATCATCCACTACATAAGTTTGCGTAACGTAAACTTATAGACATAGGCCTATATAGCCCCCTGTGTGCGTGTATATATGCTTGTGTGTTGACAAGCAATAGATCACAATCCAGGTGTAACCAAGTGAGCTGATGCTCGCCTTCATGGGTTCAGCTGCTATCATAAACTTCACAATCAGGAAGAGCTCTTTTTAATGCCGGACTGTTGTAGGATGCCATGATTTACTGCCGACAGCGCTGTCATATAAAAGTAGGTCAGGGTTTGTTTTCTTCTTGTAAGCAACTGGTGAAATGACTTAAATGAATGGCGGAAATGCCTTCCCAAAAAGAAACGTCTAAATTACACAGAAGGAAGGTGAACTTTCCATGAAAATCCGCATTCAATTCAAAATATGCAGTGCATGTCTATTACTATATGTATACTTACACGGCGTATCTGTGAATATTAGGAGGTCCCGCTTATCGTATAAATTACACCCTGCTTTAAATACATAATATAGGCTATACTATAACATGCATACATGTGCAGCCTATGTGTGCAAAAAGAGCACTTGAACTACCTCGGAGAACCTATGAAAAACCCTTAAAATGTGTTTAAGACGGCTGCGAAAGAGTGGAATTTTATACAACCACAAGCACGTCACCATGCCAAGAATATAGATTTAGTCTATCCGGGGTTTCAGCTTGTTAACTAAAACTTACGTTATGTCTTATCATGTCGCCGTTTTCAGTCTGGAATTCACAATGTTATCGTAGCAGACTCTAGACTTCTTCAGCATATTTATTGGGAAAAAGAGAGAGTTTAAGTATGATCAAATGTTGAGACGTGTTTTCTAGCCCTGCACTGGAAATTATTTAGCATCCTCGGTGCCGAACATGGTGCAATTTGAATGGGTAAAAGGACCATATCCCTCGACTAGTTCAGATCATATCTCACACTGTGAAAATATTTCCCACTCATTACATGTTCCAGTCCACAGATCCCTCTTTGATTCCACCCAGTTCTTTGTTTTTCAGTAGCCACCATCACATTAATTAAGGCCTATAGACTTATTCAACCGAAGCGGTATTATACGCGCCTTCGTCTTAATAGGCTGTCATTGGGCTGAAAGACTTTCGGCTGAAGCACAGACACGAAGACAGCAATTCAACAACAACAGGCACTACCACTGAGGTCCCGAGTAGGCTTTCGATCGTTGCTATCGTCTAAAGAAAGCTCTTTAACAGTAAACTATAAAATATAAGATTCCAGTTCAAACTGAAGCCAGTCGAAGAACGGATATTGTCCAGTGGCCCTCCAGGATTGCTTGTGTGGAGGGACAAGAGCATTTCCAGAGGGGCGCCTCATTCTTGCAGCCCACCATGCACGGGTCTGGTCTGAGGGGTGCCGGCATATAACCAAGAGGGGCGCTGAGGATTCCACCACACCACGCCTATCGCTAAATCCGCCACTCATATTGTCCAGTTTCATGTGTTCATCTGTAGACATTTACATCCAAGCCTGGTTTCAGGCACACTGTGCCATCTCTGCCCCTACAGTAATATTCGTTTTCTTCAACAGTTTTAACAGTAAACGCTTGAAGAGTAAACTTATAAAAAGTAAGTAAAAGTAAAGTATCCCATATCCCACAAGTGAGACGTAGGAGAGGCTCTCATTTCCTTTTCTTTAGGTCCTTGAGCTGGCAAAGGAAGAATCCCAGGTCCTGGATACGGCATATGGCCAGTGCATCGCAGGACTTGCTGTTTACTTCCCAGCTTACGCCATTAGGCCTACCAAACTGTACCGCTTAGTGACAGAAAACTTATAAACTTTTTTTTATAGTTCTGAGAGATGAATTGAAAAATTGGTCGCACTTTCCAACAATAAACCCTTGGTGCAATAATAACAAGATCGACCTAGCTTCATTACTCGAAGGTCGCTGGCTGGTTAACATAGGCCTACTGTATGAGGCCGTCTTAGAATTAGGTCTTCTCTGCACATTCCAGACGTTTCTCATTTCAGCGATTCCTTCGGCATCTGTGCTGCTATCTAACTTACGGTTATTGGATGCATGAGTCAGAAGGCGAATGATGGAAACGGGAGGACAGACCATAACAGGACGGACGAAGGAACGGACAAAGGGACAGATGAAGAGACGGACGGAGTGCAGCTGTTCAGCCAATGGAGTGTAAGTAGTTCTCCCAGCGGCTTCTCTGTTGCTTTTGCTTCGATCATTAGGGGCTTTCTATATCACAGGGGCTACGAGTGAGGGCGTCTTTTATGGGTCCAAGATCAGAGGCCAAACTACACCGCGGTAGAATGCACTGCTAGAGAACCTTGCCCTTTAACTCGCTGATAATAACACTCGCAACTCGAATATCGCAAATCACAGACATCTAAGAGAACATAAAACTTCATTCCTGGCCTTATAACACACACACACACACACACACACACACACAGAGAAACTCACATACATATAAACGCACTCTCACTTAGCATCACTGTATCGCACAGCAGGCCTACTGTCGTGACAAAAAGTGTTGTCACATGGCTTATAACTCCTCTTTCTCAGATCTCTTCTCCTCTTCTTCCTCTTACCTATTCCTCAGATCCAATTTCCAATATCACCCACCGTAGCCGTCCGACTGCCTGTCTGCCTGCCTGCCTGCCTGCCTGCCTGACACTTGGATCTCGACCTGGAACCGAACCCTTCTTTCCTATCGATTTCGTTTTGACTGAGCGTCTGTGAATAAGCTGGTTCCAGCGACTTAGCGACTTTCGTTGGGCGCTGTATAAATCTCGACTTTACTATTACGATTATGATAATCATTACAGGCATCAACACCCAACGACTGGTATACTCAGCAGACGTACTGTTTGAGAGAACTTGAAATGCTTCCGATATCTGTTGAAAGTTGGCTTCGGCTTGAGCTCGTCCCGATAAGTTCTTCGTCGGATGCCAACGCAACGATAAGTTCCGATAACTGTCGACGACAAATTAGACAAACTAATGCATTCACTCTTATCAGCAAATGATTCAGAAAAACTAAACGCCAGTTAACAGTAGCCTACCTATTGCATTGCAGTGTGCTGTATTGCATTGAACTGTATTGCATAGTATTGTATTGTGTTGTGTTGTATTGCTCAGTTAAAACTCATTCGATTTATACAGCGCCAATGTTGGGCAAACGTGCTTAGAGAACTGCATTTATGACTACGTGTCCTTCTGCATAGGGGTGAAACATAAAACCCGCCCTGTATGCAATACGTCAAAATTTGAAACCTGAACACCTGGTTACAGTTAATAACTCAGCCAAATTAAACTTTGGGGTCCACTTTTGACCCCGACCAACAGATTTCATGTTGGAATCTGTTGACCGGGGATTGTGATTATGACTGAAAACCCTTCCTTGGGTATCGATCGAGTCGATACAGAAACTGGAGGAGACTAAGTTGGCAGGTCGGCAATCACCTGAAGTTCGAGAGCCGCTGATTGAAACAGCTGCACGAGAAAGAAGAAAAATACTGACAAAATTGCAAAACCATTGAAGCATAAATTAAATCAAATTGCCCCACTGTGCAAGTGCAACAACCATGAGCTAGCATTGAAGAGAACAACGTAATGAAATAATCCCAATAATCAGTTTCTTAATTAGCTGAGCGTTTAGGCCTCTACATAAATTAATTTTCCTTACAGATGAACATGTTGTTCCTAATGAACCCTAGCGCTTTCGAGAGGCAGGCCTACTCAGACGGCGCGATAAAGATGCTCTGTTACCTTTTCATTGATACCATTACATTATACTGTCATCATAACATTACATTACTCTGTTACCATTACATTACTCTGTTATCATTCCATTGCTGTTACTATAACGTTACAATGCTCTGTTACCAATGTATTGTTGCCATTACATTACTGTTACCTAACATTATATTACTCTGCTACAATTACATTGCTGTTACCGTAACGTTACATTACTATTGTTATTTACATTTCCTCTGTTGATTTCGTGCATTTGCTGTAACTTACGCCTTGTTGATGTCTAGATCCGTCGCATTTCTCGGGAGACCAAGAGTCGCATAATAATCCTTCGACATCTTCATCGTTGATCGAACTCCTGTTATTGTTTACACGACAAAACAAAAGCTTATCTGTTCGCACAGCGCAAGGCTCAGCTAGAGCGGGGGTCAATACAACCGCCTCGTATAGGCTCACAACACGACATATGCGCAGTTCTACTTTCTCACACGCTATACATATACATATACAGCCTCAACCAAACTTCCAGGGAGCATCGATGCCACTAACCGCTATCCAGTGGAATTAATAAACGCGTATATGTGTGCCTGCGTTGGCCCGCCTTTTGAGGCCTATAGGGCTGGACTGGTGACTAGGCTTCCAGTTATTTTATGAGTGTCAGGATGTGTATAGAGGAAGTAAGCCACGCTGAAGCTCGGCGAGATTTCTGGCTCCAAGCAGCCAAGCGCGATGCTTTTTCATAAGACGAATCAGCCTACAAGCTGCTTGTATTGTGGCGCTTAATAAATAGGCCGATCTAAATCACTCTAGGCGTTATGTTCTTCGGTGTCATTGCTCTAAAAAATTCGACCTTTACGTATATTCTCTTCTTGCATAGCGCCCTCTCTTTCTCTCTCCCTTTTTTCTATCTATCTATCTATCTATCTATCTATCTATCTATCTATCTATCTATCTATCTATCTATCTATCTATCTATCTATCTATCTATCTATCTATCTATCTATCTATCTATCTATCTATCTATCTATCTATCTATCTATCTATCTATCTATCTATCTATCTATCTATCTATCTATCTATCTATCTATCTATCTATCTATCTATCTATCTATCTATCTATCTATCTATCTATCTATCTATCTATCTATCTATCTATCTATCTATCTATCTATCTATCTATCTATCTATCTATCTATCTATCTATCTATCTATCTATCTATCTATCTATCTATCTATCTATCTATCTACCTATCTTTCTATCTATCTATCTATCTTCCTCATTCCCTTGCTTTCTCTTTCATAGTCGCTCTCTTCCTCCCTTTCTCTCTCTCCCCATTTCTCTCTCCCTTTCTCTCTTCCTCTCTTCAGGCCTCTCTCTCCCTCTCCCTCTCTCTCTCTCTTCCCCTTCTCTTCCTGCCTTTCACCCCAACTCCGCATCTCTGTCTCCCTTATGTCCATGTCTATCTCTGTCTACAACTCTGCCTCTGTCTCTCTTAGCATAAACAGCCAGCTCCTGCCGATGGCTGAGCTTGTTGTTGCTTAGAGTCTGTGTAGGCATACAATTCGGCTAACGGTCCCAATGTTGTTCAGCTGCAGCAACATTGATGGATAAGCCAACGTACACGATTATCTTCCTGCGCACTGCAACTTACACTAGGCCTATGTATAAATACGTCTTACATACACGTATACTATGCATACACACGTAGTCCCCAAACATACACACGTGCTATAGGTCTATAATTTATAATAGTTTATATATATATATATATAAATGTATTGTTATATATAGACATATCTAAACAGATACCAGCTGTAAATGTGCGTGTGTATGTGTGTGTTTAGATTATGTGAATTTAGGGTCTCATCATTAATTAGTGGTCCACGTTTGTTCCTGGCCTAGTTAACTATATTGGTTAAAGCGTACGTCAAGGCGCCTCTGTGCGTGAGGGTGCCGGTTCGCATACCGATCGTGGCTACATTTAAGAGATTTAACTCTCCAGCTAACACGGTCCGTACAAGGGAACCTTAAATGGTTTGGCACCCATTCAAACGGGCAGCGGTGGTGAAGGATGATGAATTCTTTGAAAATTGAGCAGGGTCGAGGTCACACGGTCGCTAAGTAAAACATGTACTTTTACATTTTACATTTGTTGTTGATAAAGGCTCCTGTATTTATTAGGCCTACGCATATTAAATGTGACCATACATATGCCTAGAGACTTTTTGAGGTTCTTAAAAGGCGCTATATAAACAGGCATATGCACAAGCATAGTGTATGGCAGCAGAGCTCATCCATTGTGATCTGCTGCCAGACACTTAAGTCTTAAAGAGTACTGTTAAAGGCCACATTAACTCCGCATAGACCTAAACAGGAGCGTTCTGTCGGCCACACTGGTGTCTTCTGTGATTAGACATTACTAATGATGAAGAGTATTCATATTAGGTGGTCCACGCATATATGAGCTGTGATGTGAATGCACTAAGATGGAGTTCTGCCGAAAAGGATGATTACTAATTCTAGAAGTTCTTTGCAGACATCTTTGAGATTATGAACTTCCCCTCTGAAAATCGTACACAATAACTCGCTCCTTGATGCATTCACTTCATAGCTCAACGAACCCTGCACGAGTTCTTTGGATGGCAAGACTCATCTATTCGTTCCAGATCTGGGTGTTTCGTCCGATTCCAGTTCAGACTTTAACCAGTTGAAGAAAGGATGTCATTTGGTTTCTTGTGTTCGTCTGTAAACATTTACATCCAAGCCTGGCTTCAGGCACGCTGTGCCATCTCCGCCCCTACAGTGATCTTCGCTTTCTTCAACAGTTGACCGAACAACGAAACCAGGAAATTCATTGGGCCACTAATACAGCATTTCTTCGTTATCTGTGAATGCTTCACTGAAGTCACAGATAGGTTGACCTTTATGATCTCAACACTGATGTCACTGAGAAAGAAAGACAGGGCGGATCGGACCAACCGCTTCTGAGGCGTTACAAGAGTATAATTTCACAAACCCTGAAATCTTTGAGCGACCAAGAGCGGCCCCTAATTATGGTTCAGTTTAGTTGAACTTTTCACCATGATAATTTTCTGATAGACGGACTGTAATGGCAGGTTTCAACATGAAACTTTAAAAAAAATTTGGGTCACCCTAATTAATGCATTTAAGCGTAGTGCACGCCGGATTTACTGTTGGAGGTGCTTAAATATACGTATGTATACGTGCAATATGAAGTTACGGATCAAAACGGGCGTGACAATAATCCAAGCGCATATATTATGTAGGCCCCTATAAGGCTCAACTGTATGCTCCCTACAGATTCTGCAATACTCACTGGTATGAAAGCAGTAAGCCATCTATATGCAGTGCTTACCAAGTGTAGTCCTACTGACATGAAATGTTTACAGCACTCGTATGGCAACTATAAACATCAGAACTTCCTAACACATCGGCAGAGTATATTATTACACAGCTGTAGTCCGTTGGTCCTTCCGTCCGACCGTCCTTCCGTCCGTTCATCCGTTAGTTGTCTTCCTTTGGTCCATTACTCTATCCTTCCGTCGGCCATTCATCCGTTTGCCTTTCAGTTTCCCTCTACCCTTCCGTTCATCCGCTTGTCTTTCCATTCATCCGTTTGTCCTTTCGTTCACTCGTTTGTCCTTTTCTTGATCCGTTTGTCCTTTCCTTAATTTTTTGTCCTTGCGTTCATACGTTGTGTTTGGATTTTTCTGCTTGTTCTCTCTTTCATCCGTTTGTCTTTCCGTCCATTCGTTTGTCGTTCCATTCATCCATTTGTCCTTTGGTTCATCCGTTTTATTTCTGTTCGTTCGTCAGTTCTTCCTTCCATTCATCTGTCCTCCCTTTAATCTGTCCATCCGTTCGTCCGACCATCCGTTAGTCTATCCGTCAGTTAATCCGTTCATCCGTTCGTCGTTTCACCCGTCGTCCGTTCAGCTACCTGGAGATGTCGTTCATTGATGCAAGGTATAAAGTAGCTTATAACTTTGCTATTGTATAAGATCCTCATATTCTAGTTTTATGTAAATGCTAGTAATTTTAAGAAGGCCTTTTGCCCTGACTTAGTATATGCTTTACTAATTCTTATAGCCGGCAAGCATTTGATTTGAAGCTACATCGCTTATCGCGGCATCGAATCCCGAACACTCTTCCTCTGAGAATCTGACTGTACATATCAATCGTCCTCCAACTGGTCCAAATGCATTCCCTCACATCGATCTACTGCACAGGAAATCAACTGGCGTCACTGAGTGAATTGTCACTATGACGATTTAGGCCCAGGCTACGTTGAAACTGACAATAGGCCTACAACGTGCGGAGGAATTCTAATAAATTACAGGTGACAGACGATGCACTGAGACAAGCGATCGCTTTGTTTGTTTGCAGTTGACGCTAAAAATAACCGCAAAACGGAATGACTTTCATTCGTCATCGACTGCATTCTCGTACAAGTTACATATTTCTCCTGTCATTGTTTCTATCGACAAATCGCTAACAGTTTCGAAGACAATGACGGGCAGCCTGGAAGATTTAATGCAACGCGCCGCAATTTGAAAATTTTCTTTTTTGCCAGCAAGACAGCAGGATTTATATCCGATGCTGAAACTAGCCTCGCAGACTGATTCGCTGAGGAGCTTTAATTAATTGGTCCATTAGCAGAAACAATCGAAATCAATTGTAAACGGAGTAACAGATGGGCATATAATTAATGATCGGACCAAACCCAGAGCCGACCCAGTGATGCATGGCCCGTTTTGTCGCGAGGATATATAAGCCAGGTAGGCTTTCAAGTTTTCAATCTACTTGCGAGAGAGACAAAGTTCTGCTGGTCGACAGAGGATGAGAGGTAACCTGCGTTTGTTGCTTACTCTATTAAATTCATTTTAAAAAAAATAGCAGGGTCTAGGCCATACGGTCGCTATAGAAAACCTTGTACCTAACAGATCCTCTCCTCTTTCTTTCTTTCTTTCTCTCTCTCTCTGGTCTTCTGCCTGTCTGACTTTTGGATCTTGACCTGGAACCGAACCCACCTTGCCTATCGATTTTGTTTTGACTGAGCGCCTGTGAGTAAGCTGGTTCCTGCGACTTAGCTTTCGTTGGGCGCTGTAGAAATCTCGAGATTACGATTACCGCACTTGGTACTTGACCATCGCTGGACAATCCCAACGACTTGACGCAGCGCTCATCAATAAGTGGTGCCCTGCGCTTAGTTTTTAAGTAGCGCTTTATAAATTTCGAGTTTAGGATTACCATTATTCGTTTATTTGTTTGAACAGCCGCTACGCCTGTGTCTGTAAAAGCCGCCTATAGCGTATTGTGGTTTTAAGTAGGCTTTCATGTTAAAAATGATGGTAACTTCCGAGGTTACGCACAGTTCGACAATGCAATCAGTGTCACCTTTACATTACGGCACCCGGGATTCGAACCAGATTAGCAGATATAAAAGGCCGGCGCGTCAGTCGCTCGACAAGAGTGCCATCTCTGCTTTTAACGAAAAGAAGACAAAGCGTTTAACTTAGTAGCGATCGTTCTTTTATTAGACACACAGACTGGTTTCTCGTCTCAGTACTGGCCTACTGAGATGTGCTTAGGCTTGCGCAGTCGGGACCTCTGATTGTCCCAGTATGGTCTTTACAAGGAATGCTCCTATAGGAAGCGGGTTTTCACCTGTGTACCATGCTTTCTTAAATTCTCTGTTTCACCTGTGTACCATGCTTTTTAAAATTCTCTCTTTCACCTGTGTACCATCCTTTCTTAAATTTTCTTTCACCTGTGTACCATGCTTTCTTAAATTCTCTGTTTCACCTGTGTACCATGCTTTTTAAAATTCTCTCTTTCACCTGTGTACCATCCTTTCTTAAATTTTCTTTCACCTGTGTACCATGCTTTCTCCTCCCCCTTCCTTCTTTCGAGTCTTTTGTCATTTCAGTCTGCATTTTTTCCGAGACACTGATTCCAGTTAAGAAGTGTAACTTATACAGAAATTTAAATATAACTGAGATTAAATTGCTCATTTTTAGCGCGTGTGACATGAAAACCCCCAAAGCGAGAAGAACGACAATCGTCCTGACTTTTTCCAGTTGTAAGCCAGACTGCCAGCATAAACTATTATACAGGCCTACAACAATTAAATTTAAATGAGATTTTATACTGTTTTGTCATCGTGCGAAGTCCCAACGAAAATCTTCCTAAATTTGTCATAATGTTTTGTTGTTAGCGACCATGGGAAGAAATCGCCTGATGGAGTTCATCTTATTCGTGGCGTTAGCGTCACTTTACACAGCAGATGCCATTTCGTAAGTAGAAGAAAAAAGAACTTCAGAAGCTTTCAAAACTTTGTCTTCAAATTCACTCATCTCTTTGCATGCTTTCTTATTTCACTCGTCGCTTTTGCTGAAAAACATTTCAAAGACTAATACAAAATTACCGATGATCGATGAAGAAATTCGTGTTGGATATTGCACGTATATAGGCCTACGTATGTATGTATGTAATTACATACGTAACCATGTATGCATGTATGTAGGCTATTTACGTACGTATGTACGTACGTATATATGCATGTATGTATGTAGGCCTATGTATGAATCAAGAAACTTAATATAGCACCTTTTAGGTACATCTCAAAAGCGTTGCATATATGACTAACTTACCAATGCAAGTGCGTTTTAAGGTTAGCGCAAGACTTGTCTTATATCTGTAGGCCCTAACAGCTATTTGATGAATCTTATTTATCGCGTTTATCATATAGTAATAGATATAGCAATTACTGGTAGGCCTATAGCAGGAATTTGTATCACGTACGCCTATATATGGCTGTATTTATAAAGCGTCGTCTGATATCAGGAAGAGGGCGCTTGGATAAGGTTTTAAACGTAGTGCTTGGTCGATTTCACCAATACCGAACCGATATCGCGATAGCCTGAAAAACCGAACTCGATACCGAAGTTGCTATTTGGAAAACCGAAATACACAGAAAACCGAATACAAAACAGAAAAACGAAAAGTCGTTATTGACAAAATGCAAATATCAAAGCATCAGTTTCCTTCACGAGTATTATATTTAGCTCATCGAAATTTCTTAACATTATTGATGTTAGCTAGTAGGCCTACTTTTGTGTATATATGTCCCGCCATTGAAAAAACAACGATCTTATACATTATGTGAAAAATAATAGTACCGTTTTATTTTTATGCCAGAGTTAGTGTACTAGTTGTAATAAAATGATTTACAAGATTTACAAATTAAATGATTTTCTAGAGGGTCGCAGACTATTAGAAAAAATTATTTTATACTAGTGTTTTAACGCAAAATTGATCTACGACGAATAAACCAAAATCTTGTTTGGAGTTATTGGACATACGTTGTCACGAATTGCCCTGATTTACAGGTGAACTATCTATGGATAAGAATACCTAGGGCTTACTGTATAAGTAACTATAGGCTATAAATATAAATACATGTCGATGGTCGGTTGATGGCCGTGGGGTCCAAGGGGTCATGGGATGGGCATGACGTCGACCGACGAAGAGAGGAGGATGAAAGACGAGGTGTGCGAACAAAGGAGTGGAGTTGAGTCTTCGGAGAAGAATGAGTCGTCCGGTTGCGGAACGAAAGGATCTTCGCGGAAGAACGTGTCGTCCGGTTGGGGAAAGAGAGTCTTCGCAGAAGAACGTGTCGGCCGGTTGGAGAACGAAAGAGTCGTCCGTCAAGAACGGACGAAAGAAACGCAGAAGAAAGAGACGTTGCAGAACGAACGAGACTTCGTCGAAGTACGAGGTCAGCTGTCGCTGAAGGACGTTTGGTCGCTCGCTTCAGGACGCCTTCGGTGGCCAGGACGTGTCAAGGACAGGCCGCTTCTTTCACCCGTCTACGTGGAGAGAGCCACGAAACGGGTGGTGCAAACGCAGGACCAAGAAACTGTCGCCTCGCTCCTCTCAGGACTCACGCCCACCACGGAACCGTGAGTTTTCACCAGTTGGGTTTGGGGGGACCTGGGAAGGGCACGGCCATCGACGGGGTGTTAGAAAAACGTAGACGTACTGTAAATATATCTCTAGTGTGTGTATATATGTTGTGGGTTAATATAAGTATAAACGTCGGTGTTGGGTTCATTGAAATATTTCTTATCTCGCCACCGCTCACAACCTCCCTGGCTAGTAAGGCCTAGGGTATAACTCGCCATCTCGCGTAAACCGTGACATACGTGTTGAACTTTGGTATTAAAGATAACACTTCAATAAGTTGCTTTATTTCGTATGAGCCGTCGTTTATATAACTACAAAATTTTAATTAAGAACTGATAGCACAGTTGAACACATAGGCCTAATTTTAATTTTTAACACCAATTTTATAACAGCAAACAACATTGCACACGATACAATTGGAAAGATGTAAACCCCTATAAGCTTACCGCACAATAGCAGAGTCGAACTATAAACTTAAAACACATAAAAATTGAGAACCGGTACCTATATTGCGACTTTTAGAAAAACCGAAACCGAACCAACTTTTAAAAACTGAGAAAAAGCTAAAATACCGACTTAAAAACCCGATACCGGCCCAGTTCTACTATAAGCCGCTCCTTTCCCGGAGAAATCCCTGACAATGAAGGCATAATTGTTGATTGTGACCACTTAAATGGCACGTGATTGCACGCGTTCGCGCGGGGATATTGATTGCAGATGGCGCAGGTGAAGCTATACAACGCAAGACTCTGATCGTCTATTTAAACCTACTATAGTTTCCCTTACAATTTCTGCTCATGCCTTTCATTAAAAACGGAAAACAGTAGTTCAGGAAGTCTATCCAGACTCCTCATTTTCTTCTTACCCTTCCAATTCCAAACACTATTCGCTGTATCCGTATGGATTTCTGTCAACCTACTTGACCCTTGGATCTCGACTTGGAACCGAAACTGACCATAACTGCCTCACTTAATCGTTTTTTTACTATAAGCGACTGTGATTAAGCTGACTTCTACGACACGCTAAAGAAATCAGGAGATTACAATTACGATTACAATTACATTTAAAGGCTTTTAGTTGATTAAGGCTATGTTTGATTGTAGTGCCTAAATAGTGCCTTTATGAATAGACCTACCTGTGTTAAGTGTGGATGGAGCTAGCAGTTAATGATAAAGAGCCAATAGTTAATTAAGTTGATTTCCTCTGCTGACTGTGTCTCTCGTGTGACTCTAGACACCGTTGTGAGACGGTGAAGCGAACAGAGGTGGACGAGCCGGACAAATGCGGCAATTACGAGAAGAAGAAGGAGGCTGGATTCAACCTCAACCGAGAAAAGTCCCACCTGACCAACTACACGGATTCCGTTCTGAATGGACTGCTGCGGTTGTGGAAAAGAGACATCAGCTCCAGTCCAAACTGCGTCTTCACAAGGTATCAGTCTTTAGGTTAAGGCAGTCTTAGTCGGTGGATAGATCGACTGATGTAAAATGATGGGGGGAGTAGAGCTAAAATACCGACTTAAAAGGGAGAAAAGGAGATAGGGAGGGAGGCAGGGACGGGTTGGTAAATGGGTGAGTGGATGGGTGGGTGGTGGATGGATGGATGGGTGGATGGTTTGGTGGATTTTGGAGAGCGGATGGATGCATGTATTGATGTATGGATGGATTAATGGATGGATGGATGGATGGATGGATGGGTGGGTAGGTGGATTGATGGATGGAGGGATGGATGGAGGGAAGGAGGGACGGACGGATGGATTGATGGATTCAACTAGTGAAGGAGAGAGGTTTGGAGGGACGCAGGGAGGGAGAAAGAGACGAGGAGAAGGAAGGAGAGAGATTTCAAACCAGAGATTCTCAGAGTGACGTTGTCATCGCTTAGTATACAATTGTTCATGAAATCGCATTTTTCATCAGCCACGCACTCGTAGCAGCAACAATGACTCAGGTTGGGCCTGTTTTAACTTAAGTTCGCATATTTGTGATAAAGTTTAAGCATTTCGGACTTTTTTCGAAATACGTTTATAAGAACAGAAAATTAGGGCCTAAGTCAAATCTTCTTCTGTCGAATTGTCCGGCATTCTCTTCTTCCCGAAGAGAAAGCATCCCTCAAAAAGTGGACGAAAGATTATTTCGACGTAGGCCTATTATCGAATGAGACATATTCAGAATTCAGAAGAGCCAAATTCGTAGCCTTTGTGAGAAGATCGGAACATTAACCATGTTTCATTAATGTGCTGAATTTAAGAGCTTCTTCTGCTAACGAAGCAATTATTAGCAACCACATATTATTAAGTTTGTATTATAAAACGTCATGAAATTGATTTTTGCGACATTCGAATGTCTTATTAAAGTGTTTTTTGTAATTACACACGCACGTGTGTTTTAATTGTGTTTTATAACTAGTAAGAGACACGTACATAGGTGGTGTGGTGTCATATGTTCATACGCAGTGCATGCCAAGCAATAGTGGCTGAGGCGCGAATTATGGAGCTAATTGGGACAAAAGCCCTCATAGATCTCGAGTCTTTGCGCCGGGGCTGTAATCAGTTTGTAGTAGGCCTCATCAGTGGCGTGTTCACTAGTCCTTTCATAAACTGGAGCCTATACGTCGATATTAACTTCTGGTCTAGAGATTTCTCAGCAGTAGGCTCACGAAATGGATTGGGTGTTGGACCGGTTTTAAGGCATTCCCTCCTTATCGACAGCGAACTGCCGGCAAACATTACCGCTGCATAATATTAATCGTATACATTACATCGCTTCACACCATAAAAGAGCTTGTACTTCGTCCTTGCCATTGGGATGTGATCCATCCCCATGCATAAGCCTTGATTGTAGATGTGCCAAAGAAGTTAAGGTTCCATACAGGGTTACTGCATTCGTTAATTAATTAATTAATTAATTCAGCCTGCCAGCCAGCCAGCCAGTCATTTACCCATCCGTCGATTCCTCCATCCGTCGCTCCTTCCCTCCATCATTTACATCAATCCAAGCATTCCATGAGCTAAGACGGATACCCTGTGAAGATACAGTTTGGACTGGAGCCGATGTCTCTTTTCCATAACAGTGCTAACTGGCATGCTCGTTCATATCTAATGCGTTCAATGTTGCCACCGTTATAGGACTAGGCCTATATCTTCATGTACGTGTGCAGATAATGTACCTTTTGCCATTCGCCTCTAAAGAGACTCCCCAGATGCGAGGAGCAGACGATCATTCGGGTTAGGTTCAAACACAACCACGGCAATTCACCGCTATGACACATGAAATTTCTGACTACAATCGTTTTTTACCATGAATTTAGCATTTAAGGCCGTCGTATACTTACATCTAGGTCTAGGCCTAGGTACAGATTTGTTTGCATAATGCTAATGTTTGCTTGCTTGCAGAGAAAGCTTCCGAAATGTGACGGAATGTTGCGGCGGATGGAATGGAGAGAGTTGCGACAGACGTAAGCATCCTAACGCGTTACAGCCTCTTAGGTCCAAAGCTTTGAATTGCTACCTGGTAATTTCTAAATGGTAGTCTGTAGGAAGTTAAAAAAGACGAAGACGATTGCTGATGACAGCAGGCTACTGCTGGATGAGTATAGATCGACTATGGCATTTGTAGAGCATCACCTATAATTATTTGGTGTCAAGGAAACTGGGATTAGAACTCCTTCGAGTGATTTGGGATAAGACGCATTACTCGCAAAACTGTGTAAATTCGGTTAGGAATTGGTTGGGGAGCTAGACCTGTATTATAGTAGTGAGGTTAGCCTACACAATTAACAGGCTTCTCAACCTCGTCCGCTCATGTAGATACGCAGATGAGTTGGTGCCAGGTTTGTATTTGCTGACCTCTACAGACAAATTCAACCCCCAGCAGTGATACAAAAAGCTGTCCAGGAGCTTGGTTTTAACCCCGTCTCGAACATTCCCATGGCGAAGTTCAGTCCCATTAATTGTCGCCATACTTACATTCTCAAGTGAATAATGCTTGGCTATTATGCCACGCTGCAAGCAGCAAGTTTTTCAAGTTCTTTGCTTAGTTGAGCTCAGTAAACTCTTTCACCAGATGCTGCTATCAGTGGGCTGTCTTGCAAACAATCTCTCAAATGCATTGCCGACAAACAACGATAGATTTCAAACTCGGTCGTGTTTCGAATGTTCATCCCAGTTAAAAATTATGTCAAACACACCATGAAGTGTTGATCCAAATGTTTTTGGGTCGGGCTTTTTGTCGTTTTCCTTAAGTTTTCAACCGCAGTCTTGCGCAGTTAAGGTTAAAAGTCAAATAAAGTTTCAGTGGACATTTTTGAAAGATAGGCTTATGCGCAATAAAATAGTTGGGCCGCGTTCGGTCCTGGGTTCTGATGGGGAGCTTCATGATTAGAAAAATGTCATATACCCCAGTCTGGATCGAAAAGACCGAGTCTGAGGTAAGTTGACCGTTCGTCTGTCAACTTCTAATTGTATATGTATGCGCAAACAATCTTCAAACAGACGGTTGTAAATAGGAATTCCAAAAGATACGCCCGAAACTGCTGTACTCTCGGGCGTTTCGCGCACTTGAGACCTGCAGCGTAAAGTTCGACCGACGGCCAAAATTTCGCAAATCCAACCTTGGATGATGGTAGCCTGATAATTTCTACAAGTTTTCCACGTTGCGAATCCCGGGCAGACGGACGGACGATATTGATGGTCTGTTTGATTGTTTTTAGCCCTGTGCCTGCCTCTGTGTGCAAATGGCGGCGAATGCATCAGCCCAATGACCTGTCGATGTAAACCGGGTTTTACTGGACCCCAATGTAGCGACATCATCAGCAGTAAGTCGTGCAGTTTCCATGAAAGACCTGCTCTCCCTAAGTGACTTCTCTGGCGCAGTTCTATCTTGTGCAAAGAATGGCACGTTGGGCGTGTGCTTTATGCTTTATCGCCTTCTCGCACAACTTTGATCAGAATGCATAACTTTAGGAGGTACATGGATTCTAGAGTTTGTTCATTTATTTTACCCATGCTGATATATTTGTGTGCATGTAGGCTTACACGTTTTTCTATAGCCACCATGTATGCCTATAGCATCGACCATGCCAATTTTCCAGTGAATATTTATACGGGGTGAGATTAGTTGCTATCACTGTCCTTTGACGGGATAAGACGCCATTTTAGGGGTCCATGTTGCCTGTGTTTGAGGCCTGTCTAATTAATTCATGTGTCAATTCTCTCTGCATATTGATAACAATCAACTGATGTGTGAATAAAGATGTGACACCGACAAGGAAGTACTGCTACAAGAAGCCATCTTGTTTTGGAGACAAGCCACCAAACGTCTACGGTGTTGTCACAAAGGCAGCCTGTTGCAGCAAATTGATCGGAGGTCTGGGATGGGGGTTGATCGGCCGAGAGTGTGAACCTTGCTATCCGAATGCCGCAGAAACGTTTGACCCTGCAGCCTTGACTCCTGATCAGCCAAGTGGTATAGTTATTGATGTTTAGTTTTCTGTTCTGTAATCTCATCGGGTCTTGAAAGAGAGCTGAGTATTATGCTCCACCATCTTTGGTACAAAAAGTGAGTTGAACTAACAAAGGTATTCATAGGTCTCAGTTAAAACAAAATCTGTAAGTAAAAAATTGGGTCAAGTTCTTTGGCACAAACTAACAAGTGCATTCATAGGTCACGGTTGAAACAAAAATTTGGTTCTGTTCTGTTCTGAGTTGAGACGTATAGATGAATGCGACTAAGTACTTACATACTATCCATCAAATCCCAATTTTAATTTCTCTGTGTGCTGCTGTGATTTGTTGGGATGAAGGGGAGACTTCCCCACTGTTTCTGCCCATCCCCTCTTGAAGATATGTAAAATGCACAAAATTCTTTCTTTTTGGTGCTTGTGAATGTGGATCACAATTTCATTATTTTCTCCAGTGCACATGTTTACAAATTGATCTGTTCTTAAAATGCTATAATTTAATATAACTGTTATCACAGATGAAAGTGTTTTGTTGCTGAAAATTGTAATTACTTTGGGCATGTGAACTGGATTGATGTTTCTTTTTCCAACATTTGTAGTGATATCGAATCCTGGTCTTCTGACATATCGCACGTGCATGAGCATGGGACCCAATTATTACAGGACCTTGGATGGTCTGGAGTTTCTGTTTGCTGGACGATGTACATATAACCTCCTGGAGCTTGACAGCTTATCTCTTCGTATTTCTGTTAAAATGATCAACTGCCACAGTTATGTTAAATGCCGAAAGGTAAATTCCAGGAATGATTATTAGTAATTATTCCAGCAATAATTATTAAAGTGTGCTATAATAATTATGTGATGATTTACATATGTTTGGATTGTTAGGCCTATATTACCAGTGTATGTATAAGTATGTAAGCTTTTTAAATATTCTTTGCTATACTTTATGTTTGCCCTGACCATGCAGTGCTGCCTCCACCAATGCTTGTACACCAAGTTGCACCTTGAACTCTGTTACCGTAACCGTGTCTCACCTGTTCATTATACTTTGCGCTTGTTTCCTGTATCTGAAGAAAACCGCTTAAAGCTGGTATGTCTTCGCTTATAACACAAATGCAAATCATTTTGCATCCTACTTATTATCCGTGGTTCTACCTTATAGCTCCTGTCTTTGATCAGCATATTCTGGAAATTTTTTATTCCTGGCACACATCTTGTCTTTGGCCAGTGCTCAGTTATAGCTGCTGGTCCCTCAACTTGAAACTCTCAATATACCTATAGGCCTATGCCAATTCCAAACACCACCCACCATAACCATCTGATGCCTGCCTGCTGCCTGAATCTTGGATCTTAACCTGGAACCGAACCCTTCTTGCCTATCATTTTTTTTGACTGAGCACCTGTGAATAAGCTGATTCCCACGACTTAGCTTTCATTGGGTGCTGTAGAAGAAATCTAAAGTTTACGATTATGATTACCTGCTCATGTTCATCACTCTATTACTGAGACTGTTTTGCTCTTAACTGAAAATGGCCACTTGTGGTCCGTTTATGGTTTTTATGCTTCCTGTTTCTGTGCTTCAAAGTGTATCTCTGAGCTTTCCTAATGGGGTATTATCAGATTTCAGTTCCTTTGTATTTGTTTAAATTATCAAGTATCTTTCTTTTGCTTGGTACATCAAGGCTTCACTTAGTTTATTAGAAATTATAAGATAACAACTATCATTTCACAAATGGAATGTGTCATTTTGGTATCGTAAAATAAAGTGAGGTGAGTTATGATAGGTGAGGTTATAATAGACTGGCAAATATATCTATTAAATAGATAGTTATGATAGACTGGCAATTATATCTATTAAAATTTGAGTCTACAATATAGATGTAGATGATATGAGGTTTTATTAGGTTAAATATACAAACTGTAAAATGGTTGATGTAATATGTGACTGTGCACGAGAAACCCGGTCTAAATGGGGAAAATTCAAAAATTGGATTAATGCTGCATTGGATATTGCTCGAAGTACTGAATAATTTGGTAAAGCTGCATGTTTTAATCACAAATAGCAAGAAAGTTAAAAATATCTCAATACTTATGTCTCTGCATGAATACATTAAAAAAAATAAGTTATCGTCTAATTTCATTTTGTTGTCTGTTGTAAATTAAATAGATTTTTATATCCAAAATTACTTATATGGCCTGAAGTTTAAAATGACACTTTTTTGTGCTATGTTGCACACATCTGTGAAAATTATGTACATGACTATTTTTGTACCTGGTTCATGCATAATTGCTCCCCAAGCACATTTCTTGCTTGTTGATTTAACTGACTTGGGCTGGTTTTTCTCATGCATGGTCATATGAAATGTAACTAACTCTAATTCTAGATTATGACTTGGGTTTCAAATTAACTGACATATGGATGGATTTGTGTTACACTGATGATTGCATTTCAGCAACTGCAAATACGGAAAGGAGAGGTTTTGGTGATTGCTGAGGGATCTTCAATTACAGTTAATGACAACCCAGTGATAATCACGATTGGCGTCGGCTATGCCTCTCCGACTCATGGTGGGCCGATGAAACTTGCCTCCACATAAATAGAATTAGTTTCTAATGTTTGTTCTAGGTAACTTCTGTTTATAAGTGCCAATGTTTTGTGCAAATTGCCGCAATCCTTTCATTCTGTGGTTGAGATGTACTGCTTGCCACTCTGCTATGTGGTGTTGAACCTTTCAGTTATTGTGCCCTCTCTCTGGGATATTCTTCCTCCAAATCTCCACTTTTGATTCTCGCAAGTGCTACTTAAACTTCCATTGTCTGGAAAATGTTTTTATCTCCAAGGTCTGAGTAGGAGTGAAAATGGTGTGCTGTATTAATTATGTAATAATTTAGATTTGTTTGGATTGTTAGGCCTACATTACTGGTACATGTATATGTATGAATGCATTTTATGATACCTTTAAGTACCTATCGAAATTGCTGAGGTAAAACATTACAATACAGTTTGAATAGAATTGTACTTGTAATAAGAGGAGAGGCAATCAGAACTGTTTTATCATTAAAAACTTGTTTTAACATACCGGTAATAATATACTGTAGTTGAAAATCTTCCTGCTTTAGGCTTTTAAACTATTATACTTTTGGGTTCTAAATATTTGATTTAAAAATGGCTAAGCCATTTAGTTTTAGCATTTTCACTGTAAAGTAAGTATGTATCTGAACACTTCCGTGTGCACCATTAAAGTGTCTCACACAGTTGCTAATATAATATAGCAACTTTGAATTGGTTATTTCTTATGAATTGGAAAAATTAGGAACATAGCAGATATGTTTGGATGGAATCAACAAGAAAATAGGTTTTCTTCCAGTGCTTTGCGCTTGAGGTGATTCATACTTAGATTGACTTAACTCTTCAAAGCCAATGATAAAATCATTGTCTGGTTTGCAGTATGTTAAAATTAGGATGAACTTGTCAAGCAGTTGTTACATACTTTAAATTGGAAGAGGTAAGAAATAGTTATAATATGAAGTAACTAGCTGAAGCAACAAAGATCCTTTATGTGAGTATTTATAGAAATATCTTTAAAATTCCTTCACAGACCCAAAGTAATGACCTTTTTCTTTGGAGTGACAAGAGTGTCAAGAATAAAGTACAGGTAGATGAGAAGGGTAAACGTGTGTGAATATTATAAATTTTATTAGTAATAAGAGAATATTTTTTCTGTATAAAAGCATTTGTGAGGGGTGATTTGCAGTTTGAAAGCAAAAGACTATTTTGCTCATGATAAAATAATTCAGATGATCTATGTGTTATAAGAAATTATTTCTAATTTATTTTGATGCATCATTCTAGGTTTACGCATTGACAGGCGAGGTGACTATTATTATCTGGCGACTGATGCACTACGATGCCGATGGGATGAGTTGAGTACATGGTTCATCTCATTTGAAGGATTGTCTGGCGTGAATATGACCACTTCTGGAATGTGTGGAAACTACAATCTGTATCCATATGGTATGTGAATTATTGAATTGAATTGAATTTATTAAATTGAATCACCAACAACCAACAATCTAAACAGTTACAACAGTTTCACCTAAAATATTGCAAGTGCTAGCGTCAAAGGGCAATCCAAAATGGACAAATGTCCCGCAATAGTATGGATTACCCTCTTACATAATTAGACCACACTTTTGCCTTGTTTCACAAATGCTCACATCAAGGGTGAAGGTAGTGGTGGAAATATGTGTAACGACAGTGGATTGAAAACATATTCTTGATATCCCTGCTGACTTGATATAGTACACTGGTTTTACGTATGAAAATGTTAAAAGGTAATGTTGGGTAGGGTAAATTAATTGCTTGTTTATTACATTCTTTTTATCGACATCCTTACAACATCCACATCATAAATATTTTCCACCTTAGCATCTCGCTGGCAATCTGGGCTTGACTTTTCTGGCGTTTGGCTATGCCATTGAAAACTGATCCATCAACCCGATTCTTGGATATTTGTTTTAGCTAAGTGCCAGCGAGTCAGGTGGTTTTCCTGATGCAGCTTTTGTGTGGTGCTGAGAAATTTTGGGCATTTACATTACATTACAGTTATGGATTTATGTTTCGTATCGTGTTTCCTATAGACGATCTCACAACTCCAAATGGGGCACATGTTACGGATCCATATGAATTTGGAACTTCCTGGCTCATGCCAACTACAAACCCTGTATGTTTTCAACCATTGATGATCATTTCACTTACAAATTTTGCTTATGACAGAAACTAATTTATAAAATGATTTATTGTATATACTTTTTTGAATTTAAAAAAAAAATCTTTTAGAGAATAACATGTGTAGGCAAATGACACAGTCGTGTTTTGTGAATTGGTGTTTGCTGTGAGCCATATTATTCATGATTTAGTAAATGTTCCTATTTATTTTAATTCAAATTACCCCAGGTAGATGATTTCTTACCATAAAACTTCTCGTAAAAACCCCCATGCTACAAGTCGTTTTACCTCCCCCTCTGGCAACAGTTAGAGACTGGTTAAAAAGGCTGGCATTTTTTTGCACAAATTGATTTTAGCCCCTGGTAAAACACCACATTTGTGTTTCTGTTTACCATGAATACCATTAACTGCACCCATAAAAAGTGACTGCACAACTTTCTCAGCTGTGTCTGCCATGTTTGTGTGATGTAATTATAGAATATGCAGTAGTGCCACCATAAAGGTGCCTAAACGATATCCAGCATCTATTAGAGGTTGGCGTTTAAAAGAGGCTGGGTTTAATTTTCACAAACCATTTTTACCTCTGGCGGCTAGTGGAAACCGGCATTTAATTAGAACCTGGTGCTTAACAGAAGTTTTTGGTATTTGATTTCAAGATCCCAGTTAAGACTTTCTTGAAATCACAAATCGTATTTATGCAAGTTGATATTTTTATATGAAGCCATATAATTGCATAAATGTTTGTAGCGCTTTCATTTGAATTAGGTCATTTCCCACTTGAATTCCAGGTCCAAGTTAAGATATTTCTTGCAACTTTGTGTTAAATTTCTAAATATCAGAATGTGTGATTCTCCAGTATGCTGTATGAGTTTTATGTTTCTTTATGGTATTGATATCTCAATATTTATGTCTAACACCATAACAGTTTCATGGATGAAACTGGTTTCAGTGTGCTGAAGCAAAGCGTAATTCGTTTGCCTGTAAGTCACTAGTGGAAGAGAACAAAGCCAAAGACGCCTGTGGTGTTCTTCTTCAGGCTCCCTTCAAGCAGTGCCACAGTTCGGTAGGAACAGATTCTCCTTTACATGTTTGAAGTACTTTCTTATCAGACTGATGTAGATTGAGCAATAAATAATCAGGGAGCAGCATACAGTAAGTAAATATGTAATTGAGTAAGTGCCAGTAGGTAATGTTTTATGGAAACAACCTGGCCAACTAGTACTTTTTAATTGGTTGAATTGAAACTTTTATCGCACACCAAATAACAACCGCTGGTACGTTTCATTCAAGCAAAATAGGAATAGGAATACAAAGGTGAGACCAAATGGACAAGTCCTGCTAACAAGGTCACCTAATTTCCTATATCAGAATTCCAAGATTAACAGTTTAATGTTCAGTTTTTATTAACTGTATAGGTGTGATTTTCTGTAAAGTGTCCTGTTTCACAATCAGTATTAGCCCAGTGTGGCTAACAAGTAATATTTCACATGAATTTTAAACTGGTACATAGTAGGTAAGTTAAATCGTTGGACAAAGAAATCCATACAGCGGGCCCAGCAATCCAAATGGAGTTCTGTCTGTTCTGGTGCATGCGAAACATGCATGATGTTTTTCTGAAGATCAGGTGAAATGACTTGCATTTCTGAGGTAATATGGAAACAACCATCAAATACAACAGGCAGCAAATTATGTTTAAAGTGATATATAAATAAATTTGCAGTTTGTTTAGTGCTTCTAGGGGCAATATATTGAGAATACAAAAGTGAGTTTGGTGGTTCACTGTGTTGGTATACCATGGATGATTCACATGATGCATTTCTGTAAAACGTTTAGATGCTTTAATCAAGATTGATAATTGAGTGTATGTATGCATATATATGTATGTGTGTATGTATCTAGGTATTTAGGCCTATATATATATGCGTGTATGTAAAATAAAGCTCCCATGTCCTATAGTGGAACACAGGAGCGACGCTTGTTTCCTGTTCTTCGTATACACATGTATGGATGTGTTTTTGTATGTATCTTTAAGAACTTAAGAATTTAAGAACTTCTCTAAGGCATTCTGACCCTGTCTAATTGACATAATGTAATTTGTACCACATGAAATGATGTGAAATATCTAGAAGTTCACCTCTTGCAAATGATGCTCACGTAGCATTAGGTCTCTATGGGCAGTTAGATGAAATGCATGTAAGTATTGCATTTATGCTATAATAGAATATTATGGTGTATTTAAATTGCTACTTTCATGTGTATGCTTTGGTAGGTTTTTGTGTCACCATACTATGCACGTTGTGTGAACGATTACTGTACCGCTGGCCTTGACCTCTCGAATGTTGGCGATGAACCGATAGACCGTGCCATGGAACAGCGGTCAGCGCTTTGCCAGACCCTGAGTGCCTACAGCCAGATGTGTACCGTACGAAACGTTGTCTTCTCCTGGAGGAAGAATTCACTGTGTCGTACGTCCTTGGCTAATTCTTATTCTCTAAGTAACTGAATTCTGTGAGGTCTGCACCACTTTCTTGTTGTTCTTTAGGTCTGAAGTTTAGACTCATCTGTTTCACAATGCTTCTGCACCATAGTTTAACTTCTGGTTTCTCTGACATATCAAAGTCCGTCATGGATGTTGCAATGGATCGTGATTTTTGATTAAATTCACTTGAAGCGACCATAGATTGATGCCTTAGGCATTATGGTAATGGCGCTATACAATTCATTAGATTAGATTAGATAAACTTGTTTATTGACATCAGAAAAGAATTTTTTTTGCTTTGTATTTATTATCATCATTGCCATAATTGATCATGATTATTTGTGTCATCTTTTTCTCGTCATCACTAGCGTTTGGTATCTTAATGATCGCCAGATGATGATAATGATGCAGCTGCCGATGATGATGATAGCAGTGGTGGCAGCAGTGATAATGACAGTCAGGGAAAACTGCAACGATTTTAAGTTTCGTGTGTCTTCAGTTGATCATTTGATGTCTGTGTTCCAAAGTGCAAGCTGTAGGGGGCAAAAATAGTTTCAGCTCTTACTACTTCTTATTAGCTTCCATTTAATATATATATATATTTATATTCCCCACTTATTGCTCCTGCACGCATATTGCTGACTTTCCAATCATGAATTGCACCTGGGTGTGTTCTTTGATTAAAACGCTGAAATGCTAAATAAGTTTAATTTAATCTCTTTCCTTCTGTGGTTGTGTTGTTTTATTGTTAGCAGTCCTTCAATCTTACTTTTATGCTTCAGTCAGTGGACTTCTTCCCCTTATCTCTCTTCTTGCTTCAATTTCAAACACCATCCACCGTAGCCGTCCAACTGTCTGACTGCCTGACTCCTGGATCTTGACCTGGAACCGAACCCTTTTGCCTGTCGATTTTGTTTTGACTGAGCGCCTGTGAGTAAGCTGGTTCCTGCGACTTAGCTTTCGTTGGGCGCTGTAGAAATCTCGAAATTACGATATTGGATTAAAAACATGCTTCAGTCATTTAATTTGAACTTAAATGTGTAGCTCGAACGTGTCCTGAAAATATGTACTACTCGGAGTGCTCACCAAAGTGTCTCAAGACATGTGGCAATATGTACAGTCTTAGTCCTCTGTCGTGTGATGGGGAGTGCTATCCCGGATGCCAGTGCCTGCCTGGAAAGGTCCTCAATGATTCTCAGTGCATTGATGCCGGCCAATGTCCTTGCGAGTATCAGGGACAGTTCCATGATGCTGGCAGTGTGGTTGACATCGGATGCAACCAGTGGTGAGCTGAAAATGACTTTTAAACATTGTGAGACATTTTGGCTTGTGATGTTTCTGTGATTTTGATTAATTAATTAATTTTTTGCACTTATACATACAGGGTAAAATTAATCTGAATCTGAGGCAAGAGACCAGCATGCACAAACAACTTGTCTATGATTGTTACACGTAGCCTGCTCAGCAAGCTCAAACCGTCAATTGTTGGATTATAGATCTAGCACAGTACTGAGGGGATCAAAATGCCTTACGGGTGGACTGTTCTGTTGCATTTTTGAGTGAAGGATTTGTACGCAGAATAACTACCTGATAAATCGACTGTGAAAAGTTGGCTATTTCTTATTTATATTTTAGCCTTTCCAAAAGAAGTTTAACATGTGATATTCATTACTTTAATGTGCAGGTTCTGTGGTAATGATTTGCCTGCTACTAGCTTTATTTCTTTGTTTTCCCATTCATCGGAGTACCATACTGTTTCCCAGCTTCATTGTGCTGTTCTGAACTTTGGAAGGAGGGCATTATTGAATCATAGTTGTATTAATAATAATATTAAGTCAATTTATATAGTGCCGTAGCACAGCCGAGGCCGAAGAAAAGGGCGCTGTACATGGGTTGTATTGTACATTGTATTGTATAAGATGATTACACTTGTCCTCATCAATAATTCACAGAGGGAGCATAGAATGGAGGATGTTTTATGGAAGCCCAAACAAAGCAGGCAATAACCAGTGAGTTATCAGTACAGCTTAGATTGGGAAATACTGATTTTCCAGTTTAAAGTTGTGAAAAGTGTTTGTTTTCACGATATCTTTAATGGATATCTTCTGTCCTGAAATACCACAGATGATAACTGATGCATCAGTTATCTGGATAAACATTGCTGAATTATTGTGTGAGTAATTTCTGCTTAAATATGATTGTTAGATTAGGGTTAAGAAAGTACATAATATTATATGTGTTCACAGCATAGGAATTTTTAAAGGATGTAATGTGTAGTAAACTAAAATAAGGTATGGTAAGATGAGTGAAATGAAATAGCGCAGTTTCATTACGAACAGGCAACTTATATTTTAATGAGATATTTTTTGATTTAGCGAGTGTGTCGCTGGGCAGTGGAAGTGTACCGAAAAGCTGTGTGCCAAGACCTGCTCCATACTTGGCTTTCAGCACTTCACAACCTTCGATGGTGCCAAGTATGACTTCCACGGTCCACCATGCAACTATATGCTTGTTGAAGTAAGTCACAATTAAAACTCAGAATTTACCTATTAGCAGTCATTTTTAAAACTATTTAAACAGTAATGTTTTGTTGTAAATCTCCTGGTTATTAGCCAAGTGTTAGCTTGCTGTTTTTAAATTGAGTTTTTATTCTGAGAGTAAGTTTTGCCTTGTTCAAATGGTTTCATGGAATGCTTAATAATTCATTTTTGTATGATGTTATGTTATTAATTATGCATTCTGTAATTGCTTTCTTTAAGAATTATATGCTTATTTGATTGCTTCAATGATTTTAAAATGATTTCAAACTGCCTTTTTTGGTGAATTTTTCTTTAAATGAATGCAAAATATTTAACCAAATTTATTTATTTCTTTTAGCAGTTGTTTCCAGTAATTGAATTAAATATGCTTTTAATTGACTGAAATGTACAGTAAGTTGCCTTGTTGAATCACACTCTTGGTTAATTGGAGTGGTAATTTTATCTTACCAAATTTTGCTGTTAGTTTCACGTGAATGGAAAAATTATTGATCAGCAATTCTCTTATATTTCTTAGCTGAATGGAAGGGCATCCTCTGATTGGTCAATTTTGTCGAGGGGTAACCTACGCATCTCCTACTCGGTGACACACTGTGAGTCCTGGAATAAAGTCAGCTGTACCTCTGGAATTCAGGTTCTATACACCCAGGACCTACAGACGTATAAGATAAGTGTTGATGACAACTTTGTCATCATAGCCAATGGCATAGAATTGCAAAACTCTTTCGAGCCATTTATGAATGAACATATCTACGTGAAACAGGTGACCAGTCTATTCGTGCTGGTCCAGGGATTTGGTTTCCGCATTCTTTATGACAGAATTGGAAGAATTTACATACGACTTGATCCATTCTACTCTGGGAAGGTAAGAACTAAAAGTTTGGTTAAGTCTTTGGCTTATGTGTTTAACTTTATTTTTTTATAATTGTAACTTTAATTGCAAATTTATGTAGCCTAATTTAATGATTATCAATATTTGATTTAAAAATGGCTAAGCCATTTAGTTTTAGCATTTTCTCTGTAATGTAAGTATGATCTGAACACTTCTGTGTGCACCTTTAAAGTGTCTCACACAGTTGCTAATATAATATAGCAACTTTGAATTGGTTTTTTCTTATGAATTGGCTTTAAGTATAATTTTAATTGCCAGTATTAATTTAATTTAATAATGATTATAGTGGATGTTGCTAACGTAATTTGGAATCTTCTGTAAAAGTTAAAATATTAGCAAGGCATCAATCAATGGCCATGTCTTAGCAAATCTACAATCCTTTAAGCACTAGGGTCTGTGACTGCCATTCAAATGGGCAGTAGTGGCGAATGATCTCACCTGATAAATTCAGTTGAAAAATAAGCAGGGTTAAGGCCATAAGGTCATCATATAAAACATGTACATTTACATTTTACATTTTTCCTTTGTAAAGAATTTGTAAAGAACTACTTGAGATCCTGGAGGCCACAGAAACCAGAAGATGTGCTAATTAGATAAGCAGTCTGGAACAGATGACCATGTCTTTTACCACAGTGTCTTGGTTTCGATTCCAATTGCATTTTCTGAACCGATAATTTGATTTGAAGAAAATTCTCTAGTTTTCTAGTTTGGCTGAATGTTTTGTCTTTGTTTGAGATTCGTTCTTTCTTTCAGTCTGTGTTCAGGAGTTCAGTGATACCACTCAGATTTCATTTTTTAACAAAATTTAGCTTTGGTAATTTAAAGTCTTTTAATGTCTTGTTAACATTTTTATTTATAAATATTTATGATTTAAAATACATGGAAGACCGAACTTTTAAGCCCTGATTTTTTTGCACTTATCATTTGAATCCCATGACATTCAACGTGACACAGATTGCCTAACATTTTCAACTTAAGTGCTCTTTGACTATGAAAGGTTCTAAATTTAAATTGAGTTTGAAAGGTTCTAAATTTAAGTTGAGTTGAAAGGTTCTATGTAAAACTCCAAACGCATTATATCTGTGGCACTGTAAATGCCGTACCTTGTTTATCAAAGGTTCGTGGATTATGTGGTAACATGGATGGATCAATTGTCGAAGAGCTTAAGTCCAGACAAAATATCGAAGAAGACGTTGTTGCATTTGCCATGTCTTATAGTGACTGTCCAGCTCAGATCAACAAAGCCTTACCAGCTGTGGACTGGTGCAGCGTGCATACATTGCCAGCGGTAATGGTCATAACTGTCATTATTTTTGTTTTTAGTTTTATTCAAGTAAATATAAATAACATTTTTGCAAATATTTATTTTGTCATATACAGCATGAAAGAAGATTAGGGTTCGTCAAAGTGAGAAGATAAAGCAGGAAAATTTTATTTGCATTTATGTCTCTTTTGTCTCTTTGCATTTTTGAAATTTGTACAAGCTATTCGTAAGCTTATTTACTTGGAGTGACTCATTCAGTGGATTATATATTCTAGATTGGATTTGATAAGATTAGATTACATAAGACACAATTCCAGCTGTTACCACATTCAAAAGATTTCATTTGATTAGACCCATTAAATTTTGTTTAACTAAAACCGAATCTAAAATAGATAGATACATTTCATGTACTATGATTGTTATGGGTAAGTTAGTATTCCATAAAAGTTGTTGAGTTTTGTGAGTGTTGCCTTTCACCGTTATTAAACTGAAAGTCCTACAGTGAATTGATCCCTTGTCCAGAACTTTGGGCTTGTCTTATTTCTTTTTTCAATTAGCCATTTATTGACTTCTCAACTTCAACAGCAAATTAGATGGAAATGAGTATTTCCTAACATACCTTTAACTTTTAGTGTAGCTCTTAGGACAGCTGTTAAGAGAGACTTTAAAAATTTGCAGTTTGCTTCATGTTGTTTAAAGCCATTGCCATCTTATTATGAACTATTCTTGCATTTCAGTTTTTGTGAGTTATGCAATATCAAGTAACTAAGACGAATTTTGTGTTACGATTATCAGTGAGATAAGTAAGTAAGAATTTATTAACATGCCAAATGTCCATCGAGTGAATAAGGAAAGGAATCGTAGTTGATATCCATGTTTCAGATTGTGTTATGTCAGAAGTCATGTAATACTGATAACTGTTATAAGGAAGTTCTATTGTATTTTATAGATGAAGTGTTCATTATTTGTTTTTGTGAATGCAAGCTGTATCTTTATGATTTTTTGAAGATTTTGGAGACCAACAAAAACCTTTGTCAGTTTGTTGGCAATGTCGACATCTTTAGCAGCTGCCTCGATGCCATGGACTGGAAGATTTACCGAGATTATTGTGATGTGGACGTCTGTGCTACTGAGCGTCCAGCAGTTGCTGTCTGTACCATGGTATCTGCCCTGGCTCATAAGTGCATGCAGCTTGGGTTCCGGATTGACTGGATGGAAAATCCAACGCTGTTTGATCTCTGTAGACGTAAGATGATGTTTTATGTCTGCTAATGCTGTTAATAAGTGGGTCTTTCAAAGAGATAAGGAAGAGCAACCCCTTCAGCTACATCAGCGAGCCAGCCATGGGTGTTAATCATTAGCAACTTCCTTTTTCTTAACTTTGGCATATCATAGCTGATAGCAGGTCTCTCCCTCTCTGCCTAATCTTCCCACGGAGAGCGTATTGTCACTGTATTCATTTTGTAGCTGAGTTTGTTATTTTAGGCACAAGTGGAGCTGAAATCTGAAAATAACTTTCTGTCTTGGTGGGGACATAAACCCCTGACCTTTGGGTTGAGAGTCCAGTAACCCCTAGACTTTTGCACAGTTACAGTTTTTGGCTTGGGCTCATATCTTGTCTAATCCAGATCAGGGTCAAGCAGCAAAACCTAATGTTTATGCTGCTCAGACTTCATTAATTCCTTCATCTTAAGATGTAGATTAAGAATATTCTTTTCATACAGGTTACATGGTTGCCCAACGAATTTTCTATGTGACAGTTACTGGTATTCTAACTTTGGACATGAGCATAGCTCTTACATGTTATGTGGTTATAATAATACATTATGTAATAATACTACACTTATAATATGATAATACATACACAGATAATAATGTTATGTGGCTATTATTATAATACATAATCACGTAAAGTTTGTTTGCCACTACTTTTGCTCTGTGTACCAAATTATTATGATTGTATCATTATATGAACTCACCATCAATAAACACTGTTTTTATGTCGCCTCATATGTTGATCCATACTTTGGAACAGTCTTCCTGTGGACACACATGCTATTCCTTCTAATTTGGCTAAAATTGCATTCATTTTTTATGATAAGACGTAGCTGTTTAGATACCTTAGACAGCCGTTGTTAACAGCATTTGTGAGAGAACCTTAGAATGTGCTCTGCAAAAGTCCAGGTACATACATACATATAAAATGAACAGGTGATGGACATTCTTCTTGAGCTCTAACATGTAAATCCTTTGAATGTTTTTAACAGATGCTATAGAAATGCTTAGACAGTAATCATCTCTCATCATCAAAATCGTGTCCCGACATGAACCGTGTGACGGCAGTGGATGCAAATTCCTAAACAATGCATATGCTTAGCATGCATGATCAGACAGTCGATAAGATAGTCGCGTGTGGTAAGTGTTGCTGTAAATGTTTGGATATGTTGCAGAAGAATTTGATTTTGTAGCGCTGAGCGGATACTCCTGCACTGGGTTTAAAGGTCAGACTTACAGTGAATGTGCGCCACTGTTTGGCAACTGTCGTGACATGCAGTACCGAAGCAACATTCCCGATGCAGATATGTGCCTAGGAGGTTGTCATTGTGGAGAGGATCAGCTGCTCGATGACTACAAAGCTTGCACTTTTGTCAAGGACTGCACTTGTTATGACCAGTATTCCAAGGGCATTTACAACGCTGGCGCTGTGGTTAAACAACTCTGTACTGATTGGTATGTTGCTTTCTGTTTTGTCTCAAGATTGTGTTTCTTACTGAGGTTGTATTTTAGTTACAAGACTTTGTATCTGTATGATGCAGAAGAATCTGATTTTGTAGCGCTCTTTGGATATGCCTGCACCAAGTTTAAAGGTCAGGTTACTGACAGTAATAGTGTTCAAACTTTTCTCTTTATATATATGAAGGGTTGGTTGTTTTCAGTTTATTTCCATTTTATTTATTCCATTTATTACCAATTTGCATACGAATTTGTTGTTGCAGTATTTATTAGCACAGTTTGAAAACAGGAACTTAACTAACCTGATAGTGATTGCACTTAGCGATAAATGATAGCATGGTAGGCACTACAAACATGAAATTGCAATTTTCAGCAAGAATGAAAATCTGGTGAAAGCAAATATAACTTTAACCAGTATAGCAGTTTCGTCACATCATTGTTACTATTATGAATAATTACATGCATTTATAATTATCTTTGTTTTTATTGTCTCATCACTATGGCTGCTCATTCTGATGCCTTTTTGAAATTATCTATCGTTTCTTTGATTTGTAATTTGAGGCTTTTATGTGTTGAATTCATCATAACTTTATTTGTTTTTGCTTCGAATTTTTCCTTAATATCTTGCATTGCTTGTGTAAACCATTAAGACTTTTGACTTTTTATGAGAAATTATTATTTTCAGATTAAGCATCTAGTTATGAACAGTTTATTATAAGTCTTTGTTGTCATGAGACAAGAGAGAGGTTATTGAAAGAGAGATAGAGAGATCCTTGAAATCTGCTATCTAAATATCCAGACTCATGCGTATGGTTTTCCAGCCACTTATGAGCAGCAGGATAAATCTGGAAAGTTCTAATGCATCAGGCCAACAAAGTTTCAAAAGCAAAACTGTGTAATATATTTGACATTTTCTGGATTACGGAAGAAGAAGTCCATTAAGGTAACCTAGAAAGGCTACCATAAGTAGAAGGTGTCAGAAAGTTCGTTTTCTTAGTCTGAGCATATGAATGCAAGTGGTCGGTTGTCTTCTTTGATGTTTGAAAGGTGAAACAGGTTAAGATCGTATGCATGTTTACATGCCTCCATAGAAACTTCTCCAAAGCGTGGTTCTGGGGCTGAAGAGCACGTGTAACCTAAAATCCATCTTTTAGGCATATTTATGCCATTGATAAATGCCTTAGGTTATTATGATGGTGCAACGGAAGTTATGAAATTAGACATTTTTATATTTGACATGTTTACTGTACCGATCTGTTTGTTCTTCAGCATCTGTGCAAATGGAACGTGGGACTGTGGGAATGTTGACTGTGCCAAGAAAGTCATCTGCCCTCACAATCAGGTCTTCCGAAGGAACATTACCAACTGCGGTGCCACGTGTGACACGTTTGATTTACCTGAAGAGTTCTGTAAGAAGGACGAGCAGTTGTTTGATGGTTGTGGTTGTCCCTCTTCAAAAGTCATGCTGCCGAATGTAAATCTGTTTCTGTTGCTCATTTTTAGATAGGCCAGTATTTATGTAATGGCAATGCAAGAATTAGTTTAAATTTTTAATAAGACAATTTATAGAGCGCTGTAGTAAGGCTGAGGGCAAAAAAAGTGCTGTACGTGTACAGTTGGTCGCTGACTGCTGCCACATGTTTTTGTTGTTGCTGTGAATGGCTTTTAAGTCAGTGTTTTCATCCTTGTCATCTTCACGTTATTCTAGTTTGTCCTGAGTAAGTCATTACCTTATACGACTACACTAACGATTGAAGAAATGATTGAACAAATGAGATATATAGTTTCACTTTTGTAACAGTATTTCTTATGATGAGTTTTTGATGTGTGCTGATTTTGATTCAATTAAAGGCCAGTTTGGAGAAAGTTTTTCTTTCCATGATTTTGATTACACAACATACATTTCTACATTTGTTATATGTGATTTGACATAGTTTATATCTAACAACAGTTCATTTTGATTGGCAGAATCTGATTTCTGTTAACTATTACCTTTTGCATCACACAGTTAAGAAGCGCTGCACTTTGTTCTTTTGCATCTGTTTCTTATTTCCTGATTCGCAGGGAACATGCGTCGTGCCAGACAAGTGTCCATGCAACTTTAATGGATATGAGTATCAATCAGGTGCAACTGTTACTGTGGGATGCATTACATAGTAAGTGCTATGATTATTTCATTGGGAATTGCTTTATCTTTTGTGTAATGCCTCTTTGAAGATTCAGTCTGTTGCATATTTGCAGCAAGTTTTGCATCTGGTTATGTTTATGTATTTTTAAGTATGTATGCGTGAATTTGGATGTTACGTAGCACCATTTAAGAACCTCCCAAAGGCAATTCTTTTGAAATGACTATTTCAAGTGCTGAAGCTTAGGATTATAATTACAGTGGTGAAGAAATAAGTTAGGTGGAGCAAAGTTCTAGAAATAACATTCATTTAGCTCCAGTACTGGATGGTTGACAAGGAAGTTGTACTTTGTTGACATCTTCATAGTGGGCCTAATTATGAGAATGGTTGTTTAAAGATCATATTTGTTTGTGTTAGTTATTTGCTTTTTCCAGTTCGTGATTACTCAGAATAAAATCTTGTGCTTGTTGTTCAGTCTTTGTTCCAAGCACAAATGGGTCAAACAGTCAATAAAGAACGATTGCAAGCGAACATGCACAGCATACGGTGATCCTCACTACCGCACATTTGATGGATACTTCTTCTCATTCCAAGGTGTATGTGAATACGTCCTCACCCAGTTAAAGGTTACTCAGAACTTCAGTGTTACAGTGGAAAATGTTCCTTGTGGAACAACAGGAACAACCTGCACAAAAGCTGTTACAATCAGAGCCAATCTGAACGTGATTCGGCTTGTCCGTGATATGTTGCCAAATGTCAACAACAAAGAAGTTCAGCTGGTCAACGAATACAAGTTCAGTGGAGGAATGCTTATGGCAACGGATTTGTTCACCATTGTAGTCCTTGACATTGGAATGATTGTTTACTGGGATGGGCGTAAGTAGTTTCAACTTGAGTATTTGAGTTTCATTAGGGGCATGGCTAAGTCTAATATCTAATCTAATCTAATGACTTCTGTAGTGCCGTTTGCAATATCATAATGCAAAAAGTGTCAGTTGATGGGTGCTTTAAATGAAACGATGGTAAAAAATTGTAATTCTTTGGAGGAGTCCGGAGGAAATCAGGTAAATTCGCCAGACAATGCAATAACACATTACACCAATTCTTATGTTCTTTTTAAGTTCAAAATTAAATATTTTTATTTGTAACTCTGTTTTTTTAATTACTGCATTTATGTGTGCTTGAGAAAACATTACAATGTCTGAAAAAATGAAAACTGAGTTTGATGATGCACTGGTTTGGGATAGAATTGCTGAATAATTAGGTGAAAGAAAACCACACGTATCTGTCACAGATAGTAAAAAAACATTACAATTTTTTAAAGATGTAGATGTCTTTGTGGCTACTATTGAGAAATCACAGGTTGAAGTTCACCGCAACTATGACTGGACCTAAGTTCTTGTGCCTGGGGATCACGAATGTTTATGAGAATAGTAAATTGGAGCATATCATTACATCGGAGCTGTCATCGCTTAAATCTTTAAAAAACAGGTTTTTTATGGTAACTGATGAACACAGTTTAAATTAGAGCACCAAGGGACATGTTTAGTCAAGTTTTTGTTGCAGGGCACCATGATAGATTGAAATAAAAGCACTTAGACAGCAAAACTCTCCATAAGGACTTACAGTTTAATAGCTAACGCAACAAGGAATGCATATATGTAAATCGTGCATTTTGACCCATTTCATGCTTACTTGCCTTTTGAGCGCATTTCTCGCATGTTTGCTTTATCCACTTTGTGAAGGTTTTCTCATGCATGATCGCATATGTGATTGTTCATAACATCTAATAGTTTCATATTGCTGACTGACTTTGACCTTTGGCAACTTTAGAGACTAGTGTTTACGTTTCCTTATCGGAAAAGTACAAGGGAAAGGTTGGTGGCCTTTGTGGAAACTACGACGACAATTACCAGAATGAATTCATTGATTTATCATCAGGCCAGTTAGCAGCAACTCCTGTGGAATTTGCCAGGCGCTGGAAAACTTCACCCACATGTCCAGACTTAATGGCAAACTTTGAGACTGCTCCATGTGATGTATGTTTCTCATTTACTCTGCTCTTATGCATTTTAAAAGATGCTGAGTACTGCTTGATACTGAACACACTTTAACACAACATGGATTTTAAGTGGTTTTGAAGACATTTACTCTGTGTCAAAACTACTGCAAATTGCCAGGAATATTCAATAGCCAATTAATCTTTCATAGCTTCCACTTAAAAGCTGTGATAGTGTCCACTAAGGCACTACTGTCGCTCAAACCATTCCCCAAGTCTAAAAGTTTTGAACTAAAGAATTTTCTGCCATAATGTACCTTTTTATTTTTTAAAAATGATTTATACCTGTGGCCTTGGGTTACCTTGTTTGGTGCTAATGTTAAGAACCTCTCTCACTGCAATGCCTCCTTTCCACTGACAGTCTTATAAGCCGGTATGTCCCCATGAATTTGCGGAGGAAGTTTTACTTATCTTGGCTTAGGAATTTCTAGTCAATGTTTCTTGGTCGAAATATTTTTTCATGTGATATGTGTCCATAATTTTCTGTGCTTAGGTCTATGTGTGCTTTTGAAAAGATGTTGATCATTGCTGACATTTTTTGTCTGCAGAATTTTGCAGGGGAAGTTTTATTGTCTTGACTGAGGAATTTTTATTTTATCTTTCTTGGTAAAAATGTTTTCCAGCCTGATGTGCTGAGAACAATTAATTTTTTACTTGAGTTATTAATATTAATGATATTGGTAAATTCATGTGGAAGAAATACAGTAGGCCTCATGAAAAGGAAATGAACAGTAAATTTGGCCATGGGTCTTCTAGAGGACTTAAGAAAACAAAGAAATAAAATCGCTGGAAGGTTATCATCAGCATCACCATTTTCATGGTCATTATCATCTTAATCGTCATTATTATTAGCCCTACTCTCTACACACACTCGCACACGCACACACACACACATGTATTTAGGAATCTTGCTATTTATAGCACCTTTTAAGAGCCTCACAAAGATTCTGAAACATGGCTTTGTCAAGGGGTCTAAATATGTGGCAGGAACTTATTCATGGTGCTAGCACTACTGAATATGGATTACTTATACCTATGCAAAAGTTCAGATATAAATATTACTGTTACTTCTTTTACTGCAGACTAAGTTTTTGAAAAAATCGTTTGATTTTATTTATGTTTATAAAGCTTGATGTAAGAATGCTTTCATATTATATTTAGTTTTCGCGTCATAAATGCTTAAATGCGTATTATATGTGATTCCAGAAGAACAAAGCTCGTGTGGCTTGGGCAACAGAGCAGTGCAAAATTATCACTGATGGTCCTGTGTTTGAGTCCTGTCGCCGACAGGTTGCCTCGTTTAACCAGTTCTACCAGAACTGTCTCTTCGATGCCTGCGGGTATGTACGAATGTGTATGTATGTGCTGTGTCCACATTTTGCAGTGAGTTAAGTGAATTTTGTGTGGAACTACGTTTGCATTTTTCTTGCAATCAGAATTGAAATCTTAATGGGTTACTTGCAGTTGTTACAGTTACAGACTTATTGTAACTGTTAATAAGACTTTAAGTATACATCAACAACTAACAATTTAGTATTGTTAATGAAAAATTAACTACCAAACATAAGTTGCAGTAGGTTAATGTGAAAACTAAAATTGAAGGCAGATATGTCAGTTCTATTTTTTTGCTAATGATGGACAAATAATGTGAAAATTACAGAAATGTTGTTGAATTGTAGATGTGATGATGGCGGTGATTGTGAATGTCTTTGTACGGCAGTTGCTGCATTTGCCAAGGAGTGCAGTAACCAGGGAATTCATGTTAAATGGAGATCAAATCGCTTATGTCGTACGTACTCCAGTTTCCAGTTTAAGTTAGAAACTTAAATTTATTTATTTTTTACTCTCCCGTATAAAGAAGGCATATCTTCAAGATTTAAAAGAGAGTGCAAAGAAGTTGGTTCAGCCCAAGAAAATGCAACCGGAAGCATTTCTTTCTAGAGTACCACTTGAGCAAAGTGTGCAAACTTATTGTGCACTAAACTCATGGATCACATCGAGTATGCATAAGCTTTAAAGAAGATGCTGTCACATTGATGCTGGACACAAGTTAGTCTAATCTAATCTAATAACTTCTACAGCGCCATTATAATAATGCCCAAGGCATCAATTGATGGTCGTTTCAGTCGTTTCAAGTGAAATCGTATTCAGAATCATAATCCATTGGAGAAGCTGACTGAGGTTCATAATCTCATTTTATCATTCCAATAAACAGGGCTGTTGGTTGGAGCTAGCTGAGAACCAGTGGAGGAGATTTAGGGTAAGAAAGGCGCTCAGATGAGGGAACGTTGGCAAAGTTGTCTTGAGGCTGAGATCTTGTCTGAAAAGAAGTGCAAGAGTGTGTCGATAAGGGAAGAGATCAATGAGGAGCTAGTTAATGTGTTGCTTTTGTCACGGTGCATGATCCTGTTTAACGCCTGCCATAACAACCTAGGAGAAGAGGAGCATTCAGAGACCAAATGAGAAAAGTAGGTTGATTTCACAGCTGAGACAAGGTTACAAACATTATGATTTTCAATCAGATGGAACATATGTGTTTAAATGTAATTAAGTTTCAAAGTTTAAAATGTATTCAAAGCATCTAAGAGGATTTGAATCTAAATCTGTGGGAGTTCAGACATGCCTTTCTTATTTGCGAACAGCAAAAATGTGTGAACGAGGCATGGATTATAATCCATGCGTGTCACCATGCCGACCAACATGTGACAACATTGGTTCTGATCCAAGCAGAGGGTGCCAAGATTTGGACTGTGTCGAAGGTTGCATCTGCCCAGATGACATGGTCTTGAACGGTATGTTTTATCGGAACAATATTAAACCATCAGCATTGTCAAACAGTGACTACCCTTGCTAATATAATCTTAGGTAGCACAGATGTATATTTTACCATCTGAGCTTCTGTTTTGCTATATGTGTTTTCAATTATATTCATTTATATTCAATTATATTCATTTATATTCAGTTGTGCATGCCCGGTGGCTGTATTTGCTTGTGTTATAATTTATGTCTGTAGTTTTTCTGTGCCATGTAATACATGTGTGCATGTCAGATGCAAATAAAAACTATTTAGTTATTTATTTATATGACTCGGAATGAAGACTGAAAACACCAAGTTACAATAATCTTTTACGTCATGATGCTTTTTATTCTGAATGATATTTGAATTGCCCATCAATGAACTTACTTTCAAATGTGACAGTTAAATTTTCTTGGCTAGGTAAGCTGTAGGAGCTTTTAATGCATAGTATCTCTCCATCCAGCTGTCCAGTCTGGAGGTAGATGTACACTTTTTCTATAGTGACTGTATGTCCTCGACCCAGCTCATTTTTCAACGAATTTTTCTGGTGAGATCCTTCACCACTGCTGCCCATTTGAATGGGTGCCTTGCCATTTAAGATCCCACAAGTGGACCATGCTAGCCCGAGATTAAAATCTCTAAAATATAACCACTATTGGTATGGGAACTGGCATCCTCATGCCAAGAGGTGTCTTGACGTGTGCTTAACCAACATAGATGTGTTCAAATGGGGTACAGATATTTTGTGTGGTAGCCATTTTCAGTGACCCAGAATCCTCTGGTTGCGAAAGAATTTCATGATGCACAGCTGCATTCCCTTGTGATAAAGTTTCAGACTTTTCTGTTAGATTCTATTTGCTGCCCTCTGGGAATAGTTAGCTTATCTGTTGTGTCGAGTCCATATAAAATTATGTAGGTCTCAACAATGCAGTAGACTGTATAAAACATTTTTTTAGACGTGGGTGTCTGTGTCCCGATCTCAAAGTGTAGCTGTAAATATCAAGGCCGACAGTTTACAGCGGGCACAGTGATTGAAATCAACTGTCAGAAATGGTAAACTTTTACTGATAAAGATTTGGAAATGATTATTTGTTGTAAATTTCATTTATTGTGTGGCTGATTATCTCCAGTATTGACGAGTGATTAGTTACACAGAATCTGTTCACTCATTTCTTCGGTTTGTATCCTATGGTTCTTGAATTATCTGTGTTCAACTGGTATTTTTGTTATCGTTGCTTTATTCTTCTTTTCATCATAGTCATTTTTTAATCATCTTCTGTAAAGATAAACTTTATTACCAATAATTTGTTTTAATAATTTGTCTTAATAATTTGTAATGTTAGTTTTTAATGCAACTGCTGTTATTACGTCAGTTAAACATGAATTAATATTATCCATATTATCAGGGTTACAAGTAGTCACGGTTACATTATATAATAGGATTAATATTAATATTTATTGATATTTATGTAACACTATTATGTAAGTGATATTATTTATTGTTTATTATTATAAAGATCATTATTATTTCTGAATATTGGTGTTAATCTGATGTTAAAGCAATGCTGAAAAATAGCATGTAGTTGGGATGTGTCCTTATCACCCGTAGTTATGTAAGTGGTGAGCACTACCTGCTTATACTGGATTTCTTACCTCACTTGATGTTATGTGCATTAATGAAGCTTTTAACAGACTTCCTAATACAAATATGTGGGAAGAACCATACTGCAGAAGAACAGATAGCTCGAGCAGAGAAGAAACTTGTCCAGAAATTGCAGTTTCTCAGTTCCTGTGTTTTCTTATTGCTAATGACAGTATTAGTGCTAATAGTTTTTAAGATAATTTTCCTGAAGCATAATCTGTGATGGTGTAGCCTATGTGTCGATGGTAAATTATAACGGTTTTAAAGACTATTCCTCTGAAATATAATCTGTGCTGTTGTAGTGTATGTGTCGATGGTAAGTTTGTTTGTACTGGTCAGCCATGTAAGTACAACTGTTCCAAAGCGGAGTTCTGGTGCCCTATCGAAAACAAATGCATTCCGTTATCATACAGATGTGACAGAATCAGTGACTGCATGAAAGATTTCGATGAAATTAACTGCAGTAAGTTTTCTCACACCAAATTCTGTGTAATCAGCTGTTAATGTACTGGAAGAAAATTGTAACTTGTCTGGATTTTAGCTGACAGTATAAATCTTATTTAGAAATAATTAGATATAATGATCTCTGTTCCTGTGCTAAGGAACAACTCAGGATCACTGATTTGTTAGTCTAGTCTAATCGAATCTAAACTCGTAACTTGTGAAGTGCCATTAGCATATGCACGGGTTAAAATCTTAATTATTCTTAAGTATGAGTCTTCCCACTAACAGCTGTTCTGTCCAGCATTTTAACCCCCTGTTTACAGGTTAGAACTTCACTGTACATTTCAAGTGAAGTCGTAGGTAAGTCATGGCACTCTGCACTCGTCCCAGTCCTCAGGTCCAGTAATTTTAGGCAAAATTCCAGCCAAATTCCGCAGTTCAGCAAAGAATCTAGCTAAGGTGCAAGTAGAACACTTTTAACCTCTTCGCTGCGGATGACGAGAACCTCTCGTCATAAAATTGTAATCCCATATGCGGATGACGAGTATGTCTCGTCATAACTACAGTTCACGCCCCTGTGTTATAAATGTTGCTCAGCGTGTTGGAATACAATGTCATCGCGTATTGGAATGATGAAAAATAATAAATGAAAAATGAAAATAACATTTTATGCGGTAGATGGCGTAAATATTTTTTATGAATTCATTTATTGAATTCATTCATTCATTCACTCAATGTCCTACGAAACCTGGACTGTGCCTGGAAAATGGATATTTCAAGAGATATCATACTGAAGAAAATTTGAGGAAGAGGAACTATGAGGAACTATGAATAACCATGAATAACTGATAGTTTTTTGTGTTTTCCAAACGTCATTTAGTTGTTCCATAAAATTTTTTTTCTTAAATTTTACATGACGCGTGACGTAATAAACACTAGCCGCAGCGAAAGGGTTAAGAAAGTGTCAGATTGGAAGGGGAAATTGGTTCTAGTAGGTGAAGCGGCATTTTGAGGAAGGAAATTGGAAAACATTTTAAGATTTGTTGGTGGGAATGTTATCCATTTATGAAAATTCTTTTTTCACAGGATTTCAAACATTTCAATAACTGGCTGCATTTCAGATTCACATCAATTTCTTTGTGACTTTGTGTACAGTATACATTTTTTAAATAAGACTAATAATAATTATAATCAAAATGGCAGTGATATTAGACAACATTTTAAAACAGTTTGAGAAGTGTTATTGAAATATTATTAATTAAATCATATTCTGAACCCTGTTGTAAATATTGTTTCTAGCAACTCCCTGTGAGCCTGATGAGTTTGCATGCAACCGTCTTGGCCACTGTGTTCCTCAGAGACTTGTCTGTGATGGACATCCTGACTGTATAGATGGATCCGATGAACGAGTTTGTGGTCAGTCATTCTGGTCTTAAGTTTAGTTCACTGAGAGCTTTAGATACAAACTACGAAGAATTTGCAAGTCAGAGTTGCATTTAATACCAGAGTTGATAGACGACCATGGTTGGAACTTTTGGATTCTCAAATGTCTTGTGAGCTTTTATTTAAAGAACCACTTACTGCTTTGAAGTATTTACTGTGTATTAACTATTGTCAAAGAATTAGTGATAAATTTTCCTAGAGACTTTCTATCATTCTGGATATGGTCGTCGGATAGATTAGGAGTCTGGACAGATTGATAAAATTGAATTTTTAGAAAGCTGGTCAATCTGATTGAACCAAGAATGCCATATGACATTTAGTCGTGCCTCTGCTTGACCTTTTTAAATGTATAACGCTTATAATATTGTATTATAATAATAAAAACATAATATTTAAGCATATAACTATTATAAAATAGTGTACACTGTGAAATGCCATATGACATTTAGTCATGCCTCTGCTTGACCTTGTTAAATGTATTAACACTTATAATATTGTATTATAATATTAAAAACATTATAATATTTAAGCATATAACTCTTATAAAATAGTGTACACTGTGATCCTCTGTTTGTTTCAGATGCCTGTAAGGATGCCAAGTTTTTCCAGTGTCGCAGCGTTCGATGTATACCACAGTCATTCGTCTGCGATGGAAAACGCGATTGTGGCCTTTACGATAATTCTGATGAATTCAACTGCACAGGTTTGGCTTAATTATGCTTTGGACTCTTTTTCTGAGGCAAATGCAGTTTGTTTGGTGCAGAGGAAATCTGGGGCTTTGCATAAATGTCCAAGTTAACTGCAGTGCCATATTGAAACGTGATGGCATAATATGCACACTATTTTGAAGTTGATGAGTTTCCAGTTGCCAGTCTCTTTTGGATGCCTCCGAAGGCTCACAGGACTACTGCTTTGAAGATACTTGTAGTACAAGTCAAACCTTTTTAATCTGTTAGATAGCTGTGTTTCAGTGCCTGTCAAGGGATTCATAACAAATGATCGGAATCATGTTATAATTGTTAATAGATGCTTATCTTGCTTTTTACTGACTTGCTGCAGAGAATGAGAAAAATGGAAAAGAAGTTTAACAGTAATTCTGTTCGGCCCAACATTTGAAGCTCAAACTGTTGCTGTGAAATGGCATGAAACCAGCCATTCCACCAGTGTATTATAACTGCTTTTAATAGTCTCTGCTTTAACAGTCCTGCTTGCATGCTTATGTGCTTTTTGTGGAGTCTTTACAATTGTCCAGCTTACTTGGAGTTATGACTACGATTCCTTGCTCAGCTGATGCACTTATGGTGTGTTAAAAAAATGCATTACTTACTCGCAAATTTATTTGAAGAATCCTGCTTACTTACTGATTTTCAGAAGTGTGTGATGAAGTTGACTACTTTCGCTGTACTAACGGCAAATGTCTTCCGAAACATGTAGTCTGTGATGAACATGATGACTGTGGAGATGGATCGGATGAATTGAATTGTTGTAAGTGTCTTATGCAAAAACTGTTCTGTAACATTAATTAGAATAGAGTTTTCAGAAAGGCACTACGTAAATGTCCAGGCACTGTATAACCTTCTAGCTACATACTGTACACATTGTACCAGACACTGTATAACTCTCTAGGTGCATACTGTACACATTTGTACATTTATGCATACATTTTAAACCTTGATTGTAATTGCAATTAACAGCCTGTCTCATGCACAAGGCATCAACTGATGGGGCACCAGATCAAGCCTACTTGGACAATTGAGGTTCGAGAGTATAGGCAAAGGCTGAATACTCCTCTTTAGGTGGTTCATCTTTTGACTTAAGAGTGATTTGGAGTTCTAGGAGTTATAACAAAACAGGAAAGGAACAGTCTGAACTATTTCCAGTGAGACATATCACAAGGAAAACTTTCTCAGTAATAATATAATCAGAAGTGCTTGAAGATTTTAAGATTTTAATTTTTCAGCTCTGTTCTGTCCTGCTCATCATGAAGAAATTGAGTACAAATATGGCGTTGATGGGTTCATTATTCTGGCCAATGGAGTTGAGAATGGAGAAAATGCACTGTTGGGTTCGCAAACATATTTGTCATTGCCCGGAGGTGACATTTATAACAACCTGGCAATTGTTCGTGCTTACCAACCGAATGTTTTTACGGTCATTGCAATCGAACTTTGTGTGTCCGGCAGAAAACTCATTGTTGCCTTTAATTTGACAACCAAAGGTGGAAAAAGTGAACTAATCCAGGTAAATTATAATACAATGATTGTTGCTCAGGTACCTTCAATTTTTTGAAGAGTTTAGTATTGTACTGTTTCCATTTCTTTTGTCTTGTATGAGAAGTAACTCACTGATGTATGAGCATTCAATACTGTTAAAGGTTGATATATGCTGGTAGTTATAATACAAACGAATTATGTTAGTTTTGTTCAGAATTATGCATAAAGACCTGAACACATATAATTACTTTATTTTGTAGGCATTGTTAAAAGATGGCATGTACTACTTGGATACCAGCAAAGGCGTTAAAGAAAATATCAAAATTATAACAATTTTAATCAAGGGAAATAGCCATTATCTGAGAGTTGAGAAACTCTCTGTGAAAGTCTGCATACCAAAAGGTAATACTCCTTCAGGTACAGTAACTGTGACTCTCCTATTACATAAAAGAAATTAAGGGGTATGAAGAATTCTGTACAACACTTTGGTTAAATTTTCCAAAGTGCATTAGATGGAATGTGTGTAAAACCACTTCTGAAAATGGCTTTCTAGTGTAGTGCTGCATACCTAACAACTCAAAATCATCATTAAATAAATATTTCATCTATCAGTTTCACTGCAAAGGCCAGTATGAAGGCTAGTGGGTATATATTCAGCACCATGATACAATACAGGATTCCACACATACTTGTTTGCATACATAAATATAAATGCATGTATGCATGTATAAATATATACTCACATGCATACATTCATATATACATGCTTACATACATGCACACACGCAGTGTACTTTTTACTATATAAGTATTATTTAGAAGCATACTTTTTTACTTTTAACTAAGTAATATCACTGATGAGTACTTTTGCTTAAGTACTTAAACTTCGGTGTACTTTTACTTAAGACTTTGACCTGATACTTTTAACAACACTGCATATGTACATATGTAATGAATCTGTTACTTTGAGCTCAAACTGTATTCAGTGATTAGCTGGTTAATTCATCTTTTTTTTGCTATGTTAGCTCAGCTTTTCTGTGTCAGTCCAATGACAGTGAACTACAGAAATACTTTTGGGAGCGTCGTTCTTCTTAGAAACATTTCTGGACCATTCAACTACAGTGACGCAGCTGTAAAAGTTGTTGGAGATTTGGGATCCATAGATGTATTAAAAACGTTGAAGTACAGTTCAGTAGTTCTTCCAAATTTACTGCTGACTCCACGAATGCTCTATAACTATACAGTTGCATTCATGCGACCATGTCAAGACACGTATCTCATCCTGAATTTCACATTTGCCATTGAAGGAGTTCGAAATCTTAAGGTCTTGGCCGGAAATGACATCATCTTTGAAAAGGTATTGCTGTTATTGTTATTGTTTCGCTGTTATTAGTAATTTGATGTCTTTTATGGAGAGTACTTTGTTTTGGGATTTTTGCATTTTGTGTATAAGTGGAGCACTGCATTATCCAGATACGGAGCTGAGAGTAGTTCCTGCACGATGCAGGTTCTAACAGCTGAGATGGTAACGTCACAGCTATGTTTAAAGTTGAACAGCTGTGTTGGGGTTTGAACAGCTATGTTTAGGATTTGAACAACTCTTTAGGGTTTGATTGCTGGTGACATGAAAATAAAAATCACAGAGCATATTATAATTTTTGACAAATTGTCCCCGTTTTGGATAGTTGTGTCTATTTTTGGGGATTTCTAACATGAGGTTGAAAATGTGGCTATCAAAGAACAATCTTCCATTGACCTGGGCTGTCTAGATCAAGAAATGTATCTTAAGGTGCATGTGAAATATCCCAATACATTCATACACATATGTGCATATGTCCATAGTGAAACTGTGCTGTTCAATTAATATAATTGCTAGCAAGTAAGGGAGACAATAAGTTCGGTATTCTTTTCTGTATTTCTAATGTTGACATGTAGTAGAACTTACAGAAATTTTCTTTTTAATATGTTAAGCCAAATATCGTGGAGAGGCCTTACTTCACGTTTGTCTTAGCAGCACCAGTGAAGGGGAATATGATCAGCGTGACATTCATCGCTAACCAATGGAAAATTTGTTTCTTCAACGTTGAAGTGGAATTATGTTGTAACAGCTGTAAGTGTAACCTCCATCAGTTACTTGACTGTAAATTTTTTTAAACTTAAGTGTAATAGGGAGCAGGGAAGTAAATTGTATGAAGATATATTGTTCAAATTCAAACACTGAATGAGTCCCTTCTAATGAAATTTCTTTACTACAACTTATTTATGTTTAGGTGGTTTTAATGACTGAGGCTAACAAAGCAAATATGCATTTTGATGGAGGAACTGTTTTTAAAGTTTTTCAACACAGTAACATATTATACTTCTCTCCGTGCTGAGAAGTAATTTTACCCCAATGCGGTATTAGGGTTGTAAGTTTTCTACTGGGCTATGTAATGAAGTCACTGACTTTAATAGCAGTTGTAGCAGTTAATCAGTTATTTTGTGCTGTAAATAATTTAACTGTTTCAGTGTGTGGCATTTAAGGTAGGTGATATTTAAAGAGCAGTTAACTTTAATGTAAATGGTTGGTTGATATTACAAAATGTTAATAGTAACATAGAGGTTCATCATGTCATGTCATGTAATCATCTCTAGACTGGATCCAGTTGTTGATTTCTCTATGACATCCCTCCACAAATCTCGTTTTCCGGCCATCTCGTCCAGGGTCATTCTCCGTCTGCCCTCCGTCTTCCCATAGATAGTAACTCCGGCACCTTTCAGATCCTCTTCAAGGCAATCTATCCATCTTCTTTTCGGTCTTCCCACTGCTCTCTTTCCGTCTGGTTTGTACTTATAGATTTTCTTTGGATTACGGTTCTCCGCCATCCTCAGGACATGTCCTGCCCACTTCATTCTTCTTTTCTTGATCACATTGTTTATCAATGGTTGTTGTGTTCGTTGTCTAATACTTTCATTCGTTACGTGGTCCTTATAGCTAATTCTTAGTATTCTTCTGAGCCACTTGTTTTCTGCTGCATTCAGTTTATTCTCCATTGTTCTTGTAATACTCCATGACTCACATCCATAGATTAATACTGGGATCACGCATGTGTTGAGGATTTTTAGCTTTATCTCCAGTTTTATATCATGTCTCTTGAAGACCTTTTGTAACCTGTTAAAGGTTGACCCTGCAAGCGCTATTCTCCTTTTGATTTCTGTTTCTGATCCTCCCTCTGCTTTCATTTCGCTTCCCAGATAGACAAACTTATTTATTACCTCGATTTCTTGTCCCTTAAGCTTAATTATCGGCCCATTGTATTCCTTTTTTGTTATTGGCATTATTTTAGTTTTGTTATAGTTAATTTTCAATCCAAGTTTTCCACTTTCCTCTGCTAATGCCTCTAACAACTCCATTATTCTTGTTAGGCATTCTGCAATCATACATGCATCATCTGCATATTCTACATCCTCTGTATTTCTTGGTTGAGATTGTGCTCCCAAATTATGAGTTCTTTCCAGACGTCTCATGATATAGTCCAATACCATATTAAACAAGATTGGTGACAAGATGCATCCCTGTCGGAAACCTGTTTCTATCTTGAACCATTCCGTTTCTTCTCCTTCTAATCGAATGCATGCCATTATTGTGCCATATAGTTTTCTTATGAGTCTGATTAATTTGGCGTGAATGCCATATTTCTCCAAGATCTTCCATGCTCCTGATCTCCAGACTGAGTCATAGGCCTGGGCAAAGTCAATGAAACACATAACTGTCTCCTTATTGTATTCAATTCTTTTTTCGATGATTTGTCGAATTACAAAAATCTGATCTGAGCAACCTCTTCCTTTTCGGAATCCACTTTGGTTTTCCCGTAGGATGCCATCCACTCTATCTGCCATTCTGTTCAGGATGATTCTGGTGAAGACTTTGCCTGGTACACTTAATAGGCTGATTCCCCTGGAGTTGTTACATTCTTGTCTGTCTCCTTTTTTATATACTGGAATAATGACTGCTTTTCTCCAGTCCATAGGGATTTCCTCTGCTCTCCATACAGACGTTATTACTCGGTGCAGCCATTTTACTGTATATGTACCCGTATTCTGCAACATTTCTGCTGTTATCTTACATACTCCTGGGGCCTTGCCTTTTTTCATTTGGTTAACTGCCCTTTCTACTTCTTCTAGGGATACATCTTCTTCCTCATAATCATCCTCCTCCTCATTTAGTAACTCGACCTGTTCTATCTCGTTTATTATTTTCTCTATTTCTTTGGGTTCTTCTCTGTTCAGTAATTCCTCAAAATGTTCTTTCCAACGCTCCATTATCTTCTTTTTTTCAGTGATTGTTTCTCCGTTTGTTGTCATTACTGGTTCTATGTTTATTAGTTTGTTATTGATTTCCCCGCTTAGTTTTTTAATGTTGGCAAAAAGTTTTTTGCTGTGTCCCCTCTTGTGTGCCTCTTCCATCTCTTGTGCCATACCCTCTAACATATTGTTCCTGTCTTTACTTAGATTTTTCTTTAATCTCTTTCTCAGCTCATTCAGCTGCCCACCCTTCTCACTCTTCTCTTTCTTCGTGTTGGACAACATCTCACCCTTTGCTTTCGTGACCATTCCCATTATATTCTCGGTCTCTTGTGATATCCATTTCCTTGCTTCATTTTTTCTGTGTCCTAGTTCTTCTGTCGCCACTTGATTAATTGTGTTTCTAAAGTTTTCCCACTCTGCTTCTGCCTCATGACCGTCATCTATTAGGTTAGTTAGTGCTTCATATCTGTTCTGTATCCTATTTTGGAATTGGTTACGTATTGCTTCTTCCTTCAATTTCTCTGTATCGTAACGTGTTGTTTTTGGTAGTTTTTTCCCATGCAGCTTGATCTTGATTTCTGATATCACCAAGTGGTGGTCTGAGTTGATGTCCGCTGATCTATAGACTCTAGTGTTGGTTATTGATGTTAGCCATTCTTCTCTTGTGATTATATAATCTATCAAGTTCTCGGTCTTTCCGTCCGGCGAGCTCCACGTTGTCTTCCTGCTTGGTTTTTGTATGAAATGTGTGTTGGATATACAGAGATTATTATTGCTACACATTTCTAAGAGCCTGTATCCGTTATCATTCTCGTCTGAGTCCACTCCGTGTCTTCCGAGGGTCTTGCCCCACACGTCGAAACTGTTTCCCACCTTGGCATTAAAGTCTCCCATCAGCAGAATTACATCGTGTCTGGGTGTCTTGTCCAGGGTCTGTTGCAATTCCGTATAGAATTTTTCTTTATCCTCTGTCTCACAACCCTCCGTTGGTGCATAAGCTTCAATCACAGTTAAATCAGCCTGTTTGCATTTTAATCTCAGTTTGATAATCCTTTCATTTATGAAGCTTACATCTGAAACAGATTTTGTCATCTTTGATTCTAATGCATAACATAGAGGTTAGTTTGTATTTAACTGAATTTATGGACAATATTTATTTTGCTGCATGTAACTGCTCATGAATATTCATGATTTGGTAGTGTCCACAAGTTCTTCACTACAAACAACTCCAGGACTGATGACAACGAGAGGTTAGTCGGTAGTCGGTGGTATTTCTGTTATCATTTTTGATATTGTACACTGATATAACAGAAGCTAATATTTCTGTTTCTGAAATATTAAATGGGGTAATGATTGTGTGAACAAAGTAGAACTGTCTGACGGTCTCTGAAACTGTAGTAATATCCAGTGTTTCTAATGCAGACTTCTGAACCACACTTAAAACTCGTGTTATGTAATCTTTCTTGTTAACTTCTTTGGTTTATAGAAAGATTTGTGTTTCTGAATGTTTGTTTGTGTCACATATTTGATTAATATTGGGATGTGACAAAATGGTATCTCAGTATTGCATCAAATTGCAAACTGGAAATTAACTATTAAGTCAAATGGCACATTATTATTATTATCATCATCATCATCATCATCATTGTTATTTTTATGAAAGAGTAATTATGATTTTTTTAAATTGTTTTTGTCATGGTTGTGAATTTGCTAAAAGATCAGTAAGTGCCAAGACTGTGCCTCCCAGGACAAACCAGGTGCATCCGTACTGAACAATTAGGTGGCCCGAGTGAATAATTGATCATAAATAACTTACCTTTTACACATACTGTTCAGATGTAAAGTAAGACTGAATGCAAGTTAAGTATTATCTAGCTAGGATGAATGATCACAAATGTGAGATGCCGCAGAATGACCTGGACATTCATCTTGAAGGTATTACTGGTATGTAACGAGTATAGCCATATACATGTAGTCTTGATGACTGTCTGAAAGATTCTATAAATATTGTCCTGTTATGATATATTGCACTATTTGTTTTTGTTTTCTAGGATGGCCATGTGATGATCCTCTGATAGTTGTCTACAACAGCAAGAGGACGTTTGATGTGACTCTTGTGAATCAACAAGGAAAGATAGTGGATGATGCTATTGAGGTGCTGAAGGGATCACCAATCAGATGGAGAGTCCCTGCTATTGTCACAGGCCCATTCAGCATTTTCGTAACTCTCATGGAACCATGTGATCAGTGGACGATTGAATCGTTTCAGTTCACTTTGGAAGGAGTCCTACAATTCAGTGTCGTGATTGATGGAACATACATCGTGCGCTCTGTAAGTTTTCCTATCTGTCTCTCTTTAACTCAGTATTCCGTTGGGTGCACCTAACTTTATGGGTGTGGGTGGAATAAAAAGGAAACACTGATTTCAAGGACAGCTGATGTGCTTTGAGGTTCTGCATAGCTTACTGTAAGCATTTTCATATCTGATTCATAATCATAATCATATTGTAGGCACAAGATTAAAAGTGTGATATGTTTGGAGTTTGTGTTCTTATTTTCTTTGTTTTATCCTTTGCAGCAGAAGGTTGTGAAATTTCCTGCCACGTATAAAAAAGATGGAAAATTCCTTGGAAGCAATTTCACTCTTGTTGTTGATAAGCGAGACAAAATTGTCAGCATTTATGAAATGGAAATCGTAGCCTGCTGTGGTAAATTACAATTTTACGACTTTCAAGATCTTTATGTTCTCCATAACAAGATTTTAGTTTTATTTAGCTGGTCCATTTTTGTGTATAAATTCAGACTGATATACATACCATGTCATTTGTACCTTATTATGTTTAGCAATGCATGCATATATGTTTGACTGGTCCTGAATTTGTTTTTATTTATCATTTCTTATTTAAACCACAAGAAAGTGGTATTTGGAAACAGGTTAGTGTTCTCATTCTCATTAATACAGAGAAACAGTTGCACTGTGGCAGCAGACGTATAAAGTCACAGTTAGAAAGAAACTGTGGCAGTAGTAAAAAGGGATAAAAAGCACACAACATCAAAAATGCAAACAGAATTGGGCAAATCCAGAATAAATCTTGTATTTTTCCTATTTGATTATTGTGAGTTTATTATGTACCTATTGTGAAAAGCAGTTAATTTTATTTCCGTTTTCATACTGATCGTTTTCATTTTCAGGAAGAACTACTACCACAGAAATGTTGACAACTGTTCCAACATCCCTACCAACAACTGTGCCTACTACTACCATACCTCCCACAACTGAACCAACCACTACTACAACTACACCTACTACTACTGTACCAATTACCACCGAACAAACTACTACAATACCTACCACTACCATACTTCCCACAACACTAACCACTACTGCAACTACCACTGTACCTACCACTACTGTACCAATTACCACTGAACAAACTACTACAATACCTACCACTACCATACCTACCACAACTGAACCAACCACTACTGCAACTACCACTGTACCTACTACTACTGTACCAATTACCACTGAACAAACTACTACAATACCTACCACTACCATACCTCCCACAACTGAACCAACCACTACCATACCTACTACAACCACTGTACAAACAACCCCTGTTCCAACAACAACTACACCTATCACAACCATACCAACTACCACTGTACCGATTATTACTACACCCAAAACCACTGTACCAACTACTAGTTTACTGACCACTCTTAAAGGAACCCCAACTGCTTCACCGTCTACTGTAGGCATCACAGTTGAAGGAACTACTGCAACTGTGCCACGTAAGTCACACATTTTTCCTGTAGAGAATTGCAACATGTCGTAAGGTATCTAGTTAGGAATGATGAATTCAGATATATGATTGGCTCTGAAAATATAATTCATATGGTGCATTTTTCACTTTTGAGATGTTGATACCAGTGTATTACAAATGTTCAATTCCTTTAAAATGGGGATACATATTTTGTATCTCTCGCAAACCAGTGGCAACGCTGGAGGGTAGTGCAACATAGAAACTCAGACTTTGATGGATTGGGTCTAAGATGGTTAGATGCCATCCACTCTGAAATCCGCTCAGTAAACACCAACACTGTTTTTATTATTACTATTGAAGATGCATATTGATTCAACAACAACAGAAAAAATATAAGCATAATACAATAATAACATAAGTTATAAAAACATTTTCTGGTGCTGCAATCAAAAGGACAACCGAAAAGGTTGACCAACCCTTTAGGCGCAGGATTTTCCCCTTTCCATCAGAAACATTTCAGAAAAGATTTATATCTATTAAATTGTGTATGAGTGAATATTACTCAAGAAAATGAATAGAAAAAACTAACTAAACTTAACTACAACCTTTTAAATTTGCAGAACAGTTGAGTTTTTATAATGACACAGCATAGTGATCATACAAATTTAATAGAGAATGCTTGAATTCTGTTTTGAAATATGATAAAGACAGTGTATTTCTTAAGGTAGTAGGATGGGAATTCCAAAATTATGGTCCTAAACATTTGATGGAAAACAATTTTAAGTTAGCACATGGCTCCTCAAATTGATATTTAATTATTTATTTTATGCTCTAGTGTTGTAACTGTGAATTGCCACACCTTGGAGAAAGTAGTCATCGATTAGTGAAGGCAGAAATTTATTGTGATAGGAATACTTGAATAAGCCTATTTGAAATCTAGTCATATCGTTTAATTTTAATATACATTATATTGTTTAAATGCTGACTTGGTACTGACTGACCCTTCTAGCATGAATGCTATGCTATCGATAGCGTGTTTTTGTAGGATGTCTAAGCACTTGAGTCTAATTACTATTATTAATAATTATATTACTATTATATGTTATAATTATTATAACAATATTATTATTTTTAGTGGTAGTGGTAATAATAATAACAATGATAATAAGAGATTAATGTGCAAGATGTCAAATTTTATTGAGAGGCATAGAAAGCAAGCCTATGTGAAAAACATTTAGTGTACGTAACTACGGGCAGTGCGCATGATTGTTAAGAGTCCTTTTGTTTTCTGCAGCATTTGTAATTCCATGTGAGGTATCACCTGTGCCTCTTCAGCTGGTGTTTGAGAGAAGCGACGTTCCTTGTAACCTCAAGGACCAGAGCCTCAATGTCACTCAGTGTCGTGGAACGTGTGGGGACAGTATGGTGTACAGCAAGCTGAATTTCACATTTTTCCCCACGTTGGTTGAGTTTAAGGATTGTCAATGCTGTACGTCAGCTGGTGGTTACTGGGAACCGATGACAGTCGAATGTACCAACAACGTAAATCAAACGTTCAGTGCCTGGATTCACACTTCGTGCGCATGTGGCAGATGCACTGAAGGTTTGTATATTCCATAACCAGGAGAAATTGCTACATGGCGTTGCATGTGCCCAATACGAGTTTATTGCTTCATTCTCAGTATTTGCATATGTGGTCAGGGTGTTGTGATTATCCATACTGAAACAGTGATATTACTAGAGTAAAATTTAAGTGATGCTCATGTGGATATGCATTTGCCTTTGTAACAGTGTTTGAGTTCATATCCATCCAACTAACCTGTTGTACCCTTTTGTCTGCTTAGCTCACTCTAACCCATCCCCCACTTACTGGTGTGCACCATTTACACCAGTACACCATTAAAATTCATTGCTGACCATTAAAATTCATTGTTGAGCCACATGTACCATAGGAAAGTTGTTATGCAGCTGTTTTCATGTGTGTTTAAATGATGAAAAGATTGTTCTGACCCAACAGCAGAGAGCTGATGTCTATACAGGCACTTAACAAAAAGGGTGTAATTTGTGGGTGGCAAAAGTGGGGAAAACCTATGGGCAGAAACAAAAGCTTTTGGGAAAATGTGTCTCAAATGGGAGAGTGAACAAGTGGTAGCCTGGGAAGTTCTCTCTACCTATTGCAACTTGCTAATAAATTATTCTTCGTTGGCAATTACCGTCTTTTACCTTACGAATAACTTAACAGTTAACTTCCCTTACATTTTTACTCTTCCGAAAAAGGTGAAAGTTTTGAGTGCAAAATCAGTAGGTTTCTTAGAAACGTATGCTTCACTTTATACCTGTTGATCTTTTGTTTTGTGTTAATCCATGTATGTTAGTTGTGTTTTGTGCACTGAGTGTCTTTCATTCTCTTAAGCATTGCAGCTGGTGATGTTTAACTGAACTCTTTTCAGACACTACTACTCCGTGTAGTGATGCACAATTCCGTTGCCTTTTTGACAATAACTGTATCGAAAAGAAAAAGCAGTGTGATGGATTTGAAGACTGTGTGGATGGGTCCGATGAAAAGGACTGTGGTTAGCCAACTTCTACATTTCAATATTTTGGCAGTTTATCTGTAATAGTGTATTCTATTCAGAGTAGCATTGGTTATCTAATATTCATTTTTCAGGCCCAATTTAAAATTTTTACTAGTTCTACAAAAGTCTGATAACCTGGCTTGTCTTACATATCTTAATGAATTATCTGATGACCTGAAAAAATATTTAAATTGATACTATGCCAGAATTCTGTAAAACATGCACAACTGGAATTTCTTCAACAGTCTGTGTAGTAGTTATAGGATTGTTTTGGTTGAAGAATGTGATGTAATGGATGATAAAGAGAAGGAGAGAAAGACACCTTGAACATGATCAGGTTAAACTGCTTCTTGAGTTTCATGGCTGAAGATGTCGTCACAGTAGTTTTGAACGACCATGGAGGTGCCGACGTGTGGCCAGATGGAAGCACAGCGAGGGTAACCGAGGGTAACCGGCAACTCCGTCTCACCTAATGGCTAACAGAATTCGTTAATGACGTCAGTGCCATGTGGTCGTACTGCCACAATGAAAGCTGATGATATCTGGCACTAAAATCAAAGGAGCGGCAGAACTTTGAATAGATTGATTAAAGCAGACATTGAATAAACAATGGTTCAACTTCAAAACGGCCAGACCTGAGTGAAGGTGATATATAAGGCGGACAGAGTGCGGCTCGAGATAACTCTTGACGACGCTTAACAACACCAGAGCAGAACGATGCCCTTCCAGATTGTTGCTATCGAACTGTTCGTCTCTGCTGAATTCTAGTTATTGTTGCAGTAGATGGACTCTCTTCATTATACAATAATTCTCCATAGTTGTAACATTTGAATAAATTTAGAAACAACCTTCTCGGCTCGAATGTGAATATGTCACAGTCTTGCCTAACGACATCACAGTGAAGCTGGGTCGTGACAGTGAAGGCATTTGATGCATTGCTATAAGTTATTTGTTTAGCTATACTACTCTAGTTTAGCTATACTACTCTTCAACAGCTTTGGTGTGAAATTGCTCAAGGCTTCTATTACGGGTTGCTTCTTAGAGGAACTGATAAGCGCGCCCTAATACAGGCAGGTCTATTGAAACCCAGATGGATGAAAGCCCTACTTCAAGGGGCAAAGAGGAATTTCTGCACTCAATCTTGCTCAAATTCTCCTCAAAGGATATCCACATCAATTTATACTTTTTAAGCACCATTGCGATTGTGAAAATCAGCACTGTATTCTCCCCATTACAGGTCATTGTACTTTTTTGTATTCTTCATTTCATTCCCATCTTTAGTCGTAATGTCAGATGTAGTAACATTTCATACGGTTAATCCTAATTTCTAATAATAGTTTTCTTGCTTTACTTCTGACTGCATGTGGTGTCATAACTACTGTCTGGTCATTTGTATGTATTTAAACCCTGAGTTGCTGCATTGTAATGCCTTTGAGAGGTTCTGTAAGGTGCTATATAAATGTTCAGATGCATTCAGGTACAGTTTCTGGTCATCAGTTTAGAACAGTAAATTAGTCAAAGAATATCTCGGGTGCTTTAATTGCATTTCTTTAAAGCGACCACCTATACTTTGTTTTATGAAAATAATACTGTAAAAGTCCCCAGCCTCAGATATTAGAATAGATAGCATAATGTGGACCAGATTCCAGCTTAAATTCAAGCCAGTATCCAGGGAACTCACTGAACAAGGAATCTAGCTCAGGTGGAAAGCTGTTGTAAAAAGGGTTAAAAATTGTAACATTAAGATTATGAGCATATTAAAAATGAAAAATTTTGAGCACATGGAAAAATCTATTTAAACATTACAGACTCTTGATGGAGATGTGTGTCAAATTATGAAGGCAGCATAAATGAAATTATGAGTTAATTTGGAATACTAAAATAATTGTTATACATTTTAAAGTTGATTAGCTGTATATTCCTGTGATTCACAACTGATTCTTTCCAGAATGCTAACGAAAACTTGAATCACTTGCATTTCCTTTGTCTCTTCTTAAAGAGTATAACAGTGTTCTTCCCAAAGTCATGACCTCACTAATCAATCTGTGTATTTTTCTTCCTTTTCTTTATTGAAGAAACCTCTCAGTCTGGAAGCCTTTTTAATTAGCAGACCATCTCTCATTTATTTTCTTGTTTTAAGGAGTCATACATCATATTCTTCTAACTTCTTGTTTTCTCCCTTTCAGCCTGTCCAACATAAGTTTCATTCAACTGAAACTCTTCTGCATGCTCTTCACAATGGATGGGGTGAGGTTCCAGCTCTTTTTCTTCTCTGCCACCTGCGGTTCATACTTTTATCTAAGAACATAGTCTCCATTCTCTGAGGTCATCTCACAGTGGCGGATCTAGCTATAGGCATGGGGGCGGTTCACTTCCCCGCACTTGTGTGGCGGACTGCCAGAATGTGGTGGCCCTCTGGAATTGCTTTCGCCTCCCCCACGCAAGCAATTTTGGAGCCGCCACTGTCATCTTTATTCTCTGAGTGCTACTTCACTCTTTTAGGTCATCTCTGTTGTCTTAGGCTTAAGTTATCTTTAATCTCTTAACTTATTTCTGTTCTCTTAGGTCACATCCATCCTCATATTTCAAGTCCATTTGCTGGGGCCATCGCCATTCCCTTAGAATATAGATCAGGGATGCTACAATTGCCTTTCACTAACACTTGAAAGCTGTGCTCTTTGGCTGGGGTTTGGCTGAAAGCACCTCAGGGTGGTTATTGTGAAGGGGTGCTATATGAATGCTCTGAATGAATGAATGACATTGATCATCCCAAGACCCATTTAGAGTTGATGGACTAATTGCCTTCACCTTCTTTGTTTATCAGAGTTCAGTAGTTGCTTTTTAACTGTCGCAGATCTATATTCTGTTGACCTGCCTTGATGGTTAAGAAAACTGCATACATATAATATGCTTGCTCTGTATACTTCCAAATTATTCACAGTTTGCTGCTTTTTTAATGTGCCTTTCAAACTTTGCAGTCAAACTCTTATATTTTCCCTCGACTGATCCACTGATGGCATTTAAAGTACAACTTAAAACATGCTTGTTCCATTATGCATATATTCACACTGAGCATTTCTGAGGCTCTCACAAAAATGTTTGCATCAGGTTCATGACCTGAGTTTGGTGTATATCATTTAATGTCTTATGCTTTAGATGTGAACAGCACCAAATGTTTTGGATCAGTTTAAACAAGATTTAGTTAAGAGTTCAGCAGAACTGCATCTGCTGTTCGATTAACTTGCTTTGTTCTTCCAAATTTAATATAGATCAAAAGTGATACATTTACGGTCGTACTTGGATGAGTTAGATCCAAGTACGACCGTAAATGTATCATTGTACAGGTGTACAATCTGGGTTGCAGAACATCTTCATTCTTCTCTTATTTTTTCCTTGTCATACCAGATTTCCAGAACTTCTCAGATGGTCTGCTTCCAGTTTTTTCTTGGCACTCCTGATTACTTTTCTGTCTGAGTATCCACTGAATTACTTGGCTGGTTCTTGTATATTTTCCATGCAAACCTCTTGTCCCTTTTGTTTAATCAGTTTATAATCTTATTTTCTGTTTCTTTTGACTTGTGTTTTCCCTTAAGTATTATTATTATTTGATTTCTGTTTGATTTCCCATGCCAATTGATGTGAAAACTCATTACATCCTGGTATCTGCGTGATGCTGCTTGAAGATTCTGGTTTGCTACAATTTAGACTTTTACGTAGCAAGTAGTCAAATCTTTTTCACTTTACACATTCCATATTTTTTAAGTTTCCAAAAAGTATCATTTGTTTTTTATATTCATATCTTTACTTCCTTGTTGCAGTTTAATACAATATAATGTAAAAATATTTAGATCTTTATTTGGAATCTACTTATTTGTAAACTATTTATATCAGTTTTTGTTTTGCTTCAGATTATGCAAAGAAGTAACCAAGATCGTTGGAACACACTTGGAATATTTGACAGACAATCATGAAATAATATCTATTAACTTTCAACATTATGTTACCACTATGAATTCAGTTTAAAGAATATTACAAACTAAGATTGAAAAATGATTGTAAATCCAGATTGAAAAGTGATTATTGATTACCTATATTAAATTTTATCAGGCCACTCTTGTTGTCTCATTTGTCTTAATTCATGTGGAGTTGTATTGTACATTGCAAAGGTGATTCCAAGGGTGCAATACAATCATGGCACCCATTTAATTTTTGGCAACATGCCATTGATTGGGCCACAGAACTGGTTTTTGGTGAGGGTTACCCACTTAAAAAGGGTTATCACACATCCTGATAAAATTAAAAGGAAATAAAAGTCCCTGGAATTAATCAAATGTTATCAAATTTCATGGTAACTCATGAAAATCTGAGAAAGTAAGAAACAAAAGGAAAGAAGATTAAAACTGAGGCAAAAATCACTAAACATTTTGATAGCTAGAAAAATGTATATTAAAAATTTTTTTGAAGTTCCCCCATAAACTGCTGGACATCCAGTGGTACATATTATGATGATGCCCAGCCACACAGACGTGTTAACAATTACTTAAATGTAAAAGCAAACACTTTAAGAAGAAGCCATGGGCACAGACTTAGTTAAGGGGAGCCAGCGTAATGTAGGACTTGCGTCCAGTATGATTCCAGTGGACACAGGTCTATGTCATGTTCTATGGTTTGGTGACCGAGGCAGTCTGGCCGAAGCAAGAATGACTAATATCGTTAACTGGAGCCTGCAGAGCAGATTATCTCCACCCTGCCGCTCTCTTTCAAGCTCCTCTGATATAATTGCAAATCCTGTCGCAATGGCAACAACAGATGCCCACAACAAATGGCTGTAATGCTTATGCTAAAGGGGTGTCCAAACAAGACGTCCGCAAAGCCGAGGAGATCTGGGTCACCAAAATACGGACAAGGGATTACAATTATTCTGCATTTATCAAGCGCCACTATATAATGACTGAGCATAAATCGATGGTGCTGAGCAATTGTGAGCAAAGAACTTGCTTGAGGTCCCTACACGATAACCATCTCAGGGGCTGTTCAGATCCCTACTCTCTGCGTTACAAGCCGACCACTCTACCCAATCGGCTACTGTGCCCCACAAGTGCAAATTCAAACATCGAGTAAGACAAGAGGAGGGGATTTTTTGCCCAATGCAGTCGTCCGCATCAAAATTTGATACACACGGTTATTTCAGTACAGCCTGTGCAGTAAACATCTACTTAAGTCATACAGCAGACATTCTCTACTGTGACAGATCTAATTAAAGTCACTTTGCTGGATCCTGCGCTATTAAATTACCCCACCCTGTAACACCATTAGCGCCGCAAGATCAACAGGCTAGCCTAACCAAGGCCTTAGTATTCAACTGGAGTGTAGACGTCTGCAAAGGGAGTAGGGGTGGGAAGAGGGTAATGCCAAATGCGGATTGATGAAGACAAGGGAGAGGGAGCAATGCGAGACCTGTAATGTGTACCACTGGGAAAGAATTTAATTCAGAAGTTTGTTGGTTTGAACACAGATTTTTGGCCAGTTGTCGTTTTTGGCAGAAGTGAAGTCCGTGCAGGCAACCGGAGGCAGACAGGGGAAAAGTTGTTGCTTAAAGGCAGCGATGAGGAAATTAAGAAGAAGAGGAAGATTATGTAGCAGTGTAGCCAAAAGTATTAATGTTTTCTATTAAGCTGTGAAAGTCTACATTTTGGTGATTCTAAATTAACGTTTTGTTGATTTTGCTTGGAAAAAGGTAATGCTGAAACTTATTTACATACCTCAACTGGAACTCATAACGAGGGGCGTGGCCCTGAAGTTAACAGGTCTGTTGGCTGTGGCACATACAAAAGCACAGCAGGCAATAAATAGGCCAGTTGTTATTTAGCTTCATTCCTAACGAAGATTGAAACCACTCTTTGAACACTAGTGATCACAGTAGCCATAAAACTCTTCCATGCAATGGACTACATCCACCTTCCATTTAAGTATTCTGTAACCTATCTTACTTTAACTATATGCCAAATCAGTTGGTTATCACTTGATCAGTCCAGTGGTTTAAAACGTTTAGATTAAGGGACGAGTTTGACATAAAGAGGCAGATTAGATCGGGTCTATGCCATGTTCACGTTTTTAAGGCCAGCTGACCTTTGATAAGGTATCTCAGTACATTTGCTTTGGTTAATTAAAGTTTGAATATATCAGTTAGAAATTATCCATTAGAAATACCTCGATTTCCATGCAGTCAGATTCCAGCAAAATATTTTCACACAACAGCCACAATGTCTTGAGGCTTTTGTGATTACGGAATCGTAATGGTTGGCAAGGCTGGTTTCTGTCACTTACACACAATCTTCGATCTCTTATCTGGGTAATAAAGTCATTGAATTGAGTCTTTGCTAGCTATGTTGCCCTTTAATTGAATTTAAGGCAGTATATTATATCGTATAATTCAATTATGAACTAACACCTAAGTAGACATTGCTTTTGTTTCTGGACATTCCAGAATTGTTTCAAGACAAACTGATGACCAGTAATTTTAAATTAAAGTTAATATTCTGTAGACAATATTTGGTGCTGTTCATCCAAAACTCTTTTCCATTCAAATGATCAATTTAGTGCAGTAAATAAACATATTTTGCTTATCTCAAGAGTATTCCTTTGTCAATTATTTTAATAATTATAATTTTTCCAGCTGCCTAAAAAGTTTACACCACATGTGGCCTCAGCAAAATAGCTGTTTTGGTAAGTTATAAGATATCCAGCAACTGAAGGAAGTTGGCACCAGAAAAACTACAGGAATAACGAACCAGCAGTGTTAAAGAATGACCCAAGGGAAATAGAATGAACCCAGGTGAACTGAAAAACCTGCAAACAACTTTATGTAGTTTTGTATGCATTATGGCTGCCAACTTTTGCTTCTGCCAATCCGGGACGCTCGCATAGTCACTCGATATGCCAGTACCAATTTACCCTGTCGACATCACTGTATGTAACGAATGTTGCGTCAGCCTAATATAGGATCTACTGCAAATAGTCGTTAAAAATTACGGTCAAATGATTGAACTCAAATCATCAAGAGACAAGTGGTCAATATTCAAAATTTGAATCAACTTCAAGTGCAAAACGTTTATTAAGTTCCAGTAACCTCTTCAGGGTCTACCACGAGCGAAGTGCATCTATCAGCTTACATGCATGATGCATGCAATTTGCAGATGTTATTTACGAGGATCTACTAACATAACTACTATTCTATGGTCACTCTTTAAAACTTATTTGCGGCGGGCTGTTCGAGTTTAGTGGGCGAACGGAAGAACAAAATTTGGTTAAAGTAGACATTTACTCCAAGTTCCGGGACAATTTAGGATCACTCCGGGACACGGGACGAACAAGGCCGATTCCGAGACTGTACAGGCGAATCCGGGACATTTGGAAGCCCTAGTTTGCATGGATAGTTAAATATAATCATAAGGTGAAGAGATACACCTTGTACTTCCACTGAGTCCAGAAGAAGACTACGTTCGGCTTCAAAAGGGGACTTTGAAGTCAGAAGAGTAAACCTACAGTTTGGTAAAAGAATGTTTGAAGTAGCTGGTCCAGCAAAATGGAACTCTACCTGAATTTATCCGAAGATGCTCTTCAATGGATACTTTTAAATTAAAACTTGACTCATTTATTCTCTCAGTATTAGAACTAATTATTATGTTATAACGCGTCCTTTGAGTAAGACATTGTTTTATTAAGGCGCGTTATAAATAATTAAGGCGCCTTATAAATAAAGTTGTATTGTATATAAGGTAAGGTAATATGCCTTTATAAGCATGTTCTGCTGGTGTTGATGATGATGATGATGATGAGGAGGAGGAGGAGGAGGACGACGACGACGACGACGAAATTCTAACAAATGCTTAATCTTATACATGCTGACCAGTAACTATGCAAGAAAATTGGATATTTTTTCTGGAGCAGCCATCCAGAATCAGGCGCAGAAGGGGTTTAAATAGTTGCTTAAGTTATGTTGTTTGCATGATATGAGCATAGGATTAGAAGAAGTTGTTTATACCAGATTCAGCATACATTTAGAATTTATTCACTCTGAACTACAGGCAAGTGAATGGGTTAACATTTGAACAGTTCCTTAAATTTTCTAAATATTTTAATTTTTGGCATTATACTTTGGAAATTTCTTGAAAAAAATTGGTTACAGTTATCTGTTTCATGTTAACTGTTAAATTAGCTAAACTTAAAACTGAAATTTTGAGTTTTGAAAAAGCTTGTTTTCACTATGTAACTTTGACATCCAGATTTTTACATCATTAATTGTTAATGTCTAGTGGTTCACATGCTGGACTAAGAGGTCGGGGTTCAAATCCTTGTCAAGGCAGAAAGATGTTTGAAGATTTCTGCTCCATATGCGCCCCCTATTGAACTCAGCTTTAAAATGAGTACACTGACTGTACACTGTCAGTAGGAAGACCAGGCACTTCATATGCCAAGGTTAAGAAACTGAAGTCGCTAACACTTCATATTTGTGGCTTCTGCTACTCAAGTTCTTTATGAATGCATGCAATACATGAAACTTGATGCTGCTAATTGATTTATGAAACTTGATGCTGTTAATTGATTCATGAAACTTGATGCTGTTAATTGGTTCATGAAACTTGATGCTGCTAATTGATTTATGAAACCTGATGCTGTTAATTGATTCATGAAACTTGATGCTGTTAATTGTTTTAGCAATCATCAGTCGTCACAGCAGTTTTAACGCTACGTAGATCACCATGATACGTGGATTATCATTTCTGACTTCTTTTCTTCTAGCAAATGTTGCATGCATATTTGGTAAGCTACTACTATTGACATCAGAGATTACCTCAAATGCATAACATTAGCTGAAGCAGAACATGTTTGTTCCTGCTTTCGGTAAGTTCTTTGATTTTATTGATCTAACAATTATTAACATAAATTTAATTCGAACAAATGCTATTTATTATTATTATTATTATATTAGTACTACTACTACTACTACTACTACCACTACCATTACTACTACTACTACTACTATTATTATTATTATTATTATTATCTGTTGTTATTATTATCATCAACATCAGTAGCACCACCAGAGTACTAATGTTTTATTCTTATTATTACTGCTACTCTACTATTACCTACACAACTGCCAGTGTTGGTTTTATGCATGCATGTAACTGAACATTTGTGTAGCACCTTTATAAACCCAAATAGATGCCACTGACTTAAGGTAAGAAACAAATGTAAAGTATTCGTGAAGTATATTCATATACGCGAAGGAAAGTCTTCTTAGAGGATAGATTGGTGTGAGCGCTTAACATCAACTCTTATCAACTTATCAACATGCTCTGTTAAGAGTTGATGTATATGACTGGTAAGGCCATGGGATTTCTAGGGATGGCAGAGTGTACTGATTGTCATCCTGGCTAGCTGGAGACTGGCACAAACAGCTTCCTCCTGTATGCTGGGTCCTAGGGCAATGCTCACCAAAGAAGCCTGCCCTAGGCGGAGGATCTTGAGCTTCATTCTTCTCTCGGCAATATGCAGTGGAGCACCTGTTTCATATACTCGGATATATGAGAGAGAAGCTCAATAAACTCTGCTCATATACTCGGATATTTGAGAAACAAGTGTCTGATCAACCTTTTGGTTAAACTGTGTGTGATACATTAACTGATTGACTAAGTGTTCACCTTGTAAAGCAGAGTGTGTGGGTTCTGTTGACCGAGTGATCACCTGTGTGGGCATGTTGTTCACACAACTGCTGAATGCCCCAGATGGTGATTGTCCTTAGAACTTTGTGTCATAAACAGAGTAAAGCTTTCATGTCTCATAGTGAAGCATAGGGTGGCACTCATTTTCCACCCTTTGGTCTTTGAGCTGACAATGGACAGATCTCAAGATTCTGGATGTAGGGCCAGGTGTCACAGGACTTACCATTTACTTCCAGCTTATTCTGGTTAGAAATTATACTGCATGGTAACAGAGACATGAAGGAGACATGAAGTCTACTCAGCAGGCTTAAACCTGCAATTTTGGGATTACAGCCCAAGTGTGCTACCGTTGGCCGTGTCCCCCATCAGCTTCACCATCATCATGTACATAAATATAAGAAATAAATATATATTGATAAATCAACAGCTGTTTGGGTGGCACAGCTGAGGACAGACAGGAGCTGACTGGTTCTGATCTTTGACAGGCATCTGAGGAAGGTTATGCACTAACCTGTTGCATCAAGGTGAAGGAATGGGTCAGGTCGTTACAGTAATGAACGATTGGTCATCCAGTACATCCCACATTTGATGCAGCCAGTAAAAGCATTACCTGCGTAAACAGTTCTTGGCTAACTATAGGCATTGATCTACATGAGCATGTAAAATGAAAGGCAATAGCTCATCAACAAATTAAATTTCTAAGTTGTTATTGGTTTCATTAGTAATAATAATAATATAATAATAATATAATAATAATAATACTAATATAATAACAATAACAATAATAATAATCATAATAAAGACATATTGTCGTCGTTATTATGATAACGTTATTATTAATGTCATTAATCATAATGATGCTTGCAAGTAATTCATAATAATGATGATAATAATAATAAAATTTATATAGTGCTGTAGCGTGGCCCAGGCCAAAAAGGGCACTGTACATGAATTCAGAAATCAACGACAGGCATGTAATATTTTGAAAAGATAGGTATTGAGTGGCGTCTTGAGTGCATCCAGAAAGGGGGCATTCTTCACATGGTCAGAAGACTGGGTCTGGTGATAGGGAACGAACATTCGCCGAACCTCGTGGACTCCCTCAGGCCGTGCAGTTGATTCCTTGATGAGGACTGCCGCCAGGCCGTGCAGTTGATTCCTTGATGAGGACTGCCGCCGATATATGTTCCGGTTGTCTGCTACTCGAATGCAGAAGTCAGATTTATGGTCTGGGATAAACACCTTTCCTCTCTCGCTACCTTGCTACCTCCACATTCTGCTACAGCTTATGGCTTTCTGCAATCTACTACTTGTAAGGTAAGGCTGAATGTTGTTAAGTTGTCATAAAGTCAGATGAACAATTTGACAATTTGTTTTTGTTCACTGTTGTTACAAGTGGCTGTGGCTGGTGGCAGCTGCAACTTCAATGCATCTTATCGATGCTTCCCAGAACAGTATCATCAGATCCAAAAGATGCACGTTGATGTGGCTTTTCGTTTCCTTCAGTCAAGAGATCTTACTGATGCTTGCAAGTAATTAAATATTCACATTTGTTTCTCATCTGCCGCAGTGGCAAACAACGTGGTAAATTTGCAACAGTATGCCCTTTTACTGGCACGGCTATGTACATGTGAATGTATGTGGCAATTTATGTGATGCCTTTTCAAAAACCTCACAAGCGCACTAAAACATGGCTATCTAGGTGCAATTTAATGCGAGTGAACAAGTTTCTTGAGCCGTTTCTTTCCGAAAAGTACACATTTTTAGGAAAAGATTGTTACTCCATTGTAATTGTAATCTCAAGATTTCTGCAGCACCTAACGAAAGCTTAAGTCGCGGGAACCAGCTTATTCACAGGCGCTGAGTCAAAACAAAATCGATAGGCAAAAGGGTTCGGTTCCAGGTCAAAATCCAGGAGTCAGACAGTCGGACGGCTACGGTGGATGGCGTTTGTAATTGAAGTGAGTAGAGACATAAGGGGAAGAGGAAGAATCAGGATAAGATTTTTGGAAAAGAAGTGTTTTCAGTCTCGAGTGAAAGACCTGCGCAGAAACTGAAACAGGTGAAGTGTTGGTGAGTTTGTATGATTGACCAGACAACTGTGGGAATTCTGGCGGGAATTTATCCCAAAGGGGTGGGGCAGCTATGGCTAAGAAGCAATTTCCAAATTTTAAGGATGAGGTGACGGGAGGGCGAAGAAGTGTTAGGACAGATGAGGAGCGGGTTGAACGGAGTGGTTGGATGATAAATAATTATAATTGACGAAGATAGGAGGGTTGGGAGGATTGAAGTGTGTTGTAGGTGATGGATAAGACTTTGTACTCTATTCGTTCTGGTATTTTAAGCCAGTGCAGTGATTTGAGAACAGGTGATGTGGTGTTTGGGGGTTTTGGTGATAGCAAGAACGAGAGCATTCTGGATAGCTTGAAGGCGGTTTATCTGGGTTGTGTCAATATTGAGGAAAAGTGAATTGCAGTAGTCAAGTTTTGCATGGATTATGGATGTGGCAATAGTAGATGCAGTTTTGAAGTCAAGCATAGGGCGGATTCTGCCAAGATTGCAGATATGCATAAAGCAAGAGCGGGAAAGATGGGTGATATGATCAGAAAAAGTAATGTTCTGGTCGAAAATAACACCTAAATTGCGGACAGAAGAGTTAGTATTAAAGGTGTGGGTGGAGGCAGAGTCCAGGGTGAGGGAGATAGAAGGGTCAGGAATTTTCTTCAGCTGATCACATAGGGCTATAAGTATGAATTCAGTTTTAGATGGGTTCAGGCATAAGAGATTAGATGTCATCCAAGAGGAGATTTGTTTAACCACAAAAAGAAGATGATTTATAGAGTCATTAAAACAATTTGGAGAGAAAGAGATGACTAGTTGGGTGTCATCAGCATAGAGCTGATGATCAACTGAAGATGCTTTAATGAGTGAACTGAGTGGGGTAGTGTAGAGGATAAACAGAAGAGGTCCAAGAACGGAGCCTTGTGGAACTCCGCAAGTGAGAGGGCATGACTTAGAAGAGGCTTCCGAAGTTTTAAAAGCAGGATTATTATGTTGAAGATGGTATGGCGAGTGAGGTACTGCGGTGGTCGCCTGAGAGATGAATTTAGGAAAAACGATAAAGGAATAAAACACATATGCCTACTTCCATACTGCATAGTCACTGTGCCAATTGGGCGCAATAAGAATGTTTGGCTGTAGGAATAATGTAGGGTAAGCAGGTCTGGAAGGGTTGGCAACTAATATGGAAGGCGATCATGCAACATAGACCGAAAATAAGAAGAATGATTGACCTATACATTGTGTGATCTAAGATGACTGGCAGTAAGACGAAGCTAAAATGGCGGAAGGTAAAGACGCAAGGCGAACGAGTGCAAAAAGGACAAAAATTAGGCGAATCTTAAGTTGATTAGAGGTTGAAACAAATACGAACGAACTCATCAAAGAAAGAGCATAAATCTGGTAAGAAAGGAAAATTAAAAAATTCAGAATAGATGCCGAAAAGTTCGAAAATATAGATTTGAGAAATAAATCACAGACGCTGCGATGCTGGTTCCCTGCTCCATTGTCTTTGCTCCATTTACCTTAAATGGCGTGGCACCCATTCAAATGGGCAGCAATTCATTGAAACAGTGAACAGGGTTGCGGCCATACAGTCACTATATAAAACCGTGTATACATTTAAATTTAAATTTACCTATAATCCCACAGAACTGCACCTTCTGGTTGTTTTCTCACCACGGCTGGGCCTAGGGCATTTCTACTTTCTTAGTAGATGTGTTGAAGTGGCACTACACCCGGGTAGAATCACAATTGGTAAAGGAGATTTTGGAAAATGACACACATGCGCACACACACGTGCGATCGCACATGCACACACACTCGGGGATTCTCAAAGACTCCTGTTTCATATAACGTAATTTTGCTGATGAGCAACATAGTGATCGCATTTCTCACAACTAAACTCAACAAGTTTGCTTCAGTCCAAGTTCCAGATGTGAGATTTGAATGTCTTAATTGTTGCATCTCTCAAGTATTGTACTGTGAGCAGTAACTCGTTAAGTACTTAGGACTCGGGTATTCACTACTTGCAGTAATTTTGGCCTTCCTTTAGATCTGCTTGTCATGGCTAGACATGCTACATGCACCTGTTATCAACACTTGAAACCTATTCACTTTTGCTGGAGCTGGCCGGCCTGCGATTGTGTCTGGGTGGGTACCTTGAAGGGGCAGTACATAAATGCTCGGAATGAATGAATAAATGAATGAGTAGTCTAACTGTTTCTTTTCAGACGTATGAATGACTTGAAAATTTGTGTAAAAAATACAACAAAGAACTGTGATCAAGATGAAAACGATCCTCTGAAGAAAAGATGGGGCAAAGTTCTGGACTCGGCAAACCATATCTGCGAGAACAAACGTCAAGGTATGCATCAGAACTCAGTTTTATTATAGGCCGACTACTGACTTTCTATTCTCTAACTTGTATGGTAGGCTTACTGATACTAACAACAGCTTACCATGTAGATCAATTAGTATTACAGTACTCTGTACAGTGAATTCACTTGATATTTGTTTTGTCTCAATTTGGTTTCATTTCCAAGTCCATCACCTTTATCTCCGATTCTGTCATCTTTATCTCAGAACCCAATGTCTTTGTCGCTGCTACTATCTTCTGTATATCAAAATCCATCTTTATCTGAATCGTTCTTCTTTACCTGTGAATCTTTCTTGCACTGAATCAGTCTTCATCCCTGGTTCTACATGCATTATTTCTGAAGCCATTTTTTATGCAGGCCCTATCAGAAGGGGGCCAGCAAGGCCATTTCGTTGGGCCGCACATGATAAAGGGTGTTTTTTTCGTCTACTTAAAATAAGAAAGAAATGTTTTTATTTGAACCAAAGATTCTCTATTTATGATTCGGTAAATAACAACAAATCTTTCGAATTCTTTTCCTTTATTTTATTACTGAATCACTGAAGGGCCCTGTTTACACGAGTTACTTAATTAGGAAATATTTGTCTGACTCGACATGCTCCAATTCCCTACTACAAGATCACATAAAGTGGTGTTATGAGGGTGGCAGTGGCCAGGTGAGCATGTTGAAACATCTCCCCAGTTCACAGTGTGGTGAAATCAACACTGACCACAATGCAAGTGTAAATCTCTTAAAATTCTCAGCACCACACAAAAGCTGCATCAGGCAGACCAGCTAATAGGCCGGCACTCTACTCAGTTCATGCCTACAAGAGCCAGGTTGTTGGCTCAGTCAGAACCCAAGAAAAAGCACAGTGAACACTAGCAAGAAATGCAAATATCACGTCAAGCAATAGACTTATTTAAAATAGCCAGATCACAGGATTAATCAAAGCATATGGAGGGCCATAAAAGCAACAATCTGACCAGCCTTTCTCCCAGGTTGTGTGGCTCATCAATAAATATTCACTAGACGCAATGAAAGTGCATGGTATACTGTACCGTAATCTGTGAATGATTTTACATAGGTTCTAAACTACAATCAGAATCGTACACTCAACCTTTGTTCAGTACAACAGAAAACAAAAACGGAGAAAGCAAGAATATTCAGATCTTGTAATGATATGAGGAAGAACAATTAGATCTGAGCGGTTGGATAATAATAATAATTTATATAGCGGCCGAGGCAGAAGACAAGGGTGCTGTACAGGAGTTCAAAAAATCAACAAGTCGGTTGGAAAAAGGATGCCTTTAAAGGATGTCGTGAGCCGTGATGTGAATGTGTCCAGGAGGTATGGGGCATTCATCACATGATCAGGAAGACTGCTCCAAGGTGGGTATGGCAACAGTGATTGGCTGGCAAATGCAAGAAGGTTAAGAAGTTTGAAGGGTATTGTAGGTATGAGATACAATATTGTCATGAATGTGCTAAAGCATCTTAAGCCAGTGAAGGAATTTGAGAACTTGGGTTGATGCTGCTTAACTTTACTGCACCACTTGCAGCACTTCTGTAAAGTGTTTAAATATGCTATATTTATATATATACTTCTGGATCTTTACCTGGAACTGAACACTTTGTGTATCGATTTTGTTTTGACTGAGCGCCTGTGGATAAGCTGGTTCCCGTGACACAGCTTTCGTTGGGCGCTGTAGAAATTTGAGGTTACGATTACAGTTAAGTGTCTTGAAATGCATACCTGCCAGCGTTGTATCCACAGCACTAGTCTGCCATCCAGACTAGATGAGAGAGTTATGGAGAAATTTGTAAATATGTATGGATCACAAAACCATTCATCTGTAGTTTTGCTATGCTTTGTTACTTACATAGAATTCATTGCAAACAAAGAATGCCTGTCAAGAGCACAACTGGTCTCTGCTGCAGTCAATTGCCAAAAGGTTCACAGTCTTCACCGACGTCAAGCACGACATGTCTGCAGGTCAACCATCTGATTTCCCTCTGAATTCGCATGACTCGTGGCAGTATTTGTATTGTAATACAATGCAACTTTAGTACACAACATAAAATATATAACAAAATTTAATTGGTAGTTGTACTGGTAGAGCTTGATGAAGCCTCTCTTTGGTTGTATGTTCAATATTTTTTGGATATTTATACATTGCCTTTTCAAACATATAAGTAAGGGCTTTTGCTGTTATTGGCCCATCTCTATGGAATGGACTTTTACCTTCGATTTGTTCAAGGGTCTCTGCTGGAGACAGAGCTGAGTCAGCTCATTGTTTAAAAATGTTCTTATTTCCCCAGGGTTCTCATGCTGGAAACGCCTCTAAGTAGTTGTTCTGTAAGAAGCACTATACAAGTTATCAAATACAATAGAATACAATCCGTATCTGTACTGAATAATATTCTGGCCACAGTTCTAACCTATGTAAAGATGCACAATGTATAAATATGTATATATAACTCCATAATATTTTAAGAGAGTGTAATATTATGTATCGTATAAATCTTGTCTTTAGTGGTTATCAAAAGACTGTGGACTGCATTAACAAGGCAGTCAATGATCAGTGTGGCACTGAAAGCAGAAATATAATGGACCGTGTGATTCGTAATTTTCTCAGTCTTGATGATATTGATCATGACTGTGATCAAACTTCTTCAGGTGAGCAAATTCAGTCAGTTTAGAAGACATTGCATGTTAAATCTTTTATAGCATGTTGTTTCTCATCTTTTTATGCAAAGGTTTTATTCTGAGTTATTAAGTTGATAGACTGAAATTGGCAAAAAATTAAAATGAAAAGGTAACAGAGTTTAATTTGAAAGTTAAATCAGAGTGATGAAAGACTAGAATGAAAATGGAGAAAACTTAGAATGAAAGGTTAAGAAAGATTAAATTGAAAGTAGAGAAACATAAAACTGAAACTGGAAAAAGATCAGACTGACTCAAAGCAGATAGACGCTTGCTTAAATGAATTTACCATCAATTACATGTGGGTTGGGCAAGGCAAGGCCAACATTAATGGCCATTTAAGCCATAATATGTTTAATTATACCCTATCATCCTTTAAATGTTTTATATTTTGGCTGTCTTCAGGCAGAAGCACAGAAGACTTCATAACTTTCAATTTCATCCTGTCTACTGCAGCAGTCATGTTGGCTATGATCTTGAACTAGTGATCATGGAACAATAATATTCAGACTGGAAGATGCAAAGAAGCAGAGATGGTTTAGAACTCAGACAATGCAGCAGAGATAGTTTTGCAATACTACATATTTTATACTAGATGTGCTACATAGAGACTTGTTTTTAATTATGTTATTCAAAATATGTAACCACCAGTTCTGTAGAAGATATAATCCTAAATAAAAACATTATTTTTTCCGTCTGTTTGAACTATGCAACTAGCTAACTGTAATCATAAACTCGAGCTTTCTACAGCGCCCAAAGAAAGCCAAGTTGCAGGAACCAGGCAGAAGCACAGACACTCAGTCAAAACAATATCAATAGGCATGAAGGGTCAGATCAAGATCCACGGATGAAGCAGATAGATGGCTACAGTGGATGGTGTTAAGAATTGGAGTGGTAAGTTATTGGGGAGCCTAAATATTATTTTGCTGACAGAATTACTAAGTACTTAACCAAGTGCAAGACCACCGTTAACTGGTTGATGCCATTTAATCTTTGCTAACTACACTCCAATACCTCGCAAACATGTATACAAGCACTGCAGCCAAATTATTTTGTGCTGAAATATCATGCCCTTGTAATAATGGTAACTTTATAATGAGCTTGTGTGGCAATGAGGTCACACACTCTAAACTGGGTAAATTGAATTTGGATCCCTGGTTGAATCATGTCAGAATGTATGATTAATTGTTTCTTATAACGAGTTTAGTGTACCAGACAACTTTTAATAGTGTACTTGACTGGAGTTAAATTATTCTTAAAGCCACCTCTTGATAACAAAACTCAGTGAACTGAGTGTGAAGATAGAAGATAAGAATCTATTAAATTTCAAACAATTTCAAAAATATGAACAATTTTGACATGCGGCAGAAACACTGATTGTCCTTACGATTAGCATAAACTTTTGCTGTTACCAAAATAAAAAATCTTCATTCTCAATGTGCCAAAATAAAAATACTCATTCTTGATAAATACTCGTGTTTACCTGTATTGTTAAAATTAAAGAAATTCTCAAGCTGATCGGAAATTGCAGATTTGCGAAAAACATACAACAGAAGTTTGGTTTCATGTAAACCAATAACTTAAATGTAACTAAATACAAATTTCAATTGATATACACAAACATAAATGCACAACATATATTACTCAGTGTTGTTTAAAACAAATTGTGTAAAGACAAAAAAAACTTTAAATATCATTGCTGTATTGAAGAGCAAAAACTCTATCACACAAATAACAGCTTGGCTAGACGCTGTCCTTGATTTCCCACTAACCAGATGCAACTTTACTCTGAAAGAAACCAAAATAAAATAATCCTAGTCGTACAGATGATTAATTATTCTAAGCTATTGGGTGAGCATTGCAAAACAGCTTGGGATATTTTCTATAGGCCACTGAATGTACAGCAAAGGTAAAATTTATAAAGTGAAAAATTAGAGGCATTCCTAGTCTAATACGATGTTCACAGGCGATCGTAATCGTAAACTTGGCATTTCTACAGCGCCCAACAAAAGCTAAGTCACGGGAACCAGCTTATTCACAGGTGCTCAGTCAAAAACAAAATTGATAGGCAAGAATGGGTTCAGTTCCAGGTCAAGATGCAAGAGTCAGGCAGGCAGGTAGTCAGACAGTGGGTGGTGTTTGGAATTAGATCTGAAGGACATATAAGGAGAAGAGGAATCAGGTTAGGATCTGCGGAAGAGAAGTGTTGAATATACAAGGTGACTATACAATGTAATGTAAACTTATCGCTTAATGTTTATCCTTTAACCAGATTAAGAACCAGTGTTCGCATAAAGTTCCTTCAAGAATAAAACTATAGCCTGACACCCTTTTCGCAAATTCCTCTGATATCTAGAAAGGAGAATCTAGCGAGGAATTCATAGCAGAGATATATTAAATCTACACAAGTCAACAAGAACACAACATTTATTAGTTCATCTGGCGGACAGGAATAGTACAGGTGGTATTGCCTTTCTCACCCGAGAACCTGCCACAGTTTTAGACTCACCTGGTTACTGTTTCCACTCTTTTGAATGTGCATCAGTTACGCTTAAACTTCCTCACACAAATCTGACTATCTTTAATGTATATCGCCCTCCATCCTCCTCTTCATATTCAAGTCCTCCATCGGTCTTCCTGAAAGAATTTACCACCCTCCTCTCTACTGCCGCCACTACACCTCATGAATTTCTGATTACAGGTGACTTCAATATACATGTCGATAACCCCTCTGACACATTTGCTTCTGAATTCCTCACCCTATTGTCCTCAACTAATCTGGTTCAACATGTCAAATTCCCCACCCACATTCACAATCACACACTTGACCTCATTATCGCGTCATCGTTCTCCACTCTATCACCTGATATATCTTTCTCTTTTGACTCGCCATCTGATCATTACCCCATCTTTACATATCTTAACATTCTTCCGACACCACGTCCTGATCCTGTCTTTCATTCTTTTCGTCGCATCAGTTCAATAAATATTGAAGCCTTCACACAAGATATTTCCTGTTCTGATCTCGTGTTAAATCCACCCTCCTCCCTGAATGACCTTCTCTCTTCATATAACACCACTCTTTCCACTATCCTTGACAAGCATGCTCCTATTATTACCAAATCCCGTTCTCACTCTAACAATCCTTGGTTCAATTCCTATCTCCAGGCCTTCAAATCTTTCCGGCGACGCCTTGAGCGTGCCTATAAACGCACCAGGGATCCTCAACTTCTCTCTGCCCTTAAATCTGCCACAAATAAATACCATCGCCTTCTTACTGCAACTAAACAAAGATTTTACTCCTCACTAGTTCGTTCTCGATCCTCTAGCCCTCGCCTTCTCTGGAAAACTATTAACCAGCTCCTCCATCGGAACTCATCTAGTCCACTTCCAAATTCTCTTCCGTCTTCTTCAATAGCCGACTCGTTCTGTTCTTTCTTTTCGAACAAAATTAGTACCCTCCGTCTCTCTCTTCAATCTCTACTTTCCAAAACCTCCAACAATCCAGCTGCTGATGCTCCCTCTTCCACCTATGACAGTCCACCTTCCCCACCTCGATCCTCATTTTCTGCTTTTCAACCTACATCAGAGACCGAAATACTAAATCTGCTAAAATCTCTCCCAAACAAACAATGTGAACTTGACCCTATACCTACCTCCTTATTGAAAGACTGTGCATCTGTCCTTGTTCCAATTATTACCAAAATAGTTAACCTCTCTCTCTCTACTGGAAATTTTCCCCTTCTTTTTAAACACTCTCTTGTTACCCCTCTTCTCAAGAAATCATCTCTCGACAAGGAAATCCTTTCTAACTACCGGCCTGTTTCTAACCTGACTTTCATCTCCAAATTAACTGAACGGATTGTCCTCTCTCGAATCAATAACTATTTAGCTTCTAACTCACTCATTAACCCACACCAGTCTGGTTTTACTAAACGCCACTCAACCGAAACTCTGCTGACATCTCTCTACAACAAGCTTGTTTCTGCCATTTCTCATCAACAGGTTTCTTGCCTCTGTCTCCTCGATATCTCTGCAGCCTTCGACACCATAGATCACAATATCTTACTCCACCGACTTTCAACCTGGTTTGGTTTTGCTGACACTGCTCTCCTATGGATACAGTCTTATCTCTCCTCCCGCTCTTTCTCTGTTAAAACTTCGGAAGCCTCTTCTAAGTCATGCCCTCTTACTTGCGGAGTTCCACAAGGCTCCGTTCTTGGACCTCTTCTGTTTATCCTCTACACTACCCCACTCAGTTCACTCATTAAAGCATCCTCCGTTGACCATCACCTCTATGCTGATGACACCCAACTATTCATCTCTTTCTCTCCAAATTGTTTCAATGAATCTACAGATCATCTTCTTTGTGTGGTTAAACAAATCTCCTCTTGGATGACATCTAATCTCTTATGCCTGAACCCATCTAAAACTGAATTCATACTTATAGGCCTACGTGACCAGCTGAAGAAAATTCCTGACCCCTCTATCTCCCTCAGCCTGGACTCTGCCTCCACCCACACCTTTAATACTAACTCCTCTGTCCGTAATTTAGGTGTTATTTTCGACCAGAACCTTACTTTTTCTGATCATATCAGCCATCTTTCCCGCTCTTGCTTTATGCATATCCGTGACCTTCGCAGAATCCGTCCTATGCTTGACTTCAAAACCGCATCTACCATTGCCACATCCATAGTCCATGCAAAACTTGACTACTGCAATTCACTTTTCCTCAATATTGACACAACCCAGATAAATCGCCTACAAGCTATCCAGAATGCTCTCGCACGTGCTGTCACCAAAACCCCCAAATACCATCACATCACCCCTGTTCTCAAATCACTGCACTGGCTTAAAATACCAGAACGAATAGAGTACAAAGTCTTATCCCTCACCTACAACACACTTCAATCCTCCCAACCCTCCTATCTTCGTCAATTATTTACTATCCAACCACTCCGTTCAACCCGCTCCTCATCTGTCCTAACACTTCTTCGCCCTCCCGTCACCTCATCCTTAAAATTTGGAAATCGCTCCATAGTCATAGCTGCCCCACGCCTTTGGAATAAACTCCCGCCAGAATTGCGACAGTTGTCTGGTCAATCATACGAACTCACCAACACTTCACCTCTTTCAGTTTCTGCGCAGGTCTTTCACTCAAGACTGAAAACACTTCTTTTCCAGAAATCTTATCCTACTTGCTTTAAGGAGCTTTTTGGTTGAGCTCAGCATTTGAGATGCCACTTTCCTTGTCACAAAGGCACCTTAAGGCTGAACAGGTAACCACGATTGCATTTAGAACTAGTTATTATTGTAAGATTTTTAGATTATTAGATTTCTTATGGCTACTGAATCAGATACTGAAATGGATACACGTGGACAGAGACAGAATACGAGAAAGACAAAAAGCACAGAAGGAAACTGAAACTTAGAAAGTGATAAAGGGTGCGCTGCTTAATGACAATTGTTAATCATTTTGACCAACCTGGATACATGTGAAACACAGAAAAAAGTTTTAAAAACTTCTCATGAATAAAGGATTATAAAAGGAAAGCAAAGAAGATTTGAAATTTTTTAAGCCAAAAAAAACTAAGCAATAATTACCTTCACTGGTTTTCCTCCAGCATTTCGAATCGCAGTCAGAAGATCATCACGGACATTCACCTCCGGCTGCGATTTGCTTGTGAGTATCTTATTTCTGCTTCCTTCAGTCGTTCGTCCCGATGACCCTGTCTTCTTTTCCATGTGGTTGCCAACAAAAGCTGGCAATGCTGGAGGCACAGGGACGTGATTACCTGCAGAACAAACTCCTCCATCCAAAGCCACCGAACTTGGGGGCATTTTCGTTGTGGCTCTAACACTTTCCTGTGATGGTGGAGTAACAGACCCAGTGCGATTTTCTTTCACTGATGACTGAAGATTTGGACTGCCATAAAAGACTCTGTTCTGACTAACTTCAGAAGGTGAATGCTCACTCCACGCTGTCCTCTTCAGGCTGGACTTGGCATTGAGGAGTTGTTCCATTGTGAAGACCACATCAGCCTTGCTGAAACCCTTGTTAGCTGCTGATGAACTACTTGAACCACTTGCAACTGATGATCGAGCACTAGATCCTGTGGTGATCTCCAAGGATCCACCTGTTGCAGATAGAGAGCCAGTGTTTGGGCCACTAACCAAATCTGGGCAACTCTTACTATCCTTCACCTCTTTGGCAATTTTTGTATCAGATGCTGATACAGAGTTGAAGCAGGATGGATTCTTTGTCGGACTTGATGGACTTTTATCAGAATCAGAGTTCACTGAGGCAGACTTCCCTGGAAGTGCATTGGTGCTTTTTGGATGCTGCTGCTGCCATCTAGAGAGATGTCTCTGCAGATCAGCAGCAAATGAAGTGTTTGTGGAATGTTTCTCTGCTTTCTCAGCAGCTTTAGGAGTCTGCTGTTCTGATTTGTTACACTCGGGCTTTAATTCTTTAGAATCAGCTGTGTTTCTACAGTTGTCTGAATCACCCATAAAGTCATCAGTAGCTGCAGGAGGTGAATGCCTTACCAGATGATAAAGTGGCCTTCTGCTGCATTCCTGTTTTGAGTCTGAATTTCTCGAAATAGGAACCACAAAATCTGACTTTATTTGAGGAGATTCTTTGCTTATAGGTACCTGCTTCTCTTCAACCATGTTGGCACAACTCAAAGTGCGTTCATTTGCTGTTCCACAGATGTTAGGTGAAGGCATAGAAGGATAAAATCGACTGCACAATGACCGATCCAACAAAAAACTGTCATCTGAAAGTTTTTCACGAGTCTCAATTGAAAGTTGACTGGCAGTCTGAGCAGTCCTTTCCCCTGTGGCAACTGTCATGAAAGACTGCGATTCACTTCCTTCAGTTGTCCAGGGGTCTGAAGGTTTCCTTTCTGAACCGATTTGGTTGACCTCAGGAACATTTGGAGCAGTGTACATGGGAGAAGCCTGTGATTTATCTATAATGATTGTATGTGGCTCCCAAGCTGTTTCACCAGCCTCTTGTGAAATCTTAATGGCAGAGCCATTTGCGTCAGTAGGTGAACAACAATAATCACTTTCCATAGTTTTATCTGGAAACATATTTGCAGTCATAATGGTCATTTCACTTTGAGTTTCCAATGCAACTGCTCTAACAGCTGGTCCATTGCAGTCTACCACTTCTGCTTTTCTTGCCTGACATTTTAATTCAGTGCTTTCACTGGAACAGCCAATGCCACTTACATTATTTAAATGCACAGTCCGAGATACCTCATCTGAAATTTTCCTTTCAATCAATGATTTCCCATCTGTGCCAGAAAAGTCTACACTGTCAACATGCGAACTGTAATTCTCTAACACTGTTGGTTTAAAATCGATCTTGCTGACTTCTTTTCCTGATTCTACACTATTCAAGACGTCAGCTGTTTTTGATTCTAGAATACAATCAGGTAGCTGGTAGTTACAAACTCTATCTGCCCTTGAATTCAATTCCTCTGCTGAACAGGTATCTTCCATACGCAAGTCATTTACTGATTTTCCATGATGTTGTGAAGTCATAGGTTTATCAGAAATTGCAGCTGGTAAGCTAGCAACTTCACTCCTTTGCAGTTTGCATTTGGAAGCAACTGTCGAATTCTTGCCAAGCACTACATCACCAGAGCCTGTTGCTATTCCATTATTTTGATTTTCATTTGGTCTTGTTGGTCTTGGTATTTCTGGAGTTACAAATGTAAAATCTACACTATCAAAATTGATTTCTCCATCATAACTAATGTCTGGCTCACAGAAACAGTCCTCTGCCTCTGCAGCCAAAGCATCAGCATCTTCATCATCTATGGTCTCGGCACACATCAGTTCCGATTTCATCAAGAGAGTCGCATTTCCACCAGATTCCTGTGCATCCTTTCCATCTGACAAATGACAACACGTCTCTGTTCCTACTGCATGTTCCACTGTTCCACTCACAGCGCTGGAATCACTTGATCCATCTGAAGTCACTGCTAAATAATAAGGTTACAACTGTTAAGCAATATCGTTTATGTAGCTCAAGAACATGCATGCATGCATACATGCAAGAAATATGCAATTAGCAAATCTTCATGAAGAGTGCATACGCACTATAGTTCAAGGCATTCGACTAATTTGGAATGATCTTCCTCCAGATCAGATCATCAGATATCACCCACTTCTCCGCATCCCAATTTCTCGATCTTACACCCAAACTGAAATGAAGCATAATTACATTGACTCCTCATTATTTCCCTTCTCACTAATGCAGTGCATACACCATTCACCTTAGCTGTCCCCCTTTCCATTGGTCCACCAAATTCAGCAGGTAGCATGCTACAGTGCAGTGCCTTCCCATCAGACAGCCCATGTTTCTGATCTTTCTGACCATGCTAAGACTTATATAAATCATAACGTGAATGTATTTCAGCATGGCCCTCTTAACCCACAGTTCATTAATACGTGATCATGGTGATTGCAAACAGATCCACAATGTAGTATTCAGATGGGTGACCATTTGTGGAATACCATGCCATCTGCCCACTCAGCCTTTCATCATTTGGCTCTGTAGCTAAAAAATCCCTTGACCTTGGACTGTGCTTTTGATGAGTTCTGTAAAGGTGAGTACAAAATGTGCTACCTTTACATTTATGTAACTATTCTAATATTTGTAACAGCAACACTGGGTTTACAGTTGATTTATAATGTTATACAGATCAGTGCCAACTATGAAACTTTGCTGTTGAAACACAGTAACATCCCCAGTTTAAACTTACTTTTAAGCCTATGTGGGTCATTTGACCTTAAGTTCAGCCTAAGGTTACAGACTGCTGTTTTTATCAGAGGTGACTAAATGACAATTATAATTGTAACTGTAATAAGAAATTTGTATAGCACCACTTCAACAGAAGCAAATCACAGGTGGTCTGCGTGCTAGTCTAAATTATGCTAAATGTCGTTAAGAACAGAAGTTCTCAACAGGCAAACAATGCTCAGAAGTAGGTTCCCATAGCAGAGCTCAACCAAGAAATTCCAAACTACAGCTGACAGTATGTTCAGAGTTCCTGAGCGGCATAGCATCGAGGATTACGAACAATAATAGGCGATGCGGTCCACCGCCGACGGTTGCCTCACTATTGAAGCAACATTCATCAATGTCCACAGCAGCAACATTCCACAAAACTTATTTGATTACTTAATCACTTTGCAAAAAGGCAGCCCCGACATACAGAGTAAAGGCACTTAACTGAAACGTATGTATATATCAAGACACATAATATATAGTGCTCACTTTTTAAGGACCTCTCAAACATGATGCCAGTTATTTATGGTACATTCCAGTTGTGAAGTTGTAAATTAGTGTAGGCCTGTTAATACCTTTCTCACCAGGAATCAGTTAAAGAATAAAAACTGCTGGAAATGCACTGCAGTGTCAGTCTTATACTTACATTGCAAAATTCTGTTCTTCCCAATACATTCATTTGTGGCATCCTGGTTTTCCTGACGGATGCTGTCATCTCGGGAAAGATGATGTGTGGAAACAGAGTTAACATCTGGGGTACCAGTCTTGGCATCAAGCAGGATGCTGGGTGGGCCATAATTATCAGAACTTAAAGATGATGGTGGAGTTGGTTTAATAGAAGAAGCTGCCTCTGACTGGACGACTGGTGTTCTTGAGAGCTGCACCACTGATGATATCAAAACACAATAAGTCCACAATTTAAAATAGCAAAAAAGAGCAAAATTTCACATGAAATGTCTTGCCAGGTCTAACTATTTAGACATTTACTGCAGAACATTTAAAAATTGATTATGCTCTAATTTGAACATTTAAAAATTGGTCATTCTTTAACTCCTTAAAAAAGTAGAATCAATTTCTTTGCAAATTTAGCTATTCAAAAAGCCCAAATATTTAGGTACAAATCATAACGGTAGATACAAGAAAACGAAAGACCAAGAACGAGAGAAGACAAAAGGAAAGAGAGAAAGAGAAAAGAAGGAAAAACTTGCATCCTGTGATTGACAACAAAAGCTACATACAATAACTAATCTAACAATAAAAAAGCATTAGTCTAAGAGCACATCAGAGTACAATTTAATCGAGTTACGGTAGTCTAGAAGTGTAGTGTGAACACTGGACTACATACCGCACTACTATGTAGACTACCACCAGATACAAGATACAGGGGCAAGATATTAAAAATTCTGCTCAGTCGGAGATGTTTATTCCACTTTTCTCTATATCAAAATATAACTGCTGGAGATAATGTTGTAGGATAACAGACAAGTGTAATCCCAAGTCTCATGTTTGTAGAGGCTTTATCGCAGCTTTTGAAAGGCACTATGTAAATCTCTAGCAATAGCATATGTACAGCTGAAGAATCATCAAGATAGCATAGTTAGCCAGTGGAACTAGTTTGTTTGTCAGAGTTCTATTATTGTGTTAATAGGAGTCCTATGGCGGATATGCCATCAATTTGTAAAGGATGTGTGCCCTCCCTAAACTTGGTGTATTCACGTAGAGGCAAAACTGTGCCAGTGAATAACATAACCTACTAATGCTGAATGCTGGACCTAATTGTAATCATAAACTTCGCGGTTCTTACACACCAATGAAAGCCGAGTCATGAGAACTGGGCTTAATCAAAATAAAATCAGTTATTCAGGTTGGGTCAGATTAAGCTTCAAGCCATAAACCACACAGTAATTACCGGTACTGAATCATTTCACATGAAACCAGCCTCACCAAGTTATGAACTTTTTTATGAATATGCTTTTATTATAACTTGAACTTTTAGTACTATCTGTTAAGTTTAACTAACTAACTGCACGGAACCAACCAAAAAGATTTAAAATCACACGAACCTAAGCTGAGCAATAATGCATTACACCTATATGCAGAGAGAGGGTCAAGACTGTGAATGCAATGTCAAAAACGTGTTTCACAGTTAATGAACTTGTTCAAAGCAGAGGATTCACAAGGTACTGCCAGATATAGAAAAAATATTTCTGAAGAATAGGCAACTGTAAATCAGTTTAAACTTTAGACCTTCTAGTACACAGGACATCACTAAATAAATATATGTATATACAGTTGAATATATCATATATATAGTTATACACATTTACACACGTACATATACATACTGGATTATACCAGAGTGCTTAGTACTCCTGTCTCATTTGATATCCTTGGTGTCTGCTTCACTCATGTGAATCCCTTGCTTATGCAACAACTTACATACCAACCAGCAGCCAGTGATCAACTAACTTCATTATATAGGCAATGATACAAGACACCTGTTTTCAGGGACCTGAAGCCACCACTCATTCAAGCCTTAGCTAAAGCAATCCACTAGTTGCCGTTAATCAAAAGCTTGCCACCCTCCACCATTCCCCCACCCAGTCAACCACTGCCAACAGTGTGAGAGACAAATGACCTGTAGAAGAAACCCGATGCAATGAAGAAACTAAAGCAAGCCACACAAACAGACAGACATGAACTACTCACACGTCTATTTATGAGCATGTACATCTGAGACACACCCTATCAGTGCAATGACTGAAGGTAAAGATATTTCTGTGGCATCTGTGGTCTGAATTCCAGTAAGTTATGTGAAATTCTGGTACATCATTTGAATCCCAATATACCAAGTGAAATTCTGATAAATTGTTATGAACCTCAGTATGTCAGATGAAATTCTGGTATGTCAATCAATCATAAATTTAAATAGCATTTCTTCAAAAAAACTCCCCAGATGAGCTTATTTTATTAACACCCAGTTGTCACGTGAAATTCCAGTATTGTATTAGAAGTCTTCCCCTAAACATACATAATTTTCCAAGACAGCCCCAGAAACATTTTCATCTCACATTAAATCACACCTTCTAGCACCTTTATGGGGTTCTTAAAAGGCGCTCTATAAATAGCCATATCCATACATACATGCATACATACATGTATACATGCATGCATACATACTGTTATGTGATGGAATTTTCAATTCACTTCTGAGTCATACAACCTACACGAAAATGCTGTTCAGTTGTTGGGCTTTGCCTTCATTTCATGCAAAAGATATAACAAGCCACTTGGCCCAGGACCACACCCTTAAGAAGTACAAGCAGAGCTGGCCATGATTTGCCAAAAAGGCTCATTGCATTACATTGCCTACATACAGCTGAGGCATCAAAACACCTCATGTGTAGCAGCTTCAGGGGGTTTGGACCAATAGATCTTGCTTCATATGTGATCCGGTTGTTGCCAATACATAAAAATACATAAACCAAATAAATTCAAACCCTGAAATGAGAAAAGAAAGGCATTCATCTGCCTCTTCTTAGTAAGAAAATGTTCACAGGCATTCAGAAGGGATCAACTTAGATTATTACATCAGAGCAAAAGCCATACAGCTATAAGCAACACCAAAATCAGCCATATACCTGGTGGAGGTGGTGCTCTTCTCTTTGTTTTTCCAGCCTGTTGTGCAGGACCAAAATCAAAATGCACAGTTGAACCAGAATTCACTGTAGTTGAAGACCAGCATTCTCCTCCTCCTTTCATATCCGATGTCACTGCATCCGATTTAGGGAGAGATCCCTCAACATGCAAAGATGGTTTTCTAGAATCCTCTAACGGTGAAGGTGACATTTCTTCAAATCCACTCGATTGTGAACTCGATGGAGAATGTCCAATTCCATTGGTCAGCTGGGTTGCAATGTCCCCAGTTCCCTCACACTGAATAACATCAGGTACCTGGGGTGTTAGTCTTACTGAGTCTTCGAGACCACTCCTCGCTGTCAGTGGATGTGAAACACCAGCAGGAAGACGTGGAGGTGGTCGAACCAGTCGACCGGTTCCACCATCCGTTGTCAAGGGCAGAAGAACTCCAGGAGGTTGTGGAGCAGGGCGTTTCTTGGATGCAGCCGGAATCTGCAATTGCAACTGGGGGCCAGCTGCTGAGATGTGCATCTGTTGTGAAGATGGGGTAAGCGTTAGTGTGCTTGATGTTGGCAATGAGTTCTTGTGTAACTGTGATTCCGAAGTCATTGGCGTATGCAGCTTCTGTTTCGATATCGTGGCTGTGCTGCCAGAGTCAATCTGGTGCAAGTTCTGCATGGAACCACCCTAGAAATTTTAACAAAGGATTATATTTTTTGATTTAGTTTACATCTCTTAAAAAGGTGTTTTGAGACTCAGACACAATCAGTTTCCATCAACTCACAGCAAGGATAAATACCCAGTTACCACAAGCAATACATTGTTACCTGTAGTTTTATAAATGAGGCATAGTTTAAAAGCACATTAGGAAATAATAGCAAGGGAACATTTTCTTGAAGCAGTTTTACCAAAAACAGTTTAACAGTAGTCTTGACAACAACTAATATTTATTAACATTTCTATACATTTTACCAAAATTCAGTTATTATTGTATACTTTACTGAACGGTTCACAATTACAGATATTTCACAGCAGTAAAATTTACCTTTAGACAAGTTTAACTGCAGCAGATTTAAGCAGATCTGCACAACTGTATTTTTAAATACAGTGTAAATACAATGTAGTACCAAAATGCTAAAATTTAATTTCTGCTAGATCAGACAACGTAAATAATCAAAGCTTTCTACTTTCAGGCTCTCAGCGTTCTGCTAAACTGAAAGACCGCATAATGGGTGTTTATGGGTATCATGGGGCAGATAATGCTTACCAGTGAAAATTTTCCACTTTTCTTCCGCTTCAGGAACGAGAGGAATCCCTTCTTCTTCTCAAAACTTGTTGCAGGCATAAATCCGCTTGACTCTGAACCAGGATGAGATGAGCTCTTTTGCATTGTGTGACGATTGCTTTTAGTGGGATAGTTTCCTGGAACCGAAGTCACTGACCCAGACTGGCTTCCTTGAACAGAAGATTGGTTTCGTGCTATAGAAGCCATTGGTAGTGCTGTTTCATGCACAACAGATTCAAAATTCTGACGTTCTGAGGAGCTGGCTGGTACTCCGACTTTATTGGCTGAAACATTCAATCAATTTTTTACACATGCTGCTATTTTTAATAATGCATTACAAGCATAAGTATTAGATTAAGTCTAAATCATAGTCATATACCCTGTATTTCTTCAGTACCCTAAAAAAGCAATGTCACGGAAACCAGCTTATTCACAGGTGTTTAGTGAAAACAAAATCAGTGAAACATTTACATGTAAGTCTGGTCAATTCTGAGTCAAAATCCCAAATTCCGGCAACCAGTGCAACCAAGCAAATTAGAGTAATGGACTAAAATTTTATAGAGCAAAACTAGTGTTTTAGGCTGGTTTACATAACTGAAGAAATGTTAATAGTGCTGTACTGGTGTGACAAATTCTGTATTATTAAGCCCATACAAGGTGTTTGTTGGTAATGTCTAATAATGGCAACATATCTGAAATTTCAAATGCATTCATCACCTGTTAAAAAGGCAAACAAAACTTATCGTTCTGACAGTAACAGAAACTGCAGCAAAATAAATTATCCTGTTACTTTACCAACAACTAAAAAGAATTGCATACAGGTGCTAACAGGCAAATAGTGTCACATAATCTCTATGGCAATATCCAAAACTGTAACCCTTACCTCACAACACCATATGGAATGCCAGCTACTGGGATGGTTCTTTAATAGACCACTCTACGTTTAGCTCTTCAAACACACAGGGCGCTCACATGGGAAGTAGAGCATGACGAAAAAAGTAATACAAAGTGCAGTAAATACATTAAGGCAACATCACACAGGTAGTCAACATAACACTACAGTTGTAGATCATATCAGCAACTCTACCACAAAAAAGACTTCCTTCGTATTGTTAAATTCAGCTTTTTTGATTTGGGTTACTACCTTCATGTGGAAAAGCCTGCAATGCTGTTGGCAGTTAAAGATCTGGACATAAGTCACAAGTAGTAATGGCTTTAGCCTAAATTCTTCCAGCTTAGGCTCCAGAAAGGGCAGATCTTCTGATGCTAGAACTCATCAACATTTGCTTCTAGTTCTGCAAGTTCTTAGCTAAAGATGGGTATTTCAGAATACCTTCTAACAAATTGGAAGACCCACTTAATCTTTAACACAGCATTTAATTGCTCTCATTTCAGCGTGGAGCAGCACAGAAATGTATGCATTTCAGCGTAGAGTAGCACTACCATATTAGCATACTATCAAAAGCTAGAGGAAGAAGAATCAAAGTGTGGAGTAATTTAAATTACTATTTTTTAAACTTGGTGTAAAAAAGTTATTCAGTAACACGTAAATGTACCCATGAACTATTATTCTGGTATGTGCCAATAGGGGTCCTATGGTTCTATTTCACGATTATGTAAGTTGAAAGAAAAAATTTTCGGATCAGCATTTTGTCTCACAACCGGCTGAGCATAAACACTCATTAAGATCCTTAACACCAAGCCCAAAGTTCAGCCAAACTTAAATCAACAAACAACAGACAGACTGCCATAATTAAGAGTCCTGTGTCATGTAAGCCCACAGTTCAATGCAGTGTGCCAGACGGCCAGACATTGCATGTGACACGGTCCCAGACTGAGAAACGCACCAAGCATGACTACAGTAAATTTAATGCACTGTTCGTGTTTTTAGAATTTTCAGCATAAAAGTTTTACAGACATTTTACCAGATGGTAGAATAAACCTGGTATGTGGGTTTTAGCCATTTATATTTTTCATGATAACATGAAAATTCCAAAATACATAAAAAGCAATACTTACACCATAATATGGTTTAGGCTTCATAAATTTTAAACATTTAGCTTTCACTTTTATGCTGCACAAATGAGAAAAGTGGCATGATCAAAAACGATTTCAGGTATTACACTTTCTCTCAACATTCATTCCTTCATTCTGAGCACTTATATAGCGCCCCTTATAGCAGTACACCCAGAGGTGCTTCCAGCCCAGCTCTGGCGAATGAGAACAGTTTTCAACCGTTGGTGAAAAGTAACAGGGAAGCAATTCCATGTACAGGGATCAACCACCGAGAAGACGCTATGTTGCATTGCTGTAATGCGTGGATAAGAAACAACAATTTCATCTTGAGTCAGCAGTATGGTCAGTGCCTTGAAATTATTTTTGACTTGTGCTAAGTAAATGAGCATTAACATTTAACAAACCAATTCACAAGAAATTACAACATACTTGGTAAGTTTCTCATGCATTTCTGTTTAGAACTTTAGCAATAACAATTTACACAGGTTCTATGCTCTCGGACTAATTTGAAATACTCTACAAAATTCATATCTTATTGACTCGTACAATGTAAACTAGTGATTTGTACATTAAAATAATAAACAATTACAAAAAGTCTCATGGCAACTATCTAAGTGTTTAGCAACAACCATCTACACTGAAGGAAAAATCTCAGAGTGAAACTCAATTTCACTTACAATTTACGTTGACTAAGCAGATTTCCGAAATGCCGTAGACATTTAAAGAACTATCCATGTCAAGGATCAAGTCAGGATTTGACGGGTGGCAGAGTTTGTAGCGTTGCGGATCCAGACCCTTGTAAGCAGTTGCTAAATCGAAAAGTTCTGACAGAAGGATTTCTGGTTTAACTCGCATCACATACTTCTGATTGTTTGGCAAATTGACTATCAGTCGCTGCGTAATCTAAAATTAAATGCAACATTAAAATTTCAATCACAATCTACTTGTTTATAACCAAATTACATTACATTATGAAGTAATATAATGCAATGTATTGCTGAATTATTCAAAGATTTCACTTCTCAGAATAACCAATATAACCTATGGTTAAAGATACACAATCTGCATTACCTTCTCTGCTTGTATAGTATCTATTCAAGGCATGTACAATCAGGAAAATTACATACTTACATCTTTACTTACATACTTACTAACAACACTAGCAACAAGAGAAAAATGGTTTCAGTGGGCATCAGATCACAAGAGGATCTCTACAGCCACATTAGTTTGACCCATACTGAGCCCACAGTTGGCCACCTGCGGAACAATGGGGCCTGTTTTAGGCCCCGTGAATGTGGCTGCCTGGGGATGTGCTAGTGAAGAGTGTTTTGAGGCGTGAAGGACACAACCAACCAAGCTGCTACACAAAAGTTATCTGATCATGTTTATTAGATAGCATCTGCTAGAAAGTTAGTCGAGGAGAATTCAGCTAATTTAATGGAAATCTAACCTACTGAAATGAAACTACTATTTTCTTACTTCAAATGGCTGCTGGGTTGACGGCCTCAATTTCTCTCTCTCTAATTTTTTCGAAACCAGTTTAACTGTGCTGACTCCCAGCGATGACAGCGTCCGATTTGCTTTGTAGTTGACTGGCCAACTGCTGTCTCCCATGAACACCTGCAGTGTGTGGTCGGCTGGGCTAAGACGCAGCTGTCCACAAATCTTTATCAACAGGTCCATCATTGGCTTACTACGTTAAATGATAACATAACATGCAATCAACCAATCAGTAAAACTAGATCACTTCATTTATCTACAAAATAACAATTTAGCAGCACAATATATTAATATGATATCAATCCACCAATTTTAATTTGTCACCATTTTGAAATCGACATCATTCCATTTAGCCAGTGAATTCAACAGCAATCTATTACCCAATCAAGAAAATGAAATCAATTCTTGGTAATTTACTTTAAAAAATAATGTAATACTGGTAGGTTTGGTGGTCCACTGGTCAGACATTTTTCTGATTGGTCATACTTGTCATGTTCTTCAGCACCTTTGTGAGGTTCTAAAAGTCGCTACATATAAATAACTAGATAAATACATACATACATACATATAATCATGTACACATTCATACATTTAGACAAATCAACCTCCAACTCAAGTTTACAAAGTTTTCATATGATAATAAACTGAATGAGTGCTTTAGATAGTCTTCAAATGTCTGTTAAAATGTGGATTTATATTACATTACAAATATTTACTTAGTAAGTAAGTAAATTAAACTGGTCAATATCAGACCATAAACAAGTAAATAAAAGAGAGAAATAAGGGCAAAGCAACTAGACAAACTATTCTAGAAGAAAAGGCAGACCACATCATAGCTGATGTGTTGGTTTGCAGAAGTTTGTCTGAAGTTCTTAACAGATGAAAATCAGTTATTGCGTAACCAAATGAAAAGATCTGTCGTGGGAAAGACAACATACGGGTGTACAGCTCCGAGAGATAAGGAGGAGAGCCACCAACGGAGCAGCTGACAGTTTCTGATTACAACTGCTGCTGATAATAATTTAGAAGTTGTGTGTTCATGACACGTAGAGGACATACGTGGGCAATTTTTACCACAAGGACAACAATAATTTGATGATCATAAACGAACAAAACCATAAGGTACCTGGCTACCTGGCAAAAATCAAACCTCAGTAATTAAACTAGAAAATAAATGAGACTGTCCATGGATGGTAGTCTAAACATACTCTGTGATTATGACAGAACAATAACGAACACAGAACTAATTAGGTGGTCAACGGTGGCATGCTGGATGGATTTACAAGGAACCAAGGTCATAAAACCAGAATAAATCCAACCATAATGTTTGTTCATTGATTATCCTGGCTAAATCATTCACCTGAAATGGCCTTACCTGAGAACTGTGGCCTGTTTATGGCCAGGGACACTACAATCATAATTTGTCAACACCTGTAACAGTTCTCTTTCCCCAGAGCTGGACCAATCATACTCATGCGGTGCTATCTACTATTACATCACCATTACTACTATATATCTGCCGCTATCACTGTTACTATGAATGGACTGTTACAGAACACTGCATACAATTAAATATATTACAGTAATATGTGCAATTAATGCATTGTCAAGAAATTGAATTAATACATTGCCATGTAAATAATAAATACACTGTCATGTAATTAATTATTACAATGTCATGTAAAATTTAATTAATGCACTATCATGTAATCAATTCATACATTGTCAAGTAATGCAGCCATCGGTAGTCATTAATTTCAATGCTCAGTATAGCAAATAACAGTCTAATTTGATGATATATGGATTGCAGTTCGGAAACACGTGAATGACAATGAAAACTTTAACAAACTGCATTTGCAGAATCCACCGCCTAGGCAATTAATGTCTGCAAAATCAAGGTCATCAAGCTGAAAGAGAGAGAAAACCGACCAGAAAAGGAGAAATGATCCCATAAAACACGTTTTAGGACCGAGCAGTCTCCCCCACCCAAAACAAATCTCGTTTCAATTAAACAACTGGGCTTAGACTACATGTCACCTGATAATAATGTCACTGGAAAACTAACACTGAATGAGACTGGTGCTTTGAAAAGATTAACTCTCGTCAGACAAAAATCTCATTATCCTATAGCACACAAAAAGGCGACTATTATTATTATTATTATTATTAACAGCATTAGGATAGCAAGGTACTGCCAGGTAGCACAAGTGGCCGGTGATAATTTCTAATCTCATTTCAGCACTAGGGCACTGGTACATACACACACTAATCTGAGAACTGCTAAGGTAAGGTACATGCAAATTCATTACAAAATAAACCCATAATTCAGCAAGTTTAGTAAACCGGCAGGTAATCCGAGATGCAGTTTCAAGTCAATATTCTTTTACCTGCAATAAAAAACTGGATACCTTTCAAGTTTGCAATCTTGACCTTGAAGCATTATTTGCTATCACTGCCACTCCAGTCGTCCTGTCATGGGAAGAAGGAAAGAAACAGGAAACACAGAAGTCAGCGTGAATTACTAACACAGCAGACATCAAACTTCACCTCACAGTTACATATATAGGTACGACATGTCAGTCTGTTCAGTAGCTTGCAGGATTTGTAATCCAATTATTACGTGTTTTACACTGCTATGTAGTCTTTGTGTAACAAACCTGGACAGGGTATTGCGCACATCTGTCTCATGCCTCAGATTTAGATTTACTGACCGTATACACTTAATAAGTGCAATAAATAAATAAATAAACATGTATCATCTTTAAGCCAAATGATACCTTGGATCGATTGATACCAGTCCAGTGCTGCCATCTGGCAAGTGGATAGTTAAATCCTGGTCCTCAGAATATGGTGTGGTTGCTGCTGCTGCTGAGTGTCCACTTGTTTCTTCTGACTCCTGGGCAGCAGACACAGAACACGGAGTCGGAGGAGCAGGTTTCTTAGCTGAGGTATTCATCTTCAGGAATCTTGAAAAATGCAAATGAAACACTTCATGAAAACATTAAAATCCCATCATTAAACTTCATAAAAACTTACAAGGCAATGCAACAATAAACTTGCACTGAAATTTCTACTCAAGCAATAGAAAACTATTTAAAACACCTTCTCAATTGTTGCATCACCTGTCTGAAATTGCCTTTCTCTTGCTCTCTGTCTGCTCTATGCGACTACAGCTACCGGGCTGGAAACACTTATGAGTAAATACCTTAAAGAGGTGCTATATAAAGTAGGTAATGCATTAAAATACAATACATCACACAGAAAATTTCTAACCAAACGACTTCTACAGCACCAATAAAACAATGAATAAAGCAACAACTGACTGCTACTGTACTTACCAAAATCTTAACTTAATATCCCTACTCAGTCCATTGAGGCAGAACATAGATGAAAATGCCACTAATTAAACTTTAGCCAACAACCTTTAACCCACCAATGCGTATATCGATTGGCTACTCTGCTACCATTGAATTCTAGAACGCAGCATAATTCTGCTGAGAAGTTTGACTGTGTAGGGTTCATTGTATTAAAATGAACAAAGATTAAAGTTCAGCAAATTTAGAACAGCGGACATAAGAGGGGCATCAGCTGCTCGTTTAACGGCATGATTTAAACTAAAGAAGGGATTACGTGAAGCAAACATGTAATCAACTGAAATTTAGTTTCAATACTTTGTGCTAGTGGTGTCAATAGCAAGACAAATTCAGTGTGATTACATTAGTGACAGCAAATTCACTTGGTCCAACAACAGCAAAATTACAATTTCCCAACGACCTGATTCAGAAAATCTGCCAATGAAGCTGGTTTATCCACCCCGTGGAGGCTCTATAGAAGTTTATGATTACAGTTAATTGGGCAACCAAGCATCCACCTATGTGATAACTTGTTGTACATTAATAACAGGACATAATCGTAATCTTATAATTTCTAAAGTGCTACTTATAAGCTAAGCAAAGAGCAACAGCTTATTCACGAGCACTGCATCAAGTCAGTGGGGTGGTCCAGAGATGCCATGGGAAGAACTAAGTGCGGTTGCCAGAAGACTAGAGAGAGAAAGTGGAACGGAACTGTTAGCATGGGTTGTGTTTAAGCCGAGAGAAATGGGAAGGCAGCAGAATCAATGGATCAGAGTGGGATTTCTTGAAAAGCTGAGAGTTTTAAGCAAACCTTTCTTGGCACTTGCAGAATTAAAAGCTGATGAAAAGCACCATAGATCTATCAAAGAAAATGTCATCTGAAGGCTTCATGATTTTGTCACTCATAAAGTCAGCATGGTAGTGCCAGTAACAACCCAAAAAAGCTGCTTTGTTTCAGAAAGCAGTTTGTTCAGTACGGATAGTATGTCTGTCAAAACCTTAAACATAATCACATTAAACCCTAAACATGATCATAATAAACCTTAAATATGATCATAATAGATCTGCACATGGAAAAGAGAACCAACTCAGTCAATGGTACCCAGTTAAGACAAAATCACTACGGCAAAGACTGACGCTTGGTTTAGGATGAAGATCCCTACATGGGAGGCAGAGACCCAACCAGCAGGCAGAGATCCACATGGCAGGAACAACTCACAAGATCAAAGACAATAAATAGGAAGCAGTGCTGTACTGTCCAATACAAAGATAAACTGCCAATACAAAGATAATCAACACTAAAAAATTGAGTCACGATGTACAGGTAACTAATAAATCACCCATCGTCACCACAGATGAACAGTGTGACACCAGTGTCATGGTCATTTTAATGTCGATTGTCATTCATTCAGCACCACATAGTTATAGGCCGGAAACAAGATGTAATAAAAGCAAGTCTTCACTGACCCACAAACACTTAACAATTTAGCAAAACAAGTGCCCATAAAAACTTATCGATGACAACAGTAATCGAAGCAGACAAATCACGCCAACACCTGTAGTGCTTCTGAATTTGTAGAAGGCATCACATAATATTCTGTAATAGTACAATACAATACAAATCTCACAGTTTTTACCTCTGCAAATCCCACTGCTTCATTACCAAATGCACAAAGAACTAATTATGCAAAAGACAAAAAATGACTGATCTAACAAAAGACAAAAAATGACTGATCTAACAGTTTTTGTCACACATCCATTAACCATTCATGACATGACTAGTCCTGACATTTAAAAAGCTAAATCTGATTACTACTTACAATACTGCATGAAAGTTCTGTCAATATTACAACTGCATTAAATTATATTATAATTTACACAGTAAAAATGAATGCTGTAAATGTAAAGTACAAAAATTTACAACAAATGCCAATCATTTCTCAACCATAATCACTTCCCATGATCATTTCCTAGTTATTACATTTAGCCATAAAAAACAAAAAGAATTATCAAACATGAAATTTTAAAATTAAATCTTGGTTAACACACATGCAATTATAATCAGGATGGACAATTAACACAAGTAACATGTCTAGACCTGCATCTAATATGTACCTCTATAAGTGTCTCAGGTGTGATTTGCACAAAATGCAAGGATTTTGTCAATGAGTAGGAGTAAGGAAAATTCTTGCACTCTAACTAAATAACCTGACAATGCTCCTGGACATATGCACTAAACATGCTACAACTTTTACAACATTGCAATTTTGCAGCCAAAACCTCAATTTTGAAAATCTAATTGATGCAAATCAAGTGATCACTACAAGCTTGATGTTGAAAGTAGCTAATCGGATAGATAACACTAGACTCCCATGCACAGGCAAATCCATGACCCAGAATGTTAATGTACATTGGACCAAAACCACTTATTCATTTGTATCTCTCTGCATGAATCAGATACACACAGATATTGCCAAAACAAGATTCTCCACAGACCCCCAGACCAGGTATCATTAGACTCAATAATAAATTCTAAACAGCACTACATCATACCTTATGAAAGTAAATGTGCCCATTTTTCTATAGCGAACGTATGGCCTTGACCCTGCCCATTTCTTAACTGAATTTATCATGTGCGATTCTTCACCACCACTGCCCATATGAATGGATACCATGCCATTTAAGGTCCCCATGTATGGACCATACTAGCCCGAGATTCAAATCTTTAAAATACGACCATGATTGGTATACGAACCAGCAACCTCATGCACAGAGGTACCCTGACGTGTGCTTTTACCAGTGTAGCTAACCAGGACTATGAAGATGTCATTACCTTCACAGCCAGTGTTTTATTACTTCTCATATGATATCAATAATGGTGATTTTATGACCACAGTTATTGCTAGTCCAAGCAATTTTGCTCACCAGATAGACCTGATCATTACCTGTGTTTGTAAATAAGGCAAAGGGATACATTCCCAACTGCCTAATAGAATCTTCCCAACTACAGCAATCCAGCAATACAGCATATTTTAAATCCTGCTAACTTGCCTTGGTACTCACATAGACTATAAAAAGAATGGAAGGTCGAGTTGGCCTGGTAATACCTGGATGGCCACCCATTCAACTACTAACTGGACCTGAAGTTGCCTAACTACACAGTGCTTAAAAATGTTGTATACACAGCATCACACAACAATGAGAACAAGTCAATTCTCTTGACTCTTGAATCAAGAGCATGTTAATAAATTGCTAAAGAAATGAGTTTATAATAATGACAGTGATAACAATGGTGACAAAGATCCTACTTTTGTAGGTTTCCCTATTCCCTTCTCCTCCTCCCACAATTCCAGTTAAATGCATTTAAATTGCCAGGTACTCACCTCAGACAGATATTCCCCATTTCAGCTCATTCTATACAGGTGATATCAAAGGGAAAGTTACTCGACTACACATGGAAAAGTACAAACTACACTTCGAGGATGAAAGCCAAATCCAAATACTTGAGCCCACCGACCCACCCACCCAGATCAATTCTTTAGAGCCACAAGGACGAAACAAGTCCTACTATTAGGCCCGTTTGTCACCTTCCTCAAATGACCTACTTAAACTGCATGCACAGCCCATCACGGGACAGACAGCCAAGAAATTATGTAAATACTCATCTCACCAAAGGCGGCCTCACAACTTCAGGCTAACTGTATACCTGTATATCTTTGGTCAGTGCAACAGCTGTTGATTGTAACTCCAAATGAACACAGCAGTTAAACGGACCAATACAACCGAGGTCTCAACTAAGTTTCGCCTCAAGCATCATAAAGTGACACACTAAACAGACCAAACCAACCTAAACTGTCTACTTTCAGCTGCCCAGCGGGTCAGACAGGACATGCAAGAGAGGTACTGTATGCCATTTACTGCAATATGCCATTATGCAGTATGTCTGTAAGAAATTTTTATGCCTTAACAACCCAAAAAATCTTTAAAATAAAAAATGCATATAGTTCAAGAATAAAGAACTTGTTGTGTCAGTTTAATTGTGTATTAAAGTAGCGATGTAATGTAACAGGAAATTTATAGACCACCCCTCACCATAAAAGGGTTCTACAACTCTTGTTTAAGTGCAATAAGACAAAACGAGGTTCTGATTGCTCAAGAAAACTGACCAGTGGTAAACTGATGCAAGCAATTCAGGATTCTATCCCATCAAGAAAAAGGCAGTTGTCACCTTAAGATCCCACCAATGCATTCAAGCATATACAGCCTATTGGATCATATCGTTATTTTGCAAGGCTCTGATAATCAGTCAGCATAAGGAAGGCAGTGATAACAAAACATGATACAAAACTAATCATAACTTTGAATCAGCCACCTACTGTTCTAGCATTCGTCATGCTGTTGCATATAAAATTTGAAATAAAACTAAATTTGTAACTTTGATCTATATCGACAGCTGTACCACTCTTCCTATATTCCTTTGATCAAAAGCTATGTTATTCCTCTTATACAAAAGCTTATGCCTGAACATGAAATACAACGGAACTTCATTACAGTGCTAACTTTGGAATCCATAATATCGTTTAAGCACTTGTAAGGCGTGCAGTCACTAAACCTAAATCTGAGGTGAACTTATAACAATGCCAGACTTCAAGGCAGAATTAAATTTGAAATCCATACTTCCTCTCCCTCTCTCTTTCTATCTTTCTTTCTCTCTGTCTCTCTCTGGAAATGAGAAAAGTTGTATGAACTCTGGTTTTGACGTCTGTACGGGCTGGCAATGCTTAGTCAACTGCTCACTAAGTCTCCCATTTTGTATATATCAAACAATCTGTAGTCCCTAAATGGTGATCATCTGAGAAGGTGAATGCATGTTTTACCCATCTGCCACCCCATGAAGTACATGATGATAATGATAGACACTAGATGTTGCCAACGTAAAAATGTCCAAACCATAGCGATCCTACCATTCCGGTCAATTCCATCAGGTCTCCCATTATCAGCCACTGATTTACACATATTGTCTGCTCTTAGCAGATTTGAATTTTTATAATTAGTGATTAATGTGACTTACTTACTTATTACCTGTAAGGGTTTACAGATTAACTTACACTACGTGCGGTCTACAAATAATGTCTTAGTATGTCAACTAACATTCTAAAGTTCCAATCTGTAACAAGGAAGATCACAAACACACAGACATACTTAACATACTGTTTAGACATATTTAACATACTTAACATACTGCTTAGACAGATTTAACATACTTAACATACTGTTTAGACGTGGCAATGGGTCGACTACCTTACCTGTTGACACTAAGACCTTAAAACTCGGCAGTCTGCCAAGTTCCATAGGCAAAAGCTATCTCAAGCTTAGCCTAAGCCAAATCAACCTAAAATAATATGTCAGCTCTGTATTTAACCAATAATAAGCATTTATCTGCTAGTATTTGGCCTACCTGCTTATATATAGTCTAAAAGATTTACCAATTATGTTTCAATTTTAAAAAGCATGTCTATATTCCATTAGGCCTACTCAGTCAGAAATTCACTAACTGTTGATCATATGATCATGAGGTACATATTACTCACCCTCTGAAAGGCTTTTATAAAGTGCAACAGAAATGATGTGTATGCACAGTTTTTTAATGCACATAAAGCACTGGGCCTACTGGCACACACTAGACACAGCAAAACCAATAACAAGCACACTTCTCTAACAGGGTTTTTAAACAAATTACAAATCACCAAATTACAAATCACCTACCAAACTTTCCCGCTTGGAATCCAAGGTTTTACGAGGAATGGTCGGCTAAACCATCTGTTGGCATCTCGGAAATAGCACTAAACCCGTTTGGCAAGCGTAACAAACTCCATGTGTATACGTAGAGGGTGTAGCAGCTAATTATGCAGTCGGCTGCGCTGCTGTACGTTGAAAAGTCCCTCGGAGACGTGGGAAACCTGTATCAAAAGTGTACCGACTATAGACTTGTATGTGTAACGGACTGTCACGCCAATCGAGATGTTACGATGTATAGCGTCAGCAGAACGAGCGCGGAGGCTGTCCGCAGGTATATCGCGAGCTTCAACGAGGGCAGAAGTGCACACGCGAGTGTGCCGCTAGCAGTGTTTATCGTACGCGGTGTGAACCTGCAACGGTCCCGAGTTCAAATCCCCTGTGTGGAATTATTTTAGAAGTGTCCGTTCCAAGGTCCTATGTACGTATAAATGCATTTATCTGGCGCAAGGTTTGGCGCATTATTGATTTGATACATTGAAACAGTTCTGAATAATAAATAAATAAATAATAGCAACAACACAAATAAAACAATAATAACTATTTTATGTAATCTGTTATGATATAATGAAAAGGCGGGAATATGGGCAGTAGCTAGTTAAGTCTATATTAGATCCATAACAGCAGCCGAATGCCTGCACTTGACTGAAATAATTACAACACTAAATTTAAATAAACTTTCGATGCAGAAGACGTCTTCATATCAATTTGAATGTCGATGCCATTTTGAGTAAAATAGAATCATTTTGAAATCGGAAGCAAATCGAGTAAATAAGTAGGTAAATTTCAATATCTAGATTTCTGCAGAGCCCTAAAAGCTTTAAGCCGTAGGAACTATTGCAGTGGTGAGTAGGTTTAATGCAATGCGGTATTTAGTAAAACCAAAAACGACACCAAAGTCAATATTCGGAAACCCAAATAAAGCTAAAAACCGAGTAAAAACTGACAACCAAAAAGTCGAATGCAAACAGGGTCTATCGGGGTGGGGGAGAGAAGGGCCAAGTCGCCCAGGCCTCATATAGAGGCCTCAGATTTTTGAAATAGTTTGTATGTAATAATTATTATTTATTTATCTTTTTTTTAAATTATAATTCACAACTGCGATTTAGTAGGCTTATGATGTGCATGCTTTGAGATGGAGCTTCGTATTTGCAGTGGCCTGGGCCTCTGAATCTCTGAAAGACCCTAAATGCAAATATCAAATTAGCTTCCCTCCCGAATATTGTTTGACCAAAACAATTCATTTTAACAACTTTAAATTTATGCGGCTCAGTTTCCTCTATCATTTGAGTTATCAAGCATGATTTATAGTCATTTAGATAGGCCTAGATCAAAACGGCTAGGCCTAGATCATTTTCGTAAGAGCGATTGTTTAGAATATTGTTTAGAAAACGTGCCTAATTTAGGAATTATTTCAGAAATTATACCAATCCGTAGACTAGTCCAGTGCATTACTGCTCCTGTTATTTACTGTATTGTATATATAAATTTATATAAGCTTACCTTACAAAACGTCTTAGGGTTTCTCCCACCATGAAAGCCCCGGGTAAATAGGTGAGTTTTAAGGCAACAACTTGCAATTGTTCTTCCTCCCACAGCCACCTGAGCTCGAGTGGTAAGTGGAAGCCTACTCCAAAATGATGGAACCCCCGCAGCGAAAGCCCTAAATCTTGGGCTAGCATGGTCCGTACACAGGGACCCAAATGGCTTGGCGACCATTCAAACGGGCAGCGGTGAATCTCACCCGATAAATTCAATGCAAAAATAAGCAGGGTCGTAATCGTAATCTCGAGATTTCTACAGCGCCCAACGAAAGCTAAGTCGCGGGAACCAGCCTATTCACAGGCGTTCAGTCAAAACAAAATCGATAGGCAAAAGGATTCGGTTCCAGGAGTCAGACAGTCGGACGGCTACGGTGGATGGCGTTTGAAATTGAAGCGAGAAGAAAGATAAGGGGAAGAGGAAGACTCAGGATAAGATTTTTGGAAAAGTAATGTCGAGGATATGTATACGTGCGGTCGCTATATGTTGAGGACATACGGTCGCTATATAAAACTGCGTGCATTTACATTCATGTTGCGCTATGAGATTCCTAACCTAGGGAATAATAAGACCTCTCTGGCCTGATAAGCGAAGAGAAAGGCAAAAGACGGCAGAAGCATGCCGACGGGCGAAGAAGGCCACACAGGTAGCTGAGAGCCTGATCAGAGAGCACTCTTGCTAACAGAGACAGAACCCTAAATTGAATCTGGGACGAATTAGGCAGCCAATGAAGAGCCAGTGAAGTTGATCAAACAAGTACTGAGAGACGTAACTGTACATGTTTTTCTGTAGCGACAGTATGGCTTGGACCCTGCTCGTTTTTCAATTAATTACTCGGGTGAGATCCTTCACTACCGCTGCCCGTTTGAATGGGCAACACGCCATTTAAGGTCCCCGTGCAAGGACCGTGATATCCCGTGATTCAACTCTTTGAAATAAGCCAGGAGCGATGTGGGAGAACCGCGGAAAACAGCTATCAGCCTATCATAGCTTAATTCTATAAACTGACTGGAGACCAGACAATCGCGTCTTCGGCAAGCCAGCAAACGCTGAATTGAGATGGGGGGCCTAATCAATACGACCAGATACAATATGCAAAACATTTGTCTACTGCTGCGTCAAAACAGCATGCTAACCATGTTGTACACTTTGTTAAAGGCATTTCAATTGAGGTAATCGTAATCGTAATCTCGAGATTTCTACAGCCCCGAACGAAAGCTAAGTCGCGGGAACCAGCTTATTCACAGGCGCTCAGTGAAAACAAAATCGATAGGCAGAAGGTTCGATTTCAGGTCAAGATCAAGAAGTCAGGCAGGCAGACAATCAGACGGCTCAGGTGGATGGTGCTTGAAACTGAAGCGAGAAGAGAGATAAGGGGAAGAGGAAGAAGCAGGATAAGATTTTTGGAAAAGTAAGATGAGGTATACGCTTGCGTGATGTGAATGCAAGACTTAAAACTTCAAGACCAAGAGAGTGGAATGCCAAGACTGAGACTGAGACCAAGACCCAAAATTCAAGACAGTACAAGACTGAGGCTTTTCGGAATTTATTCCACAATGTAGAAAGGAATAAACAATAAGAAAAACAAAAACAAACGCACAAATACACTATCTTTGCCAAACATGTTTGTGTATTTATGTATTGACATGCAGTTTTGTGAGCTGTGAAGGCTTATATGTCCTAGGGAAAGGCAGGTCCCACGAATCAGCTTATTCACGCGTGCTTAGTCAAAACAAAATCGGTAGGCGAGTAAGGTCATGCTCGGTTTCAGATCGAGATCCAGAGGCCAGGCAGGTAGACAGTCGGAGAAGGAAAAGATGGAAGGAAACAGAAAAGGAGAAAAGAGAATAACTGTCTTAAAGTTCAAATAAATCGAATGAATTAGCATTGCATAACACTAACGTAATGTAAAAATTTATGTCCAATGAATTATTGCTGCATAGACCCTAATATCACTCGTTGATATGAGTGCTCCTTAGGCCTAAATCAAATGTAGGCCTAGATACTTATATGAAGAGCCTTTAACAGATAGGACTATGACCTCCGTGCATACCCCTTGACCTGGTGGTACGCTTGTGAAAGGATGGAGTACATTGTGCAGATTCATTTGGCGCCATTATTATTCAGTACAGGTAACGTAATGGCGCCAACTATTGAAACCCAGGATAAGAAACAAATTTCTCTTGAAATGTGCAAGAATTGATTAAACCTACACAACAAAAGTTATAAAGAACCGTTTTTCAATTTAATTTCAATTAATATTCAACACAACAAAGTTATAAAGAACCGTTTTTCAATTTAGTTTCAATTAATATTCAATTAAAGAAAGATTACAAAACTTTCAATAAAAGTTGCGAGTCTGACAACTGCGCTGGCACCGAGAAGCCCTGCATCGGCGCATGCGCACATAGCCAGCCGACACTGTCTAGGCGGCGCATGCGCACATAGCCAGCCGACACTGTCTATGCCTACTACTGGGCCACAAACGCACGAGCCAAATTATTAAGCAGATTGTCATAGATAGGTGGCGCATGTGTGAAAGTGGGCATTGCTATGACTTCCGGTCTGCGTTGTGGCAGACAAAAGTAACAGATTCATAAGAAAATAATGACGCAATATTGTTGGTGCTCCTGGCTACCAGTGAACAAACCACCAGCAGTAGAATAGTAGCCCAATTTCACTCCAACGCGCCGTATTCAGGGCGACTTCCCCTACCGATTAGGAGATCTATGTTCTGATTGTCGTCTGGCTTACTGGCCGTTGTGCTCGATAAGGAATTCGGTAAGGAGGTTGTTCGTCGTCGGAGAATTTTTTCTTTCCTACAAAGAATATATGATGTATAATTATATAATGTTTTTATGTACGTATGTCATATACATGTCATTATACATTATATTATCATAATTATATTATGTGAGTTCAACTATTGAAGGACAGTGACACGACTGTTATTCATACTGCCTCCAGGACTAATGGAAGCTCTTGAGAAACATTGAAAAGGTAAGAAAAAAATATGGGCATTAATAAAAAAAGTAAAAAATTCCTTAGAAAATCATGAAAAATGAGATAGAAAACTTATTAAAACCTATGGAAATCTGAAGAATGCTGATGAGTGACTAGAAAAAGAAAATTGGTCGTTAAAAGTTTTGAAGGCAGAAAATGACGTTGAAAAGCATGATGACAAAAAAGATCGTCAAAATTTGTTTCGGTAGAAAAATTTTGCCAGAAGTCGTGAATTTTGGCCTAGTTTACCGATAGTTTGGGGTGGAACATATTCATTAGCTTCCCCAGTTTAGACTTAGGGGTCACTGGCATGTCAGGTCCCTTACGTACTGGCTTTTCCGTTTTTAATTGTTGTTTCACTTGAAGCGACAATCGATTGATCGTAATCGTAATCGTAATCTCGAGATTTCTACAGCGCTCAACAAAAGCTAAGTCGCGGGAACCAGCTTATTCACAGGCGCTCAGTCAAAACAAAATCGATAGGCAAAAGGGTAAAGATCCAGGAGTCAGGCACTCAGACAGTCGGACGGCTACGGTGGATGCTGTTTGAAATTGAAGCCTTGCGCATTATGATAACGGCTCTTTGCAAGTCATTAGGTTAGATTAGATTGGATGGAATCGGATTACATTAGATTACATTAGATTTTCCTCTTTTCCATCTTTCGATATCCCTGATGGGGTTTGGGTAAAGTCGGGGTGATCGGTTTTACCCTTGAGTCGTTTGTTATGATGTCGGAGAATGAAGTGACGTGCGTTGAGGGAGACTTTGTACTCGACCCTTGACCCGAAGATACACTGAACCGATTCTGATGAGCGCGATTCCAGTGCAGTCTCAGAGTTGTGTTTACCTTAACAGAATTCCAATCATCTGTCATTAATTCAACGAGTTCAGATTTGATCGTAACTTTTGATTGCCGATTATAAGATCCTGCTGCAGGTAGCAAGAGATCTGCTGTCTCAGCGGTTCATGATCGAATTCATGGAAATCAGAGTTGAAGATAACAATGGGTTACGCAGTAATGACGATGGCTACGTAGGAGTTACGGAAGATAGGTAAAACTTGATGATGATGATGATGATGATGATGATGATGATGATGATGATGATGATGATGATGATAGTAATAATAAACAGATAGATTATTGTTATCATCGTCGTCGTCGTCGTCGTCATTTAGCTGTAGGCCTACCAAATCACAGTGAATGATTAGCGATTGGGTCACGGTATAATGCCTCCCTGACTGGTGTGTTTTAGTGCAAAAAAGGTTTCCCGGACCGCTCGGGTGAAATACCTGGTCATCATTTCCTGTGCTTGTAATAAGCTATAGGTGTACCGTGGATAGCATAACGCACAGTTTTATGCTGCGAGTAAGAAATTTCATTAAGACTCATGGTTTATCGTAAATATTGCAGCTTCTTATGCATTACAGGCTCTCAATCTCACACTACAACTTGGTTGCGTTTAGGTTTACTCAGACTTAATTGTTTAATCTTAATATATGCTGGAATAATGTGTACCGAAAACAGTTTTGTTTTCATTTATGGGAGTCAATAAGCGTCCTTATTGCAGGGTTATGTAGAATGGACTTAATGTCAGTAAGATGTGCTGCTGTGCTGACAAGTTTCCAACCATGTTAGCTTCAATTAAATCTCAATGGAAGGTTTTCTTTTCAAGTTTTCTTTTAAGTTTTGTTTGTGTTTTTTGGCTTTGTTGTATGCCTATTGCAAAGTAAAGTATATATTTATACAGAATGAAATTAAATAGAAAAAAGACGAACGATTGTAAGAAGAATGGTAAAGTGTCAGATGAATGAATGAACGAAGCGGAAGTTGGTCATCTACCTCTGAATTAAGGAAGCAGAAGAACAGCGCCATGAAGAATCCTTGAAAAGACGAGAAGAAATGCGACGAGTAGCAGTAGAGAGCATATATCTCAGGCGAACTGACTGGAGGCCAGATGCAGTGCAACAGGTTGTTGGCGCCCAGCGGAGGCAGAAGAAAGATCATCGCCTTGACAGCTTTCCTATGCGAAGTTAAAAACCACGTGTTGCATTCCATAACCGATCTGTTGCAGACAATTTACAGCAAGTTCTTTAGCACGCACCGAACTAACCATGCAGGGTAAACTCTAGCGCTAACACTTTCGTAGCATTCACCCGAGGCGGATCCAAGAATGGCAGGTCTTGGACGAAATGATGTTAGACTGTGGCAGAATACAGTTTCTGAAACTAAGGACAGATGAGAGGAAATAAAGGCATACAGCCAAATTAGCTGTATGTTGACACCGAAATGTCTATATATGCTTAGAGCTCGAGCTTCGAATGAAACCCCATGAACCGTACTTGAAAGAATACCAGTTCACAACCTTTTCACCCTCCAAAAACAGGCCTTATGCTGACAAAAAAGGAAAGAGGTTATAACGAAAAAACTGGGGAAGCAGCCATTGGTAAAAACGAGCAAGACAGCACCAAAAAAGTCACCACGGAATCGGGGACTAAATTTTCACTTTTTGTGGCTGGTAAACAAAGCAAGGTAAACCTGCAAAAAAACAATGACATGTTCTTCTGCGTTCTGTCCTGAACTGAGGCAAACAGAAGGAGGCAAATTATACGCCTGACTTAATCTGTTCTCTTTCTGGCGATCCGTTGCTCCTCATTTTCATTATCAGCATTCGAACTACGCTGACGAGGATGGCGATATTCACCTTCAAATGCCAAACAAAAATTCATACATCACTTGAAGCTGAAATTCCATAGCCTGTGAAAATAACGTGTTGGTGCAAAGTGCAGCTAAGTACATTTCTAGTAATAAGATGCAACTAACATTGTTCCAGAACAATGCAGTTGCAGCGGAAGTAGTCAGGTTTCTTATTCGCGTTCATTAATCAACTCTCTTATCCAGGTGGACAAAACGTTGAGTGACTCCAACCTGAAAACTGGGTGGAACATATCCCGCCTGTTCCGTCATGGCTTGAATATTAAGTAGTGTGAATAGGCTCACAGTTTAACTATGTACAGTATATTAACAAGATTCTGACTGAGCGAACTTACAAGTAGTATGAGAAGCCTTGGTCCTTCCAGCACCCAAAAATACTTCTGATATGCGTAGGCAAACCAACATCTGATAAGAAGGTAAGACAGAGAAAAGTAAATCTATTGAATTTTAAGTAGGCACTCTTACCTAACATGATGACTACAAGGTAAACGTAAATTTACACAAGACGTATAAAATAACAATCGTTTATTTAGAAAGGTAGGCTTATATACAGATACTGAAAGCACAGACAGTGACAGTAAGCATCATTTTAGTATGAAATTATAATGAGCGTTTAACTTACCGTACCTTTCTGTATCTTGCTTTGCTATGGACTGTATGGTTAAGCCTACGTGTAGGCCTACCACTGAAAAAGGCTCTTGCATATGGCTTGCAGGTCTACGCGATGGAAACGTACGTAGGCCTACGCGAATAATTATATAACCGCTGCAATCATAGAAAAGCCTACATAACCGCTTAAAAAGGTCTAGAATGGCCTAGTTAGCTACATCGGTAAACGCGTATGCCAAGGAGCCTCTGGGCGTGAGGATCCCCGGTTTGCAACCAGATCGTGGCTTACTTAAGAGATTTGAATCTCGGACCAGCACAGTCCGTATACGGGGGCCTTAAATGGCGTGGCGCGCTTTCAAACGAGCAGCGGTGGTGAAGGATCTCACCCGATAAATTCATTGCAAAATGAGCAGGGTGGATGCCATACGGTCGCTATATAAAACCGTGTACATTTACATTTACGTTTAGGTTGTGGTAACTCAAGTGATGCGTGGACTCTGCGCCATCTAACGACTACAAGAGAGAGCCGACGTCGAGGCAACCGTCTGCCCTGGGCGTCGACCCCCATCTCGTGTCGTCGTTCCTCATGTCCGATGGTGCACAGTTCAGGGACACTGAACATGGCATCATTGTAATTGTAATTTAAGATTTATAAAGCGCCTCTTAGAGAATGAACTCAACAGGGGTGCTCCCAATTAAGTAAAGTAAGTAAGTAATGCATTTGTTAACACGCCATATGTCCATTGACTGAGCGAGGAAAGTAAAATCACTGCTACGCAGTACAGTCTTTTCATGCGCCTGCGAAACCCTGAGAGGGGAAGACAGAGGAGCTCTAGTCGCATTTCTGGAGAGAGACGGTTTCACCAGTCATCTGTTGACTCTGGATGGGAATCCGTTGGTTGGGCCCTGCGTGTGTGCGGGTGCCCACCGCTGGTGACTTTCTAATCATAATCTGCAGAGCACTGCTAGATATATGATGAACTTTCTATTCTTCAAAAAGCGCCTCTAATTAGTTCATCTTCATGCGGCGCTATATAGATGTACAATTGCATTAACTCTAATTTTTGCATACGCCTAGTATCTTCAAATAAAATTAGACAGCCATTATAAAGTTCGACGAATTTGTCATTGTCATTTGAAATTCACTATTTTTTTGATCGAAGTTTCCATTCATAAAATTTGTGTAGTGCCACTTCAAAAGAAACTTAGAAAGTTTGAAGAAAATGGCTAACGATACATGCTTCCCTAAGCATTTTGCTTGAACCCCAAGAAGCCCACTTTCGTTTACCATTACTGCCGTTACATTCTGGATCATCCTTCAACAAACTTAGTATATTAGAAGAAGTTCAGTTGCTGTTGGTTGACTTACATTTCCCGATTGAGAGCCACGTTTATAGCTGACCACACGGAGGTAAGGACAACAGGAATTCCTGCAACAGTATTTCTCTGAGTTAGTGCCGATGAATACAATTAACACCATCGATGGCTAATTAAATCGCTTATTAGCCTCGACGCCTTTGGCGACCAAATGTTTACACGTTCATCTGAGTAAGTAATGAGTGGGCCGTATACGTAAGCAAATAAGTAGGTAAGTGAGTAAACAGGTAGGTAGGTAGGCTGGCTGGCTGGCTGGCAGGCTGGCAAGTTAGTTAGGATGGAAGGCTGAGTTGTATCCTGCACGGCCTAAGATTGGCTACTCATCTGATGAGTATTAATCGTGTTCAGTGTTGCTTCGGTTCACTGTGTCTGCAAGTGAACCTACGTAGACCTATAGGTTTGAACTACTGAGAAGACTTCTTGACTTATTGCAGTAGGTCTACAAGAACCAAGAGAGTCGACAGCTCTTGTATGCTGTAAATTGCCTCTGTAGCAGTTCTATAAATAAATAGGTATTTTTGCGCCGTGGGGTCCTAATAACAGACAAATCGGAATTCCTCTCGCATAAACGACGAGTGTCGGAATACTTTGAAAGGCGAATATTTTCCTATCAGACCTGCAGCTGTGTTTATGAAGAAGAATTACTCCAATGAGCTCCCTGCACAGACCAAGCCTCTAATGCATACGGGTTTTCGAAATGGAAAGCTTAGGCTTATTTGCCTCCGATTTATTAAACAAATGGCAGGGGGCGATTTGTATGAGGGGCGAAGGCAGAGGCGGCTCCAGGACTGCTTGCGTGGGGGCTAGGACATTTCCCGAGAGGCGTCACATTCTGGCATTTTCCCATGCACATGTCTGGTCTGGGGGGCGCCGGCATATAACCAAGAGGGGCGCGGGGGCGAACCGCCACCCACGACTATAGCGCATTCATTAATTTAATTCATTCAGACATTTATACAGCGCAACTTAAGTAGTTCCGGCAAAAGAGAACAGTTTTGAACTGTTGGTGAAAGTGTATCTAGCATGCCTCGTTAGAAGAACATGCAGATTAATAGGGAGGCCATTTCATGTAGCTAAATCCGCCACTGGGCGAAGGGGAACACTTCCCCTACTGGTTTAGACAATCACTGAAGATACATTTACATGTACCTCATGCTACATTTGGCTCATGGCCATCGGTCCTTCATCTGTTATACCAACCACAAGTCGTACATTTGCTTCCAACAGCTGTGTAAAGAGAAGTTGTTATACGTTTCGAGATGTATACATATACACACACACACACACACACACACACACACACACACAGACACACACACACACACACACATATATATATATATACAGTAGTCTACATATTACACAGCGTGGTACACGGACAGAACATTCCACTCTTACCCCATCCTAATCCGTAGTAAAGCTTGTAATTTGGCGTGACGTTGAAGACGGATTGTAGGGTGACCTGGAGGTGGAGGCCTTGGATTAGCATCCAGCTGAACATGGCCGTCTTTGTAAATTCCAGAAAAATGATCAGAGATTCACAAAGGATCGGCTAACGAGAAAAAAACAAGCAACGAATACACTGGATATAAATTATTTTTCTGTATTTATTAAGCGTCACTAGATTATTACAGTTACAGTAACAGTTAATAGGCTAAGAGGCTATATTGGTTTTAGTGCTTATACATTTCTATCCAACTGTAGTTTGGTTGAAACGGTTCAAGCATGGTGTGGATATTACTTCTTCTGGTAACCGGTTCCAGTGCTCTACTATCCTCTGACTGAAGACGAATTTTCTAATATCCAATCGCACTCTCTTTTGATAAAGTTCAGACTGTGTCCTCTTAAATGCCCAATTGCTGCCCTCTGGAAGAAGGCTTGTTCGTCGATATTCTCGAGTCCATGTAAAATTTTACAATCAGGTCATCTCTCAATTTTCTTTCTAAGGAAAAAAGACCCAGGTTTTGAAGCCTTTGTTAATATGGCTTCCTAGCTAGAATTTTGATGAGTTTAGTCGCTCTTTTTTGTACAATTTCCAGGCATTCAATGTCTTTTTTGTAGCAGGGATTCCAAATCTGGATACAAAGTTCTAGATATGATCGAAGCATCAATCAACGACGCTGAACAATTGTGCGTGAAGGACTATCTCAAGATTCTACATAGGCTACTAACCGTCTTGGGGAAGGCTCGAACCCATACAGTCTTCTTTGTAAAGAGAGCCTCAAACATGAACTCTATAATAGCCCTTGGACTGGCAGCTTCTAAAGTTTGACATACCTCTGCTATTCTATACACCCCCTTAACTGCTTAATCCTGCAATCAGCCTCCATCATTCTTCAATGTGCATATGGACGCAATTATTAGTGCATTTGTTCAGCAAGAACTGCAACCTAGAATAATTTTGTGTGTGATTTCACCTCGATTCTCTTGGATTTTCTGTGGATAAAGATTCTTGTGTATATGCGCAGACCACTGCATAATATTACCTCACATGGATTACATTACGGAAAATGTTACTGTTTAACCGAACTTTGAAATAGTACACTTATATAAAGTGCAGGGTTTGGCTGTAGAAGCTGGTATCATGATGGCCCAGGCGTTGAAAATACGTGATGAAGAAACAATAGCATTCCAATCAGTAATGCGAAATTAAGTAACAAATGGGTTCGGGAAGACTTTAATATTTTACATACTGATGCTCTCTAATCACGCCTAGGTTGGCTTTTACAACCTGAGACCAACTATTATATGTTCATGAGACGGGTGCCTGAACGACGGTGAGGCTTGTGGACAACCACTTGTTGGTGAAAACTATTATTTCAAAGGCCATGATCTGAAGTCACTTCTTGTCCAACGACTGTTTAAATGCTTTGCAAAAAATACAGTGAAAAACTTTATAATGAAGCTAGTTAGCTCAAGTTCTAAGCAGCCTGCAAAACGTAGTAAAAAGAATATCAAAACTGTATAATGCTTCACATCGGTGAACTTACGATAATCTTTTATGGCAAAATTATCCTCAGTTGCATTCATTATGGTGATAATTACATTTGCATCATATTCTGCTTTACTCTACATAGAGTTGAGTTGTTTTAAGTAACTTTACATTTGTATTTACATATTTACATCTGTTTTCTGTATTCTGAAAAGCAATTAATAACACCGTGTTAAAGCACCGCAATACTGCTGAACTGCTGCAGTGGTAGGTCAACGGTGGTGATCTAAAGGTTATTATATACGGGTTTTTGACTCGAACCAATCCGCCATCCTGCTACACGCAAAGACCGCTTTCGCTAATACAGTGCGTCTCCCGGGATCCGCAGATTGAATATTGATAAACAACGATGGTGATTATAAAAATTTGGATTAACAAGAAAGCTTGTCCGTACAAGTAAGTAATAGAGTTATTGACAACAATAAACTAATGTCATTGACTAGGCTACATATTTATGGAATGAAGGGCTACATGCATGAGCTTTCTGCCCATGGATGAGGATGATAATGTGATGATGATGATAATAATGATAATAATACATTATTATTATTAATTATTATTATTTATTATTAATTACTAGTAATAATAAATAAATAAATAATAATAATAATATTATTATTATTATTATTATCATTATCACCAGGAACTGAAAGTGATGTGCAACCACGACAAGAAGCTGTCACATGATAAAAACAACAACAATAACAACAATAAAGGAACCTAAGAAATAATAATAATAATAATAACAATGATGATGTGATGATGATGATGATGATGATGAAGTTGTTGTTGTCGTCAGCGCTGCCCATGCTCATGCCCTTCTAAAACTTCTTTTAATTAAAGAGATATACGTACACATTCTCTAGAAACAAGCCCACGCACACTTAATAGGCGTTCAGCGCACCATACTACATATAGCTCATCGGATACTAAGTTTTCTCAGTTTGGCTGGAATGCAAAATATGAAAATAACTGCCTGTGGTGAACATGCTCACTATTCATTATTAGACTGGTGATTGTAATTGTAATCGTAAATTTGTAGAGCGCCTCTTCATGAAAAACGTGATGACGATGATCAAAATGATCATGAATATTATTACCTTAGTCATGATTACGATCTTGATTATCATGATGATGATGCTATAGATAACACTAGAATAACGACGAAGACGCTCAACAACATCATCATCATCATCGTCATCATCAACAACAACAACATTAACATCATCATCATCATAGTTCAAGAAATAGGTCAATTTTTATCTTTAGCATTTGAGGGGTTCCTAAAAGACGCTATATAAATGTTGAGCTACACATATCTTCGTAATGCCTGTGTGACCTTGGAGCTGATGGACTTTTCGACGACGACTTGTCCTCCACCGACCTCGAGAGCGATCAGCTGATCGAGGTTCTTGATGAGTAGAACGACTGTGTAGACGATGACGCTGATGAAGAGATTGCGATGGATCCGAATTCTATGGCTCGAACGGATGCTTCTGTACAGAAGCATCAGAATGCTCGCAAGTCATCTAAACTAATCTTAGAAGTAATCTAATATAAAGGCTTCTATAGCGCCATTATCATAATGCCCAAGGCATCAGTCGATGGTCGTTTCAAGTCAAAATCGCAATCCAAAATCGTAATCCATTGGAGAAGTTGGGTCGAATACTGGTGGGTCAGAGAAATCAGAAGCTTGGTTACGGTGGGTAAGAAAGTTGAAACAGATGAGTCTTAAGTTTAGACCTAAATGACATCACAGAATTAACAGAACGAACAGAACTTGGCAGCGAATTCCAAAGCCGTGGATCAGCAACCGAGAACGCTCAAGAACCCAACACTGTTCCGGTTCGAGGGACAAAAAGATTCATAGTGTCCACTGATTGAGTGCAATAATTGCTAGAATGAGAGTTGAGCATGGAACAGAAATAGTTGGGCTGATTAAGAGCTTTTAAGGTAATAACCCCATTTTATTAATGTACTCCAAAAGAATTGCAATCCGGTCAGTTGCAAGACTGAGCCTAGAGAGACGGAAAGGCAGCAGTTTTAAGCCAAAAAATCAATCCAGACGTTGATTTTTCTATGCATTGCTCGTACAGATGCAGATATGGGTTACCATTAGGACTCCCATCTGTACGTAATCGTAATGTAATCTCCGGATTTTTTCATTGCCCAACAAGCTAAGTTGTGGGAACCAACTTATTCATAGGCGCTCGATCAAAAACGAGATTAATGAGACAGGTAAAGTCAGGTTCGGTTCCAGGTCCGTATCTAAAGGTAAGGCAGGTGGCTAGGCAGACGGCTATGGTGGTTGGTGGATGGAATTGGAGGGCCAAAAAAGGAAAAGAGGTGACGGAATTAGGATAAGACGTTTAGGCCTACTGTTTTAAGTTTTGAACGAAAGGCCTGCGCATAAATTGCAAGAAGTGCAGAGTCATGGGCAGTATAGTTGTCGTACTTCTGTAGAGAGTTTATTCTAAAGATGGAGCAGCCTCAGCAATAGAGCGATTAAAGACTATAAAAGATGAGGTAACGGTTAGAAATCGGGAGAAGTGTTGGTGTCGAAGAGGAGCGGGTTGAACGGGTTGACTGAATTGTGAGTAACTGAAGAAGATAAGAGAGAGGGTTGGGGTAAGTTTTAAGTAAGTGACAAAATTTTAAATCCTATTATTTCAGAAAGTCTACGCATGAACATGAACAGAGCGATCAAGTCAACATTCATCATATGCAACAGCCTTTAGAGACGTGGTTAACAGCCGTCATGCGCTGTCTGCCTAGATTTCTGGTAGACCTAGAAAGCTCGATCATTGGATTGTTAGGTCTTCCGGCTGAAACACAGATAAGCAACAGCTGTTGCACAACTGTACAGTTTACCTTACAGGTCACACGATAACGATTTTTTTGTCAGTTGTAAAAGGCTCAACGGCACACAGGCAGGCGTGAAAACAGGCTACGCACTGGCTCCAGGATCTTGGAATTTGTTGCAGGCTCAGGGGTAGAAAAGCGGAAATAGAGCGCCTACCCTACGTTCCACTAGGGCCATGGGAGCTTTACTTTACAACAGGATTAAAATTCCAAGCTCAGAAATGTAAGGCGAACGCTGTTTCTGTCTCTCTTGCTTTCTTTCTCTGTCTCTCTTTATTCTCGTTTTTCTATCTAACAGCATTTATTATACAGCCAACCGACAAGTTTTAATATCGCCTGCATCTAGCAGTGAACTTCTCGTTGTTTTCGCCACCCAAGCTTGAAGAAGGAACCCCATAATTCATTCATCCATGCATATTGAAGAAAGAAACAGACAGACAGACAGACAGACAGACAGACAGACAGATAGACAGACAAACAAAATGAAAATTTGACGGCATTTTGCCCATTCACAGTCCACTGCCTAGCACATGATCCTTTAAAAATGGCAGCCCTCAGCTTATCAATATCCGCAGGTTCGAATCTGTCTGTCGCCAATGTTTTTTGTTTAATTTTCAGTCCGTATTCGAGGTAAGGTAAGTCGACCGACCAACCGCAATGACCGAATGTCTCACACGCACGAACGTCACCGGCAGAAAGAGGATTAGCGGCGACACAAAAGATGACAAATTAGGACAAGGAACTCGAGACTGTAATTGATAGGGAGCAACAAAAGCCTGCTCAATTCTTCACTCAGATTGCTGGTACAGACTTACAAATCTAACTTCCGCAGGAAGAGGCGCAGCTGGCAAGCACGCCTTTATAGACGCGTGTTTGTCTACGCGGTTTATTTAAGAGCTAACCTATTCTGCGCAGCGCTTCTGCGCGCTAGTTCGGCAAATGTTCCTTCTGGAGATAATCCTGTGTTGTTTCGCAGTTTCCCCTCTCGCCTCCTTCCACCTTCACCTTAATATAGTAAATGGACGACCAAACGAGCAACCGCCCCGAATATAAGGGTACTAAATGGATCAGAAACCACTATATATATATGTGCCTTAGCCTTTTTATAATTATATATAATTATATATGATTATATATATATATAGAATCTTTAGTTTGCGGGAGGGAGATACGTATATGTGACATGGTAGCCGATTGGTTACAGCGCTCACCTTGTAAAGCAGATAGTACAGGTTCGAGACTCCCTGAGACGGTGACTGTATAGGAACCCTGCTCAAGTCCTTAACACACAACTGCTCAGCGCCATCGACTGATGCGCTGTCATTAAATTGTTGCGTTAAATAAATAAATAATATGGGGGAAATTACGCAACGGGAGTCAAGGTAGAGCTGAGTCCCATCAACAGAGTTCACGGGCGTGGTTGTTAATCTCAAATCACGTTTGGTAACTCGCAAAGTGATTGTACAGTGAACCGCAGTGCACAAAAGCCAGGTAAGTGGCGAAGAAGGTTCTGGGCAATAAAAGGTTCTAGTCTCTGACTACGTGGCAATGGCAGACTGCCTTTTTCTCCACGGATACGCCACTGCTTCTGCGCCGTTATTCTATTCTAATCCTATGGCTTCTAAAGCGCCGTTATCATAATGCACAAGGCATCAATCGATGGTCGCTTCAAGTGAAATTGTAATCAAGAACATAATCCATTGGAGAAGCCGGGTAGAATTCCTTATTGCGGACGTCGGCCAATCCTTAGTCTGAGCACACGAGAACAACGCAGAGAGATCATGCGAAAGTGCTTGGCATGTAATTTTGGTGCAATAAATAAGATCCGACCAGTGAAAAATGAGAACCACCAACTGAGATTAGAAGGAGAAAAGGAGGAGAATGCAATTAAGGAGGAGAGAAAGGAAGAAGAAGAAAACGAAGAAAAGAAGAAGATGAAGCTGAAGAAGAGAAAGTCAAGGAGGAGAAACATAAAAAGAGAGGAGATGGGGAAGAAGAGGAGGAGAAAGAAGATGAAGAGTATGATTAAAAAAGGGAAGAAGAAGCAGATGAGTAGGGCGAAGAAGAGGATAAAGATGAAAAAGAGTGTGATGAAGAGGAGGCAGAAGACATAGAGTGAGAAAGAATCAGAGACAGAGACAGAGAGACATGGACAGAGAGACAAAAACAATGCATATCGTGAGTGGCGACCCACCGGAAGTAGCAGAATATGAACGTCGATGCGGCCAGGGAAATGATGGACAGCACGAGTCCAATTGTCTCCAGAATGCGAGATCCAAATGCGTGCATCTTCAGTTGCTACAGAACAATAGCTACATATAACACGTGATCTATGACACACATTTTACCCGAATTTTAACTGAACACTCAGAAATTAAAATGATATATATATAATTAAATAGTCATATATGCATGTGTGTGTTTACATTATGCAACGCACGTTGGCCTAAAAATTATGCAATTTATGAGAATTTACGATATTCCATATCATTACTGATCAGACCTTTAAATCATGCATTCAATTTAGCAGCTCGTGAAGCTAGAAAAAATCTTTAAATATAATTTCTGCATATATTATAAAGTTCACATTACCTTTAATAATATATATATATATATACAGATCATGTCACAATGCAGACTATATTGCACATATTATGCATATATATACATATATATGCGCGTGCGTGCGTGTGTATTGATACATATATATTTACGAATACATAAGCATATGCATTCATGAATGAAGAGTATTTTCAAAAGAGTATCATTTAAACATGACATGCACGAGACTTGCATGTAATTTATGTCTTGAATTATACTGAACTGGCACGAATGACTCAGAAATCGTGTGCGATGGGTCTTGATTTATCTGCGACTTCTTTAGTTAACAACCGACGCCGTAAATTATTTCTTCTTCACCCTCTTGGTAAGTCCCACAATAAATCTAACGCCTTTTATCCGTGTCTTCACAGAAAAATACCTTTATGGTATTATATTCTTGAGCTCCCCTTAATAGAAAATATAGTATTTGGTCTAGACTAATTTTTAAATGTTTTCATTAATTTGAAGAAATGATTGAACATGTAAATTGAGACAGATCCTGCAGCGCACAGGGAGCACAGAGTTAAACAGAGTGAGAACCTGGCAGAGATTCCGATAGACACGAATAGACACAGAAATTAAGGGAAAAGCACGAAGCGAGAGAGGAAGAGAGAGGGAGCTAGAGGAAGAGAGAGAAAGAGAGAGAGAATGAGAAAAAAATAGAGAGAGAGAGAGAGAGAGAGAGAGAGAATGAAAAAACTATGGATTATAGCAGAAAATTAACAAAGACCGGCAAACAATGGTATGCATAAAAATTATAAATAAAAAGGTATACATGATAAAAGTGTGCATGGAAAACATATATATGTGGAAGGATACATGGAAAAAATCTATGCTGGAAAGGCATAAATGAACAAGGTAAAATAGGCATAAATGGAAAATACCTGAAATGGAATATTGGTGGTGATCCTCAAGTAGAAGTCTCGAGTCATTTCCGTGTAACAGTCTGTATAGTTGGTCCATCCGTTCGGTGATCGTCCTTCCCAGGTCCCGTTCGGTGATCGTCCTTCCCAGGTCCCGTTCGCACCACAGACCCTGGTGGCGAACTCTGACGACAAAAGAAGAGCACATAAATTGATGCATCTCAACAATAGTTCTGTGCAGCGTCTTTCAAGAACCTCTCTAAGGTCCATAAGCTAAGCCTATCACAACTGGATTTTAGATAGCCCATTATATCTACCAACACATAAAGTAAAACACAACACAACATAACATAACACAACATAACATAACACAACATAACACAACATAACATAACACAACATAACATAACATAACACAACATAACATAACACAACATAACATAACACAACATAGCATAACACAACATAACATAACACTACATAACACAACACAACATAACACAACACAACATAACACAATACAATATAACACAACACAATATAACATAACACAACATTGCACAACACAACATAATACAACACAGCATAACACAACCCAACATAACACAACACAACATAGCACAACACAACATAACACAACACAACATAACACAACACAACATAACACAACATTACACAAAATACATAACACAAAAACATCACACAACACAACATTACACAACTCAACATAATACAACAGAGCATAACACAACATAACATAACACAACACAACATAGCACAACACAACATAACACAACACAACATTGCACAACACAACATAATACAACACAGCATAACACAACACAACATAACACAACACAACATAGCACAACACAACATAACACAACGCAACGTAACACAACATTACACAAAAAACATAACACAAAAAACATCACACAACACAACATTACACAACTCAACATAACACAACTCAACATTGCACAACACAACATAACACAACATAACACAACACAACATAACCCAACATAACATAACACAACACAATAAAACATAACATCAAATAACATAGCAGGAGAGGAGGACAGGACCTGCCTGAAAATTCACGTATACTATACAGAAGCATGTTAGCATGCAGACACTTAGGATCTGCACAATAGTTAACTCTTTAATTGCATTTCTGGAAAGAGCAACGATGAGGACCAGATAAGGATAGAGACAGAGGCAGAGCGACCGACAGACAGGCACTCATACAGCGTTGTCCGTAATCTGTTCGAATGGATTGCATTGATCGATTTGTCCTCAGTCACACGGTTAAAAACTCATCTGAACCACTAGACCTCTCAGTGCTTGACCTACACCTGATTTTTGGAGTTAATTTACGAGAATATTGGGGTAGCTCAAACCAGTTACTCCTAGCTTTTTAGTCATTCACATTTAAGAGGTGATACATTAATGAGTGAACGAAAGAAAGAAAGAAAGAAAATAAGAAAGAAAGAAAGATCGAATGAATGAATGAATGAATGAGCGAGCGAGCGGGCGGGTGGGTGGATGGGTGAAGGTGAGTGAGTGACTGAACTAACGGATTGATGGTGGGATGGACAATGCACGATGCGTGATATCGTCATGCATGATACGTGTTGCGTGATGCGCGGTAGATATGACTTCAGAGAGGATCGAAGGAATTCCTACTTGATCGATCAAGAGGTATAAACGGCGGACATGGAAGCTTCGCCGTCCTACCGGCAGGTGTCGCTGGCCAACAGAGGGTTGTATCCCATGATGCATTGCATACGATTTCTGTTACAATTAATAACAGTTTCATGTACACGTGTAGAGTTTAAGGTACACTGGCAAAAGATAGCACAACTATCTACAAGGCTCTACAGAGATTCCTCTGAGGCAGTGTTATTCCGGGGTTTGAAGGATCATTTGGATGAGGTGCAAACACGACCCCTATAATCAAACAACAGGGTTTCCCTTTGAACCTCTCAACTTACATTTGAACTCATTTACCGCTCCATCTCGGCCCTTCCCTTGGCGGGTATGGACTGACCTACGCCAGGAATGAATCAGCCATCAGGGGCCTGGCTATGGACCGATCATTGGTATGCAATAAATTGTCATCCATCAAAGTAAGAACTTGGCTTGCGCAGATTAACTTTACTGTGCTTGCCAGCGTCGTATCACCAGCAACAAGCCGCCACCTTAAATTTAAATATTTGTACGACATGTATTGCACAAGTACAGACCATGATACACAGCCCCTTGCGCCTTCGTCATGTTTTGTCTTTCTATTTACGATGCTTATTATCAGCCAGATTTTCATTCATACAGATATCTCAGGAGTGGATTTTTCTGTTCTAGGTCTTGGCTATAGCTCAGATGTTGTCTATGGCCTGTGGAGTAAATTAGAACGCGCAGACCTAGAGATAAAATTAGAAGTCGTCGGCCTATAGGCTACAGATAGCCCACTGATTTAACAGTGTTACAAAACATTAAATCTGTCGGTGGATTAAAGCGTTATCTGCTTTTTAGATTACTTTAAAATCAAACCGCGGAGCACGTCATACCCTACTCCGCAATCCTCAAGTTTACTCAAGAACCCTATGTTCAAATATTGATACGGGGTTAGACTTTTAAATGAAACAACTCCCGCCCTAATTGTTAGGCTGTTTAGATGTTTGCTTCTAACTCGGACCCTGTACTCTGCACCGTACTGCCTTCTCCTCTGCCTATTAGGCTTCCTACCGCCATAACTCTGTCCCTTTTCTTAACTCTTGTCTGTTTAATGCGCCTGTAGGTTGGCAAAAATATCACTAATATATAGAGTGCGCACAACAACGGATCCCCTTCGCTCAAAGGACTCAACAACCGAGCCACAAAAATTAAGAGAAACTTTAAAGTTTCGCGAAGAAAAACTCACCACTAACCTCCCATACTAAAGTCCACCGGAGATCCGACTCCTGCTCTATATACAAGTTACAGATATATTATATAATATATATTATATATATAATATCTATTATATATATATTATATATAGCCATACACATACGTAGATGTATACATATAACTAACATCTATTTCGCTTCATTACAATGATGCTATGCTTGACTTCAAAAGCGCATCTACCATTGCCACATCCATAGTCCATGCAAAACTTGACTACTGCAATTCACTTTTCCTCATGATTGACACAACCCAGATAAACCGCCTTCATTCACGCTATCCAGAATGCTCTCGCTCGTGCTGTCACCAAAACCTCCAAACACCATTACATCACCCCTGTTCTCAAATCACTGCACTGGCTTAAAATACCAGAACGAATAGAGTACAAAGTCTTATCCCTCACCTACAACACGCTTCAATCCTCCTAACCCTCCTATATTCGTCGATTATTTACTATCCAACCACTCCTTTCAACCCGCTCCTCATCTGTCCTAACATTTCTTCGCCCTCCCGTCACCTCATCCTTAAAATTTGGAAATCGCTCCATAGCCATAGCTGCCCCACCCCTTTGGAATAAACTACCGCCAGAATTGCGACAGTTGTCTGGTCAATCATACGAACTCACCAACACTTCACCTCTTTCAGTTTCTGCGCAGGTCTTTCACTCAAGACTGAAAACACTTCTTTTCCAAAAATCTTATCCTAATTCTTCCTCTTCCCCTTATCTCTCTTCTCGCTTCAATTTCAAACACCATCCACTGAAGCCGTCGGACTGTCTGACTGCCTGACTCCTGGATCTTGACCTGGAACCGAACCCTTTTGCCTAACGATTTTGTTTTGACTGAGCGCCTGTGAATAAGCTGGTCCCCGGGGCGCGGCTTTCGTTGGGCGCTGTAGAAATCTTGGAATTACGATTACGATTACGATTAGAGGCGATGCTCTTTGCTCCGACAGATTTAGCCGTAGCCCCTGGGATCAGCTGTAACATCGTGGGTTTAGGATTGGTCGTGACTGACGCTACGAGAGATTATATTTCCTTCGTTGGTAAAGTATTTTCGATGTCAATCAGTCGCTCATCTGAGGATATACTTACATCTGCTGTCGTTTCCTCGTCTATAATTAGAAGATGTATTGGCAACACAAAGACGACTATGCCATGAATCTCCTGCCCTCTCCTCTAACCTCCTCTCTTCTCTTCTGCTCTACTCTTTTCTTGTCTGCCATGTATTCCTACCCCCTCCTCTCCTCTGCTCTTCTGCTGTGCTAACCTCGGCTCTTCTCCCCTCTTTCTCTCTCCTCTCCCCTCCGCAAGCTGTTCACGTTAAAAAGTGCCTAATAGCGAAATCTATCAATCTAAACCGAATGCTTTATATGGGAGTGACACGGGGCTTCGTTAAATTTTTGTATAGCACATTAATTATCTATGGCCGATAAATTAACTTCAGCCAAGCAGCGCGCAGCATTCTGTTGATAGTTTATGGCTGTGCGACAGGCAACTGTCGTTTATCAATCTTTCGTGGGTTCGAATACAGAACGTGAGTCATTTGGAAAGGGAATTTATTAATCAGGCGTTTCTGACCGTCCTAGAACTTCTTCATCGAGTCTGCACTTTAGTCAAAAGACCCATTAACCTCATCCACAACTGCGCATTCGAAGACATCGAATCATTCCGTGCACGCAAAAAATGCATAATCTTGTGTTAGAGAATAGAGGATCGAGAGAATAGAGGATCGAGAGAATAGAGGATCGAGAGAATAGAAGATCGAGAGAATAGAGGATCGAGAGAATAGAAGATCGAGAGAATAGAGGATCGAGAGAATAGAGGATCGAGAGAATAGAGGATCGAGAGAATAGAGGATCGAGAGAATAGAAGATCGAGAGAATAGAGGATCGAGAGAATAGAGGATCGAGAGAATAGAAGATCGAGAGAATAGAAGATCGAGAGAATAGTGGATCGAACACCGATATCTATATTTCAACCAATAAATTCTCTGAACGTAGCATTGCCTGGGAAAACGGTTGCTAACTACATACATGCATAAATAGATATACGCGTACGTACATATAGCCTATACATTCGCGTGCTAAAAAAATCCCCACTGGCTCAGTTTTTATCCAAAAACCTTACCGATGAAATGCGAGGTAGTTAAAATGCTAAAAAGAGCAGTACAGGTTTCACAACACCTGCATGTGTAGATGGCTTATGTGTGCAGATATACGTTTGTATGCATGCGTCAAGATGCAGTATGTCTGTCTGTCTGTCTGGCGATCACTCAGGTTTTGTTCCAATCTGAACTTTCGTCTCGTATGTGTCAGTCAGTCAGTCAGTCAGTCAGTCAGTCAGTCAGTCAGTCAGTCATTCAGTCAGTCATTCAGTCAGTCAGTCAGTCAGTCAGTCAGTCACTCAGTCAGTCAGTCAGTCAGTCAGTCAGTCTGTCAGTCAGTCTGTCAGTCTGTCTGTCTGTCTGCCTGCCTGCCTGCCTGCCTGCCTGTCTGTATCTGTCTGTAGGTCGTTCGGTCGTTAGATCGGTCGTTAGGTCGGTCGTCAGGAAGGAACAGCGGGGCACCTACCGTCTGAGGAGCCGAAGGCGTTGGCGCCGAGAAACTGGATGCAATCCTCGTAAGACTGTAATCCCCATGACTGCACCATGGATGACCGATCACAGAGACTCAAGATGCGCCGACTGCAGCCGCCTCAGCAACAGGCAACAAGGTCGCCGCAAGATGAAGCGTCCTTCTTCCTTGTTGCTGCTGATGATTCTACTGTTAACGCCGAGCAAAGCTTCTGTCAGGCTGTCGATGATGAATCGACTGCAGAAAACAAAACAATCGAGGGATTTCTCTCTTGACGAATAAAACATACATCAAAACTATGTATAAAACATATATGCATTACGACGTATGCATATATGACGAATGTGTAATAGCTATATATGATATATGCATATCACATGTGCTTATATTGTAATGTGTAACTGACTGACTGACTGACTGACTGACTGACTGACTGACTGACTGACTGACTGACTGACTGACTGACTGACTGACTGACTGACTGACTGACTGACTGACTGACTGACTGACTGACTGCGTCTTCTTCCATCTTCGAGATCTGCTATGCTGTGTTTGTGTAGGCATGAAATAGACATATAGATTAATTAAACTTTCAATTTATGTATGTTACAAAGATGCGCATAAAAAGATGTCGGAGTAGGAGATGGTTTTCCAAACAATGACGACGGGATGAATGAATAGATAGACGTATGCATATATGCAACGTGTATCATCTGTATGTATAGATAGAAGGATAGACAGATGGATCGATGGATGGACGGATTGATGGATGCGTCAATAGGCAGTTCAATCGATCGATCAATCCTTCGAGTCATCGATGACAGAGGTGAAGAAGAGTGACGAGATGGGCGATAGGCGTATGAATTCGTTACTGAGTTGTAAATCGATCGACGAATAATTAAGATTTTAGCTCAAAAAACGTTTGACGAATAATGCGAATAATGAGCATTCGATTTTTGCTAATGCATGTCGATTTATCGATTTCTTATTTACCCACTTTATCTTGAGATTTATTGTCTTTCCTCTTGTCGTATGTAGCAAGTCTCCCTAAATCGCCTGACATGCGTGTCCAAATAATACAGACGTACATCCATATATAGATTTATAAATGTACTTCTCCCCAAATTATTACTATACGTCGATCTGTTTGAACTAAAGGCCGTTTAATATTGCAAAGAAGGAAATTCACCGGCGGCGAACCAGAACTTGGCTCTTGATCACATTCGTCCTGTGCAAATCGACTGCTCGGCTTCTGTAAGTCTCGTGACAAATTCTTAGTACACAGTGTTCGTATAAAACGACCGCCTCTTATGGATTTGACGTCGTACGGCGCCTAGGGATCGTTCCTTAGTTGTTAATTGGCACTGAACAGGGATTGAGGGTTTGTTATTTATTGCCAGCTAATAATACCAACGCCAGGGTGCGCGATGGTCTGGTGGTTAGCGTGCTGGACTGCCAACCCAGAGGTTGGTGGTTCAAATCCTCGCCAGAGCAGAAAGATACTGAGAGATTTCTGTTCCACTTTAGCCCCTAGCAAACTGAGTTGCGAAATGCGTACTCTTTTGGTAGGATCAGACGATAAGGGCGAGGACTGCCGTCTGCCATCATGCGTTCGCTAACAGTTCATACCCATAGCTGGGGCTCGGGGGTAACTTAAAGGACGGTTCTTCTTCTAATAACACCGACGCAGCAGAGAAGCTCTGCCGTGCTTGGCACATCGTTTTCCGATTGGGTTGTGTTTGATAATATAAATAAAATAAAATAAATAATAAATATAAATAATAATACATTCTTTGCCGTAAAAATTACACAAATATTCTATATATTTCATGCATTTTATCCTTTGGGATAAGAAACACCGCTAATAAGTTTTCTTAAGGATGCACTGTACATGCGAAGGAAAAAAGGTGAAGGTAACAAACACACATGTTTGCCCGTCTCTACGGAAAATCCTCAAGTGCGTGGTCCTATGAAGGCTGACGCACAAATAATTATAATCAATGCAATTCAACAACTGGACCTTTTTAAGCCTTCAGACTTGATTTCGCTAACAGTAGGTTAATCAACCCTGAAATTACCTCAGTAGGATGATGTATGATTGATTGTCAAAAGTCCAATTCATTCGTTCATTCCTTCGTTCGTTCATTCACTCAACTGGCGTAGAAGTACATATAGGAAAAAGTTAAAGGTTTTATAAAATAAGTAGCATCCAAATATTTGTTCATTGCTAAGCATGTTGAATTAACTGCGTGATAAAACGCCACATGAATCATGTTTTTAAACCCTGTTTCTATAAAGTGGGTGAATTAAAAAGTGTTTTCATCCTATAGATGAGAAACGGCGCTACATACTATCTAGCTACCAAAAATACTCTACTGTCTTCTGTTTCCATCAATATGGCGAAGCACTTCCTAGGCTTAATTCGTTCAGAGTTATGTTGAATATTGTGCAGGTTACGTATAGGACTACCGGCATGAACTCTTCAAAAATACTTAAAGAATATAAATCATTATTATACAAAATACCTTTAAAATTATATTGGAAATTAAACTACCACTTCAAAATACTTAAAGAACTTAAAACATTATTACACAAAATTCCTACGAAAATTATTTTTAAAAACAAACTACCACCAAAGTACGTTGAAAGTGCAAAATAAAATACACAGATCTAGGTCGAAAACACGAAATACCAGAAATATATTTGTACATACTAAATAAAATAGGAAAATACATTATAAGAAAGCTTGTGGAAAGAATCTTCTTGTTGTTTATCAAGCAATTTCAAATTTTATATATTTAAAAATTATGCAACTAAACAATAGAATACTAGATTAAGAAGAAACTTTCCTAGGACTAGATAATGGATGCCAGTTTATGTTGAAAATAGTACGTCATATGCATAGGTGACATTGATAGTTATCGTACTACAGCTTGAGAAATTTCTAAACTATTTGCTATTACAGAATACAAATGAAAGCAAATAAGCCTCTTTAAATTCTCGTAACTTGAATTTTTGCACGTTTAAATAAGTAAGCAAGCAAGTTTGCATTTAGAGAAATCGCGATTTATAATGCTTACGCAATTTGCTTAACTTCTTGTGATTGGCAGCAAATCAATCACTATTTACACAGTCAGAAACGATTTATCGAGCATGCGACTTCACTGTGCTATAAACGTGACTGTCGTGCTGTTTTCACGAGCTAAAGCAAAGCTGCGTTTTATGCGAACGCCGTGTACCTCCGCCTATAATAATCCGATGTAGGCTATGCGCTAGACAGAAAGCTAATGAAAGGCGGATGCACTTAGCGCTCTGAACACAACGCACTGAACGACACGGCAGAATTCGCGAAGTAAATGCACTTCACTTGGAATGATTAACTCACCGATCTGCACAATTCAACAACAACCAGACTATATATATATATATATAACACATTTAGTACTATATTACGTAGATTGCACATGTGCACTGCATATACATTGACTACATGTATATCTGGCATATATACACATCTTGCACACATAATATTATGAAGACATAAATGGGTCGTATACATACCCGCATTTTAGTTGCGCTATATAATTCATTGAGTGACCAACGGTGACTTTCTATTATATACATATATAGTGTCGGCATTTAATGCCAGTAATAATATAGAGCTATTCCAACGCCCTTCCGAAAGGGCCAGGTGCGCAAATATATTAGATATGCAGCCAAAAAATTGTCTTGCACTCCATAATAATAATCTGTCAAAAGCGATGAGGAAGATAAGCATTTGTTCATTTGTTATGTATCTGTGCATATGTATGGAGGCCTCCTGTGTCTGAGGTATGCATGCATATGTTATATATAATGCATTTAGATTTTATTCTGTATTTAGACAAAAATAGGCTAGATTATATGCAAACGTTGGGCTTAATAGGGAGCCCATATAAATAGCCGTACTCAAATATATATACATATATATATATATATAGTGTATGCAAACTAATACTACATGTAGGCCTATTACACCGTCTAGTCCACTACATAAGTCTAGAATAAAAATAGTAAAACACCTACATTTATTACAATCAGTTTGTGTCCTTAAGATTATGAACTGTATGCCATTCATTAACCGATAATTATCAGTGAGTGATTATTCAATTCATGCAAGGTTCACTGATACATAAGCCGCGCCTTTGTAAAGATCGCTGTGTATCTAGAACCTCTCCTTACTTCACCCTCCTTCCCCTTATAAACTTTGCCGACTGCATAAAGCACAGTCTAAGATTATCTTCTTTTTGGGATGGGGTTGGAGATGGGGGGGGGCCGGGGGCGGGGCATACTTTAGGTGAGAGTAGCCGTATCACTGATGCGACGCCACTCCTATCTAAGATTTGCTAGACTCCAAAATCTTTTGGTCGCACTTCAAATCCCGTATCGATCACCTAATTTCTGCCATCAGTCTAACAAATTTTTATGACTTCTGTAGCGCCGTAATGATAATGTTAAAGGCATTAATCGTTACATCAAAGTCTCTACATGCTCATGTAGATGGTTAGACAGAATAATACTATTACGTTCCTACAACCTGTTCACACGGCTGGGTCCTTAATGTTTCCCCTTATGGACTCAAGATGTATCTCAGCATGTTCGTCTTCCTTGGGCTCTCTTTCTGTATCATCGTTCTGATCATTGGAACTGACCAGATTGCGAATCTGTTTGTTTTTGAATCATTATTATACAAAATAACTTTGAAAATTATATTGAAAATTAAACTACCACTTCAAAATACTTAAAGAACATAAAACATTATTACACAAAATACCTACGAAAATTATTTTTTTAAACAAACTACCACCAAAGTACGCTGAAAGTGCAAAATAATGACAAATGCATTATTGGCGCTATAGTAATGGCGCTGTAGCAATTCTAATATCAGATCAGATATGTAGATAGCTAATTGCTTTGTGTACTCTAGCTTTTTGTGTTCGTGTGTTTGTGCGCGTATTGTTTTGGTGGTAATTTGTGGGTGTCCTATGCAATCCACGAAGTCTCATATTAATCCTGGTCGATTGGTTTTCTATATGCCTCAGAATCCTCTGGATTTCGGCTGCTTCTTTCCTAGTGCATAGGAGAGAATGAATTCCATAAATCACACATAAGCAAGCATGAAAATGCGACTCCCGTCCCTATGACATGAAGGCATAGTTAAGCAAAAGGCGCCGCTTCAATTAAGGCTCAGGCTTCATCATTTAGTCCCGCAAATTACTTACGTGCTTGCGAACATCTAACTGAAGCCCCCCCCCCATTTCCTGACTTCTAGACAGAAAACGGGGACTTCAGATATTTAGATGTTCTGAAAGTCAGTTTCAGTGGACTGAAACTGGTTTTAGATGTTCTGAAAGTCAGTTTCAGTGGACTGAAACTGGGATTCACCCGATCACAGCTTGGGTTTGGTGCGCCATCGGTTGATGCCTTGTGCAGTAGGCACGGGCGCCACATAAGTAGCTAATTAATAATAATAAGACACTGGACAACGGCGTTACAGGTTTGTTCAGTTTCAAATTCGCTGCCACGGATGGACAATAGGGCTTTTTCGCGATCGCATCAAATAACATATGCACAGTATATAGACTTCATTCGCTTTTGCACTTTTGCCAGAGCACATGTGTGAGTTAACAACTTTTTCAGCTGAAACGTATTGAGGAGCTTCACTCTTATTTCTCCGTGTCATCTAATATAACATGTTCATAAAATGATCTGCAGTAATAAACCGTCTTGTTAGCAATATATTCGACAGGTGCACTTTCTGAAGTTTGATCATGATTGCAATACACGATGAGACTAACAGGTACACACCTACGTCAAACCTTTTAAAATCTCTGAATGTCAGGTTTGATGTTGAGTACATTCTCTCTGAGTCATTCAATATCGATCAATACCATTTCAATCCACTTCAAAATATTCAATTCGAAATAATTTATACCAACTCAGCACAATTCAATCGATTTTGTACGAGCAGTGTATTTCAGTTTATTCGAATGCATTGATGGGACGCGGTGTTGTAGTGGTATGGTCTGTGCCTCGTAACCGGAGGGTCGCGGGTTCGAATCTGCCTCAAGCCACTGCGTAGCGACCTTGGACAAGTTGCTCACCCACAACTGTCTGTGGTGAAGGCAACGGGAAGCCACCTCACTCATCTCATCCCCGGGTGGCATAAAGCCAATGGACCTGCCCTTGGGCAGAGAACTCATCGTCATCGTCGTCAAATGCATTCCTCTAATTTCCATTTAAATTCATTCCTGGAAAATAAATTTCTATCCATTTCAGTTCATTCCGGGGGTGAACATTAGCGTAGTAGTTAGCGTGCCGTGCTGTCCACTCAGAAATCGGATTTAAATCTCCGCTGGGACAGAAACATCTTCCAAGATTTCTTTTCCACGAAAGCCTCCTGGCATTCAGCTATAAATGAGTACACTGACCGTACACCATAGGTGGATCGATTAGGCGGCGAGGGAGAGGACTGATCACCTGCCTTCATATGCCGAGGTTAAGCAGATGGAGCCGTTGAAACTTCATTCCCATGGCTGCTTTTTGGTGCTAGCTTAAAGTATTTCATTTTAAATTTAATTCATTTAATTCAGAGCCATTCTAAACTGTTGCTTTAAATGTATTTTTCGACCTATCTTAAGTAGAGGTTTCTTCGTCTATACGATTTCTATAGAGGCTTAAAAGCGCTATATAAAAATGCAGTTGCATCTCATTACAATGCCACCTGGTCAACTCTAGAAACAAAGAATAATTAAGCGTATGCAGCATTCTCAATCGATGGCGCCAATGTTAAATCTATGGAAGCCGGTGCTATAGAAGTTTCTAGTTATATAGGGAGAGAATGAACAGCGTGGCTCCAAACGGGGTTTCATTACGTATACTCATGCAGTGAGCTTAGGCGTTTGTTACTTGATACTGTAATAACATTTCAGAACAATGCACTTGCATACTTACTTGATACTGTAATAACATTTCAGAACAATGCACTTGCATACTTACTTGATACTGTAATAACATTTCAGAACAATGCACTTGCATACTTACTTGATACTGTAATAACATTTCAGAACAATGCACTTGCATACTTACTTGATACTGTAATAACATTTCAGAACAATGCACTTGCATACTTACTTGATACTGTAATAACATTTCAGAACAATGCACTTGCATACTTACTTGATACTGTAATAACATTTCAGAACAATGCACTTGCATACTAATCACTGACACCTACGACGCTATCACATCTCTTTTGTTTACCTTGTTGTGTGCTAGTCTTAGCAAAACGCAATAAACTCCCTTGGGTAGAGATAAAAAAGTATATTTACTCGTGCAAGAGGTTTTAGCACAACACAAAATCACAAAATACCTGACATCAGACAGAACGTCGACGGCTGTTTAGAAGCTACAAGTCGAAGTCTTTACATCAGCAAACAACTCGAACACAAAACCTCGCAGGTTCCTCCTACAGACGGAGGACCTTTACATCAGCTCGGAAAACGGAGTCTTGGCGACTAACAGGAACACAGCCTCGAAGGACTCAGCCTATCTTAACTAGCCAAGCTCAGTCAACTAACAGAAACTTTCCCTTTTATAGGGATTCTGGGGTTACGCCCCCCAAAGAGACGGCCCATCCTTCCCTCACTCCTTTCCTCCAGGTCTTCCGTGTGGGCCGACTCTAACAACCTGCATGGCATTTAACTATGTCACCTGTGCTTGCCTTAATCTTTATCTTTAATATTAGCTCACCTGTACATGACTTGTCAGCCTTCTTGATGCTTGCGCTTCGGCATGTGAGAGCCGACCTAGTTCGAGTTTTGATTATATCAGTTTTGCGGATTTTCTACCTTGCGGAATTTTTCTTGGATTAGTCATCTCCATTTGTCTACTTTTCAATCGTCATCTCGTTTTCGTCTCACGAAGCCCTTGTCCCTCGGGCTCGGAGTTTTACTACCCAATATGAAAGCTTTGTTTTCGTTGGTCCTGCATCCTGGAACAACCTTCCTCACAAGACTAGAAATGAGCTAATCAGCCTGTCACCTTCATTGTTCCACAAGCGCTTGAAATCTGTCCTGTTTGACAGCGGGTGGTTTTTGACTGGTCGGGAGTGTTACTGATGAGTTTGTTCTTGAAGTTGCGCTATATAAATCTTCATTTACGTTATGTTATGTTATGACTTTACTTTATTTCATCTGAGGATTTTCATCTTTTTTCCCAAAACATCACCTGTACACAACTTTGCTTTTGTTTATACGACCTCATCTTTAGCCATCTATGGTTCACCTGTGTTCGGTAACAGTAAACATGCTGCTGAGCTGTGCTTAAAGACACTGACGGTCGGATTAGATTAGAGATTACGTTAATAATTCATCATCATCGTCAAGATCCACGGGCAGAAACCCCGTAGGTGTTCTGTGCACGTGTTATCACCTATCTCCACACTTCATGGTCTTGAGCCAGTATGCTCAAGCTGTGTAAATCCTTCTGGCACGAATCTTTGATATCATCCATCCACTCTCTGTTAGGTCGTCCTCGTCGCCCATTTCCACCTGTAGTTCGCATCATCACACCTTTTATTTTTCTGATATTGTCCATTCTACATAAATGTTCCAATAAGCCCAGTCTCATTATTGTTTGTACTAGATCATCCTAATAATTAAATGCGAAGAAATAGACCTGCATCTCAAGCAGTTAGAAATGCTAGTTTATATTTAAAGTATAGGGTGTCTAAATTACACCGAATAAAGATGAACCTCAGGTTGAAAAAGGTGATGTCGTTCAAACAAAGACTGAGTCGCGGACAGGTGATGTTGTTATACATTCGAATCTTGCCCGGACAAGTCTATACATGTATGTTCTATGCATATAACATACATGGACAAACTCAGGCTAAGTTTACCCCACTGTACGTATCTATTAATGCACACTTGAGATGCATGCGCGTTCATATTTCCCTGCGTCATCTAGTACAGCATATTCATAAAATGAGCTGACAGTTTAATTTGTGTCAATATATGCTTTATACACACTTATATATATGTACTGTACATATTTATTATTGCAAACATATGTAAATTGAAGTTGGTTAAGTAAGTAAGCGATTTGTGTGTATATTAACCGAGTACAAGCGGTAATTTCTAAAGTATAGGCCACGTCGATTGGGTGATCAGAGGAGATAAATAAAGGACGATTTCTCACTTATCTATTGCTTTCATCCTTTATAAACCGCAATAAATGTTGACAAAATATCCAAAACGACTTGGGTTTCTTTGATCTCTTGACAACTGGATAGCATAGTCGATCTGTCATTCAGTGTACAGGGTGATATTCACAGAGCTGCGGATGCATTCAAGAGGCCAGTCTTTGATGCGGACTTTTTAAACCGAACATGCCACAAGGGTGCCACAAGTCATGCAGAGGGTACATGAAAGCGTGACAACCGAACCTGCAGGGATGAAACCTGGATGACTTTCTACACGGCAACTGCCATGACAGATAGCGTTCTATGTAGTTTTCGGTGGTCCCTGTACTGGGCCCTGACCTATCGCATGTCGACCTGGCTTGTCCAACGGATTATGTATGATTCTGGATCACGATCTCACTCGAAGCGACCACCGACTGTTACATTTTGTATTATGATAACCGCTCTATAAATGCGAATTCGTTAGACTAGATAAGATTCTATGTATGTTTCTCAAGGCTAGGTCATCTAAAGTTATCGTATTGGAGGCATATCTATGCATCTTCTTGTCTACGATTCTTATTTGTAATTGGCAATTGCGCATTCATATAGCGCCCTTTCCGAAAACTCATCAGAGGTGCTCCAAACCTGCCAACGCAAGACCACGATCGAACAGAATGGTCTTCAACGGCCGCCGAAATAGAGGCATTGAAAGAAGAAGAAGTTCATGTCGCAAGTTGCACTTAAAGAGGCGCTATATAAATGCGCTTACAAATTGCAAATAAGAGTCTATTTAAATATGCACATGCCTTATCTATGATGTAATTTTTGGCTCCCATATATATATATGTATGTATGGGTTCATGTACTGTATGTATGTATGTATTCATGTATGTATGTATATGCAGATGAATTTAGAAAGACAGCGGGAGACTGATTGCAAGTGAATTATACGATCTCCAAATGTTAGGTCCATTACATATGGAGAAGAAAATTTAAGAAGGTTGCGTCGCAGGAAGCAGGACAACCTATTCCACAATGATGGGCGATGATATCGGTCAAAGTTTTAGAACTATTTCGTGAGTATTTCAATATATATATATATGTTATTCAGTCTTTAGCCAGCGTGCCCACATCGGGTCCATATGGGACCCATACTCTCATATTGCACCCATATATGGTACAGGTGGGTCTATCGAATGTTCATGGACATGCTGGCATGACTCACTAATCCCACCTTCATCTTCTTTCACCCTTTATACCTCCCTCCGTTGTCTCTTCCCTTTCCTGTCTATTTCCATCTCCACAACAATGCGTAACCTCCCGAAAGTGAAGCGGTATGCGGCGTCTCTGGACCTCCGAGTCAGGGTCTGGGAAGCTTCTTTCGCCGGATAGTTCGACACAGTTTGTAAATGGAATGACATTGAAGGAAGGACTTAGAACAGCTTGCATTGAAGGAAAGATCTAGTTAATTAGGAAATACAGAGCGAATTGTTAAAAGCGAATAAATGTCGTGCCCGCATTCTGGAGCGTTGCTGTTTCCACAACATGTTGCCAGCTGTCTCTATTCTTGCCTCGTCTCTAGGCCTATTATAGTCCGGAATTCAGCGAGAACAGCTCCTGCCGCTCCAAAGTTCGTGTTTATAGGTGGCGAAGGGGTCCAGCTGGTCTTTCAACCCCTTATGGGATGGCGGATGTCATATATATCCTCTACAACTCTGGCATAGTTCTGTTCGCTGTCACAATGCGCAATGTGTTCGAACAGCCAAAGCCTCCATGTTTGAATCATCTCCGATACACTGGATGTTCACCATGCATCGACAGGGCTCCGCTTTGACGTGAGATGTAAGGGGAATGCACAGTATTCTCTTCAGTCACCACTATTGAAAGGCTTCGCCTCCAGGTCCTGGATGGCTTTCAGGTCTCAGTTCCGAACAGGAGACCAGACACTGTGAATGCCTGAAAAGGCTGGGTGGGTTTGGTATTGACCCGGATGCTTGTACTCTAGGTCCCTCGCAGTAGGTAGCTCACGCATTCTATGGCAGTGGCGATGCGCCGTATAATATCGGTGATGCATTTCAAAAGTTTCCTTCAGTTATACACTTGAACAGGCGTTCTTAACAGCAAGACAACTGGAATATGTAAATGTCAATAATGGTGTCTGGAAATCAGCTCTGATTAGCCGAACCGTTTAGCGGATAGTCATGTCCCTTCATTTTCACCTTTTCCAGCACACGGTAGAAGAACGGAGTTTAAAGCGACTGTTACATGGTATTCAATAGACTATTGTGTGATGTTCAATAGACAATTGTGTGGTGTTCAATAGACTATTGTATGATGTTCAATCAATAAAACAATAGAAGAAATGAATAGTAGAACTGAATCTGTCAAAGTAACAACTTATAGAAGACGTTGCCTTGTAAGTGGGCAATGCTTCTTACACGCTTCAAGTGGCGTTGCGCCATTCAAACGAGCAGTGGTAGCAAAGGATTTCACCCGATAAATTCATTGAAATATGAGCAGGGTCAAGGTCATAAATGTAAATGTAAATCTGCATGCTTTTCTGTAAAGGTACAAATAATATTGATATCTGATTTATTAAATACTTTTAACGGTCGCTGTGTGTCATATATTCTGGACAGGATTCAGTGGTGTCATTTGTAATTTGCAGTAAATCGTCCTCCTGTGGTTTTCGATCCTCGACCACTGAGCTACTAAATTAGAAAACTCGGAGGCCATTTGGTCGCATTGACCAAAGCACCGTCGCATGATTCGTTTCCAAGACATCTGAAATTAAGCGAGAGCCTGTAGTAGTAAATAAATGTCCCTAGTGGAATGTAGGAGAGGCGCTCATTTCGCATTCTTCGGTTCTAGAGCTGGCAATGGACGAGTCCTGAGGTCCTTCACATGAAACCAGAGCGTCGCGGAACTTGCCGCTTACTTCCCAGCTTATATACTCCAGTGCCATATCCTACCGCTTGGTGACAGAGATAACTGTACACGAACGTCTTGTCCAGGGCCATTACATGGAGTCCCCTCGGCAGTTCGTGAAGCTATCGTTAAAATACCACGCACGCGTGATGGACCACTGTGGCGCATTATCATGTCATAAAGTCATTATATGATTAGTGACTGCATTATACGCATGATGGGCCTATAACGAGACATCATGTCCCGTTGGTTGAAAATTTTGCGATTTTGACTTGAAGCGACCATCGATTGATGCCTTGGTCATTATGATAACGGCGCTATAAAAGTTATTAGATTGGAAACTTTTGACATCACTCAGCATACAGTAAAGGCCTGCACTGTAATTGTACTTTGTACGGTGTTCAAAAACGGCTTCAGTCACTCATAAAATCGATATGAATAAATAGTGTCTGACGAATGTTAGCCTTAGATTTTTACTGGTTATATGATAGCAGATTTCTCACAAAGCAGCAATGTAACAAGAAACGAGAGACCTCAAAAATCCGAGGCCTCTCTCTCAACAATGAATGCCTTGTCTAAGTTTCACAATACCACGTCTAAATTTCACACGTGTACACGTCTAAGTGCAGACTTCTAGAATACTGTACAGAACAGAATTGATCAACATACCGTGCAGATTGATGCTACTTCCCGTGCAGACGGTCTAATCACAGTCCATCCGTCAGCTCCGGATCGCAAAGCTATACATGCTGATGACTCGACACAGCACGACCATGGAGTAGTCTGCCAGACAAAGCGGCGCGATATTTTGCAGCCACAAGATGCTCACTCCTCTGCTGCACATGTATCGATTAGAAACGACGTAGTAATTGGCCTTTTGCGCTTTTAATACTGGATTACTCGTCATCATCTGCACATATGTGAACATTGGCCCATGCAACATAGACACCCGCAGCGATTCTTCGCACGAAGAGCTTTAAAAATCTCTACGAAATGTCAAGAGCGTGCATTTCTTCTTTGCGGTGTTGTTAGTAAATCGCAAGGTCGTCATACAGAGAAAATTTAATACCGGCTTAGTTGCCGTTACACTGCCACTGCCGTTTACCACTTTACACAAGTCTTACATGTACTGCTAATAGGTTTTGTCCCCAGTGCAAACTAAAAGGAGATGTGGACAATTCTCAGTATCATATTCTAAACGCCGTTCTTGAAGAGTTAGCTGACTTCTAAAATTTTCCAGAAAGCGTTAGTGAAAGCAGAAATTGCAAAGCTGCCAATTCATGTTCACTAAGCGAGTCTGAAATTTCCAGGTGACGACTGTTAGAATACACGGTGCTTGACGCAGACACAAGGAGCTGTGGCACTGGAAAAACAGAATTCGATAGATTAGTAGTGATGTATTGTAAGCCACTTGATAAAACTAGTGACGAATATATGCAGCAGCTTGCAAACAGTATCCTGATGTTAAATATACCGCGAGGGAAAAATTTGAGACAGGGATAACCAGGACATTTTACGATATAGTTAAATCCTGGAGAAAGAAGAACTCAGTGAGTTAGTGCAGCTTCTTGACAGATGTGCCACGTGCACCACCCAGACACCCATTATTGTGTGGATTGTGAGCACGAATTCGGCCTTGTGAATGCAAGGAAGACAGAAATGCCTTATCGACTTCTGGTTGACCAACTGTAGTGTCTGATAAGGATGAGGACTTTTTTAATTGTGCTCGAACAGTGAACTTGGATCATGTACGTTTATGCTCACTGATAATCGCAGAAAGACAAACTAGAGATAATTTAATATAAGTTTAACATGTCCTTTGTCTTGTTTTTTTCATGCAATGCGAGTTTATAGCCTTTTAGTTAAGGCCTAACAGATGTGCAACCCTACCCGAACCAGAGCGCATGTCCGAAATGTTACAGCTCACGCTGTAGGCAAGTGCGCGCACGGAAAAACATGCAGGGAACATTGGCACAGTAATAGCCAGCGCATCAAATGAACGAATGCAGTATTTGTGAATCTGGTGGTGACCAAAGATAAATTGGGTGACCGATGTGGTTTGCTTTGTAAACTATGAGACAAGTTTCAAACCTAGATTCCTTGTTCTACAGGAAGCCAGTGCAGACTGCAGATTGGGGAACTGAGTTTGGGAATTAATCTCTGAATGCATGCTGCTGTATAATCATTGTGCCACTTTCCATTTTATTGACGCTGTTATTCAGCAGATATGATTAACGTCTGCATACCTCTGGTAATTCTTTTGACTATACTTATCTGGAAGTATATGGCACAATCGCTAACTTCCAGAAGTCTGATGTTGATTTAATGGAACCGTACAAGCCCATGCCACACGTTCTCTGATTAACAGACTACAGTAGCATTGCTACACAAGATTCTAAGCCAGTGCACTAAAGAAATACATATCGATGGCGCTCCAGCCTTCAGTATTTACTAGTGTCACCGATATTTCGTAGTTGTTCGGGCCCTGATCTGCAAGGCCGAAACCAAGGCCAAGATCAGGAACCATGGTTGACTGTTAATATTACGAATTTAAATGATGATGATGATGATGATGATGATGATGACAACAATAACGTCAATAATACGTCTATGTTTATCATATTTATAACCTAAGTTTTCTGACTGACTGATTGACTGACTGACTATGCTCCTGAGCGTGCATATAAGCATTTATTATAGAGAGTTATTGCGATTGAATTATAGAAACGGAGACGGAGAGAGAAAGAGAGACAGATACAGAGTTGTTTGTGTTGGCTGTAACGCACTACATCGTAATTGTAACTGTGGGACGCGGTTGCATATTGGACGTGTAACGCGGAGAGTACGGGTTCGAGCCTCCTCCGAGACGGTTACTGTGTAGAGACTTTGAGAAAGTCCTCAACTCACAATTGCTCGGCGCTATCGATTGATGCTGTCATTAGATAGTGGCTCCTAATAAATGCAGCAATAATTGTAATCCCGACAATCACGACACTTAATACATAAGTAAAAACCAGAACAACAATTCCAGTCGAAAATGCCGACCTCGACGCACAAGGCCAGAACTCACGGGGCTGAGGCCAAGGTCAGATGTAACGAAGAAGAGGTTGAGGCGAATGCCACCAAATCTGGCCTCGAGTTTGAGGCCAGGCCTTAAGGCCTAGCATCACTACATACAGGAAGTGATGCATGCATTTTAATTAGATCCAACAGAGCGAAAAAAAGTTTCGCCTTTAATCCCAGACCTTTAAAGCTGCCGGACAGATTATTAATGTAAATGTACACGTTTTTCTGTAGCGACCGTATGACCTCGACCCTGCTCGTTTTTCAACGAATTTATCGCGTGAGATCCCTTACCACCGCTGCCCGTTTGAATGGATGCCACGCCTCTAAGGTCCTCGTGGACTGACCGCGCTAGCCCGAGATTAAAATCTCTGATATATAGCCACTATGGGTATGCGAACCAGCATCCTACTGTGCGCCACTCCGCGTCTGCGTACGACCTAATGTCACCAGCAAATAATTAGTCAACCGATTGGTTGTTCTATTTATAGTTGGTTTGTTGCATATATTTGCATCCACTGGCGGTGGCAATGTCAGCGGTGGGGGAGAAGGCGTTCTTAAGTGAAGGTGTTCTTAAGTGCAGACGTCTGCTAGGTTGGCTCTGGCGACTAGACCTGCATGCTGCCAGCGAGGCATGTACACCGTTTGCACGAAACAGAATAATTATGCTGCAACTTAGTGGCTTATGGAAATCAAATTAAAACTGGTTTTGCTTACCGGAAGCTATGCCAGTTTATGCAGTGCGGTGAATGCGACACAGGAGCTTTTTGAAGGCTCGTAAAAGACGCTAGATAAATCATGAATGTAATGTAATTGTTGGTGCAGTGTATGCTTTAAACCGTGGTCGGACTCAGGTGCTGATGTAAAATGCCTAAAATGCATATCTTGGAGTCCAAGACTGGTAACTGTAATTGTAATTAGAAATTTGTATAGCGCCTCTTCAGGAGAAACTAATAAGAGACGATCTCTGCTCTTTAAGAAAGAGTGGAGACCATTTTGCCGACATCTTTTGTTGAACTGATTTTCTTGCAATAATATGGATGTTTTCACATTTGTGTGCAGTATTAATTTTAATAAAACATATGCAACATTTAGTGTGGATTCATAATGCAACACTACTATGGATTAATTTTAAGCCTATAATTTTTGCCGTAAAAGGCATAACTTTTTTCCTAAATATGGGCTACACATATTTCAATATCTTGGAAACATTGCTCCCCTATTTGGAAATCTGATAGAAAACGCTTACTTCGAATTAGACGCCGATCGAGAGTTGTGAGCATCCGACTTGATCTCCTACTGACAGCAGCTAACTGGGGTCATTGGCTGACTACTTGGACTGGGGTAGTTTGCTTCTTCAGAATTATGGACTAATGTTTCGATGTGCCACAAGTCATATCATTTAAAAAAGACTACCAAAGTACCTTTGTTAACCATTTTTAAATCAGTGTGTCATTTGTCCTTATGTTGAAATGTAATAAACACAATTTTAAGGCCGAGACGAAACCAAGACCGAGACTTAGGGACTCTGAAATGAGACCGAATTCGAGACGTCCCTCAAAGTGTATTTTATTTTTAGCACTCAACAGGTATTTTAACATTTTACTGTAGGCTTACAGCAGAAGGTTACTTATCCTCACTGTTTTGCACAATCACAGATCTTCCGTCTAACGGGCAGATGCAATGTAACAAAACATGGACTCGACTATTGGTCTACTCGGTCATGTTGATAACCCGTGTCACTTCGAATGCTGAGTTCCGTTTAATGAGTTGTCGCAATGATTATTCAATAATTATAACTTGACAATTAGTTTAGTATCCACATATTGTCCTTGTATTTCCAACTGCAGTTGTCTTACGCTAGTTCGTTTATTGGTTACTTCCAGTCTTACAACGTAGCTAGCAGCTACAGCTTAATTAATACTAATAAAAATACACGACGATAGACTTACAGCAGACATGCATAAAAATTACACGAAGTACCAAGCTCCTGTACTGTTTAACAGTGATTTTACTCCTTCGGGTGGGAAGCACCTCTGTTGAGTTTATCCTCTAAGAGGCGCTTTATAAATCTCAAATTACAATTATATTACAATTACAACTGTGAAATTAACATTAGGGAAGCATAAGCTTTCATGCTCTATTGAAACCGAGAGGCTAATTGGAAAGCACAGCATTGAACTGCAGTTAAGCGCAGATGAATTAACAGTTCTAATGGTAGCACCGTGACAAACTTATTTCCTGCTATACATAATCAACCCGCGGATTTTTTCCACGAGACCTCAACAGACAGTCGAGACCCGAGACATATGCCCAGAGACCAAGACGAGACCAAGATTTTGGCCAGTCTGTTCGAGACGAGATGTTAGATGAGTCTCGAGACATTGAGACCGACACTACACTTCTGGTAAGCTCCCTTTCGCTGCTACCTCTAGCATGGTTGCAGATTGTCAGGATGTATGTCTTTATAAGCGCATTGTTTTGAATATGCCAGTACGCTAAAGAAATATATACCGATGGCGCTCCAGTATTGACTAGTAAAAGCCTGCTAGAAAGGATTGATTTTAAGCGAAGATCTATCTAAAATATGGCAGATCATGCACACGAAAGACATCTAATAATCTTAAATATTCGGAGAAAAGATTGAAGGCCTGTATATAATGTTCACCTTCTGCGCGTCTGACATAAACAGGATGACATGTGACACATCTTTTGTCATGAGATTCTAATGGAACTAAGGGACGAGAAGAGATGGGGAAGCCAACTGAACAACAGAAATCGGGGATGACTGTGACTGATGATGACATGACAAAATCTACCAATTCATCACTTCAGAGTCAGAAAGACAGTCAGACAAACAAAACATACCAGACCACAAACACAAACAAAACATACCAGACCACAAACAAAACATACCAGACCACAAACAAAACATACCAGACCACAAACAAAACATACCAGACCACAAACAAAACATACCAGACCAAGCTACAGCCACGAAACTGACTTCTTTAGACTCCAATCCACAAAGAAAATGCCAGGCCCCAAACAGAGATAGACAGAGAAAAACACTTTGACAGGGGTAAAAACGGATACGTAGGCAGACACTTGGACTGAAGCTAGAACAGAGACAGAAGCAGCAACAGCGAAAGAGGTTGAGACAGAGACACAGGCTAACAGAACCAGTGAATCACTGGCCTAGTTAGCTACATTGGTTAAAGCGTACGTCAAGGCGATCTGCTTGTGAGGATCCCGCTTCGCATACTGATAGTACTAATTTAAGAGATTTTAATCTCAGGCTAGCACGTACTCGGGGACTTTAAATGTCATGGGGCCATTTTTCAAAAGTACAGCTGTGGTGAAGAATTTCACCCGTTAATTCATTGAAAAATGACCAGGGTCGAGGCCACACGGTCGCTATAGAAATACGTGTACATTTAAATTTCTCCTAAAGGCAAAACATATGCACCTCAGATTCATATTTACTGACTGCGCGCGTAATTAGTGCCTTAAAAATAAATAAATAGGCAAAATTGGACAATCCAGAAAGCCAGGCAATAAATAAGGCCTACTGTACCAGGCAAACTAGTCCAGCAGCAGATCCTGAGACCGATTTAGCTTTTGGCCTGCTCAATAACCAATAACATCCGCCCATGTCTGCCCTGTGCATTCTAAAATCATGCAGTCTATCATCCGTACATCAAACCAAATGTCATATAATAATCGGAGCTTCACCATAGAAAGATAAACTACAGCCACCTGCAGTCGCTTCTTCATTCTGCTGTTCAGCTGTGAATGTAATAAATACACTAAATGTAACGCACTGGGTGAACCGGCCTCTCTGCGCTTGTGTATGGTTTTTAACTTCTGCATCCTGTGTGCTTTGACACTGAATGGATACAGTTGACCTTACTTTTAAATTCATCCTGTCACGATTGAGTCTGTCAAATTTTTGCCAAGGGTAGTGGAGGAGAAATTTTTAAACTTTAACACCATCACGTGAGGTTTGTACATTTTGTCAAAATTTGGCTCGTCTTGGCATTTATTACAGCAGAAACACCACAGGGCACCGGCTTGAAACGTTTAAGTCAAATGTCTTTGCATAAAAGGTGGATGTGATGTGGCATTTGGGCGATCTTCAGGCTACACATTTATATCACACACACACACACGCACACACACACGCGCGCACACACACACACACACATGCCCACGCACACGCACCGAACGAAAGGTCTCAATATGAAATTCTTTCAGGCACGAAGAGGCCTGGTTGTGGCTTATTTCAGAGAATTGAATCTCGGGCTAGCACGGTCCGTATACGGGGACCTTAAATGGCGTTCAAACAGGCAGCGGCGGTGAAGGATCTCACCCGATAAATTCATTCACAAATGAGGAGGGTCGAGGCCATAAGGTCGCTATAGAAAAATGTGTACATTTACATTTATTGAGCCAGAAAAAGTTTTACAAAACATCAGACAGAGATCATTTAAACTTTTCCACTATTTGGCATGTGATCTGTAGCACAACCAGCACAAGGGATAGAGAGGTTATGTCCTCACAACATTTGGGATGATGTATTTCCTTCTCAGCTCGTTGTGAGGTCATTAGAAGACGCTGTATTGTCGGTCATTAGAAGACGCTGTATTGTCGGTCATTAGAAGACGCTGTATTGTCGGTCATTAGAAGACGCTGTATTGTCGGTCATTAGAAGACGCTGTATTGTCGGTCATTAGAAGACGCTGTATTGTCGGTCATTAGAAGACGCTGTATTGTCGGTCATAAGAAGACGCTGTATTGTCTTGATGCATAGGCCTACATACATCGGCCTTCATTATAAACAGCGTCAGATGTATTTCCACAAACCATACAAACGTTATTTTGGATTACGATTTAAAGCGTGGATAGCAAATGCATTATGGTTACTAATTCTGTAGACATTAAACACTTGTAGGCTACATTTACATTTAACTCTAAATCCTGGAGCTCCAGGATTTAGAGTTAAATGTAAGTGTAGCCTACAAGTGTTTTCTATAGTTAAGGGCTAAGTCTCAGAACCCTGAGTGACGACAGTTAAAAATTTACATTGCACAACAGGAGCATCCTAGCCGGAAACAGCTGGTTTAACTAGTAGTCCTAGGCAAAATTTAATGTCTAAAGAATGTCAGCATGGACACCTGTAGGGCCTCACTCAGTTCACTAGCAAGTACTGACTGTCTTTCAAGGAACAACTTGTCGATGTTGATGTAGTTTGCAAGTGCTTCGGCTGCTCCCCTTCCCTTTCCAGCATCTTAGAAAGGACAAAGAAGTTTGAACTGACCTGTAGCTTTTGACATCTGTGTCTCTAGGCCGCGTTTCTTGAGCAGCTGAATCTTGGATGTGAATGTATTACTTACTTATTTAATACTTATGCGACTTAGAAGGCTGCGGGAACTTTGACGAATGTCATGAGATAAATTGTTCCGTAAAGAATAGAAAATAAGCGAGTGTTTGTACGAGCATAACTTCTATTATAATTAGGCCTATCCTTTGACCTGGTATTATAAGTGTGGTACTCAAAGTTGGATGGAAAAAAACAGAGAAGGCAGAAGGAAGTAAGTTATGTGCGAACCTATACATAAATTCACCAATCTGTAATTTGTTTATCTGATCAAGTTTCAAAATATCAGGTCATGAAAATTCTTTTCCGAAGAAGAATAAGGAGATCTTCCTAAGATTATACCGACCACTCGTTTTCGAAGCAGAACAAGTCTCTTTAGCCGGGATGGATAATTAGATGCCCATGCAACATTACAGTAAGATAAATAGGGATAAATGAGCGTATGATATAAATTTATACGTTTTATTATTTTATTATATATTTATAATATAAATTTTTTCGTCGCTCGCTTATACTCAGGAGACTGCGCATGCCTTGGTGCGAGCTTTGGTTATGTGTCGACTTGATTACTGTAAGGGTATTCTAGCAGGTTTACCCCTATGCTTTTAGAGCAAACTTCCATCTGTCTTGCGTACTGCCGCTCGACTCGTACTCCGTCTGCCAAGTTCAGCAAGTGTTTCAGATCTGATGAGGCAGCAATCACATTGGCTATCTTCCACAAAGAGTTGACTATAAACTAGCTATGATTGTCTACAAATGCCAAATAATAATAATAATAATAATAATAATATAATTATATACCTTAAACTTACAAACATATACATATATGCAGACATTATATACGTGTAATTATAGAGCATACATACATATATACATTATACATATTTACATGCTTATACATACATCTGCATAAATACGGTGGGTATATATATATTGTAAACATAGAAATTATGTTTTTAAGAGCTTTGTAGTCGCCTGGTCTCAACATCATAAATCTCGGTCCTCCTAGCTATCATCCTAATTTTATCATCATTATAACTTGCACCTGTCAGGTGCTTACCAGTCCCTTCGACGCCTTGCTCATCTGTTGTTTGTTTCGAAGCTGCTCGTAGTCGGACGTTTAGCAATTGGTGCTTAGAATACTAAGCTGTTCAACCGGTCATTAGTTTGGCTCTTTTTACCGCCGGGTGTAATCCCTGGAATGCCCAGGCCTGGCATTACCTGGATCTGAATCGTGCGCTGGTAGATTTCTGCGTTGGTTGTGGGAAAGATTGTTCTGAAGCGCTATCTAGCTTCTTCGTAGCGTCTTTTGTGAGAGCGCAAGTCTAAGTTCCATAAAAGAGGGCAGGCAGCATGTCGGCTTCTGCTTCCGTCGCTTTGTCGTTTGCCCAACGCAGGCGGTCACTCACGTCTCACAGAAACTCTTAACTCATTTGGAAGGATTCGGTAGACAGCTAGATATAATTGTATCTTAACATATCTTCTTGTTCAACCAATTTCCTTAGGGAGCAAATTAGAACAGTTTCAAGCGAGTGATTTATGTTGATTTTAGGAACAAATCTAAGCCGAATTGTGAAAATGTTTTAATCTTGAGAGAGTGCACCGGGTTGCTTAAAGCAAATGTTGCTTTCTTTGTGAGTAGGATCTAAACTGGAGCATTGAGCCTATAGAACGTAAGATTCTGTTGCATTATAGGAGAACGAGCAATCAGTTTAGGGGTACTGTTTTAAATTCGTTTCATGACCAAATGCAAGTTATTTCGATAAAGAGATTTGTTCTCATTTTGAGAATACCTCTGAACAACTTAAATCCTGTACTCAATGATTCAAGTATACAGCGTTGAGCGTCAATCGTTTTCATACAGCACTGAGTTACTGGGTACTGTAAGTGCAATATGACTGTCATAATGTCTTCGGTAACTGTCGTCGTTTCGGTAGCTGTTAAGAAACGAACATGCAAAAGCAAAGTCCGGAATTAAAGTTGGAGTCATGTTATGATAAGCTGGAGACATTAATGGGGAAGAGATTGCAGAAGAGGAGGAGACATTAATGGGGAAGAGATTGCAGAAGAGGAGGAGACATTAATGGGGAAGAGATTGCAGAAGAGGAGGAGATATTAATGGGGAAGAGATTGCAGAAGAAAAGGAGACGTTAATGGGGAAGAGATTGCAGAAGAGGAGGAGGCATTAATGGGGAAGAGATTGCAGAAGAGGAGGAGACATTAATGGGGAAGAGATTGCAGAAGAGGAGGAGACATTAATGGGGAAGAGATTGCAGAAGAGGAGGAGACATTAATGGGGAAGAGATTGCAGAAGAGGAGGAGACATTAATGGGGAAGAGATTGCAGAAGAGGAGGAGACATTAATGGGGAAGAGATTGCAGAAGAGGAGCAGCCGAGAAAACAAGATGCATTTGATGTTTGATAGTTTGCATGCTATGTCTAAGAAATATTGTTGCTGAGCTGAAACTTCGGGGGAGGGGTGCTTTAAGGGCACGAATTTAATAGGCTTTTGGTATCTGCCTTTGCATTCTTTCTGTTATGAATATAAGCAATGCCGGGAAAACAGGTGTCTCCTGCTGGAATGTCGGACTCCAGTCCAGCAGAGCAAGTGTCCACTTTTTCTCACAAATCGCACCCTGTTGCAGACAGACCTATTCACAGCTGCTTGAGGCAGACAAACAGACAGACGGACGGACGGACAGACAGACGGACGGACGGACGAATAGACAGACGGACGGACGGATGAACAGACAGACAGACAGGCAGACGGACAGACAGACAGACGGACGGACAGACGGACAGATGGAAACAGTTACATTCGTCCCGGGCTGGTCAGTGATGCTCCTATAGGGCCATTCATATCTCTTTACTGTGTTACAGATCATACCTGGTCGGTGGTAGAGGTTAATGACGGTCTCTGACGATCAACGTGCAGTACTTCCTAAATCCTTTTGTACTCCGAGCAAAGACTTTTCTATACAATTCTTGTAAGATCTGCTACGGCCGCGTACGCAAAAGCATTCGACCTATGCATGGTCTGGCACATGCAGCGAAATGAAAGACAGCTCGATTACTACAAGTAGTGGGTCGCTAGCTCTCCTTGTCTTTCTGTCCGTCTGCCTGTCTGTCTGCTTGCATATCTGAATATCTGTGTATCTGTCTGTCACTCAGTCAGTCACTCATTCAGTCTTTATGTCTGTCTGTGAGCCTGTCTGTGTGTCTGTCTGCTTGTCTATCTTCATGTCTTGCCTGAATTTCTGTCTGTCTGTCTGTCTATCTGTCGTATAGTCACTCATTCAATCTGTCTGTCTGTATATCTGTATGTGTGTCTGTCTGCTTGTCTATCTGTATGTGGGTCTGTCTGCTTGTCTATCTGTTTGCTTGCCTGAATGTCTGTCTGTCTTTAGTCAGTCACTGTATGCCTGTATGTCCGTCTGCCTGTCTGTCCATCTGTCTGTCTGCCTGTCTGTCTGTCTGCTTGCCTATCTTTATGTCTTGCCTGAATTTCTTTCTGTCTATCTGTATGTGTGTCTGTCTGCTCGTCTATCTGTCTGCATGCCTGAATGTATGTCTGTCTTTTAGTTAGTCACTTAGTCTGTCTGTATGCCTGTATGTCCGTCTGCCTGCCTGTCTGTCTGTTTGTCTGCCTGTCTACCTGTCTATCTGCAAGTCTGTTTACACACTACGGTCGAAAGAACCGAATATAAGACGCAGCAGACAATAAGCTGCTATAGACAGCGACCGCGATGTTCGCTGATATGCAGGAGTTTACCGGGGATGCTTCGATAAATAACAGTCTGATTCAGCGTGCGATGATTTCGATTAGGAAAGAAGGGATGGAGGCAACTGGAGACGCAATTCAGTTGCAATTGGAAGCAATCGCCAGAAAGAGTCGTGTAGCGGAAGAATGGAGATCGCGATGCAGTGGAATTGAAACAAGCCAGATGACAATTCTGGCCTCCAGCTGTAAATTACACAGTGCAACTCCGTTCACTTATTCCATTTGACTGGCATAATGCAATGATTAATGTAATGCAGGACTAGTGGCCCGGCTGTAGACTATATAAGGCAACGCTGGTAACAGATTGTTCGTAATTTCAGTCTCGAGATTTCTACAGCGCCCATCGCGGGAAACTGATTATTCACGGTCGCTCAGTCAAAACACAATCGGTTGACAGGAAGGGTCAGATTCGGTTCCAGTTCAAGACCCAAGGGCCAGGCAAGCAGACAGGCAGTCAGTCAAACGGCTACGGTAGATAGTGTTTAGAATTGGAGCGATGAGAGAGGTAGAGTGGAGAGGATTCTAAATGATTATTCTAGTTTACTTAATTGATTACTGATTACTTAACTAAATCGATTATTCCAGTTATTAATTAATTAATAACCGAGTGACATCATGTAATGTAATTCAACATATTTAATAACGCCTTTCAGGGTACCTAGCGGGCGCTATATAAAAAGGAATAGTATTAATATTTTCGACATACTACTTGTGTCATTTCAGTTGTATAGCTGCTAATATTTTTAAAAGAGTTTTACATCAATATTTTATTGTTTTTATTATCATAAACAAGAATTGGTTCTATAATGATATTACAAGAAAATTTTAATATAGACCTATTACATATAAGCCTATACTTTGGTGAAAACTGAAAATCCATGCATGCGCCGATATACCTAAATATTTACATAGCCCCCTCATAGATTCTCTGAAAAGCATGTTGAAATGCCTTGTCCTTCTAGATTCTCTGAAAAGCATGTTGAAATGCCTTGTCCTTCTAGATTCTCTGAAAAGCATGTTGAAATGCCTTGTCCTTCTAGATTCTCTGAAAAGCATGTTGAAATGCCTTGTCCTGTCTTCAACCCTCCTGGAGCCGAAGATTGTCTGCATCACGAACAATTCTGCACCACCTGCTTCTGTCCCTCGTTTCTTGTAATAAGTGGTCGAACGATAATTCAGTCTACGACTTGATATTGAAATGAGCCTATAAAATTCCTATGCTTTGTTATATCGCCTTGGCTTGTATCTTCCGCGATACGACGCTACGCCATCGGCACGGCATTAATTTTTTGGTTTTAAACGAACTGTTTGAAAAGTATAATTTAGATGTTGTTAGGATACAAATGGTAGACCCAAAAGGGACCTTAGTCCCGCTAAATTAGGGCCGCCCGTTACAAAACGATGCATGTGGCGACAAAAATGTTTAACAGATATTAGGTACAATTGAACTAAAAGGTTCAAAGATGTGTAGATAATTTAGCTGAATAAGCTGCAATTGATAAATACGTAAAATATTCAGGCTTCCCTTCATCACACAGCTTTGTTCCAGTTGCATTTGAGACGTTGGGACCAATCAGCCTGACAGGCCTAGAATTTATTTTTGTATGGGGTCGCTATTTCTTGTGATCCACGTGATCGATGTGATCCATCTTTTCCAGCACCTTTCAATTTGCACACAGCGTTATAATACCGTTGCGTTCAGAGGCACGTTTACAGACCCCAGTAGAGTCGAGGACTGATGACGAATTGTTCGATTATAATAATTGTTAGAGAATTACCTATTTTCAAATAATAATAATGACGATGATGATGATGATGATAATGATAATATTTAGATGTTGTTATAAAAGTATAATAATAATTCGAGAACTCCTATAACGCCGCTGTAATAATCCTCACGGCATCAATCAGTCATTGGTTGCTGCTAAGCAAAATCGTTGTGCAAGCCAAATTTCGACAGCCAAGAAGAGAGTCCAAGAAGACACGAAAACAGCCTACGAAGGAAACAAGCCCAGGAAGAGATGAGATTTTAGTTGAAATCTAAAGGCCGAAACAGACTTTGCAGAACGAACATTTGCCGGAAGTGGCGCCGAAAATATGTATGCGTTGACGTCGCTGGTGCACCACCAGCAAAACAAATAGCCTTCGTACTGTACCCTGTTAGCAAAGATCTCGGATCATAGCGATCCTTACAAAATTTAAATTCGACCAGTTCAAAGATTTTGGATTTAGAGAGGATAAAAAAATCCGATTTCTGTGCTTAAGTCATGACACCGTTAGCATATCGACTGCATTAGCGCTCAGGTCGTTATGGGCTTTCAACTCGTGGCATAGGCTATAATAAATGGAAGTCCGAAATCAGATGATTGGAAGAGGAAATCCCGAAGATGAATAGCTGTTTAGGCAACGCGCATACAAATGAAGTAGCAAACATCGACCCTTATATACTGCTGTGCATGTAAACGACAACGCTGTATGCAAAATTTCGTCTCTGATTTGCGTCTACGAAATCTTTACTGTAAAAGCATACATCATGGGTTAGATTATGCATGCGACCTGCGAACAAGTGAGAAGGACACGAAGAAGAGGCGCAGGAGAAAACGAAGAATGGGGATGAGCGGCAAAAGGAAGCAGCCTAGCAACTGACATCAATAGAATCTAGAATGAGTGCACTCGCGCATTGGCTACGCCTCTAAGGAGCGACTGCCGAAGTAGCGCGATATATATCACAGTAACATAGTTTCATTGGATGTCTATGTATTACGTATGCATGAATGTGTATGCAAGCATGTATGTGTGTATGTTAGAAAAGGAGCCTCAAAAAGTTGTCGACATTAACGCTTTTGGAAACTTCTGGACCAACCAGTGGCTGCAAGGACAGAATAATTTTGAATACTCCGTTTCTGAGTGAGACTGGGTCAACAGAAGAGACCCCTTCCCCGAGATCATGGCTCGCAACCAACGGAAGACTCGAAAGGTAGACTCGATGAAAACCGATTATTCAGACGCAAGAATCAATCGAAAGTCTAATCTAATCTAATCTAATCTAATCTAAAGACTTCTATAGCGCCGTTATCTTAATGCCCAAGGCATCAATCGATGGTCGCTTGAAGTCAAAATCGCATTAAAAAATCACAAATCGTTGGAAAAGCCGGGTCGAATTCCGATAGGTCAGAGAAACCAGAAGCTAGGCTATGGTGGATAAGCAAGTTGAAGGAGACGCGTCTTTAGTTTAAACCTGCATGATATCAAAGAATTGGCAGAACGAACTGAAATGGGCAGCGAATTCCAAAACTTTGGACCAGCTATTGAGAAGGCCCGAGAGACCAACACTGTTCGGGTATACGGCACAGCAAGAGCGACAGTGTTCAATGATCGAGTGCAATGTCTATTAGTGAGCATGGAAGGGATATAGCCGGTCTGATTTAAAAGTAGTACCTTGTGAACTACAAGACGTTAAGTCTTTAGCAACATAACAGACTTGCGGTAGCCCACAGAGGACATGCGAATGTTTTCATTTATCTAGTGCGCGCTAGACATTAGGCCTATCTGGATTTCATTATTATCTAGTACAGACTTTATCGAATAGTTCTTAATTTATGACCGTGCGATGATATATTTCACCCGCCTCAGTAATCGGACACAGGATGCAAGACGACTCGAACATTATTATTTCGGCCGACAAAGACTTCGCCAAAGATCGATTCTCAAATCACACAACGACATTCGAACACTATCGATTAACTTAGCTCTCGATGAGTCATTAAAGAAACTGAATTGTATGAGAGGATATTTACACACACTTTATATGATCCTGTGTGTGAGCGTAATTTTTCCGCTGTTGAGTCAGCAGGTTTGAAGCACGCGGTTTTAAATATATAAATATAAATAAATATGTATCATTTATATATTACGTAATATATTATAGAGAGGGAGAGAGTGCAGGAATGCATTAATTCTGTAGGCCACTGAGTGCAGACACTATTGCTCTTTCAGTCGCCACTGGTCGCAAGTGGCGTTGATAGCAATTGGCGTTGTCCAAATAACTGCCCTACACTTTTAAAAGTAATATACAGATGCAGTAGACACTGGTGTAGCCCGAACGGTCATGTGCACCAACTGTGTAGTAATAAAGCACAGTTACTGGGACATGAGAAGATTCCGGAAAAGTAGATGGCGTTCGAAAGCTGGACAGCCACAGTCTTTGAAGCAGGTAGCTGAATTTTTCACGACATCACACCGATGAGTCATCGGGTTGTTGACCGATGAGTCATCGGGTTGTTGACCGATGAGTCATCGGATTGTTAATTTTAATTATTATTTTCATTTAAAATTATTATAATTATTATTTTCATTATAATAATAATAATTTTTTATTATTATTATTGTCTAATTTAATTGAAAAATTTAATTTAAAATATCAATATGACATCGGAAGTTGAGAGCTAAGGTGGGTTAGTTTATTCGGAGGATTTTGTTAGGTTATGGTTGAGTTCCTCTAAATACAGCCCTTTGAGTAACCTTGTGAACCTCGTGCATCTTATTTGATCCATACAGGTATAATTCGCGCAATTCATATAACTTTCATGAAATGTAAAGCCCCACAGTCAAACAGCTTAAGTGACATCTTTTGGATCGTGTTATATGTGTGATACATGAATAACAGCTTACAATAGCCAAAATATATTAACTGAATTTAAGAGGCAACATTTCAGCGTTTCAGTAATTTTAGCAGCCGATTCTGATTGCATTTGTGATTTGTTTTGTTCTGTTTGGACCGCTAACTCTAACGGATTGGGATTCTGGACTTCGATTTAAACTGGAAGCGACCATCGATTTATATCTCGTGCATTATAATAGCGTTGAACTAGAAATGCTTTGATTGCTGTAGCTCCTGTGTTTAACAACCAGTCGATATCATTCATGCAGTGCATTTCATCAGCTTTACCTACTCTTCGCACAGTCTTCTAGCGAGGATTTCTTGGCGATTTCTGAACTGGTGTTTAGCAAATTGATTTTCCAGAGACCATCGAATGATAAATTGTACACTCGAGACACAAACTGCAGTTGATTACATTCGGGAAAAATTAGATTATGAGTCGGGAGCACAGTCAGTCTCTTGATAAATGTGTTGTTAACATACCTTGGCTTTTACACACATCTACGCACAAATACAGATACACACACGCATAAAAACACGCATATAGTGTGTGTAAACGCCTACATGCATGTATAATATATACGCAGAAGCCAAGTAAATTACCTTGCATATTTATTGTGTGTGTACAAATGTGTGAAAGCCAAGGTAATTTACTTGGTTCTGGCGGCGCACGGCAAATAGGTGTGAAGGAAAACGATTACGGCGATGATGCTGCTGCTGATGATGATGACGATGATGATAAAGCAGAAGAAGAAGAAGAAGAAGAAGAAGAAGAAGATGATGATGATGACAATGATGATGATGATAACGACGACGACAACGACGATGTTGATGATGATTAAGAAGAAGAAAATGAAGAAGTAGAAGTAAAAGTAGAAGAAGATGATGACGATGATGATATTTGTAGAATTGGTAACTCCAGGACGGTCAGATAAGTAAAGGCGGGAGGACGATACCAACAGGCAGTATTGGCCCACGGATTTAATGAACGAATTATATATATATATATATATATATAATTAGTTAGTTAGTTAGTTAGTTAGTAGCCATGTCTAGATATATAATAGTCATTGGGTCTTCTTCTTCTTTTAGTGCTCTGCCGTCAGGCAGGTCCACATGTCCAATGACGCCACTCTTCTCTGTTCATTGGGTGCATATAAATATTATTTATATATTATGTAATATATTATAGAGAGGGAGAGAGTCCAGGAATGTATTTATTCTGTATGCCAGTGAGTGCAAACATTGTTGCCCTTTCAGTCGCCACGGGTCGCTAGCTGCGTTGACAGTAATTGGCGTTGTCCAAATAACTAACACACAGTCTTAAAAGTAATGTCTAGAAGCAGCAGACACTGATGTAGCGCGAAGGATCATAGGCACAAACTGTCTAGTAACAAAGCACTGTAACTGTGGCCTATGACCAGATATTATTGTGGCCTTGAAGGCATTGGTCAAAACTTGCTGGCTGCAGGCTACAATAAATGTGCTTTGACACCAGACTTTCTAAGTCTGCTCTAACCACACTATTAACTGACCTCAGCAGACATTAATTTTATGTGTACATTCAGGACCTGAAAAGAATATAAAGTTGACAGATAATTACTGTTTACAAACTTCATAGTCATACATAAAGTAACATGGCAAGACCTCATATGCTCTTACCAGATAAAGTGTAACCGATCTTAATTGAGGCATTAGAACTTTAAGCCGGGTATCAAATCCTCTAAAATATTCAGCATGTATATTCTAGAATCGTATGAGAGAGAGAGACAGACAGACAGAGACAGATACAGAGACAGACAGAGACAGAGACAGAGACAGACAGAGACAGAGACAGAGACAGAGACAGACAGAGACAGAGACAGAGAGGGAGACAGAGACAGAGAGAGGGAGAGAAACATTAGAGTTGCTATCTTAATGTGACCCAGCCAACTGTTGCTGCGCGTGTTAAGTGGTTCCTTTGCTGTAAAACTAGATTTACTTCTATCGGTTCGGCCTGTATCAACTGTGTCATCATCGTCATCATCATAGTCGTCGGCTTCATCGCTATTATTATCATCCTTACTATTATCAGCACCACCATCACCACCATCACCACCATCACAACCACCACGATCATTATTATCACCAACCACCACCGCTAATCAACCACCACCACCATCATCATCACCAACCACCATCACTACTACTAAAACCACCACTATCATTATTATCACCAACAACCACCATCGCAACCACAACCGCCATGTCATTATTATCATCAACCACCACCACTATCACAGCCACGGCCACCACCATCCTCCTCCTCCTCTTCCTCTTCAACATTATCATCAAGAATAGCAGCAGCAGCAGCAGCAGCAGCAGCAGCAGCAGCAGCAGCAGCAGCAGCAGCAGCAGCAGCAGCAGCAGCAGCAGCAGCAGCAGCAGCAGCAGCAGCAGCAGCAGCAGCAGCAGCAGCAGCAGCAGCAGCAGCAGCAGCAGCAGCAGCAGCAGCAGCAGCAGCAGCAGCGGTGACAACTACTAACACAAGAGGCATCCTGTGCTTCAGTGGAGCGCATCCGTTTCCATACGACGCCCTTTAAATCATTTTGTTATTACTCGGTCGCTTCAATGCTAAGTAGGGGTCATAGTTCACCATAGCCACGGAAGTCATGGCATCGACATGCATCTTCCGTTTCAAGTGCCTCTCGCGACAGGATGCAGTCTGGAAGGGTCGGAAAACTTTCCTACTCACTGGGTCAAACCATTCCAATGCTGGCCTACAAATAAACGTTAAGCTGCTGTATTCCCTGCGGAACGAAGGGAGGCTCTCATTTCCAGTTCTTCGGCCCTTGAACCGGCAGTGGACGAATCCCAAGGTCCGGGACCCGGGGGCCAGTGCTTTGCAGGACTTGTCGTTACTTCCCCCTTACGCGGGTACCAAATTCTACCGCTTGACGAAATAGACAAGTGTGTGCGAACTACTTATCCATCAGGATCATTACACGGAGTCTGTTCAGCAGGTTTGAACCCATAGTCGTTGGAACATAGACCAATCGCGTTAAACACGGTATGAATTTCTACTTTACATGACTGACCGAGACAGAATTGAAGAACTCTGCGATGTATTCCGGGGTCTCACCGACTTTCCCATGAGGAAGATCTTTAATATAATCTTTTCCTAGACAGAGGCCAGTGCAGGGTGCATATAGTAACAATAACAATAATAACAATAACATTAATATTAATTATTATTATTTTTATGCCCGATGTACTTGTGATCCCTCGAGACTTATAAAAAAACTCTCCGGAGAAAAAAAACTGTTTATTAATAATAATAATAATAATAATAATAATACTAATAATAATAATAATAATAAGAGTGCTGGCAGACAACAACGCCATAACATGCTCAACGACATTATATGGAGAGCGCTTACCAGAGCGAACATCCCTGCTCAGAAAGAACGGTTGGGACTCACCAGGGAAGATGGCAAACGACCGGATGTGGTGACTCTTATCCCGTGGTCTCGCGGAAGGTGTCTTACATGGGATGTGACAGTTTCTGACACATTTGCAGCGTCACATCTAGGTTTTACTTCAACCGGACCAAGTGAAGCTGCAAACCAGGCAGTCTCAGCCAAAAGGCTAAAATATGCCACTATAGCCCAAACCCACTCTTTTGTGTCGGTCGCACTGGAGACCAGCGGCGCATGGAGTACGGAAGGATTGGATTTTGTGCGGGAGTTAGGACGAAGGATGACAATGGCAACCCACGATCCACTTGAGACCAGCTACCTGCTTCATAGACTCTCAGTGGCTGTCCAGCGTGGGAACGCCATCTGCTTCTCCGGAACTCTGCTATGAACATATAGGACGACGACGATGATGATGATGATGATGATGATGATGATGATGATCATAATAATAATAATAATAATAATAATAATAATAATAATAATAATAATAATAATAATAATAATAATAATAATAATAATAATAATAATAATAATAATAATAATAATGGGTATATGTACGATACTACAGGATATGTAAAAACTTTATTGACTATATTTAACAATTTTTAACATGAATTGATTTTATTAGTAGACCTATAAATGTGTAAATCTTGAAACACAGTAAATTCTACATGATACACAGTGCAATGCAGCCAGTCTTTCGGCAAACCGAATATGTGGCCTTTCCTGAGAAACCCCTCACAAATTCACGAAAGTTAATTTTAGAGAAACATCCTCAGACGACAAGCAGCCATAAAAATGGTTAAAATGAGTTCTGTGCAGCTCTATGGCAATCGATGCAAGACAACTCTGCCATTCGTTGCAGGGACAATTTGTCGCAAGGTCAAATCGTCGCAAGAAATTTTGTCGCATAACAATTTTATGGTAAGTCCATACATTTCCAACAACTCTACACTATTCGTGGGTCTTCTGATGGCACCACAATCCCTCATGCGCTCCTGCCGAACAAATCAGAAGTCACCTACGTAATGCAACACTTCTGGCTAACTTGCGCGAATTGGAACCGAAATTACATCCACGTTTTGTGATTAGTGATTAGGAAAAAGCAGCAATATCGTTTCGTCGAAATTCAAATCTAAAATGTATAGTTGTAACTTCCATTTTTGGCAACGTGTCTGGCGCAAAATGCATGAATACGGATAAGCTAGTTTGTGTAATGGCGATCCGGAATTCGCGATGCACCAACGGATTCTCGTCGCTTTAGCTTACGTTCTTAACGAAGAAAAACCAGAGCCTACGAAGAATTTTTAAATTTAGAACCCTTTCCTGAAGGGCAACCCCTATAAATGGCAATACTCTTCCATGAGCAAAAGGGGGTGGGCCATTGGAGAGGGGATAGACGCCCCTGTAGCCCATGGATAGTTATAGTGGCCGTCTATCTATAACTGTTATATATACAGTATATATATATACTTTCCTGTGTTGTTTCGGCAATTAAATGTGGACAAGAAGCATTCAATTACAATTCAGTAACTGCAAGATAATTTTGCGGATCGCTGAATGCTTGGTAAAGATAATTAATCACAACAGACTTTATATATTATTTAATGATTTTGCACAAAACAATGATTGATCACACTTCATGATTTAGTGCCAAATGTGCAAAGGCCGAATTAATTGGTATAAAGTTGGTTTAATCAACCGTGTCTTTCTTATTTACATCGAAGATATTTATCGTCGATTCGGACAGCCTTCAGCAGTGATTTATTGACAAAAGTTTGGCATAAGACGGATTGCAAAGCACTGTCTGCACACATCAACGTGCAGTGACCAACGCCGGTGATCGCAGCACTTAGGCCTATGTCGTTGATATTGGTTTGTTAGCACAGTTCTTATTACTATCGTTAGTTTAAAAAATCCTCGTCGGATTGCATTGTGATCCAGAGGGTAAGATATAAACTATCTTAAGCGATGTTTTATCATGCAGTTGCTGGCATCTCTAGAGCGATTGCGTGGCTGGCGTCGTCGATTTCGATTCAGTTAAAGAGGATCGATGCCAGCGTAATGTCTGTAGACGCATATAGAATAAGCAGGATCTTGATCGATGGCTCATTTCTGTCGAAATCATTAGAGAAATCAATCAGTGTCCGTGTTGTCACGCACATGGACGATTATTAATCCCAGATACGAATAAAATTGCTGCCAATAGAACCCGTTGCATTAAGCTCTAGCGAAGATGACGATCGTCTCTGTGGAGACATGTAGGCTTCGCGTGCATTTACAGTATAATGTTCAATGAGGCATTCAGATCGAACTTCAGTAAATCACGTCTTTACACTATTAGGGCTATCGCATCTCCTTGCAACCAACTGTGCATGGTGTCATAATTGTCTGATTTAGTGTTATTGGTGTTAAAAGTCGGTTATCGGTCTCCTTGAAATGTATGAATCTACAAGAAAGCATATGCTCCAAATAATTTACTGGGGCCTGCAATATTTCAAGTGTGAGCGATCGTTGCTCAATAACTTAAAGTTTCGTGTAGAAGAAATCAAGTATGTAGTAATTATTAGGTCTATTCAGTAATCTGGCATTCACTGTAATGGAATTAGTTATGCATTAATTAGTATTCAGTTACCTGGCAAGTTGTGTAATCTTTCGATGTTACTTGGCGCTCAAACTACTGGCCAATAAAAATAAAATAATTTAAAATTATTGCAGTAACTTATGAAATTATGAAACTTAAAAAAGAACCCCTTCGACGAAATTCATAATCTTCTAAATTATAAGCGAATGTCATGAAATTACTGGTTTGTTTCTATTTTCTGCATAAAATATTTGTTTTGGGGCTGAAACTAATTGCGATCAAAGGCTCAGGTCACATCAGCCATGACTTCTGCATCTAAGTTTTAAAAAACTAGTGCAAAGACAGATGCGTTAGAGTGGATCAAGAGGCCCATCCATCCATGCCTCTCCCAAGTGGCGGATTTAGCTATAGGCGGGGGGCGGTTCGCCTCTGTGCCCCTCTTGGTTATATGCCGGCCCCCATCAGACAAGACCCGTGCATGGTGGACTACTAGAATGTGATGCCCGTCTGGAAATGCTCTCGCCCGCCCCATGCAAGCAATCCTGGAGCCGCCACTGCTCTCCCCGTAAACTCAGATAGGAAGGACCATGGTAGGCGTGACCCTGGATCAACCCCTACAATGTGACTATGTGAAATTGCATTGTCTACAGTCCCTAAACCTATTAAATATCTGCAGTGTTTAAAGTTGTTTTCCCAGAACCTTTACGAACAAGGAGATGACAGTGAAGGTATTTCCGGACTGGGAACCTCAGCGCTCGTCCTTTGTGGCTTTGGTGAACTATGACCCCTACTTAGCCTTAAAGCGACCTTTGTGTTCTACTGGACGAGAATTTAATTTTCATAGGTCAAGCTTCAATCATTTGGTCAGATCAGAATCTATTCTGCCAGCCGGGTTACTTTCTTCAGAATAAGGAATGAACTGAAAACCGCATTTCATGGCTCTGGTTGTAGACTTCTTGACCGTGGTTCATTGGCAGGTAGTTTAAGTCACAGAGTAAGGCGTCCGGTGTTACCATGGCTACATCGCATTCAACTCTGAAGACTAAGAGCATTATAAGTTACCAATATTTGCGTATTGGCACCCCAGCCCTCTCTAGATCTGCCCATGTATACCGAGTTTAAGAAGACGAAGACGCTAACACTTGGCGCCCATGGCTGTCTGCCGGTTTTAGCATAGGCTTCTTCACTTCTTCAAATAATCGAAGAAATTATCTAATGACTGCGGCACACTAATAGAATTCAGCAGACCGTATCCGCCAGTATTTGTAGCATTTGAACTGGATGAATGAGCATTCTGATTGAACGCGAATAGGAATCATTTTCGCACATCGATCTGTTCTGCTTGCGTATAAAGCCTACCTGTATGGATTGGAGAAGGAGGCCAAGCCTAAACATAGTCACAAATACTCTGAACGCCTATCTATTTGGAGGCATACATCTGGCTGATTAAGAGCATCTAAGGTGTTCTTGACAGTTAAAAGTCGGCGAAATGGTGCTATTACTATCATTGTTACAACTATTGTTACTGGTCATTAAAAGTGGACATGCGAAATCCAAGCATAATGAGCTCTACTTCGTCGTTAAAGAGGAATCTCCGAAATCAACCAAAATCGGAGATATAGTAACTGCGTTCGGAATGGCAGACAGGTACGACGCAGCGATTCTTCGGACGTTTCGGTTCAAGTTCCTTAACCATCCACTGTGCGATATCGTCATCGAAGAATCGTCTGGAATATTGAAAACGAACGGGCGGATCGACCGCGAGGCATTGTGCAGGAATGACGAACCGTGCTTCGTCCGTTTAGATGTTGCGGTTCAGCCAATGCAGTTCTTTCAGATAATCAAGGTCGTCGTTGAGATACTCGACGTGAACGACAACAGACCACAGTTCGAGACTGATCGCAAGACTTACGAAATCTCGGAATCTGCTCAAGTGGGAACGAGTTTCTCAATTCCTTCTGCAGTTGATCATGATTCTGCAATGTTTTCCATTGCGAAATACTCGGTGCAATTTTCCGATGCACTGCCTTATTTTGAGCTCAGAGTTAGCAGAAAGCGCGATAGTACCACGGAATTGAAATTGGTCTGTATACATGTGTTGGCCTTATGCATGTTTCTGTGTATGTATCTTGACATTTGTATAGCGTCTTTGTTGCTATTCAGATTGGGTGTATGTGCGACATATCTGCGACAAATTCATTAACTTAATTAACATTAGTATAGTTTAGTTTTCTATTAAACTTCATAGTTTCTCCAGGTTTCCAAGATGCCACTCAACCGAAACTATATGTAACTTTTTTTTACAAAAGGTCTAAATTTATTTCTGCCATCGGCAAATCTATTTATATTTTATCTGTGCATGTAACATAGTCTCGATCGACTATTAACATCCACCGGATTTGATATATCTAGCTAGCATTGTCCTTCTCGAAGCTTTCTCAGTCAACTCAGTCGTCTGGTCGCTCTTCCTCTCACCTTATGCATGTATGCATGTATGTATATAAAAACTTATATAGCGCATTTTAAGAACCTCATAAAGGCGCCGTGTCCTGTGGATCCTTCAGGTTAGACAAAAGGATACTCTCCATCGTCATAGTGACACGATTCCGCTTTTATTTCCCTACCTTAATTCGTTCTTAGTCAGAACTTCACCCGTATTTTATTAGATAACTCTAAATAAGCTATAACTATAGTTTTCTTGACTTAAGATGATGAATAACGAAACTAATAAGCAACGCCAACCATCTGGCGCTTGCAAATATATGTACCGACACAAGTTGAGCGGTTAAAAGGAAGTCTTGTTGTTGGATTTCCTTGGTCGTAGGCCTATTTGGGCTTCATATAAAAGATTCAAGGACTACGTTTCTGATGAGTTTCTATAGTGGTGTGTTAATACGTGTGTTAACTTTACCTTTAACGTGCCTTTACCTTTAACGTGCATTTACCTTTAACGTACTTTTAGCTTTAATGTACCTTTACCTTTAACGTACCTTTACCTTTACTGTACATAGTTACATATAGTTACAGTTATAGATTTTCCTCAGATTATAGATTGTCCTTAGGTTGAATCGGCAGAAGCGCATACACAAACACAACCAAACAATACGACAGCTTTTGACTTCTCATTTCGTGTTGGTACTCGTTTTCTGATATTTGTTGAATTTGATCGAGGAGTTGGACGGAGATAATTTTGTACCTTTGTTATTAATTTCTGTATTTATCGATTATTTGTATAAATTTAATCAAGGTGTTGGACCGAGATAATTTTGTGCTTTTGTTATTAATTTCTGTAGGCCTATTAATCAAGCGCCGCTATTTAATGACAAAGCATCAATCAATGGCGCTGAGCAGTTGTGAGTGAAGGACTAGCTCAAGGTTCCTATACAGTAACCCTTTAAGGGGAGGCTCGAACCCTCACTTTCCGCGTTGTATGGCAAGTGCTCAAACCAGTCGGCTATTGTTTGAAAGTTATGATCGATATTAAGCTTTGTTCAAGGAGTTGGACCGAAATAATTTTATGTCTAGGTATGATGTCTGATTTTAGGTTTTGATCAAAGAGTTAGACCGTGAAATGCAGGATGCTCATTTTTTAAAGATCGTGGCAATTGACGGAGGGATTCCAGCTCGATCGGGTTTCATTGAAATTATGATTTCCGTACTGGATGCTGACGATAACCTTCCTGTATTTGAAAAGAGTACGTACGAGATCAGCATTCGAGAAAACATTGCACCACGAACAATTCTGCAAGTCAAAGCCGTTGATCTGGACAGCGGACTAAATGCTGAAATACGTTACTTTTTCACGCATAGTACGGCCACTACGCGCGGTGATATTTTTTCGGTGAACAATGCAACCGGTGATGTATCAGTAACCGGAGAAGTGGACTTTGAGACAAGTCCTGAGTTTAGGTTGATAGTCTGCGCACAGAACCCAGGACAAGCCGCGATGTCTTCCGAAGCGATGATCATCATAAAAGTCGAAGACGAGAACGATAACTACCCTACATTAACTATAAACGCTCTGTCTGCTTCGGCCACTGCAGTTACCAACGTTCCAGAAGACGTGGACGTCGGTACTTTTCTTGCTCACGTCGTTGTCACCGATCCAGACGCCGGACTTAACGGAGTTTGCAACTGCACCCTAAACGTCGACTCATTTCGACTTCTGGAAATGTTCCAGATGGAGTATCAGATCGTAACTGCAACCCTGCTCGACAGAGAGAAAACTGCGAGTTACGCGATTGAGATCGTCTGCCTAGACAGCGGACAACCACGACTGCTGTCTAAAACGACCCTGCAAGTAGTCATAACTGACGTCAACGATAACACTCCGCATTTTCAATCGCCGTCCTTTGTAGCAAACGTTTTAGAAAACAACTACATAGGGACTTCTGTTGTGTCTGTTGGCGCCACTGATGAAGATAGTGGAGTCAATTCTCATTTAACTTACGTAATAGAATTCAGTGACCACAGCCGTTATTTCGACATAGATTCAGAAGTGGGATTGATTACGGCAAAGTATTCATTCGATCATGAAAGGTTTTCTCAACTTATTTTTACTGTATTGGCAATAGATCACGGAGCACCGCCTAGAACAGGTGAGTTGTTGCTTATTGGAGCCTTGTATGTTACATTGTGTAAGCCTGTTTATTGAGAGACATTTTACTTCAGATGTTGTAGGTCATTATGCAGTTCACCAATTAATATTTTAAAATTCTGCCTCTTCATGAATGCCAAAAGTCCCCAACTGATGCCTCACAATGATTTCTTCTTTAACCATGCACCACCCAAATTCCGACAACAAATACTCAAAGCGCTAAACACGCTAAAAATCAAAAGTCTTGTCTTCGTCAGAAACTGAGAAGCCTCCAGTCATTGAGAAAAATCTCATGTCTTTTAACAAACCTATGCGGCATCGCATATGGTTCAACCAACGACTCATGCATAACTACTTACTTGGCTGATTGTACTCCTACCTCAGGAAGCTGGACATATTTATATTATCTGTAATCGAGATCACGCCAATGCTGTGCGAACTTCCTCTACACAACATAGAACCTTGATAGGTCGGGCCAACAATAGTAGGCTCTAGAGTAAGAGCAGTGGAGTGAGACTCTCAACCAATCAATCAGCTTACCTGTCATCATCCTTACAGCACTACCGGCCATTCAGATCTCTTCGATCAGCTACACAAAACCTTCTGTCTTTCCCTGACATCAGAGGATATCGGTCTGAACTCTCACGACGTGGATTCAGCGAATTGCTGAATCCACGTGTGTGTGTGTGTGTGTGTGTGTGTGTGTGTACCCAACAAGAAATGCACAAAGCGCCTGCAGAGAACTTCTCGAAGGTGCTCTTAGCTAGCCCAACTAATGAAAGTCTTATATAGGAGTTTACCACCATCTCACTCCAAAAGAAACGATCACTAACACCACCACTACTGTATAATTATTGCAGACGACACGGTAGCCCCTGCAGATCTGGTAGTGATGGTAGTATTATAATAGTAGTAGCAGTAGCGACAGCAGCAGCAGTAGTAGTATTAATAGCATCATACTACTATATTATAATTACTACAACTACTACTGCTACTACTACCACTACCACCACTACCACAGCACCAACAACTTCTACAACTACTATTATTGTTAAGCAGACAAATATAGCGCGCACAATTAAAATACAGCCTCAAAGGCGCGTGGTGTTGGAAGGCATCTATGTCCAAACATGGATACATACTGAATGACATTCTGTTGTAATGACAGGAAGTGCGATAGTTGCTGTCAATGTCCAAGACGTAAACGATGAGAAGCCGCGTTTTCTGTCGTCAGCCTATTCACTGGGTTTGGAAGAAAATCGTCCCGCAGGCTACGAAGTCGGAATTCTGAGTGCCACCGATGCAGACGAATTTCCATTCAATTCGTTTTCTTTCTCTCTAATTCCAACCGGAAGTTTATCCGATGCTTTCGTCATCGATGCGAGGAGCGGCCGAATAACTACTAGTCGACCGCTGGACCGTGAACAGCAAGAATTTTTCCATCTGACTGCTTTGGTCACAGATAACAACGCACAAAGTCTGAGCAACACGGCTAGCGTAACAGTGTATGTTATGGATGTAAACGATAATCAACCAAGCTTCTTCGTATCTGGAGTTAAAAATATCACAAATGTTGCTACCAGAATATCGAATCAGGCAAGAATTGGCACAGTCATTATGCAGGTTAGTTGTTTTAATTAGTTATCTAGATAATATAGCGCCTGTTAAGTAGGTCTACTTCACAAAAACGCTGCCTATATGCTAGCAAAAACTGTTTAAGTTTATTAATAAAAAAGTTAATCAATCGTAACCGTAAGCTCGAGACTTCTAGAGCCCCTAACGAAAGGTAGGGCCTAAGCCGCAAGAACCAGTTTATTCTGTCTGTATTGGCGACCTGGAACCGAACCTGACCTTATCTGCCTTCCGATTCTGTATTGAAAAAACGCTTGTAGAACGCTGGTTCCCGGGAATAAAGCATAAAATGGAAAACCCCGATAGCGCTCTTCATCAAACTGTTGGCACTGTGAACGAACACGCTTACAGTATCCACTTCTGTTTTGTCTCTATCCAGGTGAGTGCAGTGGACGACGATGCAGGTGAAAACGGACAGATAGTCTATCGTGCAGACGGAGGCGCCAAAGATCTGTTTTCCATTCATCCGTTCTTCGGAACTATAATCCTGTCGACGGATCTGGCAAAGGTCTCTGAAAACTCCACATTTGCGCTAGTGATCACTGCAACGGACAGAGGCAGCCCAACACTCTCCTGCCAAATGACTCTCACGGTATTCGTAGACATGGAACGAGGGCATCAAAAAGAACCGAAGACCGTTGAGCAACCGTACAACAAGAAACGTGTAATTCTTTCATTGTCGGCTCTAGTATTTGCGCTTGTCGTTATATTTATGGGAGTATTGATCTGTTTTTGCAATATGAAAAGAAAGCATAGGTCAAAGAATTTAGAAGCAGTGAAAGCAACAAGAATATACAACGGTGCAAGGAAACAAGAGAACGGGGTTTTGAACGATCCGTCATCGACTACGTATTCCGGGATGTATTTTGGATGCAACCAGATCGAAACTCTCTACGAATCCACAAAAACTGCAACGAACGTATCAGCTGCAGACAATCGTCGACAGAGTCAGTCAAAAGGTCACTCCCCACTGACGACAGAAATTGAAATATTTGAATCGGTTCGGTTAAAGTTGTAAAGTGGCTGTCGCAGGAATTGATGGTTCTTGAGAAAGACACGAATTACGTCTAATCGGATTCAAGAAAAATGTATCAAGTAAATGAACCAATTCGTGTAAACTGGACATCAGATGCTGAAAATTTCAAAGGCGGTAATATGGGATGTGCATCAGCTATGGAAGAATTTTAAAGTTCTTTATTAATAGGACATGGAAAAACGAGCAACTATTACAGGACACAATCCTTAAGATGCATGAGATGATGATAGATATTAAGGCAAGGTAGCTTATTGGAGAGAGTGCTCGGCTTGTAACGCGAAAAGTAGGCCTACGGGTTCGAAACTCCCCCGAAAGGGTTACTGTGTAGGACCTTTGAGCAAGTCCTTCACTCACAATTCCTCGGCGCCATAGATGGTTGCTAAGTCATTAGATAGTGGGGCCTAATAAATGCAGGAATAATAATAATAAAACCTCGCATACTTCAGAATGTCTTGAGAATAAACAACGCGAGAAACGAATACGCTGGAACCAAGCTGGTCAGAAAGAATTGCACTGGTCTTAAAGTAGGTCTACTTGGAAAGGACAAATCTCTGAAGTGTAATAAGCTGTCTTGTTTAGAAATTTTTACGTTAAACCATTAATTGTAGACTTGAATTGTTTAGCCATAAGGTAAGATATTATATGTAGGCTGTGCAGTTCTCAGATCTCCATCTGAAACCAAGCTTTGGATCTCGACCTGGAACCGACTCTTGGCTCTCGACCTTGGAACCAAGCCTTAGATCTCGACCTTGGAACCAAGCCTTAGATCTCGACTTGGAACCGAATCTGACTTTATCTGCCTACCGATTTTGTTTTGAAAGAGCACCTAGGAATAAGCTGGTTCCCGTGACTTAGCCTAACTTTCAGCGCTGAAGAAATCAGAAGATCGAATATGCAAGATTGAAGGAAAAAGATGTTAGTGATTTCCAAGATTACATTTGACAGAGAAAATAAACCATCACTGGAATAGGATTAAGTAGGACCTATGCTAAGTGCATTGAATTTCACACTGAAGATAGGCCTAACTGATGAATACGAGACTCGTTCGCATCCATTTCTGCAATAAAGATGGCGTTAAGGACCTGTGAGTACGAAGGTTAGCGACGATTTCCACTATTCCAAATATCACTTGAACACAATAGCGTTGATCTCTTTGACGATTTGAAATTTTTATGTATGCAGCCTACTCAGCTTGAAAACCTAATTCTCTAATAACTCACACTTGCTTACACTGTTAATTGTTTGCATCGAAATGCTGCCAGTGGACTCGGACTCCTATCAGGCAACTAGTAGGCCTACCGAGCCTTCCCAAGACAGCTAGGCCTACGTTCATTGTACTCATAGCTCTTGGAAACTGTGGCCATCCAAGGGCACAGTTTGGGTCCAAAAAAACCTGATTGTCAGGCCGATATTTTGTCGTGGCTTGAGCCCACCACGGTAGGCCTACTTTCTAACTCAATGGGCATGCAGAAGAACGGCAAGGGATACATTATTAAATTATGTCCATCCGGGGGGGGGGGGGGGGGGGGTAACAGTTGGAAATGAATACACGTAACTTACTTTTCGGTCATAGTATCAACAAAACCAGTGCGGCCATAGGTAAATTGTATGTGGTCCTGCAGGGCCTATTGGCCCCTTTTTAGATCGCAGGGCTTCGTGGGGCCGCCGGACTCATCGTCTCAGATGAGGTCAAGCCGGGAAGACGACATGGTGCCACAGTGGACATGGTTGGTGATATTGGTCACGGGATGGTTTAGGAGCGGAAGCAGGACAGAATAGCTTGAAAAGTTCGCTTTTTACTCTTGAGTTAAAAGCTGCAGGAAAGAGGGCAAGCGAAGAGTGGTCACACTGACAGGCGATAAAGGGGATGCTCGAACTGGCGGAGATTTTTCGGATATTCGCTCCAAAGATTAAGGAGCACAGATTAAGGAGCGGCAGTGTGTAACAAATATACACCAAATAGACGCCAAAGTCTTCTATAATCCTACACTTTAGAACAGTATTGTTTGAGAGATTAGAAATTTGCTAAACAGATATCCAGATAGGCCTACTCACCCTAACAGCCACGTTCATTGGGCCCTCAATCGGCCCTTAGCCGACCACCAGTCGCCACCCGTGGCATATACCAGGTCCGCTGGGGGCCCAATGAACATGTCTGGCTTAAACTTGCTGCCGAAAGATAAAAAAGCAGACTAAGATTATGGCGAATGTAGGGTTCTGTACGCAACAGCCGGTTTTAGATCTCTGGTCTATAGTTTCATGAACCATTTAAAATGCGAAATTGAAATGCACCATGAACAACTGCCAAACTTAACAATTCAAGCAACTTTATTAGGAAGGATTTTCTAATAAATTTTGTTACAGAAACCAGGCTTATAAGCCACTAATCATTAGAATCGTGTAAAAATGGAAATCCACGGTAAGTTAATGAAACTGAGGGTCATTTGACAGATCTTAAACCGAAACACATCAAGAATGTTCAGTGTTACAACCTTTACGAAATTAAAAATGTCCTTACACATAAGTTGTTAAAATCATTAACAGATATCGGTTACGTATTATCTGTTGAGGACAAATCCTACTCATTATCGGTCATAGCGAAAATATAGTTTCATACACGAAGCGATAGATTTCCATAATTACAACTTGTAGCTTCTACTATTGCAATGTGCCATAGATTCCGACTAGAAATAAAAAAAATATCACGAACCTACAGGATAAATAATGAACTGTGAAGTAATTTTAAATTGATGCGCACAGCACTACAAACGGATCCGATCTGAAAGTCAAAGTAACGCATTTATGAATGACGTCGTGCATCTGATTTTGCTGGACGAACCATTTCCGCTGTGCAAATAATTTCCGTTAATTAGCAGGGTTACAAATGCAAGTGAAAGTGCGTTTTTGTGTGGAACAGAAGACTTTATGATGAAGATGATATGATCTGTGGGGCGTGATGTCTATAGTACATTTGTGTTGTAGTCCATTCAGAACCTCCTGAGCCAATCAGAGGTGCCAAGCGTGTCCTGGGTAATCGTCAGCGGCTCATCTGAATATGCTGCGTAGGTGCGATCTGTTGTCTCGGTGACACGTCTCTGGGTTCGGGAGGGTTCTGCGCTCTCTAACTGAGATTCTAGCATCCAGGAATCAATCTCCATTACAGGAGCAGACTCTACAAAAGCAGAAAAACATCAGCGCGGCATTACAGTCTGAAGAAAACATCAATACAAACTTCAGCACCCAGCAAACAATTTATAAGAAGCAATAAAAATCAAGAAATCAATTTTGAAATACAATTATTCTTAAAAGAAGTCACATTTAAGAAATGTGTACAGGTCCAGAAAAATATGCACATACATTTTATAACACCATCGCATCAGACCATATCAAGACTTGTGCACGACAGGAGTCATTAGATTAGACCATTCTGCACTATAGAAGTCATTAGATTAGACCAGAGTAGATTAGATTAAGTAGGTATCACATCTTGCTACATTACTTTCTACAAGGCATTAAGAATATATAAGCTTGCTCGACCAAACTATACATTACAACTTCATCATTTTCAAAAGACATAGGAAAGATCAACTATAATCATAAGTACACCAAAAACTATGCAGAATTTACCAAATATTCTTCTTGGTATGACTGGTTTTTCCATTTCAAGAGGTTCGCTGAAGCCGTAGGCTGTTTCTGCCAAGACTCTGAAGTAGTACATTTGATTCTCGGCTAGATCAGTGATGCAGTATGCTGTTACATCTGGTGGACACACCCCCGCCTGCGTCCAATGACTGCGTTCGGCCTCACGTTTTTCGATGATGTAACGTTCGATGGGATAACCTCCGTTGTCAAATGGTGGAGACCAGTGAATGGCCAACATGTTACGTGTCACACGAATAACTCGTATTGGCCCATCAGGTCTTGCAGGGGGACCTACGTGACATTCACAAATAGGAAACAAAAGAATATAAATATCTTTATAAACTTGACACCATAAGTATGCTGTTTACTATTGTAAATTGCTACAGCAATCACAGATTTATATTTGGTTCTACTACCTGAGAGATAAAATATGGTCAGCTCTACCTTTCTTACCTGTTGCTTCCAAGATACAGGTCATTTGGTTTGCTACTCATCAAAGTTTTACCAAGTAGCTGTAAAACAGAGCTTGCCTGATAGTTTTCAGATATCAATTTGCAAATGATTTCTAAGGCTAATTAATTTTTTTATCCTTAAAAACTTATTCTAGATGTGGTAATATAATACTTTTACAATTACCAGCTTACCTAATTCGCCTCGAGGTATCACCTGTTCCCTCAGGGTGACAGGTGGTCCAGATCCCATTTCATTTTCGGCGTAAACTCGGAAAAGGTAAGATGTTCCTTCTTTAAGTCCTTCAATGCAAGCAACAAGGATCTCACTCGAGTCCACTTTCTTCACTCTAACCCATGCGTCCGGTTTTCCGGCCTCACGGCATTCGATGACGTAACTGAAGATTCTGGACCCACCATCACGCTCTGGTGAAAGCCATGACAAAGTCACACTGTCCTCTGTCACGCCAACGATTTCGAGTAAGATTGGAGCCGATGGCTTCACTGCAAATTTTGAAATCACATTAGCAAAGAAGTTCAAAGCAATTCATCAATTTCAGTTTCAGTTATGGAATTCTGTTAGCTACTTTCCAGTTGAAGAAAGAACTACAAGTTAAAAGTTTACTGCAAAGTTGGACAAGCAGAGGTACAAACATAACTATTGCTGGCCTATTCTGTGCAGGGCATTACCTTAGTTAGGCAAAATGTCCCTTCTGGGTAAATTCTCAATTGCTCATTGTTTCTCCCTCCCACTCCTCCATCTAACTGTACTACTTGGACCCCTAAGTGACTGCACTAAATGAACCGGGATCACGCTAGACGTGTCTCAGCCTTTTATATGCATTAATAATTATAGGACTGGGATTATAAAATTATAGGACGGGGAGGACAAATTTAAAAATTGAATAAATTTAATGAATAAATTTCTAGATGAAGAAACTGACAGAAAAAGCATCAGTTGGTGAGGCGACTTACAGATGATAGGCTTTGGAATGACGGAAGTTGTCAGGGTACAGGCAGGACCGGCTCCATCTGGGTTTTCTGCCCTCACCCTAAAGCTATATTCGTAGCCCTGAATCAAGTTGGTCAGAGTCCAAGAATTACGCATTGGATCAGTATAGGCAGCCACGTGCCATCTGGATGACTTGCCGTCCTGTTGTTCTATGATATATCCAGACAATGGTACCCCACCAGTGTCCTTTGGAGCATCCCATTTTAGAGTTACTGAGTCACGGGACACGTATTCGACTCTGAGGTTGCCTGGAGCAGCTGGCAAGCCTAGACATCAAAGAACATTATCCCAGACTGATATAAATATCAAAACAGATATAAATAACATCATATTTGCTGAACTGTAAATAAATTCTTGTTCCTGAATTAATGGATACATAGAAAAATGAAGGATTTCTATCCCTTTGAACAATTTAAACTTCATCATCATCTTGAATTTCCACAAATTATTGCTAGTAAATTCTCTAAACATAGCATTACTCATATCAATGCTTTAGTCATCAACATAATTTTTCACTGACACTGTTCTGAGGTTCTGTGAGAAAGAAAGCTGACAAAAGCAAATAAGGAAAGGGCCCTAGTTTAACACATCCTTCGTCCATTATTTCGAAAATCAAATACCAACAAAAACAAATTTGGAAGCAGGTTTAATGCTCTATAATTAAGGCAAGGCAACAATATCCACTAAAACTGCCAGCCGGTTTCAAACAAAAATAGTTGGATCTGGAAATGTTTTAGCACTGGGCTGTGTTGTACTTCATCATTATGAAGTCAACTTATTACGACTTCAGAGTCATAATAGTGGAGGAGACTTACTTTTTGGTTTCATTGGTCGAACCGGTTCAATGAATTCTCGATAGAAGCCAACACCTTCTTCATTTTCAGCTGCCACTCTGAAGTAGTAGGATAAGCTTGGAACCAGGTTCTGTATCTGATAGACTGTTGTTCGGGAACTGACGCTCGACACGGGCAGCCAGAACTGACTCTGTGTCTCACGTTTCTCGATGACATACCTTGTGATTGGTCTTCCACCATCTGTACTTGGTGGACTCCACTCGATTGTAATGGAGTCTTCGGATATTCCAATCAGGCGGACTGATACTGGTGCGCCAGGTATTGCTAATAAAGAAACATACCCTTTGTAACATCTTGAGGCAAATTGAATGCTTTCATGTATATAGTTTTGTAAGGTCAGGTAAAGTATGTATGTATGCAAGGTAGGGAAAGGCACCTTTTTAGAACTGTGTAGAACTAGGTAGGCAAATCGCATGTTTTTAGAACTGCTAGAGAGTCACGCCGCAGTGCCTTTGTGAGGTTCTTAAAATGCACTATACATGTATTTAAGTCTTTGGATACATAAGGTAAGGTATATACGTGTGTGCTGGGATGCAACTACATTATATAGCTCCTTTTAAGAACTTCTCAAATGTGATAACTAAAGTAATCCTAAGACTAATTGCCTATTCATTAAGTGCCTCCATTACTTTAGGCTTCAGAAGTGTGGCCCTGGCAGTTTGAAGGATCTTCTGACTTAGGCATACACATGAAATAATGCTCAAGATATTGTTAATTTCTCAGTTAAATTCTTTTAAACTCAAAAGCAGTTCACTTACTATAGGGTGACTTTGCCTCAAAAGCATTCCTGCTTTCCAGTGGCTGACTCCTTCCATGAACATTTTCGGCAATCACCCGGAACAAGTATTCATGACCTTCCAACAAATGTGTCACAGAAAACTCATGGACGTATGGTTTAACTTTGTCGACACGCGTCCAGCTTCCAATACCGAGCGTCACGTCTTGCTTTTCTATGATGTAAGCCGTGATTGGGGAGTCTCCATCTACGTATGGTGGTTGCCAAGCAACCTTCATTGAATTCTTTTGCACCTCACTTACAACAAGTGGACCGCGAGGGGCAGATGGAACTTCTGTAAAAAAAACACAAGGAAACGGTCATAAAAAGAAACAATGACTTAATTTCAATAAACAATTAGCAGGTAAATAACTCATAGTAACACATCTTCATAACTGAAGGCAAATGTTGGTCTATTCGATTAGCTTGCTGGGTCTGTGATCAATAGACTGCAGGTTTATGTCTGCTGAGTGAATTCTGTGTAACGACCCTGGACAAGTAGTTTGCGTGCATTTGTATCTGTCATCAAGTGGAATAATAACTTGGTAGCAGCATAAGCTAGGAAGTGAAAAGCTAGTCCAGCAATGTGCTGGCCCAATGTCCAGGACCTTGGGTTTCATCCATTGCCGGCTCAAGGGCCTAAGAAAAGGCAATGTGCTCCTCCCCTACATTCCACTGTGGGACAAGGAAGCTTTACTTATAAATTTTATTGCTTGGTAAGAAACCATAGCAACAAAACTGTGCAGCAATTTCAACCACTGTCATGTATAATGCATGCTGCATGCATACTGAAAAGGTCTTGAACAAATAATTATTATATGTATGCATGTGTTAGCAGATTTATGTGCCAGTTAGTTCCTTATAAGAACTTAACACAAGGCTATCTACGGCTATCTTCTTCGCCTCAGATTCAGTGTATTGACATTGCGCAAGTTACAAGTGCTTTAAATAAATAAATAAGTTTAACTCCTTACAAAATCTCAAACTCTTTTGGATTATTTTTCATTATAGTACTGAGCAGAAGCAATGAAAATGATAAATGATTTTCACGACAGGAGAATAAAGGCAACAGAATGAAGATATCAGTTACCCATAAGTGAAGGAGAGAAATTTGTTGAAAGTACTAGACTGTACCATAAAATTCTCAAACTCTTGGTAATACATAACTCAATAACAATAACATGCAGCTGGCATGTCAAGCTGCTTTTGACTTTAAGTGAAACATCAGACAGGCTAGATGATTAAGCTGAACATCCAAAATATTTTAAATTAAATATACACTAAAATTAAATATGTATTAGAGTTTTGTAAAATCCCCAGACGCTTAATATCTTTACTGACCTGCGTATTTGACAGGCTTCATGGCCATGTCTATCTCTAGCGGCTCGCTCTCTCCCAATTCGTTCACGGCAAAAATCCTAAACAGATAATCATGATTCTCTTGTAGGCCACGGATGGTTGCATTTCTGGCATAACAGTCTACAGTTGATGCTCGCTGCCAATACATTGAATCCAGTTCCTTGTATTCAATCACATAGGATGTTACTCGAATGCCTCCGTCGTCATAGGGCGCATTCCATTCGAGTGCCACTGAGTCAGTAGTCACCTTGCGTACCCTCAGCCTACCAGACGGTGGTGAAGGCTTACCTGTACATGCAAAATGAAAGAATCAAGTTGAATGAGGTAAAATTTATCACTTTAAGATATAAAGATAAGCTCTTGAGGGCTTTTTTGTGCACCTGCAAAACATACCAACCCTAAAATGAGTGGTAATTCTCTTAATTAAAAACAGCATCCGTACATATTCTTAATTAGCAAAATTATGAAAATTAACAATAAATACTGAACATTATCATTAAACAATTATTTTAGACTTTGACTTGTTACTGTTAAATAGTATATACCTTTACAGATAGCAGAATAATTTTGGGCTCAAAATGACAGTAATATCTGGTGTAATATCAGAATTCAAGTCAAAATTAAGTAAATTGTAACGTGTTAACAGAACGCTGGAGTGCACAAAGCAATACTTTAAGACAAGGAATATGGCTAATTTTTTACATCCAACCGCAATCCTGGCTTGCAAGCAAACAGGCTAATTCAATGCACATAATCTCCTCAAAGTCTTATAACTCTAATCTAATACCAAGATGTGTAAAAATCATTAATACAAGACTTACCGGTTGGCCTACGTGGAATCACAGGTTGCTCAAGAATTAAAGGAATGCCTATGCCTTCGATATTTTCTGCAAAAACTCGGAACATGTACTCCGTGCTTTCCATGAGATTTGTCACAGTGTACGATGTTGTATGAGGTTTAACTCGAGCGACGCGGAACCAAGTCGGTGAAGTTTTCTCTTTGCGCTCAATAACGTATGCACTGACTGCAGCGCCACCATCTGACAGTGGTGGTAACCAGGATAATGTGACACTGTTCTTGGTAACATCAGTGATGTCCAGAGGTCCCATGGGTATTGCTGGTTTTTCTGTAGGAAACAAAATTAAAGAATGGATTAAATTTCTATTATACGATTACATTGAAAAATCAACAAATCTTAAAGGCAGTAAATACATAAATATCACAATCACTGTATATGCTACAATACCTTCTAAACTCTGCCATACATACAAATAAATGACAAGCAAGGATAAAGGTGCTTTGTTAGACATATTCTAACTACAATTATACACTTCATATTCTACCTACAAAACCTACATAAAGCCAGCTGACCATAATCTTCAGGGCAATTAAATAGCAATTTCATAATGCACTAATCTAATCTAATCTAATGACTTCTACAGCTCTGCTATCACAATGCTCAAGGCATAACTGATGCTCGTTTCAAGTGAAATCATACTCAAAATCATAATCCATTTGAGAAGCCAAATGGAATTCCTCTAGGTCACAGCATAACATAACATAGGTCACAGCATAACATAACATAGGTCAGAGCATAACATAACATAGGTCAGAGCATAAAGCATAACAATAAGCACCACAATCACAATGCTGATTTAAGTAAGAAACTGCTCTAATCAGTTTCAAAATCTACGAAAAATTAATTGCTTCTACTGACCATAAAGCATTTTTGGGATGAAAGATCTGTCGAGGGTGAGAGGCTGTGAAGCTCCCATTCCGTTTTCAGCAATGATGCGGAAGTAGTAGTCTGTTCCAGACCTGAGACCTCTAACGATGTACGATGATTCACTGGCATCAACATTTCCAACCACCTCCCAGTTCGTTCGCATTGCTTCGCGCTTCTCTATGCGGTAACTCGAGATAGATCCATCTCCTTCAGGATGCATCCAGGAAAGACTCACGGAATCATGGCTGAATGCGTTGATGGTAAGTGGACCAACAGGAGCAATCGGTTTGCTGACTGCCTTCCTTGGTGTCACTTGCCTGGCCGTTTCGATCATGTCACCTTTACCAACTTTATTGATGGCATACACTGCAAAGTAATATGCACTGCCCTCCTTCAGTCTGCTGACAGTGAACGACGTTGTACTGCTGCCAACTCTGCCAACTTCCTCCCACATGTCAACCGGAGGTTGCTTCTTGAGGATGACGTACTTTGTTATTTCTGAGCCACCGTCACTGTATGGTGGATACCACTGAAGTGTCACACTGTCATTGGTAACACGTACCAGTTTCAGCATGTTTGGAGCCGATGGCGGTTGGGTGGCCTTTGGCAAAGCAATAAAGTCTGATATAAGTGGCAGGCTTTCGCCCTCCTGGTTTTTCGCAATGATTCGGACCACATATTCGGCACCTTCCTGAAGGTTCGTAAGCATGTATGTTGGGGTGATTGCACTGATTGTTGCCGCTCTTCGCCAATAGGCTCGGCTTGTTTCACGGATTTCGATGATATAGTTTGCCAGAGGTAAGCCACCAGTGTTCTCTGGTGGAAGCCATCTTAACTCAGCCGAGTCCGATGTTGCTCTGAAGATGCTTATTGGTCCCCTTGGAGGCGATGGTGGTTTGTACTGGCTTCCTACTGTAATAGGCACTTCTGGTTGTATTGGCTCACCAAATCCCAACAGGCTGATTGGACGAACACGGAACATGTATTCTCTTCCTGACAGCAGTCCTGGAATTTCGTAGGATGTGACTTTGGATGGGACCTTCTGCACTGGTGCCCAGTAATCTTTTTTGATGTCCTTCTTCTCAATTAAGTAACCAGTTAACAAGCCTTCTTCATAACCAGGAGTTTCCCACTCCAAGGTAACCGAATCTCGCCTTACTCTGCCGTATCTAGCAACAGATGGCGCTCTTGGTGGATGAATGGGTTCACTTGGAACAACGCTGTCTGACTGCAATGGTTGACTCAGTCCATAAGCATTTTCGGCAAAGACACGGAAGAAATAGTTGTTTCCCTCTACCAGTCCAGCGATGGTAAACTTGGTGTCTCTGGATGATGTGTAGCCAACCTTCTGCCAGGATCCACCACTTTCGCTCATTTCGATGATATATCCTTTGACAGGTGAACCGCCATCATGAAGTGGTGGTCGCCATTCAATCTCAAGAGAATGTGCACTCACTTTTGTTACAATAAGCGGGCCAATTGGACGATATGGCAGTTCTGTTTAACAAAATTAATAATAAAGAAAAAACAATTAGAAAGGGCTCTTCATACTGTAACTGTTATAAAATTTAAGAAGATTAAACAAGCATAAACTGACTGGCAAATTTGAGTAAAGTTACTAAGTAGATATTGATGTTAAGTTCATCTCCTGATAAAACGTTAACTTTGCATTAGGCGAAACAAACTGGCGCCCCCTGCATAGAAACTGTGCTATTTTGACTTTACAAACTGCAATAGCACAACCTTATGTGTGGACTCAAACAATTGCTGTTGTATAAGTTATTTTTCAATTTCAGCTTTGAAAGATATTTATGATTTTGTATATATATATATATTGCAGTCTTAAATCTCACCTCCAATGCGGGATGTGAGTAAAGGCAAGTCATACTCATAGGGCGATGTTATTGGTCCTTCGTATGTTTCGCCAAAGATCCTAAACTTGTATCGTCGATCTTCCCTGAGATCAGGAACAGTGTATCGAGTCAGAGTGGGTGGAAGAGTTGCCAGCCTCTCCCACCTGGGTGGCGGTGCATCAAATCGTTCAATGATGTAACTCTTCATTCTGTACCTTGGTTCCACTATGACAGGCTCCCACTCAAGTGTGACCTGGTCACGTTGAAGGTCTACATGCCGCACAAACCCAACAGGTGGCAGCAGAGGTTCACCTCCAATGGCTGCTGCAAAACATTCAGAAAACACAGCATTGTAATTGCACAATTCTACATTTATTAATCAAACGATCATGATGCCAAACACGGTAGACTGATTAATTTTGAACTGAGATATGCATACACCAGTAATTGTATTTCTGTGCATTTTCATTCTACATAAAAGACCCAATTTTCAGTCAGCGCATCTGAAGATATCCGTACATCTCTCTTCAGAAGAGAAATACAGTGGCAAGATAAGCTACTGTAATGTAATGTAGGACAAGACTAGATAATGTTATAGAGTAATAACTTTCAATGAGCAGTACATAAGTTTGTCTGTAGTATGCAATTTCACAAACTAACAATTTACCTAAAAGTGTTCTTCATTGTTTTTTTTAAGAATGAAGATATTTTCAGGTTTTCCACACAAAGAAATTAGCAAGACATTCCTAAGACTAAATCTCTAATCATAACTCTTAAGTGCTTTGCAAATCTTTGGGCACCATAACACATAAATTAAGAAATTACAGCTCAAGTAGTATGTACCTGCACCCCCTGGAAGTTTTATAGAGGTGGAGATGGCGCAAGGCTCGCTCACTCCCATTTCATTTTCAGCAAACACTCGGAAGTAGTACTCGCTTCCTGGTCGTAATGTTGGAATGGTGAAGTTTGTTCGATGGCCATCAACTGTACCCGCCTGGGTCCAGTAGTTGCTCAAAGCTTCACGGCGTTCAATGATGTACGACGTGATGGGAGAGCTGCCATCTGAGCGCGGCTTTGTCCAGTCAAGCGTAACAGATTCAGGGTGAACATCACTGGCTCGCAGGTTTGTTGGAGCACCTGGGACATCTAAAGTCCAGAAATGGCTCGGTTCAGATATTTATTAAATGTATCACCAAATTAATTAAATCTATCTTAAAATAACCCAACAGTTATCAGAATTATTGATACAACAGTCTCTGAATTGCTTCAGTAATTTAAGGTACAAAAGCCTTCATTAAAATTTTTATATATCTACAGTGTATTAATCTCTGATTAGTTAGTGTAGTACTTAGCGTTAAAACTAATTAACACAACAATTACATAACATAACTTCAAAGTAGCATAAAAATTTTAAAGCTGTTTAACTGTATAGCCTTACCCATTACTTTAAGGGAGAATCGGGCCTTCGAGGTGCCACACTCGTTCTTGACAACAATTTCATATTCACCCTCGTCATCTCGAGTTACACGTCTGATGCTGATAGTCGAGGAGAAATCGGTTGTTTCAATGCTCACATTTGACTTTCCTCTGATCTGGCTGCCATCTTTATACCAGGTGATTGTTGGAAATGGTTCACCTTCAAATCCGACATTTATCTTTGCAATGCCACCAACATGAGCAAACTGTTTGCTGAAGCGAGTGTCGACATCGATTCGTGGAGGTTCTGGAAATTCGACATAAAAATGCTTACAAAATTGAGAAACTAATAATTTCCTTTTTAGAATAATTACATAATAATTTAGTTTAATAATTTAGTTGCAAGTAGAATGACAATGGCATTCTAGGAATAAACTGCAGCAGAATGGCCACTCAACCGTTAAGATGTCCATCCATATTTTCAGCACTAACGCTGTACTGCAGAAAATATGGATCAACATCTTGTCACGCAAGAAGAGGGATCAGGATTTTCAACCTGTATGCGAAAACTCATTGCTGTTTTGTTCAACTTTGTGGTTTGAAAGCCACAGAACATATTTGGCAAGAACCAAACTTACCTTTGATACGAAGTGCAGCAGTTGAACTGGCATAGCCGTAGACATTCGAAGCCTCACAAGTGTACAGGCCTCTGTCTTTGTCAACCACATCATGAACAGCCAGAGAAGCCACAGCATCACGATACTTCATCAGGTACTTTCTACCATCAATCAGCTTCTGGTAGTCTTTGCTCCTAAACATCAAGAAGAAATTAAAATGAATCATAAAAAAGCACAGAAGTTAATGCTGCAATTTCCCACATGGTGTAGTATTTATTTAATCAATCAGTTTCATTGCTACTTTATCATAAGTCAGCTAGATATCTTAGAAAACTTTAATTTACAGAATATAGTACTACCTCTTAACTATTTAGAAGACAGTAGATGAGCATTTTTTAATTAGTGCAAAATATCAGCATAATTACAATCAGTGTACTTTATCATGGAAACAGATATGAAAACCCAAAACAGAGTTCAGCTGAAGCATAAATTCAACAAAAGCCAAATATTTGTGGCATGACTTATGAATAACCATGCAGTTCTTAGAACATTGCCAGAAAACTTTAAAAATGCTGACCAAGCAATGTCTGGTGTAGGTTCACCCGAGATGCGGCATTCAAATTCAGCTGTTCCACCAAGACGAGCAAATGCATCGCTGAGATGTTCCTGAACCAATGGGCCCTTGCCGCCTGCAGAAAAATTTAACAAAGTTAAAGAATTAAGACAGTTACAAAAAATAATTAAAAACCAAGAACTGACACCATATCAAGGCATCAGTCATAAAGGAATTACATGTAACTATAAGCAATGCAAAGCCAGGTAAAACGTCAGGGTGAAAAAACAAAGCAATAACACATATACAGATGAATAATGCATATTTATGATTTCTACCTGCATCTGCAAGACCTTTATCATTTCCTCCGAAGAAAGTGGGGAGTTTTAACCTCACAAACCTTCCAGTTGCCATTCCACTGGCACTAATAATAACTGCTATTAAATACTAATAATCAGTTATAATCATAAAACAAAGAAAGCATGTCTTACCAATAAGTTCTCGAATGACAATAGGTGTAGAACTAGGTGATGGATCACTTCGTCCTGATTTGTTTTCAGCGATAACTCGGAATTCGTAAGGCGTTCCTTCAATGAGGTTTGACACCAGGAAGTGAGGTTCTGCGACTTTCACACCAATGTTGCACGCTGTCCATGAATAGTAGGCGCTGGTCTTGCACTCGATAATGTAATTGGTTACTGGACTGCCACCATCGTTTCGTGGGGGTGTCCAGGACAGGTTGACTGAGTTACGAGTCATTGCTGTGACAACTGGTTTCCCTGGTGGCCAAGGCTTGTCTGTAACAAGAACATTGGTCACTTAAACATGTAAAAAAAACTTGGCATAAAGTGAAACTGTCCCATGATGACTGATGACAAGATTGACGAAGTACTGCTGCAACACAAAATGATCACAAAGATAATGACAGGACAATGACAATAATGATTACGAGATGCTGATATGCTGAGAAAGTGTGAAATTCAACACTACACTGCAATACAAAACATTCCTTTACCTTACATTGTACAGTATTAGTTCTGTTGAGAAAGTGTAAAATTCAACATATCAAATATGATACATTACACTCCCTTACCTTACGTTACACTGAATTAGTTCACAGCTGGATATGTCTAAAACTAACCAAATGTATCTTTAGCAGAGACTGGTCCAACTATTTTGCTAAAAGTGCCCTCTCCAGCTTCGTTTTCGGCTGCCACACGGTATTCGTATTCGTATCCATCGTGTACATTGATGTCAGTGAAGTATGTGTCAATTATGGGGTTTCTCGTTAAACGCAGGAACCGGCTACTGAAACCCTGGCTACGTTCAACAACATAGCCTCGGACTGGTGCCCCACCGTCGCTATGTGGGGGCTGCCACTCGATGACAATGGCGGTTCGAGATGTCTCAGCAATTTCAACATTTCGCGGAGCTTCAGGAGTGTCTGCAAATTGAACATATCACATAATCCAATATCTCTGATTAACTGCACAAGCACCATAAATACAGAAGGGCTCAGTTGATGGTCACTTTGAAATGACATCACAGTTCAAGGTTAGGCTTAACTTTTACTAGAGACTAAGACTTTGAACCATTTTCTGAGAGCATTTTGTGTGCTATTTTCATGTGGATTTTAAGATATCCTTTGTTCAATGATTATGTCAAAATTAAGGGACTTCTGTTAACAAAAGATTTTTGTCCTAAGAAATGTTGTTTTATTGATACTAGCTAAGCTGGAATTAAAACAGTGATGTCAACTAATATCACAACAGCTATGTTATTCCGAAAACTGTTAACATATTGGACCCATATTGATACCAATAATTACGTTAATGCAACATGAAGACATAAACAATATTTATTAGTATGAAAACACTGGTCAAATAAGAATTGAAAGATGGCCGCATACCATAAGGACTCTTTACTTCAACTGCCTGCAGAGTCTCTAGTGGCTTTCCAGTTCCAACTGCATTCTCAGCCATAACTCGGAAGTAGTACTTGTTGCCTTCGAGAAGTTTTGGAATCTTGAAGTTAAACGTGTACGAGTCAGTTGATCCAACGGTGACCCATCCACCCCTGGTGGCATCACTGCGCTCGATTACATAGCCAGTTACTGGCATGCCGCCATCATAGTCTGGTGCTTCCCAGGAGAGTGATACGGCATCTCGCTGGATGCTCGTAAGCCGCAGGTTGGATGGCATTGACGGAACAGCTGAAACATATGCAAAAGAACTGTTGTAATCCAACAAGCATTTAATTAAGTAAATTTTCCATCTATTGTGCATAAGTGAAAAAACGAAATGATTTCTATAAAAACCCAGAAGACAATTCTCATGAGATTAAAACTATACCAAGTCAACTGTTATTCACAGAAAAGTGTAAAATATTATCACATTTCAATAAAAATAATATACTGTTAAAATCAAACCGTAGATAGAATCAAATGGTATATGGCCAAAAGTTGTTAGTGAATATTTCAGGTTTCTGTTTTTACCTAAAATGCCAAAAAAGATTATAACTAAAACTTCAATAAAAAATTATTAAGTCATTTTATTGTTTTTGCTTACATTTAACAACCACATCAAATCCATATCTTGCACTTCCAGCAACATTTTCGATGGCAGCTTCATATCTTCCACCTTCATCACTCTCAATTCCAAGTATTGTGAGGGTGGAATAGTTGTCTCCAGAATCGATGTGGACATGGCCAGGTCTGAGGCCAAGTGGGATGCCCTGGCGGTACCAGGTTGTCTTTGGTCGTGGAATGCCGGAATAGTTAATTGGCAAGATGAGCGTTGAACCACATTTGATCTCTTGTGGAAACTTGTAACGATGATCAACATCGAGAACAGGAGGAACTGGAAAAAAGTTTTTTCCACAAATATCCATTAAAAATATGTTAAACTGCCCTGAATGTAAATATGCATAAATGAGTCTGCATTTATGTACTGCTCTTTCAATGAACAACTTGTAAAACGTGCTTAGCAGATGATTCAATATAAGCAACTTATATACATTTAAGTTTTCTAACGTTTCTGGTGGAAGATTTAGTCTAAGAGACTTTTATAGTATGCACCTACATATGGGTATGGCCTGTGACGGCCTGTTACAGTAACTTCTGCTTCTGTCGAACTGTTATTCTAAGACTTCAACATAAGCAACAATACCATTAACTACTAAGGTTCCAGTGCTTTCAACCCGGCCATGTTGATTGTAAACTTCACATGTGTAGTTGCCAGCATCTGCTTGTTCAACATTTGAAATAGTCAGTAAGGCAACGTTGTCATCAGTAGTCATGCGGAACCTTGGGCTCTTGTAGATTTCTCTGCCGTCTTTAAACCTTTTAAACGAAAACAGATGATTACAGTTCTTCTACATGCTAACAGAAGCAAAAGAATCACCGCAGCAGGATCTTCAGGAGTTTCCAATATCGATGTACCAAGATAAAAGTGGGGCCTGGCAAATTCAAAATTCAGAGGTTATATTAACATCATTTTTTATGTCATCAACAAGGAAGATGTAAAAAAATTGTATTCACAGTATAGTACAATACTATAAGATAAATTTAATCAAATATAATAAATACTATATGAGACCTCTTGGCATATGAAGTATAAATGTGGTAACAGTCAATGAAGACAATACTTACCATCTGGCTTCAGCCTTTGGTTTTCCAAGAGAGACATCACACTCAAGCTTGATTGTCTGGCCCACGTTGGTACTCAGGTTGTTAACATTTGAAAGAATAGATGGTTCTTTTCCATAAACTGTGACAAAAGGAGAGAAACAAATCAGAAATGTATCAAAATTACTATATTTCAGAGACACAGCTGAACTGTAATACTTAGAAAATTGATTTTGATAACACTGATATAAATATAACATATAGGCCATCTATTAGTACAGTATTAACAATACATTAGCCAGGTAGGTGTTTTCTCTAGTCACCAACCATGCACCAAACCCCTGAAAACAAAGATCTCTAGCTCTTTAACTAAATAAAGATTCAAAATGTCTTTTCTTATTAAATGATCGGATATTATTGAAAATTTTCGTGGCCAGGTACACACCATGACATCAGCCTATTTACACATATGCTTACAGTATATATTAAACATGCTACTGCAGCACCAGCAGCAGATTTTATTAACACAGATTAAAAAATTACCTCTTTGATCTAGAGCTCTAACGGGCATTGACACTTCAGAGAATGGTCCAATACCACCTCTGTTTTCTGCAGCCACTCGGAATTCATAGTCGAGGTCACTGTGAAGTCCAGTCACGCGGTATGACGTGTCCAGGATCCGTTCCCCTTCATTGGCTCGGATCCACTTGAATGCATCGGCACTCTTGTACTCTATGACATATGTTCGGACATCGTCTCCACCATCTGTTGTTGGTGGCAACCACGACAGCTTACATGACCTGGGAGTGACATCAGAGATCTGTGGCAGACCAGGGGCTCCCGGTTTCTCCCAAGGATTCTTTGCCAGGACTGTTGCAGATGGTGCACTTGGTTCGCTCAGTCCAATCCTGTTCTCGGCAAATACACGGTACTGGTAAGACTGTCCATCCATCAGCCCGGTGACGTGGTATCTTGTTCCAGTTACTGGAATGGTTGTGATTCGCAACCAGCTGGGGCGCACAAGCAGCCTCTGTTCAATGTGATATCCGGTGATTGGTGAACCTCCATCACTAGATGGCGATGACCATGATAGGACACAGGAATCGTGGTAGATGTCGCTAGCATGCACACCACTGGGTGGGGTTGGTACATCTAAAAGTAAACCAATTTCAAAATAACAACAATTACAATTACTGCAGAAATAAAATGAAACTGAGGTATCAGTTAACAAACATTAATACATCTCTTAAAGAATAACTAGACGAATGAGATAATGCAAAATATGTACATGAAAACAACAATAACATCACAACTGACACTGATAACTTCAAATATATAATTGAGATAAATGAGTGATAACAATCATAAGAACCATGTTATTTACAATTATAATTTCTATAGCTATAATAACAGTAATAATAAGTAAAAACTATAATAACAACAACAACATGTAATGAAGAAATTCAGATGATCAATAATAATAATGAATTACTTAAACTTCTGTCAGAGCAAGTCAAGTAAACCAAGGCAAAAGCAACGTTAACTTCAGGTCAGGAAATCAGTAAATAAATTAGTCCAGCCATCTCATATTTACTTCTGGTTTCTCTGACCTATAAGAATTTGAACTGGCTTCTCCAATGGTTTATGATTTTTTACTGCGACTTTGACTTAAAGCGACCATCAACAGATGCCTTGGGCATTATGACAACGGCGCTATAGAAGTCATTAGATTAGATTAAAGCAGCCTGGTAACTTACAGTGTGGGCTCTTTGCTGCAATTGCCCGACTGAGTTCTTCCGGTGCACCAGTTCCCACTTTATTCACGGCACTGACTCGGAAAACGTACTGGACGCCCTCACTCAGGTTAGGAACTGTGATGGTTGTATCAGGAGTGATACCAACAGGCTGCCACGACATGCGCAGTGCTTCACGTTTCTCCACAATGTAACTTGTCACATCGCTTCCACCATTGTCAGAAGGCGCTTGCCACGTAAGTGTAACACTATCCTCTGTCACAGCAGTTGCTCTCAGGTCTCGAGGTGGTCCGGGTTTATCTGAATGGCACACAACCAACAGAACCATAAATACACATAAGAACTGAAAGGTGCACTTAAAGCACTTATATTTTTCATTTTCTCCGAACATTTATTTTAATCTTGCAAGATCATATTCACCTCAAGTAAAAAAATTATAAAGAAAGCAGGAACAAAGCAATTACTCTGAAAGGTCAAGTAAGTGTAATCCAGAAGTCCAGTTACGAAAATCAGTCAAAAATTAAATCAGAAACCAAGAAAATAAAAAATGAATTGAGCAAACAATGAATTGCTTGCTGTCTTTAGGGACTGTCTTAAATTAACCACATTATATGCTTCCTCATCCTCGATGCTTTGTGCTTCAGAAACTTTGAACATGCTGTCAGCATTCAAATCTAGTTGGGAATCTGTTGGTCGGGCTTTGCACGTGTGCGCAAGCTTGCCACTAGTGACTGTTTTAGTCATCTGAGCAATGTTCACTAATGGATGAATGTTCCATTCTTAATGATATTTAACATCGTTACCACAAAGTGCTTCTGATGAGTTTATCTTGAAGAGGCGCTATACAAATTTTAAATTACAATTACAATTGAGCCATTGTCAAAGATGTTGAAAAAACTTAAAGAAAATAGTAAGAGACCGACATACCTAGGACAATAACCTTGACAGTAAGATTGGATGTGCCGAACTGGTTGTCTAAGGTGAGTGAGTAAGTTCCGGCATCACTGCGTTCTGCTCGGCTGATGACCAGCGACGTCAGATTGTGGATTGTTTCTACATGAACCCTTCTGTTTTCCCGCAGGATCTGACCATTGAACCACCAGGTAACCTTTGGCTGAGGGCTGCCAGAAAATGGCACCTCCACGGCAGCAGACGTGCCTGCCTTGAGGATCAAAGGTTGCAGGTATTTGTCCATGACCTTGAACTCGGGTCTTGCTTCAACGTCCAGCCTGGCCTCTGACCTGTGACCTTTGACCACTATGGCATAGTCACCTGCATCGCGATCATCTACATCACGTACGGTCAGCCTGTAGTTGCGGCCGGTAACTCCAATGTCGTACTTGGGGCTTGGGTGAAGGTCGAATCCATCTTTGAGCCACTGTGCACGCGTGTCTGGCTTTGTGACCTCACATTCAAATGTTGCCGGCTCACCCAACTTACAGACCTTGACATCCTTTAGTGGCACAGTAAACTGGACTGGCTCAACTAGCACAAGAAAATATGCAATTGTTAGAAATACACACTTGTAACAAACTTATCACCCTCACCATCATCATTAGTGTAGCTATTGTTTTATCGCTGTCATGGTACCACCACTATCACCGCCACTAGTGCTTCAGCTGCTGGTCACCAAGAAATTTGCTACAATGTTCTATTTATTTCACCAAATTAATATCAGACATCACTTCAAAAGCTATGCGCTCTGTTATGTATAAAAACTCTCAACAGTTTCAGGAGATATCTAATGTCCTTCAAATGACAAAGTTTTGCCTTGCCTATATAACAAAAACCAAGAAATTCTTTTTAAAATTAAATAAATTACATGGCATAAAGCTGAATATTTTTGAAAATATCAAATACAGTTCACATGCATTATTCTGTTATGAGGCTTTTTCATTAGGTTAGTCATTTATTTATTGAACTGTACAAAAATAAGAAAGAAATTTGTACCATATTTGGCAGAGCGAGATACAGCTGACGGAACGCTAACTCCGGCCTTGTTTTCTGCAAGAACCCTGAATTCATAGTCAGTGTCAGGTGGTAAGCCAGGTACGGTGTACGATGTGTCAGTGACCCTTTCTGAGGGGTTTGCCAGATCCCATCGATATGCCCCAAGTGGTCTCATCTCAACACGGTAGTTGGTGATTGGAGCGCCCCCATCACCCACTGGTCTTGTCCAGCGCAGAGAAGCTCTGTCCTTTGTGACTGAAACGATGTCCAGTTTTCCAGGTGGACTCGGTTTGTCTGTGAACATGACATAAACAACAGAGCAGAATTACACTGACTGTCAATCTGTAGCAAAGTCCTGTAGTCATGTAACAGGATATTATAAAGGCACAAATTTCTTTCACATAAGGATGAATCCCAAAGTCTTGGATACTGGGTCAAATGCATTTTAAGGTACCAGGTAGGTACAAGTCAACAACCCTGCATAACCCTGATTGTGGATTCAATTTCAATCATTAGACAACTTTGCAAAAATAATACAAAACATTTCTTTATGGTTAGTGTCTTTATACACAAGGTATGATGACAACAAAACGAAATCCAGCTCAGATTTTGATAAGAAGTAAATTGATTGTGATTCCAACTTTTCCAGCCGTCCCTAGTTCTAAACTTCCTGTACTATGGAAACTGCACCAACACAGAAATTCCAAGAAAGAATATTTGACTTAAAAATCTACCAAATTGAAAGGTCTTATAAAAAAAGTGCTAAATCATTTGAAATGATCTATTAATGGGTGACCAACCGAATGGATCTTTGACTTTTGTCATCGGAGTAGAAGCTGACGGTTTACTGTAGCCAGCTTCATTGACTGCGACAATCCTGAACTCCATTTCATCTCCCTCGAGTAGATCACCGAGGGTGTAGTCGGTTCCCTTCACTGGAGTTCGGTTAACCTTACTCCACCTTGGGTTGTATGGTGTACGGCTCTCGATGATGTAGCCGATGATGGGGCTGCCACCATCCTTCAGTGGCTCTGACCATGACAGTTTCAGTGAGTTTCTGGTGACATCACTCAATTTTGGATTGCGGGGTGACTCTGGTTCACCTGGATTGTGACAGAAAACACACAGGTATTTATTTCCATATTAAGGCATTTAATTGGTATGTGCATTTTATCACATACACAACTAAACTATCATAAATAATAAAAAAACGAATCATCTACCTAGTTGAAATACTTAATGTAAATGAACATCACCACCGACTATTTACTTTGGAAGGGACTCCGCTGGATCTGTGTGCATGCACAAACAGCCAGCCTAACTTCTGGTTTCTCTGACCTGTAGGAATTCGACCTTGCTTCTTCAATGGATTATGATCTTGAATAATTATGATTTCACTTGAAGCGACCATCAACTGATGACTTGGGCATTATGATAATGGCGCTACAGAAGTCATTAGATTAGATCAGATTAGCCAGTGGTGACATTTCCAGTTACCTGAGCATTATTTGCTTATGTGAACATGTTCTGAGAGAACTTTAACACCATTTACACTAGCCAACTCAGCACTGATGAGAGACACTTAAAAGATGCTATATTAGGTGTCTAGACACAAACATACATATGTATGTGTAATGTATTTCCTTGCTATCCTCATCGTGTTAGTCTTCTTCCAAATAATAAACAATGACACTAGAAAACATAGTAAAAATGAATACCCTTATATTAAACAACATGTTTTAACAAGACCTCTTAACTAATATTTTTATAATTCATGATGAACAGCAGTCACACTAACTGAATGGAGCCTTGGCAGTGACAGACTTATCCAGTTCGACATAATCACTCAGTCCAACAGAATTTTCTGCTGCCACTCGGAAGAAGTAGTCGCATCCTTCCCAGAGTTTAGAGACAAGAGCGTGGGTTGTTTCTGGTGTTGTGTGCAGGATTCCAATCCAGTTGTTACGTGAGGCGTCTCTCTTCTCGATGACATAGGATGTTATTTGTGCACCACCATCATTCAGCGACCGATCCCATGACAATCCGATTGAATCCTTGTTCACTTCAGTCACCCGAAGGTTTCTGGGAGCTGATGGTTTGTCTGCAATTTTAAAAAAATTGAAAAAATTATTATAAATTCGATACAATGCATAGTAAAGATAATAGCTGTATAAAGAATGCAGTTGTTGCCATCATCAGATTAGAAACTACAGATAGATGGAGTCTGGGTAAGGGAAAAATTCTCTGAACACATACAGTATTAAGTCAGTAAATTGTGTAAAATTATGCAGTTGACTACAACTTTAGGTAGCAAACACAATGACCTAAAAACAATTTACAAATAATTGCTCTGCTAAATGTGTTTTTAATGGATGGCCAATAGCAGTTTCTTTTCCCATCCACCACTTTTATCAAGTAAGCTGCATAAGATCAATCAGACACAAGTTGTCTGGTTTTGTCATCTGTTCTAACACTGTTGTCTTTCAACTCTAGTTGGGAATCTGTTGGTAGGGCTCTGCATGTGTGTGTGACTTTGCCACTGGTGGCTCCTCTAGTTATACAAGCAATGTTTGCTAATGGATGAATGTTCTGTTCTTAATGACATTAAACATTGTTAAAGCTAGTGTTGACAGCAATTCTGATTGGTTTCTCTTCAACAGGTGTTTTAGAAATTTCGGATTACAATTACAATCACAAATTATAGATATTTACCAGTGCATGACTAAATATGACAGCATTCCTATTTAATGCAACATAACATAATAATAAAATTCTTATAGGTCCATTATATAAAACTGTTATTTATCTAGGAAAGCAATGAAGCTTAATCAGTGCTTTCATTACAAACCACAACAATAAACATTTTGTAAATTATTTCTACCTTTCACTCCGACGGTAAATGCAGCCGTCTGGCTTCCAGCCTTGTTTGTCACCTTGACCTTGTAAACACCACCATCTTCAAGAGTCATTGGCTTGATTGTGAGGTTAGTATGTGACACGTCAGCTGTCTTTGCCACTCTTGCAGATGCAGCAAGGGGTAGATCGTTGAAGAACCACTCCACTGTGGCATTTGGAACAGCGGTGAAGTTGACGTCGATGATTAAACTTGACCCAGCTCTAATGGACTGAGGAGATTTCAAGCGACTGTCATAGTCCAAGACTGGCAGCTCTAAGAAAACAATCAGCAAATGGGTGATGAAAAATCTAAATGCCTGAGATGGTAAAATATTTAAAATTGTCTGCTTCTATTCTATTTTATAAAAATGTACCATTCTGATGGTGACCATTTAAAGATATCAACATAGACTATTTGTAGCTAAGATAATAACTTTAATGGCTGAAATTTTGGATAAGATTAATCCAGGTGGTGGTTTAGAGCTGTTGATAAGTTGCTAGCAGGTGAAGGAAAGTTAAGCAATGCTCAGCCTGGTTAGTACTAATGATCCTGTGCCTTGAATGCATGAATTACATGTGACCAATTGAATGAGAACCACAATTTGGAAACATACTGTAAACAGAAAGGTTTCCAGTTGATTCAATTCTTCCAAGACGATTTGCGACCTCACAGCGGTAGCGTCCAGTGTCCGCTGGCTCTGTGTCTTTAATGACTAAAGATGCTTTGTTATCCCAGAAGAACATGTCATACTTCCTACTCTGGTAGACTTCTTTGGCCTCTTTGAACCTAATAATGCAATAAAAATCACAGTCAGTCCAGAAAAACAAAGTACTGAATTATCGCATGGTAAAATTATTTCTCAAAGGTTGGTGATTAACCTTTTCCACTCCTTAGGCCACTATAGTGGCCCGTTCAAATATGTCGTTCCGCTCCTCAGGCCACTATACTGCCCAATGCATTTCGATGCCTTATTAACTATTCTGCTTCATTACCATTTCCATGGATGAAGCTATACAGGCAGTATTCCTGGCGTCAAATGTATCTCAAATGTCAGATACCGACTGTTGAGGTCGGTCGGCGACATTTGTTTACCCTGAGCATTCACTTCCAATTAGCTGACCAAGCCGATCCGCTTGGCTGCTGCATAGGTCTTGCATAGAACAGTGCCTGTATCTATATTTCAAAGGACACACTATCGGCTCATTAGTTATTGCATGGGCTGCCTTGTACAGGTAGTAGACATAGCTCAGTCCTAATTAGCTAAAAGGGCCATCCGTAAGTCTTGAATAGACCAGTCATACTGGCATTTCAAAGGCTAGCTTATCTGTTCATTTGCAACTAATTAGCTAAACACTATGAGACCATCTGCTGCTTGCTGCATTCTGCATATATAGCTGTGTCAATGTTCAGTGCTTTCTGGTGCGTTACTGAGCTTATCTTAGTTATAGAATTTATGAGAAAGATGACGAAGCGTTTTCGTAGTGCTGATATTTTGGACATGATCGACAAAATGACAACGTCCGATGAGGAGGAAAGCAGTGGAGACGACACGATCATCATGGACGACATCCGAGACGTCAACATCTCAAGTGAAGACGAATCATCAGATGAAGATGTCGCTGTCAGTGACAGCGATGAAGCTGCGGACGCTGGACAATGGATGCGAGCAACTGGGACGGCACCAGATTTCGCCCCACTGCCGTTTACAGTTCCGAACGCTGGATTCCAGCTCAGTGGGGCGAGCATCCCAACAAACGAATGTGGATTCTTCCAGCAGTTCTTCACAGATGACCTGCTGGAGGAAATCGTTGTGCAGACGAACGTTTTTGCACATTTTCGCCTGGATCAGGCAACGCTCCCTCAACATTCCATCTGGAGGGACTGGAGGGACGTGGACCTGAAAGAAATGAAGGCCTACCTTGGCGTCGTGCTCAACATGGCTTTGAACGCAAAGCCAAACATTCAAGACTATTTCTCGAAGGAGTGGCTGAATGCCACTTCGTTCTTCACGGACGTGTTCTGTCGCCGTCGGTTCTTTCAGATCCACTGGATGTTGCACATCAGCACTCCAGTGCCTGCTGATGCTCCACGACAGACGAGAGCAGAGAAAGTACGTCACGTGCTGACGTACATCAAGGGCAAATGTCAAGAATTGTACGTTCCCGAGCGCGACATCGCCGTCGATGAAACGACGATAAGCTTCAAGGGTCACGTCTCCTTCAAGATGTACAATCCCCAGAAGCCGACGAAGTGGGGCCTGCGAATCTACGTGTTGGCGGAGAGTCTGCATGGCTACATCTGTACGTTCGTTCCATATTATGGGAAGCGGACGACAGAGGAACTGGATCGGCCAGGTCTCCCATTCACCTCCCGCATCGTCCTGACTCTCTGCCGAGAATTGCTGGAAAAGTCGAACGGCAGTGGATACCATCTATTCACTGACCGGTTCTACACTGGTTACCATCTGGCGATGGAGCTGCTGCAGCTCAAGATCCAGACGACGGGAACGGTGATGCGGAACCGACAGGGTCTGCCGGACGAACTAAAAAGAAAGAAGAAGATGAAAGCTGGTGAGGTCATCGCCTTTCAGCGTGATGGAAACGCGACGGCGATTGCTTGGCAGGACAAGCGTCCGGTTTTGATGCTGAGCACAGTTCACGGCTCAGCCGTGCAAATTGTGACTCGTCACAGCCGAGCCGGAACTGTTCAAGTCAGCAAGCCCGTCGTCATCATTGACTACACGGCAAAGATGGGTGCGGTGGACCGCGCAGATCACCTCTGCACGAGCTACAATTTCGGCCGCAAGTCGGTGAAGTGGTGGCGAAAGTCATTCTTCTGGCTGCTGGAGGTTGCCTGTGTGAACAGTTTTATACTGTTCAACATCCACAGGCAGCAGCAGAAACTCACAGCGGTGACACACCTCAAATTTCGCCGCCACATGATTGAGCAGCTTGTGGGTGACATCCGCGCACACGTACATCGTTGTGGGCGTCCCAGCAAGGCCAACACGATAGAGAGGCTGAACGAGAAGCTTCACATCCCTGTCCAAGAGAACAAAATGAGAGATTGTGTGGTTTGCTGCAGCGATCGGAAGACACCTGGGGGCCGCAAACGCACCAACTTCGCGTGCAAGACGTGCCCCCGTCAACCACACATGCACCCTGCCGGATGCTTTGAAAAATGGCACACTCAAGCAAAATTGAAGTAGGATGGGCATTGGACAGCTCATAACAAACGGCTCTTTTCAGAGCCACAAAATGATGGGAAGGAATGTCGTGTCTGTCGACTTGGCCCAGGTTTCAATCACTCAACCCTACTATCTATCTGTCTATCTGTCTGTCTGTATATGTATTCCTGTCTGTATCATCTATCTCTTTTCATTTTCGCCAGGCACATACTATATATATATATATACTATATATATATATAGTATACTACTATATATATACTATAATATATATATACTATATATATACTATAATATATACTATATATATACTATAATATATATATACTACTATATATACACATACTATATATATATATATATATATATACTATATATATGTAATGAATTGTGCAAAGAAGTAAATGCTTGTGTACATATGCAAAGGCCGATATTACCTAAATTTTATTGGATTTGGGCGGGGTAAGGCATAGAAATTTTATGATCAATATTGGCCACCAAAGTGACCCAGTGGTCACTGACGGTAGCTTGTGAATTATCCCATAGATCGGTAAACATGTATCGCACGAGAGCCGTCAGCTAAATTGCTCCTCCTGGGCAGCTTCATACAAGTCTCATTCACGCGGTAGATAGGCTGCAAGTGTCACTTGTCACATTATTCAAATCCCATTCCGTTCTAAACCTCGGACAACAATAGAGAAGTTGGACGGTCAGAAGACGGTCAAGCGGTCAGTTATATTGGATCTGGAGGTGCTGTTATAAAAATTTTATTGGATTGGTAAAGGTTAAGCAAAATTCAAAGCTAGATTGAGTGACTAAGAAGAAATGTATAATCCATATACATATATATATATATATATATATATACTTCACTGTGACACAATTGCCTATTGGTTGAGCATTTGCCTTGTAATGCTGAGTGTGCAGGTTTGAGCCTCCCCGAGACGGTTGCTGTGTCAGCACCTTAGTAAGTAAGTAAGCTAGCATTTATAGCGCGCTTAAACAAAACTAGTCTTGCACGAAAGCACGTAACATGAACTAAGTTAATCATAATACAGTCTAAATAGATGAGTTTTAAGTGCAACTTTGAATGCAGTTATGTAAGTCCTTCATGCACAATTGCTCAGCACCATCGACTGGTGCTTAGTCATTAGACAGTGGTGCTTAATAAATACAGCAATAATAATTAATATACAGAAATCTTTAAATCTATATATGTATATATATATATTATATTAGTTTAGAAAAGACCTAGAAGGTAGATTGAAATTACTGGAATGAGCCAAGTAAAATGTTTGGAGATTGCAAATGCAAATTAGACTACTGGTAAGCAATTAAAGAAGACTGGAGTATCATATAAGCAGAAGTTACGAGCTAAAAAATTTACCATCTGATTTCAGCATCCTGAGTTCCTGGTTTTACACCACACTCGAGAGTTGCAACCTCTGGTGAGATGACAGTCACATCCGTAACACCACTGAGCAGTTTTGGAGGATCACCAACTACAAAGACATTTTCATTCATTCATTCACTCATTCATTCAGATCATTTATATAGTGGCATTTCAAGATGTCTACCCAGAGATACTGTATTTTTACAAAAAGTATCAACATCAAGATCAGGAAAAACAAAAACTTCTTCAAAATCTCTTTTCCCCCTAAGTTCCATGTAAAAAACCAAATCAGTTGTGTTTTGAAGCACTGTTAGCTGTACTTGGTAACCAAAATTGGCCATTTTCTGGTATTTAACAAACCTTTTGGTAGCAAAACTTGTAAGAAAATTGCAAAATGTACAAAACAGGTCTTGATTATGAAGACTGCTGGAACAAATTCAACAAAAATCCTCTAGCATATTAAAAAACTGTTTATAATTGGAATTGATTTTAATAGATTTTGGTGGCTGAACCAATTAAGTATTTCTAAATCTGCAGTTATCATCCTAGGCAAAGAAATTCTATATTTTACTATACATTACATATTATTACAACAAATGAAAGCTGAACCATAACTGTCTGCTATTTCATCAACTAAGAAACTCAAAAATTGTGAAGAAATGTTGCAGAAAGCTAGCTTACCAATAGGTTCTTGTACTTTAACAGCCAAGGCACACTCAGAGAATGGTCCGACACCACCTTTGTTCTCGGCTGCAACTCGGAACTTGTATGCCGTGTTTTCCTTAAGACCTTTGATGTTGTACCTTGTGATGATGACTGTGTCACCCTCATTTGCCGGATGCCACTTGTACATCCCTTCTTCGCAGTACTCAATGACATAATTGGTGATAGGTGCTCCACCATCATTCTCTGGGGCTGTCCATGCCAGTTCCACAGAGTTCTTCTGAACATCTTTAATGCTCGGCTCCCCTGTTCTACCTGGCTTACCTGGAAAAATTTTGAAAATACATACTGTATGGTTTTAGTATCTAACACAGATCAATTTAGAGTAGGACTTAAAACAGTAATGTCCTGCAAGTATATCCATCTGATTGAGTGAGTCTGTAACAGCCCAGGCTGTAAAAGCCTTGCAACTAAAATGCTGACACAACATCAACAGCAACAACAGCAGCAACAACAACAACAACAATCAATGCAAACATCAAGAAAAATATCTACTGCATGATTTTTAACACAGATGAAGGCACCACATTCACTGCTGTTACTTCTGTGAACTTTGCTATGTTTATAACCCTGTCAAATGGAAATTAATATCCTTTTCAGGGCACTTAAAATAACATTTGTTGTAAAGATATTCATTATAATATTTCTATTCTTTATTTATCTGATATACCACAGGAATGATAAACTCCATTTTGAAAAAATGTAGCACATTAATATAAATGAAATGATAATAGTTTATAAAATTTTCCTTCACAAGTAAATGACAGCTAAACTTACTCCAAGGATTCTTCGCAATGTAGGGTAGAGATGGTGGACTTGATTTTCCTGACCCCATTTTGTTGATGGCTGTAACTCTGAACTCGTAGACCATTTCTTCAAACAGATCCTTGACCAACAGAGAAGTATCGGTGATTGGCTCCTTGTTAAGAAAGACCCAGTGCTTAGATGTGTTGCTACGACGTTCCACATGGTAACCAATGATTGGCGTGCCTCCATCTGAGTCCGGTGCCTTCCAGAGTAGCTTCATTGAGTTTGCCAGTATATCAACTGCTGTTGGTGCCTGTGGTGCTCCAGGTATACCTGAAAGGTAGGCAGAGGTATTTACTACTTTGCTATATGCATCTGTGAGCATTGATTCTCATCATCATGAGTAAGAGATGCTTGCATATGCAAGTGTTGAGCAAAGCAGGGCCAAATATTACCATGGTCCAAGTATTGTATGGCAAAAAAAGTTTTGACAACCTGTTTTGTTGCTGAGGTTTTTAAGGACCAAAAAGTATTTCACGTCCTTTTTCAGTCCTTAATAAATTTGAAGCCAAAATTTCTTATGACTGTTTACAGTCCAATATTGGTTTCATTGAATAAGCTGGCCCCATGATGTGGCTTTTGTTGGGCGCTGTAGAAATCTTGGGATTAAGATTACGATTACGAAATCAAATGGGATGCATGGCTGGATTGGCTCCCTCCAGATCTGCCCTTGGTTAGAGCTCAATGAACAATAAAATGGATCAACAAAAATTATGCTGGAAATCAGTAATGGAAGACTTACTGAAAGGACTCTTGGCTGTGATGCCCTGGGAAAGTTCAGCTGGCTCTCCAACTCCGACTTCATTCTCAGCACTGACTTGGATCACATATTCATTGCCTGCCACAAGTCGAATGACTCTGTAGTCACACGACTCTGTTGTGCCCACAGGCATATATATTGACTTGAACTGGTCTCGACGTTCAATGATGTATCGAATGATCTTCTTTCCACCATCTGTCTCTGGAGTCTTCCACTTAAGGGAAACGCTGGAATCAGTGACTTCGGTCACTGTTAGATTCCGTGGAGCACTTGGTCGACCTTAAATAAACAACAGGAACAGCTGGTAACCACAGTTTTTACTATTGCACCTATTGTTATATTGTTAGGAAACTATTATTGCACCCTATTCATGCTTATGTACATCACATTATAAAAATAAATAAAAATCAGTGAAACAATAATTTAAATAGGAACATGAATTTTCTTATCTAGCAACTGTACATACAAAATTTTGTTTAATTAGAAATATGGATTAATTATTAATAACTTTAAAGGCATATGATAAAAGACATTTTAACTATAAAGATTCACAGCCAAAACTGGGGCACAAAAGAATGCTTCCATAAACAAACAGAGAACTTTCTGGATAATTATAAACACAGTTGCAATATATTTCATCTAAGAACTTCAACTTATACGGAAATAAAAACGAGGAGTGGTGCAAAAAATAAATGTTAAAAATATTTTGTATTTTTCGTACACATAAAATGGGACAAGAGAGTTGGTGACGTGCAGACTGCAAATATAATGAAGTGCTTCACTTTGAACCCACAAGACTTTTGAGACAGTGATACTTTCACAAAGTACACTGACACTCACCAAAAACTTTAACTCTGATGGAGAGGGATACTTTTCCGAACTGATTTTCCAAGGTCACCATGTATGTGCCGGCATCTTTCATTTCGACATGTCCTATGCAAACGGATGTCATGTTCCGGATCACGTCCACAGTTAAACGGCGACTGGCTTCCAGCGGCTTCTTTTCGAACTCCCAAGTCACCTTGGGTGGCGGAGACCCTGTGTAGGGTATTTCGATTGCAACAGAGTCTCCCTCTTTTAGTGTAAGCGTTTCCTGGATGCGGTCCATGATGAATTCAGGTGGAGCTGAAAAGAAACACAAGCTCTGTTCTTCAGTATTTTTCTTGTTATCTGACAAATGGTTCGCCACGGATGAGCTTAATGAACTTTAATACAGTTTAGGCTAGCAGAGGGCACACTTTTGTGAGGTACTTATAGGTAATATATTAAGTGTGTAGATATTTACTTACTTACTTACCTTCTTATTTGATAACCATTATAAAGTCTGCACTGTTATGAAGTTGTGTTATAATGAGGTCAAGTTGTGAAGCTGAACTGAAGTCAGAGTTCATGATCTTAACCATATTACATTAGAATTTGTGTTATACTGAATCACATTAGAAAGAGCTTCTACTGTACTTATATAACCATCATCAATCCCAGGACTATGCCAACAACTAACCCCTGTATCACTGGGATTAATATGCTCTGAGCTTATGCGCATGTGCAACAACATTATACCAACAACTGAAGAACCAATCTTTTTGAAAGCAACATCAGTTTCACGTGATGCACCACAATTTGTAACATAAATGAACGTCATTAAAACAAGAATTGCAAACTTACTACAAGTTGCATATATCTTGTTGTACAGAACTGAGAACCTTTTAATTTAAATTTAAAACAAGTAACTCTTGTTACAGAGATTGTAAACCCTACCCTGAATGAGAAGTTTCCCAGCGGTCTTTTCACTCTTGACAACTGCACTGTAAACTGCCTCGTCCTCAATGTCGACGCCTTTGATCGTCAAGCTATGTAACTTTCCACTGGCTTCTATGCTCAGACGCTGACTGCCCTTCAGAGGTTGGTCATCTTTGTACCAAGTGACCGGGGCATTTAGCTTGTTGACCTCACATTCAAAGGTCACTGTCTTGGGAAGTTTAGTGATCTTGATGTCTTGAAGGTGCTTCGTGAACTCAAAGGTTTCCTCTTAAAATGTCAAACGTAGCAAACAGTAAGTACACAGACAGACGTAAGCATTCTATAAACTCAAAGGCTTCAAGTGACAATGAAAACTACTGGACAACTACATAATCAAAGTAAAGTAAATTATTTATTAAATTAAAACAAGTACATTTATTAGCAAATAGATAAAAGAGTTGTAAACACCAAAGAAGTACATCAACATAGGAACAAGCTAACAAAGTAAAGTGATTTATATTTACATGTAAACAGCAGAGTGCATAAATAGCGTAACATGACTAGAAATTTATATAGCACCATTTCGTATTGTGCAGATTCAAATAAATCATGTTGCATAAAAAAATCAAGCTTGTTGCCAGTTTTGTTATTTGTGTGAATGTTTGCTCTATGTGATTTTTGCAGAAAAAGAACTGAAAGCTATTGCTTTGTAATCTATAATCGCAAATTTATATAGCACCATTTCAAGAGAATCTCCTCAGAGGTGTTTCCAACCTGACAACCCAAAACTACGATCAAACAAAATGATTTTAAATGTTTACAGATAAGAAGCAATGAAAGACCAAAGGCGCTCATGTTGCTGGTTGCCAGGGAACTTTATTCCAGAAAGATGGGCTGATCACAATGAAGCTGATGATACACTGTGCCATGGACATTCAGACTGGTTGGGCAACCAAGATACAATCATCATGACTTACTTCTAAACAAAACCGAACAATTAAAGAGTTAGACATAAAGGAGAAATATTAACCATATTTGACTGGAGTTGCTGTGGATGGTTCACTGGTTCCAATTTCATTTTCAGCGGAAACACGGAATTCGTAGTGTGTGTCAGGCCGCAATCCTTCCACCTTGTATGTCGTATCTGTCAACCTCTTGCCAACATTGGCAACCTAGGACACAAAATAACCCAAACTTAACTGCTCAGAAAGCAGAAATACGAAAGAATCAAAGATATGGGCAGAAACGGGTTTGCAGAGAAAATCTAAATGACATAAATGTTTAAACTGTTCTTAAAATCATTATGAAAGAATTATAATTTGAAATTATGCAACATTTTCAAAGTAACACGGGTAAAACAACTATCAATAAAAAATCTACAAAGAAAAATCTCCTGCAGCCAGATTATATAAATTATATAATTACATCAAAAACAAATATATATCTATAATATAATCAAAAAATATATATAATTGGTTAGCACAGAAATTCATTTATAATAAAGCCAGAGATTGGCAAAAGACTTCAGGTTAGTATGACAGCAGGTTACTGCAATAATATGGTTATGGCAATAGACTGATACTGCATCATATTGGCCTAGTTACCTACATTGGTTAAAGCATATGTCAAAGCACCTCAGTGCACGAGGATCCTGGTTCGCAACCCAGTTGTGGCTTATTCAGAAATCTGAACCTTGGGCTGGCATGGTCCGTGCACGAGGACCTTAAATAGAGTGGCACCAATTCAAACGGGTGAAGGATTTTACCCGATACATTCATAGAAAAAGGAGCAGGGTCGAAGCCATATGGTCGCTGTAGAAAACCATGTACATTTAGACACTAACTTTAGATCCATAGTTCTGTCTCAGTTAGTCATTTAGTAGGATGAATTTAAAACTGTCTCTCATACTGCAGTTAAAAGCCTACCTTCCATCTTATCTCAGATCCTGACTTCATCTCCACAACGTAGTTTTTGATCGGTTTGTTTCCATCATCCCTTGGCTTAGTCCACTGCAATGTAGCAACGCCATTTTCCAGATTTACCAATACTGTGCCTGGTTGACCCGGTTTGCTGTAAGGATCACGTGGTACAACAATGCCAGTAGACTCAGAGGGGTTTCCGGGACCAGCCTCGTTGACTGCTATCACACGGAACTCATACTCATCTCCCTCAGTCACATCCCTGACGGTAAAAGTTGGTGCCGAGATAGGCGCTTTGTTTACGGGAACCCATCGTGTGCTGTAGCTCTGTCGCTTTTCAACAAGGTATCCCGTGAGCTCGCCTCCTCCGTCAGATTCTGGTGCTTGCCAGGCAAGGACCACTGAGGACTTGTCAAGACTGTCCACGTGAACATTTCTTGGGGCTTTAGGAACACCTGAACATCCCAACAACAGCACTTGTCAAGTCTGATCAGTATGTGGTTTACTGCAAATAACTATTAAGTGGTTTGCTGAATCTATACAGTTAAAACTTTAAATTTAAATTAAGAAATAGTGACAACAAAATAGCCATCCAATCAGCCACCTAGTGAATATTACACTAGTATTTTGAGCATTTGCAAAGTTGACAACTTCAATTTGCTAAGGTGTACATAAGTAGTAAGAGTACAAAAGGCTTTCAGACGAAGCTTACTGAATGGTAGGGTGGCTTTTGTGCCGTCTTCCAAAGTGACAAATGGACCAACGCCGATTGAATTCTCAGCCGCCACACGGAAGTAATAGACGTTTCCTTCTGTCAGCTTCTTTGCTTTGAATCGGAGACTCTCTGAGCTGGTATCACCGGCCTTTGTCCATAGGGTGCGATTTCCTTCACGCTTTTCAATTACGTATCCTGTAAGTGGAGCACCACCATCTGATTCCGGAGCTTTCCAAGTCATGACCATGTAGTCTTTGTGGCGTTCAGTAATCTTCAGATCGACTGGAGCGGACGGTTTGTCTAAAACGGCATAAGTCACTTAGCTGATACTAGATATAAACAAAACATTGTAAATGTAATTCAAAATGTAAGTCAAACCGTAATTCAAGAAGTAAGTGCCAGATCTGCTTTACAATGCGCTTATGTCACATTTTTTAAGCCATTTTCAGAGATTTTATCTAATTATTTAAGCCATTTATTATGTGTGCAATATAAGTCAACTGAATCCGAGACTTAGAACAAAACCGAATATGAGGCGTAATATTACAACTAATGTATGACATGGTGATATATTGGTGACATGTTTGGTCAAAGACCATATGGCTGTGGGTGTGACTCCGTGTAACGACCCTGAGCAAGTTTTTTGCGTACACGTGCCTCTGTTACAAGTAGTACAGTCTGGGACTGGCATAAGCCGGGTAGTAAACAGCAAGTCCTGCGATGCACTGGTCCCATGTCCAGGACCATGGGATTCGTCCATTGACGCATCAAGGGCTTAAGAAAAGGAAATGAGTGCCTCCCCTACGTTCCTCATGGAACATGGATGCTTTACTTTTATTACACCTAAAGATTTAGGATTGGTGATTTTACTTGTTTTGCACATAGGTGTAAGTTTCACATCTTTGCATAATACACTAACATTAACACTCATAAATGAAGAACATAAAAGCTTTGTCGGACAACACTTACCAGTCACTTGGACTTCAAATTCTCCAGTGTCACTTCCGGCACAGTTTTCAACCACTACTTTGTATTTGCCAGAGCTGAGGCCAGTGGTGTTTTTCACAGTCAGTGTGGTGCGACTGGTGCTAGTTTCTGTTGATGCCTGCACCGTTTTTTCAATAGGCTTTTCATCATGATACCAGGTGGCAGTAGGTGTTGGCGTTCCCGTCATGTTTGCCTGAAGTGTCAGTGTTAGACCTCCCTTGATCTTCTGAACACCTTTGAATTTAGCATCAATGCTGACCTTTGGTTCCGCTGAAAATTAGATGCAAATAATTTTAAGGTGGAGAAAATATTTATTTTACAGGTGTAACCAATTAACAGTGCTAAATAAGAAACAAAGCAATAGTTAGTTATTTCAAATATTTTGGTGCTATAAACAAGTTAGAATAACTAGGTAAATTTGCTGGAACATTAAAATATTATTTATTCAATTGATGGCATTTTAAATTGTAATTCATTCATTGGGTTATGAGACAAAGATACACTACTTACTAATCAAAAGAGGTAGTGAAAGAATAAAATCAGGTAAGAAATTAAATAAATAAATCACTTAACACGTGGACTATATGAAGAATTGATTGATTGATGTATTCACTGGGTTAACCAGCCCATCAACACAATTTGGCTATTTAGTGACTGAAGCATTGTTAGTAAAGTTCAATAAAAATGTTAAAATACCAAATATATAATGTTAAGACAGTCATATACATACTTGCGACTAATAAATAAAATGCGAAAACTATTGACATCCATGTTTTCTAAAATCTTAGTAATAAAATAAAGAAAATTTAACTGAACATACCACAAAACAGTATGTAACACTCATATCAGAACTAAAAATCCACATACTGTGAACTGTGAGCTGAGCTGCAGTTTCGACTTTTCCGATTTTGTTAGCAGCTTCACATCTGTACTTGGATGCATCCGTCAACTCAGTATTACTCACAACTAGTTTAACAGATTCTCCCTCAATGGCAATCTGATATTTTGCACCATTATAGATTTCCTTGGTGTCTTTGAAGCAACGGACTTTAGCCTCTGGCTCTCCTAGGTCGATACGACATTCGAAAACAGCCGATTTTGGTGCTACCACTGTCAGGTCTTTAAATGGTTGCAGTATTTCTGGTGAGTCTCCGACTGTACATCAAAAAACAGACAACTCAAGATCCACCATCAGACAAAATAACAATAAAATTTCCATTTTCAAAGACAAGAGACATAGGCAATAGCATTCCACTCAAGTTTATGTACTTTAATCTTGATAAATATTGCGAATTTAATCTCAGTGATTAATGTTAAAAATTCTAAACTGATTCTGATAAAATAATAAAACATCTTTACTCTTACTTCCAAAACTCCTGCCACGTAATGAAATCTGCCAAGACTCTTTCTTACCTAGTGGTTCTGATGCTCTGATGGGTTTGGTGTTGGAAGAAAATTTTCCAACTCCTGCTCTGTTTTTGGCTGCAACCCTGAACTCATATGATGCCCCAGTTGTCAGGTTGCGTACAGTGAATTCTCTATCTGGTATCAGTTCTGTCGACGGACGAACCCAGTTGGCGGAACCTTCTAAGCAATACTCGACAATGTAACCATCAATTTTGCAGCCACCATCATCCGTTGGGGCAGCCCAGTTGAGCACCAATGACGTATCACGGATATTGCTAATTTCAGGCTTTCCTGGGGCAGCTGGCACTTCTGCAAATTCCACAAAGACACATTTCACTGATCAACTGACAGAAACAATGGCAGAAACGTAGATTCTGGGCTTAAAAAATCTTCTGGCCAAAGCCGAGCCATAACAACAGCAATCCAACCACATACAGTCTTTAATTAAGAGCTAAAGTATAGGCTTGACAGTGCGGAATGATCTGACTTCCAATGGGTAAAGTCAGATACAGAAACATTATCAGGTGCCGGACTTTTTAAATGGTAAAGAGTGAAACAGGTACATAATCAGATGTCTGACTCAGAATTCTTATTATATAATACTAGAATTAAATACAGTATAAAACTGTTTGCTTTATGTTGCTAAAACCTCCAACAATCAGCAGTGCATTAAACATCAAGAAATGAAAGCCAGTTTTATAGGGTTCAGCCAACACATTTAAAGATGACAGTAGGTAGTGCATAGATTTGTAAATATATGGTAAATTTAAAACAAGAAAGTGGCAATAAAAAGCCAAAGATCAATGCTACTCAGAATGAAGGTAATGTATTGCAATGTAATGTCAAGAAAATTCTCAGCACCAAAAGCAGTGTCAGAGAGACCAGCTTATCACTGGCGTCAGATCAAATATGCAAGAGTCATCAGTTTTGTTGCCGGGTCAGAATCTGTGGTCAGACAGAGGATGTAATAGATTTATAGGTGACTTACTCCATGGATTCTTAGCAATGATGGACTCGGTTGCCTCGCTAGGTTTGCCTTGACCCATTTTGTTTTCTGCCATCACACGGAATTCATACTTCTCATCTTCGAACAAATCCATCACTTCAAATTCTGTTGTTGTGGCCTTCGTTTTCAGAGGAATCCATCGAAGTCCAGCTCCAGTGCGGCGTTCTACAGTGTATCCAGTGATTGGAGTGCCACCATCAGTGGATGGTTCTTTCCAGGTGAGTTTGCACGAACTGGCACAGACATCAGACAACTGGGGCTTCCCAGGAATACCAGGTACAGCTAAAAGAAAAGCTCAGATTCTCAGGAAGGTTGCCAATGCCACACAACACCTAGCTTGTTTGAATAAAAACAGCTTTGCATTCATACCAAAATAAATAAATTTCATTAAAATATTATCCTTAAGCAATTTGCAAGGTCGAGTCCATATTGTTGCCTTACAAAAATGTGTACATATAGATAAACATAAACAGATAAACACTCATATACCAGTACATATATACATACATACATACACACAAGCATACATACATAAGTATGTACATACATACATACACACACATACTTATATCACAAATACATACGTACATAGAGACTATAACACAGTTTCCTTCATACAAATAGGCAGCCTGCTGGCCAACTGACCGTTAAATCATACATAAATCAACCACTCAACCAGATAAAATACCAATCAGTCACTCAATTATAGGGCACGGTAGCCGACTGGTTCGAGCCTCCTTTGAGATGGTTATTGTGTAGAGACCCTTAGCAAGTCCTTCACTCCCAATTGTTCAGCTCCATAGGTTGATGCTTAATCATTAAATAGTTGCGCTTATAAATGCAGAAATAGTAATAACAGTCTATTAATTCATTCAACAGTTTCAACAGACTTACAGAACTGGCTCTTTGGAGAAACAAGATCTTTGATTTCCACTGGTTCTCCAACACCAACAGGATTTTCGGCACTGACTCGGAAGTTGTACTGGTTCCCTTCAAAAAGGCCTGGAACTTCAAACTCTGTTGCCTCAGTTGTTGTGACATTCTGCCACATGCGCCTGTTTCCTTCGCGCTTTTCAACAATGTAACCAGTTATATCACGACCACCATCATGCAGCGGAGGAGACCAGCGTAGTGTAACAGTGTTGGCAGTCATCTCTTTCACTTTCAAATCTTGCACAGGGCCAGGTTTGTCTGGAGGTAAAGAACAGGAAAAATGTATCTAATCAGTAATGCTAAATCAACACTCAAAACTTGACTTCACGGGTGAGTTCTCCAATCTATTCTAATTCAAGCCAAGATCTGAAAGACACCACAGCATGCCAGAGATTACTGAACTAGGTAGTGAATTTCAGAGCATCACCAGCATCTGAGAAAACCATGGAATCCAATACCATCCTGGCTAACAGCCATAATATCAAACAATACCCTTTATGATCATTTGTCAATTTTTTTCGCTTGGGTTTCCCAGTTTTTTTAAAATCGTCCTATTCCTCTCTTCACAAATGTGCATCAATGATCTTGGACATGTTGTGGTGGGATGCTTCTCCAAGTATCACATCATACTACATATAAACACAGTGAAAAAGCACAAATGAAAGAAACTGAATAAAACTCACACTAGCATCCTTTAAAATTCAGTGCACCAAATCTCTAAAAATAAGATCCTGAAAGGGAAAAGAAAAAAGCTTACCGATGACCTTGACTTTGACCGAAAGCATTGCCCTTCCGTTGGGATTTTCCAAAGCCACTGAGTATGTCCCAGCATCAGATCCCTTGGCTCGACTTATTGTTAGTGCTGTCATGTTGTAGATGGTTTCTTCCTTGATGCGAGTCGGGTCTGGTAGCTGTTGTCCATTGAATTGCCAGGTGACTTTTGGTTGCGGATTTCCGGTAAATGGAACTTCTATGATGGCTGATTTACCAGCGTTGATTGTTAGGCCTGCCTTGTACTTCTCATCGATGAATCCAATCACAGGTGGCGCTATAAACAATTAGTTGCATTTAATTGTCAGTTAATGGCTGGCATAAGAAACAGGTCAAAATGAAATTTTGCCAAAGTAGATGAAGCTTTTAAAACTACTCACAAGGCATACAGGGCATAAAAAGTTACTGATAAAAAGTTACATGATGTTATAAATAGTACTATTTTAGTAGCCAGTTTCTGAAATAATACTTCTACAAGCCCAAACTTTGTCCAGCAATATCAATAAAGCCTAAAGTGATAACAGATTAGAAAAATGTTTAAAGCAAATATTTGCAAAGTAATAGTTTAATCTAGGCTAATGACTTCTATAACACCGTTATCATAGAGCAAAAGGCATGAATTAATGGTTGATTCAAGTGAAACTGTAGTAAAAAAATCATACACCACTGGAGATTTTTGTCAAAATCTGATAGGTCAGAGAAACCAGATGTCACATTACGGTGAGAAACAAGCTGAAATACCTAATAAGTATTAAGCTGAAATACCTAATAAGTATTAAGCTGAAATACTTAATAAGTATTAAGCTGAAATACTTAATAAGTATTAAGCTTAAATACCTAATAAGTATTAAGCTGAAATACTTAATAAGTATTAAGCTGAAATACCTAATAAGTATTAAGCTGAAATACCTAATAAGTATTAAGCTGAAATACCTAATAAGTATTAAAATACATACCTAATAAGTATTAAGCTGAAATACCTAATAAGTATTAAGCTGAAATACCTAATAAGTATTAAGCTGAAATACTTAATAAGTATTAAGCTGAAATACTTAATAAGTATTAAGCTGAAATACTTAATAAGTATTAAGCTGAAATACCTAATAAGTATTACAACCTGTATTAAAAACTTGCATTTCATAAGATTAAGTAAAATACCAGTTTACCCATAAAATAATAATTTGGAAGTACTAAACTAACAAGGACCGGACTTACCCTCTACTGTTAAAGTTGCCTTTGATGTTTTGTTCTTAAAGACAACAGAGTATTCTCCGGCATCTTTTCCATCAACATCCTTTATAACTAGCCTTCGAACAGTGCCATCTGTTGTTAGTTCGTATTTGTCGCTCTTCTTTAGAGGTCGATCTCCCTTGAGCCATTCAACCGTTGCATTTGCATCTGAAATCTCACACTCAAAAGTGATGGTGTCTGGTATCTTTGTCGACTTTTTGTTCTCCAGGAGTCGGATGAATGAAACGCTTTCCTCTGGAAATTAAAAACTGAAGACATCAGAAGAATGACTGTGCAGACAATTTTAAAGACTGAACTCAATTTTACCTAATTTTCAGAAGTGTTGTCTCAGGCTGAAAATGTCTCAGAACCCCAGAAGAGTAAATATTGCAAAACAAATCCAGCAACCTTTCCTATGCAATACAATACAATACAATTGAAATTTGACAATACCCCAATTATAAAGGTCGGAGATGAAGAATGATCCTGTGCAATAGGTCTACATTGGTTGACGGCAAATTTCATTTTGCATATAATCCTTGTAAAGCCTACAAATTTGAACCAGCAGCTACTTTTCTGCTCAATTTGGAACTAATATTCGAATTTCTAGACCAATAATGTTTAAGATACAAAATGAATTTACCGTATTTCACAGGTCCTGATGATTCTGAAGGAGGTCCTTGTCCGATTTTGTTCTCAGCGGAAACTCTGAATTCGTATTCTGTTCCTTCCTTGAGTCCGGTTGCAATGAAGGTCGTCTGTGTAATGGTTGTCTTGGGATTGAGGACAACCCACTGGAAGCTGCCAGCTGGCTTCATTTCAACCATGTAGTTGGTGATTGGTGTATTTCCTGTATCCTTTGGAGAAGACCAAGTGATTGTAGCGGAGTCCTTGGTCATTTCAGACACGCCTGGTCGCTGTGGTGGCCCTGGTTTGCTGAATGGGTCTTTTGCCACCACTGTGGCTGTAGCAGCTGATGGTTCACCAATACCAGCCTCGTTTTCTGCCAGAACCCTGAAGGTGTATTCGTTGAATTCAATGATGTCCTTGATCTCCAGACGGCACTGTCGAACAGGAGTCTTGTTCACTTTTGTCCATCTTGACGTGTATCCATCCTGGGACTCGACGTAGTATCCCGTCACGGGAGATCCACCGTCAGACTTTGGAGGCTTCCACTTCAGAATGCACAGCTTGTTTGTGATTTCTTCCACTTCAACATTCTGTGGTGGACCAGGAGGGCCTGGGAGGAACAAATTTAAGAAACAATTAAGCACCACTGAATCACAGTTAAACTATTTTCAGCTGCTACAAAATAAATGAAGTATAAAAATCAGAATAAGCAGAGGAAGAAGGAATGATAACATAAGCAGAAAACAAAACAATTAAATAACTTCAATAAAAACTTAAATAACTTAATTAAATAACACCATACTCCAGCTGCAACATATATGAAAAGCCAGGCAGATTTCTAAAATATCAAAATCCTTCCTAAGCACCAACTCGTAAAAACTACATCCCCTCTGATCATTGTCTCCCTTGTGTGACATTGCGGTCTGTTTGGTAGTGACCTGGGCCTGTGATCCAACAATGGTGGGTTCACTCCTGCTGAGCGGCTCCATTTAATGACCCTGAACAAGTTGTTTGCACACAGTTGTCTCATGCCTCAGATTCAGATTTACTGACCTTGCACATGTAATAAGTGCTATAAAATAAAATAAATAAATAATTAACTTAAATAAATAACTTTGCTGTCACTAGGCCCTCAATTATATAAACTGGAATTCTAGTACAAACCATAGGGCAAGCTTGCTGTTACTGGTTCAGTTATTTCAGCTGCTGGCCCAGTGCCAATTTTGTTCTCTGCCGACACACGGAACAGGTACTGTGTTCCCTCAAACAGTTTGGTGACAGTACAGCTGAGTGTGTCTGCACTGACAGTTGCCGCTGGTAACCAGTTAGTCTTGGTGACATCGCGTTTCTCGACAATATAGTTCTGGATCTCTATACCACCATCAGACTCTGGTGCTTGCCACTGGAGACTGGCTGACTCCTTGGTCATCTCAGTCACTGTCAGATTCTGTGGAGCTGATGGCTTGTCTAAAATGAAGAAAGGCAGAAAATGAAATCAATGTTATTCCTTACACACATACTGTTTCTTCTCCCTCATCTCAAGTTACATTCTCTTCTTATTTTAGGATACACTAGTTCAAATCCCTTAGACAGCCAAGTTCACAGCAACTTTGAAAGGTCCTTAAAAAGTGCTATACAAAAACCCAGATACATACATACATAATTACATACACATACATATATACTTTCTGGTTAAGATCAATTCAAGCAATCATCAATTTATGCCTTGTGTACAGTGCAGCAGAAGTCATTAGATTAGATTAAGATAGCATGCTTGTAATTGTAACTGTAATCTGACATTTATAAAGCATCACTTCAAGAATAAACTCATCAGAGGCGCTCCCGACTCCAAACCAGTGAGACCACTGTCAAATAATATAGACTTCAGGCTTGACCTTCAAATCACAGAATACCAACCTCTCATCATACCTTACATTTTGTTAAGCCCAAGTGTCAGGGTAGCCGATTGGATCGAGTGCTCGGCTTGTAGCACGAAGAGTACAGGTTCAAGCCTCCCTAAGACAATTACTGAGTAGGAACCCTGAGCAAGTCCTTCATTCACAATTGCTTTGCACCTCAGATTCAGATTTACTGACCTTGTGTGTGTAATAAATGCAAAATAATAATAAAAATAATAATAACAATAAAAGAACCTATCAATGAAGCCTTTGCATGTTTGCATTCATGTATGTTTTCACGAACTGTGAACAAATATACGTACAGTCAGCACAGCTGTAAACATGCATGAAACTGGAAGTTAAGCTGCACTCACCAAGTACAACAACTTTAAACTGAACACTGTCTGAGCCAACTTCGTTTGAAGCGGTCACTTCGTATGTTCCAGAGTTTTTGATGTTGCAGTTCTTGAGTGTCAACGTGGTATAGTCAGTTGCTGCTGAGAAGCTTGAGCTGCTCACTGGTTGCCTGTCAACAGTCCAAGTGATGGTTGGCGTTGGAACACCATAGAAAGTGAACTGTTGGGCGAAGTTGCTGCCCGCTTTTATTTGTTGGCTGCTCTCCAGTTTCTTCTCGCTCTCCAGCTTTGGTGCAACTAAACAAAATGTTAAATAAAATTTAGACCGATTCTTTTCTATAACTTTAAAAGGATAATCAATGAGAAATTAATTCATTTACAATAGCAAGATGACGGTTTCTGTGGACTGTGGCTACAATTGTTGTAATAAATACCTGGGTAAATCTTGCATAATGAACATTACCTTACCCTACTACACGATGTAATCAGCTGTTTTAGTTGTTGCTAAAATTGTTGTAATAAATACCAAACTGCAGTATATAAATGCTTGGATGCACACATACATATGAATATTCAATGCCGACAATATCTGGTAATTGGGTTCTTCCAAAAACAGCTCATTACACTGTCTAGTAGGGTAAAGTAGTAAGTAAAGTTCATTACACAGTATTTGCCCATTGCAAACCTCTCAAAGGCCCTTACTAAGTCACTGGCTTTGATTAAATGAAACAGAGTAACCATATTGGTAGAAACATAAATTCTTACCTTGTACAAAAAGCTTTGCCTCTGACTCGACCCTTCCAACTTTGTTGTCAGCTTCAACACGATAAAGTGCGGTGTCACTGAGGTCAGCCTGTATTATCTCTAGCTGAGCTACGTTATCCTTGTAGGTCATGTTGTACTTCTTGCCCTGGTAGATCTCCCTGCCACCATCTTTGTACCATGTAACGGTTGCCTTTGGCTGTCCTGCTTCAATTTCGCATTTCATCACAGCAGTAGTAGTTGCAAGAGCTTTTGTTTCCTTCAGTGGACTGATGACCTTTGGCTTCTTGCCCGCTGAAATTTTATAAGATCAATGATCAAACAGACAAATGCAAATATTACATTTTCCAATTTTACATGGAATGAAATCCTAAATCCAAAAACCTTTGTTTCCCTTTTATGATGACTGCATAAATAAAGAAAAATGCATACTTCAGGAATGCTTCCTTTACAAAGACATTCTTTAAACTTAACCAATAAGTGCATATGGAAGTATCAAGTTACTACATTACCTTACAGTAGCATACCAAATCCTACTAAAATCTTTACTCACCTATGCTTAATATAAGCAAATTAATGCACTTACATATTTTTTCCTCAGGTTTGATGGACAGAGATCCCTCAGATGGTGGACCAACACCGGCTTTGTTCTCCGCCGCAACTCTGAAGTCATATTTCGTGTCAGCCTGAAGTCCTTTTATGGTGTAGGTTGTTGAAGGCACAGTGTCTTCCGTAGCTCTCCTCCACTTGAAGGCACCTTCTTGACGATATTCAACAACGTAGTTGAATATTTCACTTCCACCATCGTTCTCCGGAGGTGACCAGATCAGTGTGACGAAGTTCTTTCCGGACTCCTTAACATCTGGGGCTCCTGGTTTTCCAGGTTTATCTGATAAACAGGGAAAACGATTTATGACAAAAAGGTATGGTTGAGACTAATCCAGTAGCAGTGAAACTATGACTATCAGCCTGTTATTGTAATTCAAATGTTCACTTCCACTGATCATTTTAAATGTTGAGAACATAGACTAAAATGAGAAAGTATTTACAGTGAATTATAAAAGCGGTCAGTGATTAATGTTACAATACCTATTTTTAGTCTAAAATTGAAATCAGGAGCAGATACACTCCAATCAATTTCTTTATACTTCAAAAAGCGTACTTCATTACTTAATTAACACTGACCCTTATCAGTCAGTAAAGCATAGCACTGCAGAGACAAGCTATCACATTAGCAATGACAGTTGGAAAATCTACAATATTTTCTTATTAATTTTAAACTGAGGAATGTTCCTAACTAGCAAGGATTCAGGAAGCTCACCCCAAGGATCTTTGGCAAGTACTGTTTCTGAGGGTGGCCCAGGAGGTCCCATACCCACACGATTCTCAGCCATGATGCGGAACTGGTATTCGTTGCCCTCTACAAGTTCAGTTACTCTGTACTTGGTGTCATTGACTGCATCACGTGTGATGCGTATCCAGCGAGTCGTCCGTCCAGTTGTACTGCGTTCCACATGGTATCCTAGGATTGGCGTACCACCATCTTGTTCTGGAGGTCTCCATGACAATGAGCAGGAATCCTTCAAGATGTCGCTTATGGAGGGAGCTGAGGGAGGCCCTGGCAAATCTGTAGAAAAACAGCCTCATTTAGCATCATCATCATCATCATCATCATCATGTGTGTCAATGCGAACTCAAATTGACATAGAGACTCATAAATTAGGACTTAAAACACTAAAAAGCAGTGGAAAGTTGACTGCACACTGTCAATCATAAATTGAAAACTCAAATCTAAGTGCAGGGCACCAGCTTCTTCATAAATAGTGTCAAGTCAGATTGGTAGTCCAGAGATACCAAATGAAGCAAGATCCAGTTGCCAGAAGACTAGAGAGAGAAGGAGACAGAGAACTGTTACGGTGGGTTGTGGTTAGGTTGAGAAAAATGGAAAGGCAACAAATTGGATGTACCAGAATAAGCAGAAGAAATTGATTTTTGAAATGCATGCTAACAGCCAGCCAAGTAGCAGCATTCATCACAAAGAGAGTTAAAAACAACAACAGGCTCCCAAATATGTCCATAAACAGAAGATAATCTGGTTACACACACTAAATAAAAATAATGACAAAGTGCAGGGAATTAAATAAGCTACCTGGAAGAAAATTTTGAAGTACACTTTAAAAAGTAAGATTTAACAAAACCATAACATGACTTGGTATGACGATGATCGTTAATGGTATGATTATAATAGCACAGAGTAGTTAGCGCTAACCAAAGGTGCTCTTTGCTGTCACACTTTGAGTCAACTCAGTCCATTCACCAACTCCAACTTCATTTTCTGCTGCTATGCGGAAGATGTATTGCTGGCCTTCGACCAGAGGACTCACAAGATATTCCCGTTTCTTATCAGCTTCCGTGGAACCGGCTCTCTGCCATGTTCGTCGTGATGACTCCCTCATCTCAATGACATAACCTATGATGTCACAGCCACCATCTGACTCTGGTTCCTCCCACTTTAGGCCAACGTCCTTTTCTGATACAGATGTAACCGACAAAGTCTTTGGAGGACCTGGGACATCTGAAACAGTTAAAAAAATAGACTTATAAGATCACATTTAGTGATTTTTATCAAAAGATATTAATTAGAATCACTGATATAATTAAATTTTAAAAATTCAGTGACATCACAGTGCAACTGGTTGACTACTACAAATAATTTGTCCTCATCCATACCAATGTTTGACAAAAATTCTTTTAATTTCAACAGGCTGACATTGGAATCTATGTTACCAACATTACACAATCCTATTATGTTTACTTGAGGCAAGTTCGACCTATTCATTTGTCTCTAACTCTCAATGCTGCCCTTGCTCTTGTCCTTTCACTTGTCTTATCACACCTAGACTTTTGGAATTCAATACTCAGTTCTCTTCTTTGTTGTCTTTATGAATCTTTACAATCAGTTCTTGTGCAGCTGCTCACCTTGTTCTTTGGCTTCCTCCAAGATCTCCAGCTACAGATCTAATGTCTTCAACATTACACTGGTTATCTTTTTAAGCTTGGGTCCAGTTTAAAGTTTGCTGTCCTTGTATACACGACGTTTCACGGTCTAGGACCAACCTGCCTCGCTGACTTGTGTATTCCACTCACACTTAATCCCACCAGGACAAACTTAAGATCAGTTTCCTGTGGCCAAATATTTGCCTCAACTTACCTAAAAAGACAAGTGGTTTCAGTGCCTTTTCACAGGCGGTCCACATCTATGGAATTCACTACTACTATCTTGGAGGGACCCTTCTCTTTCTCTTACTTCGTTTCACAAACAACTGAAGACAAATCTTTCTCCAGCTACCTGTACTTCTGAGGTGAATTCATGTGTTAGCACAATATAAGAACCTGATTAATAATAATTATTAATAATGGTAAAGTTTGAAAAGAAAAAAATGAAGTGAACCTCAAATCTTTGCCAAACACAATATGTAGCTACAAATCACAAAAAGCATGGTTTCTAAACTTGTGGTAGCATGTCAATTCAAATGATGAATTTGATATCTTGAGTATAATTTTTAAAAGGACTGAATTATAATTACCTAAAACGACTAGTTTTATGCTGAATGTAGCCTTTCCAAGTGCATTCTGAATGAGAAGAGAGTAATCTCCGGCATCCTTCTTTACCACCTTGCTCATTGACAGTGACGTCATGTTGGAAATGGTATCTTCCTTAAACCTTCGAGCATCTGGAAGGTGGCCGCCTTTGTATTTCCATTCCACGGTTGGCGTCGGACTGGCTGTGAATGGAATCTCGATTACAGCAGATGACTGAGCTTTCAGGATCAGTTTGTCACGATAGGCATGATCACCAATAGACGGTGGAACTATGTAAAAGAAAAGTTCATATTACTAAAGTGAAACTAGTAATTTACTCCTAATCTGCCTTGCTGACTTGTTATACTAACATGGCTACAAATTTTATCTCATATATCAAATGTGCATCCGGATTGGGAACTACCAGTAATTAATAAAAAATTGTTTTTATTTATTTAAATCATTTGTAATACATGCAAAGTCAGCTGATCTGAATCTCAGGCATGGGTGAATATTTCTCTGCACCAAATCTGAACTTGAACAAAACCAGGTAATAAACAGAAAACAGAATGTCACAACTCCACACACATGAAGTTGTGGATATGGCCAAACTCTTAGCATAGTTAGCCTCCAAAGCAGAAGTAATATATTTTATTCATCAATATTGGTCAGTTTAAACAGATGTCAAAAAGTTAAAGGAATGACAGATAGCATAGACTGTGTATGAATAAAAATGAGTAAATTACTGAAGCAAGCATCTACAAAGCAAAGGCTAAAGTAACCAATAATGACAATAATCCTTTAACTTTCACATTTAAGACTTGCCTTTAAAGGGTAGAGGAGAATCGATAAAGCATTTAAAATTACAAACCACCGAAAAAGACAGATGACTTGAAAGCCATAAGCATATTTATTAAATTATCATGTATTACCAGACTGTTGTTTTGGCTCTGCATGTGTGCAGGAGTCCAACAGTGGTGACTTTTCTAGTTATCTTTCTAGAAAGTTTGCTTACTTTTTGTTCCTAAAGACTGTTACATCAAATAGGCTAGTGTAGGCTGTGCTTTCTGTAAAATTCTTGAAGGATGCTGTATTAAGGGCCCAGCTGCATACATCACAAGCAACATTTAATGGTGTTGATACATCTAGTAAGTTTACCACCTGAACCGACTAGAAGAGAAAAACATAATTCACACATAAACTCATTTACCTTGAATATTCAGCTTTGCTGCTGTTGATAGATTCATGCATTCTGCTTTATAAGTTCCAACATCACTGGCTGAAGTTTTCTTGATCACCAGGCGGAAGGTCTTTCCATCGACTTCCATGCTGCGTTCAATGTCTGGAAGCAGCTTCTTGTTGTCCTTGTACCATTCCACCTTCTGTCCCTCTTTCGACAGTTGGCACTCAAAGGTCACACTGGAGCCAAGCTTGTCTGTTGTAATATCTTCCAATTCTTTTGTGAACTTCAATTCTTCCACTGTTAAATAAAAAAATTGATTTTACTGTCATCATTACAACAGCAAACATTTCTATAACACTGTAAGTTTCAAGCTATATTCAGGGTGCTTATAATTATTTCATAAACTTCAGCAAATAAAATTAACTGATAATTAATTGAAAATTTATACAGTATCATCAGTTGCAAGCTACTTCTGGGTGCTTATAAATAAAGTTGTCGGTTTAGTTAATATTATTGTCATTAACTGTTAATAAATAGTAAAACACAGTGTCTAAATTTAGCACAGATGATAAAAACATGAAAATGTGGTTGTCTTTACAAGTTTTCATAAACTCTGTTTTGGAATGATGTGATGTAAATAAGAAATTACAAGACACTTTCCATTAACGGGGCTCTTAAAGCAAAACTGCTCATCAAGGTAATTCAGAATTCTGCAAAACAGTAAGTCATGTAATTTAATCCCAGATTTGTATAACACCTATCACTAGTCAAATGCACTGCATTGTGACAGCCTTTCATAAGGAAAGAATTCGTACATACCATACTTTGAGGATGGTGAAGATGCAGAAACTGGCCCAGCTCCCACTTTGTTGACAGCTGAGACCCTAAATTCATATGCTTTTCCATCTTTCAAGCCACTCAGAGTGTAGGTTGCTCCCTTGATGTTGTCATCCTTGACTTTCCACGTGTCTCCATTTTCCTTCACTTCCAAGATATATTTGGTAATAGGTGCGCCTCCATCATTCTCTGGCACTTCCCAGGTAACAGTAGCCGAGTCTTTTGACCTGTCCTTGATGGAAGGAGTTCCAGGTTTGCCAGGTTTATCAAATGGATCTTTGGCAACAAATAGACCACTTGTTTCCGATGGCTTGCTCAATCCAGCCTCATTTTCCGCAATGACTCGGAATTCATATTCGGTACCCTCGACAAGATCTTTGAAGGATTTGGATGTTGTCGTAATTGGTTCACGGTTAACTTTGACAAACCTTGAGCTGAATCCTGTTGACTTTTCGATGTAGTAGCCTTTAATTGGAGATCCGCCATCAAATGCAGGTGGCTCCCAGGTAATAGTACATCCAGTCTTACTAATATTGTCAGCCCTTACACGTTGAGGTGGTGAAGGTGGTTCTGAGAATAGATCAATCAATAAATCAATAAGAAACAATCAGTGCCAAAATTTTGTTAGGGTTATTACAAGAATGATGCATGAATGAGTTTGAAAAAATAAACCAAAGTAACTTAAAGAAACATTGCATTAAAAAGTTAATTTTCATCATCATCACTCAACTCCCTTAACAAAATGTCATCTGGATCATCCTCAAGATCAAATTCAGGACCGCCGCCGCCGCCGCCGCCGCCACCACCACCACCGCCACCACCACCACCACCACCAATGTCATCATTAGCATTATCATCAATACTGTTGTCATTTCTGTTACTGTTGTTATCAACAACATCAACACAACAGACAGAATATTTAAGAATTTTAAAACTGAACAGAACCATAGAGAAGCCCACCAAATGGAAGTTTCGCCGTGACAGGTTCCTTCAGTACAACCGGTTCACTTTGGCCAATTGCATTTTCAGCAATCACTCTGAACAGATATTGGCTTCCTTCATACAACTTTGTGGCCTTGAACTTCAAAGTAGAAGAATCTGTTTCTCCAACGCCAGAGAAGACAACACGCTTGGCATCAGCCTTTTCAATAATGTATCTGGTGATCGGAGACCCACCATCTTGTTCTGGAGCTTCCCAGGACAGTGATATGAAGTCTTTATAGACTTCAGTTACTTGAAGATTACGAGGTGGTAAAGGTTTGTCTGCAAAGAACGATAGCAAACATTAAAATCCCAAAAAATTACACAATGTGATTAGTCCTAAAGTTTTCCATCAGTCATTGGAGAATAAAACTGTTACATCTTATTTATATTACCTTCCTCTTATTTCTTTTTTCAGTATTTAAATTTTCATTATACAGCACTTAGGTGATATGCTACCTCACCTTTATCTTAAAGCCAAATTTGGCAGCCGTTTACTAGTAATCACTTCCTTTGCAGAAAAACACAGTCTCAACAAATGTACTGTCTTCATTAGATAGTAATTTATCTTCATTAGGTAAGAATTTAACAATTACACATATTCACATAATTAACAGCTCCTAAAGCCACCTTTTATAACAACAGTGAACTGGGCACTGTCTGATCCGACTTCATTTTCAGCAACCACTTTATATGTTCCCGCATTCTTTGCAGTTACTTTCTTTGCCGTCAGGCGCGAAAAGGACCCATCTCCCTCCAGCGTCAAATCTGCGCTTGGCTGGATCTCGCTGTCATTCAAGAACCACCTGATGCTTGGTGTTGGTATTCCAACAACGTTGACTAGAAGTATCAGTGATGCTCCAGCCTTCAATGGTTTCATGTCTTTCAGAGATGAATCATAATCAATCACTGGAGCAGCTGCAAAAGAAAAACCAAAATCATCAGCGCCAGGGCTAACATCATCACCAAAACGATCATCATCATCATTATCATTATTGTCATCATCATTACATATCACTCATCTATTACGATCCTTGGTAATAAATAGTTCTCGGGGACATGGACCTGGAAATGAAAATTCTCTTGGCTTAAGTACAAACATTAGCAATCAACCACCAGATGGCATAGAATACCAACGGCATTATGTTACTGATAGGTTGAGCAGAATGGCATATTTAGCACTAAACAGTAAAACTGAGGCAAACATAAAAAAATCAATTTCAGGTTTTCAAATGGCCACAAAAATCATTCAACCACTTACATTGAACAACCAGGGAGCACTCAGTTGTAGCTTTTCCAAGTTTGTTCGTTGCTTCGCATCGGTATTTTCCACTGTCGACAGCTGCGGTCGGTGAAATATACAGAGATGCTGTTCCATCAGTAAATGACAATTGGTACTTTTTGCTGGCATAGATTTCCTTGTTGTCCTTATACCAGTGAATGGTAGCTGGTGGGTTACCAGGCTCAAAATCGCATTCAAGAGTCACCTCTTCTGGCATCGTGACTTCATAGTCCGGTAAAGGCTCAATCAGTTCTGGTGCTCCCCCTTCTTTAACATAAAAATTGAGAAATATAGCAAAACAAGAGTAAATTTTAAATCTAAACGTTAACTACTTGCCTAGCTATGGTAGCACATTTGTGGTCCACTTAGTCAATCTTGCATCCTCTGCTTTACAAACTGACTTATAATACTAACTCCTGTTAATCTTCTAAATTTTTAATATTCAATTTCAAATATTCAAATGCTCAGATATTCAGTTATATAGAATATTAAAAACATAAATCATTGCAGCTTATGATAGTCAGTCAGTACCATGATCTAATAACTTGCTATTTGTTGCAGAAAGAAAAATATGACATAACATTTGATATAAGCAATAACGGATATATAAAATGCCAAACATCTGTAACAAATAAAAGCCAATAAAACATTCCTTCATCGTTTTAACTTAACGTACCAAGTTTCTCTGCAACCTTGACAGGAGAAGTTGGCTCTGAAGCAGGTCCTACTCCAGCCTTGTTTTCTGCAGAAACACGGAATTCATATTCCAGGCCCTCCTTCAGACCTTTAACAGTGTATGTGGTCTCAGGAACATTGTCTTCATTTGCCTTCACCCACTTGAAACCACCTTCAACTCGGTATTCTATTACATAGTTGTGAATTTCTGATCCTCCATCTGACTTTGGAGGCTTCCACGACAGGCTAGCACCATTCTTAAAAGTTTTTGTTACTTCTGGTTTAGCTGGCTTTCCCGGTTTTTCTAGAAAGCAAAGATTCATAGTTGCATTCTATTTTCAATGCTGTCTTTGGTTAAGGCATAATCCAATTTTTAAAATAATAATAATAGTATCTACACATAAATTATTTGCTTTTCTTGAAAGAATATTTCTACCTTTGGTAACAATTAATAGCAAATAGCAATTCTGTCGTGCCTGCACCAAGTGAACAAGGACCTATCAATGGTGCATCAAAAATAAACCAAAACTTAAGCCAAGTTTGACAAGAATTACTACAGGTAGAGCATCATTGACGCAAGTAAAGTTTCATGGAATTTAAAAAATATAAAACTGACAAATAGTTTGACGAGTAATAATTTATTAATACTTCAGTACTGGTTAATTCTTTCTAAAAGCAATCCATACCAGGTTCAAAATGGAATATTAATGATCCTAACGATTCTAAGATGCATTCAGTAAGTCTACAAATTCCTGAAGAAAACGAGAGCAATTAGTTTAAGAATGGGACAGTAATTACCCCAAGGATCTTTCGCTTTGATTGGAGCAGAACAAGCGCTTGGAGCTCCTTCTCCAACTGCATTGACTGCAACAACTCGGAACTCGTAGGTGTTGTCCTCTATCAGATCATTCACAACATACGACAGTTCTTTCAAGGCATCCTTTGTATGACGTATCCAACGAGAGCTCTTGTTAGTGCAGCGCTCCACGTGGTATCCGATGATTTCTGTGCCACCGTCAGACTCGGGGGCTTTCCAGGAAAGGACACAAGACTGCTTGGTAATGTCATTGACCACTGGAAATAATGGAGGTCCAGGAAGATCTGCACATGACAAATGACAATGAACCTTAATGACATGTAACCGCTTGGTGACAGAGGCACAGTGTGTTCAAACAACTTGCCCAGGGTTGTTACATGGACTCAAACCCACAACCGCATGATCACTGACCAAATGCATTACCAATAGACCACCGGTACCGGCATAAGTTGGGAAGTAAACAGCAAGCCCTGCGATGCCCAGGCCCTGTGTCCAAGATCTTGAGATTCATCCATTGATGGCTCAAGGGCAGTCTCACCTGTGAGACATGGTATACTTTACTTTAAACATGTAACACTGTTGAGGCTTGCACCTCTGATTAGTTTCTCTTGAAGTGGCACTATATAAATTTCTAACTACAATTACAATCACAATCAAGAGTTCATCTCACATACAGTGGGAAATGCCAATGGTTGGATATAAGTAATATCAAAGACTATAGGAAAATAACCGTATTTTAAAATAGAGTCTACGTCATAAAAGCACTTATACCGTTGAAGATTACATGCATAAGAGCAACAGATCTCGTACATGATAGTGCATTTTAGCACATAAACAGATGAGAATTTTCCAAGTAAATAATAAATGTATGTGGACATAAAAACCTTAGAAAAGTGCTACATTGGCAAAAGCAATGTCATCGTTTATTCAGTCATTTTTCAATCATAGGAAAAGGGGGGAAGCAAAACAATAATGTAATGATCAAACTCTGATAGAAAAAAATTATTATTAAGCATTCAAAAATTAACTAAAACTCCATAAAACTACAGTGTGCAATGTTTAACATTAAAGAGCATAGGAAGACATGTGCATTATTTACCAAACTGACTCTTTGGAGTCACAGCCTTTGTCAGCTCAGCAAATGGTCCCACTCCAACTTCATTTTCAGCGGCAACTTGGAATGAGTATGCCTGTCCTTGAGTCAGTGCAATGGACTTGAACTCCACATCAGCAGTGGCGCCATCTCGTTGCCATGTGCGCTTTGCTGCTTCTCGTCTTTCAATCACATACTGAGTTATCGGACATCCACCATTGTCGTTTGGTTCCGCCCATTTCAAGTTGACAGTCGTTTCAGTCATTCCACTCACACAGAAGTTTTCAGGGGCAGATGGTTTGTCTGTGAAAACATTTAAAAATTATTTGCTTTTTAACACATGACTTCTCCCGTGATGCAATCTTATATAAATAAATATACACAGGCTACCAGTTAATGCTGGACTGGTTAGCTACATTAAGGCACTTCTGAGCATGAGCGTAAGCATGCCAGTTTGTGTCCTGGTCGTAGCTTATTTCAGAGATTTGAATCTCACAGACCTTAAATGGTGTGGCACCCATTCAAAGTGGTGAAGGATGTCACCCGATTATTTCCGTAAAAAATGAGCAGGGTCGAGGTCGTATGACTGCTATAGAATAACGTGTACATTTATTAATTTATAATGAAATTCTGAATGTAAAGAAACTTACAAAACAGAAAATCAAAAGTAAAAGTTATGTTAGCGAATGCTTTGATCAGTTTAAGTCATATTATTAGCCATTACAAAGATGATTTTTGTACCAATCCTCCCCTTACTTTTTAATTTCATTCTGCATCATCAATGTAACCTTACAGAAAAAGCAGAAATCCATGCCTCAGATTCAGAATTACGGATTTGCACTCGTGATAAATGCTTTGAATAAATAACTGAAATGCTTTAAATAAATAAATGAATTAACCTACCAAGCACCACAACTTCAATAGTGACATTAGCTTTTCCAAATTCATTCTGAAGGTTGATAGTATACTTTCCACTGTCACTCCTAATTGCTTTAGCTAAGGTCATTGAAGTCATGTTTGCAATCGTATCAACTTTGAACCTCTTTGGATCTGGAAGCTTTCCACCTTTAAACTGCCAGGTGGCACTAGGTTGAGGGCAGCCAACAAATGGTATCTCAATTGCAGTTGATGAGCCTGCCTTCAGTATGATCTTATCTTTAAACGCAAGATCTCCAATCTTAGGTGGAACTGAAATAGAGAAGTTTTGGTTTATTTTTTTCTAGAGATTAAAAATACCATGAAAAGCCATTTGGTAATTCAAGAGAAATGCCTACTTTACACACCACAAGCCAAAATAACATTTTGATTACGAATACATTACATAATGCAAAAGGTGTAAATGTCTTGCACAGTTGCACAACGTAATTTTCCTAATGAGTTATGAGAACAAATAAATACGACTATAAATATTTTATAGGATGAATTAACTACACAATAATTCATACCACAAAACAAGTACATAACCCATCAGATTTTATTCTCATAAAAAACTGGATTTTGAAGTACCTGCTAGAATTAGTTTAGCCTTTGTTGAGAGTTTCTCGTAAGTGGCACTGTAGCTGCCAACATCCTCAGGTGTCACCTTTTCAATGATAAGCTTGTGAATCTTTCCTTGTGAGATGACATCATGCCGATCGTCGCGACGCAGCTTCTTGCCATCCTTCATCCACTCCACCTGGAGACCTTCCTTGGACAATTCACATTCAAAAGTCACAGTGACATTTACCTCTTTCAGGGTGACATCCTCCAACTGACGCACAAAGTGTATCTCTTCAACTGAAACAGAAGAAACATAAGGAATTTGCAGAATCCTTCTGAGATAATAATCAATCAAATAATAATAATAAATAATCTGAGATTTTCTATCTTGCCGCTCGATGGTTGCTGCTCGGGAAATTCAGTGTGCATGCCAAAATCCAGGGTAAGTCCAGTCAAAAGTCAAGAGGGAAATCTGAGGTGAAATAGAAACAGTCTACAAAGGAAATGAGTCCTGGTCTTAATCCAGTTCTAAACACCAACATAGACTCTGCAGAGTGATTGTTTGCAGGAAGAGAGTTCCAGAGTCTGGGCCTAGCACAGGAAAAGGCATGCCCACCAAGGGCTATCCTTGTCCTTGGTACAATCAGAGTTAGACAGTCAAAGAACCTGATCAAGTAGTGAAAAGTCTTGGGTGTCAGCACAGGACAATGATTTGAGGTTGGCTGAAATGTAGAACCACAAGATGTTCCTCAGTGTGTTAACACAGAACACAAATGTCTAAATACCAGGCCAATGGTTTCCAATTTTCAAACTGCAGAAAACTAAGTTCTAAATTTAAGAACATCACCAGTGCCATTATTGTCATATTTGACAGCACCTTTGCTGCTAGCAGCAACAACATCAACATTGCCTCTGTCATATTCAGTCAAATTTAAACAATTGTCCCAACTCAAGAAACGTTTATAACCCAAAAGCCCAAAATCAAGCCATGAGCACATTGGTAGCATAAAGACAAAAGTCAAATCAACAAGCAGCATAAAAAGCAGTAAAAATTGCCATTTAAAACTGCAGTAATAAATTAACATAAGAAGCAAAATCAATTAAAACTAGCATAAATCTCATTATTAAATTCTAGATATACAGCTCAGGAGTGGCATATTTAAAGAAATGCATAATTTTACTATTACCAGTTTTTACTCAAAGGGTTTGACTGATCTTGAACTGCTAGGCCTAAGAACTACAGAGATCAACCAGAACGACATAGATCAAGAAATGTTGTGATATTTACCATATTTTGCTGGTTTAGATGGTGAAGATGCTTGGCCAGGTCCAGCTTTGTTCTCTGCAGTAATACGGAATTCGTAGTTGACGCCTGGCTTCAGTTCTGTTACAGTGTAGGTCGTTTCTTTCACCTCTTTACCAATGGGCTTCCACTTGATGTCAGAATTAGCCTTCATTTCCACAACATAGCCAGTTACTGGAGAGCCACCATCACTAGCCGGTGGTTCCCAACTTAGTGTAGCTGAGTCTGGAGTGATTTCTGTAACTTTGGGTGCTTCTGGCTTTCCAGGCACACTGAATGGGTCCTTGGCTGTAAAACGACCCGTTGTTTCTGATGGTTTGCCAATTCCTGCAGCGTTCTCAGCACAAACACGGAACTCGTTGTCGGTTGAACCTTCCACGAGGTCGGTGATCTCCATTGTGCATTGTGAAATCGGCTTCTTGTTGACCTTGATCCAACGTGTTCCTGTCAATTTTTCCACGTAATATCCTGTGACCGGTGAACCGCCATCAGACTCTGGTGTTTCCCAAGTCAGTTTACAAGATTTCTTAGTGACATCAGATGCTTTAAAGTTTTCTGGAGGACCTGGAGGATCTGAAATTTAAGTCATGTCAGATACTTAAACTTTATTGTTGTGCCAACAGAAAAAATTTCATATACAGTAAATAAAAACTAGGAAAAGTTTTTCAAAGATGCACATATTTTGATTCTTCCTAAGTAGTCAAAGAGGTAAAGGCTTCATATAAGATAGAATCACTGACCAGTATGTCTAATCAATCCCAAAAATGACTGATATCATCCAAATCTTCAGCTGTATATATATAAATACATGTAAAATAAGTTTTTTAGAGGAAGAACAAATGACAAGTTCAAAGTTGTCTAAACTTACCAAAGCCCAGCTTTGCTTTCACAGGTTTCTCCATTGTTGTCCACTCTGATTGACCGATTTCATTTTCTGCAGCCACCTGGAATACGTACTCATTGCCCTCCATAAGTTTGCCAACTTTCAGGTAGCAAGTGTTGCTGTCAGTTTTGCCGGCATTGATGAAGCTCGTCTTTGTTGCATCCCGCTTTTCAACGACATATCCGGTGATTGGTGAACCACCATCTGATTCTGGGCTTTCCCACACGAGAACAACATAATCCTTATTCACTTCCTTCACTTTCAGGTTCAGTGGTGGAGACGGTTTATCTGTACAAATAAACAACAAAATCTTACCTAATATAAAGTATATGTAATGTAACCATGTATTCTAGATCCTTACATCTTTTGCAAAGCCCATTAGCCTCAATCTGTATGTATCTACACAAGTACACGTTTTCTATAGCAAATTTGCTAATTTTTCAATCAATGTATTAGGTAAGGTCATTCACCACTGCAGCACATTTGAAAGGGTGTCATGCCACTGTAGGACTTGCAGGCAGACCATGCTAGAGAGAGATAAAAATCTCTGAAATACAGTCACAGTTGGATTGCTGGAAGCTCTCTCAAAGATTTGAGCAAATGAACAAAAACTAGAAAAGAGTTTGGAGTCTGTAGCCAGCAGATAGCAAGGTCTAGTTCCTAGAAATTCATGTTTCAGGTGCAGGACTAAAAATCTAAAAAAATTTAGGACTAAAATTCTAAATTTTTTAAAAGAACAGAAAATTAACAAATCTATGTACGTTGGTGCTTTGGTAGATTTTCTAAATTGCAGAAAATGTTGGCAATTAAACGCTGCAAACCTTTAATTTCCACTGTGAAGACAGCTGCATCACTTCCAACTTTATTTTCTGCCTTGACTGTGATCTGCCCAGCCATTTTAGCACTGATTCCTTTAATAGTTAAAGTAGAAGTATTGTCTTTGGTATCGATGGTAATGCCAATGGATGGAGTCAGTGGCTCATCAGCATGGAACCAGCTGATCTTTGGTGCAGGCGTACCAGAAGCCGAGACTCTGATGGACAAAGTGGCACCAGCCTTCAGATGTTGTGCACTTTTCAGCTTTTCATCGTAGCTGAGAGCAGGTTTGCCTAAAATCCGATAAAGTTTAACTTATATAATCAAGTCACATAAAAGTTGGCATGTGTAATTCATTCTGCAATGTCTATAATTACAGTTTTCAAAAGAAATCCGATACAGTCCTACAACAACAATTAGTAATACGTCAAGCACATCTTCAGAGAAAGTCATGGGTAAGACGTGTTAGGAACTTCACTTTCTTAGCCCTGGTGACTATCACTCTCACTCTGAGTTCACACCAACGGTTACATGGTTGATGCACTTACTTCAGAGCTAAACTAGTACAGTTCCTATTACTTAACCAAGATTTTGTGTAAATGTAAGTGCTGCAGGAGATAAACTTACTGTTGACCACAAGACTGCCTTGTGTCTTGACCTTCCCAAGCTTGTTGACGGCTTCACATGAGTAGCTTCCGGTGTCAGATGTCTCTGTTGTCTTGATGATCAGTGCCACGTTTTCTCCGTCTTGTGACAGCTCATACTTCTTACTTGCAGCCAGTTCCTTCTTGTCACGATACCAGTGGACCTCGGCTGTGGGCTCCCCAAGGTTTATCTTGCATTCTAGGCTCACTGATTCTGGAGAAACGACAGTCTGGTCGCTTAAGCCATCAATGACTTTGGGAGCATTTCCAGCTGAAAGTGAAACAATCAAATGCACCATTTATGACATTTTCTGTCACTTGCCATTATGTATTGTGATGTAGTGAATCAAGCAGTTATATATAGCACTATTTCAAGAAACTGCCACAGCAGTTACCCTGAACTGACACAGCCAAAGTCAAGTAAAACAGTCTTAGAATCCCTGACAAGGCTAAGAATAAATAGTGGGGAGGTTGACCTCAACAGGCTTCTATAAATTTATAATACAACTGCAAGCTCTTGTAAATACTTGAAGTAATTGTTAATTCCTTAGCTGCAGCTCCTCTTGAATCATATTCACATGTCTTACATCATATTATTCTAAAATGTCCTTAAAAGTATATTTTCACTTAAAATAAATTTAATCAAAATTAAATGAAATATCAAAACTGGGCCACAGTTTTCCCTGAATGCCTTTGATAAATTTCTCTTGAAAAGGCTCTGTATAAATTTGTGATTACTATCACTAAGTCACTCTGAATATGACATACGTTTGGAGGTACTTACAGACGACCTCCTTGGCAGCGGCAGGTTTTGAAGGATCGGAAGCTGGTCCTGTTCCAGCCTTATTCTCGGCCGAGATGCGGAACTCATAGACAGTATCCTTTTTGAGCCCAGTTGCCTTGTAGGAAAGCGTTGTTACTGTTTCCTTGTTAGCTCTGACCCATTTTAAAGCACCTTCTGCACGATACTCAATGACATAATTGGTTATTTCAGACCCACCATCGTCTGCAGGAGGTTGCCAAGATAAGGACACGCTGTTCGCTGTTGTTGCTCCAATCTCTGGAGGATTTGGTTTGCCAGGTTTCTCTAAAATCAAAACACGATTCAAACCATGCAGGTTTCAGAAATAATAAGTCATTCTGGAAAAACCAATGAATCATCAAAAACATCATTAATGTTATGAAACTTTATTCAAGATGGAAGTTTGAAGCTAAGAAGTCAAAATTAGCAAAACTTCTGATTGAAATTATACAATATCTTGGTTCTGTTGCATTTATGTATGTATTTATGTTTTTATGTGCACACCTATGTACCTAGACAATAAAGCACCTTTTAAGTATGCCACAAAAGCACAGTCTGTGCTAACCCAAGTGGTGTAAAGTTCATTAAGAACAAAAGTTCATCAATTAGCAAATATAGTTACCTGCAGAACATAAATCACTCAATTAAAAACTTTATGAATATTCAACAGAAGTCTAGAACAAGAATTAAGCTAGCTCTGCTTCAGCCTTTGGCATATAGGAATCATTCAGTAAGAAGACAATTGAGGAATACATACGCCAAGGGTCTTTGGCCATCACTGGCTTCGATGGAGAACTGGGTGGACCCTGACCAGCTTTGTTCTCAGCTGTTATACGGAACACGTATTCATTGTCCTCAACCATCTCCGTTGCTTTGTAAGTAAGCTCAGCTACGAGGTCCTTGTTGAGTCTAATCCATCGAACGCTGGATGAGAGGCTGCGCTCAATGATGTAACCAATCACAAGAGTTCCTCCATCCTCAGCCGGTGCCTTCCAGGTCAGCACGGCTGAATTCTTGGTGACGTCACTTGCTTCAACCGACTCGGGAGCACCAGGAACATCTAAGGAGAAGATCAAGAAGTGGATTAATGAAGAAGGATTTAACAGTAGGTAAGCATAAATCTGGACACTTATACATCACCTTTCTTACTCCAAAACTGAACTTTAAAAACAACTGCGCGACCTTAGTGTCCAATTAGACTGTCCTGTTCATTTGAACTAAATGCTGCCCTGGAAGGTTGGAAACATCAGCGCCAGTGATGACAAACAAATAAACCAACCAAGTCCTCTCCACCCCAGAAGGTAATTATCACAGCACTTAAATCTCAGCCCTGATTAAAAGATAAAAGCCATACGCAGGCTAGCTATTATAAGAGAGCTTATGCAAATGACAGCTTTATTTTTACAAATGAATGATTGTCTTGTACAAAGATTGCCACAAGAATTGTACTTTAGACAGAAATATTCATCACCCAGTCTAGCTTAATACCAGTAAAAGCAAACGTAAATTTCCAAAATTTCTCGGTGCCATGCAAAATTAGCATCAGGGAGACCAGGTTATTCACAAGCATATGGTGCAAATAAATGTCAGCAAAGAATTAAATACTTTTGTTTCCTTGGGGCTAATAACTCAAAATTAATTTATTTCAAACAAAAAATTCAACAAATCTTAAAAATTAGTTCTAAAGAAACTGTATAACCCAGCCAAAACAAGCAGTGGTTAATGAATTCCAAGTAACAACACATTACACTACATTACTGAAAGTGTACTCTAATATACAAAGGAGATTCCAGAACATTAGAGAAATGATGCTTACTGAATTCACTCTTTGGTGCCACAGACTTTTCAAGTTCAGCATATTCTCCAACACCACACTGGTTCTCTGCTGCTACCCTGAATATGTATGCCTGACCCTTTGCAAGACCAGAGACTGTAAACTCTGTGGTAGTGGCATTTCCCACTGGAGCCCAGCTGCGCTTGCTGGTTTCTCTCTTTTCGATCTGGTATCTGGTGATCTCACTTCCTCCATCATCTGCTGGTGGCTCCCATGCCAGGGTTACTGAATCTTCAGTGAAGCTCTTGACTTTCAATTCTTGTGGAGGACCTGGTTTATCTAAGTAACAGACAATACACAAAGTTAACTGGCTGTTTTTAAGAAAATATCAATACATTTAATCAGAAGATCCTATAATCCAAGCTTCAGTAATCACTCAAATCCATTTATCTTAATCACAGGAAAAGAACAAGTAATCTAATCTATTGACTTGTATAGTGCCGTTATCATAATGCCCAAGTTGCTTCAAGTCAAAATGGCAATCCAAAATCATAATCCTTTGGAGAAGCCAAGTCAAACTCCAACAGGTCAGAGAAACCAGAAGCTAGACTATGGTGGGTAAGCAAGTTCAAAGCATATGGAAAAGAATTAAGTAAAAGCACATGAAAAAATTCCGCTGAAACAATTGGACCAGAATTAAGGTGAAGCATGAGAAACAAAATAAAAAGAGCTTACCAAGAACAATGACAGTTATGATAAGGTCACACTTTCCGAGTTCATTCTCGATTGCCACAGCATACTTTCCACCATCTTTCCGTACGACCTTTGCCATAGTCATTGATGTCATGTTGTTAATTGTTTCTGTCTTGATTCGTTTTGGGTCTGGAAGTTTTCCTCCATTGTAGGTCCATGTGACCTTCGGTTGCGGGCTGGCACAGAATGGAATCTCCACAGCGGTTGATGCTCCAACGCGCAGCGTTATTGTTTTTTCTGCCATGTCTTTTGTGAATCGTGGTGGAACTGAAAGAGTTAATTAGAATTAACTATTAACATAATATGCTATGTCTATAAATGTATGATATTATATTATTACAGATATTGCAATGTATGGTAATGTAATGTCTTTGTTCTCTGATTGCAGCTGGTACTACAGGCACTTTCTGCCTAAAATGAAGATCTGTTTTCATTGGGATGACTGAAAGTGCTTCTGGTGGCTTATCTTGAAGAAACGTTACATATTTTATGATTACATTACATTGTATGCACACTTATGTCTGTTTGACATAAACCTAAATGTTAAAGAAAGATGCATTTTTAGTTGAAGGATGGTTCACTAATTCTTAACAGAAATGCACAAGCAATATATTGCCACAGAAAGACAGCCTACAAATCATAATTTTGCAAAAACTAAATTATACTTGTAAGTATGCACTTTGCTATTACATTACCAAAGTTTGTGAGATGGTAAATTTCATATAAACAGTGTTGGTAATGAGTATTCATGCTACCACAAACTGGCTCTAGTTCTGAGGAGAAAAATTACTAGAATGGCAAAGCTAAATGCATAAAGACCAAAGTTATGTTATCCACAACCGATGATAGATACTGCGTTGCTGAGGACAAGAGTGGAAGATAAGAAGTGCAGTGTTTAACTGCATATGCCAAAGAGACTGGTTGTTAAGATTTTTCTTAGAGATCAAAAGAGCTTTATGTCACAAAGGTCATGATTACAATTTCACATGAAGCAATCATCAATTGATTCATTGGGCATTATGATAATGGCACTACAGAAGTTGTTAGATTAGATTAGCAAAGGTCAAATGGAATAACAATGAACAAAACTAAGCATTAACATAAAATGCAGAAAGCATTTCTTAAACAATTTAAATATTTTTCAGCATTAACATGGATATGACAGACAAGACAATCACCTTTAACTTCTAACTTTGCAGTTGAGTTCATTCCGTTGACCTTAACCGTATACTTGGCAACATCGTCTGACTGGCAGTTGTTAATAGTGAGACTGTGCTTGCCATTGGCTGACTTCATCTCATACTTGTCAGACCTCTTGATTGGCTTATCTGCCTTTAACCACTCAGCTTTCAGTTCTTTCTTGGAAACCTCGCATTCAAACACAGCTGTAAGTCCAACGTCGTTCAGTATGATATCCTCAAGACCTTTGAGGAAAGCTGAAGGTTCCACTGAAAGACAAATATCAAGAGTTGCACCATAACATGTCATAATTATGTCAACAAAACAAGCAATAATTATTAATCTTATTAATAAAATTAATAAAAATAATTATTAATCTTATTAAGAAATCTCAGTGGCTACTGAAAGGACTACTGTCATTAACATTATTGCTGTAGTAAGCATTGCCAATATCAACATCATAGTTACAAACATTTCTGTTCTGTGCATGAAATCAATATCCTGGGTCACACTGGTTTTGCATATATCCTCACTATTTAACAAAATTAATAACACTAACTAAATGCCACTATAATTTCTAACAAATTAATAAATTACAATTTAAACTTTCAAATACATGATCAAAGCTTTTGACACCGTAGACTGCCAAATTCTGCTAAAAAACTGGAACACTATGGTATCAGAGGTATAAATCTCCACTGGTTTTCTGAATACCTTAGGAATAGGTCCCAGTATGTCTATTTTAATGGTGTTTTGTCTGTTAACAAATTGGTTACTTGTGGAGTTCCAAAGGGCTCAATATTAGGGCCATTGCTTTCCTAATATATGTTAATGACTTGTCAAATACCTCAACATTTTTTCATTTTGTACTGTTTGCTGATGACACAGTGCCATTATTTCAGATAAATCCTTAATTTCTTTATTTTAAAGAGCTAACCAGGAGCTTCAGTCCATCTGTTCTTGGTTTAGAGCTAACAAATTATCTCTTAACAGTGAAAAGACAAATTTTTAAATTTTTCATTCTTCACTGCAAGCCACTCCCTGTATACAATTATAAGATTATTATGGATGGTAAATTGATCAAACAAACTACATCCGGTAAGTTTTTAGGTGTATACCTGGATCAAAATTTGACATGGAAGGATCATATAGACCTCACATCCAAAAAGATGGCAAAAAACATTAGTATTTTGTCCCGTATCCGACGTTGCTTGTCAAAATCTACTCTGCTTAGTTTATATTATGCCTTTATTTTCCTGTACCTTTCTTACTGTAATATCTCATGAGGCTTAAATTATCCCCTCTCGTTTGAATGCACTTGAAATCCTACAGAAATGAGCCATTTGAGTTATGTTAAATCTATGCTGGTCCTCTAGCACTAAGCCCACATTTCTATTGTACAGCATATTGCGATTGCAAGATATAACAAAATTACAAATCAGTTTGTTTTTGCTTCAGTATCATCAGCATATGTTGCCCTCAAATTCTGATAAATTCTTTTATCTGGGATCTGAAGTGCATGTTTATCATACTAGAGCATCAGTGAATTATGGTTGTGCTACTGCTAGAACTAAGTTAAAGCAGTATTCCATTAAATGCACTGGCCCAGCAATATGGAATTCTCTTCCCGATGATGTAAGAAATATAATGACTATTAATCAATTTAAAACTAGATTAAAGAAATACTTGCTTAGTCTGTATTAGCGTGTTAACATGTAATTAGTTATTTCTTTTTAGTTAAGTTTTAGTTAAGACTTTCTTTATAGTTCAATTGTACCTAATATTGGTTAAACATTTTTATCGCCATATGCATCGTTCCGTAATAGGCGGCCCTAATTTAGAGGGACTTAGGTCCCTTTTGGGTCTACCAATTGTATCCCAACAATCTATACAATGGTCAATGTATTTGTTCTTTTCTTTGTTCTTTTTGGAATCAATAAAGTTTCATTTCTATAAATGTCTTTTGGATTGTGTTGAAAATAATTACTTGATTTATAATAATGTTATTTTTACTGTGCAATCTGTAATCTGTCATGCACTTTTAATCTTTGCATGGTTGTCATATGTCAAAGTTTTCATGTTTGTGTAATCGCCATATGTTAACACTGTAAATGGGCCAGCCGAGTTTTAAAAGGGTCTGTCTGACCCTTTTCGGTTGACCCGTTGACTTGCACCAGCAATGTGCATATGCTGTGGCTTATTGTATTTTATGTTATACTTTCTGATGTCGATAAAATTTAAATCAATAAATTTCAATCAATCAATCAAAATTTAAAAGTGAACAATGAAGGAAGCTGACAACTGACTAGAGATTCATTAACAATACTTTTAAGCCTGATCTGCTTAAGAGAAAAATATCACTTTACAAAACATACAGTGAGCAAGAAGGGTAACTCACCATACTTGGACTTGGTTGGAGCTGAGGCAGGACCTGGTCCAGCTTTGTTTTCAGCGCTTATTCTGAATTCGACCTCTTTGTCTGCACTCAGTCCTTTAACAGTGTACGTAGTTTCAGTGGTTACTTCACCTTTGTTCACAACATTCCACTTCACTTCACCAGCAACCTTGACCTCAATGACGTAGTTTGTTATCTGAGATCCACCATCACTCTCTGGTGGCTTCCAGGCAATAGTTGCAGAGTCAGCAGTGTGCTGTTGAACCTCTGGAGCTCCTGGTTTTCCAGGTACATCGAATCCGTCTTTGGCAATGAAGACGCCCGAATCTTCCGAGGGCTTACTGGTGCCAGCCGCGTTCACCGCACTCACTCGTACTGAGTATTCACTTCCTGCCGTCAGGTCCTTTATGGCCAGTTGGCGTTCCGTCACTTCATCTTTGGTCACTTTTGTCCAGCGAGCAGTGCGGCCATTGCGGCGCTCCACTATATACCCGGTTACTGGTGAGCCTCCATCCGACTTTGGTGGTTCCCATGTGACAGTGCATGATGTCTTGGTGATGTCATTTACCTGCACATTGATTGGTGGACTTGGTGGATCTAGAAAGAATGAAACCAGAGATAAATACACAAAACACTGCAATCAATCTGAAAGTAAAAACTCCTTGTACGAAGGAAATATCGTTTTAAGCAACTGCAACAGTGCTACTGGATCGGATGGTCATGATGTTAAAAATTTGTGATAGCAGCAGCTTTAAAAAGTATGGTGTAGAATACTACTTACCAATCTTTTATTTTATAAAATCAAGCAACTATATGCGCTTTGTTAAGTTTGCTCTATGCTCCAGGTATTTCTTCAGTTCTGTTTATGATCTGTTGTGTTTGTAATTAACAGCCGTTATGATATCACTTTTAATATTTTTAAAACAATTTTTCAAATGTTATTGAGATAAGTAAAGCATGTAGCATAACTCAAGACACTTTTAATTAGACAAAGACTGCCAATTATTGACATACCAAATGGTACTTTAGCCTCAACTGCCTCCTTCATTGTCGTCCAATCAGACTGTCCAACTTCGTTCTCGGCAGCCACTTGGAAGACGTACTTGTTTCCCTCAACCAACTTAGTTAGTTTGACACTGAGTGTCTTTCCATCAACATCTTCTGCCTTAACGAAAGCTGGTCTCTTTGCATCTTTCTTTTCCACCTTGTAAGCAGTAACTGGAGAGCCACCATCCTTTTCTGGAGCTTCCCATGTGATAACCATGTAGTCTTTGTTAACCTCTGTCACATGAAGGTTGCGTGGTGGGCTAGGTTTATCTGAAAAAGAAACATAAATATCTTTTGATATGACTAAAATACACATTACATTCAGAAGGCAGGTCAAGAAGAGGAAGAAGTATTCTAGTTAGGTGAAATTCAAATGCAAGTTGGTAGGTTAAAATGTGTCCTGTCATTGTTTTGATGTGGTTGTGTTTGTATCTCAGTGCCTCAGACAACTATCATCCTTTGATCTCAGGATCAAACTTCTGACGAGTTTCTATAAATGCATATAAGTAGGTTTGTTACCATTACTTCTCACTATTTTACCAGTAATCATCTTGCTTATTAGTCCAATATACCTAAGGCTCATGTATACATACATACATTCATACATACCCTCATATTTATTTTAAAGTAAAAACCCTCATATTTATTTTAAAGTAAATGATCACAAAGGAACCACTTGGATTTGTACCATGCAGTATTTTATGGACAATACCCCAGAAGTCGTTTAAACAGATCAGACATGATACGATTAGTGCCTACACATTAAAATAAATCTGAAAACAAGCCAAACCTTTAAGCACGACACTGAATTCAGCCGATGCTGTTCCAGCAGCATTAGTGGCCACAACCTTGACTGTTCCAGCACTCTGTGGTGTCAAGGATTTGAGAGTCAGTGTTGAAGTTTTGTCTGTTGATTCAATTACACTGGTTTTGGTCTGACTTATGACTGTGCCATTAAGGGTCCATTCCACTTTGGGTAGGGGCACTCCAGCAACGTTGACTGGGATTGTCAGAGTGGCACCTGCTTTGACTATCTGAGGATTTTTAAACTTATTGTCATAGTCGATGGTTGGAGAAACTGAAATTGAACAAAAAGTCATGACAGAATTATTGAGCAGAAGGTGCTACATCACCATTAATCATTTCACCACTAGCAACATCCATCTAATTAAATTGAATCCAAAAACTTCTACATCACCACTATCATAATAAACAAATCATCAGTTGATAGTCACTTTAAATTAAAACCATAATCATCACTTGTAAACAAAATTGATTAGCTAAAGCCAGGCAAGCTTGGCTTGGAATGTATAGAGTTCAGGTTCAAGCCTCCCCTGAGATGTGCAAGTCCTTCTTCACTCACAGTCGCTCAGCGCCATCGACTGATGCTTAGTGATTAGATAGTGGCACTTAATTAATGCAGAAATAATAATAATAATAAAAATAAGATCAGGGGCTGGCTAGGTAACATCTGCTGAATAACAGCTTATATTCAAGAAAATTCATTTTTCATCACATTAGATTAAAGCAGTTAAATATCACACAAAGAAATTAAAAGATATTTTCAATTTGGTTCTAGAAAACTTGGCCGAATATAATCCTATTGGATTTCAACTGGGCTACTCTAACAGATTACAATATATTTGACTATGGTTTAACTTATCGTTCTGCTCAGACTCTTATGTCATTGGGATTGCAAAGTAAAACTTGCTTTTTCAGCTGGGTTATTCCCCATATGCTGCCTCTCTGTTTGACTGACTTTCTGGATATTGTCCTGACTTTGGCTTGATTTTGGTGCACTGGCACTATAGAAGTTTTTAATTACAATGACATTTGAAGCAACTATTGAATGAAGTGACTTGTACCTTTCGATAATGGTGATATAGAACTCATTAGATTAGAATATAATGAGCAGAAGCCAGGGTCCAATTTGAAAAGATGATATATGAAACGAATGACAGTAAGAAAGTTGGTAGTACAAGTATAACTCACCCTGTATTGTTAGTTTGCATTCAGTGTCCACTGTGCCAAACTTGTTGGAAGCCTTGCACATGTAAGAACCCTGGTCATCCGACTGTGACTCAAGAATTGTCAGTTCAGCTTTGCCATCCTTATATGAGAGCTCCAAGCGTTTGCTTGGTTTCAATTCTTTGCCATTTTTGTACCTACAAATAAAACACAAAGTTCCAGGAGACACCAGTATTTCAAAACAGTGGAAACAACCGAGGTTGGCTTGAAACTGCATGAAATATCATAAAAATTAATGTGAAACATGTTCACTATGTCACATGATGATACCTACTAAAGTCTAAAGATTTGAAGTTTTTACAGTGACTGTAAAATCGTCAAACCTTACAATTTTGTAATGATTTTTATTTAAAGCTTCAGATCCTTCACCAAGGCAGAAATTTCTTAATGGGTGCCACATCATTTGTTATTATATAAAATTACTGTCAGATCCTTAAATACAGCTGAAAAATCCAAAATTTCAACCTTAGGAAACAAAGTAGATATGGCTAATATCTGTGAAATTATGCCTACCTCACCTTAGTTATCTAATCTCTACAACAGACTCAAAAGGCAGAAAAGAAGAACTATTTACTTAAATCTGCATAATAAGTTCATCAACACTATACCTATTGCAATCTCTGCACAGGTCTCTCACTCAAAACTGAAAACACTTCCACAAATCCTATCCTGATGACTCCTCTTTACCTCTTTGCCACTCCAATTCTAAATATCATCCACCTTAGTCATCTGACTGCCTGCCTGACCCTTTGATCTTGAAACCAAATCTGACCTTCCTGCCTATCGATTTTGTTTTGACTGAGCACCTGTAAATAAGCTGGTTCCTGCAACTTAGCTCTCTTTGGGCATTGTAGAAATCTCGAGATTATGATTATGAGTAGCATACCAAGTGACTGATGCAGGTGGTTGTCCTGGTTCAATGGAGCAGCTGAGCGTGACTTTCGCAGATGCAGTGCCTGTCACATCCTCTAAACCTTTTGTCAATTTTGGTGCTGATCCAGCTGCAAAGATCATAAGCCAACTATTAAGCACAACACACAGAACAGCCGGTCAGTCTTAAATTAAATGGAAATACTTAAAATGAAATCTAATTCATCGCCTGATCCGTGCTAATGTTCTAATTCTTCATAAGCACCTCTAAGAAACATCTAAAAATGACTTCAGAATCACAGAAAATATGCAGAATATGCAATTACTATTAGTGTGAGTTGTCTGAAAAAAGTACAATTATTGCATTATACGAAAATTTCATAAAAAAGTATGAAATTTATATTCTTAATGCCCAACTGTCACTCTGGTCAACAGTTTCACTGTCTCCATGATTGATTACTGCAATAGCCGGCTGGCAGGTCTGCCGACTTGTCAGCTAGAGCGGATACAGTCAGTAATAAACTCGGCTGCCCGCCTCATCTATGGTCGGACACCATTCAATCACGTCACTGATCTGCTGCGCAACAACCTGCACTGGTTGCGTGTTCCTCAGCGGATCACCTACAAGCTGTGCCTAATTACACACAAGGCTCTTAATGGTCTTCTACCAGACTATATATCTGACTTCTGTATTAGAACAGCCAACAACCAGAACACATATCGGCTACGGTCCTCATCGAGGAATCAACTGCATGTCCCATGGTCTTCCACGAAGTTCGGCGAACATTCCTTCACTGTTGCCAGACCCACTGCGTGGAAAAGTCTTCCTGAGAATGTGACGAATGCCGCATCCCTGGACACATTCAAGTCACGACTCAAGACATCTTTTTAGGATACAGTATCTTATGACTGTAGTTAATTTTTGCTTTTTAACCCATGTACAGTGCCCTTTTCTTCGGCCTCGGCTGTGCTACTGCGCTATATAAATTGTCTTATTACTATTATTATTATTATTAACAATTTCGAATTGATTGAACACCTGTGAATAATGTGCTTCTCTTAAATTAGCAACTAAACTCCTGTAAATTTTGAATTTTTCAAATTGTTGCTGTAATTAGAAATTTGCATGGCACTGCTCCAAGAGAAACTAATCACAGGTGCTCAGGCAACTTGAAGCTCAAATTATGACTAAAATTACAAAATTACCCTGAACTTCAGATGCTTTTGCCTGCTTTGAATTGTCTGAATATGGACCAACTCCAGCTTTGTTTTCTGCTGCCACTCTGAACTCATACAGCTCAGTGTCATTCAGTCCCTTGGCAGTGTACTTGGTCTCAAGCAGCTTATCCTGTGTGACCCTCTTCCAAGTTGCAGTACCCTCTGATCTGAATTCCAGAATGTAGTTGGTAATAGGCGAACCTCCATCACTTTCTGGAGGGGACCAAGTCACTGTCATGCACTTATCTTTAATTTCGGAAAACTGTGGAGTGCCAGGCTTGCCAGGCGGACCTAAAGAGAATGAATTACATGGAAAATCCAAAAATTAAAGACCGCATTAAACCCTAGAAACAGCAGATCTTCTAACTTCAAATACTGTTGTGGAACACTTTAACTTGATAGAATATGTAATTGTAATCATAATCTTAATCTCCAAATTTCTAAACTGCTGCTTAAAAGCTATGTGCAGGGCACCAGCTTATTCAAGAGTGCTGCATCAAGTCAGTGGGGTTGTCCAAAGATCGTAATCGTAATCGTAATCTCGAGATTTCTACAGCGCTCAACGAAAGCTAAGTCGCGGGAACCAGCTTATTCACAGGCGCTCAGTCAAAACAAAATCGATAGGCAAAAGGGTCAAGATCCAGGAGTCAGGCACTCAGACAGTCGGACGGCTACGGTGGATGCTGTTTGAAATTGAAGCGAGAAGAGAGATAAGAGGAAGAGGAAGAATCAGGATAAGATTTTTGGAAAAGAAGTGTTTTCAGTCTTGAGTGAAAGACCTGCGCAGAAACTGAAAGAGGTGAAGTGTTGGTGAGTTCGTATGATTGACCAGACAACTGTCGCAATTCTGGCGGGAGTTTATTCCAAAGGGGTGGGGTAGGTACGGCTATCGAGCGATTTCCAAATTTTAAGGATGAGGTGACGGGAGGGCGAAGAAGTGTTAGGACAGATGAGGAGCGGGTTGAACGGAGTGGTTGGATAGTAAATAATTGACGAAGATAGGAGGGTTGGGAGGATTGAAGTGTGTTGTAGGTGAGGGATAAGACCTTGTACTCTATTCGTCATGTCAAGAACCAAGTCCGGTTGCCACGGTTGCCAGAAGAACAGACAAAAAAGGGGGAAAGGAGCTGTAGGGCTGGGTTGTGTTTAAGCTGAGAGAAATGGGAAGGCAGTGGACTGGATAGATCAGGGTGGGATTTCTTGAAAATATGAGACTTGCATCTGTGCATGCATCTGAGGTAAACCTTTTGTGCCATTTCACAAAATCTAGTAGTACCAGACACAGGATATTACTGGCTAAGATTATAAAGCAAGCAATTGCAAACTATGTGTCATATTTCAATTTTCATTAACTTAATTGCAAAAGGTTGGTGAAGGCATATGAAAATTATGCTCTATAAAACTTCTGTCAAGCTGGTAACATTTAGGTTTCAATTGTTGAAGATGCTAAATTAACTCATTTTTGCTAAATTACATTATACTGTCATTACAATCTAACTGACGTTGTTATCTACTTTGGAGAAGAAAACAATTTAACTAAACTAAAAGTAAACTAAAACTTTTATATCAACACACCCCAAGGATCTTTAACTGTTTTAGGACTTGTAGGTTGACTTGGTGGTCCTGGACCAACTTTGTTTTCGGCCGTAACCCTGTATTGGTATGCATTGTCTTCCACAACCTCTTTGTCTGTATAGGTCAGAGTGGTGACCAGGTCCTTTGTTATGCGAATCCAGCGGTTAGTGTTGGCTAAACATCTCTCAACAAAGTAACCAGAGATAGGAGATCCACCATCACTTGAAGGTGGCTTCCATGCGAGGGAAGTATAGTTCTTAAACACTTCTGTGACTTCCAGGTTAAGTGGTTCGCCTGGTGGACCTGCCCAACAGAAAAAAATAATCACATAAAAAGAGAACTAAAAAAATCTGAATGTTTCGCTTTAAAAACAAGCTAATGCACATAATAAAACATACCCAAGGTAAAAGAATTCAAACAAAAATTACACCAGAACTCACAAAATGAAACAATAAAACAGGTATTAAAAGCCTGTTCAAGCCAAAAGCACTGAGGACTAATGATAAGTAAACTCTGTCTAAATTTCAAATAAAGTCAACCTTCAAAACGTTAGATAATGTCAAATTAAAATGGCGAGTCTTACCAAACTGGCTCTTTGGTGTAACGGCTTGACTGAGCTCAACATATTCTCCAACTCCAACTGCATTTTGTGCAGCCACTCTGAAGTAGTACTGTGAACCAGCAGTCAGTTTTTCAGCTGTAATCGTTAGTTGCTCAGTGGTGTCGACCTTCGTCCAAGTTTTCTTTGTGGGACTTCGTATTTCCACCACATAGCCTGTCACTGGGCTTCCACCATCTGTCTCTGGTGTTTCCCAATTCAGAGTAATGCTGTTCTCTGTGACAGAGCCAACTGTCAGATTTCTTGGAGGACCAGGTTTATCTAACCACAAGCAAAATTGTTTAACATATTTTATTTAATTAAGTTTAAGCCACATCTCAGCATCAGAGTCTGCAAAATTATTTGCTAAAAACTCAAAGTAAACAAAATGGAAAAAATTAGATAACTTGATTACTGGATAGGAATCCATCTATTGGGCTCTGCATGTCTGCATAAGCTAGTGGTGACTTTTCTAGTTATTTGAGCATTACTTGCTTATTGATTAACTCTTTGTTCTTCATTCATGCTGGTGCATGCCGCACTTCTGTGAGGTACACAAAAAGCGCTATAGTAAATGCCTAGATACATACATATGTCAGGATACATTCATACAAAATTACAAATTAAACTCATTTATCTGAAAACGTTGCTCTCAAAACTAACAACTAAAACTGATTATTTGTTCCTACAACACAAGAAGTATTGGCTTCAAGTGATTAGTTTTAACATTCTTACCTAGAACGATGACCTTGATTGTGAATGAGGCTTCACCATTTTCATTTGCCATGGTAACCTTGTAATTACCAGCATCCTTGACAATGACTTTTGCCATTGTCAGAGAAGTCATGTTGTTAATTGTCTGTGACTTTATTCTCTTTGGATCTGGTAAGCCAGCATTATTAAATGTCCAAGTCACTTTTGGTTGAGGATTGGCTGTAAACGGTATCTCGATAGCAGTCGAAGCGCCAATATTAAGAGTCAGTGTGTCACTCATGTCTGACTTTGCAAACTTTGGAGGTGCTAAAGGAAATACCAAATATATGGCACTCTAAGTAAATGAAGGTACAGATTACCAAAAAATTTACTGAGTTATTTTAAAATATATGTTGGACAAAATACTACCATAAAAAATAAATACAGATTTAGCAAAACAATATTCACATGCAATGTATTTTAGGTTTGCTAGGTGCTTTCAAAATGTTCCAAATGAATAATGAATGAATGAAAGAAACATTAACAAATGACAACATTTATAAAAACGCTATCTAGTAAAATTAACAGTTTAAAAATGTTTGTTGAATGTAAAATGTCTCTTATTCTTTAAAATTATACCTTTGACTGACAGTTTTGCAGTTGACTTTGCATCCTTGAAGGCAATGGTATATTTGCCTTCATCCTCTCCTAGGCAATTTGTAATAACCAGACGATGAACACCTCCTTGACTAGTGATGTTGAACTTGTCGCTTGGTTTAACTGGTTTATCTCCTTTCAGCCACTCAGCTTTCAGGCCTTCCTTGGAGATTTCACATTCGAACTCTGCAGTTAGGCCGATGTCGTTCAGGGTCACATCTTCCAATGGACGCAAAAATCCCAGTTTGTCAACTAGACAGAAAACAGATATAAATAAAAGGGTAGCTATAAAAATTTCATGAAAAAATTTAGGCAAACATTTTACAATAAACATGTCTTTAATTGGCAGTTTCACTTGTATATAAAAACTTGACCATAGCAGAGAAAAGAGACCACTCGTCACAAATAGACTCATAAGCATTTTGCATCAAGTGATATCTCTGGGTATTCAGGCTAAAAATTTCATAACTGTCAAAAAGTTATGCACTTTTTGCAAAATTTAAATTTTCAGATTTTTGCATTGAAAAATTAAAACTGATGTGTTTAATAACAGAATTTAGCCTGAATATATCATGCAGTGTAATACAATTTGTACTCAAAAAAGACCAAGATTCAGATGGACGTATAAAAACTAAAAAATTAGAATCATGACCTTACTGAAAATAGCTTTGTCTGGCCTTTCATGACAAGCGGAACCTTTCTCTTCCAGGGTTACAAACGTTAAGCTACTGGATTTTAACTGGAATCTATAGGATTACAATTATGGACTGAGGTTTCACTAAATGATGTGCATTTGAATAACTGTGCAACAGAGGTTGTTAGTTTGGATTAGAATTATCAATAGCAATAACAATTTCGATATGCCCTCACCAGTTCGAGCAGCCTTTGATGGAGCTGAAGGTTCTCCCTTTCCAACTTTGTTTTCTGCTGTGATTCGGAACTCGTAATCCATATCAGTCTGAAGTTCTTTCACAGCATATTTTGTGTCGGTCACAGTTTCCTTCTGGTTAACCACTTGCCAACTGATGTCTCCTTTTCTCTTCATCTCCACAATGTAGTTTGTGATCGGAGTACCGCCATCGCTTTTTGGTGCAGTCCAAGTCAACAGAAGTGTTGTAGCCATTATGTTCGATACCTCTGGCTGTCCTGGTTTTCCAGGAACATCGAACTCGTTCTTTGCGACAAAAGAAATCTCAGCACAAGGTTTTCCAACTCCTGCAATATTTTCAGCCGATACCCTAATTCCGTATTTAGTGTTTTCCTTCAAGTCATCCATTGCCAATTCACATACAGTCACAGCTATCTTATTGACTTTCACCCATTTGCCATTTATGCTCCTCTCCACATGGTATCCTGTCACTGGTGATCCACCATCACGTTCAGGTGGTTCCCATCTAACTGTGGCTGATGCCTTGGTGACTTGTTCTGCTCTGAGTTTTGTTGGAGGACCTGGTGGATCAAAAGGCACTTTGGCAGTCACTGGCTCTGCTAATTCCGCCGGTTCACTTTGTCCAATGCTGTTGATTGCAAACACTCTGAAGATGTACTTGGTTCCTTCAAAGAGTTTAGTAGCCTTGATTGTGAGAGTATTAGCATCAGTTGTTCCTTGTTTGATGTATACCGTCTTGGTAGCATCACGCCTTTCGATTAGATATCCTGTTATTGGCTCACCACCATCATTTTCTGGTACTTCCCATTTCAGGTCAACAAAGTCCTTGTCAAAGGCCGTGACCTGGAAATTTCTTGGTGGACTTGGTTTGTCTGAAATGAATACATCAAAACTACACCATGTGTAAGCTTTGGATTAAATAATCACCTGTGACTTAAATCAAAAAGAAATTTCTGACAAAAGGCTGTTGTACAAAAGCACTTGCCAGTCACTGTTTAAAGTAATAACCGAGTACGAAGTGATTCGGTGACAAAAGTAACATTTTGAATGATAGTAGTGGTTAAATATATTCCACTTTCATTTGGAAAAAAAATTAATGTAACTGAGATATACCAGTAATGAGTCGACGCATTGTAACAATTTATAAAAGTAACACAGTCAAATTGCTGACACCTGTGAAAATAATTTGTGATGGGCAGGTGAGTTAGTAATGTTTTTAAAATTTGATATTGAAAAGGACAGTCAGTAAGAATTAGTTACTGTTTTGAAGAAAAAATAATTTATATGGGAAAATGGTGATTGGAAATTGACTTTCTTGAAGAAGAATTTTTGAAAATGGACCCTGTTTGGGTAAGGGATTTTTGTGTCATTCATCTATTCCTTCAACATTTGACACCAGCACATATGAACTAATTTACTTAATAAATAAAATGACTAATTAATTATTTAAATACTAATCTGATACCAGTATGTAGAAATTACAAGTTTTTTATTGACCAATCAGGCACAAAGAAACAGGCAAATTCATTTTCCTTTCCTAGATCTAATAAAAATCCTACACTCGTCACATTCTGCCATGATTGTCCCATGCTTACCATAATGAATGTTCGCCATATTTATATCATGGAAAGCGATGATAATTGCGATATCGTTTACACGTAGAAATTCTGAAAAACATTGCATTCAATTTGTCTTACCTTTGACAACAACGGTGAATTCTGCTGTTGCAGATCCAGCTGCATTTTCAGCTTTGACAACAAAAGTTCCAGAAGTTTGGCCACTGACTCCCTTGATAGACAGACGAGATGAGACTTCCTTTGTTTCAATGGTTATTCCATTGCCTGAGATAAGTTCTTTGTCATTCTTATACCAGGTGACTTTTGGTGTTGGACTACCAGAAATGTTAACTGGAATAACCAGAGTACTGTCGGCCTTTGGTTTCTGCACTTCTTTCAGTTTGGCATCATAGTCAATTTTTGGTGGAACTGCACAGGAAAAATTATCAAATATTAAAACTTCAGTGAATATAATACACACTGCAAGATTAATAATAAACACAAAATTTATTTACTGCAAGACAAATTGTTTTCTGACAGTAACTACATATAACACTGTAGCTGCTTATGCTTTATGAATTATGCTGATTTCACATCGTCCGTATCTATGTGACTTTGTCAAGAGCAGCATGGCAGAGTTAAAGCAGTCACAGCAAATGGTACAAAACACAGCAAAACTGGAACACTGGATTTATGTAATGTTTCCTCTCACAAGTGTAACAGTTTAGATGTACACTTTGAAGCTTAGCAAATAAGAAAAACGGTAGACCTATCCAAGATGAACGAGGTTAAGTTTCTGATTTGTGCAACATATAGACTCAGTATGAGATTTGCAAACACAAGGAAGCAGAGCATTCCTGATGGTGGGACTGGCTAACTTGAAGTCAAGATGGCAAACCATGTCTAATATTATTGGGAGGTCACACTAGATGTACACAGGTAGAGACAATATTAACTGAACTGACCTTGCACATCCAACTGGCTTTCTGTTTTCACACTTCCAAGTTTGTTGCTAGCTTCGCATCTGTATGGACCAGCATCTTTTGTCTCAACACCCTTAATTGTTAATGTGATGGTCTCACCATCATCAGAAAATGTATCATGGGCACTAGCTTTTATTTCTTTGTTAGCTCGGAACCTGTAAAAAGAAATTTAATAAAATGAAAAATGACTAAAATACATCTATCATTTGTAAGGTTCTGTGGCACTTTTCAGCTTGCAAAATGCAAAGTGCCACAATGAAATTAAAATAGTAGCATTAGGCAAAGACACATTCTCAAAAAAGAGTTACTGAGAGGAAAAAAGAACTGAAACGAATGATTAAAGCTCTGATATGGTGCATGGTTTAGTATAGATCCGAAACATGGACCACGAGAAAGGAGGATATCAAGAGACTGGAGGCCTTCAAAGTGTGGATTTGATGGAGGATGGAAAAAGTTAGTTGGATGGAGCACATAACAAATGAGGAGATGGTGAAAAGAGTTGAGGAGTAAAGAACTCTCATAGCTACAATAAAGAGGCAACAGAGAAAATGGATTGGTCACATATTGAGAGAGGAATCACTCTTGAGAACCTTCACTGAGGGTAAAATGGAGGGGAGGAGGACAAGAGGAAGATCCAGACAGAAGCTGCTAGATTAGATGATGATGGATGGCTACAGCAGGATGAAAGAAAAAGGTCAGCACCGAGAGGAGTGGCGTCATCATGAACCTGCCTCAGGGCAGAGAACCAGAAGAAGAAGGAGAAGAAGAACAGCTTCCCTTTAAACATTCGTTCTTTACCTCTTAGTTTAACTCAACATTCATTTTCTGTTCACCTTAAGACGCACTTGTTTAGATCATTTGGATAGCCATGTGACCAGAGCTTTTGAGATGCTTGAAGGGCCCTATATAAATGCTTGTTACATTACATTACATTTGTCTTCTAGCCAGCCTCAACTACTTCATTCTGAGCCCAATTCTAAGGGTTATTACCAGTACTGCTCTGATCAGATTCTATGACTGCTTTGCCATGATTTTTTTCAGATTCTGGGCTCCAACTCTGGAAATATATTCCAGTAACGAAATGTCTCACAATTTATCAGTGCCATACTAAGGATGCCACACAAGGAAACCAGCTTATTCGACAGCACAGACATAAAAAATCCACATCTGTAATGTTGTTGGGTTCAGTACAGGTCAATGTCTAGCAAGGTTGTGGACATTCAATCTGTGTTACACAGACTGAATTAACTAGTAATACTCATAGCAATATATGAATTTCCAGATCACATATTGCTGTGGATATGTCCCAACCTGGTTTTGTCTATTTGTTTATCACACTGGGTCTGTTTTCCAATGGTTGAGAGTTCACGCCTGAGTGGAGTCCATGTAATGACCCTGGGCAAGTTGCTAGTGCACACATGCCTCTGTCACTAATCAGTATAATTTGGTACTGGTAGAAGCCGGAAAGTAAATGGCAAGTTCTGCAATGCACTTGCTCCGAGCCAAGGACCTTGTAATTTGTTCACTGCTGGCTCAACGATCAAAGAGCAGGAAATGAGCACCTCCACCACATTCCATTAGGGACATGAGAGATTTCCACGTCTCACCCAAACAATATGACAGGCCTGGGCCTGCCTAGCAGTGTTAATCACTGGATATGGTAATAGCGCATTTGAGTATATAATTGTATGCATCTACAGACACGTTTCAGAAGTGGGTTCTCAGATGTAAAGAATTTCTTTATTTCCAACTTAAGATCTAAATAATCTGAAACTCGGAAAGAGTTAAAAATCTCGTATGAGACCATCTGAGTAAGTCAGTCAAAAAAACCAGAAAATTAGGAGTGTACCATTTGATGTCTGCCACTGGTTTGCCTCTGTTAATTTTGCACATCAAGGTAACAGTTTCGGAGGCCTTAACTGCAGTGTCCTTCAATGGTTCAATTACCGCAGGAGGCTCCCCTTCTGAAAGACATAAAACGCCAAAAAGCTCTTCATTAAACACAGAAACACAGAAATTCAAATAAACATGAAAAAGATGCATCAATACCATAAATGCTACCAATAATGATTAGATAACAAATGCACATATTACGCTGAAAATCATTTAACTGATTGCCAATAATATTTCAAGATAATATAAATAAGCTATTATATTGCAGGAATCTACAAGACAATAAGCAAAGATACATACCAATTGATTCTACAATTTTCACTGGAGAGCTTGGATCTGAAAAGGGTCCAATTCCAGCCTTATTCTCGGCAGCCACTTTGAACTCATAAACAGCATTTTTTGTAAGTTTGACAAGCTTATGTTCTGTCTTTGAGATGGCATCCTTGGTGGCCTGTATCCATTGTACAGCATTCTCCTGGCGGCTATGTATGACATAGTTGGTAATTTCTGCGCCACCATTGTCTGTCGGTGCAGTCCAGTGCAGAATAATGGAAGTATCAGTGATATCACTGAAAGTTGGTTTTCCTGGCTTTCCAGGTGGCCCTGAGGAAGGAAAATGAGAAAAAGAAAATCAGAAAAGGAAAGTCACACAAAGGAAAGTCACCAAAATATTCATAAAGAATCAAATATTTCTTAATTTTGTTCATTACTGTTTCTATAAATGCAGCCTGCCTTTAATAACCTTCATTCAGGTAGTTTTATGCCTGAATGCCAAAGCAATCTATATCCCACATTAACAGCCATAACTCACATTAAAAATATTGTGTAGACTACGCTTACTGTGAAAGACCAGACTGTTTCCCTCAGTAACCAGTTGCAATTTGTTTTAAATGCTGCATCTCATTTGATCAGCAGTATACCAAGATTTGGGCTCATATTCAGTTGGAAGGAACTGCACTGGTTACCTATGCATAAATGTGCTGAGTTCAAGACCTAAATGCTTATGCGTAGTTGCCTTGCAGGCTTTACTTCACCCTATCTGAAGGAGCAATGTGTCTCAGTCTCATCCAACCCTGGCCACAGACCCCTTTGCTCTGCTGCACTTGTGACTTGGTTGTCCCACCACCTAGAACTTCCAAAGTGCAGCACAGAAGCTTCACTGTGGTCAGCATATCTTCCTAGAATAGGTTGCCTAGCGTCCTCCAATGCTTGGTCTTTCTTTGCCTCTGTTCCATAAGCACTTGAAACCATTCTATCTGATCATGGTTTGTGTTGTCAGGTCAGAAGCAGAAGAAGCAAATCAGAAGAATCTGAGGAGTTTCATATGAAGTGGCACTACATATTTACAATTACTATTGGAATTTCATCACATATATACCAAAAACTTTCACTATTTCCTTGAGTTATCACAAAATTAAAGCATAGCAGTTGGTGAAACATTCTGAAAGGTATTTGCGCTTCTCAGTGTACAGTTGGAAATCATTTAATATTCATAAGGGCAAAATTAAATTCATAGAAATATACACAGAGCATTAATCTGAAAGACAACATAATATACAGAAAGAAAATTGCATACCAAAAGCATCCTTTGCCACAAATGGCAGGCATGGCGAACTTGGAGGACCTACTCCTATCTTGTTTTCAGCCATGATTCTGAATTCATACTCATTTCTTTCCAGAAGGTCTGTGACCTTGAACTGGAGTTCAGTGATTGCGGATTTGTTGATTTTTACCCATCGCTGTGAAGAAGTTATGCGACGTTCTACATGGTATCCTGTAACTGGTGAGCCAGCATCTTCTTTAGGTGGTTGCCAGGTCACCAAGCATGAAACTTTTGTGATGTCTTTGATTTCTGGAGCTTCTGGAGGGCCTGGTTTATCTGCCAAAAAATTTCAAAGATTTAAAGCAATTGCTTTAAAATAAAATTACAGCATGTAAACAAACAATGAAATGTAAAACAACAGATAATACATAAAACTAATATCATGTATATATTACTTACCAAACTGGCTCTTTGGTGTAACGGCTTGACTGAGCTCAACATATTCTCCAACTCCAACTGCATTCTGTGCAGCCACTCTGAAGTAGTACTGTGAACCAGCAGTCAGTTTTTCAGCTGTAATCGTTAGTTGCTCAGTGGTGTCGACCTTTGTCCAAGTTTTCTTTGTGGGACTTCGCATTTCCACCACATAGCCTGTCACTGGGCTTCCACCATCTGTCTCTGGTGTTTCCCAATTCAGAGTAATGCTGTTCTCTGTGACAGAGCCAACTGTCAGATTTCTTGGAGGACCAGGTTTATCTAACCAAAAGCAAAATTGTTTAACATATTTTATTTAATTAAGTTTAAGCTACATCTCAGCATCAGAGTCTGCAAAATTATTTGCTAAAAACTCAATGTAAAAAAATGAAAAACATTAGATAACTTGATTACTGGATAGGAATCCATCTATTGGGCTCTGCATGACTGCATAAGCTCGCTAGTGGTGACTTCTAGTTATCTGAGCATTGTACGCTTATTGATTAACTCTTTATTCTTAATGACTGTAAAATCATTCATGCCGGTGCATGCAGCGCTTCTGTGAGGTACAAAAAAGGTGCTATAGTAAATTGCCTAGATACATACATACGTTAGGATACATTCATACAAAATTACAAATTAAACTCATTTATCTGAAAACATTGCTCTTAAAACTAACAACTAAAACTGATTATTTGTTCATACAACATAAGAAATATTGGCTCCAAGTGATTAGTTTTAAGATTCTTACCTAGAACGATGACCTTGATTGTGAATGAGGCTTCACCATTTTCATTTGCCATGGTAACCTTGTAATTACCAGCATCCTTGACAATGACTTTTGCCATTGTCAGAGAAGTCATGTTGTTGATTGTCTGTGACTTTATTCTCTTTGGATCTGGTAAGCCAGCATTATTAAATGTCCAAGTCACTTTTGGTTGAGGATTGGCTGTAAATGGTATCTCGATAGCAGTCGAAGCGCCAATATTAAGAGTCAGTGTGTCACTCATGTCCGACTTTGCAAACTTTGGAGGTGCTAAAGGAAATACCAAATATATGGCACTGTAAGTAAATGAAGGTACAGATTACCAAAAAAATTACTGAGTTATTTTAAAATATATGTTGGACAAAATACTACCACAAAAAATAAATACAGATTTAGCAAAACAAAATTCACATGCAATGTATTTTAACGTTTGCTAGGTGCTTTCAAAATGGTCCAAATGAATAATGAATGAATGAAAGAAAGAATAAACAAATGACAATATGTACAAAAACGCTACCTAGTAAAACTAACAGCTTTAAAAATGTTTGTTGAATGTAAAATGTCTCTTATTCTTTAAAATTATACCTTTGACTGACAGTTTTGCAGTTGACTTTGCATCCTTGAAGGCAACGGTATATTTGCCTTCATCCTCTCCTAGGCAATTTGTAATAACCAGACGATGAACACCTCCTTGACTAGTGATGTTGAACTTGTCACTTGGTTTAACTGGTTTATCTCCTTTCAGCCACTCAGCTTTCAGGCCTTCCTTGGAGATTTCACATTCGAACTCAGCAGTGAGGCCAATGTCGTTCAGTGTCACATCTTCCAATGGACGCAAAAATCCCAGTTTGTCAACTGCAAAAAAACATAAAAATGAAAATCTATAATTGGGTGATAAATATTAGGGAAACATTTTATAATGAAAATGTTTTGGCATTTTATTTTCTATACAAAAACTTTATGACAGAGAATAGAGAGACCCAGGATTGTCAACTGCATTGAAAACTGCTACAAGTCTGATTAGGTACTAAAATTTAGATAAATGTTTAACAATAAAAACTCTTTGTGCTGATAGTTTCTTTCAGGCAAAATTGGTTAGACCATGTTCAAATGGCAATATGAAATTTTGATATGTCCTCACCAGTTCGAGCAGTCTTTGATGGAGCTGAAGGTTCTCCCTTCCCAACTTTGTTTTCTGCTGTGATTCGGAACTCGTAATCCATATCAGTCTGAAGTTCTTTCACAGCATATTTTGTGTCGGTCACAGTTTCCTTCTGGTTAACCACTTGCCAACTGATGTCTCCTTTTCTCTTCATCTCCACAATGTAGTTTGTGATCGGAGTACCGCCATCGCTTTTTGGTGCAGTCCAAGTCAACAGAAGTGTTGTAGCCATTATGTTCGATACCTCTGGCTGTCCTGGTTTTCCAGGAACATCGAACTCGTTCTTTGCGACAAAAGAAATCTCAGCACAAGGTTTTCCAACTCCTGCAATATTTTCAGCCGATACCCTAATTCCGTATTTAGTGTTTTCCTTCAAGTCATCCATTGCCAATTCACATACAGTCACAGCTATCTTATTGACTTTCACCCATTTGCCATTTATGCTCCTCTCCACATAGTATCCTGTCACTGGTGATCCACCATCATGTTCAGGTGGTTCCCATCTAATTGTGGCTGATGCCTTGGTGACTTGTTCTGCTCTGAGTTTTGTTGGAGGACCTGGTGGATCAAAAGGCACTTTGGCAGTCACTGGCTCTGCTAATTCCGCCGGTTCACTTTGTCCAATGCTGTTGATTGCAAACACTCTGAAGATGTACTTGGTTCCTTCAAAGAGTTTAGTAGCCTTGATTGTGAGAGTATTGGCATCAGTTGTTCCTTGTTTGATGTATACCGTCTTGGTAGCATCACGCCTTTCGATTAGATATCCTGTTATTGGCTCACCACCATCATTTTCTGGTACTTCCCATTTCAGGTCAACAAAGTCCTTGTCAAAGGCCGTGACCTGGAAATTTCTTGGTGGACTTGGTTTGTCTAGAAATGCAAAAATATTAAGTGTTAAACATAAGACTAAAAGCATGCTTAAGAACAGTTACAAGGGGTGGAATTGTTGACTGATGAAGCTGAGAAAAGAATTCAAGTCTCAACAGTCTGGGTCCTACTGTTACAATTGCTATGGCAATTATTGATTATGGTGATTACAATTAATCTTATAAAATATTGCAATTTTAATTACAATAAGAAACTAAAATTATGGTAATTACAATAATAGAGATTATGGGGCCATGATGCAAACACAGCAAACACAAGTGGACAATCCTTCTGTATATGCAGTAAGATTTTGCAATTGCTGCAAATATAATCTCCGATATGGGAAACTGAACCAAAAGTACAGTGAAAGGCCAAACAGAATTACTGCCTCATGCCATTCATTGGAAGGGCAATGCAGATGAATGTAAGAAAAGCTAAAAAACTTGCCGCTCATTTCCATTTTGTGCATGCATGTATAACGGACTAGTAAGTGAATACATAAGAATTTAAGAAACAGGCAGAGCCAAAAGCAAAATCAAAACTGGGATATAAGTAGTGCAATCATAAACATCTATTCTACACCTTATTAAATATTTTCAACATTCCTTGCTTTAATATTCTGAAGTTACTACATAATGCCATGGGAAGAATCCAAGCACTGCACAAAAAGTTAATTTTCATTTTTTACAAAAATTAAATGTTGTCAAGCCATAAGTAAGCATTTACCTTTTACAGATACGCTGAATTCTGCCTGTGCGCTGCCTACGACGTTTTCCACCTTCAGCAAGTAAGTTCCTGACTGTGTTGCTTTGACTTCAGTAAATGTCAGTTTGGTTGAAGTTTGGGTGATCTCCATGGCAACTGACTTGTCTGCCAGAAGAGGCTGACCATTGAAGTACCATGCAGCAGTAGGTACTGGAACACCACTAATCTTGGCATCAATGATAAATTTCTGTCCACCCCGCAGTGACTGTGGCGACTTCAGACGATCATCATGTTGAATCGTTGGAGCAGCTGTGAAGATTAAGAATATAGAAAAATATAATAAACTGAAAACTGGGTTCTATATTGTAAAAATTGTAGATTTGAAAAGAATTGTTTCTGTACCTTATTAAGTGATGTTTAAACACATATCACATGCATCACAATTGCACACTTATATAGCGCCTTCCGTTGTATATTAAATATATTAATAGCTGAATTTTAAAAACATACACAAAGGCTGTGTAATGTAAACTGGATATTGCTTTAAAAAATAAGTGTTAACAGTCCTTGTGTTCTAAGTTACACATGTAAACCTTGATTTAATTCAATTTCAGTTTTTAATAAACCATCATGATTATCACCAGTGCATCTGACTGACCTCAAAAGATATTTAACTTATACTAATTCTCATACCATGAACAGTGAGTGTGGCCTTGGAGCTGATTTCACCGGCTTTGTTTGTAGCCTTGACCTGGTACTCTGCCGTATCAGCCAGGTCTGTTTTCAAGATGGTAAGGACTGCCTGATCACCTTCATAGGACATGGTGTATTTGCTTGCATCTGGCAAAATTTCTTTAGGGCCTCTGAACCACTGGATTTTAGCTCTTGGTTCCCCTGGTGAAATGGTCGCAACAAACTTGACTGGCTCTGGCATTACGACAGTCTGGTCCTTCAGAGGTTCTGATAATGTTGGATTGTTTCCACCTGTAAAGAAAGAAGACATGAAGGATGAGGTATTTAAAAACAAAGTTAATTAGGCTCTCAGCAGATTACTATAAAATCAGACTCTTGACAGATTACCTAAAACCTCCAGATTCATTTAAACATTGTGAGCACAAATATGAGATTAGAGGATTATACACCCATATCAAACTGCATACAAAAAGCAAAAATCTGGAATCCCAGTCTTTATGTTGGTGACATTCTTGGACTTCTCTATTGCACTTCTAAAAAGCAGTCAATGGCTGACCCACTACTTGTGTGGCTGCTGAGGGAATGTGCTGATATGATTGCTCCATTTATTATTCAACTTGTCAACCATTCTACTGCAACAGGCAGTGTTCCAGCAGTCTTCAAAGTCGCAACCATTATTCTGCTGCTAAAGAAACCTGGCTCACACACTGAGGATGTAAAAAGCTATGGGCCAATCTCAAACCTGTCTGTTCTCCCATTACATTCACAGACTGACATCCCTTTGGGTAATCACAACAATTATTCCTCTTTGCAGCTGATAACTATGACAATGCAATTTGATAATCTAATCTAATCTGGAGACTTCATTAGCACCGTTATCATAACACACAAGGCATCAATTGATCAACGGTAACTTGGTAAAACATCTGCATTCCATTAATCACAATCCTAGCAACTACCAACACATGTTGCTACACAGTACTGCATTAATCAACCCTTGTGCAAATTAATGCATGCATGAGGGTCATGGCAGCTTGATTTGTTTGTATCTGCTTTGTCAGATAGAGTATCAATAAAATACTTCCTATCAGTTTTCAAAGTAAGCTTATGTCTCAGCCACTTTTTATATTCATTATTATTCGGTAACAAAGTTGCCCTTGGGGCAGTGCAACAGTATGAATCAATTTTTTATGATACTATTTCCTTCAAAGTGAACCACAAGAATCAAACTTACCCACTGGAGTCTTGACTCTTTCAGAAATGTCAGAGAAAGGTCCCACACCAGCCTTGTTTTCAGCAGCAACTCTGAATTCATAGTAGGTATTATCCTTCAGCCCAGTGAGAGTGTGGCTTGTTGAGGGTATGGGCTCCTTGCTGCTGTACTTCTCCCACTTTGCTGTGCCCTCAACACGAAACTCAATCACATAATTGAATATTTCCGCACCACCGTCAGATTCTGGTGCTGTCCACTTAAGGTTGACTGAAGAGCTAGTGACATCTCCTGCAACAGGTCGACCAGGTTTGCCAGGTTTTTCAAATGGATTTTTGGCTGTGAAAGGTTGAGATGGTGGACTGAATTCTCCAATACCAGCCTTGTTCTCTGCAGCAACTCTAAATTCGTAGTCATTTCCTTCCAAAAGGTCTGTGACTTTCAAGGTCAGTTCCCGGACTGGTTCCTTGTTAACGCGGACCCATCGGACCGATCCACTTGTCGTCCTGCGCTCCAAATGGTAGCCAGTGATTGGTGATCCACCATCACTTGCAGGTGGTAGCCAGGTAACAGTGCAGCTATCACTGAGCACGTCTGTAACTGTGGGCGCTTCTGGGGCACTAGGAACAGCTAGAAAGAACAAAGCAGCATAAATGCTAAGAAATAAATGCTAAAAAATGCCACAAAATAATCCAGTGATGCTCTATTACACTTTCAGCTACAAAAAAAACAAAAATAAAAATGTTGACTTAACATGACCACAGTTTATCTTTCAAATCAATCGTGAATTTTATCCATTTATTTGGGAGTGCACGATAGTCTAGTGGTTAGTGTGTGGGACTGTCACCTGAGGGGTTGAGGGTTCAAATCCCCGCTAGGGCAGAAAATTTATTTTGCGATTTTTGCTCCACCCATGCCCCTCAACGAACTCAGCTATAATGAGTATACTGACTTATATTTTCAGTGGGAAAATTAGACGATGAGGGAGGGAACTGGCCCCCACCCTCATATACAGAGGCTAAGAAAATGAAGTTGCTAACACTTCATACCCATGGCTGCTTCTCAGGGTAGCTTAAGGGCCTGCTGTTCTTTTCATTTCCCGATTTCAACTGTAACAGCAATTGTGGAATTTCATTAAAAACTTTTAACTTTTAATACTTCTAGATAAACTTCATGAACAATGAAACTCTGACTTACTGAACGGATTTTTGGCAGTTACAGGTTCGGTAATTTCAACAGGTTCACTAACACCATATTCGTTGACAGCAGACACTCTGAAAAGGTACTGATTCTGGTCGTGCAAATCCGTCACTGTGAAAACAAGGTCTTGAGGCTTTCCAACTTGCTGCCATGTGTTTCTCTGGAGGTTCTTCTTTTCAACGATGTAATGAGTAACTGGACTTCCACCATTATCTTCGGGGCATTCCCATTTCAAGTCTGCAGTAACAGCTGTGAGTGACACAACCTGCAGATTCCTTGGGGGTGAAGGTTTATCTGGAAAAGGTCAAATAAACATTTAGTTGTTTCCAAACAAAATCAACATTTAGTTGTTTGCATTAAAGCATAACAAGCATACAACCAGAGGCAGATTTAGCAATAGGTGTGGGGGCGGTTTGCCTCCACACCCCTCATGGTTGTATGTTGGTGCCCCTCGGACCTGACCCAAGCATGGTGGGCTGCCAGAATGTGGCGCCCCTCTAGAAATGCCCTTGCCCCATGCAAGCAATCCTGGAGCTGCCACTGCATAAAACATATGATAATGAACCATTCAGAGGATTTGTCACACTATTGTACAATATCACAAGATGTCACATTAATGCAGACAAGGGTAATGAGCGATCTGCTACCCTGGTGGCAGTAAGTATCCATTGCATTTGCCTTTCACCTCTGTATCGGGGCTTAAATTCGGGGGCATCATGCGAAACTGACAAATGAATGCCAAGCCATGTAACCAATAATAATAAAAGGATGGCTCATCGTTGTTGCATAAGTACTTCAGTCACAATATCCTTGAATACCACGATGCAGTGGGGTGGTCTATTCAGTCAGTATCCGAAAGGTTGCAGGTCTGAGCTGCTGAGGGGTCTCCATGTAACAACCCTGAGAAGTTGTTTGCACACACACACTTCTGTCACCAAGCAATATGATTTAGTACTGTAAGCTGGGATGTAAATGGAAAGCTCTGCAATGCACTGGCCCTGCATCTGGAACCTCCTCGGGAATTGTCCATTGCCAGTTCAAGGGCTTAGAAAAGAAGAAGAGATTTCCCAAATGACGAGATTTCCACCCCGGAAAAGGTTTTCTTCAACGTGGACAGAATGCACAGTTTCAAGATACCTACACATATTTTGTATTACAAAAACATTATAGAAGCATGACAGTGGAAGAAATAAAACCTCAGGTAAACGTGCTCACCCAAAACAACAAGCTTTATTGTCACTGTTGTTTTGCCAAATTCATTTTCCAGCACAATGGTGTATTCTCCTGCATCCAGTTTTTCCACTTTCTTAAGCGCAAATGATGCCTTGCTCTTATCAGTGGTGCACAGAATGCGTTTGTCGTCACGAACAGCTCCGCCATTGAATGTGACAGAGCACTTTGGTGGTGGATACGCCACAAATGGCAGAGATACAGTCGAGGAGCTTCCAGCTTTCAAGATGAGAGTGTCAGAAAAGGCTGCATCAAGGATAAAGTTCGGAGCAGCTGGAATGACAAAAAGATAACACCAACCTAGTAACCTTTTTAATGAGTACAATGAAAAATTAGCAAAAAAATCAGTAATTAAAGTCAGCTCACATATAGAAATAAAGGTTATGAATATTATACCAGTAACAAATTTTTATAGCTACCTTTTTCTTATAACTTATATAGGAATTTAAATACCATAAAATAAAGGACACTATATGCTATGGACTCATAAATAATAATATGATGCAATAAAAGTCTTATAAGTATATATAATAAGCATTTGTAATGTTTTCAGGTTTGCATGATTGCATACAAGTGAACTGTTGATACACGTAAGTGTACTGCAAACATTTTTCAGTTAATTCAAGCAATTTTATGGGCTATTAAAGCTGCATGTTTTACAGCACTTTTGGAAGGTTCTTTAAAGATGCTATTTGGATACATCACATGAAAGCATTCCAAAACCAATTATTCATATTTATTAAATTTCATATTTTATAGCAATATCTTACCATTAATTTTCAGGGTTGCTTTGGATGACTGGCCACGCACAGTAGCTGTGTATTCGGCCACGTCTTCTTCACCCAAGATGTCACGGATGATGAGACGGTGAACTGCACCATCCATTACAACCTCAAATTTGTTGTTTGGCAGAATCGGTTTGCCAGACTTAAGCCACTGAACTTTAATGTTGGGCTTGGAAAGTTCGCATTCGAAAGTTGCAAGCCCAGGTAGTTCCGTCACTTGCTGGTCTTCCAAATGGCGAATGAACTCAACTGACTCTTCTGCAAAGAATTAATACACAATAAGTATATGACTATACAACTACATTGCTATACAACTATACTGCTATATAACTAGATGTACTATATAACTGTATGACAATATGACTACATGACTGTTTCAGCAAAATAATTTCAAAGCAGTTGATGGCACTAAATAAGACAGAAATATGAGACGAATAAACCTGAGAGAATTACAGTTAGAGTCTAAAAGTGAACTACAGCATTTTAGTCAACTATTCACTCTATGCTCTACGCATATGCATATCTAACAGGACAAATTTCCGCTTATCTTTAGATGGCTCTTTTCAGATTGGTCAGACAGCAATGTTACAGCTCATTTCAGAGGTTCTCAAAAGGTGCTGAACAAATGTTCAGATACACACATACATACATACACACATACATACATACACACAAACATACACACATACATACAGTCTAACAACAAGGCATCAAATGGTTCTGTGGTTTATAAATTCAATTTTATTTATAGTATATCAAATAAAATTTATTGTATAAATATATTAGACTTAGTCATTGTCTCACTCCATGCTCTATGCTAGTGCACTGCCTTTCCAACAGTGGCAAGTCTGGTGACAAGTAACCAACTGATTGCACTCTCTCTCTCTCGAGTTTATGATTATATAAATGTAAGACATGAGGTGTAGAAACCTGTTAGAGTTAGAGTGGCAGATGAAGAAACTTCAGCAAATGCCACGGTGTACTTTGCCTGCTCTGATTTCTCTGCATCTTTGATGATGAGTGTGTGATTTGTGCCATCAACCCTGATCTCGTAGCGGCCACCGGTCTTGATCTCCTTGTCATCTTTAAGCCACTTGGCTTTCTGGTTTGGCTTGGAGACCTCACACAGGAAGGTGGCCGTTTGTCTCTCAAGGATCTCCTGATTTTGAAGAGGAATCACTATCTCCAGTGGTGCCTCTGTTAAAACCAATCACACACATCATCACATACAACTCCCTATTCTCTCTTGGTTTTGAAAGGTTACCTAAAGGTGCTGTATAAATTCTAGATACACAATAGGAGATCGACATGAGCATGTTTTCTTCATTCTGTAATTGTTGCTCTTTCCACTGAAGTTACTAAAATCATAATGGCACAGATCTAGTGTGAATCTGGAGGTTAGAACCCCATCCCCTCAGTCTCTTAAGATAAATTCAACCTTTATGACAATGGATCAGACACTTGACTAACTGTGTAAAAAACCTCACATTCATCTGCCCTTTCCACTCGTGACCTTTTCTAAAATGCTTAGAAACACAACACTTCATAGCTCTACTATCACTCAGTCATTTGGAACATTATATTAACTATATTAAAATAAAATGAATAAAGCTAAAACTGTAATCCAAAGACACTACAGAGGTTGGCAAATACCCTTCACTGAGAGTGCAGCAGACGTCTTTTTGTCCTTGATGGTACAACTGTACTTCTTGGCGTCTTCAAGATGGGCATTTTCAATGATGAGTCGGTGGACGTGGCCATCAACTTCAACTCTGAATCTTTCCCAATCTCCGACACCTGGCTCAATCTTGTCGGCCGCCTGGAACCAAGTGGCAACCTGATTTGGCTTGGAGACTTCGCACTCAAATATCACTGTCTGCTTTTCCATAACTTCAAGGTTGGACAACTGTTTCGTAATTTCAACTGGAAGCTCTGAAACAGTAAAAGAGAATTAACACCAACTAAAACATATTCAAGAAACATTGTAACACAGTTGCTATTCTAGATCATTTATTTGAATACATCATCTACCTAGTTTAATACAAATTTTTCAAAGGCACAGTCAAGTAAATTCCCAAGACCAATTAGACAGATGATGCCACTGTAAAGTATTATTTGTAATACCTGAACAGGAAATGTGATGCTGGTTTAAAGGAAAGTAATTGAGACAAATCAATTTAGTAATGGATGTTAAGTAAAACACAGATTTAAAAAATGTAATATATAACACAGAACTAAAAATTGAATAACTAGAAAAAAACAACAGCAACGACAACACAAGAATATAAAAATCCATACCATCGATGGTAAGCGTGGCACTTGTTTCAACTTCTTGATACTGCAGAGTGTATTCTGCACCATCATCCAAACTGCAGTCATAAACAGTGATCGAATAGCTGCAGTCCTCATTCACAATGGAGTAGTGTGAATCCGTTGGTGAAATTTCGATGCCATTCTTAAACCACACCACCTGCTTGTTCGGTTTTGAAAGCTGACATTCCAGTTTGGCAGTTGATTTTTCTGGAGTTCTTACTGGTTGGAGAGGTACAACCACCTCCACAGGACGTTCTGTTGAGACAGCAGATATATTGCAACATAAGATGTTTTCCAGCGACTCGTCAATGGAAATACATAAAAAAATCTAAACAAATCTCAATATTTCTATAGTTCTGGCAAAGCCTAAAGGCATCAGACAGTGCTACATCAAAATCCAGCTGTTCTCTCACACAAAAGTTTGGCTGTAGTTATTTAAAGTTAAAGTATCACTGGAATTAAAATCCTAGTCATCAGAGCAATTTATGTCTTAAAAAAATAATTTTACTACTATACATATATATATATATATAAAATTGTAGCTGGTATAATATTCACAACATTTATTTCTATTCTGCTAGTATGTGAGCTGACTTTAATTATTGAATTGTTTGCTAATTTTTATGTTACTCATTAAAAGGTTATCTATATGTACATATATATATTACTTTCCATAAGGCGTTAAGCACCCAAGAACTGTGTAAATCACCAAAGAGAGAAGAAAGTAATATCTAGAAACAGCAACAACATTAAAGTGCTGGGTTTATTTAGTTCATAAAATAATACACAAAACATTTGTAATGCTAAATTTAATTCACATACCTAATACTGTGAGCTGTCCAGTGGTCTTCTGGTCCCCAATTGTCAGGCTGACTTCAGCCAAGTCCTCTTGCAAGCCACAGTCATGGATTGTCAGCATATAGTCCAGGTCATGGCTCACTATTTCATATTTATCACTGGGCTCCACTTTCTTTCCAGCCACAAACCATTCCACTTTCTCGTTAGGCTTAGACAACTGAGTGACAAATTTAGCTGAATCTTTTTCAATGACTTCAACGTTCTCCAGCTGCTTAGTCACGGATGTTGGCAACTCTGAGAAGAAAAATCAGCCAATAAAGTTACAGATAAATTTACATGACTGCCCCTCAGGATAAAACATTACCAGACATCGTTAAGTTACATTCATAATAAAGAGCTAAATCTCAAAATATGACTGACAAAAATAATAGAAGTTACTTAGCTACCCTCTACCAGGTTTTAGAATCTGTTCCATGTAAAAGTTGGTTACTACTTCAATTTACGAGAGAAATCAAAGGAAACTCATTTTATATTTCCTCCCAAACTGTGCAGCGCTTCATCCCATCAGTGTGCAGCTCTTAAGACAGCTACTGAAAAGGTGCTACATAAGTGTCTTGATACATACATATATACATACGCACATGCATACGTGCATGCACACATACAAACATACATACATACACACATATACATACACATATACATATATGCGTGCACACATACATACATATATACATACCTGGTACATACATACATGCAGACACACATACATATATATATGTATATAAATAAATACATATATACACACATAAATACATACATACATATTGTTATACACATCCATATTCTTGTGTAACTTATTATGGGCCATTTTACTTTGAAGTCTATCAAAAAACACATTCATACTAGTTCCCTGCATGTTTATGTTGAAGTCACCCAAGAAAAACACATCCATATTCTCACCTTTGACTTCGAGGTTTGCCTTTGAGACGGCCACTCCGACTGTCACCATGTAGACACCAGCGTCGTCCAGAACTGCCGACTTTATGTGGAGCTGATGGACTGTGCCTTCGACACTGACCTCAATCCGTTCACCCGGAGCCAGCTCTGTTCCATCTTTAAGCCATGTCAACACAACACCAGGCTTGTTGACTTCGACGTGTAAGGTCACAGACTCTTTTTCAAAGATGCTTGTGTCTTTTAATGGAACAATGAAGACAATAGGGATTTCTGAAAACCAAATAAAATCATTGAATTAATCAATTTATTAAATTAGCAGCCTTTCCTCATTAAGAAAATGGTACAGTTTTGTGACAACTCTGAACATGGCATCTACTACCAGCTCTGGCTGGGAATCCGTCAGTTGGGCTCTACGTGTCTGCAGAAGCTCACCAGTGTATAGTGACTCTTCTAGTTATATCAGCACCGTTCGCTTGTTGATAAAATCTTAGTTCTCAATTAACAACATTAAAATCATTTAGGCTGGCACACTGTATATTAAAAATTAAATTTTAGAAGCCAACATGCAAAGCAAAACAAATAAGTATCTTACCTTCCACATCAAGTTTTGCAGAAGATTCTAGCTCGCCGATTTTGACTGTGTAGTCACCAACATCTTCCAATTTGGCCTCATGTATGAGAAGCTTGTGGCTGCATCCATCAACTTTGATCTCAAATCGTGCATCAACCGGAAGATCAGATCCATTCTTATACCACTGTAATTTCCGGTCTGGCTTCGAAATCTCACATTCCAGGGCAACATCCTCAAATTCCTTGCACTTTGTATCCTTCAGTGGCACAGTGAAAGTTACTGGTTCTTCTGCAGAAGAAATATTGATAATATTTTAACACCTCATGCCACAAGTACCTTTCTCATATCTGGTGTATGTTAAATTTATGAAACACATAATTAATTCCAGCTAAAACATAAATACGTAACTATGAAAGGTTCTTAAAAGGCGTTTGGAGGCCCTTTCTAATCATAAGCGTAATTGTGATCTTGAGATTTCTTCAGCATCAAAAGTCACAGCAACCAGGTTATTAACAGGCACTCAGTCAAAACAAAATCAGTTGCAGATAAGGTCAGGTTCGATTACAGGTCATGATGCAAAGATAACGCAGGTAAGATCCAAAGGTCAAACAGGTAGAATCCAAGGGTCCAGCAGGCACTTGGCTATCTGGATAAAAGGTGGTTTATAAAACAGATGTGTAATTGATTTTGTGCATTTATAAAAAAACTGATTAGATTAGATTTTATAAATGCCATAAGACATAACATTAAATCACAATTAGACTCATGGTAGAAGGTATCGAGAACAAATCTGAATTAGCCATCCTGGCATTCATTAATAGACACAATAGGATTTATTAGAATGCACACCTTCAACATGCAGGTGAGCTGAAGAGCTGTCTTCTCCAATTTTAATCGTGTATTCAGCATCGTCTTCAGATACACTTGTGTCCTTGACATTCATGATCTGGAATGTTCCATCGACTGTAATCTCATGCTTTTCATCAGGTTTGATCTCCACTCCATTCTTGTACCAAGTGGCCGTCTGATTGGCTTTTGATACTTCACAAGAAAACGTTGCAGTGGCATGTTCCAGAATGCTGATCTCCTTCAGTGGGGACATTATTGTCACAGGTAGTTCTATTGTAAGTAAAAATGATTCAAATACACAAAAATTCACAAAAGACATTATAGGAACACCTATTAGTTTTTTTCTGCTACATGAGCAAAACAAACTTGAAACATATTTCTTGCAGCTGACAAAGAAGCTGGTTTTCTCAACCTAGCTTTCTGAGAGCTGCTTGCGAAGCTTCTTAACGTGACATTTTGTATAAAACCTGCTGTCCATCAGAGACGTTCAAAATACACTGATGAGCCATGTAAACCACAAAAAAGACTGATCTGCTGTGCTTGGATTTCAGCCTCAAGGTCCTTCTATGCCTGAACCTCATTGTGATACAGAAATGCAATAAATCTGCCTGGTTTTAATTTACATTCTTTCAAAGGTCCAAATGAAACAGTTTACCAACAGACTTAATTAGATACAAAGAGATTTGAAAAACATCCACACAAACAAATTCTAGGCACCAGAGCCTGCCTAAAAGTCTACCAAATATAGCATCAAAACAAAGTGGTAATATAAAGATGTTACATTCTAAAACTCAATTAAAGGGTTCCATGGATCCAAATCCTCAACTGTGCTCAGCAAGGAAACTGTAGGAATTCAGAACTGTAGAAAAGATGGTTTGAACTGACCTTCAACTGCTGCAACTGTTGTTGTGCTGTCCTCCCCAATCTCCAGCGTGTATTCACCCTTGTCATCCGGTGAAACCTCCTCAATCGTCAGCGAATGAATCGTTCCATCCACGGCTATGTTGTACTTCTTATCGACCTCGGGGAGAATCTCAAGATCGTCTTTGAACCAAGTGCCTGGCACATTTGGCTTTGAGACTTCCGCCTTCAGAATCATCTTGCCGCCCTCTCCAACCGAAATCTGAGGCTGCAGTGGGACCGTGATGTGCACCGGTAGCTCTAAACACATCCAAGGAAACAATCAATGTAACAAAAGCTGCAATCTTTCACAACAACTGCTAAGTATAGTCTATATCAATGCACAACAAATGTGCACATTTCACAATGAACAATACATACAAAAACAGCAACTTGCTCTTAGAACTGTACTAATCTAATCTCATCTAGAACTTCTCTAGCACCATTATCATTACACAGACAAGGAATCAGCTGGTCATTTCTAAGCACAACCTAACTCTGTGTAGTCCTAAAAACTTTAATATTGTATTGTATTGGAACAAAACACCTCTTTTGAACTGATCACAGACACATATTAAACAGTTTAATACAAGAATAAAAATAAGGCGCAATAACAATAGTAATTATACTACGAGTTAAAATGTAACAGGTCATTATATACAAGCAACAGAAGCTACAAAGAATCACTTGCACATGATTACCGCAATTAAATGATATAAATTGCAAAACAGCGATCAATGATGGCTACCTTCAACCCAGAGAGTGGCTTTTGACATAATGGTGTCGCTGATCTGAACTGTATATTCTGCTTCATCTTCCAGATTAGCATTGTGGACAATCAGAGTGTGGACGCATCCTTGCACAATCACTTCACAGTGCTCATCTGGCTGGATTTCCTTGCCATCCTTCAGCCAAACAGCCTTCAGGTTGGGATGGGAAACTTCACAGGAAAGTGACACAGTCTGTTCTTCAACTGTCTGAATCTCCTGGAGTGGTTTTGTTATGGACAGAGCAACTTCTGAAAGAAGAAGAATCAAGAAGCCATGAGAATACAACACAGAAACACAACTATCAATATATAAGGCCTGGAAAATCATAATCACAAGCTCGAGATTTCTACAGCACCCAACCAAAGCCAAGTCATGGGAACCAGCTCATTCACAGGTGCTCAGTCAAAACAAATCAATAGGCATAAGAAGGGTTCGATTCCAGGTCAAGATCCAAGAGTCAGCCAAGCAGACAGCCAGATAGTGATGGTGTTTTGGACTGGAGCAAAGAATGATAAGGAGAAAGGGAAGAATCAGGATAGGATTTGTGGAACTATTTCTTCCAAGAACCGTGGTTCATCAGTCAGGCAAGGCTGATGAGTAACTGTGCATAACATGGTTTGTTCCAGACAGCCACAGTGCATTAATGGTTTGTACTGCTTACAACCAATTACACTGTTACAACATTTGGTGAAACAGTTCAACAGAATTCAAGTCTCTTACACTGAACAGCATTTCCAAATTTCCTTCTTAAATTAACTTTTCAGTCTTTGCATTATTTAAATTTCTTTTTAAAAAGTGACATATATCTACATTTACAAGAATCTGCATTTATGTGAAACAGTTTAAACAGAAGAAAAGAGTGCATCAGAAAAATAATCTAATTAATAAATAAATATCAATTTATGCTTAGACACATTAAACCCTACAAAAAGCAATGCATCAAAATATAAAGACTTTGAAATCAACAGTAACATTTTTAACGCCATTCAAAACAGACACATAAAACTCAAAAAGAAGAAAAACATTAAACCAACAGTTATCTTGCAGATAACCATCACAATGATAAAACTTTGCATTCATGCCATCAGCTGAACTTGACAGTAACTGGAACAACTTGCCTAGAACTGGACATGCAGTTTAATCCCTAAGCTATTTGAACTATTAATATAGGCCCTAGACAAGTTAAAAACATTGAACATCATAAATGTGTCATGGCAAACAAAGCAGTTTATTTGAATTTCAGTTGAAAATATCATTGATCTCATCATAATTGCCATCTGTCATAAATTAAGCCAAAACACTGTACTGCTTTATAACTGTTGCCATCATGGTAATAGTTATCACCTCACAGCTCATAAGACATAAACGGTTTTAAAATAAAAATTAAAGCAAATGAACAGTAAATCAAAAGCAGGCAAAAGACTTTAAACAAATAAAAAGCGAACAATAAAAGTACACTTGCACATTTACATGCATTGTCTGTAATTTATATGAGTCACTCTGTTTCACATTTAATTTTCTACTTCTAATATCACACTTGACCGAGTCCTGTGATATTAGAGAAGCATTTGACAGCAATGACACATAATACATGCAGCATCAATTACTTAAGCTAAAATCATGTACAAACATTTTTGAAAAGTTAGAAACACCAGAAGCCTGAAATTATTAGAAAAAACGGCATGTAGTAGCGACAACATTGATGTTATGCTGGTGTTGACAAGCCGAAGCATTTCTGCATCAGTAAACAACGAAATGAATTTCCTACCAGTATCTTTTGGCAAATCAAATGTAACAGATGTCCCTTCCTCCTCCAATCTGGTCGTTCTTGGTATTATTTCAGCAGAGATTGTTTCTTCTTCTTCTGTGACTTTCTGAGGAGTTCTCACAACCAGAGTTTCTTCAGCTTCTTCAGATGTCTTTTCTTTTTTAGCAATCGGCTGTAAAACAAATTCTTCTTCCATTTCTTCAATATGTTTATCTTTTGGCACAGTCAGAGTAACTTCTTCCTCTTCTTCTGGTTTCTCTTTCTTTGAAGGAATCTTAAGTGTAACTTCTTTCTCTTCCTCTGGTTTCTCTTTCTTTAAAGGAAATTCCAGCATAACTTCCTCCTCTTCAACTTTCTCTTTCCTGGAAGGAAGCGTCGGCGTTACTTCTTCCTCTGGTTTCTCTATCTTTGAAGGAATCTCAAGTGTAACTTCCTCCTCTTCCACTTCCTCTTTCTTTGAAGGAATCTCAAGAGTAACTTCTTCCTCTTCCTTTGGTTTCTCTATCTTTGAAGGAATCTCAAGGGTAACTTCCTCTTCTTCCTCTGGTTTCTCTTCCTTTGAAGGAATCTCAAGATTAACTTCTTCCTCTTCCACTTCCTCTTTCTTTGAAGGAATCTCAAGAGTAACTTCCTCCTCTTCCTCTGGTTTCTCTTCCTTTGAAGGAATCTCAAGAGTAACTTCCTCCTCTTCCTCTGGTTTCTCTTCCTTTGAAGGAATCTCAAGAGTAACTTCCTCCTCTTCCTCTGGTTTCTCTTCCTTTGAAGGAATCTCAAGAGTAACTTCCTCCTCTTCCTCTGGTTTCTCTTCCTTTGAAGGAATCTCAAGAGTAACTTCCTCCTCTTCCTCTGGTTTCTCTTCCTTTGAAGGAATCTCAAGAGTAACTTCCTCCTCTTCCTCTGGTTTCTCTTCCTTTGAAGGAATCTCAAGAGTAACTTCTTCCTCTTCCACTTCCTCTTTCTTTGAAGGAATCTCAAGAGTAACTTCCTCCTCTTCCTTTGGTTTCTCTTCCTTTGAAGGAATCTCAAGAGTAACTTCCTCCTCTTCCTCTTTCTTTGAAGGAATCTCAAGAGTAACTTCCTCCTCTTCCTCTGGTTTCTCTTCCTTTGAAGGAATCTCAAGAGTAACTTCCTCCTCTTCCTCTGGTTTCTCTTCCTTTGAAGGAATCTCAAGAGTAACTTCCTCCTCTTCCTCTGGTTTCTCTTCCTTTGAAGGAATCTCAAGAGTAACTTCCTCCTCTTCCTCTGGTTTCTCTTCCTTTGAAGGAATCTCAAGAGTAACTTCCTCCTCTTCCTCTGGTTTCTCTTCCTTTGAAGGAATCTCAAGAGTAACTTCCTCCTCTTCCTCTGGTTTCTCTTCCTTTGAAGGAATCTCAAGAGTAACTTCCTCCTCTTCCTTTGGTTTCTCTTCCTTTGAAGGAATCTCAAGAGTAACTTCCTCCTCTTCCTCTGGTTTCTCTTCCTTTGAAGGAATCTCAAGAGTAACTTCCTCCTCTTCCTCTGGTTTCTCTTCCTTTGAAGGAATCTCAAGAGTAACTTCCTCCTCTTCCTCTGGTTTCTCTTCCTTTGAAGGAATCTCAAGAGTAACTTCCTCCTCTTCCTTTGGTTTCTCTTCCTTTGAAGGAATCTCAAGAGTAACTTCCTCCTCTTCCTTTGGTTTCTCTTCCTTTGAAGGAATCTCAAGAGTAACTTCCTCCTCTTCCTCTGGTTTCTCTTCCTTTGAAGGAATCTCAAGAGTAACTTCCTCCTCTTCCTTTGGTTTCTCTTCCTTTGAAGGAATCTCAAGAGTAACTTCCTCCTCTTCCTCTGGTTTCTCTTCCTTTGAAGGAATCTCAAGAGTAACTTCCTCCTCTTCCACTTCCTCTTTCTTTGAAGGAATCTCAAAAGTAACTTCCTCCTCTTCCACTTCCTCTTTCTTTGAAGGAATCTCAAGAGTTGCTTCTTCCTCTTCCATCTCCACTTTCTTTGAAGGAATCTCAAGTGTAACTACTTCCTCTTTTATTAATTTCTCTTTCTCTGCAGGAATTGACAAAGTGAGATCAACCTCAGCTGAAACTTCTGCAACAACGTCCTCTTCTGTTGCTGTATCCTCAACAAAAGGTTGAACTTCCAAATCCAGAACTGACTCAGACAGTTCATCAGCCTCCGTCAGTTGTTCTTCAACAGCAGTTTTTAGCGAGACCTCAATGGGTACCTTCGTTGGCACCACTTCCTCTGGCAAAGATATTTCCAGCGATGTACCTTCATCTCCTTCTGAAGGCAACTGAATGGCAAATTCGAATTCAGCAGATGGTTCTTCTGGTGCTTCTAGTTGGGCAGCTGGAACATGCTCCTTCTCTGTTATTACCTTCTGCTGATCAACAGGCACGCTGCTTATCTCTGATACTGTTTCCACTACCACAGGCTCTTCCTCAGCTAACTGTTCCAAGTCCGAAACTGGAGTTGTTTCAATGGGACTGAGTTCCCTTTCTTTAGCCACTTGCAACGGTTGAGGTTCTTCTGGAAGACTGATAACCATCTCCACCAATTCTTCCATCTGAGGAATCTCCTTCTCGGTAGGCAGTATGACTTCTGTTTCTAATTCTTGGACCTCCAGAGGTTCTGCTGTAACTATCTGTTCAGGTTTTTCTGGAAAATTCAGTTTAAACTTCCATTCAGACAGAGTCTTACAATGAAAGTTTGCTCATGCAATCCAAAATAAAAAAAACATCACCACCATTGCCTGTGGTAAATTAGCTTTAAAATTAGATATCATGAAAGAATAAACAAAATAAATAACACTAGTAAATGTGACATAAGGTGGCCAGAAACCAAAAGTAAACTAATTTATAAGTAACAACACCTACACCACTGACAGTACTTACCTTGAAGGGTCATCTACATGTAGCATAATGAATGAAGTTAGCAATAAACATCAAAACATAATATAGCTTATCACAGATTATGAACAAATGAAGTAAAGACTGCACATAATCAATATTGGTCTTGAAATAATCTATTCATGCACCAAAATCTCCTTATAACACGCATCATTAAAAATTGGTCAGGAATATGGGTCCCAAAATACAGTCAGCTTTGAAAACTAAATTTATTGTAACATAAATTTGTTATAGCATCAATATTACTGTTTTTGAAGATTATACTTTCTATACTCTTTGCAGTGTATATGCTGACGCTTGCTCTGCATATGGCTGCAGTCTGCAAATACCTGTAGGCTTTTTTGGCCTTGGCCGTACTACGGAGCTGTATAAATCGTCATTATTATTATTATTATTATTATTATTATTAATATAATTATAATGCCAAAGTGTTCTGATCTGGGCAAATCAGCAAGAGAGTTGTTCAGCAAAGGATAAAGGAAGTAGATAGACATGAATTTTTGTCTAATTCAATCTGTCGACCGGCTTTCAAACGTTAAATATCTAATTGCACTACCAAGGCCATGCATTGGATTTACATTTCTGCGGAACTTTGTGCCCAGTAGAAATTTTCAAAATAATAATAATAATAATTATTGTTGTTGTTGTTAATAATAATAATAATAATAATAATAATATTGCATCTGATAAGACTCCAAATGGCAGTGTTATAAGTAGTTTCAGGAGCATTATCAATTCGTCAAAATATTAGTTTAGACAAGTATATCACAGGAAAATAAAAGCATAAAAAAGAACCATCAAATATACTCAAGTAAAACAAGAAATCTGAAATCAACATAGAACATCAGCATTACAACAAAAATTCAAAATCAGAATCACCATCAAGATTCATAATTAAATTGAAAAGGATAGACTTTCCTGTACAAGACAAAGTAGATATATGTTTAACTATAAAGAAAAAAGCGCGCCATAAAAAAATCAGGTGCAAACGTTTGATGCAGTTCAGTAGACTTGTAATTTAGTTCCTGAAATATTCCTATTTCCAATAACATACTCTTGGAGCAATTCTACCTAGATGACAATAAAAACATATTTACAAACAAAATAGGAATGTTGACGAGAACCTGCAAAATGTTACTGATTGTCAAAATAACGAATGATAGCTCAACAGAAAAACATTACTTAAAAAGTTTTTACAAAATAAGCCATGCAAACAATCAAATTTTAAAATTCAAGTTTTATATAAACAATAGAACTAAAAACAGAAGTCATCTGATTTTCAGCACTTCGTTAAGATATGGATTATGAAAAACTACATGACTCACCCCGCACTGAATAAGTTATTTTTCTCCGAAATTTCAAAACAAAATGGAAATAAATTTATAAGAAATTCACTTTAGAATATTCTAATACATGCTCGGTTTTTTGCCACTTACTTTTCAGGCAGAGAATACTGAGAATTAATGACAATGGTTCCAAAAATCACATTTCAACTTAAAGCAAGTTACAAGTGCCTAACATGAACCTAAAGTATACGTCAATGCAGCGCACTAGCAAAAGCAAAACGCATTGTTGGCAATGAACCAGCACTTATGAAAAATACCATGGAGATTAGTTAAATTTTAAAATAACTGATTCTCCAAAATGTAAATGATGATTAATAAACAGAACGATAATTCTGAACCTAAGGTCTTCTGAGAAGCTTTCTAATGAGGTAACGCAAGCTAAATATTGTTACGGGAGAGTAAGGACTTACAAACCACTTACTGTTTGATTATCAAACAGCAGTTTTATGTAACATACAATAAACAAATTTTAAAATTACATTACAATACTTAACATGACAGTTATACAAAGGCAACTGATGTAACAGCAGTATGGATGGTTCACTTTTATAATGATAAGTACCTGTCCTATTTCCAGAGATGACGCGCTGTCAGCAAATAGGACTGATGATAATTTATAGTCAAAAAGGATAAAATATAAGTTCAAAATTGACAAAACGGTGAAGAAATGATAAGTTTTCCAGTAACCAGTCAGGTAAGGTTGACTTACTCTCAACTTGAAGTCTTGCAGTGCAGGATGCTTCATGGAAAACAGCCTTCACCTCTACTTCATCTTCAGGTTTCGCCATTCCAATGATGAGGCGGTGGACTGTTCCCTCAGATAGAACCTGATACTTGACGCTAGGAACAACCTCGACAGAGTTGACGTACCATGTCACTGGTACATTTTTATGTGTCACTTCACAAGCAAACACCGCGTTCTCCTTTTCAAAGACTTTTACATCTTCCAGTGGCTTTGTGAAGTCATACTAGAAAATGTAAAAACCAAAAAACATATCTATACATTTATTCAAAATATATATGCATATATTAATATTAATATAGTGACAAATAATAAAAACAAAACACCGGATATCATTGTTAGAGTTTCTAAATAATTCTCCAGAAGCACAGTTAAACTCGTTAAAACTGCAAAAAGCATTTAAAAATAATGTCCATTTAAGTTAAATGTTAAAATCTTTAAACTAATTATAACAAAAAAAGCAATAAATTAGCGAACAGCTTATTCATTGGCATTCAATAAAACCAGCATGGCTGGGAAAGAATTGTGGAAAAGGCAATGCTCCACAGAGGGCCACAACACTGATGATGACAAACAATAGCCCAGTTGCATCCAAGAAAAAGTTCTAAGGAAAGGTTTGAGAGGTTCCTAAAAGGTGCCGCACAAATATCCCATACGGTTCATATATACAACCGAGGTTTCCAGAAACCGAGCAGAAGGTTTGTGATTCCACCATTGGCCTCACCTTAGCTTTTTGTAAGGCCAATCTGCGTCCTTCATCTGTTTCGTCTTCGTCCAGCTTTTCAGGCCTTCTGTATTTTTCTTTTTCTTCTGGTTCTTTTTCAGCAGGTGCTGGAGCTTCATGTGTGATCGGTTCGGTCCTTTCCAGTTGCACAGATTCTCGCTTAGAAAACTGTACATCTATCTTCTCACGTTCGAGCTGAAATATTGCATTTAAAAAGAACAGTAAATGGTCCTCTTTCGGAATTTTATAAATGAAGCACAAGCAACTTGTAAGGTTTGCACAAAACAATTATAAGTCACACTTGTTTAGATCAGTTAGGTAGCCGTTTGAGCAGTGCTTTTGTGAGGTTCTTAAAATGAGCAATATAAATGCTTTAATGCATATATACATAGTCATACAAGTATCAACATACTTACATACATACATACAAAATACCTACCTACATACATACATACATACATACATACATGATCCAGTTTAATCAAGACTTCTATAGCATTATTATCATAATGCCCAGTACATACATAAATACTTATAATGCATAATGCATTAAGTAAGTAATGCATTAGTTAGCACACCATATGTCCATTGACTGAGCAAGGACACACAAAGATGCATACAAACAAAAGATTCATTTCTGGTAACTTTAGCCAGATAAAGATTACATGGTGAACCAGCTGGAATGGAATGAAAAATCAAAAATCATACAAAACACATAAGACTATATACATATGTTAAAGCAAGTGCTTCATCTACAGTTCCACTCACCAGTTCAACTTCTTTTCTTTCCCCAAGTTCTAGAGGTGTGAATTCTTGGGTGACCTTCTTCAGAGCAGCAGTTTCATCAACCACCTCACCAGCCTCAGCCTCTTCCATTGTCACTTTCTTCAGTTTACTGGCCCAGTCAATTTCTTCCTCAGTGACCTCCTTCTTTTTAATAGATCTGTAATAATCATAATTGTAATCGTAAATTGAAAATGTCTAAAAAATGCTTAAAAGCTATATGCAGGTACAGCTTAATCATGAGCTTATTTTTATGGGCTTATTCATAAGCTTTATCACAGATGCATTAAATACAACTTTGGGATCGAGTCCATATCAAAAGACATCCAAAAGACAAAACACCACCATAAATATCCCCTCTTCAATTATGCTGATCTGACTGAAGACAGGCCTTGTGAAAGTAAGTACATCAGTCATTTCAGACACCAGACTGGGCAGAATAAATTGACGTATCGCTTGTTGTTTTACATTTGTTACAAATCTGTTTTTTTCTTCACATTAAAACAACTTGGCCACCATAGAATTAAATCTTCAGCATCTTTAGGCGAATACAATGGCTAAACCTCAACAAAGCACCTGAATGTGATTCTCTTCGTGACTTACGTCTTCTTGAGCTGTGACTTCCAGTCCTGAACTTCCTCTTCCTTGTCTGTAACCATCAGAGTGGCTGGACATGACTCAGAGGCAAACTTGTTTTGAATAGTAACAGTGTAAGTTCCAGTGTCAGCTTTCTTGATGTTGTCCATCTCAAGAACATGCTCCTGTGACTCATCGTCAAAGAAAACTCTCGTCTTCTGATCGTTCGTCATCTTACGCCATTTTCCTTTTGACCACTCCACTGTTGGAGGAGGACTGCCTTCAATCCTGCATCGAAAGACTGCTGTCTGCCCTGGAAAAAGAATAAGGAACATGGCAATAAGTTATGCGACAAGTGAACATGGTTATACTTCAGTAAAGATGTCTCTTATACTTAATCCTTCCTGTGCAGGTCTGCACATCGGGCAATGCAGCTTCTCCATTCATCTCTGTCAACCACTAGTCTTCCTGCCTCATCCCATCACATCTCCAAACACCTAAAAGATAGTCTCTGATGGTCTCTTGCCAGTTTTTCCTTGTTCTTCCCCTCCTCCGTTTCCCTTCAGGAATCCAGTTCATTGCTTGATAGCCTTACCTACCTTTGTCCATATGAATTACATGTCCCATCCATTCCAGTCTTCTCTTTCTGATGATATTTTCTATATTCTCTTCTCCAGTCCTCTCTCTTATAGTTTTATTTGATATCTTATCACGCCACAAAATGTGCAGAATTCTTCTAAGTGCAGTCAAAGAAGGTATAGTATCTATCATAAAGGTGTGCAAGGTGTGCTATATAAACGTTGTAATAAATAAGCTTCAAGGTCTTTAAGAAAGTCAAGATGATCAATACTATAATAGAGTTTTCCCCAACTAATGATGTCACTAATCACTTATTTAGTAGTTGATTACTGTAAGTTGAAATGAAGTATTCAAAATGCAGTTATGTAGCTGTAAGCCAGTATGCCTTCTGGCTCAGTTCATACTAAGACATTTCAAAACGGCCAGAACTAAGGCAGATGTTCTATGCTGTTTAAAATCTTAACAGCACAGAAAAGGAAGCAAGCTTCTAACCTTCGAGAACTGTACATTTGATTGGCTTCACTGCAAACACAGGAATCTGTCCAGAAATGACGAGCTCTGCCTCTGAAGAAACCTCACCACCATTGTTCTTGGCAACAATCTTGATCTTTCCCTTCTTTTCTTTAAGATTTCCACTTATTGTCAGGGTATAAATTGATTCTTTGCTGTTATACTCAATAATGACATTCTCACTCGGACTAAGGACTTCATCATTAACAAACCTAAACAAAGAACATGAAGTTTTCTTCATCATCATCACCATCAGTATCATACATAACGTCATCTGTAATGATAAAGTATGCAGTACGACAAGTTATGCATACTTTAACAAAAGTTATTCATAAAATAGATGCTTGGAGTTGAAAGGCATAATGATACATTTGCATATAATATTAATACACTATTTTAGGCTGGCATACATAGTAAATTAATAAAAAAAACAAATGCTTTGTTATTTTATGTTGCATAATTGTTCCCAGTTCAAAAGTGCCATAAGGAAAGTCCTTCAAATGGTGCTGCTTGGATTATGTTTCATTACGTTACCTTATGTTACAAGATACATCCCGTTCTTGCTAGTTCAGTGCATTTAATAACACTAGTTAATTAATAATTAATAACTCAGGAAATTGCCCAGAAATGATAAGCTCTGCCTCATGTTTCACATGCATTTGTATTTTATTATAGATTAGATATATACAAACATGCTATATATTCATATTCAAGCACTTGGCTCAACTGACCAGGTTGCAGAAGGAACTGGAAATCCTGTAATTTTAGCATGGAACTTAACGGTTCCGACTTCTGGAGATTCAGCATTCTGAAGCGGCGTTACAAGAACTGGAGGCTTGACACCTGAAACAAAGAAAATAGGCATGTGCCCAAACCGTCCTGATTAGCAAAAGTAAGTAAACAAAAATCAGAACATTACCTTCGTCTGTTCATTGGGCCCACAGCCGATCTACACTATTCCATTAGTACAGAATGGTGGATGGGTTCAATGTGGACCTAGCGAATGTGGCTGTCTGGGATATTGTTAGCGATTACGGTAATAACCCACATAAATGTCATATTAAGGGACAAATTCTAACCCTAGCTTCAACAACTGAAACAAACAGTCTTAACCTGGAGTACAGCAATATGAAGGGCAACCCTCAGACTCGGTCCAGCCCTAAAGAGCATCAGTTATACCAGGTAGGTATTATGTTCAAACAACAAAGAATCATTATTTTCTGCATTGCACAACTGAAGCAACAAGATTTAAGTACCTGTGATCCTAAGTCTGGCACTGGCATTCATTTGTCCAACCTCATTTGTCGCTCTGACACCAATAATTCCTTCCTCAGACTTTTTCACTTCCTTCATGTTAAGGGTGTAGCTCTCTCCTTCTTTCGTACAGACAATCCGTTCAGAAGGCTCCAGCTTGACATCACCAAGGAACCTGGACATAAATTAAAAGTGCTTTAAATAAATACATTTCATGAACAAAAACAGGCTGTGTAACATAAGCAAATGCAGTTTTGAATATTTCTCCAATAAAAACTTGAATAACAAGTATTGACAACATATGCTGACACATTTGTTCTTGTGCTTTCATTAAAAAAAGCCCTGCAGGAAGTAAGTATGGTCTGAAATAACAAAACAGCAAACTCCATGAAGGAAAAGATTAAGCTTCTTAACACACAGATATACCACTAAGTGTTAGGAAAATGGTATAAAGTGACAAACACACAGAATAAGAAAACAGACAACAAATAAAATTGCACCAAGAAATACTGCAGTTTTAAGAGACAGACACAGATACATGAATGCACATGTATATATCTTTTTCATTTTGTATCTTTTGACGTGCTTCTTTTTCTAAAACAGACTGCCCTATTTCAGAATATCAGCTGAAGATAAATTAGATCAACATCTGAAAAATCTCACCATTCTACAGTGGGCTCTGGTTTGCCAGAAACCGTGGTTGTAAACGTGGCCTCATCATATTCAATACACTCCACATTGTCTGGCTTTTTCAGAAATCTTGGAATTTCTTTCTTTACTGCAGAATAAATACAAAACAAATTTCATATAAGGAAACTAAGACAGAATTAGAAAATAACGAAATACTAAAATAAAAGCAAACAAAATGTCACATTTATTAAAATAGATATTTAAATAAAAAACTGTTGAAGAATGTGTAACTATTTTTTAACCAAATCAGTAAAATACAAGAATGACTAAACTGATACTAACTGATGACTTTGAGATTAGCTGAATGTTGGAGTTCACCAGCCACATTCTGTACAACTGCCTTGAATTGGCCTTCATCATTTGGAGTACAGTTGTCAACAAAGAGTGTTGAGGAAACTTCCTTGACCTTAGTTTCATTCGTTTCAATGAGTATAGCTCCTCCGGATTGCAAAGGAACTTCTTCTTTGTACCTATCATCATCGTCGTCATCATCATCATCATCATCATCATCATCATCATCATCATCATCATCATCATCATCATCATCATCGCCATCATCATCCTGCTCCTCCTCCTGCTCATCATCATATAATCATCATCATCATCATTTAAACTGTCATTTGAAGTGCCTTAATAGTCGTCATCAACATCACTGTGATCATCATCTTCAACTATTGCCACTGCCACCTTAAAAGGCACTGCATAAAATGACACAGATAACCCACGGTAGTGACATTCCTTTCTCTGAAGAATAAATGAAAATATTGTTGAGCAATCCAACAGCGGGACAAATCTTTCACTCTTTGTTTTTGAGGCATATTAACAGCACCTGCCTACGATTCCTTGCTCAGCCAACAGACTGTTAACAGATCCATTACTTATTATTTTTACTCAGTTCTAAAAAACTTTTAAAACAGTTTGAAGTTACTTAATGATGGTGACAAAGCTAAAGCTTCAATACATGACTGTTATTCACATGACAAATACAGGTACCCGAAACTCACCAAGTTAACGATGGTCGTGGTATTCCTGTGGCCGATGCATCGAATCTTGCCTTCTGACCCTCCCTAACTTCTTTGTCTGTTGGCTGACGGGTCCAGACTGGAGGTTCTTGTTTCACTGTTAATCATCAATCAATGAGCACTGTAACTGAATTCCCAAATTGGGCTATTCTGAGGATTATCACATCACTAGGGAATTCTGTCATTAATTGTTATGCTGTGTTTGGTACTGCCATTCTAGAAATTCTTAGCATTGAATATGATCAAATCTGTAAAATGTGGGTGCTTTTCTTGCAATAATAAGTACATGTAAGTAATAATGCATTCATTAACATGCCATATGACCATCGACTGAGCGAGGAATCACAGACGAAATATTATACACCCGAAACTCCTAAAAACATGCTCCATTATAACATGAATCATGGTACAATGAGGTCAGAGGCATGGACCCCAAATTTAGTTCAGCTTGAGAAAATGATGTCATTACAACATGGTATCTGTAGAAGGCAGCTCGTGATATGGCTCCTAAAGTTACCATTATATCGAGTTTCTAGTGCAGATTATTTGCATACTTGTTCACTTTTTCCAGTTATACTATTTGATTTGGTTAAGTAGAACTGGAAATGACTAAACTGGTTCCTCTAATATATCCTTTACAGTGCAATAAGGTAATGCAGGTTTCTATATTACATTACACTGTCACATGCAACATTACATCAATCACTTCCAATTTTCCAACAGCATCACTCTAAAAATGGAGTATTCGTGAAAAGTTGTTTATACCCTGGACCTAATTAAATTACAGGTCCGCCATGGTAGGCAGGCAGCTACCGTGGCTGCTTAATGCCACTTAATTTAAATCATACCATTTATGTTATGCAAAGTTTAAGGATAAAACAGAAACAACAATGCTAAATGTTATTACTAAAATTTGCATATTTACTAAGCACAACTGCTTGATGACAAGGTAGCAAATGATAACACTAAGCAACTGAGCATTAAAGACATTTCCTCAAGGTCTTCACAAAGGATACTGTGGAACCTAATAGCATTCATTGGATTCTTGCTGTATTGTACTTAGGATTTAAACATTTTAAGCTGCTCTTTTTGGTGCAATAAACTGTTTTTAATTGTTTATTTCATTTGATTTAAGAGTAAATGCCAAAAAGGAGCTCAAACCCACATCAGCCATGCTCAGCCAAGTCTCAGCCAATCATTCACCTTTCACCCGTGACAAAAAAGAACAAGAAACCTTTGGCAGTGATTTGAGTGTTTGGCTACAGTATTAAAGTTACTATGCTTTTGGTAATGAAGCAGTCAATATAACAATCCTTCCACGTTTAAACCAACCTTTCTCTGGTTGCGGCTGTTCCACAGGTGCTTCTTCAGGAGCTGCTGCAACAGATAGGGTGGAAATGGATGTAAACATAGCACACATACACAACTGAAATGCAGTAGTAAGGTCACAGTTATTGTTCAGTGTAAAAGGAAATTATGAGATCACCCAGAGTTTTGTTGGGGTTGCAGAGCTTAAAAATGAAACAGCTGTAGGAAAGGTTGCATTTAAGGTTTTCCATCAACAGTCGAAAAATAAGATCATAACAGTAGATGTAGTTTTTGGATCAATAGTATGAAAACATGATTACAGGACAGTAGATGTAAGTATTAGATTGAGAGGCAGATAGCTGGTAATATGATCAAAGGATGGTAGATTCAGTTAGTGTATTGACAGCAGTACAATGCTAGTATGATTGTAAAATAGTAGTTAATACTGTAGAATGAAGGCATGCTGAATGCAGATGTGAATGAAACCTGGTATTAGAACTTAAATAACATTGGCAATATTTTCATTTTGGCAAAGGAAGGCATTATTATTGAATACAAATTAAAACAGGTGGAATAAAATATTCAATAACGAATGTTAGTGGAAAGTAAAGAGGTGGAGTGATATGTGGAGATCTTGCAAAAAACCTCAAATACCTACCAGTTACAGTGATTACAGCATGGTTTTCCACCCTGCCATTTGGATTGACTGCTGTGCACGAGTACTTTCCAGCCGATTTTGGAGTCACCTGTAGAAGGGTCAGCGTGTGAACATCATCTGTCTTGGTCACTTTTACATGTGGTGAAGGTATAACCTCCTTTCCATCCTGCATCCATGTCACCTTTGGTTCGGGCTCTCCCTTAACCTTCACACGCAACTCCAGGTCGCTTGTTTCCACAACAGTCTAAGAGCATAAGAAAATCTTGCAATATATGATCACTATTTTCCTTAACAGTACGTACAAATAAAAGAATTGTATCAGTGTTTATCAATCAGTTGTCCAGTATTATAAAAATTTACTCAACAGAATCACATAACTCCATTTCAGGCATACAGTGCAAAATATTTCAAACACTTCAAGGTAACTGTGAGGTAAAGAGGCATTCATACAGAGCTTTTTAAGAACAGACTGAGTTTAGACCATATTTATGCTTTAAAATACACTATACTTAACAGCTGGTCGAGAAGGCTGATAACACGTGAAAATGACAGTAATCCAGAGAAGGGCATGCTACAGATGATGATAAGTTTTGAAACACACCATGCTTAAGAGTTAGTAAAATTTCTGAGTAATATAGTCTTTGTATTCTGCTTCCTACCTGATCTTCATACACTTCAACGAATTCTGGAGGAGAGCCTTTCACTGGTGATGGACTTTTCTCCTTCTCAGGTTCCTTTGCTGCTTCAGCTACAGGTTCTTGAAAAGAGGAAAAAAATAAAATCTAAGTAAGATATCTGTAAAGTAATGGTGCCTGAAAATAAATCAACAACTAGTGATGATCACAATTACAGTCATGCGGCTGCATCTGCAGCATCCACATCACTAAACAACAAAGAAACAAGGCGATGTTAGCAACGATGCTGATAAAGGCTAAAGATGTAAATTCAAAGTGTAAATGCATGATTGTATGTGTTTTCTACAGTGACTGCATGACCTCGACTCTGCTCATTATGGTACCATGAAGAAATATGATCACATTGACATATTTTCTGTCTCAGCATATATATTGATGCTCAATCACAGTTTACTTTACCTTTAGGTTTGACCGTAAGATTTGCAACAGCACTGGTAGATCCAGCTGGATTCGTGGCTTTGACTGTGTATGGACCTGTCTCTTTGATCACAGTCTCCTTAATCGTGACAGAATAGTTGTTGCCATCGCGTTCGAATATAATACGCTCAGACGGTTCCAGTTTTACATTTCCCTCGTACCTTGATGAAAAGATCAAAGGCATTAACCCAAAACTAGCTAAAATATCTCTAGCAAATTAATTGCTGCAGTAGTTGTTTAAATGGCTCAGGTGCTTTTGAGAGGTCCTTAAAGACATTATGCTGTGTGTTCATACATACATACACACACATACATACCTACATAAATACCTTCACACATGCATGCACACATACATACATACCTACATAAATACCTACATAAATGCACACATACATACATACATACATAGGGCCTACATATAAGTGTATGCATTATACAGATGGATTGCATTTAGTTACATCATCTTACACTTTACAAATTGTCTAATAATAATAACAATTGCAGCTGACTAACAGTACTGAGTTTTTGTACTGGCGAATATCAACATTATTTATATTCAACAATTTACTTATAAAAAAATGAAATACAAATCTAAAGGAAGATGTGCAGAGATAGTGCTCTTTAAAAATAAAGCCTGGCCTACCATTCAACTGTTGGCTCAGGTTTTCCAGTTACGGTAGTTTCAAATCTAGCATCCTCTTGTTCCCTGACCACAAGATCCTGTGGCTTACTCACAACTGGCTTCTCTGTCCTCTCTGAAGACAATGAAAAGCAGACAAAAATGCAGCATCTTAATTTTTGCAGCCACTTAAGATACTGATTAGTCTTTCTCAATTTCTCTTATTTAACCTATATTTATAAAACAGTTTTGTATCGATGACTAAATTAGACACTAATCTGTCCCTTCATCATTGAATTTGTCACTTCACGTCTGGAAATTAATTCGACCAAAACAAGCACAGCAGTATCACTTCACTTGTGTAGCGTAGTGTAATGTCTACCTGATATCTTAAATGATGATGAGCTGATATCATTCAAGAGTCTCTCAGTTGACACCTCAAAGGGTGCTACATAATGAATGAATAATGAATCACTGAGGATTATCTTTAAGTGGAACTGTATAAAAGCTTCATTACCTTCCATAGCATTTGAGACTACATTAGTGCACAGATACAGAACAACGTTTTCCGATCAGGGTTCCGTGGGTCTACACAACCGTCAACCCGGATTCCACGAGTATTGTAGAATAAATAAGTAATAAATCATGGCATAATGAACAAATAAATAAATAAGAAATAAATCATGAAAAAATTCCTTTGAATGGTGTCTGTATATGCAGGTCAACTTCCCAAAATCCAATCCCTTTTGCATGCCAACTGCTTCCCATAATTCTCTGCATTTCTAGCCTTTTTCAATCTTGCTGCTACCACCTCCAGTAAACAGATTGTTATGGTCAGCCTGATAGAGACACCACAAAAAGCAGAAAAGATAAAAAATGCTTAAATTTCCCCCCACAATTAAGCAGATATGTGTGTGGTTATACATGTATGTCAGTAATTGAATTGCACTTGCTATTACCAAGTTTTTCTGTTCTGTAAATGTCTTCGTATATTGGAGAAACTTGTTTCTGGCGTCCTCCGTGGGAAATAGGTTGGAAAATATTGATAAAGAGCAGAAATACTAACCAAGAACATTGAGTTTTGCAACAGCTGTAGCCTCTCCTGCTGGATTCTTCGCCACAGCCTTGATTTCTCCAATGTCCTCCATGCTAACAGGTTCAAAGGTCAATGATGCAGCAACGTTGCCATTCTTTGGACCAGACACCATCCGGATTTTATCCGTTGGCTCCAGCTGCACATCATTCCTGAACCTGGAAACAGTTTTCAAAACACCAATGCTAAACATCTGGGCAAACCTAGCTTTCATCAAAAGGGAACTATAAAAAGCAGAATTTGAAAACTACCACCATGTTAAAGAGGCAAGATTTTTGCCTCATTGTATGGTGTATCTTTTAGAACGGTTTATCTATTCCACCAGAACTATGCAAATTTAAACAGAGTCCAAATACATCTTCTGAGAAAGGAAATGGAATCTGAATAAATCAGCAGATATCTCTGTTCCCGAAAGATGGCAAAATTTCAGAAAATGATGACACAGACTAAAATGACCGACAGTTGCCACAATTTAAATATAAATTTGCAGTAGATCATAAAATAATGACAAATACATCTGCTCAAAATCTTTCACTCTGTGGAAAGTTAATGAAGTAAGCTGTACATTTTCAACTTAAGCATCATGACTAGTGTAGAGAGTGCTTCTGATCAGTTTCTCTTGAAGCAGCACTATAAAAGTTCTGATTACAATTACATTTGTCCCACAAACAACCATGGTCAAAAGTACAACTTCAAACAGTGCAATTTTGAGTGGCACAGCTAGCCATCTAGACTGTGCATATTATCATCTGAAAATCACTGCTGATGAAAGATAACTTACCAAGTTATCTCTGGCGGTGGCTTTCCTTTAACTGTGCAGTCAAACGTGACTTTGCTGTCCTCTTTAACATCTTTGTTGACAGGTTTGACAGTGAAAGCAGGAGGTTCTATTTTGTCTAAAATTACATGAAATGGTTAACAATGTTGTCAACAGTATCACTGCCAATAATTCATGTCTCAGATTCAGATGTACTAGCTTTGGGCATATGATAAGTGCTGTAAGTAATAAATAGTTTTAAAACTGTCTGTGTTTTACCTGCACTTGATAAAAGCATGTTGTACCATAATACAGCAAGTCACAGAATTAGTTCTGGGATTTGTCCCTTAGCGGCTCAAAGCCTCCAAAAAAAAAAATCAGAACCTCTTGCACGTTTCACGAAGACTTTACTGTATCAGTATGGCTATTAAATGTTCTAAAGATTAAGTTATAGGCAACGTCTGTGATAAGTATAAGAGGCACTCACTTTATTGCACACAGCCACCATAAAATTATTTATACAGGGAGCTGAGAGGAATCACTTGGCACCATACTGGTTTCTTGACCTGGAACCGAACCCTATTGCCTATTGATTTTGTTTTGACTGAGCGCCTGTGAATAAGCTGGTCCCTGCAATGTGGCTTTCGTTGGGCACTGTAGAAATCTTGGAATTACAATTACGATACGATTGTGCTAATCCATTCTGTTAACAAATGCACTATTTTCTTATTTACTTACCTCACTTCTCAAGACCAATGTCATTTTTCTTTATTCAGCAATTATGAGATCATGAAATGCTGGTGCTTAACACTCATGTTAATGCTTTGTATGTTAAAATTTGAAATGATGAAGTGTGCAGTTGACAGACAACAACGATGAGGATGATGTACATGTATGTATGGTGGAAAACACCTGGATTGACAAACAAGGGGAGGTGTGTGATCGATGCCAACAGGCAGTGAGCCTGTGGACTTAAGGAAAGAAGGAAGGCAAAGACGTTACACTTTTGGCCAAACACCGAGCCCATTTCTCCCAAATACATGGCACAAGATGGATGGTCAGACTTACCTACAACATTGACCATGGCTGAACAAGTGGCAGAGCCGGCTGTGTTCTCAGCAAAGCACTTGTAGATACCAGTCATTTTCAGCGTCACACCAGACACAAACAGACTGCATGTATCATCATGACGAGTTATCTTCTGCTTGAATGTTGGCTGGAGTTGTGTTTCCTCTCTGAACAGAACCAGTTACAGGAGTGCTTACAATCAGTTCTAAACAACTACGTAAAGGATTGCTCAAAGTAATAAACAGAATATGTAATAAAAATGAAAAAACATGAACTAATTATTTTGTTGATAATATTATAAAATTAAAAACAAATACATGGCAAACATTAACTCAAAAAGAGTATTAATTAATTAATTAGCAAATTAAACCGACCTGAACCATTTCACAGATGGCACAGGTTTTCCAGTAACCTTGGCTGTTAACGTCAGATTCTGCTTATCTAGAACAGTCTAAAAATTACCAAAATACAATGGATGTAACTTTACAAAGATATTAACAATTCAAAAATAAAGTACCAGTATTAATAGAAAAGCCACACTTGCTGTTAGGACAGCAGAAAAAAAACTTCTTACGAAGAAACTTTATTCGGTGTTTTAAACAGTGACAATTTCACTATAAACATTTTTTAAAATACAAAAGCAGGTTGTTTAATGTAATTATACATGTATAATTTAATGTAATTGCATAATGTAATTTAAGTAATTGCACTCAAGGAAGGCAACTGAATTTAAACACACAACTAAGGCATTGTAATGTATTCTGAAAAGTGAGTGATCTTTAGACCCTTTCTCAAAATGTACCAACAATTTGTACAGCTCAGATAAGCAGTCACACAACATAATCCATTTATTTCCTATCTAATTTAATGCTGCATATGATTTCTTTCAGTAATGCTAGTGTCTAATCAAATAAGACATCATCATAAGGATTCTGGCCACAATACTTTGATTGTGTTTAATATATCAGCTAAAGAGTAAAAAATTGATAATAAAAATACATACAGTGTCTTTGAACACCTCTGTAAACTCTGGAGGAACATCAGTTGACAAAGCTGTAAAAATTAAAAAGTTTTAGTGAATTTCCAAGTCAATAAAGTAACTTAAAAATTTGAGCAAACACGACAGACTATATTTCTAACAAAGCAAAGCATGTTATCATATGCTAATATTGCTTTAAAGCTTTGTTTGATGACAGTTCAGAATTAAAGTTAAAAACAGTGCATGTGGTTCAGCCATAAAAGCAGTGTTGTCCGATGATAACTTTAGAAGATTTCTGTCTACAAGAGTCAAGACCCTCTCTTTAATATCCATACTTAAAACCTTCCTCCTCCTCGCAAGCGATCTTGCCTCAGAGGATTTTTATCAACAGAGGTGTGTAATAAATTACTGCAGCAGTTATGGGTCATCTTTCAGTCTTTCAACTGATCTCATCAGATTTAGACTAGTTTTGGAACTACACTTTGGTCTCTCACTGTCATACAAACACTTAACAAGGTTCTACGAAGGGCAACATGTGAAAAGGCAGGGCAAGAATCAAAGGAGAGACAGATTGAAACAAAACAGGACCAGACAAGAAAAATGAACAGCACAAAAGAACAGTACAAATTAGAACATTATTTGTCAAAACAAAACAAAAATGCAAAGGTAACATGCAACAGAAGCCCAATCACATGGAAATCCAAATCTAATCTTTTTAGCCAAGCACTCAGAGCTTATAGTACCTTCAACATTCAGAGTTGCTGAGCAAGTAACGGTGCCATATGGGTTTGTTGCTATAACTTGGTATGTCCCTGCATCATTCGGCATCACTTTGAGAATACGAAGCATGTGCATCTGTTCATCAGTTACTTCTGTGATGATGAAGTTGTCTGTTGTAGTAATGACTTGCCCATTCAAGTACCAGACCAGCTCAGGGTACGGTTCACCAATAACCTTGCAGACAAACTCAACCGTCTCCCCTTCTTTAGCCTGAAAATAAATGAAAGATTTAGGTCCAGTAACAAACAGTTAGACAACTGCAAAGTCACCATCCCCTAAGGGCAATCCATAGAAATAGAAAACCTTACCTATGGGTTACATCATGAGTACAGAATTTTACATGACACACAGGCATTTAAACCCCAAATACAACTATGATAGGATTCAGCAAAACAATCACTATGTGCAGCCCAATTAATGACCAAACTGTTACCAATTTTTGTTATTTTTTCCTAGTCTAATTAACCTAAAATAATAATTAAATTTAATATTTAAATAATATTTAAAAATAATAGCAAAATAGGCCAGATTTTTTGTGTGGCTAGTCTTTGTTTGCTGTTTGATTTATGGTTGGTAATACTACATCATCTTTTTAACGATCTAATATTATCCTTCCCAGCTAAACATTTCCTTTATGCTCCAGAGATCATTGCCAGTCCAAGGGCAGAGAAGGAATCGAGACATGAGGGGTGGAAACAAAGGCTTGCAGCATAGGAAAGAATGGGAAGGGAGGCAGTGATGGGAGTCTGTTATTTTTTATACAAATTAAACTCTTCTAGCTAATGTTAACAGTAAAGTAAATAAAATGGAAGACATTATACAATACAGAAGACAATTACTTTGCATGGCTGGATTGGAATGACAAACTCTGGTGCTGTTCCCGTTGGCAACTGCTGTTCTTCCTGCACTGGCTCTGTAAATAAATCAACAAATAAAGTGCACACGTAATTACTAATGATTCAAAGTTTGTTAATATTAACAATATAAAAATATTGATTCCCTCATGGGCTTCATAAGTACAACAGCATAATAAATCAATATTCATTTTTGTTCAAAACATAACAAACCACAGCAGCACAACCACAATTTAAAAACTTAAGAGCTAGCAGAAACGCAGCCAACAGTGTTGGCACCAGAATACCAGGAATAAATCTCAACTGTCAAATGGGTTATGATTTTAGAATGAGGTTTTGCCTGGAAGCAACCATCAGCTGATGCCTTGTGCAGCATGATAACACCATTGTAACAGTTTCTAGGGATTAGATTAGAGTAGTGAATGAGCAATTGAGCATATCAGCAGCTCAGCAGCTGAGTCAGCTGCTCAGCAAATCAACAAAGAAGAATCACTGACCTGGAAGAATAAGTCTAGCTGATGAGGTTGCTTCTCCAACTGGACTGGTGGCTCTGCATGTATATGTCATTTCCGTATCATCAACAATTACCCTATTAACTGTCAGTGTATAGGTTTCTTCGTGCCGCTCCAGATGGTATCTATCTGACTCCGATATCTCCACTCCAGATATTAGCCATGTAACTTCCGGTTGTGGGATGCCGTGCACAGAAGCGGTGAAAGAGGCTGGATGCTCGATCGTGACCAGTATGTCTGTCAGTGGCTGTAAGAAAGTTGGTGCTTCAAAAATGATGACAACTTGTGCTGATGATGTTGCCTCTCCATGTTCATTGAATATTCGAATGGTGTATTCACCACCATCCTCCATCGTACTCTCATTGATCACCAAAGTTATCTCCAGATCTTCAGTTATTGTCACACTAAACAAAGCAGACCAAAACTGATATAATGCAAAAGCACAGTATTTTCATGTCTTAAATTAAGGCCAAGCTGCATCATTAAAATTCAAAACAACTAATTTTTTGGAGAATTTCTGCTACAAAACATCTAAATTATGTCAGAATCAATGAAAATGAATCATGAGACAATCACTTTTAAAATTGTTTTCTTCTAAACCATTTCAGAAGCATCATATACAATAAATATGCTAAAAGTTTTATATTTTGTCATTTTCCTTCGAATTCAAAACATTGATAAGAAAATGCAAAATATATAAAGTAAAACTCCTGAGTCTGATCAAAAATTGGTGAAACTCACACATCAATATCGCATTTCCCTCTAGGCCTATATCTCATTTTGACAAAGAAAATGGAAGAAATACCTTGGAGAGAGGTATTTGTTCTATATATTTGCTTTAAGCTTTTTGCAATGAAATGTAATCAGTCACAGCAATTCGTAGGCACCATAAGCAGCAAACTACTATAGGTTGCTTTACAAAGAACTTTGCAACGTATCTTACATGTATCTTTTTCATCACTTAGTTCGCAAAACATCTTACATGTATTTTCCATCAGTGAGTTTGTACAACATCTTGAATGTATCCTTATTATCAGTGAGTTTGCAAAACATTTTACATGTATCATTGAGTTTGTATGACATCTTACATGTATCTTTCATCAGTGAGTTCCACTCCACTTCGATACCAGACAATGTTTGGCTTTTCTTTGGCATCAACCTGGCACTCCAGCTGAATTGGCTGCTTCAGCTGAACATTCAGCACACTGAGACCACGCTTGAACCTTGGTGCCTCGCCCAGTTCCTAAAGTTTCAATGGCAAACAAGCCACATCACTCAATCATACGAGAATCAATGATTTTTATTTTAAAATGTGTAATCTGAGATTAACAAAATTTTCCAAACTTTTATATCATTTTGTGGCAATAGGAATAAAAATGAAAAGAATGATAATGTGATAGTGTTCATGATAATAATGAATGATGATATAATGATGATGACGATGACAATAATGATAATGATTACAACAATGATGACTGTTCATGTTGTTAACAAAAGACAGGCAAACCTATGACAATTAAAGTAAAGAAGAGCTGCTATATCACCAGTAGTTGTTAGAGCCTCAACTCAGTTGTCAATTAACAAAGTGGAAATACAGATCGTAACTGAAAACTAAGCAGTACCAACCTTTTCCAACTTCATTGCCTTAACCATCTCTCTTGCCTGCATGCCCCGGAATGCAGCTTGAATCTTAGTGGCTGCCTCTTCTAGTACTGCCATTGGTAATTCAGTATCCCCAGTCACTAAAAAACCAATATCAGATGTCACAGGTGTTAAATAGATGTGATGTAATAATTGTAACTGTAATAGTAAAACTGACAATCTTTATACTGTAACATAAGTAGCGCTATTTCCAGGGTGCTTTACAATGTCAACTGTCAGTGCAAGTACTAAACGTTAAATAATTGATAGAATTCCAATGTTTTTGAAGCAATGAACAGTCTGGGCCCCTGACTACACAATTTATGTGAACAAATGGCAACCATTTAACATAGTGGCCACAGGGGCAAAAGGGCAAAGGTTATGATGGAGTGGCCATCAACACTACTGAATATCTGTATATTTAGCCCAAAGCAGTACCTCAACAAGTTTCTGAATTAAGCAAAGCAAAACAGGCCACTTATGATACCAATGAGAACATAGGCTTTAACGAATTGTTAAAATAGTGTTTTATGATATTCCAAATCATGAATTTGATGCAACAATGAGGTTTAAAGGGTGCTTTGGAGTTACAGAGGCACTCATATAAGAGATAATGACCCCTGAAATGACATGCAGTTCAACAGTGTGATCCAAGTTGATTGCAGATCGTGAGCTCAGGATTCAAATCCGGGTCAAAGAGGTCAATAGTCGATAAGTTAGCTACTCAGCCACTTCAAATTTTAAAGGACTAGTTGACCAGCTGAGAAAAGCAGAAGATGTTTTGGTGTTGGCCAACACAGACAGAGGAACAAGATTAAGAGCTAAGAAGACTCTTATTTTTCAGTAATGGATAAACCTGAGAAATGATTTTGGTTATCACATTTCAGAAACTGAAGAGAAAGAAAACAGCATGCCTCTATGGACTTTGATCAGACCAATATGAAAAGACGAAGCCAATAAGATTAGACTAAATCACATAACTGTATGTTTTACCCTAAGACCAGTGAGAAATTCTCAACAGAAAATTACTTAACTGCATTCAAATACCATGTAACTGGTTCCTATGAAGCACAACTTAGCACAAAAATTCACATGAAAAAGATTTTAGTATCTTTGACTTAAATCACAATCATATGTATTATTCTAAAGTTAAGTATTAAGTTCAGTAACTGCACAAATAGTAAGTTAACTCAAGTTTAATAGCAATCTTTACCATCAGGTACAACTTCTTCATGACGATGCTCCTCAATGATTTCCTAAAACAAATCAGTATAATAAATCAGGACCAAATTATAATTTAACAAGCACATTTCTTGAAGTTGTCGAGGCTGACCCCGATTTGCAAGATTCTCATTAACAGCTCCTGGGGTAATGTCTTCTTGCTAAGGTATTACACTCACCTTGGTAAAAAATTAACAAAAAGGACACAGTGGAAACCCTGAGGCTTATAAAATTAAAATAAAATCATCTAAATTTCTGCAAGATGCACAGGAGGATGTTTCAGATGATAAACAAATACCTCTTGTCCAGGACCTTCCATGACACGTTCTTCCGCATGACTTCTGCAAACAAAGACGTAATATGTTCAAACTGTCAACTTAATGTTACTGATTTTGCAAGAATTGAGAGACAGCGAAACAGATTAAAATAAAACGTAACTTAAATACAGAAAATGAAAATAAATTACACAGAGATAAATCAAAAGAAAGAAAGAAAGGTTAAGACGAAGGGAAAAATAGGTAAAGAGAAAAACATAAATGGAATATAGACTTGGTTTTAGGTCACATATGATAGTTTAATAAGTTGTATTTCACAGGTAATATTAACCTAAACATATAAATAACATCTGTAAAAAAATACTTACATCTCAAGTTCTGGAGTTAGTTCAACTTCCTTTTGTATTTCTGAAAGAAATTAATAATAACCTTTAATAAAAGCACAAGTTCTACTTTGCAACACAGAAAAAAATATGCAAGAAAAGATAATACGTAAATTTTACTCAATCTTAATACAAGCTTGTTTCTCTGCGTAATTCAACTTCTTAATCATCTTAATAAATAGAAAAGTCACTTCACTTAATTTGTACAACAACAAGTGATTAATTTCATCCTTTTACTCTGCACAGACTTTGCACAACTCCTTTATACAAAACTTTCTTAGTGCTATTATCTGATTTAGGCAGTAGATGATAATAATAATACTCTAAGTGTGATATGGAAAGGTTTTCCAGAAAACTGCTACAAAGTCACTCGACTCGGCTAAAAGGAGCATTTGCACTTGGTTCTTAATGTTAAGATCTCTGTCGCAGTACTTGAGACTTTTGAAGGGTAAGACAGTTCTCATCGACTTAGTTAAAATAAATTAATTCTTGTTATATAAAGACAACGGGCTAATGTTGAAAGGAAATATGTGAAAAACACATTTGAAAAAAGAAATAACTGAAAAACACAATTGAAAATCAAAATAAAAGCAACAACACATCATAGAATAAATAAAACTGTAATGCCAGACAGATGCAAACAGTAAACAAAATTATGTAAATAAAAAACAATACAAGATGTGTATACAAACATAATACAAATCATAATTCACATGTTGATAAGTCACAGTGACTAGATCAAAAATAAAAGTACACTAAAAACGTCCCCATGACGTGGCTTTCATTGGGTGCTGTAGAAATCTCAAAATTACGATTATGATTAAGAAGGCTGGTTCCCACAACTTAGCTTTTGTTGGGCGCTGTAGAAATCTAGAGTTTATGATTACAATTTATGAGAGGGAGGTAGGGAGGGAGGGAGGGAGGGGGGGGAGGGAGGGAGGGAGGGAAAGAGAGAGAGAGCAAGGTGCAAGATACAGACATTGACAGTGAAGCAAAAAGGCATATGAAAACAATCAGAGTAGTATTATTAATTCTTAGGTTGACAGTGAAATGCCAATTTTACATGATGAACATGATCACAGTCAGAGAAACACTTGCTCAATAAATCTGGGTTAAACACGTTCACATTGCAAGCAAAATCGGATGAAATGGCAAACTACATCACCTTCAATGCTACATCAGAATGGGAATAATTGCATACATTACATGTTTTATACGCACATGCATAATTACAGGATTTGCAATGACAATCAAATCAAAATAGTAACAGAAATCATAAATTACTTTCCATTAATATTTTGAGTTTAAAATCACATGGCATAAAATCAGACATACATAAAGGCTGTTGAATTATATGCACTGACAATATCTTTAGCATAACTATGTAAAATACAGTCAACAATTTGTCACAGTAATGTGAACATTTTGGGAATGCATATTTGAATAAACTAGAAATATTCACATAATGCAGCAATAAAAAGTATTTAAAATTAAGTAAGGTTGGAGTCAGTTAAGTGTTTTCATACCAGCAATCATTAACTTTGTACAAAATTTATTTTACGGCTTCTTACTAGTAATAAAAGTGACGGCTGTTATATAACACTTATGCTGTGATAATTCAATTTCTCCAAACCCGGGGTAACTATGTTGAAATGCTTCACTAAGAAGATATGTAGTCATTCTGTTGGTACTAGACGGATTTATTTCTTCACAAAAAAATGTTTCATACAATTGGAGACTGTAGTTTACATTTTACACCCTAACCACAAACCATATCAAACTTCATCCACACAAAATTAATGCCTTGAAACACGAAGTACCTACTTCTCTTCATGTGAGTCTTCCTTGGAACTAAAGACTTCTCCCGAACAACATCCAGATGACTTACAAGAATGATAAAGTTTGTTGGCAACGTGACAACAAGTGCAAATGCAATCGTTTCAAATATCAAAGCCGAGCACAATAACAATATATTCAATACAGGGTGTAACACAGCTACAAATGATTTAATTTAACACTCAAATTATGCTGAAGTTTGTTACTTCTGCAGCAGTCCTTAGCACACATGGCAAAGGCTAGATTATTAATGATTCTACAATACTACAGTGCAGACAACATTAGCTGTGCTGAAAACCAGATGCTGCTGAATGACAACTTCTTGTTCTTGTGAACAAGAATTATAAATTCAAGAGCACATTTAATTAATTCAATTCACAACAGCACAAAACCTAAATTTGTCAAATATTTCAACCTAAAGGATTTTATTTTGTCAAATACTCCCACATAAAAAGAACTTTTATTTTGAAATTAGTGACCCATTTTATGAATTCTATGAAATACCATAAATGATTTTGAAAATTTGTAATTGTCCAGTGGTTCCTTTAATTTTATTATAAAAGCTTAAATGAAGTAAAAGTTATATTATAAATGATTTTGAGAATGTGTAACTGTTGCTCCTTTAAATTTTTTCATAAAGTCTTAAATGAATTTCACTGTTAAATTTATTATTTTAAAATATTCTGGCATTGAAAAAATTAGATGTGCCCTTTAGTGGTAAAAATTGCAGTGCGTGCACCAATCAATTCGCAGCGCAACCTGGAAACAACTGAAATCCATTTCATTTATAAGTTTTTTATCAAAAAATCTTACTACTATATTGACAACAAGCAGATTCCTAAAAACATCAAAAGCCAATACGTGTATTACTACAAGTTAGGGTAGGAGAAGTTGATCAGCAATCTAACCTTTTACAGCCAGCGAGACAACAATGGTGGCCTCGCCAAAGTCATTTCTGGCGAGAATTTTGTAGTCACCATCATCTGAAAGTTGAACATTGTGAATTGTAAGGCAAGTTCGGTAAGTGTCTTTCTCCGGTAAGATTTCAACCACACATCTTTCACTTGGCTGAAGCTGAACTCCATCTTTGCTCCAAGTTATCTGTAACCAGATTTATATTCAAAAAACATGAAAAACATAAGAAATTTAGGATAATGCCAAAATATATACAATAAATGCTGCAACAAAGATGGCTATTTAATTGTAATAGTAAATAAATAATTGATTTACTGATAAATAAATCTGGCAAAAGCTCTAGAAAACATGAATATTACGTACAATAAATTAAGTGAAAACTGAATCCACCTGTTTTTTTTCCAAAAAAATGAGCTATATGAATCTGGAAATTAAGAAATCTTAAATCACAAACAAGTGCATTTCCAAAATAAACTATATATTTTCCCAAGCCATCAGCAAATTTGCACTACAATAATTACTACCCCTCTATATCACTCTTTAAATGTGTTATGTCCACAAAACTGTTACTTAAATACCAGTTTATTAACCCCGTTATGATTTCTGTCAGTGCAATGCTACACACTATCTAAGAAAACACCATTCTAGTGATTTCCTACCTGTGGACGTGGAACAGCACTCATTTCACATTCAAACTTTGCAGTCTGTCCTTCTTCAATCACAAGTGGAACAGGCTTACTGGTAACTCTTGGACCTTGGCCAGTGGGTTGTTCTTCGACTGCAGCTACAAAATCAAGATACATCTACTTCTTCAAAATTCAGGCAAGCAGCAAACCTCTGATCATAATAATAATATTTAGCATCGTAGAAAAATATTCCCTTGCAACAGATCATTAGTTGGCATATAGCACCTCTCACAAACTTTCAGTGTCTACATGCACAAACAGTGTCATTGTAAGATGTAGAAGGTTAAATACTGCTGCAATATGTGAATGCCTTTATGCATAAACGAAATTCATGAATGCAAAACTTGACTGTTAAGTGTTCAACGATTTGTAGTAGGTTATCACTTCTGCAGGCATGATAAAGGCACCACTTAGTTTAATTCTGAGCTAAATTAATACAACAAAACCTAATTGTAACAGAAGTCATCATATGCAACATGAATTCTGTGATTCATTAGTCAGGGACAGGTATCCCAAAAAGTCAACTTCAGAAACTCACTTAATTATAACACAACACGGTAATAACACAGTATTTGATGTGGCTCCCAAAGGTAGCATCATAAGGAGTTTCCAGTGTACATGCACCTCAGTCTGTATGCAGTATGTTACCTTCAACAGTCACTTCTTGGGTTACAGTTGCTTCTACTTCTTCCTCTACAAGCTCGGGTTGTTGCTGTACAATAGTAACGTCGAGTGTTTCTTCTGCAACTTCTGGTTGTTGTATGATTGTGATGTCCACAGACTCCTCTTCCACTTCTGGTTTTAGTTTTGGAGCAAAGTCAACCACATCTTCGGTCAGTGTCTCAAGCTGAGTGGCATCAGCTAAGGTTAATCTGCAAATTTTCAGCAAAACCCTTTAGTGGCAATTATTTACAAAGGAAATTCTCAGACAGCAGGATTTGTTGTGACAGTATCAGACAACCTTAAAAAATGAAGGGTTTATAATGCTTAATAAGATTTACAATTAAATTCTGACACAAAGGGTTATACCAGAGCAGTTCTTGTGCTAAGACATTCACAAAACTTGTTGAACACAAACTAAGATTTCATTTAGCTTTGCCTTTCTCCATACTATGAATGAACATGTCTCTTACCAAGTGAATTCTTCAAGACCTCTGTCATGATGTATAGCAAGTATCAGATTCTCACATTAGGCCTATTATTATCAGTATTATTAAAAAGTACTATTTATGGTACCAGTTTCTGATGCACAAACCATCAGCCAACGGTGTGCACAAATCAAGCTGAAAATAAGTCGAGGGATTGCAGTAAAACACACTATACGTAAAACTAAAAACTAAGTGAAAATACACGAGCACAAGAACACGATCGACCACAGCCACACATGATGCAAGAGTACATAATATTCACTTTCCATAAGGTCAGTCTGCTGAGACAGCGAGTCGCTCAGCTGTCACAGAGAAAGAAGAAAGCAAATATAAAACAGTAAAAAAGACAGTCACGACATCAGCTCATCTGTGCTGGCTTCTACAGACAGCATAATGCACTTCTGATAAATGAAGGTGTGCACACCAGAAATGCAGTAATGCACTAGTGCTAGTGTGTGTGAGAACCATACCTGTGCTAAAAAAGTCATCAGAATGGATAAGACAATGGCCACCATAATGGTGACCTTGCCAATATTATAGCACAGTTGCTTACACATGCAAGTACTCAGAGCTAAAACTTACTCAGCTGCTTCTTCTGATACTTCTATTTGTTCAGCTGTCAAAAGCAAAGAAGAAACAAAGATAAAACCGATTATATTAGACATTAAGTTGAGCATTTGCATCACTGTGTAACTCTACTCAAACAAAATGCAGATAGGATGTAGCAAGTAATTTATTCCAAGGTGTAAATAAATGCATCAACACATATAAGAATACCAGACATGTCAATAAAATGAAAGTACCTGCTTTAAATAGTCTTGTTTGTATGAACTTGTTTCAAAAAGGAATACCACACTAACACTGAAATTGCATTAAAAACACAACTGGTGCACAGTAGTTGTTCACAAGGTTTCGCACCCAGATGTCACCATCTTTGCTCTACATTTACTTCCGCAGGCTACGACCACTACCAAGGATAACAGATCATTAGATTATCCCATTGTTTCTTTAGCATCATGGACTGCAATACAGAATTATGACTGGAGTAACTATGGATCCAACACCTATCACCTTTACAGTGCAGCAATCACTGAATGACACACAATATAATACAATACAGTGACAATATAGAAGCATTCTCCACTACACTAAAATATACACAAACACAGCAGACATTTTTGTACGAGTGCATAAGTTTTTAGATCTGGCAACTAAATATCAGACTGATGCAGAAGCATTAGGGTAATTGTGCAGGCACCAAAGAGTAAACATTCAGGATTAGATTACTCAATAAAATGCTCATTAATCACAATCAAGATAAAATCTTTGAATCTCTGAGTAGAAGATGGAAGAGTGTATGACAGGCCAATTTCCTAAAGTGAACTGCAGCTGTCAGGCCACTTGCTAAACACAAGGGTGGCTTACAGGCCAACTAACTAGAAACAAGGGCAGGTTTCAGGCCACCACCAAACGAGTATACATTAATAAAAAATATTAATAATATAACTTATTATTTAAGTGATATGTTAATAACATTAATATTTAAAAAATTTAAATAAATAATAATAATAATAATAAAAATAATATTAGTAATAACAACAATATTAAAAATAATAATATTAAAAATAACAAAAAACTTGATAAAAATAATGAAAATTTTATTACAACTGCTTTTCTGCAATAACAATAAATTAAGAAAAATAAAAATCTAAAGAAGAAGAGTAAAAAGAGGATGAGGAGAACAGGAAGAAGAAAAGAATGAAAATAAGAAGCATAAGAGAAAGAAACAGAATAACAACAGGAAGAATAAACAGAAGAAAAAAACAAGAAGAGCAACAGAAAGAGGAGAAAAAACAGGAAGAGAATGAAGAAGAGAAAGATCAAGGGAAAGAAGAAAAAGAATAAGAAGAGGGAGAAAAAGAACAAGAAGAGGCAGAAAGAGAACAAGAGGAAGAAAAAATAAGAAGAGAAAGAGGAAGAGGAAAAGGAAGTAGAAAAGAAGGAGAAAAAAGAAGAACCAAGGTCATGCAGGCAGAGTCATACGCTAAACGTGTATGGTGTAAAGACTTGGTGCCGTAAGATAGATGACAGAAAGAGGAGGATTCGGGTAGAATTTGTGGAAGAGGAATGTTTTAAGTTTAGCTTACTCTTTTTCTACTGCCTCAGCAGTAGATATCTCAAACTCTACTTTGGAAGGCTAAATTTTTTATCCAGATAATATAACAACCTTAGAAATAACACTTTCCAGAGTGACATCACTCACGAGATCCATGAATTGTATTTCTTTCCTCTTACCTGGTTTAGCAGTTGAAACTTCAAACTGCATCTCTGATGGCTGAATTTCCTCTCCAGATGGAACCACAACTTCAGAAATAACAGTTTCTGGAGTGACTTCACTGACAAACTCTTTGATTCGTGTTTCTTTCTTTTCTGCAGTTTCAGCAGTTGAAATTTCAAATTGTATCTCTGAAGGCTCAATCTCTTCTCCAGGTGGAATTACAACTTCAGAAATTACAGTTTCTGGTGTAGTTTCAGTAACGAGTTCCATGATTTGAGTGGTTAACTTTCCCTCTGTCTCAGCAGTTGAAATTTCAAACTGTATCTCTGAAGGCTGAATTTCCTCTCCACTCGGAATTACAACTTCGGAAAGAACAGTCTCTGGTGATATCCTACTTTCAATTTCAGGAACTTGTGTTTCTCGCTTTGCTTCTGCTTCAGCAGTCGATATTTCAAACTGTACTTCAGAAGGTTCAATTTCTTCTCCAGAAGGTAAAACAACCTCAGAAATAACAGTTTCTGGAGACACTCTACTTTCGATTTCAACTGCCTGTGTTTGCATCTTATCTTCCGCCTGAGCAGTCGAAACTTCAAACTGTATCTCTGAGGGCTGAATCTCTTCTCCAGATGGAACCACAACTTCGGAAATTACAGTTTCTGGAGTGACTTCACTCATCAGCTCCATTATTTCCGTTAGTTTCTTCTCTCCGGCCTCAGCAGTCAGAATCTCAATCTCTACTTCAGAAGGCTGAATTTCTTCTCCTGATGGAGCAACAACTTCCGAAATTACAGTTTCTGGTGTAATTTCAGCAACGAGTTCCATGATCTGAGTGGCTAACTTTTCCTCTGTCTCAGCAGTTGAAATTTCAAACTGTATCTCTGACGGCTGAATTCCCTCTTCACTCGGAATTACAACTTCGGAAAGAACAGTCTCTGGTGATATCCTACTTTCAATTTCAGGAACTTGTGTTTCTCGCTTTGTTTCAGCTTCAGCAGTCAATATTTCAAACTGTACTTCAGAAGGTTCAATTTCTTCTCCAGAAGGTAAAACAACCTCAGAAATAACAGTTTCTGGAGACACTCTACTTTCGATTTCAACTGCCTGTGTTTGCATCTTATCTTCCGCCTGAGCGGTCGAAATTTCAAACTGTATCTCTGAGGGCTGAATTTCCTCTCCACTCGGAATCACAATTTCGGAAAGAACAGTCTCTGGTGATATCCTACTTTCAATTTCAGAAACCTGTGTTTCTCGCTTTGTTTCTGCTTCAGCAGTCGAAACTTCAAACTGTATCTCTGAGGGCTGAATCTCTTCTCCAGATGGAACCACAACTTCGGAAATTACAGTTTCTGGAGTGACTTCACTCACCAGCTCCATGATTTCCGTTTCTTTAACTTCTTTTCTCTCAGCAGTGGAAATTTCAAATTGTATCTCTGAAGGCTGAATCTCTTCTCCAGATGGAATTACAACTTCAGAAATTACAGTTTCTGGTGTAATTTCACTAACGAGTTCCATGATTTGAGTGGCTTTCTTTTCCTCTAACTCAGCAGTTGAGATTTCAAACTGTATCTCTGAGGGCTGAATTTCCTCTCCACTCGGAATCACAATTTCGGAAAGAACAGTCTCTGGTGATATCCTACTTTCAACTTCAGGAACTTGTGTTTCTCGCTTTGTTTCTGCTTCAGCAGTCGACACTTCAAACTGTATCTCTGAGGGCTGAATCTCTTCTCCAGATGGAACCACAACTTCGGAAATTACAGTTTCTGGAGTGACTTCACTCACCAGCTCCATGATTTCCGTTTCTTTAACTTCTTTTCTCTCAGCAGTGGAAATTTCAAATTGTATCTCTGAAGGCTGAATCTCTTCTCCAGATGGAATTACAACTTCAGAAATTACAGTTTCTGGTGTAATTTCACTAACGAGTTCCATGATTTGAGTGGCTTTCTTTTCCTCTAACTCAGCAGTTGAGATTTCAAACTGTATCTCTGAGGGCTGAATTTCCTCTCCACTCGGAATCACAATTTCGGAAAGAACAGTCTCTGGTGATATCCTACTTTCAATTTCAGAAACCTGTGTTTCTCGCTTTGTTTCTGCTTCAGCAGTCGAAACTTCAAACTGTATCTCTGAGGGCTGAATCTCTTCTCCAGATGGAACCACAACTTCGGAAATTACAGTTTCTGGAGTGACTTCACTCACCAGCTCCATGATTTCCGTTTCTTTAACTTCTTTTCTCTCAGCAGTGGAAATTTCAAATTGTATCTCTGAAGGCTGAATCTCTTCTCCAGATGGAATTACAACTTCAGAAACTACAGTTTCTGGTGTAATTTCAGTAACGAGTTCCATGATTTGAGTGGCTTTCTTTTTCTCTAACTCAGCAGTTGAGATTTCAAACTGTATCTCTGAGGGCTGAATTTCCTCTCCACTCGGAATCACAATTTCGGAAAGAACAGTCTCTGGTGATATCCTACTTTCAACTTCAGGAACTTGTGTTTCTCGCTTTGTTTCTGCTTCAGCAGTCGACACTTCAAACTGTATCTCTGAGGGCTGAATCTCTTCTCCAGATGGAACCACAACTTCGGAAATTACAGTTTCTGGAGTGACTTCACTCACCAGCTCCATGATTTCCGTTTCTTTAACTTCTTTTCTCTCAGCAGTGGAAATTTCAAATTGTATCTCTGAAGGCTGAATCTCTTCTCCAGATGGAATTACAACTTCAGAAACTACAGTTTCTGGTGTAATTTCACTAACGAGTTCCATGATTTGAGTGGCTTTCTTTTCCTCTAACTCAGCAGTTGAGATTTCAAACTGTATCTCTGAGGGCTGAATTTCCTCTCCACTCGGAATCACAATTTCGGAAAGAACAGTCTCTGGTGATATCCTACTTTCAACTTCAGGAACTTGTGTTTCTCGCTTTGTTTCTGCTTCAGCAGTCGAAACTTCAAACTGTATCTCTGAGGGCTGAATCTCTTCTCCAGATGGAACCACAACTTCGGAAATTACAGTTTCTGGAGTGACTTCACTCACCAGCTCCATGATTTCCGTTTCTTTAACTTCTTTTCTCTCAGCAGTGGAAATTTCAAATTGTATCTCTGAAGGCTGAATCTCTTCTCCAGATGGAATTACAACTTCAGAAATTACAGTTTCTGGTGTAATTTCACTAACGAGTTCCATGATTTGAGTGGCTTTCTTTTCCTCTAACTCAGCAGTTGAGATTTCAAACTGTATCTCTGAGGGCTGAATTTCCTCTCCACTCGGAATCACAATTTCGGAAAGAACAGTCTCTGGTGATATCCTACTTTCAATTTCAGAAAATTGTGTTTCTCGCTTTGTTTCTGCTTCAGCAGTCGAAACTTCAAACTGTATCTCTGAGGGCTGAATCTCTTCTCCAGATGGAACCACAACTTCGGAAATTACAGTTTCTGGAGTGACTTCACTCACCAGCTCCATGATTTCAGTTTCTTTAACTTCTTTTCTCTCAGCAGTGGAAATTTCAAATTGTATCTCTGAAGGCTGAATCTCTTCTCCAGATGGAATTACAACTTCAGAAACTACAGTTTCTGGTGTAATTTCACTAACGAGTTCCATGATTTGAGTGGCTTTCTTTTCCTCTAACTCAGCAGTTGAGATTTCAAACTGTATCTCTGAGGGCTGAATTTCCTCTCCACTCGGAATCACAATTTCGGAAAGAACAGTCTCTGGTGATATCCTACTTTCAATTTCAGAAACTTGTGTTTCTCGCTTTGTTTCTGCTTCAGCAGTCGACACTTCAAACTGTATCTCTGAGGGCTGAATCTCTTCTCCAGATGGAACCACAACTTCGGAAATTACAGTTTCTGGAGTGACTTCACTCACCAGCTCCATGATTTCCGTTTCTTTAACTTCTTTTCTCTCAGCAGTGGAAATTTCAAATTGTATCTCTGAAGGCTGAATCTCTTCTCCAGATGGAATTACAACTTCAGAAATTACAGTTTCTGGTGTAATTTCACTAACGAGTTCCATGATTTGAGTGGCTTTCTTTTCCTCTAACTCAGCAGTTGAGATTTCAAACTGTATCTCTGAGGGCTGAATTTCCTCTCCACTCGGAATCACAATTTCGGAAAGAACAGTCTCTGGTGATATCCTACTTTCAATTTCAGAAACTTGTGTTTCTCGCTTTGTTTCTGCTTCAGCAGTCGACACTTCAAACTGTATCTCTGAGGGCTGAATCTCTTCTCCAGATGGAACCACGACTTCGGAAATTACAGTTTCTGGAGTGACTTCACTCACCAGCTCCATGATTTCCGTTTCTTTAACTTCCTTTCTCTCAGCAGTGGAAATTTCAAATTGTATCTCTGAAGGCTGAATCTCTTCTCCAGATGGAATTACAACTTCAGAAATTACAGTTTCTGGTGTAATTTCACTAACGAGTTCCATGATTTGAGTGGCTTTCTTTTCCTCTAACTCAGCAGTTGAGATTTCAAACTCTATCTCTGAAGGCTGAATTTCCTCTCCACTCGGAATCACAATTTCGGAAAGAACAGTCTCTGGTGATATCCTACTTTCAATTTCAGAAACTTGTGTTTCTCGCTTTGTTTCTGCTTCAGCAGTCGAAACTTCAAACTGTATCTCTGAGGGCTGAATCTCTTCTCCAGATGGAACCACGACTTCGGAAATTACAGTTTCTGGAGTGACTTCACTCACCAGCTCCATGATTTCCGTTTCTTTAACTTCCTTTCTCTCAGCAGTGGAAATTTCAAATTGTATCTCTGAAGGCTGAATCTCTTCTCCAGATGGAATTACAACTTCAGAAATTACAGTTTCTGGTGTAATTTCACTAACGAGTTCCATGATTTGAGTGGCTTTCTTTTCCTCTAACTCAGCAGTTGAGATTTCAAACTGTATCTCTGAGGGCTGAATTTCCTCTCCACTCGGAATCACAATTTCGGAAAGAACAGTCTCTGGTGATATCCTACTTTCAATTTCAGGAACTTGTGTTTCTCGCTTTGTTTCTGCTTCAGCAGTCGACACTTCAAACTGTATCTCTGAGGGCTGAATCTCTTCTCCAGATGGAACCACAACTTCGGAAATTACAGTTTCTGGAGTGACTTCACTCACCAGCTCCATGATTTCCGTTTCTTTAACTTCCTTTCTCTCAGCAGTGGAAATTTCAAATTGTATCTCTGAAGGCTGAATCTCTTCTCCAGATGGAATTACAACTTCAGAAATTACAGTTTCTGGTGTAATTTCACTAACGAGTTCCATGATTTGAGTGGCTTTCTTTTCCTCTAACTCAGCAGTTGAGATTTCAAACTGTATCTCTGAGGGCTGAATTTCCTCTCCAGATGGAACCACAACTTCGGAAATTACAGTTTCTGGAGTGACTTCACTCACCAGCTCCATGATTTCCGTTTCTTTAACTTCTTTTCTCTCAGCAGTGGAAATTTCAAATTGTATCTCTGAAGGCTGAATCTCTTCTCCAGATGGAATTACAACTTCAGAAATTACAGTTTCTGGTGTAATTTCACTAACGAGTTCCATGATTTGAGTGGCTTTCTTTTCCTCTAACTCAGCAGTTGAGATTTCAAACTGTATCTCTGAAGGCTGAATTTCCTCTCCACTCGGAATCACAATTTCGGAAAGAACAGTCTCTGGTGATATCCTACTTTCAATTTCAGAAACTTGTGTTTCTCGCTTTGTTTCTGCTTCAGCAGTCGACACTTCAAACTGTATCTCTGAGGGCTGAATCTCTTCTCCAGATGGAACCACAACTTCGGAAATTACAGTTTCTGGAGTGACTTCACTCACCAGCTCCATGATTTCCGTTTCTTTAACTTCTTTTCTCTCAGCAGTGGAAATTTCAAATTGTATCTCTGAAGGCTGAATCTCTTCTCCAGATGGAATTACAACTTCAGAAATTACAGTTTCTGGTGTAATTTCACTAACGAGTTCCATGATTTGAGTGGCTTTCTTTTCCTCTAACTCAGCAGTTGAGATTTCAAACTGTATCTCTGAGGGCTGAATTTCCTCTCCAGATGGAACCACAACTTCGGAAATTACAGTTTCTGGAGTGACTTCACTCACCAGCTCCATGATTTCCGTTTCTTTAACTTCTTTTCTCTCAGCAGTGGAAATTTCAAATTGTATCTCTGAAGGCTGAATCTCTTCTCCAGATGGAATTACAACTTCAGAAATTACAGTTTCTGGTGTAATTTCACTAACGAGTTCCATGATTTGAGTGGCTTTCTTTTCCTCTAACTCAGCAGTTGAGATTTCAAACTGTATCTCTGAGGGCTGAATTTCCTCTCCACTCGGAATCACAATTTCGGAAAGAACAGTCTCTGGTGATATCCTACTTTCAATTTCAGAAACTTGTGTTTCTCGCTTTGTTTCTGCTTCAGCAGTCGACACTTCAAACTGTATCTCTGAGGGCTGAATCTCTTCTCCAGATGGAACCACAACTTCGGAAATTACAGTTTCTGGAGTGACTTCACTCACCAGCTCCATGATTTCCGTTTCTTTAACTTCTTTTCTCTCAGCAGTGGAAATTTCAAATTGTATCTCTGAAGGCTGAATCTCTTCTCCAGATGGAATTACAACTTCAGAAATTACAGTTTCTGGTGTAATTTCACTAACGAGTTCCATGATTTGAGTGGCTTTCTTTTCCTCTAACTCAGCAGTTGAGATTTCAAACTGTATCTCTGAGGGCTGAATTTCCTCTCCACTCGGAATCACAATTTCGGAAAGAACAGTCTCTGGTGATATCCTACTTTCAATTTCAGAAACTTGTGTTTCTCGCTTTGTTTCTGCTTCAGCAGTCGAAACTTCAAACTGTATCTCTGAGGGCTGAATCTCTTCTCCAGATGGAACCACGACTTCGGAAATTACAGTTTCTGGAGTGACTTCACTCACCAGCTCCATGATTTCCGTTTCTTTAACTTCCTTTCTCTCAGCAGTGGAAATTTCAAATTGTATCTCTGAAGGCTGAATCTCTTCTCCAGATGGAATTACAACTTCAGAAATTACAGTTTCTGGTGTAATTTCACTAACGAGTTCCATGATTTGAGTGGCTTTCTTTTCCTCTAACTCAGCAGTTGAGATTTCAAACTGTATATCTGAGGGCTGAATTTCCTCTCCACTCGGAATCACAATTTCGGAAAGAACAGTTTCTGGTGATATCCTACTTTCAATTTCAGAAACTTGTGTTTCTCGCTTTGTTTCTGCTTCAGCAGTCGAAACTTCAAACTGTATCTCTGAGGGCTGAATCTCTTCTCCAGATGGAACCACGACTTCGGAAATTACAGTTTCTGGAGTGACTTCACTCACCAGCTCCATGATTTCCGTTTCTTTAACTTCTTTTCTCTCAGCAGTGGAAATTTCAAATTGTATCTCTGAAGGCTGAATCTCTTCTCCAGATGGAATTACAACTTCAGAAATTACAGTTTCTGGTGTAATTTCACTAACGAGTTCCATGATTTGAGTGGCTTTCTTTTCCTCTAACTCAGCAGTTGAGATTTCGGAAAGAACAGTCTCTGGTGATATCCTACTTTCAATTTCAAGAACTTGTGTTTCTCGCTTTGCTTCTGCTTCAGCAGTCGATATTTCAAACTGTACTTCAGAAAGTTCAATTTCTTCTTCAACTGGCATGAGAACTTCTGAGATCACAGTTTCTGGTTTAGTTTCTGAGACAATCTCAATTGTTTGAGTTTCCCTTTTGTCTTCCATTTCAGCTGTTGAGATTTCAAACTGCACTTCAGTTGGTTTAGCTTCTTCTCCAACTGGCATAAGAACTTCTGAGATCACAGTTTCTGGTTTAGTTTCTGAGACAATCTCAATTGTTTGAGTTTCCCTCTTGTCTTCCATTTCAGCTGTTGAGATTTCAAATTGCACTTCAGTTGGTTGAACTTCCTCTCCAACTGGCATAAAAACTTCTGAGATCTCAGTTTCTGGTTTAGTTTCTGAGACAATCTCAATTGTTTGTGCTTCTCTCTTTTCCTCCATCTCAGTTGTTAGGATTTCAAATTGCACTTCAATTGGTTTAGCTTCTACTCCAATTGGCATAAGAACTTCTGAGATCACAGTTTCTGGTTTAGTTTCTGAGACAATCTCAATTGTTTGAGTTTCCCTCTTGTCTTCCATTTCAGCTGTTGAGATTTCAAATTGCACTTCAGTTGGTTGAACTTCCTCCCCTACTGGCATAAGAACTTCTGAGATCACAGTTTCTGGTTTAGTTTCTGAGACAATCTCAATTGTTTGAGTTTCCCTCTTGTCTTCCATTTCAGCTGTTGAGATTTCAAATTGCACTTCAGTTGGTTGAACTTCCTCCCCTACTGGCAAAAGAACTTCTGAGATCACAGTTTCTGGTTTAGTTTCTGAGACAATCTCAATTGTTTGTGTTTCTCTCTTTTCCTCCATTTCTGCTGTTGAGATTTCAAACTGCACTTCAGTTGGTTTAGCTTCTTCTCCAACTGGCATAAGAACTTCTGAGATCACAGTTTCTGGTTTAGTTTCTGAGACAATCTCAATTGTTTGAGTTTCCCTCTTGTCTTCCATTTCAGCTGTTGAGATTTCAAATTGCACTTCAGTTGGTTGAACTTCCTCCCCTACTGGCAAAAGAACTTCTGAGATCACAGTTTCTGGTTTAGTTTCTGAGACAATCTCAATTGTTTGTGTTTCTCTCTTTTCCTCCATTTCTGCTGTTGAGATTTCAAACTGCACTTCAGTTGGTTTAGCTTCTTCTCCAACTGGCATAAGAACTTCTGAGATCACAGTTTCTGGTTTAGTTTCTGAGACAATCTCAATTGTTTGAGTTTCCCTCTTGTCTTCCATTTCAGCTGTTGAGATTTCAAATTGCACTTCAGTTGGTTGAACTTCCTCCCCTACTGGCAAAAGAACTTCTGAGATCACAGTTTCTGGTTTAGTTTCTGAGAAAATCTCAATTGTTTGTGCTTCTCTCTTTTCCTCCATCTCAGTTGTTAGGATTTCAAATTGCACTTCAATTGGTTTAGCTTCTACTCCAATTGGCATAAGAACTTCTGAGATCACAGTTTCTGGTTTAGTTTCTGAGACAATCTCAATTGTTTGAGTTTCCCTCTTGTCTTCCATTTCAGCTGTTGAGATTTCAAATTGCACTTCAGTTGGTTGAACTTCCTCCACTACTGGCATAAGAACTTCTGAGATCACAGTTTCTGGTTTAGTTTCTGAGACAATCTCAATTGTTTGTGTTTCTCTCTTTTCCTCCATCTCAGTTGTTAGGATTTCAAATTGCACTTCAGTTGGTTGAACTTCCTCCCCTACTGGCAAAAGAACTTCTGAGATCACAGTTTCTGGTTTAGTTTCTGAGACAATCTCAATTATTTGTGTTTCTCTCTTTTCTTCCATTTCAGCTGTTGAGATTTCAAATTGCACTTCAGTTGGTTGAACTTCCTCCCCTACTGGCATAAGAACTTCTGAGATCACAGTTTCTGGTTTAGTTTCTGAGACAATCTCAATTGTTTGAGTTTCCCTTTTGTCTTCCATTTCTGCTGTTAAGATTTCAAATTGCACTTCAGTTGGTTGAACTTCCTCTCCAACTGGCATAAAAACTTCTGAGATCTCAGTTTCTGGTTTAGTTTCTGAGACAATCTCAATTGTTTGTGTTTCTCTCTTTTCCTCCATTTGAGCTGTTGAGATTTCAAATGGCACTTCAGTTGGTTTAGCTTCTTCTCCAACTGGCATAAGAACTTCTGAGATCACAGTTTCTGGTTTAGTTTCTGAGACAATCTCAATTGTTTGAGTTTCCCTCTTGTCTTCCATTTCAGCTGTTGAGATTTCAAATTGCACTTCAGTTGGTTGAACTTCCTCCCCTACTGGCAAAAGAACTTCTGAGATCACAGTTTCTGGTTTAGTTTCTGAGACAATCTCAATTGTTTGTGTTTCTCTCTTTTCCTCCATTTCTGCTGTTGAGATTTCAAACTGCACTTCAGTTGGTTTAGCTTCTTCTCCAACTGGCATAAGAACTTCTGAGATCACAGTTTCTGGTTTAGTTTCTGAGACAATCTCAATTGTTTGAGTTTCCCTCTTGTCTTCCATTTCAGCTGTTGAGATTTCAAATTGCACTTCAGTTGGTTGAACTTCCTCTCCAACTGGCATAAAAACTTCTGAGATCTCAGTTTCTGGTTTAGTTTCTGAGACAATCTCAATTGTTTGTGTTTCTCTCTTTTCCTCCATCTCAGTTGTTAGGATTTCAAATTGCACTTCAATTGGTTTAGCTTCTACTCCAATTGGCATAAGAACTTCTGAGATCACAGTTTCTGGCTTAGTTTCTGAGAAAATCTCAATTGTTTGTGTTTCTCTCTTTTCCTCCATTTCTGCTGTTGAGATTTCAAATTGCACTTCAGTTGGTTGAACTTCCTCCCCTACTGGCATAAGAACTTCTGAGATCACAGTTTCTGGTTTAGTTTCTGAGACAATCTCAATTGTTTGTGTTTCTCTCTTTTCCTCCATCTCAGTTGTTAGGATTTCAAATTGCACTTCAGTTGGTTGAACTTCCTCCCCTACTGGCAAAAGAACTTCTGAGATCACAGTTTCTGGTTTAGTTTCTGAGACAATCTCAATTGTTTGAGTTTCCCTCTTGTCTTCCATTTCAGCTGTTGAGATTTCAAATTGCACTTCAGTTGGTTGAACTTCCTCTCCAACTGGCATAAAAACTTCTGAGATCTCAGTTTCTGGTTTAGTTTCTGAGACAATCTCAATTGTTTGTGTTTCTCTCATTTCCTCCATCTCAGTTGTTAGGATTTCAAATTGCACTTCAATTGGTTTAGCTTCTACTCCAATTGGCATAAGAACTTCTGAGATCACAGTTTCTGGTTTAGTTTCTGAGAAAATCTCAATTGTTTGTGTTTCTCTCTTTTCCTCCATTTCTGCTGTTGAGATTTCAAATTGCACTTCAGTTGGTTGAACTTCCTCCCCTACTGGCATAAGAACTTCTGAGATCACAGTTTCTGGTTTAGTTTCTGAGACAATCTCAATTGTTTGAGTTTCCCTCTTGTCTTCCATTTCAGCTGTTGAGATTTCAAATTGCACTTCAGTTGGTTGAACTTCCTCTCCAACTGGCATAAAAACTTCTGAGATCTCAGTTTCTGGTTTAGTTTCTGAGACAATCTCAATTGTTTGTGTTTCTCTCTTTTCCTCCATCTCAGTTGTTAGGATTTCAAATTGCACTTCAATTGGTTTAGCTTCTACTCCAATTGGCATAAGAACTTCTGAGATCACAGTTTCTGGCTTAGTTTCTGAGAAAATCTCAATTGTCTGAGTTTCCCTCTTGTCTTCCATTTCAGCTGTTGAGATTTCAAATTGCACTTCAGTTGGTTGAACTTCCTCCCCTACTGGCATAAGAATTTCTGAGATCACGGTTTCTGGTTTAGTTTCTGAGACAATCTCAATTGTTTGTGTTTCCGTCTTGTCTTCCATTTCTGCTGTTGAGATTTCAAATTGCACTTCAGTTGGTTGAACTTCCTCCCCTACTGGCATAAGAACTTCTGAGATCACAGTTTCTGGTTTAGTTTCTGAGACAACCTCAATTGTTTGTGTTAACTTCATTTCCTCCATTTCAGTTGTTAGGATTTCAAATTGCACTTCAGTTGGTTGAACTTCCTCTCCAATTGGTAAAAGAATTTCTGAGATAACAATTTCTGGTTTAATTTCTGTAATTTGTTCGGTCTGAGTATGTTTTAGTTCTCTTGTGTCTGTTGAGATATAAAATTCAACTTCAGACAGTTCTTGTTTCTTCCCCAAAGAGATTTCGAGTTCTGATGTAACTGTTTCAGGTGCAGCTACTGACAGAAGGTGAGTAACAATTCTGTGCTCTGTTTCTACAACACAGATTTCAGGCTTCTCTTCTTCAAACATAACCATCATTTCTGAGGTCACTTTTGTAACTGGCTCTTGTTTGATTTCCACAGGTGCTGGAGCTATGACCTCTGCTCTACCAATATCTATGTCAATCTCAGAAAAGTTTGCTCCTTCTGGTACAGGAACAGTAATTCCACTTTCAAAGGTTTCATGGTGGTCAATATCTTTTTGTTCAAATACTCTAGTAAATTTGCGTTCTTTAACTTGAGCCTTATTCAGTTCTATCTGGATCTCAGCAGGCCTCGGTTGTTCACCTACTGGTGTCACAATTCCCTCTGTGACAGTTTCTGTTTGTATGGCATCTTTCTGAATGCTAACCCGTGCTGCTTGCGGCATCTTTACAGCAGCTGCTCCAATCTCTAAAGTTATTTCTGTGGGAGTCACTTCTATGCCAGAAGGTACAACAATTCTTTCTTCCATTGTTTCTGGTCTTGTTTCTGCTTCCTGAATCATTGTTAGCATCAGTTTCCTAGCCTCTTCCGTAACTTTTGTTATTTCAGCCTCAAGTGATATTTCCAGTGGAAAAACAGCCTGGTGTGATTCTGATACCAACTCACGAGGCTCAACATCGGGACTGACCCTTTCTGCCACTGGCCGGACCTCTGTTAAATCTTGAAAGGTTTTTAATGCCATGGTTATTTCTGATTCTTCAGCTTCTTTTCTTGTAGCAGATTCTGGTAAAAGAGGAAGCAAGCCCTCAGAGAAATCTTCATGTTTCAGTTCTGTAGCAGCCTGCATGGCTGCACGTGTTGGCTTTGGGTGTTTCACTGAAGCCACAGATGATTCAAAGGTTACACTTTCTGATGTTGCCTTCTGTTCAGCTATCTTGAACACGCCCTCGGAGAAAACTTCTGTCCTGAGCTCGGTAGCTTGAACATGCGCTCTAGTAGGTTGGGGTAGTTTCACCAATGCAGAAGCCACGTTAACTGGAATGTCCCCTGGCGAGACCTCTTCTGCAGTCTCCGGAACAAACTCACCCGAAATGACATCCGTCTTCAGCAGGTCAGCTCTTTGGATCTGAGCTCTCTGAGGTTTTGGCAGAATCTTCTGTGCTCGCACATGTTGTGGCAGTTCTTCATGAAAGGCATGCTCTTCTTCGGGTTTTGTCACTTCACCCATAACAAATTCTGGCGAAGAACGATGAGCCTGCTCCAAGACTTGTGATGGCTTGGCTAGTACAATGTCAGCAAGAATGGTTTCTTCATGAGTTGCATCACCCTCAGTGGCCTTTTCTCTCTTCTCTTCAAATGGCCATATCTCTCCAGCTATGCTTTCGTGAGCTATTATTTCATGAGTAGGTGTAACACGTGATGCCTTGGGCTGTGCTATTTTTGCTGTGGCAACAGTCATCTGGATATGCTGTGGCTTAACTGATTCTTCGGAAACTCTTATCATACCCTCCTGTGTGAATTCCAATGGCAGTTCTGAAAAACCATGGGGTATATCAACAGTTATAAGGCATGTTTTAGAGGCATAAAAAGCCACAGTATAGCAAGCATAAAATAGAGTTGACAAACTGAACTTCAATTTTTCAGTAATCACCAATGCAAAATACAACAATATAAATTAAAAATAACTTGCATTACGCTAATTGTGGTCATAATAGAAATCATAAACTCTGTATTCTTCAGTAACCTACAAAAGCTACATTGATAGAACTACACTCTTACACGCAGTATCTCTAAACTGCTGACAAGTGGCTAGAACATTTACAACATAAACTGTTCCATGTAAAGCATAATCAGCTCCACATTTCTTCAGCACAATATCAAAGCTCAATAACAGAGTTACTATAAACTTTCTGAAGTAATTCTGCCTGTATTAGAGTCAGCTGTCTTCAGACATTACTTAAATTAAGAGTGTGGCTTAATCAAAAGCACTATCAATAATGTCTAAAAAAGCAGCCATGAGAACTAGCTTACTCTCAAACACTCAATCAAATCAGAGTCAACAAAAGAAAGACTGGGTCAAGTTCAGATCTAAGTCTTAATTTATAAATTATTTCCAAGCATATGACACAATTTATCTACAGCACTTACCAACATCCTGTAGCTTTGGAAGCCTCATTCCAGTGCTGGTGAGGGTAGTTTCTGTTCTCTTTTCACTCCTCGTCAGCTGAATATGTCTTTCTGTTCGATGGGTTGTCACTTCAGCTGAAAGATTCAAGTAAAAAAATCAAGCAAAATTAAACAAAAAACTTCATTTTCACCAGTAGCTGCACTTCTAGTACTAACCTCAAACCCTTCTGTTGGAACCAGCTTTCAGAACTGTTGATTGAGGTGTGTGCTGCTGGTATTCCGAATTGTAATCCTTGTAAATTCACCATTTTTGTAATTTTGCTGCTGGAAGAATCACTTGAAAAACTAATATGTCTTAAACAGATTTTGAAACCATGATATCCAGGATCACTTAAATTTACATACACAGAATGACAAGATTATTTATTTTATGCGTTTGCATCAAAGTAGGCTTGGAAGTTAACTCTTCCTTATATTTGCAACACACTTCATTTACATCCTTACATGCACTGTCTCCACATTGGTTCATATATTGTTTGCCTCAACAGTGTTTATAACTGGTTTTTGTTGATAGTTCTAGATGGTTCTTGGTTTACATGATGATAATGAGTCACAGAAGATAATGTGTACATACCTAAATATTCTGATAAATACATATGCTTAGTGCATGCCACAGCCCGTACATGTGTGGCTTACCCATGCTGTAAGTAAATGCCTGGCTCAGGTATTTCGCATCTCAGGAAAGAACCATCTAGATTTTGACAGGTCTTCTGAGGTTTTGATTTTGTAATGCAATCAATTAATCAAATGCCAATTATTATGTCACTTATGACACTAGAGAAGTATAAGTACAATCACGAACACCAAAAACAATAGCATTGGCGATACTTATAAGTAGTAATAGGTTTCTTGCTGTTTGGTAGGTAGCAATAAGCTTTTAAAACTGTTCAGTTATTATTTCTCATAGTAATTTGTTTGATAGTTATCTAGAATTACTAACATCTTAGTATTTCATGTACTGGATCATGGTTAAAGCATTTTTTAAATCTGCAAGAATTTCTTCATCAGTATTGATGATGATGATGACGATGATGATGATGATGAGTTTTCTGCCCGAAGGCAGGTCCACTGGCTTTATGCCACCCAGGTATAAGAAGAGTGAGGTGGTTTCCTGTTGCCTTCCTCACAGACAATTGTGGGTGAGCAACTTGTTCAAGATCGCTAAGCAGTGGCTTGAGGAAGATTCAAAAATAAATTTTTCTGAATTAACTTTCTTTTTTGTATGCACAAGTAGGGCAAAGTGAAAAAAGCGGGAGTCTGCTAATGTGAAGCCGTGTAAATTATGGCACCCCGAGTTATAATTCCTAATCAGCAGCAATACAGAGCAGTCAAAAAAATTAGTACATGAATTACTAAAACAATGTAAGTTAAAGATACTATGATAAAGCATGATAAAACTTTTGGATTCATGCTCAGTCGTGGTAATGGAAGTAACCACAAGTCTAGCTGACAGCAGAATTACAACAGGGTGCACAAGAAGGATGCATGCAAACAATTCAGTGTTAGCTTATTCAAACCAAAAACTCTGGCTGCACAAATTAAGTAACTGAAAAAACACCACAGAGGAAAATAACTGCTAAGAGCTAGACAAGATGTTAAACTGTTAACACCTAAACATCATTACTAAAAGGTAAGAGTAAAGGTAACACATCTGTTTACATGCCTCTATACTAACCCAAGAAAAGTGTGGTCTAGAGGTCGAAGGATTATTTGGCTGAGGTGCAATAATGATCACGCCAATCTGATGATAGGGCACCTTAACCTTCCAACTTCATTTAGAAACCAATAAAGGATGAAGGGCTGAGTGGGCGCCAGATGGCATTGTATTCCATGGACGGTCACCCATCCAAATACTAGACAGGCTCAATTTACCTCAAAGTTACTCTGCAAAATTTTTAGGAAACATATGCAGCTACTACGCTGCAGGTAAATATTAAACATAAATCAAAAGGATTAAGGAATGTGTGAAGAATACTGTGCAATCTCTGCACCTTCAAGCTTAAAAAGTGCCCCCACATTCTGAGGGCTTGAGCATGAGCATGAGGTATCTGCTTATGCAACAGTAAAACAGCAGCTAGGATAGGACCCCACAATTCATCAACTGCTATTGCAAAGATGCTTTGAAGAATGGGATAATGTTTCATAGCATTAGCACTGAATTGGTGCTAAACAAACTTGAACACATTATAAATCATGAAATCATGCAAATCATTAAATTGGCTAGCAAAATCAAGCCACTTGAAAAACTAAAAGTTGTTAGACAACACAAAGATGGCAGAAATACTCAACCATAAAATTTTATTTACTAAATACTACTGCGCAACACATAATCGCAAATTCCATTTGATTTAACAGTTCTTTTAATTTCTATAAATTTAAAAAACAAAAGATCTAGTATATTCAAATGTTGAACGTACTTCTGCCATCAGCTTTTGAGGTGGGTTGGCTTAGGTGTGGCAACAAACACTGTTAAATGATTTGAAAAAAACATAAGCTAGATATAGTTAATCGAAATCTGAGTGTAATTCTACACAGTCAATCAGACAACGGGAAAATTTATAAACCAAACATGAATAAAACCAGAACGACTTCTTACTTCACTGTAACTTTATTCTTATTCCTTCTAAAAGTCGTATACTTCACAGACTTGCAACTAATATTAAACCAGTAGGAAACTTTCAGAAAAAACTTTAAATGTCCGACAAGTCTTAGAGAACTACATCAACTTTAAGTGTCCGATAGATCTTAGAGAACTACATGATAAATCTTAGAGAACTACTAAAATGTTCCGTTTGTTGCCACACTTACACCAGTTCACTCAAAACAATATGTGAAAAGCTATTACATACTCAAGCTCAATTCTGCAATTTTTAAAAGAAATTTTGAACAGATTCATAAAAATGTAAACAAAATTTAAGAAAATCATATAAATTATACGTAAAACTGAGTCAGAATTTTTAGCAGGATATTTTGTTATAAAACAGCTTGAGTAAGTATGTAGCAATGCCCAATCAAAATGCACAGTCTAAGGCAAAATGATGGCCACATATTGCCTAAGATCAGCACAAACAAGACAAGTTATCAAAAGCAAATCATACACATGTAAATGATAAAAATTCCAGTACATGTATTGTAATCACTTGAGAGCTATTTTAAGATTACCAGTGCTCCATAGCTGACCATGGTACAAAATATGACCCAAGGAAACAGTAAATATGATGCCATATGGTTTAGCCAAATTTGTGAAGGAACTTTTCTGATGAAAACATGATTAGCAATTGAGTAGCTGTCAGCATAACAACAACAAAAGCCAACCAGGTATCCAATGCCATAATAATATTACACAAAACAAGCTAAACAATGTATAATCAAACATTTTCCAATAACAAAAACCCTCTAAGGCAAAAACTTGACAAACAGTCCTATTTTCACAATATATGCCTGATACCACACAAAAATGGTGGTTGTCTTTACAGCAACAGAGGCCAAATACTCCTAGAAGATTTATCGGTAGTATTTTCAGCTTTTCTCCGTCAGTGAACATATTTTAATACCATGTTTAGGCTTTGAAAGCTGTGAAAATGAAGTATAAGCTATTAGGTTAAAGTTTCTTACTAATACTGTGCAAAGTTTTGTCATCCAGTTTGATCAGACTGTTATTAAGTCTTGAAAGTAGTTTTCGCTTTGAGGCACAGTAGCCGACTAGTTAGAGTGCTTGGCTGGTAACGTGGAGAGTACGGGTTTGAGCCTCCTCTGATATGGCTAATGTGTAAGGACCTTGAGCAAGTCCTTAATTTACAACTGCTTTGAACCTCAGATTCAGGTTCACCAACCATATAATAATAAATGCAATAATATAATAACAATTATAATAACTATAATATGAGAAATGAAGATTACCCTTGCAGTCCCCTTTAAAAGGTGCAATAAAAACCAATTAACACATCATATCCCTGACATTCATGTTCATTGGGCCCATTAGTGGGTTTGCAATGTTCCAGCTGTGGGCCCAGTGTGGGACCAATGGATGAAGCTGTCTAGGATAACATCTCAATAAAAAGGTTCAGCTCATATGCAGATGCTGATGCTCAAGCCTTCAAACACATACAGATCAATGCTTTAAAAAGTAAATTCTTTTCCAATATAAAGGCTCACTGTGTAAACAATCTACAAGGACCCAGCTGTCCATTTATTTTCAAGTCAATAATAATGCATTGCAGTAAACAGAAAAAAGAATCCAAATGCTGAAAGATATTGCTTACAGTACAAATCCCTTCAGACAAAGGAATCATCCACTCCCTAACTGAATGAGCCTAAAAGGCTTTTTTACCTCCAGCCAATAAAACTTCACTCAAAAAACTAATCAAAGACTGTTATAATCCCTATTCTAGGGCTTTGTTATGATGCACTAAGTTTCTTAAAGATTCCTGTCAATTTTTTAAAAACATTTGCATGTACATATTAGTTCTAGATTTCATATTCTCCTGGTGGCTAAAACTATGGACTATATATTTATTTTGTTGACTGGTCTAGTTTCAGCAAGCAGCAACAAATTTAAGCAAGGAAACAAAGTACAAGCACTAACAGAAATTGTCCAAAATGTATGAGTGAAAACTGAATTCAACTTTCTGAAGCTGATGAAAGCTTCTAAGCAACAAGCATCTTTCTACGAAAGCAGCTTCTAAGCAGCTTTCTATGAAAGCTTATAAGCAACAACATTCCACTTTCAACTAACCACTCAACTGACATATTTTGCTTAAAGAAACACATCAGCATAAGAAAAAACTGGGTCTGGCTTAGGTCAGAATCTTTTTTTCTTACAGTGGTCAGCCCCTGCAGTGCCTCCCTAGGAACTCATCTAACATCTCTTGCACAACACTATCCTTCTGTATTTATCCATTCCCTGTTACAACTTGTTTGCTACCTGCTACTAACCAATGCAAATTTTTTAAAACTACCCAGCAAGCAGGGAGCTTCAAGCATTCAAGCAACAGTGAAGAAGAATTAAGATGGCAGTGCATTAACAAGTATAAAACATCATTAAAACAAATATCAACCTAAGCTCCTATATATAGAAACTACAGACCCATGTCACACAGGACTAGCCAAGGGACACTAATATCACTGACTAAAATCCCATTAGCAAATATAAAAGCAGCAGCTAAGAAAAGCGTACTACAATCTCCAAGTAATTTAAAACTTATTAATAAGACTAACTTTTAGGCAAATTAAACAAAACAAATTATGAAAAGATTCAAGTAAAACACTTTAGGAAGATCAGTATTAAACTACTATTTATTCAGATTTAGTAAATTTTTATAAAGGTGATTTAAAATTTTCTTAATTTAGCAAATTTTAGCTAATGGCCACTTCTTTAACAAATTAATCATAGCTTAAGAGTTTCAACAAGCTCAACAAATGTTCCAAATATAGAAATCAGACTGATCAGTTAACCAGCAGACTTTTCATTTGGAACTTCTGATGCAACTGAAGTAAAAATTCAAGGCAAAACAAACAGATACAGCCCAAACATTCGCATCAAATGCTAGAAGATACACACTAAAAAGGAGGTTGCTACAGCATGGCCATTACAAAGCCCTACTTCTCAGCTGCAAAACTTGCTGGTGCATTTCAGAAATGAACTGACCAGCAACTACCGGATGTTTGTTCATACATAGCTGCTTACTTTCAACAAGAACTTCAGCCCACGTTGTAGCGATGCCGTGTTCATTCCGAGCCTCGCAGGTATACTCTGCTTCATCGTTGACGGTGACAGACTCGATGATGAGTACACATTTTCCCTCTGAATAGTGAATCTGGAAGTGTTGGCTGGATGTAATCTTTTTGCCATCCTGCCACAGCATAAATTATAGGAATTGCAGATAAGTTTGCAAGCAAAGAACTTCTGTTGTAATTGTAATTACAACAGTTTATACACCATCGTCAGTAGCAAGCTACTTCAAGGGTGCTTTACAATGCCAAAAGTCGGCGCGCACAAGAGTCCAACAATAAACGATAAATGGCAAATGTACAAAATCAAAATCATATGCTGATACTACAGGTAGACAGTAGACAGAAAATTTTAACTGTTAGTAGACAATAGATGGGATCTCAAAAGTCTCCTTAAAGTCTGTTGCAAGTATGTTGTTGCAGGTTGTCTAGGTTGCAAAATGATCAAGAATACGGTGACTGATCCCATACATGGTTAGAGTAAGATAAGATAAGGCAAGGTAAGGCGAGGTAAGGTAAGAGAAGATAGTCGCGTAATGAACCCTTCACTGCATTATTTCTATGAACAACCATCCACAAAGGCATGGTCTAGGACTAAACGATTTTTTCATTGAAACACAGACATGGCAACAATGCAGAACCACTCCTCATGTGTTACATGCCAAAATTTTAAATGATGTACCAGGATTCAACTACTGGACACAAAGGTGAAAGCAGACATGTGGGAAATCAGCCATCATGGCACCCTGTGGACTGTAATATTTATCTTCCCTCTATGGTACTCAACTTAGTTGGTTACCTAGCCACTTCAAACAGTGCCTTTTAAGTACCTCAAAAACGTGCTGGCCATGCAGGCCTAAAAGGTGTTAAAGTCATTAAGAACAAAATGTTCTTCAGTAAGCAAACTAGAACTAGAAAAGTCACCAATGGCAGGCTTCCACACACACGCAGAGCCCAACCAATGGGTTAGTTAGGTTAAAAAAAACACCATACCTGGTACCAAGTTATCTCAGGCTCTGGAAATCCAACGACATCACATTCGAGTACAACTGTTTGATTTACGAGAACCTCAATTGCTTCGAGTCTTCTAGTGAACTGAGGAGCCTGGTAGTCAGTTGAGACTTTCATGGTAACTGAGTATGAAAAAGAGATGTCAGACCAAGAACATCACTAAGCATATAATAAAATCACAGGACAATGACTATGATTTCTTAGACAGGATCTATATAATAAAACCCTTAGCTCCTTGATTTGTGGTTAATTTTAGTACTTTTATAAAGGCAACATAATGTGGGCATCATCTCATGAATAATGAGAACAAAAAGGTTGCAACCTTGGAGATGCAACAGGAAATTTTTCCCAGTAGAGACGTTTTTCCAAAATAGCATTCAGATGTACTACATGGGATAGGCTAGTTGTAAGTTAAAAGCAAACTTTTAAGCAAGGATGCTTTGCCAAGACTCTCTAAACTTGCATAAACGGGAATCAGTCAACATTCTACTTCTATATATATGTGTGTGTGTGTATGTGGAAACAATGCAAGTGCAAACATTACCTTCAAATTCTTTCATCTCTTGTTTCTTTGTTTCAAGGATCATCCTTTGAATTTCTTCCCTTCTTTGGATTTCAGTCACAGTCTCCTTCTTAACGACAGTGGTAGTTGTCTCCCTTCTACTTGTTCGAGGAGAACCAGGCTCTGACCCAGACGCAGCTGTACTCGGCAAAAACAAAGAAAGCAAACCAAAATATAAGAACCAACTTCAATAGAATCCAGGTTCAGGTTAGGGAAACTGCAATTTTATAAGTTAATTAAGCAAATGAAACGATCTTAATATATTTACACTTACACAGATGAACCTACATTTTCTGTCCAGTGCTTGAGTTGCAATTGTTTAGATCAGTAAGAAAGCCATGTATGTTTCACTTCTGAGAGGTTCTTTGAAGGGATATGGTAAATAACGAAATGGGAAAAATGAAGTTTGAGTTAGATCTAAATGAATGTCAGAGGATCATCCTGGCCACGAATAATAATAATTAGTAACTTCTATAGTGCTGGTGTCGTATGTACAACGGATCATTGGATGGTGCATCAAAATCAAGCCATAGTCACATCAAAAGCCAGAAAGTCAGGAAGAAAGACCAGGAATGTGAACTGGTTCAGTTTTTTATCTAGTAATCTCTATCAAAATCAAACATGCATGTTACAGAAAGACAGAACACTTACGCAGAACTGTAAGGTAAGCAGTAGTAACACAAGTTCCTGCCTCATTCACAGCCTTGACAGTGTATTCCCCTTCATCTTCTGGCAGGACACCAAAGATCACAAGAATGCAGCGATCTTCCTCATATGTTATCCTAAAGTCCACTGACTGACGTATTTCCATTCCATCAACATACCAAGTGACTTCCGGTCGAGGTGTGCCAATGACGCGACATTCAAGGATTGCTTTCTCACCATCCATGACGGTGACATCAGAAAGTGGTAGTTCAAAGACAGGCGCCATGAATGCCATTGCTGAGACATAGCTCTCCTGAGCAAACTGCATGGCTTCGTCAGTGAATTCTGTTGCATACTTCCTCATCACTTCCATTTCTTCGTTCCTTATCATTTCCATCTCTTCATGAGTTACTTCAGTGGCTCTCTCTTCCAGTGTTTCATGTTGTGACCTAGTCATGTGCCATTCCATATCAGCCTGGCTCAGAGTGATCTCAGCTTCTGTCGGTATGATGGCAAACTTCTGAATGTGGGCAAGATGGGCCGATGCCTCAGCCCTCTCGTGTCCATGGACACGGGCTTCGAATCTGTACCTCTCCACAACAGCTGGCTCATATTCTGGCTGAACTTCAGATGGAATCATATAAACCTCCTTAATTGTATTAACATACTCCTCAGCAACACTCTCTGGAGCCGAGATTTCCTCCATTGGCTGCACTAGGGTAACAGGCTTGTCATCTTTTGCTGGCGCTCGGAATTCTGAAGTGATAAGAGCTGGAGAAGTCCACTCCTCATGGTACTCACCCATTCCCATCACTCTCTGCATGTTCAACACCTGTTCTTGTATTGATACCAGCGAAGGCTTGGGTGCTTCAGATTCTGCTTTTTCAAAGTCTACGAGAGTCAGAGACTCTGTAGTGATTTCTTTCTTGACATCTTCTGTTTGCAGTTCACTGATCTTCATTGGTTCCAGCATGGCTTCCTGTGGCTTCACAAGAGAGATGTGAGGTGCCTCTTTCTTAGCTGCCATTAGTTCAGCCTTGATTTCCTCTTGCTTTGGAACTTCTTTTGTAAATTCTTCAGGGCCAACATCAGTTCTTCCCTCTTCATCGAGACCTTTCTGTAAGACAACCAGAGTCTGTGGTCGTTTTTTCACGTCAGCTGCACTCAGTTCAACCGTGACTTCCTTTCCTGGCACATTTGGTTCGGCAGCTTCGAAGAAAATCTCCTCTTCCTCCTCCTCTGACAAGTGGTCAGTAGCTTGAGCAACAAGAGTTGGCTGTTTAGTTCTAATGCTAGATTTTGACAGGTCATACGTGATCTCCTCACCTTCCATTATCTGGGCTTTCATATCCTCCATATGCTCTTCCAAGGAGCCCTCAGAAAGAACTTCACTGACAGCCTGAGCATGAGTCTCCTCAATGCTCTTGACAGCTGGATGTGCCAGATCCAACCAGACCTCTGTGCCTTCTGTAATGGTTGGCGATGGAAAACCCTTCGTCAGTTCTTCAATGTCTTCTTCAGCCAGCTTGGCAACCTGTGTTGACACTAGGCTTGACAATGGGCACTCCTTTGTAGGAAACTCCAACTGAACTTTTATCTCTTTGCCAACTCTCATTTCAGACGAAATTTCGTGTAAAAGAGTCTCTGCCATTTCTTCAGCCAGCCTGGAAATCTGAGTTCCAGTTCGAGCCAGTTTGGCTTCTTCGATGGCAGGTTTAGCCAGTTCAAGCACAATTTGTTCGGGCTTTGTGGTTTCTGTGGTGATCATAGCTGACTCCTCAAAATGCTCCAACGGCAGATCCTCGTGCTGAGCACCTACCAAGGTTTCCGTTTTAGATTCGACAGACGGAATTGCAAATTCCACAATGACCTGTTGTTCCCGAGTGGCATCAATTGGCATAATGTATATTTCTTCAATCTTTTCATGTGATGGTTCTTCTGTGACAGGAGCAGTCAGAGTTTCCTCTTTTCCTCTAGTTTCGGTCTGAACTAGCTCCACAAAGATCTGTTCATGGTGTGTCTCCTGTGTTGGTTGGGCACGGATGTCCTCAATACCTTCAATTGGTGCCTTCTCCTCAACAGGTGCCACTAGTGTGGTCTTCTGGTCTTCTCCCACAGGTTGTGTCAGTTCCACAACAATCTCCTCTTCTTTGGTAGTCTCTGTTATTTCAGCAACAAAGTCGTGTGTCAATTCCACAGCCGCCTTCTCTTCGATGGTGCCAACCATGGTCACATTCTGTTGTTTTTGATCCTGTCTAGACAGGTCCAATTTTATCTCCTCCTCAAGCGTTTTCTCGGCAACATGTTCGCCGATATCTTCTACTCCTTCTGCCGTGGGTACTTCAACAAGAGGCTCAACCATTGTTTCTTTAAGTCCCTCAACCAATGTTTTCGCAAGTTCAACTTTGTAGTCCTCTTCCCGTGTGGCCTCGCTCGTCTCTCCTATCAGCTCCTCTGCAGACTCAATTGCTGCTTTCTCCTCCACAGCTGCTGTTAGTGAAACTTTCTTCTCATCAATCACAGGCTTAGCCAACTCCATGACAATCTGTTCCTCCTTTGTGACTTCCATTGCAGCAGATACAATTTCCAATACATCTTCTGCAGGTGCCTTTTCTTCAACTTGTGCTACCAATGTTGTCGTCTTCTCTTCAAGAGATGGCTTCAGCAGTTCCATAATTATTTCCTCCTCCTTTGTGACTTCCTCCGCAGCAGACACTATTTCCGATACATCTTCTGCAGGGGCCTCTTCTTCAACTTGTGCTACCAGTGTTGTCGTCTTCTCTTCAAGAGATGGCTTCAGCAGTTCCATAATTATTTCCTCCTCCTTTGTGACTTCCATTGCAGCAGACGCAATTTCCGATACATCTTCCGCAGGTGCCTTTTCTTCAACTTGTGCTACAAGCGTTGTCGTCTTCTCTTCAAGAGATGGCTTCAGCAGTTCCATAATTATTTCCTCCTCCTTTGTGACTTCCTCCGCAGCAGACACAATTTCCGATACATCTTCTGCAGTGGCCTTTTCTTCAACTTGCGCTACAAGCGTTGTCGTCTTCTCTTCAAGAGATGGCTTCAGCAGTTCCATAATTATTTCCTCCTCCTTTGTGACTTCCTCCGCAGCAGACACTATTTCCGATACATCTTCTGCAGGGGCCTTTTCTTCAACTTGTGCTACCAGTGTTGTCGTCTTCTCTTCAAGAGATGGCTTCAGCAGTTCCATAATTATTTCCTCCTCCTTTGTGACTTCCATTGCAGCAGACACTATTTCCGATACATCTTCTGCAGGTGCCTTTTCTTCAACTTGTGCTACCAGTGTTGTCGTCTTCTCTTCAAGAGATGGCTTCAGCAGTTCCATAATTATTTCCTCCTCCTTTGTGACTTCCTCCGCAGCAGACACTATTTCCGATACATCTTCTGCAGGGGCCTTTTCTTCAACTTGTGCTACAAGCGTTGTTGTCTTCTCTTCAAGAGATGGCTTCAGCAGTTCCATAATTATTTCCTCCTCCTTTGTGACTTCCATTGCAGCAGACACAATTTCCGATATATCTTCCTCAGGCGCCTTTTCTTCAACTTGTGCTACCAGTGTTGTCGTCTTCTCTTCAAGAGATGGCTTCGGCAGTTCCATAATTATTTCCTCCTCCTTGGTGGTCTCGACATCTGCCTGAATGACCATCTCAAATATTGACTCTTCAACTGGTTTCTCAGCAACTGGAACAGTCATCATCTCTTTCTTCTGTTCTACTGCTGGAATAACCAAATCGACTGTATATTCTTCATGCTCAGTTGTCTCGCTTGCTCCGCTGGCAATAAGATCGAATGCCGTTTCCACAACGTTTTTCTCAATAACCTGGTTGACACGTGTTTCAGCCATACGTTCAAACTCTGGCTTTGCTAGAATCACAACAACCTCCTGCTGCTTTGAAGTGTCTACAACATCTTGGACTGCTTCGGACGTAATTTCTTCTGGAAGCTTCTCACTGAGAACAGGTGCTCTCACCTCCTTCTGCACTGTGATCAGCGACTGTATCAGCTCAATGTCTATCTGCTGTTCCTCAGCAGATTCCCCTTCATCCAGTACAACAATGTCTTCGGTGGCTTCTTCCTTAAGCTTATCGCCAGCTGCAATGACTCTCACTTCCTTTTTATCCTCAACTGATGGTATCAGTAGCTCTACCTTGTATTCCTGCTCTTGCATGGATTCTGTTGCTGCAGAGGCATAGATGTCCTCAGCTGTGTCTTCTGGTCGTATTGTAATGACTGTCAGAACTCTGCTTTCCCTTCTCTCTTCCAGCGACGGCTGAGCCAATTCAATGACGATTTCTTCTTCCCTCATCGACTCTTTGGAAACAGAATCCACAAAGTCCAGAGTTGCTTCAGCTGTATGTTTCTCGGTGACAGTCTGGACCTGCATTTCCTTCTTGCTTTGTACAGATGGATGCACAAGATCGACAATGTACTCTTCCTGTTGAGTCGACTCGGATGCAGCTGTGGCTACAAGGTCTTCAGCAGCTTCAACAGGAAGTTTTTCCAACACTGTTATGACTCTGGTTTCTTTTTTCATTTCCACAGACGGATGAGCCAGCTCAACCCAATACTCATGCTCTTGAGTTGACTCCGTAGCTCCGACAGCAACAAGGTCTTCAGCTGCTTCAACTGCCAATTTTTCTACAACAGAAATGACCCGAGATTCTCTCCTCTGTTGGACTGAAGGCTTGACAAATTCGACAACATATTCCTGCTGTTGCGTGGACTCGCTAGCAGCTGGTGCAGCAAGATCCTCTGCTGCTTCAATTGGAAGTTTCTCCATGACTGCTGATACAAGAGTTTCCTGTTTCATTTCAACTGATGGTTGGGCCAGTTCAACTCTGTAGTCTTCTTGTTGCATGGATTCACTAGCAGCAAGTGCAATCAGATCTTCTGCTGCTTCAACAGGAAGTCTTTCCAACACAGTTGTAACTCTGGTTTCTCTTTTCAATTCCACCTCTGGCTTAACAAGTTCAACTCTGTATTCCACTTGCTGTGTGGACTCGCTAGCAGCAGGTGCAATCAGATCTTCTGCTGCTTCAACAGGAAGTCTTTCCAACACAGTTGTTACTCTGGTTTCTTTTTTCAATTCCACCTGTGGCTTAACAAGCTCAACTCTGTATTCCACTTGCTGTGTGGACTCACTAGCAGCAGAAGCAACCAGATCTTCAGCTGCCTCAACAGGAAGTTTTTCCACCACACTTGTTACTCTGGTTTCCTGTTTCATTTCCACAGATGGCTGAGCCAGCTCAACCCGATACTCATGCTCTTGAGTTGACTCCGTAGCTCCGACAGCAACAAGGTCTTCAGCTGCTTCAACTGCCAATTTTTCTACAACAGAAATGACCCGAGATTCTCTCCTCTGTTGGACTGAAGGCTTGACAAATTCGACAACATATTCCTGCTGTTGCGTGGACTCGCTAGCAGCTGGTGCAGCGAGATCCTCTGCTGCTTCAATTGGAAGTTTCTCCATGACTGCTGATACAAGAGTTTCCTGTTTCATTTCGACCGATGGTTGGGCCAGTTCAACTCTGTAGTCTTCTTGTTGCATGGATTCACTAGCAGCAGGTGCAATCAGATCTTCTGCTGCCTCAACAGGAAGTCTTTCCAACACAGTTGTAACTCTGGTTTCTTTTTTCAATTCCACCTGTGGCTTAACAAGCTCAACTCTGTATTCCACTTGCTGTGTGGACTCGCTAGCAGCAGGTGCAATCAGATCTTCTGCTGCTTCAACAGGAAGTCTTTCCAACACAGTTGTAACTCTGGTTTCTTTTTTCAATTCCACCTGTGGCTTAACAAGCTCAACTCTGTATTCCACTTGCTGTGTGGACTCACTAGCAGCAGAAGCAATCAGATCTTCAGCTGCCTCAACAGGAAGTTTTTCCAACACAGTTGTAACTCTGGTTTCTTTTTTCAATTCCACCTGTGGCTTAACAAGCTCAACTCTGTATTCCACTTGCTGTGTGGACTCGCTAGCAGCAGGTGCAATCAGATCTTCTGCTGCTTCAACAGGAAGTCTTTCCAACACAGTTGTAACTCTGGTTTCTTTTTTCAATTCCACCTGTGGCTTAACAAGCTCAACTCTGTATTCCACTTGCTGTGTGGACTCGCTAGCAGCAGAAGCAATTAGATCTTCGGCAGCCTCAACAGGAAGTCTTTCTAACACAGTTGTAACTCTGGTTTCCTTTTTCATTTCCACAGATGGCTGAGCGAGTTCTATTCTGTACACTTGCTCCTTAGTAGACTCCGAGGCTTCTGGAGCTATCAGATCTTCAGCGGCTTCCACTGCTAGTTTTTCCACCACAGAAAACACACGCGATTCTCTTTTCTGCTGAACAGATGGCTTTACCAGCTCGACAATATACTCATGTTCCTGAGTGGACTGACTTGCAGCAGATGCAATGAGGTCATCAGCAGCCTCAACAGGCAATTTCTCAATCACAGAACGGACCCTGGTCTCTTTCTTTGCTTCAACAGATGGCTGGGTCAACTCAAGCGTCACATCCAGTTGTTGCATAAACTGCGTAACAACACCGGGAATGCCCTCTGCTGCTTCAACAGACAACTTTTCAGTAACCGACTGGACGTGGCTCACGTGCTTCTCGCTCACAGATGGTGCTCCAAATTCAACAATAATCTCTTGCTGTTTCATAACTTCACTGCTTGTGGGAACTCCAAGATCAACAGCAGCCTCTTCTGGCAACTTTTCTGTAACGGTAATAACTCTACTCTCAGGTTTGCCCTCAACTGCAGGCTGCAAGAATTCCACATGAGTTTCTTTCTGTTCAGTCATCTCGGCTCCAGTGGCATACAAATCACGAGCAATCTCTTCGACCTGTTTAGTCACCTGAGCAAGAACACGTGAGGGATTGGCTCCTCGGATAAAGGCCTTACCAATGTCAGCCCGAACCTCGACTTGCTTTGTCTCTTCTGGAACAAAAGTTCTGATTGTTTCCTCTGTTTTCTCAACTGGCACATCTTCTCGCTTTGGCGATATTCTCTTTGGTATTTGCCACTTGACGTCAGCCATGAGAATTGTTTCTTCATAGCCACGTTCTTCAATTTCTAGTTCCTCTACCACCTCTTCTTCGAACTTCTGAGTCACCTTTTCCTCCTGGATTTCTTTCCTCAACTTCTCCATGTTTTCTAAGAAGCGCTTCGTCTTGGCTTGGAAGTCTGTCTCATCCATAGAAGATGTTGAGATGATGGACTCCGTCTGTGAAGCTGTAGCCTCTTCACTGTCTGGTATGTATTCATACACTGTAATGTAACAAAAAGATCATCTCATTTCAAATCAGTGGTATATTTAAAACACCATAAAATCTTGCTTGTAGAGCTACAACAAGTGTATTCAAACAAAAGACTTCATCAGATCAAACCAAAACTTAAAAATTAACCAGTAATATTCTGAAAGAATCATTCATTTGAACTTTTAGCCCTAGCTAGATTTTTGCTTCAGTGGTGTTTGCCTGACAAAAAAAATTTATTATGTGCTATGGGGTACCAGTTAAATTTACCTTCAACAACCAGTTGAGCTCTGGTTGTAGCTTTGCCATACTTGTTGACTGCAAGGCACTCATAGTTTCCAGTGTCCTGCGGGAATACTTCCACAATGAACAGCATCACCTCTCCGGTCTCCTTGTTGTAAGATGTGCGGAAGTCTGGATTGTCATATACTATCTTACCATTGTGATACCAAGTGATCTCTGGCATAGGGTTGCCTCGGACCTTGCAAACAAACCTCACTTCATCACCATCCATGACCTTTTGCGACTGGAGCTCCCAGATGAATACTGGCGGGGATCCTTCCAGCTGCAACTGCACTTCCTGTCTCTGGGTTTCAACTGCCTCAATGTACTTTCTTTTTTCAATTTCGTACAGACTCAGCTCCTTCTGTGGCTCAGGCAGTTCGAACTCCATCTTGACACCTTTAGGGGCAGCCTTCTGAAGTATAGTCAGCTGCGAAGTTTCCTTCTTTGGTTTAGGAAGCTCAAACTGCACCTGTATCTCCTGGGGTCGTTTTTTGTGGTCAACAGCAACAGTTTCTGAGAACCGGCGATGCTGCAACAATGGGATCAAGAGTTCCTGTCTTTGAGTAGCAACAGCCTCGGCTCTTTGTTTCAGTTCTATCATTTTCTTCTCAGTCAGTGTTCGTTGTGGTGCAACCTGGACCTCCAACTTCATTCCTTTGGGAACAGACTCCCTTCTGACTTGCAACTCGGACTTTTCCTTCTTTGGCTGAGGAAGCTTGAACTGCATTGCCATCTCTTTCAGCTTCTGCTTGTGGTCGATAGCAATGGTTTCTGAAAAGCGCCGAGTCTCACGGATACTTATGGGAAGTTCAGTTTTCACAACTTCAACTGTCTTGCTGACTATTTTCTCAACACCTTCCTCTTCAGATGAGGATGGCACTAAATTAAAAAGAAAGCAAATACAATTAACATTGACACAAAGAAAAAAGATAACAGAGGCAGTACTAGTCAGTTTTGATTTAACAGTTTTTTCACATGTGCATTTGGCATGTACTGAATAAAGGATTGCTTACTCAGTATACCAATCTTTTAAATTTTTCATGCAATAACATCATGCTTAACTTTTATCTTCTAAGCACTTTGGTGTAAGCCAAGTGTTTTCATTCGGCTTTCCGTATTTTGTCATGACCTAGCTATGACATGCCCAACTCTCTTTACAGCTCTCTTGTGAACATACAAAATTTCATAAACATATTCCCACCATAAATATCACAGATACTCTAGTGCCTCCACTTTTCTAGTCTGGCAATAAACCTAACCAGGGTAAAGATAAATGTGATCTAGCTGTAAATAAGCTCATTTACTATTGTGGTTTAATTCAGTATATAGTGAGTAAGCTAAAAATCCCAAAGTACTTACACTTAACAAACAGATGGCAATGAGTGACTGCTGTTCCAAGAGGATTTTCTGCCTTGCACATATACTCTCCCTCATCCTCTGGGAAAACTTCCACTATCACAAGCGTACTTTCCCCACGGTTGAAATCCACGTGAAGCTTGAAGTCCTGACTTGGTTGTATTGGCTGACTGTTGAAGTACCAGGTGACTGTTGGCGTAGGGTAACCACGGAAGAAAACCTGGAATATGACACCGCCACCATCATTTACTGTCTGGTTTCGCAGTGGCAAGGTAAACCTTGGTGGCTCTTCTTCATCCGGACCAAGCGGTATGACAGCACATGGTTCTGACAGTGAAGCAGGTGGCAGTCCTTGCTGGAAAACATCTCCAGTTGTCTGTGTAGCCTGGATGAACTCGATCGTTATGTCTCTTTCAGGGCCAGGCTGTTGCACTGGTACCGGGCGCACTGGTTCCTTTTCAAACTCTATAACAGCCAATACAAAATTATTCAATTTTTGCACATAAAGTGCAGCTTTCTTTTGTATTATAGTATTACACAGGAATAATCTGGTTCTTTTGCCTTTTGTCGATGCTGAAGATACACGGTGATTAAGATTACAATGTTGCTCACTGAATTTCAAGCTTTTTAAGTGGGAGTTACATAAATATAATTAGTTGAGCAGATCACAGCTACATAACGCATTGATCGTCTCTTTTCACTTTGAATCAGATCTAATGTACTCCAATGATTTTACTACACTCAGTACATAATGCAGAAGGCAACAATGCCAGTGATGCTACAGCAGATACAAAATCATTTTATAAATTAGCCATTAATTACCATCATTTCGCAAGACACATACAATTGCATGAAACATTGCCAACTACATATCGTAATCGTAATCTCGAGGTTTCTACAGCGCCCAACGAAAGCTAAGTCGAGGGAACCAGCCTATTCACAGGGGCTCAGTCAAAACAAAATCGATAGGCAAAAGGGTTCGGTTCCAGGTCAAGATCAGGGAGTCAGGCAGTCAGACAGTCGGATGGCTATGGTGGATGATGTTTGAAATTGAAGCGAGAAGAGAGATAAAGGGAAGAGGAAGAATCAGGATAAGATTTTTGGAAAAGAAGTGTTTTCAGTCTTGAGTGAAAGACCTGTGCAGAAACTAAAAACTAAACTAAAATAACATCTTCATTGTACTAAATAACATGTAATAAATCAAAGTAGTGGGGTAAATATCTGATTGACTTCCTCCAAAATCTAAAAGGCTGAAACAACGAATGGCATACTTCTGACTCGAAGGAAGGTCTTGGTTGTTGCTTCTCCAAGAGCATTTGTTGCCCTGCAGACATATTCTCCAGTGTCTTCCAAGGCAGCGTTGGTAATGGTCAGAATGGTCACCGTCTTGTCATAGGTCAACGTAATACGCCGTGTATTTGTCAGTGGCTGACCGTTGTAAAGCCAGACCACATCTGGCTCTGGTTCAGCAGACACCTGACACTCAAATCTACCAGAAACAACATGCAATATATTGTCAAAAGTTACTAGACACTTTTAAAAGTTCTTAAAATGTGCAATATAAAGGATTATGCACATTTTGACACATGCTGCAACACAAATGCATGTAAACATACAGAAGTAACAACAACACAATTTCCGTATTTTAACAGATTCAATTTATGAAAGCCATTAAAAACTTGCTTATTAATAACCCATGCCTTAAAATCAACTTCAGCAAAATATTTTCAACTATTAAGTTATGAAGTTATTTCCTACCCTTAAAAACTTAAAAAGAGAGATTGACCTGTAACCTACCTAATTCTATCGCCTTCATTAGCATCAGTAATTGGCATCAAGGTGCGACTAAACGTGGGTGAACTTTCCACTACACGAGTCTCTTGTTCTCCCACGACTGTGACTTTCTCTTTCTTCACGGACACAGTCTTCTCAGTTATAGTTACCTCAGCATCAGGAGCTGTAAAACAATAACAGAAGCCAATACACCAACATCCAAAATAGATATGCTTGTGTTTTCACTTTCTGTATAACCTTGACCTTCTGGAAAAAACACTTTGTCATTTTACCTTAAAAAGATTTTGCTAATCATTTAACTCCTGTTAAAATTGCAATGTGCACAGCTGAAACCAGAAGCACAGAAAATTCACTTCACATTTCGAGCTCTCACAGGATCGCCCAAATTTAAGCCATACAGAGTTTGCAACATGACTCTTTCGCAGATTTTGGCCTAGACTCACAAATGCATGTCCACAGACACACCACTATCTTCAACCATAACAATCAATCTTTATTTTGACTGGATTGAAACAGTGATTCTTTCACCATTCATTTTGTACTTGCATGTGTGATCCATCACTCATTCTGCACTTAACTAGCATGATTTACCACTCATTTTGCACTTACAAGTGCAATCCAACACTCGTTTCTTAGCATAGTGAAGTGTAAAGTAACTGATAAAACTTGCAATCCACAGACCTATTACTCAGAATTCAACTTGAGCATGCAAAGAATCAGTAGACAACACTACTTACGGACTACAACAACATTTGCCGTGCAAGTAGCACGACCCGCAATGTTTGAAGCCCGGCAGGAATAGACACCAACGTCACTTGGCTCTGCACTGGTGATTGTCAGAGTGCATGTTCCAGTGTCTTTGTCAAATGTGGTTCTGTGACGTGGTGTGAAAATCAAATCAACTTTGTCTTTTAACCACGAGATTTCCGGCTGTGGTGCACCAGTAACAACCGCAGTGAAGGTGCACGAGTCTCCCTCTCGCACCACACATGGCTGGATCGGACTGGTGAATCGCGGCGGTTGTCCGCTGGTCCTCTTTACGACCTTCTTTATAACGGTGACCTCCTTCTCAGTGACTGTTTTCTGCTCCTCAAGGTCAAGCGTGTCTTTTGTTACGTCTTGGTGCTGAATTGTTACTTTGACATCTTTTGCTGGTGTGACTAATGGTCCGGCCATTTTTGGGGCTGGTTTAACAGTGAGTGTGCACTCAGAGATGGCCTGGCCACCTGGGTTTTTCGCAATGCACCGGAATCGTCCCTGGTCATCAGGCAGACAGTCGACAATCACCAGGTCAACTCGGCCAGTCTGTTGGTCATAAGTAATGACAAAGTCTTCGCTTTTGTCAATGCACCTGTGGTTGTGATACCAAGATATCTCTGGCATTGGCTGACCAGTCACCACGCAGGACAAAGTTACTTCACGACCATCTGTGGCAACGACGTTCTCCAGGTTCTTGGTAAATTTCGGAGGAACAGGCTTTGGCTCTGGTGCTACACAGTGAAAAAAGAAACATTTGAAGTTAATGAAAATTCCAGACATCTTATCATAATCCTAATTTGAAATGCATCATTATCATATCATACTCCTAATATCATAATCCTAATTAGAAATGCATTATTATCATATCATACTCCTAGTATCATAATCCTAATCATAATTTGAATGCATCAATAGCAACAAAAATAAAGTCATGTAAAGCTTCCTTAGTGGAACTTTGCTAAAGCTTTCATTTCCCAATCTTCAGCCCTTGAGACAGCAGTGGACATGTCCCAAGGTTTGGACACGGGGACAGCGCATTTGCAATACTTGTAGTTCACTTCCCATCCTACACCGGTACCAGATCATACTCCTACGTGACAGACTTGTCAAGGATTGTTACAGAGTCTACTCATCAGACTCAAACCTGCAATCATTAGATTACAGGCCAAGTGCGCTCCCTATAGCCCGCTAAGTCACAAACATTAGTATAAGCAACAAAGAAACAACAAAACAGACACTTCTGCGCTATAGTTTAATGATAACTGAGAGAAGCGCTGATTACTGAAGACATGAAGAGTAGTGCTGCTAATGGCTTCTCCCAGATTAGATGAAGCTTTGCATGTGTAGACTCCACTGTCCTTCTGCGTAACATCTCTTATCTCCAGAACGCTCTTGTCACCCACAAATGTCTGGATGTACTTCGATGATGGCACGATCTCGATGCCATTGACGTGCCACGTTATGCGCGGTGGAGGATACGCCTTAACGTGAGCCTCAAGTCTACACATTCAGACAAACAGCAACTTGTTACTTTACAATTACTATCATTGTTACTGTCATCATCATCATCATCATCCACATCCTCATCATCATCACCATCACCACCATCCGCACCATAATCACTATTATTATAATTCCCATCATCATCAAAATCATCATCATTGTTAGGAGAATGAGAAGAAGTATTGAAATAAACAAGTTAAGTTGATAATTGTAAAAGAAGATATAAATAAAGAAATATTTTGGTCAAAATGCTAATAAAACAACATCAAGCTGTTAATATTAAAGTGACTCAAAAGTACTTATACACTGTAATCCATTCCTTGTATGGAAACTAGAAAGCCAAAAAAAGTTACTCCCATTGTCAGTTTTAAATAGTACATCATTTTATAAAAAAAATTTTGCCTGCAATATGCACAAATCAGGACACTTTTTATCACTCGAAAAGTTTCAAGTATAGTATATATTTTAATGGCTTAACTAAATCTGAATAAACATACATAGCAACACTGCGCTCTGGGACACGGGTCTCTCGCTTGAGTGGAACAACAAAAGTTGGAACCATTTCCTGAGTAACCACATGCTTTGATGTTGTAATTGTAACTGTAGCTGGCTTCATTGGGATTTCCACTACCTTCTCTTTTGCTAAAACAACAGATAAAGAGAAACAAATTCTGAATTTTAAAAAACTAATGTTATCCAGAAAGTGTTTACAATTTTGATCCTTCTCCGGGCATAATGAGGCATACGTGTTCACTTACTGGAAGGACAACCAAATTAAAATCTTCCTCTGTCATATCTAGAATTTTGTATAACACCTGCATCAGCAACAAATGAAGCAGCAGAATCAAAAACTAGACCGGAACTAGATTTATAGTATCTTAAGCTCAAAATAATATAAAAATATGAATGAATTTACTTTTCAAATACTCTGGACAATATTCAACATTCAGCTGCAAACTTAGAGCAACACAACCGCTTAAGTTGGCATCCACACTGAGAAAATTCCAGCACCTGGCGTTGTCTCCAACTGGTGCCATGTAAATATCCACAATCAAATTATATCCAAAAAGCACCCCAAAAACTCCACAAGCCAAGAGTCGAATTTTGAATCAAAACTGAAAATAGCATCTGGAATAACTATCAGCTGGAATGACCTTTCTCATGAGTTGCAGCTTGAGCTCCTCAGTTTGCACGTTTCACAGTTTCACAGGTGCTTAAAGACTGTCTTATTTGACAGTGGTTTTACTGGTCTGGGTAGGAAGTGCCTCTGATAAGTTTATTCTTGAAGTGGTGCTTTATAAATGTAAAATTAAAATTACAATTACAATAACAGCAGATGGTTGGTTACATACGTTTGACATTGAGCGTTGTTTTGCAAGTAATCTCGCCCAGTTCGTTGCTTGCTCTGAGTATGTAGTCACCAGAGTCCTGTGGCTGAGCGTTTACAATGAGAAGCACCACAACACCACTGTCGTAGGAGACCTTATGCTTCTGTGATGGTTGTATTGGCTGGTTGTTGAGATACCAGTTAAAGCGTGGTGGTGGATATGCTTCCACCTGAACCTCCAGCCTGCACAGAAGCATTTCACCACAAGTTTTAACAAATCGTAATCATAAGCTCGAGACTTCCACAGCGCCCAACAAAAGCTAAGGTGCAGGAACCAGCTTATTCACAGGCGCTCAGTCAAAACAAAATCGAAAGACAGGAAGGGTTTGGTTCCAGGTCAAGATTCAAGGGTCATGCAGGCAGATAGTCATACGGCTGTGGTGGAAAGTGTTTGGATTTGAACCAGAAAGTGAGATACAGAGAAGAGAAGATTCAAGCTATGATATGTGGAAACAGAGTGTTTTCAGTTTTGATTGAAAGACCCTGAGATAAAAGAAATAAAAGGTACAGATGAAAGGTATGGAAGGTAGGGAAGCTTTCCCAATTCATCTCCTAACCATCATCTTAAAATCTGTTCAAAATCACTTCAAAATCAGTCTTACTTTCCTCAATTTCTTTCATCATCTGCTTCCAAGCATTTCCAATTTTCTTCTATAGTTAACATCTCAATGCATTTTTCTAACTGCAATAAAACTCAGAATTTAGCATTTGCATACATCCTCAAAGGGGATACATCATATCTACCAGCCAACAGCATCCTGTTCATTCCGCTCACACTATTTCAAAGTATTTTTGTAACAAATCATCCCAAGTATTTTCCTGTCTTGCTCTAATTCAGTGCCAAACCTGCAGCCAGTAGTTAGCGAAAGGTTCAAGCGCCAAGCTGTATTCCCACCACTCCTGTCCTATCAAATTTTTTTCTTGATTAACTGTAACTTCGTTTTTCTGTATGCTGAAGAAGTGTGGAGATCATGATATGATATTCTATCTTCTTTTGTAGTTTTCATTACTTTCCTCTTAGGTAGGTTTGGGAATCCAACACACAATTTATCTCTGTTCCATGTATTGTCCTTTAATCTATGTCACCCAGTCTGGTGTCCATCTTCCAACAGATATAGGCAATCCTATCTACCTCATCTACAACTTCTGTAGTGCGATTACCATAACGCACAAGGCACTAATGGATGGTATCTTCTGTAAAAACTGCATTTTGAAATGACTATCCTTAGGATTCCTTGACACCCTGAAGACTGGCCAAACACAGGCTATGGAGAATAAATGTACAGATGCACAACCCAAAGCAATCATTCTCTAATTAGGTCAATGTATAAACACTTCACATGCAACATCAATACATCATGTGACTTACCTGGCAGTACTACCAACTTGGATGTCTTGAGCTGGCACAGGCATCTGCAGGATTCGTGGTGCTCTTCGTTCAATCTGAGGCTGAGGAGGAGCAGGCTTAGGCCGAGTCAGCTGCACTTGAGCAGTGGCTACACGGGTCAGATCTGAAGAAAAACATCTCACTCAAATCAATCAAAAACTATGCCAACTGTAAGTATAAAAGCTAAAACAGAAGACTAAACACATTTCAAGCTGTACCTCTATCCCTTCTGTTGTTCACCCACCATCACTTGTCTCAAGCCCCCTATCTATTACTCTGCAGGCATTCCATTCAAAACTAAGTTGCACCTTTTCAAGATATTTTACCCTGATCCATCCAATTCACCGCCTTTCCATTTCTCTCAACCTAAACAACCCATCAGCAACAGCTGCTCTATCCCCTTCTATTTCTGGTCTTAGGGCAACCGGACTTTGTTTTGCCTAAGGCAGCTTTGGACAACCCTTCTGACTTGACGCAGCACTCATGAATAAGATGGCTACTTTTGCTTAGCTTTACAGTAGCATTTTAGAAATTCTCGAGATTTTGATTACGATAATGATTATTACAAGGTATGTTCTTAACAGTCATTTCTGACAACAGCAGAAACTACTGCAGCTAGAAAAGTTATAGACATAAACCAACAGACAGAATAATCAGTCAGGAAAAAGGACAAGTTCTAGGGTAGCCAATATAATATTATGAAACAAAAACAAAGTTGTGACCTAAAGCTAGAAAAATCACAACAATATGGTACAGTATACCACACAGATATAGCATACCTTCCACAAACAGTTCAGCCGAGCACTCAGCCACGCCTGCAGGGTTTGAGGCACGGCAGCTGAAGATGCCAGCGTCTTCTATCAGAACCTCTTTGATGACCAGGATGAACCGGTTGCCGTCTCTCAGAATCTAAAAGAAGCAGCACATCACAGAAATCCAACTCAAGTGGCATGCATCCACTCAAAGCAAAGCCATCTAGTGAAAAAACCAGACTGATAAAACATGAGACACCAGGCTTCATCATTTGCGAGTAAGAATTCTTTCAGGAGAACCAGCAGCCCCATCTTCTCAGTATCAGCAGTTGCAGTAGAATTTCTTTCTAATGTACAGCAACATCTGTGAGTCACCTGATGCACAGCTAAAGGACTGAGTAGAACATTTGGTTTGCTTATCCAAATTCCTGTGTTATTGCAGAACAGCCACTGGAAGATACCATGCCTGGCATGTACGTCCTTGCCAAGCAGGGGCCATTAAGCAGGCTTCTGTGGGTTATAACTCATTGGATCAAGCATCTCTAAAATGCAGCATGGTTGCCAATGGTTGCAGATCTCCGAACCCATACCTACACTACTGAATACCTATCTGATATTTGGACTCATATTTTCTAGTTCACGTGATTCAACCATCTCCCTGTAATGAACCTAATTTCCTTTACACTTCTTCAGTTCTATTTAACCATGATGTGCTATGTACTTAGGTTATAACGTACACACATATTATGTTGTGTGGCCATGATGCATTACTCATGTTATGCTGCTATGTTACAAGTATGTTATATAATGTTGTTATTTTGCATCATTCATTCATCCATTCATTCATTAATAGCATTTATATAGCATCCCTCAATACATCTACTAAGACATATTCCCAGCCCAGCCCTGGTGAAACAAAATGGTTTTCAAGTGTAGATAAATGGTGCATGCAGTGTCTGTGGTCACAACATGCAGATTCGGAGGAAGGCTATTTCCATGCAGATTCAGAGGGAGGCTATTTCCATGCAGATTCAGAGGGAGGCTATTTCCATGCAGATTCAGAGGAAGGCTATTTCCATGCAGATTTAGAGAAAGGCTATTTCCATGCAGATTCAGAGAAAGGCTATTTCCATGCAGATTCAGAGAAAGGCTATTTCCATGCAGATTCAGAGAAAGGCTATTTCCAAGCAGATTCAGAGAAAGGCTATTCCATGTAGATGGCCCAACCACTGAAAAGACACAACACTGCACTGTCAAATGTTGCGTTAGCAAAGTCTGTTATGTTAACGCTTGTAGTAAACAAATTTTCAATTAACATAAAAGTAATAATCAACTAAGCTGCACTCCATGACCCTGAGTCATTGTCATACCTCAAAATCTGGTCCATGATGAATTTGATGTCCTTGATGGTACCAGACGACCTCTGGAAGTGGCTGTCCAGACACAATGACCTCAAACACTGCTTGTCCTCCTTCAACGACGTCAAAGCCATTGATTGGCTTGATGAACCTTGGAGGTTCCATTGGCTTGGTCAGTTCCAACACTGGTTCCACAGTTACAGCTAAAGCAAGAAGAGTAGGGTTTCTAATAGCAAATAACTAAAAGCATATCTACAAGTGGATCTTAATAGGAAAAGCTGTGTTAGTCTGCCTGAATAATAACCTCCATAAACTGATTATCGGAGGCTATCAGTTTTAAATTCTTACCTACCTACGTACATCTGAGCCACTTTATCGTTCACTGTGTAATATTTTTATTGTTGCACACCTATCTGTATTAATATTAATTGCAGAAGTATTAATCATCTTACAATAATAAATTTACTAAGGTAAATGATAATGGTAAATTATTTTCAAAGAAAGGACTTACGTATGACTCTGAGGTGGCCAATACATGTGACCTCCCCAACCGGATTACGAGCCGTGCATTTGTAGCTGCCTTCATCTTCCGGAAAGACTCCAGCAATGGTAAGGGTGTGGTAGCCATTTTCTGATGTCATCAGGAAGTACTTGGATGGTTTTATGATCTGATTGTTGTAGTACCACTGGACAACTGGTTCTGGTGTGCCAACTATCTTACAACGGAACTGAATCGAGTCACCCTCGTTGGCCTGTTGGTCTCTGATGGGCTCGAGCAGTTGTGGAGCCATGTGAGAGGCAGGTGGTGATGGTGGCTTCAGCTGCTCTGGTTTGCCTACAGCAGACATTTGTTTACAAATTCACACACTTCCTGTTTTTATTTATAAGCGACTTTGCTTTTCAGAGGCTAGCTCTTGTTCAGCGCGTGCGTACATAAATTATTTTGCCTTATATCACATTCAAGCTTAGACATGTAAATTATGATGCTGAGAAATGTAAATTACATTTCTAAGCTTGAATGTGATGTAATGGAATCAAATTTATGAAGCACATGCTGAACAAGATCTAACTTCTCAAAGCACTCACTTCATTTTTTCAGATTATGAAAACATCACAAGAAATATTAACAAAGTAATGTGAATGGTGGAGATGCTTTAACGATGATTGTGATTGTTAGAATTATGATGGCTACAATACCAATGGTACAAAAAACCAATATCAATCAAGAATCCTAAGTATAACTTTAGCACCGCACAAAGCTAAGTTGAGAAACAGTATACAAGGATTTTTGGCACTAAGAAAAGACAAAAATTTCTGAGGCAAAGTTCGGGTTTCTGAATCATATCTTGAGGTCAGCAAAAACACTAAATAGAGAGCAGAAAAAGTCAAGGTTACCAGTAACGTTGAGGCGAGCAGTGCATGTGGCCTTTCCCATCTTATTGATGACAACACATTCATAGATGCCAGCATCCTCCAGATGCACTTCGTAGATGAGGAGTGTATAATGATCATCTTCAACAATCAGTTTACATCGAGCACTGTCTCCAATGCGTCGGCCATCCTAGAAGACATCAAAACCCCTTTTACACATTAATAGAAAAAACCAGAATCTTACTTAAATTGCAAGATAAGATCTCAGAGGCAATGGACAATAAGCAGTTCTCTATAGGCGTTTTTTTTGACTTGTCTAAAGCATTTGACACTGTGAATCATGATATTCTGTTAAACAAACTTGAACATTATGGCATACGAGGAATGTGTTTAAAATGGTTATCTGATTACTTACATAATAGAAGGCAATGTGTTTCATATAATGGGTACACTTCCTGTGAATCTTATCTTACCTGTGGTGTGCCTCAAGGCTCTGTCTTAGGCCCACTACTGTTTTTAATTTATGTCAATGATATATCGAACTCTTCCTCATTACTCCATTTTATTCTGTTTGCCGACGACACCAATGTATTCATGTCTGACAAATCTTTTGAATTGCTGGTTAATAAAATTAATGAAGAGCTAAAAATGGTATCAGCATGGTTCAAAGCAAATAAATTATCACTAAATATTAAGAAAACGAATTTCATATTATTTAGCTCACAGAGAAAAATTATACCTAAATGTAATCTCAGTATAAAAATAGATAATATAAATATAAATCAGGTGTCATCCACAAAATTTCTAGGAGTTCACATTGACGAACATTTGACTTGGAAAGAACACATAAATACCATATCTAAAAAAATATCAAAAAATATTGGTATTATCTCTCGTATCCGCCACAAATTACCCCAAAATATATTATTGAACCTATATTACTCCTTAATATATCCATATATCTCGTATTGCAACATTGTTTGGGCTTCCACATATCATACTCGCCTGTCTAATCTTAGAACCCTACAGAAACGCATCATCAGAATTATATTTAATCTACCCTTCAGAACCAGCACTCGATTGTCCTTTCATAGTCAAGGAATATTACCTTTTGATTGTATTAATAAATTGCAAATAGGTTTATTTATGTTTAAACTAAAAAATAATCTATTACCTGTGGACTTCTACCAATACTTTTGTATGAATTCAGATGTGCATGGTCACTATACACGATCATCTCATATGTATCATAAACATTCTGTTCACACTACTAATAGGCAGTTTAGTATTATAATATGTGGACCGTCATTCTGGAATTCTCTGCCAACTGTTATTACTAGCTTGCCAACATTATACCAGTTTAAAACAAATCTAAAATCTCATATACTCAATGCACGTAGTTAAGTATTTTTTTGGTGCTTAGTTAAGTGTTTTTTGTTTTGTTTAGGTTTATGCAATGACATTGATTATAATAATTACTTATATTTTAGATTATTAATTGTTTTACTCAGTATTTTACTGTCACCTTTTTGTAATCCATGATGTAAATAGGTGACCTTAGTAGCGGAACTGTTTGTTCCTTTTAGGTCAGCCCATTGGCACCACTGTATGTGACAGACTTTAATTGTGCTTGTTAATTATTTTTTGGTTGTCAATAAAAAATATCTCTCTCTCTCTCTCTCTCCCAGAAATGAAAACTTTTCCAAGCAAAAATGCCTTAAACTATGATGAATGGCACAGAACTGAATATAAATGTATACAGCATAGTTTAGCACCATACAATGTCAGTTTATTTTGTAATGGAAAGAAATTTAACATGCTTAAATACAGAGTTTTAAAAAATCCTCGAACTGTATGCACAGTTAGAGACTGCTTAAACAATTTTCTTGAATAATTTTATGACTGACATAATTTTAGGATTTGCAATAAAGAAATTTAGTTGCACCACCTTACTTACAAAACAACAATTCACTACAGTGCATATCATTAGTCAGAACAACATTAGGAGATCATAAGGACTGATAACACACTTTCGCTGTGAAAGGAATATGAAATTTGACAAAGTTCTAACAGAATTACCTTTGTCCAGTAGACTTCTGGCTTTGGATAACCAAGAACTTGGCAATCAAAGGTTGCTGGTTCACCGATCTGTATCGTGATGTCATGCATCTGGACTCTGAACTCTGGAGGAGTTTCTTTCACTTTGGTGACATCTTCTGTTGATTTTTCATACAATTACAACCGATAATTAATATATAATCTAATTTAGTAACTTCTGTAGTTCACCGTTATTATAATGCATAAGGCTTCAATTGATAGTCGCTTCAAGTGAAACCGTAGATGCAATCCGCTGGATAACCAGCAATAAAGGTGCCACAAATAATTAAATTGAATTTGACTGACAGACTACAAAATAGCAATTACAATACTTTGGCACCACCTAATATTACACTGTATTACACTGCATTACAAGTGAAGCATCATGCTTTCTCGTGTGTGGGACCATCTCCCTGGAACAGCCTTCCTCCAGAAATTTCAACAGCATAAAAATCATAATTGTAATCTCAAGATTTCTATAGTGCCCAATGAAAGCTATGTTGTGGGAACAAGCTTATTCACAGGCATTCAGTCAAAACAAAACTGATAGGCAAGATTGGTTCAGTTCCAGGTCAAGATCCAAGAGTCAGGCAGGTAGGCAGTCAGACGGCTATGGTGGGTGGTGTTTGGAAATGGATCTGCAGGATATATGAGGGAAGGAAGAGGAATCAGGATAGGATCTCTGGAAGAGGAGTGTTTTCAACGGAAGCCCTGCACAGAGATTGCAAGGGGGGAAGTGAGCTAAGAGTCTGGGCCCATCTTAAGATGTAGCTTTTTGGAACTTCTTCGTAGTCATGCCGTAGTGCCTTTGTGAGGTTCTTAAAATGTGCTATATAAGTATTTGGATGCATACATACACGTAGCTGCTTCACGCCCACTCAGAGTCTCAGTTCAGCAATGACTAATGACTGCCTTAGAGGCACTATATAAATGTTCAGAATACGAACAAAACATAAACACTGGATTGATGTTCCGCTCATAAAATACTAAGGCACTTAACATGAAATACCAGAGATGTTCAACATTAATTGTGATGGAGCCAAGTACATGAAACATATTCTTAAAATGTTAAATATAAGAACATTTTCAAAACTTAAATAAACAGAATCAAACAACTTAAATCAAATACAGTATGTAAATTTATTCAAAAGCATAATGTTCGTACCCTGAACTATGAGCAGCGCTCGACATTCCGCCAAGCCGTAGGGGCTTGTAGCCCGGACCATGAATGTTCCAGCATCTTCTAAGAACACTTCTGGTATGACGAGAATGCTCCTCTGGTAAAGATGAGTGATCTGAAAATCTCTCGACGGCTGTATTTCGATGCCTTCACGGAACCAGTGGATTTCAGGAGTTGGGAAACCAGTGAAGCCCACTTCCATTCTATAAAAAGACAAAACTGATTAACTTAAAAACCGGATAACTGACAAAAACAGGACAAATAACAATTAAATGGATGCAGAAAAAAAACAGAATTAACACAAAGACTGAATAACAAAATGAATAAAGATTGCAAAATTAATAACATCCTATCCCCATACAATTGCCAAGGTAAACAATAAGAGAACTAAGCTTACTGACAGTTGCTCAATCACGATAAAACCAATCTCATAAAAATTTGGCCAGGTTCAGTTCTAAACAAAATAATGACCAATAATCATTAATATTAGTCAATCGCTGATTGCTAATACTCACTTGATTGGTTGCCCTTCTTTGGCAGTGACATTTGACAGTGGTTCGGTGAATGTCGGTGGTTCCTTTCGTACTGGCTGAGTTTTCTGTACGATGCGATGTTGATCCTCTTGTTTGTAGTCATCAACAATGTTCAGCATTGCCTTAGCACGAGCCACGTGGACCTCAGACTCAATGTGGACATTTGGCTCGTGCATTCGCAACTCCTTTGAGGCATCTGATCGTGCCATTTGTGCATGGCGCAGGTTGATGTCAGTAGTTGCTTTCTTCACCTCGTCATCCTTGTATGCTTGAGCCTTCTCTTGTGCAGCTGGTAACAAAGAAACAGTCAACACCATTCTGTAAAACTTACAAAAGAAGTTTCACTATATTATTGGTGAAAAACCTTCAAATCGTCTGAACTGTTGTTAAACTGCCAATCTACGTTGGCCAATTTTGTGTGCATAATAATGATATTCAAGTGACTTTGCCAACTACATCTGCTACTTAAACAAAATAACTTGAACAAAACAGCTTTCCGTTTGCAGCTTTAAGTTTGTTCCGTGCTGGTAAATAAGTATGTTTCCTTGACAAATCTTCTATGTGTCTCTGAGTTACTGTTACTATACATAATTTTTTATATTTTACATCACACTAACATTTCAAAGAAAATAAAAATAAAATAAAATGAGAAAGAAATAGCAAAGAAATTTGTAAACATGGATATTTTTCCAGGGTACCTTATTGAATGTCATAAACATTCTATTTATGCATCTACCATGTCACTTTGAAAACGACAGCCACAGTCATAGCCATAATCTTAGATATATTAGCTTGAACCGATGATAATATGACAACACAGAATATTGTTCCACGTACATCTCTCAAAAGCTCGAAGTTCAACAACAGTCGTTTTTGGTTTCTTCAAGGCTTGATCAAGTTCGAAGGTTCGAAGTTCCCCATGCTTCCTCCTTTCCAACTCAGTTTCCACAATTGCTGAAGAAAATTAGCTTTCATATTCAATATGTTGCAATAATCATATTTTGGTCTGAGTATAAACTTTACGGACTCATATAAAGATTTGCACATTGGTAATTTTGTGCAAAGAAAGGTGTGGTATATCCTTAGGACTACTGTTGATGACCTGTGCCAACTGCAGCACAGAACAGTATTTTATTTTCAGGTACTTCTTTGGTGCACACACCTATGACACTAACAAAACTGATAATGTAAATAGTATTATTATTATCATTGCACTTATTATGCATGCAAGGACACTAAATTTGAATCTGAGGGTGATGCAATCGTAAGTGAAGGACTTGCTCAAAGTTCCTACACAGTAACCGTTTAAGGGGAGGCTCGAACCTATACTCTCCACGTTACAAGCCAAGAGCTCTATATAATCCCTGAAATCTCTCAATGCCACATAACAGCTGCTTCAGGAAGATCAGCTTATTCCCGGCACTTAGTCAAGACAAGTCAGCAAGAGCTTACATTTTGGTGCCTGCTTTAGTCGGGATCTCCAATCATCACGCGGAGCAACAGTCAGGGTGCCTGAGCATTCAGCTTCTCCAACGACATTCTTAGCAACAACTCGAATTGTGCCGCTGTCATAGTCTCGTGCCTTTGGAATCTCCAAGATATGAATCATTCCATCATATCGAAGACGGAATCTCTGACTCTGCATAAATCACAAGAAATGCAATGTGAACTTTTCAAAACATGTGTGAATGTAACTGAAATGCATAATCAGAAATGATATTGTTTTATTACAATCTGTTCATAACCCACTGTATGTAAGTGTAAGAACTCTTAATATAGCACATTTTAAGTACCTCACAAAAGGGCCACACACACTAAATAAAGTGTTGAAAGTAACCACAACCATGAAACACAAGAATGCTCTGCCAATCAGCTTTTTTATTAAGTAAGGAAATAATTCTTCATCTTATACAAAGGCAAATTAATGCACTTAATACTGATGATGAAATTTCTAAAGAGAAAGCAATTGTCTGCATGATTCAGCTAACAAATTTAGAAGACCTGAAGTTGCTTACATTGCAGGCAATCGTTCCATTGACCCACCACTTCAGTAATGGTCTTGGATTTCCGCTGACCTTGACCATGAACTTGGCCGTGTCACCCTCCTCAACATGCTGAGAATCCAAGGTCAGATCAAACACCGGAGGAGCTCTGTCCGGCTGGTCTTCATCTCTTGGCTGATCAATCCTCCTTCATATGCAATTAAAGCAAATTTTAGATATGCACTTTTTGATGCAGACACGCACACAGAAAACTAAACGGCAACTTCACATTTTAACTCTTAAAAGTCTCTTATGAGTTTTTGTCAAGCCGCCCTATCCTGGGATTTCCTTCATGCTGCGTACAATCCAATCATCACTGAATTCAGATCCTTTTTTCTCCGTTGACCACATGGTTTTCCAACAAAAGTAGCTTGGATAGAACATTAGCAGGTATATGTCGGTCACTGAGCAAGTTTTCTGACAACTCTTAACCCAAGTACAACATATATTGTAATTATAATTGTAATCACAAATTTGTATAGCCCCTCTTCAAGAGAAACTCCTTAGAACTGCTCCCAACCTAACAAAACAATACCATGATCAAATGGTTTCAAGGCATCATCTCATAGTTATAAGAACAGGAGCTAGCAAAAACAACCTTCCCTTATGGGATGTCTAAGAATCTACCTGTAAACGGCATCTTCCATGTCTTGTATTTGCCGAACGCTGTCGATTCCTTCTGGCAGTTGACTTTCATAAATGACAGATTCCTTGCCTGATATGAACCAAAGAATACACTAGATAAAAGCAACCATCACATTATTTTGCCAACTAAGCAAAAAACTGGAAAACAAATGAAATATATAATAATATATGTATTTTAAAATCTGTTAAATTATGTCAAACTATGTTGATTATATTACAAAACATATGGCTGCATTGTTTTCAACTGAATAAAGCCATTTATAGGCAGGTGAAATTAATAATAATTAGCAGCAACATAAAAGTAAAGTCTGCTACATATATACTGGGGCTTACACAAGGCACTCATATCTTTTTCTTAGGCCCCAAAGCCAGTAGAGAGCAAGCCCAAAGGTCCTAGACCCAGGGCAAAGTAACTGCTGAGCTAGCTGAAAATCAACATAAAAACCACAAACATCAACTACATCAATCACTAATTGTCCATTAATAAGAGGAAAATAATTAGTTTCGCAAGTATATAAATTATTTAACTAATGCTAACTAATGTAGTTGTGGAATAAAGGCTAACCGAAGCAATGGAGCTGTGCTTGTGTGGAGTCTGACCCATATTTGTTGGTTGCTTTGCACGTGTAGATGCCATTGTCTTCTGGATACGTGTATAAGATGTCCAGGGACACAAAACCAAAGTCATACAGCGGCCGGAAACGATGACCTAAAACGGATTATTATATTCACATTTTCATATCTGTTATTGTCTTCTCTTAATAAGTAATTTAAACACCCAAGAAACGAGGCCATGAACCCTTCATACCACATATCTTCCTGCAGAAATTTAACACACCACAAATTGTGGTTAACCACCCACCTATCTTTCCTGACCTAAAGATTCTGACTAAAAATTCAACCTGATCCAATCTTTAACACATAAACTTTGTCTCGAGTAAGTGCCTGTGAACTGACTTAGCTTCTTGGGTAAGCATTGAGCTTACTAAATGATTCAACAATTCACCACAGTGGTTGTTTATATAGTTGTCCAAGCCTAACCTAACTCATCAGAACTGACACTTTGATTAAAAGTGAGACTTCGCATGACAAACCATGTCGAAGAAGAATGCCGTCCTTGTACCACTCCACTTGCATTTCGGGATCTCCAACCGGTATCAAGCGGCACTCGAAATGTGCAGGCTGGTTTTCAGTGAGGTTCATAAGTGGTTTGATCTGAGTCTTGAACTTGGGAGGACGTGGTCTCTCTCTGTGAAACATGTCTTCAGCTGGCGCTTCAGGCAACTTCATACGAGGTTCACTGCATAGAAAGAGGCAAACATCAGAATGAAAAATTTACCAAGAAGTTCATTTACTATTTATTTTGTGTGGTACCCACCAAGCCACTTCACTCGAATGATCTCCCAGAGGTTATAAAGATTCTTTGATAGCTGTAATTGTAATTGTAACAGATTTATATAGCACCTCTTCAAGAGAGAGACTCATTAGAGACACTTACAACCTGATGAACCAAAAAACCATGATTGAACAAAATGTTTTTCAAGTGCTTTTGGAAAAGAGGTATACACTTAACTCTGCCAATAACTCTTACAGAGTTTTAATACAGGTCTTCCATTACATTACCCATATATAACATTATGTACCAGGCTATTTGTATAGCGCCTTTTCAGAATTTCACACAGCACTAATTACATCAATATATACTGGTACTGTGAAGAAGAATTTTTCTTCTTTAATTATTTGGGTACAATGAGCAGCAAGATAAAAGCTAACAGTTTACCATATGGTCTTAAATTCTGTATGGTTTTAAATCTAATGCTATTGTTTTAAATACCCAGGCAAAATCCAAGTCCCATGCTTGAGCACACAGCATATAACTCATACATCAAACATTGAAGTGGAGCTAAAACTAATAAATTTATGAGGGGTTAATGAGCACTTGGTGTATATTAAGAGCTATTCTGATGTTTGATATTTGGCATTTTACATTGAATTCCAGAAATACATAGTAATATGACATTGAAAAGTTGCACAAACCCTGGGTATCTTCCTGAATCCACCACATCATGAGGAGGAGGAGCCTTAGCCCTGTAAACGAACAGTTACACACAGGTCATTCTCACATGATAAAAGCACCATTTGTAAGTTCTATTTTCAGTTTCACTCACAACAGCTTTAAACAGCAGTATGTATCTAAGCATTTATATTCTGCTTTTTAAGAAATTACAACATAAACGCAACATGTTTTAAATTGCAGTTCTTAGTTCACCAGGCAGCATATTCTCCTGCTTAACAGGATCAAAATTTCACAAGTGTCTTGAAGAGTATTTTGTTTTATGTAGAATTTTGCTGAACAGATGAATACCTAAAGTGCAAAGTATAGCTTAAATTACACTACATTACAGTTTTAGGACTAGGAAAGAATTACAGAATCAAACGAACCGCTCCTCATCCTGAATGTACTTCAAAATCTCAGACTGCTTTGGAGCTGGTTTTGGTGTTGGCTTTGCTTTTGTGTCGATAGTAGCTACCACGGGTGAGATGGTAGACAGCGGCGCCTGAGGTGGTGGCCGAGCGAAGGACTCCATTTTTGGCACAGGAGATGCAGGCACTCGTGGTGGTGCAGGCTTCGGTGCCGGCTGTGTCCATGGTAATGGGACTTCTGACACCGGGGCTGGTGCTGCGCTCTTTGGTGCTTCTATGTGCTTCCATGGCTGCGGCGATGGAACCTTCGGAGGTGGTGTTGGTGACAGGATGATGTCGGCAGTTGACCGATGAGACTCTGGCGTGATTGGTTCGATGGGCCTTGGCAAGCTGACTGGGGTGATGACCCTCTTCCTGTCTGGTACAGGTGAACCAACTGGTTTCTGCGGCTCAGAAGCTGGCCTAGTTACACAAACGTAGCAATTTTTAAAAATCCAGTACAAACTGAATCAATGATTGGGTCACTTATGGAAAGTCTTTATATTCATACTACAAACAGAATTCACTTACTGCTCCAATCATTTGGCCATACAGCTGACATTTGACTGTAAAGCATTCTAGAAGTAGTATGCTATCTAAGATCCAGATCTCTTTGATCATAAATCTGTCTGCCTGAATCTTGGATCTTGACCTGGAACTGAACCCTTCATTCCTATCGATTTTGTTTTGACTGAGCGCCTGTGAATAAGCTGGTTCCCCGCGACTTAGCTATCACTGAGCACTGAAGAAATCTCGAGCTTACGATTAAGATTATGATCAGCTAAACAAACAGTTTGTCTCTACCTGACAGAGACTATTGGTCTGAACTCTTGATGCGGATTCAACAATTCTGCACCAGCCATCTATTTACATTACTCACGACAATACCTTGTTAGAAATAAGACCTATTTGTACCATCTTGCTTATGTTGTCTGATCGTTGTGACCCACCCATGCTTATGATTCCTTGATCATGCCTGCTTATGCTTACGATCCCTTGATCATGCTTGCTCATGCTTATGATTCCTTGCTAGTATGGTAGACATACATATGGCATGTTAACAAACGCACTGCATTACATTATGACTTCACATAAACTGTGAGTTACAAGTAAAAAAACACTTATTACACTAGCAAATTTGCTTATAAAATTCTTTCCATTAAAGCATAAACAAAGAAGAGCTGATGGTAATGCGTGCCATCTTTTTTCAATTTCAAGCAAAATCTTATTTAAAATGGCAGAACACTGACCGAAAAAATATATTAAATCTCAACAGCATTTAGTGTTAGCATTAGCATTTAGCATTATTAGCATTTAGCATTATTAGCATTTAGCATTATTAGCATTTAGCATTAAGCATTAGCATGCATCTCACAGATTTCAGTTTCATGATGAGACAATATAAAGATAACAACAAAGTACCTTTTTGGAAATACTTGAGGAACAAATTCACCAGTCCTACATAAAAGAATACCAAAACAGCTAAATTATTTTATCTATCATAAATCTTAACAAAATTACTGCCTTACTTGCTTACTCAGATGCATACTTATTTGAACAAATACTTATTTAAATGTACTCACTCAGACACATTTGAACAGCACACATTATAACGCATATTCACTCCAACATATACTTATTTAGATGCATACTTAAATACTTAATCAAAACTTCAACTAAGAAATGCAATAACTGCTAGTACACACTTACGGTGTTATTACTCGTTTTGGAAAACTAAGTTTCCTTTCAGGTGTCCGTTGCCGAGCTTCAACTAAACAAAAGTAATCAACATTCACTTACTCATTATAAACTTCAAAAGCAATTATTTAGTCTTAGACTTAGCTAGTATGTCAAACAAGCGAACAACATCTTTAACACCAAAGTGAAAATATCCAGAAATCAACACATTTCTTAAACTAATAATCCCTTTTATTTCATCTAATCTAATCCCCTGACTTCTATAGCGCCGTTATCATAATGCACAAAGCATCAGTCGATGGTCACTTGAAGTGAAACTGCAGCCAAAAATCATAACCCAAGGACAGTCCTGGTCCTCCTCTTATTATTGACCTGATTGCGTCTTGGCTTTGGTGCACCATCGGTTGATGCCTTGTGCATTAGACACCGATGCAAAACAAGTTTCTAATTATTATTAGTAGTAGCACACAGTCAGTAAATATAAATCTGAGATGGGTACAAGCATCTGCAAGGAGCCAAGGTTGACTTGTTGGAAGTACAAATCAAAAAATAATAGATCTTAATAAAATTAATGATTTAAACATTAATAATAAATTGATGAGCTAGGCTCTAAGTGGCAAAAGGGGGTTAAACATTCTAGATCTTTCATTCATCATCCATCAGCCACAACACAAATGAACTGTTCTCACCTTGAACAACGAGCCTTGCACGACTCGTGGCAGCACCTGCAACATTTGCAGCTGTGCACTGGAACCATGCATTATCTTCTGGTCTGGCCCTAGAGATTTCCAGTGATGACCTCCCACCACCCGTCTGAATGCGGTATTGGTCATCAGTGGACAGCATTCGTCCATCCTTCTGCCAGCTCATCACTGGAACCGGAAAGCCAACCGCCTCTGCTTCGAATGACACTGGCATACCCTCATACACCGTCTGGTTTATCATATGATCCACAAATCGTGGCAATGACGCTGATTCACGAGCTAAGTAGAACACAGCAACAACATGCCACCTGCTAAATTACGGTAAAAAATGGCATTTAACTGGATTTTTTCTTATTTGAGAACTTTACAAATGTTCTCTCAGCATATGATGCAAGCACACTTGAAACAATATTTTGGCTTTGGTGAAAAACGTTTAGTAGTAATTAATTGAAAGCATTCCTGTTCCATAAGCTAAATGGATTACGTAACTGACTGACCAGAGCGGTCTAAATTTTCCCGACGTGTTACTGTTTATTTTATAAGTCATCCTTGTCTCAAATATTCACTTTCCACTGCTACAAAAGTAGCCATAATAAAAATAATAAAAATAATAATAACAATAATAATAACAACAATAACAATAATCTGACTTACGAAGAACATTAAGTCGGACTTGGAACTGGTCTTTTCCAGCCGCATTGCTAGCAACACAAGTGTACAGTCCGCTGTCTGACCGACTGGTCACGTCGAATATTAGTGAGTTGATTCCTGCTTCGTTGATGACTATCTTGTGATAGCGATCATCATAGACTTCTGTCCCATCACGATACCAGAACATGTCAGGGTTCGGCTGACCGGAGACAACACAGTCAAACCGTGCCATCTGGCCCTCTGGGACTTCCAGATCAACTGGAACTTTACGAAAGACTGGCTTGAAATGCTTCTCTGACACTCCGCCAAGATCTCTTGATCCTCTGCGAGGCTCAGCAGGACTGTAACGAAAAGTATTACTTTCAAATTAATCACCTGAATATACCAAGTTTGAAATTACTGAAGTAAATAAATTAAAACTTTCTATTTTAGGTTAGTTTTGAACTACTGAAGGCACAGATCAAATAAAGTGACAGTTTGTAGATCACATTACATCCATGCTGTGTCCCACTGCATGTATGCGTCAGGACACCAACTGACACTCATGTGGTTTCAACAGGACTCTGGGTTGAAACAACATCGTTGAGCGATGTACTGTGCACTATTACAATGCCACTATATAAATTTTCATATTAGATAAAAAACACAATGTAATTAATTAGCACACAGGTAAATATAGTAGGTATGATGCAAGACATAGTGTACCTGTCCCAAGTCAAGCAGGTTGCAAATGGGAGAGACAGGTACCTTCAAACAGCAAGCAACAATGGCTATGATGAGTAAACACAATAGTAGCTTTCTTAGAGAGAAAACTAATTCATAAGAGATCACCTGTGCATCATTCGCCTGAGTGTCTCGGGAGCAACGTAAGAGGTCTCGTCAATGGCCTTGGCTGCCTCAACGTAGAGTTCCGCAGAACACGTGTCTCGTCCTGCGATGTTTGTGGCACAGCATGTGTAGTGGCCTGCGTCTTCTGGTAATGTCACACGGATGGTTAGCGTACAGACGCCATCTCTTGTTATGTTCATGATGTACCGATTTGACGGCCGGATCAGGCGTCCATTGTGGTACCACTGGATCTGTCATCACAGCAACCAAATTGACTTTGCAGATGCCATATTTGAATGAAACTAATTAATTATTGTATCTATAAAAAACACCTGTTCCTGCTAGAAACTATAGGTAATGTGCATGCTTAATGGTTACCCATAAATTTTTTGATTCATAAACTTTTTCCCATAGCATTCATCCCTAATTAAACTACCAGCAAAATTATCAAATACACCCACATAAAATAATAATAAGAAAAACTGTAAAACTGAAAAAAGTTATTAAAAAATCTTAAGAGAATCCAAAAGAGACTTACATTTGGCAGGGGTCTTGCATTAATTTTGCAGACGAATGTAGCATCTGAGCCTTCCAGAAGCTGGAAGTTCTTTGGTTTCTGATCAAAAACTGGGACACTGACTTGATCCTTAGTCAAGCTGTCGTCGAAAGCCTCCCTGTCTTCTTTCACAAAATGCTTTGGATGAACTCTGCCCTCGCGAAATTCAATCTCTTTAGACAAGCGCTTTTCAAAATGAGACACTTTGAAAGGCTGAAATAAACAAAGAAATAATATCATTCAGTGAGGTTTGCTAATTTCACATTTGTTGGATGTTTTTCTTTACTTGAATTTTAAGATATGTTCGTGATGTAGCGATTTGACGGTACCACTGGATCTGTCCGTGGATCTGCTGAAAAACATCCCTAACTACATTAACCCCAAATGTGGAAAGCCTTTTCCACAAAGTAGTGTTCTTGTGAAGTTTGTTCTTTAGCAAAAAATCCTAAAATTCTTGAACGATCATGCGTTTATTTATTTTACTCTTTATTCATTCATGTGTTATTTTAATCAAGGCATTCGTATACCTAGATATTATTACAGCCTCTTTTTAATGCTTCTCACTGGCAACTCACTACTTTGGTCTTTACACTGAAAGACTGAACAAAAATCTGTTATAATGACGATGAATCACAGGATTGACTTGTTAGATAGAAAAAGGGCAGAACAATGAAGTCAGCAATACAGTATTGATTAGTTGTTGTCTTATTAGTAATCATTTTTAGCAAGTCTTGGTTGCCTACTTCATCTGAAGGCAGTTCTGCATCTGAAAGCCTTCCATCAACAACTGGTGCTGAAGGCGGTCGATAGAATTTGGCTGGAGATGGCACTCCTCTTCCCTGCTGCCTCTCCCAGTCCTGGAACCGATCTGTAAAAGAAGAGCAACATAATAGTCCTTAATGCTCAGAATGAGTCGACAGAAGTTCATCGCAGCTTATCACGTAAACTGGCCTGTCACCAGCATAAAATATTTTGTAAATCAGGAAATAAAACAGAACATATAAGGTTGAATATCTTGCCAGATTCATGAATCACATGAACCATTAACAGCAAATTATCAAGACAATAAATAACTTAGCTCAACGCACAGATGTCGGTTACTTATAAAAACATCGTCAGCTGGTGAAGTGATAAAATGAAATCTAGCAAATACCAAAAATAAAAATCTAAGGAAGAGGAAAACCAGAGCAGAAATCAAGTTTCCATTAGCAGAACTGATGTGTGCAATAACTCAAAAGCTGCAATAGTCACTCCTAAAAGGCTTACCTGGACTTAGCAGCGTTGCTGATGTGGAGGCTTCCCCAAGGCTGTTAATGGCTTTGCAAGTGTATTCACCTTCATCTTCGTCTCGAAGGTTGAAAATTGTTAGAGTTGTAATCCCTGAGTACTGGTCATAAGTTGACTTGTAACTACAAACAGTTTACAATGAAAAATAATGGATTTCACATAACATACCATCTATTATCATAAACAAAGAAAAATAATAATAATATCTGGAAGCAATGGCAAAATAGCTGTGCATTTTGACTACAGGTAGCAAATAAACCCAAAGGGTTTTCAATTTCAACTGGTTCTGTTCAAAGCACTGTGGCTACGGATTTCACATAAAATATCACCTATTATCTGGAATCAATGGCAGAATAGCAGTGCATTCAACAAGACTTTAGATAGCAAATAAAACAAAAGGATTTTCAATTTCAACTGATTCTGTCCAAAGCATTGTGGCTAAAGTATGTGGTTTTACTTTGAAGCAACCAGCAGTACATGCCATGAGTATTCTGATAATAGAAGTTTCCTAATTGGATTAGATTGTGCCTGGCTGTGTCAGGGTTGCAAGACAGCACATGAAATTTAAACATATAAATCATATTCATAACTTCCAACTTAACTTTAAACTAAATAATTATCTTACTTAGACCAGTTTTTCACTAAAATCAGACAGAGAAATTTACCGTGCTTTGTCCACCAGTGGATGTCCACGCCTCGTCCAGAGAATTTCTGGTGGTGGATGTCCATCGACCTTGCACTCAAAGTACGCTGTGCCGCCATGCTGAAGGCGCTGGTTAATGAGCTGCTTAACAAACAGTGGTGTGTGCTCCGGCTGAGGACGTGGAGATGGTACTTTCTCCAGCTTTGGTCCCTCTTTCTGGAACAGTCTCCCTTTAAACATTCGTACTTTTCCTCTTAGTTTAACTCAATGTTCATTCTCTGTTAACTTGAAAAAGCACTTGTTTAGATCGGTAGGATAGCCGTGTCATCAGCGCTTTTGAGAGGTACTTGAAGAGCGCTATATAAGTGTTTGTTACATTACATTACATTACTTTACATTACTTTCTTTGGAGCAGCTGAACATGCAAAATTTTAACTAATTATCTTCATTAAGAAGAAATAAAATAAAAAAGGAAAACTAACAAAATTATTACTGTACAACTTTTGTTACGATTACTATTATGTCAATAGATTTTTAAAGAATAACATATGTTCTACTGATCTTAAAGATATTCAAAGTAGATAATACTACAACTATGTTGCAACAATAACAATACAACTGTAGACAATACAACATTGATGTCACACCAATAACAATAGAACAAAATTCTACTTATTGATTTAAAACTTTGTTTTTTGGCTACAAAAATTAACTGTGAACTTAAATTAAAACAAACACAGTTAAACATTGCACATATAGAAAACTTGCCTTCAACAGTAAGCTGCATGAGGCTGGAGACAGGTAGACTGTTGATTGTTACAGTGCACCTGTATTTTCCAGAGTCCTCAGGGTAAGCCTCTGGAATTACCAGCCTGCAAACTCCAAGACTGAAAGATATCTCATATATGGGAGAAGTGAAAATCTCGATCTCATTATAAAACCATTGGACCTTCTCCGGTACAGGATAAGCCGGAACAGCACATTCCAGAGTCACTCTCTGACCCACACGCACGCTCTGGTTGGCTAAAGGCTGCAATTAAAATCAAACTCATCTGTAAATATTACTTAGAAGTGGTTGAAGGCAGTAAGCACTCAAATGGACAAACTGAAACATAAAAATTTTAGTTTACTATTTAATTTATACAAATGGGTGCATGGCAGACTATGTTGAAAACTTAGATCTTCATTTCAAAGCTTTTAGGACACTTCCACTGTTAGTCCAAAGAATTTGGAACCAAAGTAAATCGAAAAACTAAATATTTTTCATGATCTAAAAATAATGAAACCAAATGAATAACTTAACTGATTTAACAGATTTAGACTGATAACTTAGCAAGTTCATCAATAATATAATTAGACCTGATTGATAAAATTAGATGAGCAGCATGTCTCTTAAAAGTAACAGGTTTACCTTTGTAAACTGCACTTTGCGAGGTGGTGAAGCTTCACGACTTGATCCCGAAAACGGAACATGTCTTGCATATAATCCAACATCAAGAGAGGGACTTCGAGAAACAGGAGGTGACGGAGTTATTGACTCTTCTTTTGCTGACAGTGCTGAATGAGAAAATTTAAAAAAATCATAAGTTAACAACTATCAACCATTTATCATTAAGTAACTAGAAATTTAGTGTAATTATTTTCAACCCCATTACCTCTTTTATTATCATTAGTGTTCACTATTTGTAAAAATAAATTCTGGCTATTGTTCAGGGTAGAATTTCAATCCACATAATGCTGGCAGTTCTCTCTCACCATATTAGCAAAAAAATTTGATAAAAAGAAACAAAAGACAAATCCAGAAAATTCAATTCCATCAAACTCAGCTGGATAAATTTACAGAACCATAAAATATATTTCAGTTATACAGTTCTGAATTTAAAAATCTCTTATTTTAAATTAAAGTTAATAGTTATATCAAACTGGCTTATGTAAGCCTTAAAATGTTTCATCTTATGGGAATTATGCACAAATTGCAAGTAAAAATAGTAAGCACACACTAAAATCCACAAATTATATGCAAATTATATGCAAGCTATTACAACTTAAGTGTACAAACTAACGCACAAATTACCGGTATGTGCAGAAATATTTTGTATGAGCTAAATGCTAAAATTATAGCACTGCATTGAATTAATAAAGTTCTAGTTTTATTTTGACAGAATTAATGCCCACCTTCCACAATAAGTTCAGCAGTACACTGCGTCTGTCCAGCCTTACTATCAGCTTTGACCGAGAACTTTCCAGAATCTTCGTAGAATACTTCGGGTATGTAAAGGGTATGCAGATCTCCCTCTTGCAGAATTACAAAGTCTGGAGAACTGACAATCCTTGAGCCTTCACGATACCATGTCACCTCAGGTGGTGGCTTGCCAGAAACCCTGACTGTGAATCGAACTGCTTCACCCTCCTTCACTTCCTTCGTCTGGAGTCGTTCAATAAACTGTGGTGGAATCATAGAAGCTAAACAAAAGATAGCACAAAGAAACGTTTCAGAAACCCAAATGGCTTATGTACAATTCCTGCACGTAACAGATTCAAGTTGTTTACCCCAGGTTGGCTTTTTACTGGTCCACACACAAGGAAATAAATACACAAACCATACAGACTGATCTATGTATATAACACACACAGACATATACATACTATTGGAAAAGAGCCAGTCTAGAAAATAAGGAGGGTAAGTAATATTGTTCATTTCTTTTAGTCTGGATCTGTCAGTAGGTGAGCAAAATCTTACCAAGGCCATTCTCAAATTGCTTAACATCGCAATCTGAGTCAGGATTTTCATGGATTGAAATCACCAAGTCATCAGACATAACAAAGGTTGTCACTCAAGAACAACACTCAATTAAGTGAGAATCAGAAACACACTTCTCAGCAAGGCAGCTACTTAGTGCAACTCAGGAAAGCACTTGCTACTCAGACAAAGAAACTGAAGGCAGTTCCAACTAATTAAACACTTCTCCCAGTATTCCAAGAACCAGAAAACTGTGTAAAGCCATCGAAACAGAAGCCAGTGACCAAAGTCAAACCGGATCATTCAGCACTGCAGCACTGCTCCGTGCAATGTATCTCTCTCATCTAAAACATGCCTCTGACTAACACAAACAGCAAGCAGCAAGAAGTAAAGCTGCTCACTAAGGCTACACAGATAGTGCAACATAGCAAGCACACACCCTCACAACACATGGCTCCATTCTTATATCTACTTAGGTGCACGGATGTGGTATATTTAGAGAATTCCAGAAAACAAAGAAACAATATGCTTTCAAATGCTGCATAAGTTTTATGCTATCCTTCCACACAATGGTTGACTTGAGACCGGATGATATCAGCCTCCAGAAAATCCAGAGTTAAGCAAGTGCATGCGTAGGAACTTGCTATCAGTACTAAGCGGCACCACTGGCGGCGGACTAAGAAAATCGAGCAGACTAGCAGAATGGGATATACTATAACTCAGAGAACTTCATCCCTTCCCCACAAGATCTGCAGGATAAACAAACTGCAGCCAACAGGAATTGCCGGCAAAATGTTCCACCTTATCTCCTTTCACCGAAATAGCTACACACAGTCTGTTGAGGAGAACTAGAGATCTCTTCTAAATCGTACAAAGTAAGCACATCAATAAAATAGGGACCTCTAGAAGTAAAAAACAGTCTTGCAAGCGTCATTGTTTCCCCAAGCTTCCTCTAAAGGTCAGAGTAAAACCAACTGCTATGCAAACGGTAACCATGCAGCTTTCAACCCAGGATTTCTCTACGCTGTTATAAGTAATGTGTGCGAACAACAGACATCAGTGGAGCCACTAATTATCTGGTTATAAGCATGATCACTGTTGCCCCTTACCTAGTCAATCTTAATTAACAGGAGAAACAATGTGAATTTATAACAAAACAGACGTAATTAATTCATCACGTAAAATAAAGATCATTAAAGAACCAAATAAATGGCTTGCAATTTCAGGAAGCATGAAAAAAGGTTTGAATACCTGGCCATTATTAGAGTCAGACAATACCCAGACAAACTGTCTGGCAGGAGGTGGCACTGAATGTGCTGCCACACCAGATATATCCCGTCTATGAATATTCTAGATACACAGGTATCTGTTCTTACCAGACATCGCTCTCAACTGCATATCAAGCCATATTATCCAGGAAGCACTTCAGCCGAACATACAACTGGTTTTAAAAATACCACATAGCAACAAATAAAATTCTGTCACCTGCATAAGGCAACACCCAAATATATTTTGGCTCACTTGCAGTGTCAGCAGCCTAGATTCTGTGACGGAAATGGCTCAAAGTTTCCTATCGGAACACGGCTTATTGCTTGTATAGTGAAATTTTTAAACGGAAATTGGCAACAACACCACTGCCAATGACAACTGACATAAGAATTTTTAATTCCTTGCCCAGTCAATAGGTAACCGATCTTATGAGGAGATATAGTGTAAGCATATAAACAACAAGACATAACTGCAAAAGATGCAAATGTAAAAGATCAATAAGAAACAAATGATGGCTTACAGAACTTTTCTAAAGGCATGAAAAAGGATGGAATATATGAGGCCTGAGAAAAGAATTTCTGGAAATATGAGACACAAATAGTGTCTGTTCCAACTTGCTTATACACAGTAGCTGTGGATGGATGGATGCATGGATGCATGGACAAACAGACAGATGGATGGATAGGTAGGTAGATGGATGGATGGATGGATTGATGGGTGGATGAATATACTGATGAATGGGTGGACAGACGGATGGGATGAGACTAGCTCTAGCTGTTGCCATTTAGGTGAAGCTTATTTTAATCCAGCAGTAAATAATCAGAAGCTCAGTTACCAGTAAACACAGCAAGAAAACAAGACAACAAATAGCTTGCAATAAAGTATTTTCTAGCAAAGACATTTATGGCCTAACTACTGGGAAACACATGCAAAACATGATAAGTAAGAGAAAACATTGCAACCAGCTAGAATGCTTGAAATAACTTATTTGTTTTCCCCCTAGAAAGAATTCAAGAGGTGTCCCAGAAGATTCCATTCATTCAAACACAGTTACTCAGGTAATTAACTCCACTCATACAAAATGCACATTTCACAAAACACTGCAGCATATGTAACAATACAGTAAACAAGCACAGTAGATTACATATATGTATATGTATATGTATATATATATATATATATATATATATATATATATATATATATATATATATATATATATATATATATATATATATATATATATATATATATATATATATATATATATATATATATATATATATATATACACAAACTAATGTACAATACACAGGCCCCTCAAAAAACCCGATTTGATCAATTTTATATTTGAACAGCTCCAGGAAATGTTTTTTATGACCTGAATGACCCACAGTTGGGAACACTCCACTGACGCATATTTACACTAAACACCTTCCAGTGCCCCAATTGGTTTTGACTATCTCATTCATGATAAATTTTCTATGCAGCCAACATAATAACATGGGATAGCAGTAACAATTTAGCCACTCAAATTACCAACTATTAGTGAAACTACTTGTAAATTCTTTAATTCATGCTGCAACATGGCTGAAACACTTCCAGCAAACCAGAAAAATTAATTATAATCTCAAGCTGATTAAGCTGCACACTGCACAAGATAAAGAACAGACGCTGTATTACTAAGGAGCTTGGCAGCAGCAACCTCGCTGCCCAGGCCTATGGAGAACTAGAGATAATGTTGGGGCCATTTATCAGTATTTCTAGGGTACAAATCTCGATGCATATAGTAATAATAGCTCAGCCAAGATAAGGCTGACATGTTGTTGAACTTCTGTTGCTGGGTTGATGCAAAAAAAATTGTTCCAACTGCCAATTCAGACCAAAAACTAACCACCTTACCTTAACTAAACAATGATAAGTAAAATGTTGATGTAACTATCAGAAATACATCAAATCAAATGTAGATGAGATGAAAGATTACAAATCTTTAAGTCACCATGATTTAAGGTCTGTCAGACAGCCATGTTACAGTGGCTTTGGGAGATCCTTAAAAGGCTCTACACAAATGTCTTAATCCATAAATATCCAGATACAGATAAAAAGACTAACCTTTGACGATTAATTCTGCAGTGCTCTGCGTTTGTCCAGCCTTGTTCTGGGCCTGACAGACGTATTTACCAGAATCTTCATCAAACACCTCTGGAATTGTCAGCTGAACCCGGCCATTCCTGTATGTAATTTCAAAGTCTGCGCTCTGTGTAAGTTGCTTGCCCTCTTTGAACCACTTGATGCTCGGCTCTGGCTTTCCTCGGACATATCCTTCAAAAGTGACGCGTGTTCCTTCCTCAGCCGCTAGGTTCCTCAACGGTTCAAGGAATTCTGGTGGCACAGGCAGCTCAATCATCATTTCTACCGGCTGGAACACTGGCGCTCTCTGTGGAGTCACAAGCTCCTCCCGGAATACTGGTGATGGCACTGGAGCAGGCTGTACTTTTGGAACAACTGGAGCTGGTGGATGCACCTTTGAGATTACTGGAGGCGGTGATGGTCTCGGCAGTGGCTTCTGTGGCACCGTTATCTGCTCACGATAGGTTGGTGAAGGAGCAGGAGGATGCGGTACTTTTGGTGCCACTTCTACTGGAGGCGGTGCAGGTTTCGGTACTGTTGGTTGTGGTGGTGGTGCTACCACCGGCTTTGGAGGAGCGGGTGCTGAAACTGGTGCTGCCCGGATAGGGACCACTGCAGGAGGTCCAAAACCCACAGGCTGATACTTGACCTGAGGTGTTTCAGGAGGAGATTCATCTTTTGGCAAAATCTGTGATTCATCGACAACTACCAGCAGAGCAGAGCACGTTGCCTTGCCGGCAGCATTCTCTGCCACAATCGAAAATCGTCCGGCATCTTCATCAAAAACTTCTGGGATGTGAAGAATGTGTTTTTCACCTCGTGACGAAATCTGATAATCAGGCGAAACAATTGGCTCATTGTTGAAGAGCCATCGGACCTAGAAAAACAAAATTCCGAACTAAAACATTTGCACTTAAATGTTTGTTAAATTTATTCAAACTTTCTCTGATATTTGGTTGTTTTACTTTCATTTTTAGATTGGCAGCCATCCCACACAGGTAAACATAACTTAAACTAGAGATTTCCAACATTTCTTGTTGCCCTTACAATACTGAAGGAGCACATATATATCACACACTGACATTCTCTTTAAATGCTGATCTGCAGGTGCCTATTCAACGACTTATTCTAGTGGCAATTTGAATTATGAGCTAGATGCTTAACTGTGGCTTCGGCTTAAATTCATCGAGGCGCTTTTTTGTCTACACCTACTGGTAGATGTTTGTGTGTGTGTTCACAAGCAAATGGCGCTTCCCAATCAGCGCTCAACCACAGACTAAACACTTAGTGCTGTTGATATGAAGTGGGAGGCACAGTGAAACTAAGCAATGCCAAGCTCCATTACTGAGGTTGACCATCTGTGGAATATCACGCCACCTGGTGCCTGCTCAGCCCTCCACCTTTTGGGGTAAGTAATGGCTTGTGAGGTGTAAAAAGGATCCCATCGTTGGATTGCTGTGGTCATGATTGCACTTCAGCCCACATATCTTTCAACATTTGGATAACACATCTGAGGAGTTTCTCTAGAGGAATGTAAACAAATGTGTTGTTACACTTAACTTAACACTCCTCCTCATCTCCTGCACCTCTCTCTCTCTTGCTGTTCCAATTCTAAGCACAACCAATCATAGCAGTCTAACTATAGCTGCCTGACCTTTTGACCTAGAAGCAAACCTGACCTTACCTGCCTCTGATTTTGTTTTGACTAAGTGCCTTGGTTGCTGCAACTTAGCCTAGCTTTTCAGGGTGCTAGAGAAATCTCGAGATTATGATAATGATTACTGTTACTGAATAAAATTATGCAGTATGTCGTAGATTAATTGTAAACTCAACGTTTCTACAGCACCCAACGAATTGATAGACAAGTAGGGTTCGATTCCAGGTCAAGATCCATGAGTCAGGCAGGCAGGCAGGCAGTCAGACAGCTATACTTGGTGGTGTTTGGAATTGGAGTGCATAAGTGTTGCCCTAGCCAGGTGTTAGGTAAATATCTGAAGCACTGACTCAAAAATTAATCGATGAAATATATCAACCTGTGGCCTTGGGTGGCCCGAAACTGTGACTTCCATTGTGCACGACTCTCCTGGTCGGACTCGCATGTCTCGAAACAGCTTGGTAAATTCTGGAGGAACATGGCCCGCAATGACAGTCCTCTGGGAGCTGTGAGACGCCTCAACTAGCCTTGTCTTCATCATGTGCTTGTCACCTCCCTGCTTCACGATCAGTGAGGCATAACACTTGGCTGTTCCAGCTGCGTTCGTGGCTTTCACCATGTAATTTCCTGCGTCTTCCTTGAACGCCTCAGGAATGGTAAGGCTGTGCAGTTCTCTCTCAGATGTTATCTATAGCACAAAAAATTAATCCCACATAATAATAATAATAATGTCACAACAAAAGGTTAATCCTACATAATAATAATAATGTCACAGTAACTGAGACTGTGGCTCCTGCTCCCTTGCGGGCAACTGCCGTATCACCTACGACCCTCGCTCAGTCGATGGACATATGGCGTGTTAGCAAATGCATTACTTACTTACTTACTTACTTATTGGCAGGGCAGCATCAGAACTGGTGGCATCCAGAAAATATACCAAGTACAGTCAACTCCTTTCAACACACCACTTTGTTCAGCTGGCAATCGAGACCACTGGTCCTCTTAATAGCAATGGGCTCAATTTTTTAAGAACCTGAGGGATCATATCTACCTTGGAAATAAAAAATAACAATTATTATCATTTTTTTACCCGATATAGAAATGATTCATAACAATTTTAATAAATGTCTGGCAAAAATGAAAATTTATATGAAGCAGCTAAAATATTATTATACTGTAAGTACAATAATGCTAAAATAATCTCAAGGTAGCCATCTTTGAAACTACGTCAAGAACTAACGAGGCTGTACTAAAACAAGGTCACAGTAGGGATGGGCAAGAACAGTCTTTGGAGTGGCATCAACCATCAGTTAGAGAGGTCTTGTGACCAATTAAATGAATGTCCCACACCAACTGTAAGGAAATGGTGTATGATGAGGCAAACATGTGCCACAGGCAGCGGGCTGCATCACCTGTCATATCTCGTCTCCCAAAACAGTATAGGAACTCTGAATGCCATGCTAACTATCAACTCTGGATGGGAATCCATTGGTTGGGCTCTGCATGCATGTGGAAGCCCATCACGGTTACTCTTCTAGATAACTGAGTAGTGCTTGCTAACTGATGAACTTTCTGTTCTTAGTGACATTTAACATTGTTTAGTCAAGCATTGAGAACAACACTGATTAGGTTCTGTTGTCGTGGTGCTATACAAATTTCTAAGTACAATTACAGTTATAACATGGTTACTTTCTAAATGCACAATTAAGTTTTGGATCAATTTACTTGACCGAACTTAACAAAAATAATAAACTTTTTTGGGTACAAGGATGTTCTTGTAAATGAAAGTCATCACCAGCATTTAAATAACTACTAATTAAGCAATTTATATATTAATTTAAGCAATTTATTCAAATAATTGCTACTAATACAACAATTTTGCAAATTACGGTTAATATTTTGAATAAAAATATTTGAGCACATCACATCAGTCCTAATTCCTGATTCTAATCTAATCTAACAAAACAAAGTAGCCCTGTAACAATAAAAACATATGAATAAGAAATTCAGAATCAATGTCAACATACCAGGAAGTCTGCAGATGACAGGATTTGATTGCGGCCGCGATACCATTTAATGACAGGAGTTGGATGACCGATTACACGACAGTCGAATCTCACCAATTCCCCCTCAACTCCTTCAATGTCCTTTAGCAGCTGAGTAAATTTGGGAGGAACCACGTCTCCCGGAAGGGATGCAGAGGCATCACTCAGTTCACTGAGAGCTACAAGGAAAATGCAACGGATTCTGGACCTCAAAGTCTTATAATCCTGGCTTCAGAATTTACACATGCGTTGCCTTACTTTACATCCAAATGTAGTAAATAAATTCTGTTTTTTATTGTCAAACTATATATATATATATATATATATAAACAGCAGAATTAAACCACTCTAAATTCACAACAATGGACAAAGTCTAACACAACTGTGACGACACAAATAAACCATAAAAAGAGATTACAGTGCAATAATGTTTAGAGCAACATTGGATTTATAACAAGTCAGTTGCTGCATGGCAGTTTGCTACATCCATACCTTGAACAGCAAGCTCAACACTGTAAGACAGTGCAGCTCGGTGGTCTACTGGTAATGCGTTTGGTCAATAATCATGCGGTTGCAGGTTTGACTTCGTGTAACGACCCTGGGCAAGTTGTTTGCACACACAGTGCCTCTGTCACCAAGCAGTATAATTTGGTACTGGCTTAAGCTGGCAAGTCCTGCGAAGCACTGGCCCCGTGTCTAGGACCAAGGGATTTGTCCACTGCTGGCTCAAGGGTCTAAGAAAAGGAAAGGAATGCCTTGCCTACATCTCACTTGTGGAATATGATATACCTTACTTCTTACTTCAAGACAATTTTTCAGGAAAAAGAAGAGCACAGAACAACACGGCAATCATCAGAACAACATGATGGCAATCATCAGAACAACATGGCAATCATCAGGACAACGTCGCAATCATCAGAACAACATGGCAATCATCAGGACAACGTCGCAATCATCAGAACAACATGGCAATCATCAGGACAACGTCACAATCATCAGAACAACATGGCAATCATCAGGACAACGTGGCAATCATCAGAAATTGCAACTTACGTTCCACTATCAGGCGACAGGAAGTCTCGGCTGAACCTTGTGCATTCTTGGCAACACACTTGTAATCTCCAGAATCTTCTAGGTAGACCTCGCGAATTATGAGTGAACACCTCTCTCCGTCAAAGGTCAATTCAAAATCCTTGACATCCTTCAAAATCTTGTCATTGTGATACCAGACAACCTATGCAATTCATACAAGATGCAAAGCCTTTTAATAACAGAAAAAGGATCATGTTTAACACTCAACAATTTTATCAGAATACTTATAGACAGAAATACCTTACTGACTACAATACAAAAGAACATGATGCTCCATGTTTAATACTTCTTAATACTCTCCTTCTTCTTCTTATCTCTCTTTTCGCTCCAATCCCAAACATCACCCACTGTAGCTGCCATGCTGTCTCTCTGCCCGACTTTTGGATCTTGACCTGGAACCGAACCCTTCTGCCTATCGAATTTGTTTTTACTCAGTGGCTGTGAACAAGCTGGTTCCCATGGCGTGGCTTTCATTGGGCGCTGTAGAAATCTCGGAATTACGATTACGGTTATGATTACTTATACCCCACAGTCATACATGGTTGTCACTTTGTGACAGGCCATTTAAAGCACACAGTACAGTAACTAAGAGCAGAGGAAGAAAAGGTGCATTACAATCAGTTTCAATTTTCAACATAAATGCCATAGAATTCACATTAAATACTAAGCATATACAGCAATTAACATGTAATCATGCACAGTAATCAAATGGAAAGTGTGCAATTGTATAATCTAATCATATATATATATTCTTCCGGTTGCATTGATCTACGTAGCTTAATATCTGGTATTAGAATATTCAAGCAAGGGTACCTTAGACACTGAGGATTCATTTCAAGCTTCATGTTGGTGCCCCAGCCAGCTTAGGAATCTTAATGTAGCATAGGTGTAACTAGCAAATAAGCATGTAATAATTTGGTTTTGAATCATTGTGAATGTGCAAATGGCCTAGTTTGTTAGCATGTTGGTTCAGTAATCCAACTATATACAGGTTCAAGCATGCTTAGCAGAATGGAAGTTACGACCCTCTTCAAGTTGTTATGCACACGTCTTCTTTGACACCAAGCAGTGGAATTTGGTACCAAAAAATGCTCAGAAGCAAATGGCAAGTCCTGCAATGCACTAGCCCAAATATGTCCAGGACCTTGAAATTCATCCATTGCCGTCTTAAAAGCTGAAGGACAGGAAATAAGTGCCTTCCCTGTGTTCTACTCAGGATATGGGAACTTTACTTTTTACTGCGAATGAACTGGTTTCTATGGCTTGGATAATTTTACTTTTTACTGCGAATGAACTGGTTTTTATGGCTTGGATAATTTGGGTGCAAAAGTGGCATAGAACACTTCCTTGGACTCTCACCTCAGGCTGTGGGAAGCCTTGGACAACACACCGGAGGTGAGCACGGCTGCCTTCCTGCACTTCTTTGTTTTGTAGCAGCTGAACGAATACTGGTTTTGATGGGGTTCTCCTTGGCAGTTCACCGTTTATGAACATGCCTTCAATTGACAACAGACAGGAAGTCCGAGCCTCTCCGCCAAGGTTCTTTGCTATGACCGTGTACGAACCTGCATCCTCGGGAAACAGTTCCTTGATGTCCAGAGCAGTGTAGTCAGGTTTCACAATGATCTGCATGGCAACACAACAACATCATGAATGATTAAAGCCTACAGTAGTCACACAACATACATTCTTATAAGTAATGTCTAAGATAGTAGACAATAATATAGCCAGAATGCTCATGGACATCAAATGTTTAGTAATAAAGCACAGTTCCATACATCCAGACTGTAATGTGACCTTTTCAAGTAATTAGACAAAAATGTCTGGTGGCAGGTGACATCGGATGTGCTTTGACACCAGACGGATTATTGTATTGCATTGTACTGGTCAATTTATACAGCACCCCTTTCAGAAAAAAATTACGAATACTGCTAGTATAAAAACGTAACGTTATACTGTAAATATGTAACCCTGTCTGAGAAAACTCTCACACAGTTGGATTAGTTAAGTTGCAAGAAACAAGCTCATAAGGCAAATAGGCATAAAATGGATCCAAATAATAAAGTTCTTTGCATATTTATATTCCTTGCATTAGTTATCAAACTGAAAGTTTTTATGCAGAGTTTCACTGTCTAAGTAATTTTATTTTCAATTTTATTATGATGCCCGACAAAAACTTAAGATTAACATGTTCCCTTGGTGCCCTAATTTGACGTTGTGTGCACAGATTATTATGCAAATGACCAAATCATGTAAATATTTGTCTTACCCAGTTTTTTTATAGAGATTTCATTGATGGCAGCCTCAAAAGCAGCTGAATATGCTCCAAATTTACTATACTCATAAACATTCACAACCCCTAGGCAAAGCAACTTCGATCAGCTCATAGTCATGGCAAGCTTTGACTCGTGATTTCTCAAAAGTAGCCTAGAAGAGACTTGATCTTTACAAAATTGTAACTTTTTACTACAGTGTGACAGAAAGATGCAGTTTTCACCTAAAAAATCAGCAATTCAAGTGCAATCCCGTGCTATATCAAACTGAGTTTTGAGTTTTTCCAACTTGGAGAATTGTCTCAGGCATGGTCACATATGCAAACATTCTAGCCACAACATTTGAGGGAGTTTCTTAAAAGATGTAATATAAATGTCAATAGATATAGAAGCAGCTTTTCCTTGTTAACAAAATGTATAGAAGCTTAACCTACCTTAAAGGTTGAACTGGGTAAGATCTGAACATCGTTCCTCATCCACTGTATCTGCGGTGGCGGGTCACCTGTGAACCGACACTCTAACAGAACGCCTTTGCCCTCTGCCACCGAAGTATCTTTCAGCAATTCTGTAAACTGTGGTTTTCGGACGGCTGCAAAAACAGACAAGCCACAAATCAGACATTTTGAAAACTTGATGAATGAAGTTTTATTTTCCTATATTGAAACTACAATTTATGGTTTGACGCAAATTATGAAACTCACAAAACAAGGTACTACCCTTAAACAAAATACCCTATAAAACAAGGTACTACCCTAATATTTTAACATTTAATAATCTGTATCTGACTACAGATTGGTTTTGATGTGCCATCAGATGATGCCTTATACATTAGACCTCAACACTATATAAATTGATAATTATTATTATTTACTGATTTTATTAAAATATTTGCAGAAAGTATTAAGTGTTTTGATTCCCTTGCCATCTCAAGCCCATCCAGAGATACATGTACAGTGCAAAGAACAAGAACATGGCCCAAGAACTCTGAACACGCCAAGTCAAGCAATAACTCTTGATGGGAATCTATTGGCTGGGCTCTGAATGTGTGTAGGAGTCAATCACTGGTGACCTTTCTAGTTATCTGAGCATTGCTTGCTAGCCAATGAACTTCTGTTCTTAATTACATCTAACATCATTTAGGCTAGCAGAGAGAATTCCTCTGATCAGTTTCTCTTTAAAAGGCACTATATAAATTTCCAATTACGATTACAATTACAACAAGAGCTTTTTCTACTACCTCTTGACTGAATCACTACTAACATGTGAGTTGCTGCATTGTACTGTACAGATGGATGAGCCAATCAAGAAATGAACTGGATTCCTAAGTAAAACAGAGGAAAGGAAGACCAAGGAAGAACTGGCCACAGGCTAAAGACCATCAGAGATGACCTTGGGTGTTTGGAGATGTCGTGGGATGAGGCAGGAAACTGGTAGTTGACAGAGACGAATGGAGAAGCTGCACTGCCCGATGTGCACCCCTGCACAGGAAGGACTAAGTACTAAGTAATAAAGCATTGTATTGTATGTCTGTATACTTACTGATAACCTGGACACGTGCAGAAGAAGCCGTCTCCCCTCCAGGATTTGACGCTCTGCAAGTGTACTGTGCCGTATGTTCTTTGGCCGTCTTTCGAACCTTGAGGCAGCACGTCCCATTGATTTTAGTCAGCACGTAGTCCGAAGAGTTGTCAATGTTCTCTTCGTCACGGAACCAGGATATGGTTGGCGACGGAATGCCTGACACCTGGCACTCAAGCGTCAGAGCAGTTCCTTCTGGTATGTCGACTGATCTCAGGTGCCGAGAGAAGTCAGGAGGAATAATCTTCTGGTGAGTCTCTGTTCATATAAAACACTGTTGAATGTATTCCTGTGTAATGTAACTACACACTCATATAAATAGTATTATTTATTTAAGACAAATACATTTCTATATTCATGTCTAAACCATAAAGTGAGGTGAAAACACTAAGCTTTTCTCTAACAGTCTTGCATATCCCATAGTCCTTGAGCTGTCAAGGCCCCAATCCCAAGGTCAAGCATGTAGGGCCAGATCGTCACAGACATTGTTGCATATTAACCAACTCATGCTTGGATAAATTCTGTTTTTTTCTGCTCAAGGTTATTACATGGTCTAAGCAGTAAACAGGCCTTAGATGTAAACTAACAATTAGTTACACAAACATAAGTGAGATCTGACATTATGCTACTTCAAGGGTCACTCTGAACCCATAACAGGAAACATGAACCATAATCAGCATAAGAGATCTGAGCTTATTACTTCTACTGAGTGCTTTTTCATTTAAAACAGACTTTCGCACATGCATGCAGCAAGTTCAAGAAATGAAGTGCAGGCATGACAAGTTCTCAGATAGAAAGACCAAGTTAAAGTTAAAGTCACACAGTAACTGCACCTAATTTATCAAAGTCCTACCCTTGACTTTGAGGAACGCAGTGGTCTCAGCAGTGCCAGCATCTGTAGTTGCACGGCAGAGGTACTTGGCTGAATCTTCTGAAAAAGTCTCTTCAATTGTCAATTGACACAGTCCATCGCGGTAGGTTGCTTGGAGATCAGGCGTCTGGATGGGCAGGAAATCCTTGAACCACTCGATCTTTGGAGTTTTTGTATCACACTCCAACCGACACTCAAAAGTAAACCTACACAAATATGTTGAATTAATTAATTAATTAGTTACACAATTAATTAATTAATTCAATTAATTCAATTAATTCAATTAATTAATTCAACATATCAAGTAAATATCATCTATGATTCCTCGCTCAGTTAATGGGCATATGGCATGTTAACAAATGCATTACTTACTTACTTGCTTGCTTGAATAATTTACCATAATCAAGCAATGTAATGTGATGTAACATGATGTAGTGTAGAAGAAATAGATCTGCACCATATCTCTTACCACCTTATTCACAGGCGCTCAGTCAAAACAAAATTGATAGGCAGGAAAGGTTTGGTTCCATGTCAAGATCCGAGAGTCAATCAGGCAGACAGTCAGATGGCAAAGGTGGATGTTTTTGGAATTGAACTGGAAAGTGAGATCAGAGGAAGAGGAAGAATCAGGACAGGATCTGTGGAAGAGGAGCATTTTCAGTTTTGAGTGAGAGACCTGTATGCTTTTTGATTACCCACACAGTGCTGCATTAAGCAAAGATACCAACCTCTGGCCCTCTGTAATTTCTGCATTCTGTAAAGGTTGTACAAAACGAGGTTGTTTCGGAGCTTTCTTATCCACAACGGCCTCCATTTGTGCCAGTATGTGCTGAAAAACGCAGTTCCAAAATCATGACTTTGTAACACCCAAAAACACTTTAAAAAAATAACTGAACTACCATTGCATTACCCAAAACCTTTGCAACACCTAAAAACAAGCATGTTACCCTGTTATGCTTAAAACAACCATGTACCAAAACTTGTACCAACATCTGAATGCTTCAGCTGAAATACTTGAAAGCAATGACTTTACATGCAAATGAACCGTAACTTATGCATTTTAGCCCCAAAGTTTACTTCCAAATGCATCAGTCAGTGGTGTTCAACATCTCATAAACTGTGTGTAATAATTAACTACAATAAACAGACTCCATTAGTAAAATGTAATGCAGTTATTTTCTGTTACTCCATGATGTACAGCCAGCTTTCAGAAGGAATGTTTACATTACCTCTTTCTTCAACAGATTGTCCCGGAGTATGGCCAGCTCTTCGATTGCCTTGACAAATGAAGCAAGCGCTTCCTGGTTTCGGTCAACAATGTGCTGCATCTTCTGTGGTCCAGTTACAGAACCTAGAAATTTAAAACAATAGAGAGAAACGTCTGAAAAGCTGAATATCTTGCACCGAACATCAAACATCCAATTACTTGAAAATCAACACTTGGACCATATCCAGTCTAGCAAACCCTAATGATGTCTTCTTCTTCTTCTAGTGCCAGCCAGTGACAAGCTTTATCACCACCAAAATGAAGAGCCAACAGTCTGCCATGATGAGACACAACGATGTAGAAAACTTATGCAGAAACTAAAGCACAGTTTCATGGCAGTAATAGTTAAGAATCTCAAATTTTACAATAATAGGCAAGCACTTACTGTCTCTTGGTACTGTGCACTCCTAAAATATCTATTGATACTGGATAATAATAAAATAAATAACTTTATTCATACCATATAGATTTGTTGCAATGCACTCCATATTGTTAAGGCGTTCATTCTCTTTCAGTGCTCCATCATCCTTGAAGTTCACAAGCTGTGTTATCAGTGTAGATGCATCCTGGGAAGTCTTGCACTCAGTGGCCTTGCGACCAATTGTAAGAAGAAATTGACCAGCTCCATTAATCCAACCATCACACTGAAATTTAAATCAATTAAAAGAACGATGAGCTTGTGATAAAAGACAAACATTAACAAAGTGCTAATAAGATTCTGTGACTTGTTCTACATGTTTGCCAATGTGTGTTTATACGAGTTCAGCACTATAATTTTGCTACATCTCAATTTATTTTACATTACAACAGCCTCCAGCACTTTACCTTACATTATGTATATGGAAGTGTTATGTTCACTGTGTTTAACTTTTCTGTTTTATGCATGAACTCAATGACTTACTACATCATAAATGCCTTACTTCATCCATAAGTTCGAAGAATTTACTGGAGTCGTCAAGTGCCTGGTGGTATTCTGTGATGCTCCTGTGAAAGTCTGACCATTTCCTTTCGATTTCGTCCACTTCTCGACGAATACGGCGCGAGTCATACCGACCATCACGAATCATCGTGTCTGCAGTGTTCGAGAAATTCTTGACCTTTCCTTCAATCAGCTGCACAGACTTCTCAAATATCCTGAATGCCTGGGAGATCATTTTGACAGACGACAGAGAACTGCCGTAGCTACCATGTCTGGCTCTCAGCTGACGGTGAAGCTCATCAAGTTCAGCATGCAACTGAAAGACAAGTAAAACAACCATCATTTCAAATAAAACTGTTTCTTGAAAAATAACAAGAACACAACTCTATGTTTACCATAATGCCAACTTGAGAATACAACAAAGATGACCTAGTTTTTTTACCTGCTTTCTCAGCAAATTAAGAAATGATTGATTAAAATTAGCATTACGATTACAAATACGACTATGATTACAGCATTTCCACATCATCGCAACCCTTATGTTGAGAGTAATGCCAAACAGCAATAATAATATGGTTGCTCATGTACAGTATTGTATACTGCTAATTCATCAGCTTTTATTTTACAGCTAACCTTCTTACTACAGGCCATTTCACTACAGGTCACCTGTGGACACACTGGGTTGCAGTGCAGCTCTGCCAAATTCCATGATATATACGGTTCTTCACAGACCAAATACATTAAGTGAACAGTAGAGAACATTAAGAAAATTGAAATCAGTAGAAAGGAATAGGAAAGGTTAAAGGCAAACAAGGAATGTAGTCCTGAAAAAAAGTCCCATATTTTGAAAATGCACCACATAAATGTCAAGATTAATACCTAGAAAGTAATTACCTGTCTAAGGTCAAAGTAGAACTGGCACATCTGAAGATTCTGTTCAAGTCTGGCTTTCTGCTCCTCCCATGTCCTCTCCCAGAGTCTTCGTCGCTCCTCTGTCATCTGCAACACCTTCTGTACTTCATCCTTGGCAACTGCTTCTGAATCCTATGACAGAAGAAGGATGAAAACAAAGTAAGCTGTCAATCTAATTTAATCTAATATAATTCTACAATGACATTATCAGTCAATGGTACCTTTAAGTGCAACCATAACAGAACATCATAATCCATTGGCAAAGTCCGGTAAAGTAACAGGTCAATCAAATGAACTGATAGTAAAGCCTTCAAACTCAGAAATTCCAAGATTGTCTTTCACATATTCAACTACAAAAAAAGTGTTCATAACTGCCAGAAAAAACTGGTGTGCAAATGACTAGTGTTTCAGTAAGCTATCTGTACTTTGCAACGGAACATTTAACCCAATACAGACGAGTAGGTAGTGATTGGTAGTGTAGGTATCACGACGAGCAGGTAGTAATTGGTAGTGGGCATGTACTATTATCTAGACCACTCTCAGCCTATCGCAGACGTTATATTTTTGAAACCTTACATCAATTAGGCCAAGATATTATAATTAAGTACAGAAATAAGTGGAAGATATTTTTAGAATTCGGTTATAAACATAAAAATCGACCAATCAAATCGGACATTTAAATCACGAATTTAAATAACCCAAAATGGCGGCGTGTTGTTGTTGTGGCCTTACTGACGACGACATTCGGCAAATTCTTGATGAATTTGCATCAGATGATGACAGTTTTGACTCATCTGACAATAAAAACCTGTCTTTTGCTACCAGTGAAGAAGATAAAGTGGTTTTGGCTAAAGAACATTCTGACATCGACACCGAATTAGACGGCTACGTATACATGCTAGCGGACCGTCAAACTGGGTCAGGCGGATGACTTGGGCGTGATAGACAGGACTGAACAAGTAGCTAATTTTCCCATTTGACCCCTAACTGTGCCATTTACAAGCGTCTGTGGCAGACCAGCCCCTGATGCACCATTTTTGAAATTTTTCTAACTGCTTTTGGATAAGCTTTTTTGATGTGCTAGTTGAACAGACCAGGCCTGCATGGTGAGTAGAGTAGGTCAAACGCACAGAAGGCAGGTAAACCCCACAGAATAAAATGGAAACCTACTTCTCCTCTAGCATCTTATTTTAGAGAACAAGATCAAGAATCCCAAAGGCTGCCCCAAGAAGGCTCAATATGAATGTGAAGCATGTAAAGTTGCTTTATGCAAAGTTTTATGCTTCCACATTTGCAACGAGCAAAATCAGATAGTGGTTCTGTGGAGTGTACGGAAGGTAAGCAATATAGCACATCGATACAAATTTTAAAATTTCCATTCTAAATTGTCCTCTTAGAACTGTTCAGTGCAGTCTATTGAGAAAGAGGAGTCGATTCAGGAGCTTCATCCATCTTCAAGGTGACCATCCAGTGCACTCAGGCATTCATAAAAATGGCCCTTTTGAGAGCTACCAAATATTTGAAAAGGAAACAAACTTCAGTGTGTTTGCCTCTCTGTGTGCCTGGCTTGTTGTAATGTTACTGTTGTCCTGTTGGTGTGCATGCTGCAGTGTTTTTGATGTCGTGGTTGTATTACTATGTATGTGTTTGGGAGGTGATAGGGTGAGTAGGCAACATGAGTGCCCCAAAATTTTTCTATCAAAAACTGGACAGAAGGATTGAAAGAGTAGATAAAAAGCTAAAGAATGATGTTAACCTCAAGTCTGTATGCCAAAATTACCAAGATCTGATAAGTTAAAAATTTCTTACTTTTTAGGCATTTCTTGTAACTCCTCTGGTACGACTACTGTCTGCATACTAAAAATATTATATCTCCTTCATTTATGAAAATATTTTCAAAATTTTTGGAGGTTTTGTCTGATATTAATTGCTGCACAGTTCATGTGCTGACATTACATGAGTTGTCACTGAAAATGTTTTCTATAGGGGTTTGAACATGAAAAAAGTTTTCAAATGGGGTGGGTACAGTTTGGGGCAACTATGAGTACCTCCAAAGATTTTTCTCAAAAACTGGAAACATAGTTTGAAAGAGGAAATAAAATGCTAAAGAATGATATTAACCTCAAGTCTGTGTGTCAAAGAATGACCAAGATCTGATAAGTTTGACATTTCTTACTTTTCAGGTGTTTTCTTATATTTCCTTCAAATTGTACGACTTCATCTTACATACTAAAAATACTGTATCTCCTTCATTTATGAAAATATTTTCAAAATTCTTGTGGGATTTTGTCTGGTATTGATTTCTGCACGATTTTTGTGCTGACACTACATATGTTGTCACTGAAATTTATTTTCCATAGGAGCCTGAACATGAAAAAAGTTTTAAACATGGGGTGGGGTACGGTTTGGGGCAACTTTGGGTACCCCAAAATTTTTTGTATCAAAAACTAGACGAATGGATGGGAAGAGGAGATAAAATGCTAAAGATTGATGGTAACCTCATGTCTGTAGGTCAAGAACTGACTGAGATACAACAAGTTGAAAACTATTTAATTAATAGGCGTTTTCCGGTAAAAATCACTCGTCGTCAGGGCCTAGGCGGAAAAATTTCTCTCGTCAGTTAAGGGTTAAATAGCACCTCAGAAGCTCTAAATACATTGCAGTCAGTCAGATGGAAATTTAAAGGTGTGCCCTTAAAATTCTAGAAAATGTAAGGCTATCTGCATTAATTCGAATAGAAAGAACATCAGTGAGAAATCTTATCCAATTCTCTAACCCCAAACACCACCCCCTGTAGCTGCCATGCTGTCTCTCTGTCAGACTTTTGGATCTTGACCTGGAACCGGACCCTTTTGCCTATCGATTTTGTTTTGACTGAGCGCCTGTGAATAAGCTGGTCCCCACGGTGCAGCTTTCATTGGGCGCTGTAGAAATCTCAGAAGGCAAGCAGGCAGGCAGGCAGGCAGGCAGGCAGGCAGGCAGGCAGGCAGGCAGGCAGGCAGGCAGGCAGGCAGGCAGGCAGGCAGGCAGGCAGGCAGGCAGGCAGGCAGGCAGGCAGGCAGGCAGGCAGGCAGGCAGGCAGGCAGGCAGGCAGGCAGGCAGGCAGGCAGGCAGGCAGGCAGGCAGGCAGGCAGGCAGGCAGGCAGGCAGGCAGGCAGGCAGGCAGGCAGGCAGGCAGGCAGGCAGGCAGGCAGGCAGGCAGGCAGGCAGGCAGGCAGGCAGGCAGGCAGGCAGGCAGGCAGGCAGGCAGGCAGGCAGGCAGGCAGGCAGGCAGGCAGGCAGGCAGGCAGGCAGGCAGGCAGGCAGGCAGGCAGGCAGGCAGGCAGGCAGGCAGGCAGGCAGGCAGGCAGGCAGGCAGGCAGGCAGCTATGGCAGGCAGGCAGGCAGGCAGGCAGGCAGGCAGGCAGGCAGGCAGGCAGGCAGGCAGGCAGGCAGGCAGGCAGACAGGCAGGCAGGCAGGCAGGCAGCTATGGCGGGTGGTGTTTGGAATTGGATCTGCAGTACAGATAAGGAGAAGAGAAGAAATGACATGCATCTGTAAATGCAGAATACACTTCTTTAAACCAGATAAACAGTCGTGGGTACAGTGCTTCTGAGAGGTTTCTATGATGCTAGAGCATCTTGATACATTCATATGCACAGAAAAGTAATTACTTCACAAGAAATTAACATCACATTCAAAGCGCTCACCTGCTGTCGAACCCGTACAACAATTTCTTCTCCCTCCTCTGCAGTTGTGTCAATAAGATTCTTAATCTTTTTGCGCGATGCCTCGTGCTCACGAAGCATGAGTTCGGCAGTCGTTAGCTCCTTTGGCAACTCAGTTCCAGCATATTCTCTCTCGGTCTTCTCTATCAGCTTGTCAAGCTGTAGCAACAAGCAACAGCATGGTTAGAAATGCACCGATGTTTGAATTCAGAACTGCTGATTCTGAAGAATATTTTTTAAAATAGCAAACCAGTGAGTAAGTACACCAAAAGGTACACACCTAATGGCCAATCCTGCAAGTCTGTGTAATCCATTTTGATTAACTCAAAATGCTTTAACTTTGCCCATTCTTAAGTTTACTCACATATAAAAACCTTTTTCTCAAAATCAGCCTCTTTTCAATTTCTTGGACCTAATATCATGCATTGCAAAATGACAAAACTTGCTTTGTTTTCAGAAGTCCTGTAAAAGGCTTTCATTCTGTATTTATTTACCGGTACTTACATATTAGTCGTTCATATCACAGCTTTTGGCTAAACATAGCATGTGAGCCAGAACAACGCAGAACAGCATGGATTTGCAAATTGATTTACTTGAAGGGAACAAAATTATGGTAAAGTTTCAAACTAGATCTCCTAAATCTATTTGCACTTCATATCATCAGAGATGTAAAATTTAGCACACAGCGAGCTCAGTATCATTAAATTATCTGGTTACCTCACGAAGATTCTCAAAGAATTGGACAGTCATGTTGAGTAGTATCTGGTATTCGTTGATTCGGGCCTGGAAACGAGTGTGTACCCGTAGCAGTTCATTAACCAACTGATCCCTTTGTCCTTGGGTGTCTCCCTGAAGGGAGAGCAACTCGGCCGTCTTGAGGTGTTTCTCCACTTCCTCCTGTGCTTTCTGGAAAAACAAATTAACACAGTCATTATTTCAGTAACAAACAGTCATTATTTCTGTAGTTCAAGAATGTAAAATTCCCCATAAAAAGTTTGAGCTAGTGTAAAATGTTGACTCCTGGGTATTTGGTATGGGTAAGTGGGTATCTATGAATAACATGAATTCACAAGAAATAAATTAAATTAAATTTACTAGTTAATTATTTGCATGCAGAAATTTCCATAGACTGAATTTATATATGTGGGAAAGATGAACTACACAAGATAATTGAATTAGTTACTTTTATTAATTAATTATATACAGTCATTACATGAATTACATACAGATTTGTGCAAAAGATGAGTTTGGGTGAATTAACTGGTTTCTGCGACAGATTTTGCATAAGACACTGTGCAATTCTACATTTCCATTTACATAAAGCACCACAGTGCTATTTGAAGATTTCTAAGAGCACTACAAAAATATTCATATAATATTCATATAGATACATATACAGATACATATAAACAACAGCATTATCTGGAACCTCTAAATTTGTCAGAGATTCACTGTAAAACATTCTGTCTGGGAAAAGCACTGTCAGCCCAGCCCCAAGAAATGATGACACATTTTACAAATGTTGATATCATGTTTGTGCAGCAGCCTTGACTAGAAGAAGCAGTTTTCCAATCCCCTGCCTTTCCACTTATCTCAACTCAACACAACCCAAAATATCTCCTTCCCTCTATGATCTCCGAGCAGCTGGACCCCGTTCTTCTCACTGTATCACTAGACAACCCCTCCGACCTGATACACTGCTCATAAATGACTTACTACCCAGCACTTAGCTTTTAAGTAGCACTTTAGAAATTTTGGAGTTTACGATTACGATTTCAATGCCACCATAGCAGCCACATGACATGAAATGCCTCATACAAATAAATAAACTGGATGAGCAAGAACTTATGCTACATGCAAAGCATAACAGACCAAGACTTTAAACAGGTAATTAACTGATGAACAGTTTGTGCGAGTGATTACATTAGCAGTTATTAAGATTAGCTTCTAACTGAAGACAATACAAGGTTTGGGGCAGTGTGTGACACTGCTTCAAGTGAAATACAGTGATGACAGCAAAGGGCCACAATTTGCTAATAATGACGGTAATCAAAGCAAGTAACAAGACAATGACGACAACAACAACGACGACGATGATGACAAAAATGATGATAATAATGATGACAATGATAATGACAAAAATAACAACAGTCTGCAGTTACGCCAAACACTATTTAAAGGCTCGGCTTGTTCTCACAACTTAATATCTGAGGGCCATAGCTGAAATTTTCAGACTGAACTTAAAGGACACAAATTTCACAAATTATCAGCATGCATAAATATATCTGACGTCACCTTTGCAATTGGACCAAACTTGTCCACTTTATCCTGCAACCTTTTAGCCTCCTCCACGTTCCTTCCTAAATATCCTGCATTATACGGAACAAAAAGTTCCTTCTCTTCCTTTACCAGCCAATCAATGGTCTAAAATCATAGCAAATACACAAAGCAAATAACTAACAGGCATAACCATGCAGAAATACTTAACAGCACATGATATGATGTCATGTGCAAGATATGTTCTGTTTAAAAATCCTGATCAGGCAGCATTCCATCCATGCACCTTATCAGTCAGCATACCTTTGCCAGAGGAAAAAATTCAACAAGTTTTTTGTGAAAGCTAAATGCTGTCTCCAGTGATGATCCTAACTCTCCAGCAATCAGAGGAAAGAACATCTCCTCAACTTGCATAATCCAATCAATTGTCTAAATAAGGAATCAATCAATTAATCAGTCAGTTAGTCTATCAGTCAGTCAGTCAAATGCAGACGACCAGTTGAGCAATCAATCAATCAATCAGTCAAGCAGTCAGTCAGTCAATCAAACAGTTGTTCAATCAATCAATCAATCAATCAGTCAATCAATCAAAATCACACTTTTGCTGCCTTGCTGAAATGACAACTTTGGCACGCTGCAAAAGTGTTTGCAACAAGCCACTAAAGTAGTCGGAATTTCTGATTTTACAATTCTCTAAGTTTCTGTTAGAAATCAATTGTTACCAACAATGCTGACTAGCATACCTTGCGTGCGTCCTGGACAAACTGGTGCCACTGTGTCTTGAACTGTTTGCCAGTTGTTATGTGGACCTTCCAGTGTTCGTAGTATTCTGTGATCAGGTATCTCCTCTCTGAGAAATGTGACAAGATTGTCTCCACAACAACGACTGCCCGTCGTGTGTCAAACTTCTCATCTGCCTTCACCTGAACGAACCGATCAACAGATAATGAAATGAAATGTTATCTAAAATTGAAATGCAAGAAACCAGGTCATTTACATTTGCTGTTTGGACAGGACTAAATTTTCAAAAGAATTGCTTATTAATAGGCATGCTAAAACAAATATTAAATATTTCTAACAAGTGAAACTCAGAAGCAAATACAGAGCATGTATGATTCTAAACAACTTTTTAAATATCATTCTATGCTGAAATGTAACAATTTATGAATTTATCGAATGCATTGTCATATAACCATATATTTGAAGTTGTTTTCACAGATGCTGGCACATGCTAAAGCAACATAAGATGTAAAAAAGTCTAATAATACGAATTACCGTGAGTAAAACTGTCTTACAAATAAAATTACCAGAAAGTTAAGTGAATACAGCAAATAAGTCTAAATTTGAAGGCATTTTGTTTGGTAGCACTGGATTGCACCAAAAAATCGGAATGCAGCAAGAGAAAACGAAAAACTTCAGCATCAATTTAACAGCTTCAACTCACTTCATTAGCTTCTTTGATGAAATGCTTTCCCTTGTGTTCAACCTCTGTATAGTCAGAGTTGAGGTGACTGAAGCTTTCTTCCTTGTGTTTGATGGCTATGTCAGAAACCTGAGTAGGATCGAGTTTTTCTATCCGCAGATACTCTTCCAGTGCATCCATCTGAATGGCAAGCTAAATAAGAAAATGAAGTCAAACATTTCTTATGTACTGACTTGTATTGACTCTTGCATTATGATAACAGCACCAGAGAAGTCAGATTAGGTCAAATGTATCGTAATGCCACAGAATGTAATGTATTCATTCCTTAATAACTTAAGACCCATCACTTGAACTTCATTAGAGAAACCATATCGGCTACTGTGAAATATTAAACTCACTGAAACATACCTAAAGTATAAAACCTACAGCTGCTAATCAGTTTTTAGTATAATCTTTCACAATACTGAAAATTATCACAAAAAACTAAATGATGCAATAGTTAACCTGTTGACTTGTAACATCTGTCAAGTAAACATCTAAAACTTTCTGAAATATTACAAATATATTTTGCTACACTCCAAAACGAACAACAGATAGTAAATGAAAGAAAAAAGTTAAACTGCTAACCTGTTGTGCTTTCTTGTGAAAGGCAACATAAGAAAGCGCAAGTCGTATGCGCTGTTGTACGTAAGTGTGCAGTTTCTGCCACTGTTCCCGGAAAGCTTTCGCTTTTTCACTTGCTGCTAGTGCTTCAGGGGTGCCGAGCTTAGCGATCTCGTCTGTTTTTGATGCAAGAGATGCAATGTCTGCAGCTTTGCTCTAAAACAAACAGATCATTTCAGTCCAAGCCTATATAATCTTGACATTTTCATAAACAGAAATAATATTTCATATACTGCCACAACTGTTATGGTGCTGGCATTGATGATTGTATACAGAACTCTAGAAAGTAGTTTGCTACCTACGATGTCCTAGAAATTGTCATCTATACAAGTATAAATCCAAGTATTACATTACACGACATCATGTGACATCTCTTGAAAGGTCCCCAAAAGTCTCTATGTAAATATCTTGATACATACATCTCCTTATTACCAGTTCAAGCACAGCCATCCAGACTGAAAGCCAGCAAACATTAACATTGCAATTTATTACCTCTAAGGAGTTTAATCTAATCTAACGACTTCTACAATGCCGTTATCATAATCCACAAGGCATCAGTCGATGGTCGCCTCAAGTGAAATCGCAATCACGAATCATAATCTGCTGGAGAAGTCAGGTCGAATTCTGATAGCTTCTCTTGAAGTGGCGATACATTGCAATTTCAATTACGATTTACAATTACAATTTATGTGTTCAGCCATAATCTAGTGCAAACCAGACAGTTTTTATGAAAACACTGATGTTTCTTTCAGACAAGCTACCTTCATATCTTCGTTTAAACGCTCGTGTAACTCTAGAAAATCACGTCCTGATGAAAGGTTGGCTCCCATGTCGTTGTGCTGTCCAAGAAGAGCAACCACTATCTGCGACATCCATGAGTTGAGCTGCAATTACAGCAAAACAGTTCATTATCATTTGATGAAAATTGACAAATGACTGACTGATTTACTGACTGAATGAATGACTAGATGACTAACTGACTGAATGACAGACTGAATGAATGACTGACTGAATGACCGACTGACCAAGTGACAGACTCACTGACTAACTAAGTTGTTTAGTCCAAATTTAATTCTGAATCAACTGATGAATATTCTTAAAAATTGGATCACTAACATTGTTGTATTTGTCTAGAAATTGGTTGAAAGCTTGGCTTTGTTCTCCAGCCTCATATCGAGCTTTGCACTTCTCCTCCAACTTGCCAGAGCGCTCTTGCAGTACTGTCAACTGAAAGCAGTAAAAGAATTTGTCAAAACTCAGTAAATTACAAATTCATGGAAATTAAATTACAGATGACTCACCTTTTGTTAGCAACAGGATAAATTATCTTCATATTTTCTTCAGCAAATAATATCTGAACAAAAATGTTCACACAATCAAGTTGTGACTGTCCCCTGCAAAAAAAGTCACACCTTTTTAGACCTTTTAAACAGCCATGTCACCATTGCAAGGTTCTTAAAGGTGCTATATAAATTGTCAGATACATACATAAATACATACCAACTGGACTGTATTGACAACATAACTGTAAATAATTTCTTATAATTTTTAAATTTGTGTTCCTTTCTCTTGTATTTACTGCTGTTCTACTGCATTATTAATATTATTTAGTCTGTTTTTGCTGTTTAATTACATCAAATAGCTACAATGACCTTACTTAGTTCATTCTGTATTATAAAATATCATTTTAATCAATTTTTAATGAAGAATATAAAACAAAAAAAATTTACCATTGCTTATTCTTATACCTTTGAATCACTTCATTTCGTGAACCAGAATGCAATATTATTATAACAAGAACATCACTACTACGATCTTCATTTCTCTTCGGTCATGCATGTATTCATTATCTCATATTTTCTTAATTGCCACTATTTATGCACAAAGAATCAAAGCTGGTGCTTAGCAATTGTGTGTTTGACCCTCTGCAATTAGCTTTGAACCGGCACGAGAAACTCCTTACCATGGCGTTAACCCCTGCAGCTCCGGGGTCATCTCTTCCGACCCTCTCTAGAAGAGTACGACCCTCGTGAAGGGCAGGGGTTACAGCCTCCACAATGCAGTGGGACAGATAGGCATGTCGTTCGGCAAGAGCAGCGCTGTTGCGTGGGAGATCTGTACTCTCCAGTTGTATTTCAATCTCGTCCAACTTTGTTATAGCCTACAAACAAAATAAAATGGCACCAGTCAGAGCATTACAGTGTTTCCTTGTAGATCTTAACCGGCTTCGTCCTAAGGACTGTGATTTCATAAAGAACTTTTTCACATTAATTGTAATCACAATCGTAATCATAAACTCGAGATTTCTAAAGCGCTCGATGAAAGCTAAGTTGTGGGAACCAACTTATTCACAGATGCTCAGTCAAAACAAAATCATTAGGCAGAAGGGTTAGAAACGGCTCCAGGTCAAGATCCAAGAGGTAGGCAGGCAGACAGTAATGGTGCAATCAAAGCATCTAGATTTTATTATTTGAGATACAGGCATGGAAGAATTTTGATAGATTTTTTATGTTATCATTTTACGATAATTTATTATGATTTTTTACAACTGTCTCACTTGAAGTTGAACTAAACCTCAACTGATGCCTGCTCATTGTGATAACAGAGGTACATAGATCAGTAGATCATATCAGCTTATATTAGTTACGAATATACTGTATCATTCACAAACAGAAATGCCTATATTCATTTAAGGGCCAATTCCAGAAAATCAGTGATTTTAGGGAAGTGAAACTAAAATTATAACATAATTTCATATAATATAACATAATACAATACCATACGATACAATGTAATACAATATAATATATTAATATAATAATAAATTTAAATGCATATATTTAGATTTATAAATACATATGTACATATATGCCACTAGAGGTTGTAAGATTACCATCTGCGCGTGTGTAAAGAAGTTTCTGGCAAGCGCAAGATGCTTCCTCCTGGCATCTAGACGCAGCATAAAGTTCTCGCACTTTTCGTCCACAATCTGCAGGCGCCTGCGCATGCTCTCGGCATCCGACCGGGCACTGTGTACAAGCTGGTCTGCAGTTCGGATCAGACGTAGAATTGTCTCTTGGATCTCCTGAAAGGCAGCGTCATCATCGAATGTAAAATATACTTATATAGCAAACATCAGGAGTCTACTCATATAAAACATAGGCACCAGAACTTACAAAAGAAACCTGAACTTCTTTGAAGGATTTGAAACTTGAAGCCTCTTTGATGAAAGTAAATTAAAGTAAGACAACAAAGATTAATGCTCTAACTAATGTACCTAGTAAATAAAATGTTTTAAAAACAAGTAATGCTACTGACCATACCAATATTCAACATAGTAACATTATCTAAACAATGTTTGTCCTTTCTCCAACAAACAACAAAAATGACAATATTTACAAAACAATCGAAACTGAGCAAACATTTATAAAATGCCTCTTAGTGCGGCTCACTATGCATTAAGATATCTCAAATAGTCTGCTGGCAAATACATAGGCCTTTTTATAAAACGCTTCTTTGGCAACAGCTACTCAGTAAGTATAAAGTAGTCCCTGCCTAATGAACAAGAGTAAAATGTCAACTATAAAAAGAACCATAACAATACGAATACTGCCAAAAATGTAACACTTTAAAAAAAACCAGCTGTTACATTAATTTACAATGGCCTGATTTGGCAAACAAAAGTATTAAATTACAAATAACAATAACAAACTTTGGCCTGCTGCTCGAAATGCAGGTGTTCCTCTTGGAGTGCATGTGTAGCTGCCAATGAGTCCCCAAGTTCCTTTCGACTGAGGTAGACGTCTCCGACTTTCTCGTACCACTCTGATACCTAGCAAAACAAGAAAGTCGTATAAAGGTAATGATAGGCAAATGAGTTGGAACTAGTGAATTTTAACAGAAATGAACCAATGGAGTGACAGAGAATTCAAAAACATAAACCACAACAAAACTTAGCTTCAGAGAACAACAGCAAAACCTTGAATGCAAAATAATCAACAAAAGAGTTGTACCAAATGCATTAACTTCTCTCTGGATTGAGTTTACAAAACACCTACAGATATAAAAAACTGAAATACCTGGTTCTTCCCCTTCCCCTTATCTCACTTTCCAATTCAATTCCAAACACCATCCACCATAGCTGTCTGACTGTCTGCCTGCCTGACTCATGGATTGTGACCTGGAACTGAATCCTTCCTGCATTGATTTTGTTTTGACTGAATGCCTGTGAATAAGCTGGTTCCCACAACTTAGCTTTCGTTGGGCACTGTAAAAATCTCAAGCTTACGATTATGATTACAGAAACCATGCTTGGACGTACTTTGTTGACTTCTCGATCCAGCAGAAGCAACTGTAGACATTGCTCGAGTCGGATCTTGCGCTGAAGCCACAACTCCTCGAGATGGCGCCTCCGATCCTGCAGAAGTTCTAGAAGGTGTTCAATGCCATAGCAGGCGGCCGTCGTGGCATGGCGGTTCTGGACGTGGGCATGCATTCCCATTTCCCGAATCCTATCCAGCAGCAACTGCCCCTCCTGGAGAGTCATCATCGATGACTCCAAGATATCTACAAGTCCACAAGAAGCCCTTAGCATTTATCCTTCAAACTAATGTCTGTGAACAACAAACACTAGTGCACCCAGAACTCTCAGATACCCTGATAATAAAGCACGGTCGATGTGGCCCACATCCAGACATTACTGTTGCCTGCTGAAATAAACAGACAAAACTGTCTCGTGGCAGGTACAATGAATGTGATTTGACACCAAACAGTCCATGTCTGCAAGCGTCCTTCCCACACTACTATCTGCTCTTAGCAAACATTACTTTCAGGCATGCAGATAATACATACATTACAGTAAACAAGTTTATTTCTTCTATAGGCAAATCACCATCTTATTTTGCCATAGCAGGCAAATCACATTATTAATCTTGTTCACCCTGGCATGTTAAGCCACAGTGCATCCCTTTTAACAATATATGCTATGTAGATCTTTTAAATTTGCAGCACCGTAGAAAAATGCATTCACAACTGAACTGAAAGCTTTTTGTTGGTATAGAAAAAACAACTTTGACTAGTTACAACAATGCTGGTTTGAACTGAATCAGAGGTGGTTAGATTTTATCAATATAAAATCATCTACGGTTTTATAATCAGGTGAGCACTGTTGCTGATTCTGAACATGTTTAGCATATCTCATATGCACTTTTAATTTGTTCATGGCATTCTGAACACCACGCATACCCTTCACAAGGACTATATTGAATGACGAAGTATGCTTCAAAATGTTTAGATATTTCTTCTTCTCTTCTTCTTCTTCTGGTTCTCTGGTCTTAGATATTTAAGAGTAAAAATTTTTTCTTCTTATAGTTCTCTGCCCTTAGATATTTAAGAGTAAAAAATAGCAAAACCAACTCTTCTTCATGTCCTGATGCTGTTGAAGCAGATGTCTAGCACTTTCCACATCATGAGCAAGGCCAACAGACGAAAATCTGTCTTGGGCCTCTTCCATTCGGTGTGAAAACTAAATCAACAGCAACAACATTGCCTATTTAGGATGAAACGCATTTAAATGGACTAGAAACTGTAAACTCATGCATTTAAAATGGGCAAACTAGTTACCGAAAGTTAGCATCTTTCTTGCTTTAAAATGTTTATGGTAGCCTACTGCAAGCAGGAGTTGAACTAAAGTGACACTGGTTTTCAGTGAGTAAACAGCTCAACTTTTAAAAAGATGCTTTGAAACTGATGTATATTTATACATATTCAGGTCTTTGCAAATTTCAACAGGGTTTCTCCAACTGATTGAAAATTTTTGCTATGGATTCACTTAAGGCGACAATCAACTAATGCCTTGTACATCATTAGATTAGATTAGATGAGATGAGATTAGATTAGACAGATATAGAAATGAAAACATAACGTTTCCATAACAGATAGAAAAGCAATTTACTTGTAAATCATGTCTAATTTTATTTCATTTTCTGTCTTTTAATCACATACGCAAATTTATTTAGTAGCATAATACAGTAGTCAGTTTGAATAAAGCCAAGCTGGCAATCATTCAGCATCCAGTTAAAATCTTGACCTGTAGAGCACTCTCGTGGAATGCAATGCTTTGGTCTAGTAACATCTTGCGATATTCAAGTTGTTTGTTGAGGTCTTTCCAAGCCTCGGCGAGCGACTTGGCCATGGCACTGTAGACCTCTTGGTAAGAAGTGTTCTGAACTGCTAAGTCATCAGCCCGTGCGAGTAACTCCGTCACATCCTTCTGCTTTAGCTGTTCAACACAAACAACCATTTTAATGGAGGTCCACACCATCATTCTCTGCATTACAAAGCAAACTTTCGACCAATCAGCCACTATGTCACATCTTATGCATATTAAGTCAACTAATTAAACATTCGGATTTCTGCATTTAAAGACAACTCAGTCTATAAATCAACTTTAACAAGATTCACTTAAAATAATCAGTTCAACACATAAAACAGAATATTCATTCTGCAAGTAATAAAGTCATGCTACCTATTCGTAACATATGCAAAAATGCAAATTTTGTGTTGTAAGGCACAGGATCAGATTTCTAAAGAGTTTGCGATTAAGGGTAATACATGCAGGATTAAAGTAGCCTAATTTTGCCTTGTGTAAGGCATATAATATAAGCCAGTGTTAATCAGGAAGTCAGCTCTATTAAGAGAGTCACAGGATTTTATCAGATTATTCTAAAAATACATGATGAATGTAATTATCTAGAGATTTCTTTAAGAATTGTCATGTTCAGTTATGGAAACCAGTTTATTTAAATATAAAGAATCCTCCTAGAAGATCTTTAAATATCTCAGCAAAGCATTCAGATTACCTGGAGTGTTTTAAAGTACTCACAAGCTCATGCAAAGAAAGCAAGTTTCAAAAATGCAAGCAGAAAGTCTGCTTCTCTGAAAATTTGTATGCAGCCAGATAGATAGAGAGATACATGTATTTTTCTAAATACTTTTCACTCCTTGCCAAGCGTCACATTGATGCAATGGCAAAATTTTTGCAAACTCAATACATATGTTGCATTAGCATATAGGGAGCACCCACACATAGATTTCCGGTCAGAAGGCATAAAAGTGTGGTTGCTAACAACGGCTGCAAATATAGGGCCATTGTTAGCAAATACTAGCTCAAAAATAACTTTTTGTTAAAATAAATTTTTCTGGCACTTTGATAGTAAAGATTTCCAATCATGTTTGTTTGTTATGATTAGATACCAGTATTAGTAACTGCTTGGTTCTAAACATAAATCTAAACAGCTAAAGGCATCTAAAGATACCATACTAATGACAGAAATGCAATGTTAACTATTAAACAAGTAAGTATGCTAATAAAACCAGAGCTTCCAAGTTTATTTGTAACAAATAAACTGACAAAATTTTCCATAATGTATATCTGTCTTGTACATTCATCTTTGGTCATCTGTGGAGAGCCATCAAATCCTCATATTGTCCGTTGCTTCCAAACAGTTCTGCAAAGGGTTGGTGGTAAATCTGATGTGGATATCTTGCATCTTTGCTGTCAGCTTTTTCTTCCTATCATCTTTTATTATGCCTTCTTAAAACCCGGAACAATTATTCGGGATTAATACTTGTTTGTTTGTTTGTTTGTGGTGGTGGTGATCATGATGATGATTAAAGTAAGTAAGATCGTGCTTGCATAGAAGCAAGAATAGTCTGCTCTGAGAAATAATTACGTTTGATTAATTATCAGACATTATATCACTATAGGCAGGCTCTTATTTTATGAGTCTTTATTGAATTAATTCATTTAGAAATAGGCATACAGTTGTTATTGCAGTCTCATGCAACAGATAACTGCGGCTGCTGGCAGCTGCAAGCAAACGATTACCTAATTCTCTGGCTTCAATTTAAAAGCAATAAAGCATATCTGAAAAGCACTCATGGTAATTACATCCATCAACCTAGTTAAAAAACAAGCATCTAGGAACACAGGGGGCAGAAACATTCAGATCAATCAGTGCATTGTAAATAAACTGTCCATCTGTTTTGTGCTCTTATGGAATGTAAATGTAAATGTATAGTATACGTTTTTCTGTAGCTATTGTATAGCCCTGACCCTGCTCATTTTTCATTGAAGTGATAGGGCGAGATCCTTCACCACCACTGCCTGTCTGAATGGCCACCATGCCATTTAAGGTGCCTATGTATGTGGATTGTGCTAGCCCTAGATTCAAATCTATGGAAGACCCTACATAAGAAGGTTAAGTCCATCTGACATAGCCTGAGAAATTTCAACAATTTGTATTTACATGTGTGTTTACATTGGAGCTGAAAGTCTCTACATCAAACACAAGATGGAGTCATCCAACCTCTGAACAACCTTTAAAAAATTGTTATGTCTCAACTAAAGAGGTGCTATGTTCTCAGTATGAACAAAGATCTCTAAGCTCCACTCACAGTTGTGATACATTTGAACATATACAGTCATCACAAATGTTCACAATAACATTAGCTTACATTACATTACAATGTTCTGATTAAGACTAAATACCTGTGTAACTATGTATTTATCTGGACATACTGAAACATTTTATCTGCAAGCTGTAAACAGTAAAAGTCTGTAAAACCTCTCAAAATCTAACTTTTCAACAGCAACTACAGACAATGTGTGGCAAATTCAAATTGTGGAGCTTAATTTTAGTGTAGTTTATCTTTTCTGCTTGCACTGATGAAGGATTCTGTAGACCAATGAAAAGCTGGCATCTGGCAACATTCCTGTAAACAATTCTAGTTGGTAGTAATATTACACTTGCACAGCCAAGGAAAAGCCAGACGCAACAGATCTGTTGAGCTGATTGATGTAAGACTACAAGGAGCCACAGCCAAAAGACTCTCTGCGTATCTGTAAATAGCTCATCAGCACCAATCAAGAACGATTGGATACAGAAAGAAGAACACAAGATGGAAGAAAGGAAGACAAACGGCCAAACTAACACACAAACAAGAACAAATGGACAGACAGGAATACAGACAGACAAGAGAAACACATGGATGAAGAATAGTGTGCTTGAGATATTCAGCAGAAGCAAACTGCAATGAAATCGAATATATCTCTACATCGCAAAACTCCAAAAGAAGAACCTCCAGACAGAAGAGCACATTGAAGATAACTCATTCCAAGGAGGCTTAAAACACGTTTCAAGGGAAATGCATCTAGATAACGCAGACACAGACAGATATTGTTTCCTATGGTTTGTACTATCACAGGCTTCCTTCCGCTCTTCTTAGTCGGAGTACACTGTGTATAAATAGAATATGTAACCCCACACAGACTGAAAAATATCACAAATGTACTGATCACTAGATTGAGAAACAAAGAAACGCAATGTATACAGCTGAAAAGTTTCAGTGAAAACTGCTTTTCATAACCATTTACTTGAAGCATAGCTATCAGCTACACTAGTACTTATTAAAATGAGTACCAAAGAGGCTCAACAAAGGAGAATTGCGAGAAACTGTATCTGCAGCCCTTTGGTGTGACAACATAACATTGTTCGAGAGTTTTTGCCTTGAATTTCTAACATCACTTCTTCTTTTTCCCAAAGATGCCTTCAGTGTGCTGCTAAATCAAAGGACTTTTACACAAACCTATTCTGCCTTGACAGCTTAAAAAACAACTGACCAGACAAGTCAGTAACTTCATAATTAAAAAAAAATCATAAAACTTCGGTATGCGGTATGTGTGTCATCATACATATTTCACAAGGTTACATACAAAGAAAGCCAACAGACTGAAATGAACTGGAAATTTTATACATGACTTGCAGAAATATTGAGCTACAAGAAAGCGATTGTTACGAAACTTACGTTAAGTTTCATTAGTAGTTCGTCATGTTCCCTACGAAGGGCTCTGGCTTCCTCCAGTGTTGCTCCCACTTCCATGATGTCAGGTTCCATCTGCTGTATCCGAACTCGGATCCAGTCATGACTCTGTGCAAGTGACAATTGCTCATAAATGCAGAGACTGAACTTCCTTTATCCGATACAAATAATGTTTTGTATAAGCTATTGTAACATCTTACACATTCTACCATTCCACCCCTCTGGAATAAACTCCCACCAGAATTACGACAATTATCTGATCCATCACATGAACTCACCATCACTTTTAAATAACGCCGGAGCCCTTGCATAAAACACATCTTGTAACTTAGAGTTTGATGTATAGATGCATAGACCCAACACAGATGAATAGACCCTAAATTCAATTCAGCTTCATAGCACGATCCTCTAATCATGTAACTCATTATAGTACTTGATGTTGCTCCCAAAAAAGTGTTCGAAAGAGATTCTAGTGTATTGTTATTACTTTTATAAATGTGCCTCTGGTGGATTGAAACTGTCACTTACTTAGAAGCAACCATCAATTGATGCCTAGTGTATTACGATAATTATGTTGTAGAAGTTTCCAGATTAGACTAGAATTAAACACCAGAGGGTTATGGTAAATCAAAGGTACTTGTGGTATTACTGTTACTGACATTATCACCACTTTTTATTAGTTTATTAGTTATTAGTTTATTAGTTATAAACTACCATAACAGGACATAACTGTGGTATTGTATCAGCAAAACTATGATGCACTTCTGCAAAACACTCTTCATTCATAAACCAGAGCAGAAATTTAACTTTCAACAAAACTTTTTGCTCCTAATTTGTTTGTTTGACATGAATAAAAAGTGGTATTTACTGGGTATAACAAAATGACTGCTTATTCCCAATAATGGGATGAATGGTATTCTTGTTATTATTACCAACTGAACTAACATTCTCATAACTATTCAAATTCACTGTCTGACTTGTTGTAAAATAAAATCATGGTACATTTAAAACAGCAATGATTTGGAACTTGTGTTTTTAGTCCAACTGTCTTAACACTGAACTGCCTCCTAAGGCAAATGTCTATCCGCCTGTTAGAAAGGCACAAGTGTAATTGATCCTAAGCATAATGAAGTCATGGTTTTGAAATCTGGAAATATTTACTAGCTTGGCAATCAGCTGATCAAAAGTCATGTATTCCTCCACAGAAGAATCACCTTTACTTGATTTCTTGCTGGAAGGTATGAATGCATGTATGTATGTATCCAAGCACTTATACAACACATTGTAAGAACCTCACAAGGCAGTGGAATGCTTACAAATAACTATAATAATCATCATTTTTGATTGTTTTTGTTAAACTTTGCACTCTCAGCTACTCAGAAGGTTTTAATTTCCTTCATTTTCATTTCCTTCATTTTCCTCTTCCTTCCATTTATTTCCTCGTTCTTCCTCTTCTTCTTTTACTCACTTCCCATATAACTTTTACATTTTGCTCTCTCATCCTAACCCTTGTGCCTCTCTGCTGCTCTGCCTACTTTTGGATCCAAGTCACCCTCCTCTTATTTCTTCAAATCCCAGTTTTAGGCTAAGTAGTTTCTTTGGTTTCTTCCCCACTGTCATCACAGTCAACATCACTGCCAACATCACTGTCATCAGTCTTACCATCATTCGTGGCCAACCAGTTGACATTCTCAACTCTTCAAACTATCCAATCCTGCATCCGATCTAGCACCATCCTACTACCACCACTGCCATCATAAATGCTTTCCACCTTAGCACCATTCTCTCTTCCCCAGCCTAAGATTCTGAGCTAGCACCAAAACTAACCCAACAGCCTGGCTCTTGATGAATTGATTTCATATAGTGCCAGTAAATAAGCAGAAATGCCTAGCACAGCTTTTGTGTGGTGCTGAGAAATTTAAGAGATTTACATTTACAGTAAATCGTCTAATTTTTATTATTATTATTATTAATAATAATAATAATATTATTATCATTATCATATTATCATTATCATTATTATTACATACACCTACATGAAGTTAGAAACTAAAACTTGACTGATGTAGTCAGTCATGTTACAAAGACATGATGCTCTAGAAACTGAACCACAATCTCCGTGACAGGAACTTAGTCACTACCATAAAGCTACGACACAACGTAAGGAAAAAGCTGAGAAAGCTATGCTGGGAACCAAAGACTAGAAGATATGCTACAGCACTAAAATTCTTTGTGAGTTACAGTTCTTAAACACACGCTCAACCGACAAGCAACAGACAGATAAGAGGACTATTTATATTCACATGTCGTCAGACAGAAGATAACTGAGTGCAGACAAAACAGCTAAGTTACGGCTGTTTTCGAAAAATCTACAGAAGTCAGGCACCAGCCTATCAAAGTACTCTCAACTACCTCAGACCAGAAATGCCAATTTTATATGTTACATAAGAGATCCATGAGTCAGAGGGTAAGCTAAAGCAGATTATCAGTCATGAGAGAGCCATCTCCCATTTGCTTTGATACCTCCTCCGGTTCGTTCAGTTCTGAAGCTTTTACTGCCTGATAGTTTCAACCAGCGCCAACAAAATTCCCCAAGTCGTGGCGTCTAAGCAGACACCCTTCGTAACCCAGTCTAAAAGGGTTCTGTTATTAATTCTACCGTTATACTTTGCATATTCAGCATGGCAGAACTGACTTCGGGATTTCTACAACTAGCCAGCTGTCATACCTCTTGCGGCTCACTGTTGTTTAGTATTGTATTGTATCTATAGGCGAATTTACATTTAGCTGTGACCACAGCTACATTATGGGAATAATTGCTTAAGGATTCATAATAGTACCAAAGATCTTAGAGCACACTAAGATATGACACTCAGTTCATTCTAAAGTTTAAGGCCCTTACCTTGTAAAATGCTAACCGCATGGTGGCACTGCAATCAACAAAGTTGTGAGCCCAATTAGCAAGGTCATATTATTTGAAGGGCCCCAACGAATGCGGTTGCATCATCTGACCTTGCTCTTTATCAGGCCTTCCACTAGGTGGCACTGCTGTTTTGCTTTTGTTGACCACCACACATGCAATTACGCAGCAAAGATAGGGAGTGCCATACCTTCGTGTACTCTAAATCTTTGCTAGTACTGTATAACATCCTGGCAGTTTACATTAGATGACATGCAAATCTTTGCATATCTCGCTTTAGCCTTGAGCAAAATAAAGTTAAGCTCATCTCAGGTAATCTATACCCCCTTCTGAGGATTCGGTCAACTATTAAAGAATAATCAGCAATTACTACGTTAAGTTCTTATTTATGGGTGATCAATTGATTCCGGTCAAACTGCAGGTCCTCATTTTGTCTGTTTTACTAAGTAGGATTAATATTAATGTCAGCTTCTGTGCATTAATGTAATGTCATGTAACTACACATTTAACAGCAATTCCAAGGACCTCTTGAAGGCACTTAACACCTCGCTGAAGCACTCTAAGTACTTCTTTAACTAATTCATGCAGTCAGCATTAACTTAAGTTGAATCATTTACACCATTCTCGAAGGAAAGGATTCGGTCAATGTTTTTACTGACTCGGAGTAGTTTCTACACTCACAGGTGATAGAATGAATGTTGCCAACAAAAGGAGAGTGTTCCAAGAGGTCATGGTCTTCTGACACACTGGTCAAAAACATTTACTGATCAGAACTGTATCGTAACATAGGAGCATGTAACAGCATCACTGACTTTGTACCTGGATATCTATCTTTCTGACCATTTGATGCTCAAAAATAAGTATGGTCCACAAGCAAGTAAGCACATGGTCAACAATGTAACAATTTTATGATCTTACAGATCATCGGCTTAAAACATGAGGAAAGGAATAGATACGGGAATTTGGCTCAGTTATGCAGATTGTAATAATGATTATGAATTCCGTGGCCAAGTCACTATCATGAACATAGTCAATGCTTTCTTTTTGCTCCACATCAATTCCTGCTACTATCTTCTTCCAACATTAATCTCTTTCCATAAGATTCGAACCTAATCAAAGACATCCATGGCATCTATTTCCAGCTTCTGACTACTTGCTGTGCCTCCGCTTTATCATATGATGAACGCAGTTCCTACATTCCTAGAATTTCCATCAACCGTTAGCAGCCAACGCAGTCTGTCTGCAGTGATTCACTAGCAAACTGCGCAGCATGCAGAGCATCAGTCTGTACTGAAATGTGCGGGAGTTCAGACAGCATAGTAATCATCAAAACATGAGTCTGTCATGATAAACAAGAGCACAGAGTACCAAGATCATGCTCATCTCCCCTCTCCATTTCAAAACTGCTATTTTTATGCAGAACTTTGGCCATGATAGTTCTGACATTGAAATAAGGATCCAAAGCCCTTTCTACCAGTGAAACTAAAATAAATGCACGGTTACTACATTATGTTAATATACAATAATCACTAAAAAAATGTCCTCTGTAAACTTAGCGCTTCTGAGTAGTGCTTTAGAAATTTTTGAGTTTACAATTACCACTATGATTACTACAAAATCTTAAGGCTAATGGGCTGAATATTCAATCTGTAAAAGTAGTTTGTTGGATCAAGTCTTTACTGAGATGGTAATATTGCAACTGTGCAGGAACCTTGAAGAAGTGAACAGCAGTTCTTTCAGACAACCCCAAGAGCATATGATATACCCCTAAGGGTATGTAGTGTTAGCAGCTTATGACTGTTGAATGCCCTTTGGATAATTGAGAGGACATTCACAAAGGAGTGTTGGAGTCTTACAGAAGGTTTGCAAAGATTGATGCAATATACAGCAGATGTTTGTCAGCAGTGAAGTTACATGTAGGTTTGTTGACAGTGATCCAAATGTTGTATAGCATCACTTGTAGTTTTTCTCACTAAGAAGAAATAAACCAATTTAACTAGATCTCAAGATCATAACAAACTTCATTTTCTTAGCCTCTGCTTATGAGGATGAGTGAACCAAGTTCTCTCCCTATTGCCTGATCTTCTCACTATGAACAAATCGTCAGAGTAATAATGTTATAACTGAGTCTGCTACGGGCACCAGTGGAACAGATGTCTCGCAATATCTTTGCTCCTCATCCTCGATGCTTCGTGCTTCAGAAACTCTGAACATGCTGTCATCTTTCAACTCTATTTGGGAATCTGTTGGTAGGGCACTGCGTGTGCGCAAGCTTGCTACTGGTGACTCTCAGTTCTCTCAGCAATGTTTATTTATGGACAAATATTCTATTCTTAATCACATTTGACATCATTAAGGCTATCTGTGAGGTACTTAAAAGCTATATCAAGTTTTTTTGCTACACTACATTACAATACACTTTTGTCCTTGCAGGAATTCGAAGGCTGACATCTTGCTGCCAGACAAACATGTTAACAACTAGACCATTGTGCATTCCTGCAGGGACCTTGAGCAAAAGCTGGAGCCTTCAAACTAACACTAGACATTGGTAGAAACTGACAGATAAATTAGACCAACATAAGAAAATAAATTACCGAATAAAATATACAAAGAAATTTAGTTCATATAAAGAAATATTCTCCTATTATTATTATTTTCATTCAAACTTGCAACTTATAATTTGCTGCTATCTTGCAATTTTACAATTAATGAAAGTGACTTTAAGAGTTAAACTTAGAAGCGTGTTAGAATTCTAGCATGACTCATAACACAAGTCTTGAAAACTATTCCAGGTTTAAACAGCACAGGTTTATACTTAAACGGACTTAAACACTTGTGCCATCAATAAGGACGTGTTTACCAACTGTTACAAAAAATAGAATACTAAATCAAAGTTTTATAATACACCATTTCTAATATTTATGCTATGCTAGCATCTTTAAGCCAACTGAAGGTAAGAAAAAAGACTTAAAGGGCATATCAAAACAAGCCTATGATTAAACTACATAAATATGCAACAAGGGCCCATCCATATATTACGTATGCTGAGGGGGGTGATCGGATTTAGGCGATTTTGCGGACGGGTGCGTATGGCGAGGGGGTGGTTCTCGACAAAATGTGTACGTACGCAAAATAAATTTCTAATTATGACGTCCACATTAGCCTATTTATAACAATGTATTATCCTATAGTCGTCCGATGGCATTTATTACATTATATATAAAAGCCATGAGCAGTTATTCTGTGTTGTAACCAGACACTACAGCGCCACCTACTGACAAAGCAGCAATATAAAAACTATTGACATAATCGATCTCAGCCCAAAGATTTATTAATCAAAATTAAGTACATGATTTCCAGATGATTCCCAACTAATATCATCCTTAGTACTTAGCAATGCACCGAGAATATTTAAAGTCGTCACCACCTTAAAACACACTTTCATGGAGCAGTTCTGACATCTAGTGTCTTACTTACTAAATACTGTGACAAAACCAATGACGTAAATAGAAGACGTAATAATTATTGTACACTCAATATTAAATTCTGTTCAGATTGTTCAGACCTAAAGTTATGAAATATCAAAATCAGAACTAAAAACCAAATCACTGACTATATTCCTGCTTTATCAATTTTATGTAGTATTAAAACTTTTTAAAATGTAATTGTTAGTGTTGTTAGTAGTTTTTTCTTCATAACAGTTAACAAATTTTAGCTAGCAAATATCATGTTTAACAAAAATAAATAGTAGCCTATGGTAAAATAAATGTCTTATAGATGACTTTAGCTAAATAACTTTTGTAAAGGGGGGGTCAGAGAAGCTTGGTTGTACGTACACATGGGGCAGGGGGTCCACAAAATGTGAGGTGCAACAAGGGGCAGGGAGGTATGAAAATATAATTATTTTAGGTAATATATGGATGGGCCCCAAACTGGTTCCTTGCTGTTTCTATGCTGGAAGAAATGAAGCAAAACGCTGACTGAATGCTCTTATTTAAAAACAACTCAAACAGCCACAACATGCTATTTTAAGCTTTCAAAAACCTAGGCTAAGTACTATTTCTTGATAATTTAATTAAGATACTTTAAATTTTTACAGTTACCCACACGTCTACACAGTTTAGCTCAGCTCAAATCTTTGTGCCCTACGTGACTATATATTACTTGACAGAATAAATGCAGAAAAAATCGTCCACTTAAGCACTCAACAAGATTAATCTTGAGAGTCGACACTTGTCTCGGAAAGGCAAATGGGACGCGAAAATTCAAGACAAAAATATAAACAGATCAAATCAAAACATTTCTAATGTAATTAACCAAACATGATAAAAAACCTGATAATCAGCAGAATATCTGAAATGCCAATGAAATGATTAAACATTTAACATCCTGTGTCAAGCTTTGAATATGAGCACTATTTTTCACTCCAGAAAAGTATATTGAAAATTAGAATTGTTTATAATCTTTCATTCATTTCTTTTGCTTCATTCATTTGTCCATTCATTCATTTATTAATTCATTAATTAATCTGTTCATTCATTCCATCCATTCATCCATCCATTCATGTAGTAAAATTATATAGCACCTTCAAGACTTCCAATGATAAGTGTGTCCAGCCCAAGTATGGCAGTGTTGGTTGGGGTCACAGTGGTGGTGATCATGGTGGTTGTGGTCAGTCGTCATGGTGGTCGTCATGGTAGTGGTTGTGGTGGTCATCATGGTGCCCGTCGTGATGGTGTGATGGGCGTGGCAGTCACAGTGGTGGTCATGTGGTGGTGATGGTCATGGTGAAGGCAGTCACTGTGGTCTTGGTGACGGTGTGATAGTCATAATGATTACCAAGATATCTTTAATTGCACTTAATATATATTCAGAAGATCAAATGCCAAAATGTCTAATTTTTGGATTTTCTGTGAGGCTAAATAATAACACTCTTGCATAAGCTGGTAACCCATGCTTAGCTTTCATGTGGGTGTTTTGAAACATATGAGTTTACAATTTACAATTTATGAATATTTCACATTCGAAGCAGTACAGAAAAGTCTGAACTAGGTTTCCCATATCTTCATTTTAGTCTACCTATTTCACAGCAAAACTGAACCAATGACAGACACATCATTTATGGACTCAAACTAAATGTGCATCAGTGAACATGCGAGTTTCAATCCATATTGCACGTATAATGGCACTGAGAAACAATTGGGTTTCACTTTTTCATTGGTATTACATTCAAGAATTTATTAAAATAGCCAAAATAAGTAAATTATGGGTTGTTTTAAAGTTTATGGAATATTTTGGAAAATTTTCATACAGTTCCACTAATCTTAGCACCTTTCTGCCAGCCATGTTTATAAACTGGAATCTTAAAGGAAAATTATGGGGCATCTTGCAAAATCATAGGCCTCTGAGTTGGATTTGAATAAAATAGATTCAATACCAATAATTATCACTTATAGTAAAAGAATATAAAAGCATATAACGCAAAAGTTCCTCTGATGGATTTTAGCCGCTTCAGATATTATTCATAACATATAGATTGATTTTTAGACTTTCCCGTGAGTGCTTTTGAACTTAAGAACTAACATATAAAGAACATTATGGCTAATAAATAAATAAATAGTCATCAAGTCCCCAGACAATTTTTTCCTTCTTTCGATATTACATTTAATTATCTCGCGTAAAATAAATAAATAAAGCCGCAGTACTGGCTTCTTTTCTGTTTTTGATTCTTGCCATCTACGCTACACATTTTGATGAACAACAGTTCGTATAAGTCCGGAATTTTGGACTAAACCAAGTTTTACGGAATGGTCTATAGTCAACAGTTTAGACTCTGCTACAAAAACCTTATATTAATGACTGTGGACTCACTTTGAGAATGGCCAGGACTATCTTAGCTTTGCCAGCCTGTACAGCAACCGTGGAAATGGTGGTCGTTGACGGCTGGTCAGTCTCCGAAACGCCCGACATGGTAGCAACAGCTTCTGCAGCGCTAGTTCGAGTATCCATCTTTCGCTAGATGTCGTCCTCGACGAGACAGCTCGGAGGACGGTCGCAAGAGAAGGTCGTTGCACCTGGTGACGGTGGCAAAGACGGTGCTGCTACGCGATCAGTCGGGACTTAGTTGAAAGGACATCACAGGTCGGGCGCAATTCGAGTCAGTGGACTGGCTTGACAAGAGCAGAAGAAGAACCGGAGGAGCGAGGTCGTTCTATTCACGGCTGATGATGATGGTCAGGAGCCCAAGATGATGGCAAGCAAGCAGGCAGTCGAAACACCAGCAGCGGCACCTCTAGACTTCTTCCTCTCGCGCTCGCTCACTCGATCTCTGCGTCAGTACCTCCCTGCGGCTGGAAACTCTGACAGCCCGATCTATGTATATATATAGATGCTCTCACTCCTAGCCATGCATCCCACCTATAGAGCAGGCCTATCTCACGTAGCGCACGAACAAACCGAGGGGTGTCGGGCCAGACGAATGAGACCGACACACGGGAAACAATTAAACTTTATTCGAGTTTCAGTCAACCTGCAGGAAGTTCTAATAACGTCAGTCTCTCTGCATCCCAGACTTATTTCTTGAGAGCCATACCGAGATAAATCTTTGCTAGGACTTAGAGTCAGTTCCCAACCTGGCACCCCTGACTAGAAAGAAAATTGACGCAGCGAGGAGGTTATCCTACGAGCCAGAGAGGTTGACTTGTGTATGGTGAGTATGCCAGGAAAACAACGCAGTTACTTCGCGGCGGCCGGCGTTCCAAATAAGGCCAGGCGTAAGACGATCCCGTATCGTGAGCCTTCCAGCCGACAAGGACGGCTGGGCCGGCCCAATACCACAAACGATTAACGCCACAAAGCCTCTAGTGATGCTACGCATGCAGTTGAACTTAGCCCACGTAGACAACACTAACGGCTTAAAGCCACGGGTTGTATACAAGAGGCAGAACAGGGCGGCTTACATAAGCACGTCTGTGTGCTCTGTAAAGCAGATCCCGGGAAACAGACTCACGTAGGATGCAGGCGAACAGGCGGGCAAGCAGCTAGTGCCAGACGTCAGAGGGGAAGAGATAAGACCAGTGCGTAGGGATATGTGGGCCTACATTTACTCCCATTTGTTCGTTATATAACCTTAAAAACCTGGAGGAAGTTTTTAAAGCAGCCAAAACAACGTGTGCTTAGTTTACTTTTCCGAAAATGAGCAGAAGAAAACCCCCTGAAGAAAGTCTAGGAATCTACAGGAACCGGACTCAGGCAGCCAATTTATATACAGAGAGATTCTCTGTTGGCTAACCTGAGATCAATTTCTCATAACCTGTGTTCACATTTACAGAATCATCAGTAGCTGTTATCTAATCAGAATCTTCTTCGATCTTCTTCTACTACACTCTCTTATCGATTCTGTAGGTTTGTAATCTCCCCACATATGGCTGGGCATTTATACAGAGTCTTAACAAGTTCCTAAACAATGCTGGGTCTACATATGATGCCAGGGCCACGCCTCCCAACTGAGCCCTTCCCCAGGTGCCCTCCAAAATTAATAAGTCTCTTCTTGACAACCAGCTTTACAGCGGAGGGTAGGGGGGCCCCGTGCACCCCACCTAAGAGTGCCTCCCAAAAATATATAGATGCCAGTTTTGAACATTAGAATATGACTTAGTGTGAGCAGGGTCTCTGACAGGAATTTTGTTCAATACTGTTTTCGAGCCCCCCTTACATGTCAACAGCCCCCAACGGCCCTCCTATTTTCTTTCCAACGCCCATTACAATACAAAGTATACAGTGCAACATTTGTAAATTGTTATACTACAATGCAACATTTGATAGACAACAGTGTCTCCTGTCTCCCGTCAGTGTGTGCCTTCAGTTCAATCAGAAGTTCAAATGGAAATATGACGCCTCAATTAAAATAAAAACCTGGATCGCCACACCCACTGTCACCCAGCCATAATAAGAATGCGTTCATGCTTTCAAGAAACTTAGTGGGTTTCTTTACTGAACAAAGGAACTTTCCTGGCCTTTTTGATGAACATGGAGTCGCTCAACCCTCTTCTGTAATTCCACTACACGCAGCACATGTTCCCGAAGGATGGGGTCCACCTGGACAGCAATTCTATGTTTCCACTGTTAAAAGACATACCACGTTCTCCAAAGAAGAGAACAACATCGATGATGTGCTTTAAAATATTGTGCCATTTTACAGCTTCGGTTTTGATTGATGCTTCTAAGATGGTGTCAACTCCTCTCCCGAGACAACAGGCGCCTCTCTAGTTCTCGCCAAGCTAAGTAGTATTTACTGTGGATATTGTTTTTTTTTCATGTTCTGGGATCTGCTGCATAGCTCCACTAGCCGCCCGGCCTTCAGCTGATGCAAATGCGGGCTTAGATGCTGATGCGCTACTACTGTGCCAAAATAAATGACATGAAAAACAATATTATGCTTGTGTCTGTTGACTCGAAACAAGCCAATCTCTCACATATTTGTTCTCTGTTAGTGCTTCGAAATCTCAGTAAGTCTTCTGGGAAAACTTGAATGCTACTGTCTTTTGGGAATGGTTTAGGCAATTGGATGTGGTTACCATTGGTAACATACTTTTCTATTTCTGTTTGAGGAGGAAACTCGGTTGTGATGCATCCAATGTCAAGGCCATCATTATTCCTGCACTCATCATTTGACTACGGGACGCCGCATATACCGTCATCAAACACTTCTCTTTAGCCGGGGCTGGGCTAGGAGCGCCTTTGAGTAAATATCTTGAAGGAGTGCTGTAGAGGTTGTCTGAACGAACGAACGAACGAACGAACGAACGAACGAACGAACGAACGAACGAACGAACGAACGAACGAACGAACGAACGAACGAACGAACGTAGACTTAGGACACCAAAAGCTCAATGACCAAAAGGCCTTAAAATTTTTTAAATATCTTCAGACTTGGGGCCTTAAACTTCTGAAAAACCCAATGACTAAATGTCACGGTTAACGTGAGCTGGCGAGTTATACCCTAGGCCTAACTAACCAGGGAGGTTATGAGCGGTGGCGAGATAAGAAATATGTCAATGAACCCAACACCGACGTTTATACTTATATTAACACACTAAACATATATACACAGTAGAGTTATATTTACAGTACGTCTTTACATAGTTCAACACCCCGTCGATGGCCGTGCCCTTCCCAGGTCCCCCCAACCCCAACTGGTTAAAACTCACGGTTCCGTTGTGGGGTGAGTCCTGAGCGGAGCGAGGCGACAGTTTCTTGGTCCTGCGTTTGCACCACCCGTTTCGTGACTCTCTCCACGTAGACGGGTGAAAGAAGCGGCCTGTCCTTGACACGTCCTTGCCACCGAAGGCGTCCTGAAGCGAGCGACCAAACGTCCTTCAGCGACAACTGACCTCGTACTTCGACGAAGTCTCGTTCGTTCTGCAACGTCTCTTTCTTCTGCGTTTCTTTCGTCCGTTCTTGACAGACGACTCTTTCGTTCTCCAACCGGAGGACACGTCCTTCTGCGAAGATTCTTTCGTTCCGCAACCGGACGACTCGTTCTTCTAGAAGACTCTTTCGTTCCACGACGTTTCGTTCTTCTCCGAAGACTGAACTCCACTCCACTCCTTTGTTCACACACCTCGTCTTTTATCCTCCTCTCTTCGTCGGTCGACGTCATGCCCATCCAATGACCCCTTGCACCCCACGGCCATCAACCGACCATCCAAATGTATATTTATAGCCTATAGTCACTTATACAGTAGGCCCTAGGTATTCTTATCCGTAGATAGTTCATCTGTAATTCGTGACACTAAAAAGGTCGTCAACAGTCTTTGAAAGTACAATTGTGCCCCTAAGAAGCTTTTGACCCTCCTGCCCCTGTCCTAGGTTCGGAAACATATAGCACCACGGGAGTCTATCTTCCTCGTCATCAGATAATATTGCAATTACGTAGTTTCTAATGCTCCCTCTAATTGTTTCGCCGCACGTGCACTGAATTACCCCGTAGGCAATAGCACCTGTGCTCTGGTTTTCTTGGGGTCGTCCTTAAAAGGACGTCCGCAGAAAATGACCTTCTGTTGACCCTACCTCCCACTTGTCCGCATCTGGCATTACCATCTCCCCGTCCCTTTACGGACGTCCGCATTCCAACGGAGTACTAAGGCCTAGATTGGGCTACCCTGTTGATTTTGCAGGGTTAACTTTGTGAAGGGTGGGATTCTTTGATACTGCGCCTCCAGCAAAGAAACTCTGAATGAACAGGGTCAAGGCTATACGGTCGCTATAGCAAAACGTGTACATTTACATTTATTATATCTCGGAGGACTAGATACGATGGAGACCTAAGTGTCAGCCGGTCTTGGCTCTATGACGCTTACTGATGCAATTATAGACACGCTGAGTAAGGTTTGTACAATGATTCCAAAGTTACACTAATTTAATTTTTAAATATGAAATAAGCAAGCATTATGAAAATGCATGCATTCATATATCTAGTCCTCCAGATGCGAATGTTTGCATTGGGCATAATCCCCTCCCTTATCCTTTTTATCCATACTGGGTGACCTCTGCCTCCTCTTTGCATAAGTCGTAAATGGGAGACCCCTCTTTGCAAAGGAAGACAAGCGTACACATGATTCAGGTCCACTTCTTGCAATGCACGTCTATTATGTGTGTGTGTGTGTGTGTGTGTGTGTGTGTGTGTGTGTGTGTGTGTGTGTGTGTGTGTGTGTGTGTGTGTGTGTGTGTGTGTGTGTGTGTGTGTGTGGACGTGTGTAGCCTACATGGTCGACTCCTTATCTTGAAAATGCCTTTCGTCTATATTCCCACATTTCTGTAACGGAATTGACATAAAGTTTGTATGTTAGATGTCGCTTCAAACCTGCTATTCGTCCCATCCGTTACCAGTGGCAAAACCGACACGAACGTTGGCTTTCGCCATATATTGCAAGCGGCGTCACTCCATTGCTACTAATTGTCACGATATGTAAAAATTTCCTTTAATACAACGGTTTGCTCTGCACCCAAAAAGTGCAATTCATTCTTTATATAGGCCTAGGCCTATTCGTTTAGATACTCAGTCCTAGATCGTATGAAGCTTCTTTCTTGACAAAAGCCGCTATCGGATGATTTCCAACTCACTCCAATTACTCATTCCAATTACAACTCACTCCAACAACTTCAATTCACCTTTCCTCCATATAGACACAACCCAGATAAACCGCCTTCAAGCTGTCCAGAATGCTCTCGCTTGTGCTGTCACCAAAACTCCCAAACACTACCAACATCACCCCTGTTCTCAAATCGCTGCACTGGCTTAAAATACCAGAACTAATAGAGTACAAAGTCTTATCCCTTACCTACAACACACTTCAATCCTCCCAACCCTCATATCTTCGTCAATTATTTACTATCCAACAAATAGCTGCCCACCCCTCTGGAATAAACTCCCGCCAGAATTACGACAATTATCTGATTCATCATACGAACTCACCAACACTTCATCCCTTGCAATATCTGCGTAGCTCTTCCACTGAAAATTGAAAACATTTCTTTTCCACAAATCTTATCCTGGATCTTTTTCTTCCCCTTCACCTCTTTCAGTTTCTGCGCTGGTCTTTCATTCAAGACTGAAAACATTTCTTTCCAAAAAAAATCTTATCCTGATTCTTCCTTTCCCCCTTATCTCTCTTCTCGCTTCAATTTCAAACACCATCCACCGTAGCCGTCCGACTGTCTGACTGCCTGACTCCTGGATCTTGACCTGGAACCGAACCCTCTTGCTTATAGATTTTGTTTTGACTGAGCGCCTGGAAATAAGCTGGTTCCCGCGACTTAGCTTTCGTTGGGCGCTGTAGAAGTTTCAAGTTTACTATTATGATTTCTGTCTTGGTATTTTATTTAATCGCGGTAGAGTGAAAACTAGTAGACCGGTAGAGTGAAAACTTGTAAAGCTACCCAGTCAAGTATAGGCCTACTATTGGTTCAAAGTGTAATATAGACCTACTAACAGTGATTTTATTATGAAAATGAAGGCTTCTTACACTGAAGACCGAGTAGCATAATATACTTGCGAAGTTAGTTGAGAGAGCAGGTAGACTCACATCGGTTTACCACAGAAAATCCTTCACACAGAGGCTAGATTTCAGTCCAAACAGTCGCGTTTATCATACTATGGACTCCTAGCTATTGGAGTTCAACCCATCAAAACCTGAATTCATACTTACACCCTTGTGCGAATTAATTGAAACAAAGCATGTTTTCTATATTACTCGTAATCGTGTACTCAAAACAAACACGAAAAATCAGATCATTTGTTTTGTTGGCTGATGCAATCATTACGTCAGCAGCTACTATTGCATCAGATTTTAGAATCCTGTCCGGCCGCCGTAGTGTTCATTGGCTGATGCAATCATTACGTAAGCAGCTACTATTGCATCAGATTTTAGAATCCTGTCCGACCGCCGTAGTGTTCATTGGCTGATGCAATCATTACGTAAGCAGCGACAGTATAGCATCAGATTTTAGAAACCTGACCAGATGTGATTCGACCGCCGTGCGAGATGGATGTGACACCTAGGAAGCGTACGAAGATCGTGACTCTGCACGAACACACAGCTAAGACGTATCGAGAGATTGCTTCAGTGGTTGGTATGAGTTTAGCAACTGTCAGCCGTGTCATCAAGTTGAAGCAGGAAACCGGATCGGTTTCTCCTAAACGTAAAGGAAAGTGTGGCCGTAAGAAGAAAGCAACTCCTAGAGATGACGCTTACTTGCTTCGACGAAGCAAAAAGGATCCCCACAAGACGAGTGACGCATTGAAAACGGATTTGAAGGAGAAAGGAATCGAAATCAGTTCCTCTACAGTTCGCAGGCGCCTTATTGTAATTGTAATTGTAATCTGACATTTATAAAGCGCCACTTCAAGAATAGACTCATCAGAAGCGCTCCCGACCCGAACCAGTGAGACCACTGGCAAATAATACAGACTTCAGGCGCTTGCGAAACTGCGGAAGAGACAAACTGAGGAATACTAGCCGGAGCTCTCGGGAAAGGCGATTCCAGCTATTGGGTCCAACATAGGCAAAGCTTCTAGACTGCGCTGTAGCAGTGCGCATACGAGGGACAGTCAGACGTCCAAGGGAGGCCGACCGGAGAGTGCTACGGCCTGGAACCAAGGAGACCGAAATGCAGAAGTCCTTAAGATATGATGGAGCAGAGCCAACGAGACAATTACGCATAAGCGTTAGGATCTTGAACTGGATACGCTGCTGAATGGGAAGCCAGTCGGACGAAAAGCCAGAAGACCTGTCAAGAAACAGCTTTTAACCACAACAAGGGGGAAAAAGCGGTATAAATGGGCAAAAAAGTACAAAGAATGGACGAAAGACTAGTGGAGAAAAGTCTCCTTCACCGACGAAAGCCATTTCCTTGTACAGGGCCAGCGAAGTCAGCATGTTCGAAGGTCACAGGGAGAGAAGCTTCGTGATTGTCACATCAATCAGTCTGTCAAGCACCCACAAAAGAAGATGTTTTGGGGATGCTTCAGTTATTATGGTGTCGGAAGCCTGCAGCCAATAGAAGGAATGATGCCCTAGCCACAATATATTGAGGTTCCAGAGCTGGAAACGAGGTATCCTGACGGTACTGGGATATTGCAGCAGGACCTTGCCCCCTGTCACACATCGAAAGTGGTGAAAAAATTCATGACAGAGCAGCAAATACAGGTACTTGATTGGCCAGGGAATTCTCCAGACATAAATCCCATTGAGAATTTGTGGGCTATATGCAAACGTCGCCTCCGTGCTGTAGACTGTACGACTATGGAGAAGCTAATTCAGGTGCTGATGCAAGTGTGGCACAGGGATCCGAAAATCAACAGTGACTGTTCGAAACTAGTAGACTCCATGCCAAACCGTGTTCAAATGCTGCTTAAAAATAGAGGAGGTCATATCCGTTACTAATGTACGTATAAGTGAGTTTTGTACATGTATATGTGAGTATTTTACAATAAACTACTAAATTCAATGCTTGTTTAAATTAATTCGCACATGGGTGTACTGGCGATCAGCTCTAGAAAATTCCTGACCCTCTGTCTCCCTCATCCTGGACTCTGCCTCCACCCACACCTTTAATACTAACTCTTCTGTCCGCAATTTAGATGTAATATTCGACCAAAACCTCTCCTTTTCCTGTCATGTCACCCATCTTTCCCGCTCTTGCTTCATGCATATCCGAGACCTTCGCAGGATCCTCCCTAAGCTCGATTTCAAAACTGCATCTACTACTGAAACATCCATAGTCCATGCAAAACTTGACTACTGCAATTCAGTTTTCCTCAATGTAGACACAACCCAGATACACCGCCTTTCAAGCTATCCAGAATGTTCTCGCTCGTGCTGTCACCAAAACTCCCAAACACCATCATGTCACACCTGTTCTTAAATCACTTCATTGGCTTAAAATACCAGAACGGACAGAGTACAAAGTCTTATCCCTTACCTACAACACACTTCAGTCCTCCCAACCCTCATATCTTTGTCAATTATTTACAATCCAACCACTCCTTTCAACCCGCTCCTCATCTGTCCTAACACTTTTCTCCCTCCCATCACCTCATCCTTAAAATTTGGAAATCGCTCCATAGCCACAGCTGCCCCACCCCTCTGGAATAAACTCCCGCCAGAATTACGACAATTATCTGATCCATCGTACAAACTCACCAACACTTCATCCCTTGCAATATCTGCGCAGCTTTTTCACTGAAAACTGAAAACATTTCTTTTCCACAAATCTTATCGTAATCGTAATCCCAAGATTTCTACAGCGCCCAACGAAAGCCGCGCCGCGGGAGCCAGCCCATTCACAGGCGCTCAGTCAAAACAAAATCGATAGGCAAAAGGGTTCGGTTCCGGGTCAAGATCCAAGAGTCAGGCAGAGAGAGACAGCGTGGCAGCTACGGTGGGTGATGTTTGGGGCTGGAGGGCAGAGGCAGATAAAAGGAAGGGGTGTCAGGATAGGATCTGTGGAAGAGGAATGTTTTCAGTTTTAAGTGAAAGGCCGAAGCAAAAATTGCAAGCGGTGGAGCATCGGTGAGTTTGTATGATGGGTCCGAAAACTGTCGCAGTTCTGGGGGGAGTTTATTCCAGAGTGGTGGGGCAGCTATGGCTATGCAGCGATTACCAAATTTTAAGGATGAGGTGACTGGAGGCCGGAGAAGTGTTAGGGCAGAAGAGGAGCGGGTTGAGCGAAGCGGTTGTATTGTAAATAACTGACGAAGATAGGAGGGTTGGGAAGATTGAAGTGTGTTGTATGTAAGTGATAGGATTGAAGTGTGTTGTATGTAAGTGATAGGACTAACCCTAACCCTAACCCCAACCCCCACCCAACCCCTCTTTCTCTTCCCCTTAAACATTATCCCAGTGTGCCTGCCTTGACTCTTGGATCCTAACCTGGAACCGAACCCTTTTGCCTACTGATTTTGTTTTGACTGAGCGCCTGTAAATAAGCTGGTTCTTGCGACTTAGCTTTCGTTGGGCGCTGTAGAAATCTGGAGATTGCGATTAAGATTAAACGGGGAGAGCAAGCTGCCACGGGTAGCAACTGGTAGCCGCTAATGCCCCGATGTACACGTGGGCCAGATGACAGTGACGACGGTCTGAGACGACACGCCAGATAGTTTCGCAACCTTCGCTCGTTTTGACCTTCCGAACAGTGTGCTAAATTTGCCTTGAAATAACATGAACTCTCATGAAATTTGTGGGCTAAGAGAAAATACGACTGTGCGTGTAAATAATGTTCTGCGTCTGTCTGTCCCTAATTCCAGCTAGGGGAGAGAGAGAGAGAGAGAGAGAGAGAGAGAGAGAGAGAGAGAGAGAGAGAGAGAGAGAGAGAGAGAGAGAGAGAGAGGAGGGGGGGGGGGGGGGGGGAGACAGAGACAGAGAGAGAGACAGAGAGAGAGACAGAGAGACAGAGAGACAGAGAGAGACAGAGAGACAGAGAGAGAGGAGAGAGACAGAGAGAGACAGAGAGAGAGAGAGAGAGAGAGAAAGAGAGAGAGAGAGAGAGAGAGAGAGAGAGAGAAAGAGACTGCGCGTGCTATTCTCAAAAGTCATGCGCGTGGGCGCATGCGAGCAGCTTAGAGGGAACATAGCACTGCTCTAGCGTAAGCTACAACAAGCCAAACCTAAAGGATTGTTTATATCCCGTACTGAACGAATTGGGAAACATTCATCCAACAATGTAATTGTTTACTGTTCCATATAGTTGTTTAAAGATTAAAAACATATTGTGTTCAGTTTTGTCCTATAGCAATAAACACATGGAAGTAAAAACTGACATAAATTATAACAATTTAAAGTTCTAAACAATATTTTTGTACACAAATTACAAATAATATTTAAAGTATCAGAAATGTGGTCCACTTTGACAGTTTGTTTAAATTATGTTAACATTTGGGATTACCATAGTTATTATTTTCTACTCTATAATACAAAATGTGTTCTTACATCAAAACTATAACCTACATCTGTTGCTAACATAGGTATATACCATTTACCACATATCCTTACCACAGGCATACAAACGTTATAAGTAGAAATGTATTCGTGGCAATACTGTACACCAGTGAGGTATATTTGTAGAACTTGATGCTGTTCTGCCTTGCAGAACATACCAATTCTATAGCTGGCATACTCTTAAACCAGTGATGAATATTTACAGTTCTTACTAATGGACGGTCAGCACCTGCAAATGTTGTTAAGAGTGACTACACATGAAACTAGTGTGGTATATTTATGCAAGGTGTAGTTAGCAAATTTCTTTGAGATGGTACAAGTTGTGACCAAAAATCAGTTAAATATAGTTACAGTTTTGAAAAATTCTGTTTGTAGATGGTGGATATAGCAAAGCTGGCTGGCATTAACTGCATCAGAACTTCATATCACTTAAATTATCACTACTACCTACAGCAGTAATTAATATAAATGTACTGCAGTGCAATGTAATGTAAATCTCCAAAGTTACTCAGTGCCACACAAAAGCTGTGTCAGAAAGATCAGCTTATTTACAGGTGCTAATTCATATCAAGTTCGCACAAGCCAGGTAGTTTGATTGGTATTGGTGCCAGGTCAGAATCTGGAGAGGTCAAGCCAGGGAGGGCAGTGTGATGCAAAAGCAAATATTGATTATGATAACCCATAGTAATGCCATATAATGAATATGTATTAAAGTGATTTCCATAAATAAACAGTCTGACTTTGTTGTAAAATGTTGGCAGTACTACTGCAGGTAGCACTTTGTTAATGAAGTCTGCAAATATTTTGATAATACAAATATCTAAAAAAAATTAAAACAACAAAATAGGCTTAAATGTCAATAAAAAGTCAAACAAGTAACTACTACAGAGCAGACCTAATTACCATATAATGTACAGTCAATAGCCATTGCTACATGTGACAGCCATAACTAAAGCAGAATACTAATTAATAAATGAAGTAATTACTGGTAATTATTGTGCGACAGCAATCACAGAATGACTCAAGTCAGGCCATTATTTGACCATCATCACCGACCAAAATAAAGTGTCTGCTGTTTGAACATACAGCTATTCTATCTGTTGATAGAGTTGCCTGCAAATTGTTCTTTCTGATAACAATGTCATATCATTGTCTAAACACAAGCCCTACTACTTTTTGCTTCTATTGTTATTTGAAAATAATGGGCACTACTTTTTGCTTCTACTGTTATTTGAAAATATTGGCACTACTTTTTGCTTCTACTGTTATTTGAAAATATGGGCACTACTTTTTGCTTCTACTGTTATTTGAAAATATGGGTTGCCTGTTCAATTTGTGCATTGTCTGAAACTACTGCTGTTACCCAGCATCATACAAAGGTAAGCTGTAGCTAATAAGAGTTGTTTTCCATAGTGAAATGAACACAATGCCACAAAATTCAAGTTCATGGCCAAAATTATTAAAATGAGAATTATGCTGCCAGCAGTAATGCAAATACCTGGATAATATACGTTACAGGCATGCAACAATCTTAGAGAACCTATTTAAATAGTGTTCTAAGTTTAAAATACCAAATACTTTTTGTACTATACTGAGTAATATCCTAACTGTTACCAAAATCACAAAGCCAAGATCATGACCGAGATTAGGATCAAACCACTCAACAAGGGACTGGAAAATCTGATAAGATCCGATAAAAAGACCTTCAAGACAAAATTATTATTTAATACTTTACTTACATCTTGGTAAGTTTATATAGCACCTCAAACTAGAAACTAATTAGCTGATGCAGATGCATCACCCATAAGTAACTTACCAGAGGGTAATTAAGGTAATTCAAAGCACTTACGTATACAAATAACTGACAGTAGAGTACCCAAGTCCTTAAAAGTATCATCTCAGAGTCAGATTCTTAGCAGAGGCAAGCCCATGAATCACAGCAACCCACCAACTGCAGCTTCATGATGTAATCTGATTTAAACCTCTGATAACCCAGAAAAATGCTCAATAGTTACCATTTAGACAATGCAGTTGATAACATTTTAGCAACTTTCAAGTGTCTTGAACCAAATTCCAGATGAGATTACAGTATAACTGAAGGAAGATTCCATATGCAGTTACGTTTCATAGATCCATTTAGTATTAACAAAAAAAAAACATCGCTGTAGAATGACAAAGTTGGCAGAGTTGATGAAAAAGATTTTCAATGTGTCTATCCTTCTTACCACTCAGATCATTTAAATCATAAAAATATACTATGTTCGTATAAAACATGTAAGCAGAGATTTGATGAGAGTAAACAAATGCACGTCGTCATGTGTGGTGAAGGACACAAACTATCCAAAGTCTACAGTGAGTAAGAAAGAGACAGACAGACAGAGAGACAGGCAGGCAGACTGACAAAGGATAAGACTACGTGTCTTCTTCCTGGTCATGACTGATGCAGGAGAAGCAACAGACATCTTTGTAGTAAGGGTAGCGACAGAGTCGAGCCTGAACCACCACACGACAATTCTTGAACTTGTCTTGGCAGGACACAACTATCACAGAAACAAACAACAGCATCGGATTCAAATAACTTCTCATGAAAACGCTGTTTCCATAAAACTCATCAACAGCAACCAGTCCAAATGGTTTATCAGGACAATTTGATTCCAATCAAACAAATTACCTGCAACTGCTTCAAATGGTTTCTCCAAAGAATCTGATTTCAGTCAGTGACCTTGGATTAAGGAATTGTCAAAAAGCAAGACTTATAAAGCTAGGGCTGAGAATTGTTGTGCTGGTATGAAATGAGATGACGCTGTCTTAAGGAGTTCAAGGGCACATTTCTACTGAACAGACAGATAATTATATAAACTGTGACAGCATTCGTGTTTAAGAAATTGTGTATTATCATATCAAAAATGAAAAGTGATAGCTGGCTTCAACATGAGATCCTTTAGAATATGATATTTCTTCCTCCAAGTTCTCCAGTTGCAGACTTAATGTCTCCAAATTACACTGGCTATCTTTTCCTGCTTGGGTCCACTTTAAAGTTGCTGTTCTTGTATGCAAGGCGCTTCATGATCTAGAAGCGAGCTGCTTAGCTGACTTATGCATTCCACTCGCACTTAATCCCACAAGGACAAACTTAAGATCAACTTCCTCTGGCCAACTGTTTGTTCCAATTAACCGAAAAAAGATATGTCGTTTCCGTGCTTTTTCACATGCTGGTCCATGTCTATGGAATTGGAATTCACTACCACCAGCTTTGAGGGACCATTCTCTTTCTCTTATTTCATTTTGCAACAACTGAAGATTTATCTTTTTTCCAGCTCCCCGTGCTTTTGAGGTAATTGTTCAAATAGCACGATACAAGTATCTGATTATTAATAATTAATATTAATATAGCTTACAACAGGTAAAGTCTATTAATGTCAAATCTAAATAAATGGCATAAGGTAGCAGCATTTTACCGAGTGGTTGTGTGTCATCATGACCAGTTCTTGTCAGACATTTGTGTGCGTTACATGTCTGCCTTGTTTCTGGCTTTTCGTCTGGATCACATGACTGAGATGGCTCTTGATCGGCATCCAAACATTTCACTTCACGCAGCCTCAGTCCAGTGTCACATGACCTTGAACACTGTAAGCAAAAGACCACCAAAATATGCCCTCCAGGAAGAACTGTTTGCAAATGATAAGGTAAAATGAAAAAGTAACACTAGTTCTGCTAGTGCCCTCTAGGGAACTCCATCCACAATAAAATGAATGTACTGGATGTAAAATGGGATAAAAAAACAACAAAGGACTGGCCTTGCCTTATATCATAATCATAATAGTAAACTCGAGATTTCTACAGCGCCCAACAAAAGCTAAGTTGTGAGAACCAGGCTGATATCGCGGTAACAGAAATACTTACATAACCTAATTGCATCTGAAAAGCAGCGAGGGAAGGCAGATGCGAATAGTTGTGTGTCATCAACATAGAGGTGACGATCGAAAGAGGATGAGGAAATGAGTATGCTGAGTGGGAAAGTATACAGAATGAAAAGGAGGGAACCCAGAACAGAACCTTGACAAACACTGCTGGTGAAAGGTTAGGATTAAATGAGTTTCCGGCAGCAGTAGAGAGAAAGAAAGACCAGAAAGGTGAGATTTGATCCAAGATAATAACTGTAGGAGTATCTGTTTGGGGGATCCTAGAACCCACACACTTCGTGTTACATGGCAAGCACTCAATCAGTTGGCTACCAAACAGCACCACTTCATAGATTGGCTTAACTTTCCTCTTTCATGAATTATTCTCACCTCTAAATGTTGTACCTGAATCTAATCTAACCTAGGTCAACCTCACAAACAGAATTCCATATCTGATCACAAAACTAAACACCACAACTGTAACGAAACAACTGGTTCAGTTAGATAGAAAAATGTACGCTATTTAACAGACACAATTTCAGTTCTCCACAATTGTATATATCCTATAACAATACTTTTGCACTGTTAGCAATAACTGGTCAATTCATAGCTAACTTGAATGTCACCTTACCTCAGACCAGTCAGTCATGTACCATTCCGATCTACATGGTTCTCGTTCACACGGCTCTTCGGTCTCTGGTTTTTCGCTCTCCTCACAATTCTCATCCCCAACTATGGCAAGGATCTGTCCGAGCTTCTTCATGCAGATGACATCTCGCTTGGCAACACCTTCACCACATGTTACTATACACTGCAAGGCCAACAAAGAAAAATTAATTATTCTGAATTATTTGAAACTACTTTCACAATATTAAAATACACAGTAATATGCATTTCACAGCACGATACTAAGCCTACACTGATACATTGACAAAAGCAAATTAATTTTTTCTTGGTGACGGTGGATGTAATTTTTGTGATAGTGGCTACAAAGGGATGGTGGTGGTGGTGGTGGTGACTGACAACAATGATGATGATGATGACGGCAATGACATAACATTAAAGCAATCACAGTTTAGTTCATTCTGAAGCCGTTTAGGTTTTGTTTCCTTTGCCGATAAATGGCACATAAAAGATTGAAACGTTATCGATTGCATAAAAAAACTACAGTCAGTCTTTATAACAACACACTTGACGCTTCACTGAACATCTTAAGGCTCAAACAGACACAACATAATACATATTGGTCTGAAACCCAATTACACATATGAGTAACTGCCTGATAGCCATGAGCTGAATAACTCAGCATGCAATTTCGGCGAAGCTAACCTCACTCCAGGGACCCGTGAACCATCTGCCTCCACATGGAACCTCGTTTTTACATGGCTTCTCCGACTTGGGTCGGTTGATTTCACTGCATCTGTCAGGCTCCGCTGAACAGTGAACTTGCCGAGTCTGCACTCCTTCTCCGCAGCCAATAGAACACTGTCAAAAGCCACCTCTTATTGCAGTTATATGTCCATGTGGACAAGCACAACATTCACACTAAGCACCACTCCAATAAGATGCTTACTCACTTAAGCAATTATCAACTGACAGACACACATGTATTAAAATGCACAAAAAATTAAAGCACACACTCAAAAAAAGAATATCATAGCTATGTGTAGTCCTAACACACAGGTGTTCATAAACTGCAAGATTTCCCTCAGTACAATAAAGCTTTTCTTCGTAGCTGCTTATACTAATTGTAACTGTAATTGCAAATTTATGTAGCACCACTTAGAGACACGCTCATCGGGGCACTCACGATCCGATAACACAAAACCACGTTAATAGAATGATTTTCAGGCGCTTGTGAAACAGGCAAAGACAGATGAAGGAGCCCATGTCACAAGTTGCTATGGCAACTTATTCCAAAAAGATGGGCCAACTAAGGTGGATTATTTCTATGCACTGTTACAACGCAGTATTAATAATTCACAGAAGTGATGCTCAAACTTTCTGAGAAGACTGTAACTTTAACGTCCACAATTCATACAGTATTATAAGTAGCAAGCCACTTCTAGGATAGTTTAGGGTCAAAAAATTAAACCACAATCTGAATTTTTAATGATGCCTTGCACATTCTTGTATCCTAGGTGGACCTCTCAGAAATTTGGCAGCTATCAGTTCACTTAATCTGACCTAATGATTTCCATATCTCGGTAAGAAATGCACAAAGCAATACTTGTCTCAGTTGCTGTAAAGCACAAACTGTCAAACCCACTGGTTAAAAACAGGAACATAGGGCCTCCTGATATATTTGGGGGCACCAACAGCTATGAGGCACTCCCAAAGAGAAGGATCAGGGATTTAATTCCATCCTCTGATACAGACTCAAGACATTTTAAATAATTAGTACCTACTTAAAGATGTGTCAGTCAAGAGAACCAGCATTTTTCGTCCTTTTTCATTTAGTTTAAAGAATATTTAAGTAGAAAGCCAACCTGCTCTGACCATTCACCGTAAAACCAGGTCTTGGCACAAGATCCCATGTCGCATAACTCTGTTGACTTTGGTTTAGTGCCATTGCACTTGTTTTCAGCAATTGGTTTATCTTCAAAGTTCACACAGATCACCTCTCTCGTCCGCTGACCTCTTCCACATTCTGTCGAACACTGCAAAGAAAAGATGCTAAATACAGGAATTAGCACAGGCACTTTTCACTCCACTTGATTTTCACTCGACTGGAGATGTTCAGTTCATGGTGCGGCCAACCTCCGAAGCGAAGATGACTAAAGGCAAGAAAAAACCCTTCACGCCAGTACAATATGTTTGCTGTGACAAGAATATCATATCATAAATACAGATTTGTTCTTGCCCACAAAGACTGTTCTGTCAGACTACATCAGGAAAAACCAAGTGATTGATGCCTTGTGCATTAAACTAGAGCCACCTCAGAAGCCATCAGGTGGTTCTGTGCTCCTGTTTTGGGTCCTTGGGGTGGATGATCGCTACATTCTACATCCCAGTGGGACATGCTTGGGGTGCCTTCAGTCCATGCTACAAAGGTGGACATTACATGCATTAGATACCAAAGTCATAACAACAAATGAATGAATGTATGTATGTATTTATGTATGTACTTATCTATGTATGTATGTATGTATGTAAGTACCTGAACATTTTCTAGGCCTACAGCACCTTTAAAGAACTTAGCATTAGATGTCAATGCTTTAAGCAAAGAACAGAATAGGCATGATCAGAAAACCTGGCTCCACTCTCCGATGTTCCATCGCACACAAGGCTTGTCCTCATTGCAGACTCTGACTGACTCTGGTCGAGGTTCATTAAGACAATGAGTTGCAGAAACTCCCACTGAATGCGTTGTACCAATTCTCTGTTTGCACTCCACGACCCTCGTCTGCTGACCGCGGTCACACGTAGTCGAACACGCTGTCCAGTTGCTCGCTTCCCAGCTTTAAGCGAAAACAGTCAATCAGGTACAGAAAATCAAACTGACAGGAAGTAGGTTTGCATGTGCATGCATGCATGTTTCTGCAAGCGTATATGTATGTGCGTATGTACATATGTACATATGTATGTGCTGACTAATGTATTTATGTATGCGTGCAAGTACTTACTCATGTATGTTTTTTATGTATGTATGGATATATATATGTATTTGCACATGTAAGTAAGTATTTATGTATGTAAGGATGTAAGAATGTATGTATGTACGTACCTACAAATGTACATATGTATATAGCTGAACATTTATGTAGCACCTTCTAAAGAAACTAGCATGTTAAGAACCTCTTAAAAGACACTGCTACGATTTGACCAAAATTTTCAGCTGCTGGTAAGTAATTTCTATTAGCATATGAAGCAGATAAATAAATAAATAATTAAAATATATAGATAAAATAAATTACACAAAGCTCTTTACTGACAGAAACAATAACAGCATAGTTTCAAATCTTCACCAAACAAACGCGTGGTGGCTCCGGGATTGCGTGCATGGGGGCAAGAGCATTTCCAGAGGGGAACCACATTTGGGAATTCAGGAGATTCTGTGTTTTGGCAGTCCATCATGCACAGGGTAGCGGCATATAATCAAAAGATATGTGGGAGGCGACCCCCACATCCATAGCTAAACCTCCCACTGAAGCAGTCTGAATTGTAGTGAGTTACATGGAATTAACAATTTATTATTTAGGCATGTAACTAACAAGGAAATGTTCCCAGCTGTTTGGCTACCACCCCTTTGCTTCAACCAAGAGATCCTTCAACTCTGGAGTTTATTTTTCAATTCAATTCAATTTACTGACACAACGTAACAGTTTAGAATACACAACATCATTACTGAAATAGCAGGCCTATATTACAATATATATATAAACAAAATAGTACAATAGATTAGCACAACATATACAATACAAATAGTACATTATATTAACACAATATATATACAACACGAAATAGTATATCATATTAACACAATATTTACAACATGAAAATAGTACATTATATTAACACAATATTTACAACACAAAATAGTAAAGTATACTAACACAATATATATCAACAAATTAAAAGTACTATACTGGTAATTAAGACTAGGGTGACACAGATTACAACCGTCATGAAGAAGATGTTATCAAAACTGATCATTTGTGTCATGCCTCTGGGTTTTGTTTGTGCTGCACTATATAAATGTTTGATTATAATCATGATCACTACCTTGGTGGACATGGTGAGTTGTTACATGTCACAGTCCGTGCTGTTGGCTTCAAAGATGGATCGCAATTCTCTTCTGTTACAACAACTTGTATTCCGGTTACCTTCAAGCAGACAATCAGTGTGTTCTGGACGCCTGCCAACACCAAGAAACACAGCTTGCGATAAGCATCAAAAGAAAGTAAGTAAGTAAGTAATGCATTTGTTAACACGCCATACGTCCATCGACCGAGCGAGGAATCGTAGAAACAATGCAAGAATTACTAAGACAAGACTCTTCTAACAACAATGCCAGAGTTTTAAGCAAAAAAGTCATTATTTGCCAAGACAAGCAACTGGACAGATTTCTAAAGGTTGCTGTCATTCCAGAAATACACACGAACTTACTACAAATTTGTAAAAAAATCGGAGATAAAAATTAAAACTGACCTCCCCCACATGTTTTAGAACATTCGCTGAAGCCAGATATCTTCCATGCAAAGTCGGCTGCACCACTATACACAGGCTGCCCACCTGGAGACTGCAGGACCCGCTGATCGTTGAGTGGGGAGGGAGCCCTGCCACGGTAGTAATCATAAGAACTGTAGCTGGAAGCATCCAAAGATGGCTGCTCCAAGGCAGCGTATCCAGGCCGGTAGTACGGCTGCTGGACGGCGGGTGCAGGAGCGTGTATTGGGTAGGGTCGTTGCTGGTAGGAAGGGTAAGAGATCGGTTGGTAAGGATTAACAGGTGGCTGGTAGCCCACCTGCTGCCCCGGGTACCAGACTGGTTGCCTGTAGATACCTGGTGGCCTTGGTTGACCATACCCCAGTCCTGCTTGGCCAGGAACGCCATATCGCTGCTGCCCAAAGCCAGCAGATGGCACCAGAGGTCCTTGCACGCCATAGTTGATTCCAGGCTGAACAGGATGTGATCCTGCAACTGGTCCTCTGTACTGGACACCAGGCAATGGTCTCCCGCCGTAAGCGGGACGATCAACCAGCTGAGGTGATAAACCGGTAAAGCGGCCCTTGTCAGAATATCCAGCGCTGTCCAGCTGTCTGTTGGCTGAATGGTTTCCAGTGCTAGCAGGCAGCACTTGAGAGCCTCGGTAGATGGAAGGCCTCATTCCCAAATCTGGAATGTGACCATTGGTACTGTCGTTGGAAAAGCCATGCCTCTGATTCAATGGGATGTTTCTATACGATGGGTACTGGTAGCTACCAGACGGAGGCCGGTAGATCCGTGGTAGAGCTGGCTTCAGGTTTGGTTGGACTGTTGGCTGCGGTCGATGCTGAAGCACCTCCTGTTGGTTCTGGCTGTAAGCACCGGCAGGAACTTGGTCAGACTGAACCTCCGTGCCATCAAGACCGACCCCAGAGCCTGCAGCAGGCGGACCAGTTGCCAAGGAGATTGGGGCAGTGACAGATGATGTCAGATGTCGGTGTCCATGATGTCGGAGGTGGTGCTTGTGGGTGATCGACGGATGAACTTTGTGACTTGGTATTGTGTAGGTATACATGATGCCCCGGTTTGTGTGTTCGTGAATCACCTAAACAATTAAACAAACGCAAAGCATCCCAACAATTAATAACTCAGTAAATCAGTGAAAAATTGCCACAATTAATAAAGTATTCAGATGACATGGTGCTGGATTGGCTGAGCAATTCAGAGTCATCAATGAACACCTCTTGTTCAGACAGCAATGAGTGCAAGGCTGAGAAGCACTTAAAAGGAGCTATTTTAAGTTTTTTCACACATACATACATACATACACACATACACATGCATACACACAAACATACGCACATACGTACACACACACATACATCGTTGTGATGTTCCCTTGGCAAATGTGGCCTTGTGGTCCTTTAAATAACCAACTGGGACCAAGGAAACAGTCTGAGGATCATCCTTGAAAATTATTACACAGTAGGAACAAAGTTAAAGTTATTATTAACCTATGCTACACATGCAAACAAGTTCGAAATTCAATTAAACATATAACATAATACCACAGACCCCTGGGATGGGTCATGGACCCCTGGGATGGGCCGATGGGTAGAGTGATGTGTGGTGGATGGGGCAATGAAGCAAAGACAGAACAAAGTAGACTTTAGCGTGTTGAAGGCAAAAGCTTTATCGTGCAAGGACTTTGACTTAAAGACCACAGGGACGCAGAGCACCAATCTAGCATCAATCTGAGAAGCCTCAGCACATCCTTCCATGAGCTGACCCTTGGACTTTCAGGACATAGAACTCCATAACTCGCAGTCCAATGGAAGATGAACTAAATTCCAAACTCAACTCTCCGCTTAACAGTGCGAACTCCAACATGTACTCAAACACTTCCTGCTCATGTGTCTTTCTGCACTTATATCAGTCTCGTCCTCCATACCCCCCATTCTAAGTTTAATATAAGTCCTGTACGATCCTGTGTGGCCTTGTTCACTTGCTGAGGTCACCAGTCTTGCCACTCTGCCCCGAGAAGGGAAACATTCTGCCATATAGGATTAGGGTTACAGAAGTGATATGCATATTTAACTGTACACTAAAACTAAACCTCTCCGTATACTTGGATGATGTACAGGAAAAAGTAAATACTATGCTAAATCAGTCTACTCAAATGCAATCTATACACAATGCAGTATATCCAACGTCTATCGAAAGTTTAGCTTATGAACCTGTACATTAACACTTATACAAGCCTACAACAACAGTACACTCTACAACATACGTATGTACACATACATACACAATACATAACACACATACATAATACTTACATAAATACATACATAAGCACTTATTACTTAACGCCATTGCTTGATACGTGTCATGAAATAGTGTCACTGCACAGACAGTCATGGGAAATAGAAATAGTAATTGTGCAACATGTGGCGTCTGAGTGCAGGCATTCTTCAGCAAAGTGCGGGCCAGTCCTCGGGAAACGACCGTCCCAGGGGAGCCAGTCCACAACAGAAAATATTGCTCAACAATATCAAATTCTAGGAAACAAACACCACAGGAGAGAAACAGATAATCCTACCATATTGGATGGCTACAACCATGCCTCTGCGATCACCAGTGATCTAATCTAATCTAACGCAATAACCTGCATAGGTCACAAGTCACTGGTGGTCCAATAGATGGAAACAATCACCATAATGTCAATGCTGGCGTTGATGGGTCCTGGTGCGATTATGTATTCAACCACCGACTCTAAGATTTCGGTTGGTGACGGGTGGTAGTACGTAAATACGGTTCCAGCTGCCTCATAGTCCCTGCTCAGACCAATCTTCCAGTTTCCGTTGATGACGTAGCTTCCATTGGAAACCTTCACCGCTGCAATACACCATAAGTCTAGTTAGTCATCACCATCATCAAAATGGTATATAATATGTCTGTTAAAGGAACTATATTTTTGTATATATGAGCGAGTGAGTGAGTAAGCAAGCGAGCGAGTGTGAATGAGACAGTGAGTGAGTGAGTGAGTGAGTGCAAGTAAGCCAGCAAGCCAGCCAGCAAGTGAATGAGTGACAGTACGTAAGCCAGCCAATGTGGTGAAAGTCAACAAGTCAGCTGCTTATTTCACATAAATAAAAAACCCATGCGTCACCTAGCCTCTCCGCCTTTAAATAAAAAAGCAAAAAACTGCATTGAAACACTCGAGAAAAAGAACAGACTCTCCAAGCCTCCCTACATAGGAATTGCTACAAGCAATGCATCATAGCACATGTATCTAGACACTTAATACAGGGCCTATAAGTACTTTACAAAAGTGCTGCTTATGCTAGCTTAAGTGGTGTTAAAGTTCATCAGCAACAAACAGTTCATGTATAAGTAAATACCATTCAGATAACTAGAAAAGTCACCACTAGCGAGAAGTGGCACATAACCTATAACTGACACACTGGAAATACTGTCCGTGTCTTCTGGCATCTCACCGTTCACTTCCAGCGGAGGAACAGCGTTTCAGGATGCCTCATCACAACACGACAGAAAACTGCCAAGCACCATTTTCTACTAATACACCCTCAGAAGTAATCAGGTTCTTTTAATAAGCCATTCTTAAATGTCAATAATTCTGTCAGCGAAAAGCTACAGAAAAATAAACGGAGATTAAATTTCTGTCTTGTTCAGATTAATGGCAAAAATTAATAATAATGGCTGACAATCCTTATGCAATAAATTTTGCTTTTGGTAAATAATACAAATAATAATGATGATAGTAATAAGTTTAAAATGAAGCCAAATCATATAGCACCATCTAGGTAAACCTACTTGGCAGATTTAGAATCAGAACTGACTGGTATTATACTAGAACAGAGACCAGAAAAGAGTGGAAAATCCCACGTCACAACACATCAGACATTTGCAGAGGCTGCCTTTCCAGATTTCCAATTTATTTCTTATAGCTCAATAACTTCTTTCTTCAAATTCATGGGATTTTATTTTCATGATAACAAAAAGGATTACTAATAAACTACCAACAATTATATTAGATCTATATTGGCAATGCCAGTGACAACAATGATATATATTTAGTGCCATGGCTTTCTTATCACAGGTAAATGAATCTTTTCTTATGCAAAATAACCTTTTCACTTTTATCTCCATTGCAATGCATATTTGCACAATGCAGTTCAGTGCAATACTATACTCTGCAAGATACCAAATGCCATTTGACTTTTTGCAGATGGCCTCCCGTGGGGAACTCCTCCGCCAGGAACCCCATAAGTCTTCACAGAACTGCCCCTACCACATGGCAGAATTGCTCCATTCTGTGGCAGGATTTCAATATGTATGCAACTGAATGACAAATATATCCAATACTTCTTAGCAATTACCTAAAAAAAGCATTCAGTTGAAAAATGGAAATCAAGACCTTTATAGTTTTACTGGTACACTACAGAGGATATTCTCTGAGTTGCTTACCTCTAGCAAGACAATTGCATTACACCAAGAGTCTTTTAAACTTTCCAGTATGGAGAAGGGAATAAAATATAGGGCAGAGAGTAATTCCGGAGAATGGAGTTGGCCCAGCCATGGAAGACTAGATAGGGGTCCAATGGCCAAAGGATGGATAATTATATGGTGGTCCTTGCCTTTTATTTTACTTCAAGCAACAAAGGATCGGAATGCAATGGCCTCCTCTATAGCAAACAGATCCTAACAGCTCACTAGATAAATTGCCAATGGAGCGTATCATCTAAGGGAACAGAAAGATACAGTCAGACATGAGACACAGAACAAAACTAATGCAAACAGTGACAATCAGATAGGCAGACAAAACGATATGCAAACAGACACAAAGAAGAACAGACAAACACACAGGAAAAGACAAAAAGAACATCTCAAAGCTATGCATACAGACTGACATGGACACACAAACTGACAGACAAGCATACTGAGAGTGACTATAAAGAAGAAATCCCAGAGTCATTAATGTTTATCTAAACAGCCCTCCAATCTCTCTCTCCTTCTTGTAAAGCCCCTAAACTCATCAGCTGTACTAAGTCATTCAGGGTGGATCTGATCCCTTAAGCCTGAAACCGAACTCCCACTTGGCAGATGAATTGAGATACAACCCTCCCTAACTCCCTCTCTCTTCCTTGCCCCTCCTTCATCCAACCAGTTGCGGTAGATCATGAACCCCTAGAGATTCTAGTTAGTTAGACCTGAAAGAGAAGATCCACTTCTGATCTCCATGAACCCTTGCTGTCCCAGCTCATACGGCCAGGGCACCTAATCAGACCCTCCTGGTGATTTTATTACTCTCTCTTAGGTCTAACCATAGGTCCATGGTCTAACTATGCTCAGACATCACAGTCAAAGAAATTGTAAAAGTAAATGTAAATTTACAGTTTTCTACAGCGACCTTATGGCCTTGACCCTGCTTATTTTTCAACGAATTTATCATAAACTGTAATCGTAAATCGTAAGACTTGAGATTTCAACACCACCCAATGAAAGCTCAGTGGCGGGAAACAGCTTATTCCCAGGCGCTCAATCAAAACAAGATCCAAGAGGCAGGCAGGCAGTCAGGCGGCTATGGTGGGTGAGGTTTGCAATTGGATCTTGAGGACAGATAAGGAGAAGAAGATGAATCAGGATAGGATCTGCGGAAGAAAAGTGTTTTATCCGATGAGATCCTTCACCACAGTTTCCCGTTTGAATGGTCGCCAAGCCACTTAAGGGCCCGTGCTAACTGGCGCATAATATGAACAACTTCACCAAATGATTCCAGGATAGGACAAAATGATCTTATTGTTACTTTGGGATATTTAAAGCACAGTTCGGCAGACACAAAACACCCAGAAAGGCACAACAGGAAAACACAGATGGAAAGAAATAAATGACAGTGGGGAGAAACTCTTTCTCAGCTCTGTGCACCAAACTACATGATACTAATGAACACATTTTTTTACAAAATAGGCCATAGAGAAACTGAAGGTGGACACATAACTTAATCAACTACATCATAATAAACAAATGATTGAGCTCGAACCTCACAAATTGCAAATCATTTGATGTTGATGGCAAATGCTGAAACTGGTTCCTATCACAAGCTAGTAACATAAGACTAAACCAGCAGAAGATTCGGTTTACTGATTAACGCAGATAAAAGTAAAACAACGTTAATCGAAACAACCACAGAGATGCCAACAAATGTTAGCAACCCTAACCCTAACCCTAACCCCAAAGAAGAACCTGTAGAACAATCTGTCTATGTTGGAGGTCTAATAACTAGATAGTAAGATAGTAACAACAAGAAAGAAACACAATGTAAAATTGGATGCACTCCACAAAAATTTGCAAAAATGAACAGAATATGAAGACATAGGAAAAAAATAACAAAGAAAACAAAGGTATGAATATACGACAAGACAAAAACGAAAATATGTTCGATTTTTCAATACTAAAACTTGCAGTCTCTGGCAACTGACTTAGTCCATTTTTTTCTGACAATATCTGCACTATGAGAAGAAAACTCCACGCCCTGATTCAAACTGCAGGAAACGGGTACAAAATGCATGTCAAAGTAAAAGATCCAACAGAAAACTACTAGTAACTAGGAACTTATATATGTACCATCCCTGACTCCAAATTTAGTTTATATCCTTTTCAAAAGTAGGATTTTAACTGCTAATTGCTCCAACATGTGATACCCTATCAACATCTCTCCCAGGCATAAAACTGAGAACAAAACACCCCGATCAGCTATTAGATAATAGTAATATTAGTATGATATAATGTTGATACCCTATCAACACCTCTCCCAGGCATAACATCGAGAACAAAAACCCTGATGGGCTGTTAGAAAATAATAATAGTGGTATAATATGATGTCCCTAAATGCACAGAACATGTGGGCTGTAGGTACCCTACCAGCCGTTCACCCTTAAAAAACAGCACCTAGCCAATAAACCTCTTCCTGTCAATGAATGATGATAAATTGGCCTTTCACTGCAAAAAAGGACAGTGGAGCAACAATCAACACTGCTAGGCATCCTGACAGTCGTCCATTATTACACATCAATTGCGAATAAGTGCATTACCATTATACGCAAGTATGCATGCATGTATGTATGTATATGCGTATATGTGTGTATGCATGTATATATATGCATGCATGTATGTATCCATGCATGTATTGTATATGTACATATGTAATGGTATGCATGTAAAAGAGTATGCATGTATGTATGCATGCGTGTCAGTTTGTACATATGCACCTAGGCATTTATTACAGTGCCATTTACGTTCCCCTCAAAAGCACTCTACTAGATAGAACAGTAGAAGTCTGTTAAGACACTTTGGTAGCATTGGGAGATATGACATTAACAAGCTCTTTGCCAAGTGTTAACAGACTGTTCACAGTGTTTATTAAGCAGCTTTTCCTATACTAAGTGTACCAAGTGAACTCAGCTATTGCCAGAAGCACACTCATAGACAAAGATGAGCATCCAAGACAGATGTAGCCAGAGAATTTGGAACAAAAATGCCAAAATGTCCATCAGACTAATCCAATAATGTAAATAGGGTTCAAGGAAACAGCAGACGGCCAATTCTACAGCCAATGGATCGAAATTACTTGAGCAGGCCTTCAGAACAATCGATCATCCACTAAAGACGAAATCAGTCAAGCTGAAATCAATCAATCACTCAACCGCTGTATGAGATCCAAGATGGAAGAAAAGACCCAGATATTGTGCTACAGAGGCAATTCATGCAAGTAATGATAGACACACAAAGGCAATCAAGATACAACCACCAAGCAAATAAATAAATTTACACCTAAATATGCAATTATAATGCTTATTAAAGACCTTTGTTTAGTGGTAACACATTTTAAAGAGACATACAGTAATACACTTACATATACATAATAATATTAATCATGTTACATACAGATACCACCAGTTCCTGATGCCAGACATTAGTCAGTGATTGGTGCACATAAATGACCTCCAATTTTTCAGTTATTTTTAAAACCTAGTCCTTTTCTCATACACACGTGTGTACCTACAAGTGAACATTTTGCCTAATGAGCTATTGCTTGATGACCAACTACATATCAATCATGTACACTAACGATATTCTTCTCATTGACACATCTTTATTTCCTTCTAGTTAGACATAAAATCTGTTTAAAATGCTCAAACCCATACTGTTTTTTTAAACAAGTTTTCCCACACATTAAAAGGCCTTTAATAGAAACTTCAAGGCCAGCCATATCTGAATATCATAAAAGGTAACACCATCATCATGTCTAACTCCCTCAGCTGATAACCAGACAAAAATTGCAATTGCAATTGTAATCTGACATTTATAAAGCACCACTTCAAAAACAAACTCATCAGGGGCGATCAAATAATTTTCCTGAGCATGTCACGTTACCCCATATTCAATGATACTAAGTCACATTTCTCGGTAGCCGTTACAGACCACAATGGCAGAGCTCATTTATTAACATTAATACCTCTTCAATTATATTTGTTGAAACAACTTCTATTCCAGCACCAAACTTTAACCCACAGAACTGATTGACAAGTGTTTTCAAACATCACCATACAACCGTCGCACTTAAACTGATCAACACAAAGACATAACTTAATTACAAAAACACATAATGACTGATTCTGCTAAATATTGATTTAGCAAAACTCTAGACACACCTTGAAGAACTCTAGGTTATCAACAGCTGCTCAAACTCCTTGTGTAATTTATGCATGAAATCTGCTTGGAATCCTTTTGCATCAGCCAAGCCAGAATCACATTGTATCACATTATATAAACAATGCCATCCACAGACATCAACACAGAGAGATTAACAGATCTAGGGCCATTAACAGATGTAGTCACATGTTCTGCAATATCAGAACCCTTTAAGATTTTATTTATTTTATTTACATTGTGAGTTCAAGTGACACATCTACCTACTGCTGAAAGCATCAGTCAGTGACGCTAATCAGGTGTGCATTCAACATTTAGAATACTTGGGGTTCCATTCAGTGATCATTCTCAGACAGGCCTGAAGTCTTTGAACCTTCCAAGTGCTCACTCAGTCTTACATGAAGAGTGCTCCAGGAGTCAGTCACTACCAAGTACACTGAAATGAACAGTTAATATACAATCCCAAACCCAGAATCTAGCAAATACGGTCCTGAACCACAACTGTGGGCATTTCTCAGGACCATTCCCAACCCTGTTCCATATTCGCTGCAGTTCTCAACGAGGAACCAACTGCAGGTCGTGTGGTGTTTCATGAGTGTCAGGACCAAGGGGTGGGCAGGTCCCACTTACTTACTAAATTTCATGTACAAGGGGCAGGTTGACAGGCTAGAAAGAGACTCCAGTTATGGCGGTTTGAGAGTGCACAACGAGAAGAAGAAACGTGTGAAAAGTTATTGTGTTGACTTATTTCTGAACTCTGACTTTGCGACTAGCTCGTGACAATGAGGTTCAGCAAATGTTTCTTCACTGTCGCCGGACCCACTGTGTGGAACAGTCTTCCAGATGATGTGACAAATGCCCCCCCCCATCTCTGGACACATTCAAGTCACAGCTCAAGACATATCTTTTTAAGATATCTTCTGACTGTTATGACTGTACAGCGCCATTTTATTCCGCCTTGGCCGTGCTATGGCGCTATATAAACTGTCATTATTATTGTAAGTACTGGCATCATCTTCAATACTCAGCACATAAGCTGCTGTTCTATTTATTCGAGACCAGCTGAATTAGGTCTACAAGCCATGACAAGCATAAGGACACACTGAAATGCATCTAGCAACCATCACCCCCACACAGACTAATCTATGACACAGAGGTAGACAGTTTCTAGATGGGTGATTGCTTTTCCTGCTCAAAGCAACCCAGACAACTAGACATCAACCAAAGCTAAAGCTCTGAGGCAACCGCCAGGCCTTGATGTCAAAGAAAATGTCCACTCCGTGTCAGACTCGGAACTCGGCAAACATGAGAAAAAGTTTGACATCAAGCGTAAACACATCATTGATGCTGCAAACATTCCTCCTGAAATGCAGCCCTAATTACAAACCATAGATTTCTAAGCAATCAGACGCAGAGCTCCTGAGACTTCGTAACATGTTCTCCATCCAGCTGCCGCATTCTGCTCAGCTTCTTCCCATTGTCGACTTTAATATGCGATCAAAGCAACAGATATTGCGACTGGTTCATCTTTCATTTGACTCTGCATCCGTCCTGATTTCCTCCCAGGCACTGCTATACACCTGCCGGGATTTAAATTAAAAGCAACGCATAGGAGTCGACAATTCTCTGCTTCGTGTTTCTCGCGTGTGTTGCTGGGGGCGTCAAAAGGAACTACATACTCTGAACAATTTTGGTTTAGTGCATAAGGCAGCATTGCACAATCCTCTTGTAAATATGACCCTCCTTGTAAGCTGCATCACTATTCCCACAGTGCATCTAATCTAATAAAATCTAATCTCAGACGACCTACTCTTAGTGAACTGATGTCTCAGGTGTTAAAATGTGAAACGATGCAATGTAGAAGAGGATTATTCTAATGTCCTTTAAAGGTACATGCTCGGAGGTGCTCCCAGCCTAGCTGATGCAAACAGGAAAGTTTATGAGGTTGACAAAAGGCACAGATAACGCCACTACATAAATCACTGGACTGGACTATATAAGTGGGCACTGCACTCCTGACTACTGCCTATAATACTGGTGCTTGCGTGACTACAGTTCCCATGGCTATATACTGTTCTTGTGATTACTCCTTTATGACGAGTGATACTGGCATTATGCAGTTAGGTTCCCATGCATCATTCTTACCTAATGGCTTTTTGCATACCTAATACAACTGGAATTCCAATAACAATAACAATAATAAGCTATAATAAGCCAGTGAACACACTATACACTAAATACATGTGTATGTATATATATATATATATATATATATATATATATATATATATATATATATATATATATATATATATATATATATATATATATATATATATATATATATATATATATATATATATATGTAAACAATAAATATTTGAGTTCAGCTCTTGGCCTGCCTAGAGTCACACTGAGGTTGGCACAGTAATTAAGCAACTGAAATGCAACTTTAAATCTGAAGCTGATAGCTTTCCACTTCTTTGCATTCTTTTTTGGACAGACAAGTTACCTGTATAGTTTACTTATGACAGAGGTCAGAGGTCAGACAGGGTGTGCTTGTGTTATGTCTGTTAAGGAAGAAGCTCATGGGGAGGAGCGTGCTGAAGGGTGTTCTCCATGGCGCACAGACATAAAACAACCTCATCAGATCAATTTTCTTTGCCTCATCATAGGAATTTTCTAGTCTTGGGTCGTTGGTTTTGTTTGTCTTATGTGGATTTTCTTTGTCTTGGCATATGAATGTTAGTTGCTTTGGCATATGACTTTCCTTTGCATTGGCATATGAGTTTTTTCCCTTGTTTTCCCTTACTGTGTTGGGTTTACACTCGTGAAGCTTCAGGTGATATGCCTGATACTTCACAAGTGTAAACCCAACACAATAATTTCTTATTCATTTTGTACCAGCTGATAGGCAGTGAAATTGGACAGAAAAATGGTGCAGAAATAATAATATGAATTGACACATGGTCACTAGTGAAACCAGAGATCCTTAATGATCTTTCTCTGCTGGTAGGGGTTTGAACACCTTTCCTTGTGTTCACAGTTCAGCATGCTTACCACTAGACTAACAACACCACAACTACAGTAAACGTTGTAAAGTTGGTAGCTGGTCATCTATGCAGCATGCGAGTTCAAAAGACAGTCACCATGGGAACCCGAGAAAGTCCTTTAGGCCCAACTGCTGAGGTCAGAAATACAATTTATCCAATGCAACTCGGCCGTTGTCTATCATCGGCGATGTAATAACATCCCATCAAAGTCGTTTCTTATTCTCCAAGGAACAACTCACGCAACGAAATTGGACAGAAAAATGGTGCTGAATATTGAACTAATTCCCGGAAGAAGCTATGGGCTACAGGCATCTGTCAAGGACTACGTATCCCCGCTTGTAGTCTGGTATCGCCGCCTACAGTCTGGTACAAAGCAGAGGAAAGAAAGATCGTCATTTATAGGAGGCATCCCGGAATTATCGTTATCCCCGCTGGCACAGTTTTCATCATAATTATCTCCTTTTAACAGCAGTGAGGGCAAATGGAGATAGACGAAGGCAGAAAGTGACTGAAAGCGAAATAGAAAGAAAGAAAGAGAGAAATAGGCAGAGAGAGAAAGACAGAGACCTGGACACAGAAACGGAGACAGGGATAGAGTTTGCAACTAGGTACAGAAATGGCACTCTCTGGATGATGACCTGAAATTGAAAATGATCTTCTGGATGATGACAAAACATTGAAACCGATCTACCTATCTGGCTCTTGTTATTTGATTTCATTACTCGAAAGCACTGACAAATTAGCTGGTTTCCTTTATGCAGTTTTGCTGTAACTCATACAGTGCTAATTTTCATTACATCACATTTACCTGATAAAAAGATCTGGCAAAGAAAGAATGTTAGTAAGCATAAACAATAAAATAAGAAATTGGAAAACGTTTGGAATGTAAACATTTCCATTATAGTGATGGTATTTTCTGTTTAACGTCATAACAAAGACAACTAGCAACGCTCTCCTCCTTTACCCAGGCTTGGGACTGGCACCACTCGTGGCAGAGTTATTTGAAACTTCTGGGAAGGATATAACAGATTTATGCAAACAGTAAATGTGGTGTCAGCGTAGGACAGTTGTTCTGTCCTATCCTACACAGGCCATCTGGTAACTCAGCATGCCATTCCTCTGGGCTAGGCAAATGAGCACAAACACAAGCTGACTAAAAAGGCTTAAAGGTATCCTGTCACTGGATGGGCTGGACCTGTGTGCAAAGCAGCTGAAAGATATTTTAACACACTTCTGAGGAATTTATGTAATTTATATATACACTGACAAGTGCACTAGGTTTGTCCTACATTTCATCATCATCATCAGCAGCAGCAGCAACAGCATCATAATCACATTCATCGTCATCATCATCATCAGCAGCAGCAGCATCTCATGTATCTGAACATTAGTGTAGCACCTTTCAAGGACCTCTCAAAGGCAATTAATTGAACTCATCATCTGAATAAACTCTTCTGCATTTTACAGTTATGGCATTTGAGCAATAAAACTTCACCAACCCAAACGATTCAGACTTGGAGCAAGTTCGGTTATGTTGATGTTGCAAGCTCCTTTAGGAATTGATGTCACGCGGTTGTAGCCGGGTGGCAGAACAGTCTGTGTAAAGATCCCGGAAATGATGTGACACGTGGAGTCATTTCCACCACAGACTCCACACTTGTCAAACTTCAACTTCGAACCAAGGCTACCATCACAGCCGACAACCTACAAGAAATGCAGACAATTCCAAGGACATATTTAACTCAGCATTTATGGCTTTCCATATTTATCGGTTTCCTCTGAGCACAAACTACCAAACTTTCTTCAAAGCTCAAATTATCTTTCTTACTTCCAGAAACACCTCAAAATTCACTATTTCTCTCAGGCTTTCAAACATTTGGCTATCTAACTGCATTATCACCTGGCAATTGACTAGCCACGTTCACATTCGAACATTTCACATTCAGATTCACATTTCCTTTGCAACTTTGTGTTTGTAACAAATTTTTTTAATAATAACTGCAATCCTATGTTGAGAATGTCACCAATGAGGAGGTTAGAGCAAGCGTACCAGCTTCAACCGTCGTCAGGGACACAGGCTCTGATTCTTTGGCCATCGTGCAAGCTCCTCCAGATGAGGACCATAGAAGAGCTCTACTGGCAGCAATGAATAAATCCCCAAGGACTGGAAGAGACCATGAACTACTAGAGCAGTGGAAAAGGACCTTGAATGTTGTGGTTTTGGGCTCAGTACTGCAGGGAGCAAGGCCCAGGACAGGAAGGCTGGCGTCGCATCATCAATAGGGCTATGCTCAACTAGAGTACGCCCTCCACGAGAATGTTTCAACGTCACTAAAGCTGAGACATTTTTGCTCTGCTGTAACTTGACAACTTCTAGCTGTTTGAGAACTTTTATTATCAGAATAATTTTTCCAACTTGTTTGGTTCATTTCTAACACAGGTAAGAAAATCTTAATAATAATAAAATCTTTCCAAGTCACTACTGGCCAAACTGTGTTGCAGCCCAACAGTTGGTCAGCTGGTCAGCCCAACAGTTGGTCAGCTGGTCAGCCCAACAGTTGGTCAGCTGGTCAGCCCAACAGTTGGTCAGCTGGTCAGCCCAACAGTTGGTCAGCTGGTCAGCCCAACAGTTGGTCAGCTGGTCAGCCCAACAGTTGGTCAGCTGGTCAGCCCAACAGTTGGTCAGCTGGTCAGCCCAACAGTTGGTCACCTGGGCTACCCAAGCGGATCACTACTTGAGATGTGAAATAGCATTTTTTCTAATACATTTGGTTAATGTACAACTGAAATGCAAAACCTTGGTATACACCTTAGGCTAAGTCTTTCCTTATGGACTGTTTATCTTTCCTTCTCTCAGATTAACAATGATGTATGGCACATGATTTTATAGCTAGAATTAGACCAGAGGACAACTATCGTAATTCCTGATTCCTTCATGGTACGTTCAGTAGATAAAAGTGGTGCAATTCTAGCTCCTGTCCATCTAAACCACTGGGATCCTCATCCCACGAACCACAAAGGTTAAGTTCACACTGTACCATCTCTGAAATAACTTCTTTAAAATACAAGTTACCGGAAAATAACTTTTAAAATGTAATAGACATAACTACTTAAAAATAACAAGAAGTGTCTAATTACTAAATTTGTAAATAGAGACTCTTCAGATTAAGATTGCTAGAACAGAACGATGAATTTACTGCCTACAGTACAGAAGATGAAGAGCAGCTTAATAAGCTAACCCACAGAGGCAGCCATGGGCATAAAGTGTTAGCAGCTTCATTTTTCTTAGCCTCGGCATATGAGGGCAGGTGGCCAGTCCTCTCCTTTACCGCCTGATCTTCCCTTCGGCAGTGTATAGTCAGTATACTCATTTCATAGCTGAATTCACTAGAAGGCACAGAGGGAACAGAAATTTCAAAACATCTTTCTGCCCTGGTGAGGATTTGAACCCTTAACCTCTTGACTGACAGTCAAGCATGCAAACCAACAGACTATTGCGTATCCCTTAGTATAACCTGAGCCTCAAGAGGAAGAATTTAAGGGGGATGCAGAATTTTTTTGTAACTGATTGGCTGCCACTTTCCAACACAATTTGGAGTCAGTGGACCAGCAACCATCACTCATCTAGATGGTAGGTCAATCATTCAATTTATGATGGAAGATAGATATATGCTGGACTGTGATTTATGGACTTCCCTTTGTAGAGGCTATTTAAAATCAGCTTCCCTTATTTACTGGTTTCCAACTGGTTAATTTTTCTACAAGTGAAATTCATGGAGATTTTGTCAAAATTTTGAGTTATCTTCGAACATAAGGTAACATAAACAGGAGAACATTCCAGTCATGTACAACAGTAAAAGTAACATAAGAATAAACTGTGGCAATAAATGTAATTAAGTAAGTAAGTACATTCTTTATTAACCAATCGCTAATTGCACATCAGTTTACAAGTATTTAAGAACACAAGAAAAACTTAATATGCATACAACATTCTAATAATAAAACACTTACGCATTAAATTATCAGCAGGAGGAATAATATGATCATGGGTGTGGGGCTGTAGGTAATAACTGAGGGTTTTAACTGGTGGGAGTAGCTGATGTAAGACACGGTCTGGGTTGTTCAAGATTGTTAATACAATGTAACATGAGATGTTATAAAAGCAGGGGCACTGTTTCCTTTTTAATTAACTGTAGAGATAAGAACATCATCAGATCATTATCCTAGACATAAGAATATCATCAGCCCATTATCAACACAAAAGGCAAATAGTTTGTTTTTTCCTATTTGGAGAATAAAGACCATTGTATTATATAACAGAGGTGTTGAAAATATACTGGCAGCTGGTGGTAAAACCCTGACATAACTCCTCCTTACCCCAGTTCGCAAATCATTAAAAGTATAGTCTGCTTCCTTTTGGGAAGGTTCAAAAAAGCAGTTAAAATGACAGGCTGTGACTCCTTGGAGTACAGTCCAAAATCATTAGAAGGAAGAGTGTTTTTGGAAAGCTTACAAGGCAGATGAACCTCACATCGATAAGAACAGCTAAACTCTAACAGTGTTTCTATATATCTACATATTTATGCAGAACCCTTCAGGAATCTCTCAAAGGTACAGAAGCATTCTGTCTAACAGATTTAAAGAGATGTGACTTCAGATATTCTCAAACTGTTACCTCACCTAATGGTAAAGTTCTGGTCCTTGATAGGAAATTGTGGCAGATTCATAGTTAAGTTTGGTTAGGAGCACAACATGATTTTGATTGCAATTTTGACTTGAGGCGACCATCGACTGATGCCTTGGGCATTATGATATCGGCGCTAGAGAAGTCTTTAGATTAGATTCGATAAGGAACATGGGTGCATTTGGGAAAGCCAAAACAGCAGGTGAATTTGAAAGACCTCCGACGGTCATATCTGCTGGGCCCACATTGGGCACAAAGCTTGCAACCACTGGCACACTGCAGGCCCACTATGGGCCCAATGAATGTCACTGTCTGGATTATAATTTAAACACAGCAGACCAAGATGGATAGGGTTCCTGTTATCTACTGTGCAATGAGATACCGAAAAACTGTTTATGGAGATATTTAGCTTCCAGCATCCAAAGTAAACAAGACAATATATCCCAAACAACTGTATATCTAAGTCAAGGACAACTGCTTCTTATGAGCATTATAACATGAGGCATCAGCTTAAAGAGAAACCCCATAAACAAAAAACTAATAACACTCAGCAGAAATTAATCTAGTCAACCCCGATATGCAAAGCTGCTGGAAAAATGCAACTCTCAGTGGAGCCCCCCACCGGCATTAAAGCAAAAGGACATAAAAGTCTCATCTTCCCAAGAAATCTTACCCTGATCCATCCAGACTGCCACCCGAGGAATTTCTCTCAACCTAAACCCAACCCACCCTAACAGCTCCTCCGTTCCCTTTTCACTCTGGTCTTCTGACAACCAGACTTTTTTCTTCCCACTGTATCTTTGGACAAACCCTCTGACTTGACGCAGCACTCATAAATAAGCCGACATCCTGCACTTGGCTTTTAAGTAGCACTTCAGAAATGTTTGAGATTACGATTACGATTACACACGAAGCAAGTCAGTAAGAAGTGCAGATGTTACAGCAGCTATCTGACAACTTAGCAATCTTTCCATAAGAGTTACATAACTTTCCAGTGACTTCAATTCCACATGATGTGCCAGGATTTGAACCTCAGACACAGAAGTAAAAGGCAAATGAATTAGCAACATGGCACAATGCCATTCTTAAAACAGCAAGATTGGAATTGAAACAGCTTTAGTAAAAATTATGAAACTTTTGGACTTGCTGTCAACTAGAATAAAAGAAATGAAAAATTATCATGTAATCAAACTTAATTACTTCTATAGCACAGCTATTATAATGTATAAGGCATCAAACAAACATCGCTTTAAGTGAAACACTAGTAAAAGATCACAATCCATTGGAGAATCCCGATCAAAATCTAATAGGTCTGGGAAACCAAAAGTCAGGATACACTGGGAAAACAAGAGTAATGGGCTTAAAGGTGAGACAAGTGGAAAGGCCGTATACTAGGGTAAGCTGACGTGATTTGTGAAACTGCTGTAGGACTGGATAAACTTATGAAGGTTTATATAAGTATTTAGGCTGGCAGCTGCCCAACAGTGTATAGTTCAAATAACCTGCTTCTCTCTAGTAACATTTTTAACTACGACAGGCTACAAATTTACACATACAGTACTCATCTAAAGCGTAAAACACATTCCAAGGGAAACTGAATCTGTAAACAAATAACTTGCTACAAATTCCTTGCGTATTTCCCGTTCAAGATATTTTTGACCATGCCCGAGAAAACCTTCACAAAGTCAAAAAAGTTAATTTGCTAGAAACATGCTCAGGCAGCAAGTAGGTATCAATGGGTCAGAATAAGTTTTTTGCATATTAATATTCCTTGCTGTGTTAGCTATCAAACTCCTTATGCAGAGTTTCACTGTCTAAGGATTTTCAATTTTATTATGATACCCTAACAAAAGCTTAATTTAGAATGTCCCCATGGTGCCCTAACTGGAAGTCTTATGCATCAATTATCATGCAAATAAGCAAGTCATGTAAACATTCATATTAACCATTTTTTGCAAAGACTTCATTGACGGAAACCTCAGAGGCATATGAATATGCCCTATTTACATTCACAATCCCCCAGATCCCCAGGCACAGCAGTTTAGGTAGGGTCATAGTTATTATAAACTTGTAATTCACGGTTATCCACGCAGAGATCAACATCTTCATAAAACTGTAACTTTGTTATAATATGTTACGCAGAAACACATGCGTTTTACCAGATCATAAAACTGTAACTTTGTTACAATATGTTACGCAGAAACACATGCGTTTTACCAGATCATAAAACTGTAACTCTGTTACAATATGTTACGCAGAAACACATGCGTTTTACCAGATCATTCAGCAATTCCAGCCAAATCTAATGCAGCATCAAAGGGAGTTTTGGTATTTTCTGACTGTGAGGGTTTTCTCAGGCATGGTCACATTTAAATCACCACAAAGCCCGCAACTACAATCAACCACATATACTCTCATTAGCTCTTGCAACTTTAGTGAAATTTGCCTGCAAGATTCTGATCATCACGGCAGTCAGATAACAGAAGCTATTTTCTTAATGGCAAGAAAACAATAATTCAGACGAAACGCAATTTACAAATACACAGCCATAGTAAGCTCATGGGACAGGCAAAGACATTGGTTTCTGTAAAGCCAGCACAAAAAAGGAGCACCAGCAATTAAAGAGAAATCCAGTTTGTTGAATCAACAAGAAGATAAATGTTGCAAATCCAGTGTTCCAACTGGTTCAAATACTTGCACAAAGTGTTTTTATGGACTTTCCGCTTTTTCAGAACTATCCAAATCTTAATTTCATTCAAAGGAGATCTACCTAATAGCACATCAACAAACTCTAAAGTTCATTATTCTGATTTCTTTTACACTGACTTTACATCGGATACAGAATACTCAGATAATTTGAAAATTAAGGCAACTGCTCCTTTTTTATTGCAAATATGTATTTTATGCAGAATCAAGTGACACGGCGGTATGCACTAGCAACAGAAAACTGCTCCAAGAAGAATGTAGAAAACCGGAGAAGGCGCCAAGTGCTCGGGGTATATGTGAGGAAAATGCAGCACCTCCATACCCATCCTCACAGACACAAGTGCTATGACCCAATTGGATCGAGACTGGAACCTATAATCCTTGAAATATGATCGAGTGGTGCCGTCAAGTACGGTCCATCCCAGCAAGAGGATCTTAAATGTTATTCATTCTACAACAGGAAGCCAGTGCATTGTATATACAAGAATTTAAGAATGTTGTCTACAAATCAGATGGACTTGAGTTGCTGAAACTGAAACCTCAGCAGGTACAGATCTTGAATGTTTCCAGAAAGTTATTCTATAAATGCTGAGGCTGTGCACAGTTCACTGGGCCTGTTCAGGGATAAAAAAATAGAACATGCTGGAATTCTTTATCATACATTTGGTGATTATTGATGTGCTGTAGCAATTTCAATAAAAACACCAAAATTCATTAATGACTAAAATCCAGATTCACTGAGCTGAGTTGTGTCGCGAAAGTGAATCCAAATTGGTGATTTACTGATAGTTATGCAGTTCTAACATCCGTTACAGATATTTCATGCCAGTATAAACTTCTGAGAGCACTTAATATAGCCAGGTTCCATATTTGGTGTCACGCACTAGTGCTTAACCAGTCATGCATCTCTTGTATGAGTATCATTAATACTTGAATGCATTTGTTTTGCAAAGCACTCACTTGAGGATGACAATTGATCAGATTCTGCCATCCGAATACTCACCAAATGCCTTGCATTATTCAGATATTTGTGACGACTTGTTGTGCAAAGCGCTGCACTCTGGTGTGAGATGAGGACTGCATTATACAGACTATTCAGAATGAATGCACCATGATCATAAGAATGCATCTGATCACCTTGATCACCTCGATCCTCTGAATGTATCAGAAATACCAACAACCAGACCAGGCACTCCGTATCTGATTTGGTGACTCACTGGTTGTGAACTTTCTTTTTAGTGCAGTGTATACAGATTCAAACCTCATCTGAGATAGTCACTGTGTAGGGATCTCAAGCAATTCCTCAAGGCAGAACCGCGGAATACCATCCACTGATGCCTTATCAACAGATCCCCCACTATACAAATGTATATATATATATAGTATATGCTATACATACATTCATACATATAGGATAGATATATATGTAAGATATAAATCAAATAAATTATAAACAAAAACAAACAGCACTGAACAGACAAATGAAATTTTTCTGCATTTCATCACCGGAATTACTTTTCTGCGTTCAATGCCCTTCAGGTCATTCGTTAAACAACTGCAATTTTTATGATTAGGAATAATTATCAAACTACACAATTTCATAAACAAAAAATCCCGCTAACATTGCCACAAATTCTCATAGTATTTTGGGTACTGATGTGCATTCGAAAAATTGACCATGTTTTTAATGAAATTCATTCTAAACTCTTTTTGCTACGCAGTCCAATGTACAGAAAGAAGTTTAATGCAATACTTAGAGCATATTTACTGGTACCAGTTTATGTAAACATTATTTTCACTATCTACATTTAAATCATCCATATTTTTATCATTCATACTTCAATCAAACATATTTAAACAATCTCTTTGTCTCATCACCCGCACTTACATCTGCATAAACTACCTTTGCTCTATAGAAGTATCCTGATTTTTAAAGACAAAATAAATGGATTTTCAATGAGGTAATCCATTTCACAATCACAACACTTTTTTGCCAAAGAATCAAGTTCTATTTTGAGAACTTTAGCATAAACCAACAGTTAGGATGGATTTTCCCATTACGTCCAACAAACTGTGGTACCTAGCTCTGATCGTATGATAGACGGCTATAGTATGACCAACAGCCATTTACTGTACTTACACAACTCCAATAAGACACACAATTCATAGCTAATCTTGGACCTTCCTCTTGGAACCTCTTGGAACCTCTTGGAACAGTCTTCAGCTGCACACACACACACACTGTTGCATTTGACTCTGTTCAGCAAATATTTTCAAACTGCCTTAAAATGCACTTGTTTAAATCAGCCAGAGAGAGGAGGGCAAAGCACTTTTGTCTGGCACTTAAAATGCCCTATATTAAGTCTAGATGGGCACACACATACATACATACATACATACATACATACATGCATATACTAGTATGATGGGTTATTCTGAGTAAGATAGGCCACTCCTAGTAAACTAGTCCCTACTAACATGACCATGTATTCTGAGTAAGACAGGCCACTTCTAGTAATAGTAACCACTACTAGTATAACCAGTTTTTCTGTTACACTAACCAATCCGAAAACTGACAACCAATTCTTAGTATGACCAGTCATACTTGCCATAGCAGGCAATTATTTGTACAACCAGCCATACTGAGTTATTCCCAGTAAGAGCTGCCTCAAAACGGGCTACTTCTACTACCACGAGTAACTCGCTTTATCATAAGTAAGTCCTGGTATGGAAGGTAACTTCTAGAACCATCCATCACTCTCTGCCATACATTTTGCCTGCAGGAAAAGTCCATGGCACTGCCTCCGCTGCACATATGTTCTGCATCACTGCACCAGATTCGATTTGAAATATTTGGCTCTCAGTCAAAGCACAAGGATCAAAGGGCAGCAAACAAGCCCAGCACAGCCTCGAGCAATCCAGCAAATACGTCTGGATTCAATGGCAGCGGAAGTAGTGTGCAAGGATGAAAGAATTCGTTTGGGTCACGTGCTCATAGTCACTCGGCCTCGACTAATGAAGACAATTCTAGCAGAACATGACAAAAATCACATACAACCACCATCTGTAACCATTCAACCATGAACCATAAATAACTCCAGCCTTAAGTGTAATTTCATCATTTCTAAATGCATTGCAGTTCCACACATGTGCACACGTAATATACATGGGCACAAACAAACCATGACACAACATTTTAATGTCCATACATATGGATCTATTTACATAAACAAACACACACGCACACACAGACATTATACATAATGCATAAATATATGTATATATGTGTGTATAAATGCAGATATGTATGTATTTTTGTATAATTATATATACATGACTCATAGCAAACAGGAAAACATTATCACATCTTTTCTAAACATACATGAACATATAACTATATGTACAATATGTACATGTATATAGAATCATTTATGAATATATGCATGTACATGCAGAACATTTTATAAAACTATCACAGAGGCCATTGACATATACCAGTGGCACACACATATATACACACACGTAATGTATATGTATATATATATGTGTGTATATATATATATATTAATGACTGGCATGTGTAGGTGTAATTCAATGTGCATTTGCATAGGCAGATACAAGTATGAGTATTTATGCAAATGAGATGTATAAAAGCATGTATCTGCATTTATTCACATTTCCTGATTTACTTGATCATACACAGATGCGTATGTATGCATAAGTTCAGCCTAAATATAGCTTCCCGGTACATATCTGATGTATGAAAAATGACTTCATGGCTACCAATAGTGAAGGCTGTTCCGGGTGCCAAATATCAGGCGTTCATCCAGGGTCAAGGTTCCTTCCCCAAGGAAGCATTTGTACCCAGCCCCAGGTTCTTTCTCGTCTCATTTTCCATATCCTTCATCCCCTGTCAAATTCAACAGCATCATCACTATCTTCATCTCATCTTCTTCTCTCCTGGGGCCACCACGATGCCTCATAGGAAGTTTTATCTCACTGGGTGGGACGCTTCCTGTTTCCTCTAATTTTGTTCCTTTCATCCCAGTTGGCTGGATTATCTAATAAAACAAAGGCAATCACTATTCCTCTGTCCTTAGCCAGTAAACGTTTGCAAAACGTCTGATGATTATTCATCTGTTTTCATGTTCAAACTTCCGTAACAGTGCAGAACAATGGCACATTAAATCGCTCTTTTATCATAAGCCTGGTTTTAGCACCAGGCCTCAGAGGCAGCTAGGGTCCTGCGATTTAGAATCATTTGGCATTTGGACATGTCAAACAGGACGAGCGAACCAGCAATCAGATAATCTTTTCCCTGGGGTAGCATTGGTTGACATAAATTGCCAATTTCACAAGAAGTGACAGAATCTGAACCCAAAATTAAAGGCGAAAAGTCAGGGAATTGAAAATTGGCCATCGTGCATGTATTAGTGCTGGGTTGGTTTAACTGAAAACGAACCGATATCCCAAATATTTAGAAAAACCAAAAACTGAAGATGAAGTCAGTATTCAAAAAAACGAAAAATAACTGAACACCAAAGGAAAATAACCAAGAAAATTGAACAGTTGGTATTCATAGAATTCAAATATCAAAATAGTAATTTATCTCCAATCTAAATCTAATCTAATGACTTCTATAGTGCTGTTATCATCATGACCAAGGCATTAATTGAAGGTTGCTTCAAGTGAAATTGTAATCAAAATCATAATCCATTGGAGCAGCCAGGTCAAATCACAGTAGATCAGAGAAACCAAAAGCTAGGCTACGGTGGATAAGCAAATTGAAATAGATGAGTCTTACGTTTGGACCTGAATGACATCACAGAACTGACAGAACAAACAGAACTTAACAGCAAATTCCAAAGCCATGTAACAGCAAACGGGATTGCTCTAGAACCAACACTGTTCTGGTACAAGGGATAACAAGAGGCTCAAGGATATTGTTTATCTCAAAGATATTGTTTATCTCAAAGATATTGTTTATCTCAAGGATACTGTTTTTCGTTCGACACTCCGTAACATTGTTAAAAATTTTCACGTCGACTGATATCAGTGATATACTGTAATATACCGTGAGTCACATCAGTCACTAAAAAATAGTAAAGTCCCATATCCATGCTAGACTACAGTAAATAACTTATGTAAGCCTACTTACGTAAGCTACATGGAAGATGTGGTGTCATGCACTTGGGCCAGAAACCAGCAATCTAATCCATTGGGTGGGCCAACCAATCTAAATTTCCAAGTGTGGCCCAAGTCGCCATAGGCCGTATTTGGGAATTCAAGCCACACATGTGGCTAGTTAGTTAGTTAGTTAGTTAGTTAGTTAGTTAGTTAGTTAGTTAGTTAGTGAGAGAGTATTTCCAAGTGTGGGCTAGTGTGCTTTGATAGGCACTCATCTCTCAGTCCACAACACTTTGAACAACTAGTGTTCATATCACAAAATCTGCCGAATGATGAATAAATCAAGAACTTGTTGGGCAAATATTGGATATCATATCCATACTAACTTAGTATTAAAGATGACAATCAAAAATAAAGTTGCTTCATTCTTTATGAAGCACTGTGTGCAGTACTACACTGACACATTTTAAGAACTGACATCATGATTGAACATCTACAGTGCAATTTTATCTTTTACCATACAATTTTTTACTAGTAAAACAGTACTGCACGCTGTACAGTTGCGAAGTGCATGTTGCAAAACAGTTTGATTATAAACTTAAAGCATAAAGAACACAATACTTAAAACCTGAAACCAATACTGGGATATTAACAACAGCCGAAACTGAACCAGTTCTGAAAAACCGACAAAAATACCGAAAACTTATACCAACCCAGTTCTAGTATGTATGTATATATATACATATATATGCATGTATATGGCTATATATATATGACCCCTTTTAAGAACCTCAATAAAGCACTAAAACAGGTTCACTAACAGATCCAATAAGGTAATTGTAATTAGAAATTTACATAGAGCTGCTTCAAGGCAATCTAATTACTGGCACACTTTGGGCAGTCAAATGCCAGTAAGAACAGAAAGTTCCGGAAAAGTTAGCAAATAGTGCTCAGATACTGGTCACTAGAAAAGTCACTGGTGGTGGGCTTCCACACAAGGTATCCAGCCAACAACCCCGGGCAATAACCCTCTGGCCAATAACCCCTAGGATAAACCCCCTGGCCAATAACCCCTAGGATAAACCTCTGGCCAATAATCCATGGGCAGTAACCCCTCCCCAGTAAACCCCCCTGCCAATACCCCAACAATTCATCTATATGGATACATAAAGCATATTTAAAAAGGGATAACAGACCAAAGGAAGTACTGATGAAATTCCTCATAAAGCAAGAAATCAAGAATATTCTACTAAGGAGAATTAATCAGTATAGGGCCTACACTAAAAGCGGCAGGCTTAATGAAACTGATCAAATTGCTATAGTGCTCCTTCAATATTTACATAAAAATTAATGTACTCGAATTTACCAGACCATTTAGGTGAGTTTTTATTGAAACAAATAATTATGATATTAGGTCTACTCTAGGGCGACTGACAGAAACAATGATGAAGCCGGAATTGAAGAACTCAAAGCTTGTGTAATTAAAATGCAAACATCAGATCAAGTTGGCTGATGTCAAGTCAGGCTCACCTAATATCAGGGTGTGCACAGGAAGTTTAATTAGCATTTAATTAGTCCATGTGCTTATTGACTTAATTACGGCTTGGTTTTGGTGCACCATGGGCTGAAGCCTGGTGCATTAGACCCCACCTATAGAAGTTGCTATCAATTAATAACAACACTTAGCATTAAAAGACTAATAAAGCATGTTAGTTAACTATTAATATCCAAATTATGCAAATGAGGTAATGTAGCTTGATCCCTTAGTTTACTCAGACCCTCTACACGGACCTAAATAGACCAAACAGAGTGAATAAAAACAGGGCTGACTGGTTAAAATCAGGCTGGCAGAGAATGGCCTGTTCTGGGTGGAGGTATGCTATTGGCTGCAATGAGCAGGCACAGTTACCTGGTTTTGACTGATGAAGAGAAGTATCATGCCTGAAGATAGGTGAAATATAATGCAGTGCAAAGCCTCTACGGGTCTCTAGGCTGAAGTTCTTCTCATCCCAAACCATGCCCTTTCACAAGCACAGTTCAACAAGGCTCTGTTCATGGACTTCTTCTGTTCATCTTTCACTACCCCACTCAGCTTACTTATTAAAACAAGCTCAGTTGACCATGACCTCTGTGCTGATGACACCCAACTATTCATCTCTTTCTCTCTTAACCGTTTCACTGACTCTATAGACCAACTTTTTCATGTCGTTACACAAATCTCTTTCTGGTTGACATCTAATCTCCTGTGGTTGAACCCATCTAACACTGAATTCATACTTACAGGCCTATGTGACCAGCTCAAAAATTCCCAACCTCTCTATCTCCTTCAGTCTCGACTCTGCCTCCACTCCCACTTTTAATGCTAATTCTCCTATCTGCAACTTAGGTGTGATATTCAACCAAAATCTCAGCTTCTGTTTTCACATCATCCATCTTTCTTGTTCTTGCTTTATGAATATCCATGACCTTTGCAGAATCAGACCTGCACTTGACTTAAAAACCCCATCTACTATTGTCACAGAATGACCCCACATCCAAACTCCAATTCTAAACTAGACTACTGCAATTCACTTTTCCTTGAAACCTTGAAAATTCCGTGCAACTCTGCACCACCCAAATAAACCGCCTTCAAGCTACTGAGGATGCTTTCACTTGTGCAGTCGTCAAAATCCCAAACACCATCACATCACTCCAGTTCTTAAATCACTTCACTGGTTTAAAAATACCTGAACGAACAGAGTGCGTTGTTCTACCACTTAACTACAGTACAGTTCAGTCCTTCCAACCCCCTTACCATCAGTTATTACTCCTTCCATTCTCTGTTCAAACTTTCTCTTTGCTCCTTTCTTACTACTTTCTTATTTCTTCCTTACCACTTCCTTACTTCTTCTTGATGACTTCACTATGCCTTTAATAGCAGATAAAACTGAAATTAGAATTATGATGTAATACGAATGATTGTGGCGTCCTTGCATCACAAGTATCATTCATAAACCTTTAACAACACGAACCATATAATTCCTAATTTTAAAACATCAGTTCCCTGTATGTTTTCCAGCATATACAGTCGACATCTGATAGGATCATAAGACAAGCCAGATTAGAATGATAATCCTTACCAGTAGCACACAAACTCTAATCAAGAACACAGCCCACATGCTGCCAACTTCAAAGTCCAACAGCTGACGAGTTCTACGAAAGCCGCGAATCTGTAGGCATCTTTGAGGCCCCAACAAAATTATAATATCTGCTGGCAAATAAGCTCAGAACTGATGGCTGCAAATCCGACTACGGTAACACATCAACGCACAAAGCTCTGGTTGTGTAACCTTTACTCGCAAATCTGCTTTCTATCAGTGCTGTGTATCTAATGGGGAGTTCTTGAAATCTCCATCAGTAATATCCGGATCCGTGCAGACTGCGTCGGTTGCGAGCGGATGTTGTCCGTCCATTCGTCCGTGCATAGGCTCCGAAGTTCCGTTTGCAAATGAAGTTATTTAACCGTGACAATAGCACATGCAACTCGCCAACTGGCTTAATCTTTCGATCACCCTCGCCCGATGCGTCAAATTCCTTCCGAAGGCGCGTTACAATAGGCGCGTCAACCCCATAAAATAACCACAGTACTATCGGATGCTAGCTGCCTTCCGATATCTCCGCTAAGACCTGCGCCAATCGCCGCGTTGATCCGAACCACGGCCGTTTTTACTAGGCAGTTCGATGCCGTTTAGCTACCGAGGTTCTCGTCTGCCCCGCGCTCCATCACAAGCTGCTTTCGTTTATTGGTTGCTCAGACTGCATAATTTGGCTTCACACGACGAAAGAAGACGTTCGCCGCCAAGTGCATCTACTCTACAGCGTCACTCTGCGCTCTCTGCCAATCAATCAGATAAAGCCCCGGTTGAAAAAAACCTTGAAGCTATCAAACCGAATGTCCTTCCTGCCTTACACGGTGTTGTTGCTATCATCGACAAGAATGTGCAATTAACCGCACCATGTCCTCTGCTGCCAAATTAGGTGTAAATAATTATTGAACTCTTAAGACTCCTTTATTTATGTACAGCCATGCAACTATTCCGGCTCATTTGGTTGGCCTGCATCCCTATAAATCTACCCATCTGAATGCCCATTTTTCTTCTTCAGTTGAATGCTGTATAACCTACCACTTGCCACATTTAAGATGATAAAAAGGTGCTACATAAATGTTCAGATGCATTTGTTACTGGTGTGGCTTAATCATAGCATGGTTATGACATGGTTTGGGGGATGATCTTCCATTTTTCTCACAGCTGAGCCAGGAACTTTGACTCATTGTTGCAGCATCAGATTTTCTCAAGGTTCAGCAAGCATAGGGTTTGACTCACTCTAGAGCCATAAGGTTTTATACACAGTTCATGAGCTTTGACTCACTGTTGAGATTTCCTCACAAATGAGCCATGTTATTTTCCTCACAAATAAGCCAAGGGATTTTTCTCACAAATGAGCCATGTTATTTTCCTCACAAATAAGCCAAGGGATTTTTCTCACAAATGAGCCATGTTATTTTTTCCCCAATTAAACAAGGAGAGTTGGGTACAGCTGGCTAGAAACCAAGTAAATCTTGTAGGTTATACGTGCGGTTATCCTCCTGTATAATTTGAATAATATTGTACACTGTTTCAACGACTCTATAGACCATTTTTTTCATGTCATTACACAAATCTCTTTTTGGATGACATCTAACCTTCTGTGGTTTAACCCATCTAACACCCAATTCATACTTACAGACCAAAACTGCAGCTTCTGTGATTAAATCACCCATCTTTCCTGATCTTGCTTTATGCACGTGCGTGACCTTCGCAAAAGCTGCCCTGTGCTTGACTTCAAAACTGCATCTATCATCGACATATAATAAGCATAATAATGCTGCACCAAAACTGAATAATTCTATTTCAAGGTGTTGCATTTGAGTAAACCTATTCCGGGCAAAGTCCACAAATCCTATTTGCCTATCAATAGGGAAAGGAGACAGAACGATCATCCAAATGAGGAGCAGCATATCCATAGCTTCAGTAAGTGACTAAATTAATCCTACGAGAGGAGGCATTTTCGTTGACGCAAAGTGGCAAAACGATCATTGAAATCAAAAGCAATCCACTGCAGATATAGATTGATTGCATGCCTTTATGTTGTCCAGCCTACAAACCTCGGTCTTATCTGACAATAACAATGGGATTATGTAGAACATTTCCTCACTAAAAATCACTTCCATAAAGGGCTACAATGCCACGATGTCACCAAATGACAAACACTCCTATTTATCATCGAGGAGATAAGGAAGAAATATCGCCAATTTATTGCAGCACCAAAATAGTTTAGCAGGACAGCAATGGCATCACTAGCATAATCATCAGAATCATCATCTACATCATCATCATCATGAGCAGCATCACTAGCACAATCATCATCATCATCTTAGGCATCTTCATGATCATGATTATCATCATAATCATAATTATCATAATGACCATCATCATCATCATCATCATCATCATCACCATCATCATCATCATCATCATCATCATCATCATCATCATCAAAGTAGCATTAGTAACCTAATCATCACCAGCATCAAAATCATCATCAGCAGAATCTAATGTAATACAATACAAACAGCAGTTTGCCCAGATAAATAAAAAAGCAGAAAAACAGTCAAGATATGTCAAAGTTGCAGTGGTGGCTCCAGGATTGTTTGCATGGGGGGGCAAGAGCATTTCCAGAGGGGCACCATGCACTGGTCGGGTCTGAGGTCGGGTCTGAGGGGCACCGGCATATAACCAAGGGGGTGCAGAGGGGAATTTATATAGCACCACCAAAGGAATCCTTTCAGCAGCACTCCTAAAACCTAACAATGCCAGTCCACCATTACAACAACCAAGATGGATAAATGTGAGTAAGACACTTCCACGTCCCATAGTGAAACATAGGCCAAGAGGCAGCAGTGGATGAATCCAAAGGACCGGGGGACCACAGAACTTGCTGTTTACTTCTCAGAGTTTGTCAGTACCAAATTCAACTGCTTGGTGAATTAGAAAAGTGTGATTAATCAGCACTGCAACTAAGAATGCGACAAACTGCAAGAAGAGTCTGAGCATTAAACAAAAATTACAGATATGATTGCAAGTGTTGCGTCTGTTGATTCATGCAGAGCAGAGAATGTCACAAATCTGCATGATCTCCACTGTAACTGAAATTGTAATAAAGTGTAATTGTAATAGAAAATTTGACCACAGCCATTAACATCCACGGCGTCATCAACATATTCAACCACATATTCACCTTCAAAGGTACACCAGCACATTCAACATTCGCAACAATATGACACCAGTACAGAAGAGATTTCTCAGACCAGAAACCTATAAAAATCTTGGCAGAAGTCTGGCCAGTTGGAGGCAATTGGAGGAGCAAGCCTCCCTCCTTTCTCCCTCCTTCCGCCATTTCCGGGTCTGTCTCCTCCTGGTTTGGCTTGCAAAACACACATTTAGACAAAGTCAATATCAGATCTAATATTTCTTGGTCTATCCATCAAACTCCCTCTCTCCCCCTATCTCTCTGTCTCTCTCTACCACCTAGTAATTAAGACAAGACCACACATAACTCACCAAGACGGATTAGCGGCCCACCCACCCACACCCAACAAACCCTTAAAAGGGATCGGCTGTGAACAGTGTGTGGGCATTACGAATCCACACAGACATTTAAAAACACGTGTTATCTGCATTGACTGGGTCAGCATAGATAATACGGACAAAAAGAACAGAACCTATTAGCCCATCATAAGGACTTCCTTTGAAACTTCCTGTGATCATGTGTGCCGCTTTAAGAAATTAGCTAAAGACCCTTCAAAACCAACATCCCCCACAACTGTATAAAAAGATAAAAAGAATGTATTAACATCAAAAGAAGAGCTCAGTCTGGCAAACTAGCCTACGCGTCAACTTTGACCTTAATCATTGTCACCACTGCTGTCTGTGTACTTCCGGGCCAGCTGCCTAGTCATTCTTTGTATTAACTACCAGTACAACCATCACTCTTACTGTTATATCTACCACTCCCCACTGAAGCTGCTCTTATCAGCCACTCTATTATTACAGCTATTACCTTTATTATGTGAATAATTAAAATATTAAATAGATTGTTCCTATACTTGTTACTGTCATAATAATTGTTAGCATTATCCATTTGAATGAAGAGGAAATCTCTTGATGCAGACAGAATTGGATTGCTCAGACGAGCTACATTTCCAGCGGATGCTCAGTTGGCATCAGGACAACCAGTGCTGCACTGAAAGTTGCACTGACAGTGAAAGTTTTTCGCTTTCCGTTAGTTGAACTTTGTTTTCATCCAACGGATCAGTATTTCCAAAAACACCACCACCAGAAACCAATGTGGGTCTCCATTCAAATGGGCAGCAATGGCGAAGGATCGCATTGGATAAAATCATTAAAAATTGAGCATTGTAGTCGTAATTGTAACATAAACTCAAGATTTCTACAGTGCCCAAAGAAAGCTGAGTCATGAGAACTGGGCACTCAGTCAAAACAAAATTGATAGGCAAGAATGGTTCAGTTCCAGGTCGAGATCCAAGAGTCAGGCAGGCAGGCAGGCAGGCAGGCAGGCAGGCAGGCAGGCAGGCAGGCAGGCAGGCAGGCAGGCAGGCAGGCAGGCAGGCAGGCAGGCAGGCAGGCAGGCAGGCAGGCAGGCAGGCAGGCAGGCAGGCAGGCAGGCAGGCAGGCAGGCAGGCAGGCAGGCAGGCAGGCAGGCAGGCAGGCAGGCAGGCAGGCAGGCAGGCAGGCAGGCAGGCAGGCAGGCAGGCAGGCAGGCAGGCAGGCAGGCAGGCAGGCAGGCAGGCAGGCAGGCAGGCAGGCAGGCAGGCAGGCAGGCAGGCAGGCAGGCAGGCAGGCAGGCAGGCAGGCAGGCAGGCAGGCAGGCAGGCAGGCAGGCAGGCAGGCAGGCAGGCAGGCAGGCAGGCAGGCAGGCAGGCAGGCAGGCAGGCAGGCAGGCAGGCAGGCAGGCAGGCAGGCAGGCAGGCAGGCAGGCAGGCAGGCAGGCAGGCAGGCAGGCAGGCAGGCAGGCAGGCAGGCAGGCAGGCAGGCAGGCAGGCAGGCAGGCAGGCAGGCAGGCAGGCAGGCAGGCAGGCAGGCAGGCAGGCAGGCAGGCAGGCAGGCAGGCAGGCAGGCAGGCAGGCAGGCAGGCAGGCAGGCAGGCAGGCAGGCAGGCAGGCAGGCAGGCAGGCAGGCAGATGGCTACGGTGGGTGGCGTTTGGAATTCGATCTGTGGGATAGATAAGGGAAAGAAGAGGTCAAGGCCAAACAGTCGCTACAGAAAAACATATACATTTACATTTTCTCTGGGAGATGTGAAGCATGGTGCCACAAAACGCTCCAAAACTAGACCGGGTTGTTAAAAGACTACAACGTCACTAGCCACGGCGGCGGTAGGGTACACATTTATCCTTCCTGTCTTCATCTTATCACGACTTGACTATCACTTGCCTTATCAGCATTACTTCCAAGGATGCTTGAGTCTAATGGTGCCTCTCCTTTATGATAATGACACTTGAGTCGATTGCGTAAGGCCCTATTCCAACCGCCACCATGCTTATCTGAGGCACACAGCTCATCAGGATGGGCAACAAATTTCTCTTTTTGCCTAATCTTCCAAGTCTGAGACTCATCCTGTCAGGCGGGAAACTGAACCTGATGTAACAACGAATTATTATTATTTCTGCATTATATATTACTGCAACTATCTAATGATGACATCACAATTAATACTATTTATGATTATATTTAACCAACGGCACATAAATTATGATCCTTCTGGATTGCATAAATTAGGAAGAGCATTTTTTCTGGAATCATCATCATCATCATCATCATCATCATCATCATCATCATCATCACCACCACCACCAAAGCCACCACCACCACTATCATCATCATCACTTTTTTATAATAATAATAATAATAATATTATTATTATTATTATTACTATTACTATTATTACTGTTATAACTGACAAGCTGACAGCACAGCTGGTAACAAGGTTTTCACTATTGACAGTGATCGACATGTAAAAACAAAGCAATGTCTATTTCTCAACAAGTTTTTAAGTCAAAATGACAGACTGGAATTCAAACACCCTAATGTAGGGGAAAATTAATCTCTTTCAAACTTAAGGGTTAAAGTTGACAGAATCTGATATCCTTAGAAACCAATTCAACTTAAACTCAATCTCCAAAGAAAACACAATCCTACCAAAAAATGCCTTTTGACACAAATTCTTTGGGTGTCAGTATTGCCTACCAGGGATACCCTGCTGCCATGTTGTGTGGTCCTCATTTCACACCATTTGCTCCTCATTTCTTAGCACTCCTGGGCGTTCTTGAACTGACAGCGGCTAAGATCATCACAGTTCCACCCAGACCACCAACATCAGGGCTGCAGCAACTCCATCACATCCGCCCTCCAGTACACTTTGAAGCAGGAGACTGACAGAGAGTATAACATGGGAATAAAATGATCAGCTGAGGCATGACGCAACTGATTGAAGGCCCAAGACTGCTGATCTCTAAACAGCTGACACTGCAGCATCCAGCACAAAGCATGGGCACCAAAGAATTGCCAAGGATCAATGTCAACATCGTCATTATCAACACAGACCTCTATCCCTCAACATGTTGACTCCTGTATCCTAGCACTAAATACAGTTAGCTCCCAATGTATTTGTTTCAAGGTTTTACTTTTTTCTAACTTGTCTCTTAGTTCTTATTTTTTCAAAAAATTATGCTTGAGCACTTGTCAAGTACAAACAAAGGGTACTTACTTACATAAACAACGTATGCTCGTAACAAGGAGTTACAAGGAGCTAGATGTTATTGTAGCTTTTGTAGAAAGTAGACAATGATTGTGTAGCACCAGGTTATATTAAATCTGCTTTGACAGCTAACAATTTACGGGCAGTGCATCTACTAGTGTCTAATTTGAACAGTCAACCATCATTAGTCCATACAATTCAAAATTGTTCCCTAACATAATGTAATACAGTGCAATCGTGCAGCACAAATTCATGAGCAGGAAAACAGAAAGCTTGTAAATTTGCATAAAAATAATAAGGCCTGTTGTACACTAAATTTTTTGCTAAATGTTATATACATTCTTCCCCCCCCCCCCCCCAAAGACCTACCTGCACCTCACCGTGGTGGGGGTGAAACAGCTAAGTAAGGGACTGCTCGGTGAGGCTATGCCATCAGTGGTGAAGGCTTTGGCTGAAGGACCACCTAGGGCGATACGCGAGGTGGACAGGCTCACCGGAAACCCCGAAAACGGCTGGCTAACGCAGGAGGCAGGTGTTGGAAGGACACCTGAGGGCGAAAGAAGTCTGTAAAATGACCCACCGGCCTCCTTACCCTGCCAGGAGAGGAGTGGTCACCACCTGGCATAGGACCAAGAAACCTCAACATGAATACGTACTCAGACGAAAATGTGGGAACATGGATATGAGAGAAGCGGTGGACAAAACCAAAGACAGAAGTGCCTGGAGACGACAAGTTGAGGCCTCATCGTTGGCCCGTTGGCCTGACAGAGGAGAATAAAAGAAAAAAAAGAAAAAAAAATATACATTCTTGGTGCCTCTGCGGACTACTGCTAATTAACACAGGCCTTCTGAGTAATTAAATTATAAAGTGTTGGCTTCCTGTGGTCCTGCCTACATGTCAGTTAAATCATCAGCTGCAGGACCATGCTTTCGAGTTCTATTGCAGATGGTAAGGATTGTAATATCTGAAGACATTATTATTTCTAAATGAATTAAGTGCCACTATCTATCGACACAGCATCAGTCAATGATGCTGAGCAATTGTTATCGTAATCTCCAAATTTCTAAAGCGCTACTTAAAAGCTAAGCACAGGGTACCTGCTTATTCACAAGCACTGTGTCAAGTCAGTGGGGTTGGGTTGACCAAAGCTGCCATGTCAAGAACCAAGTCTGGTTGCCAGAAGACCAGAAAGAGAAGGCGGAATGCAGCTGTTAGGGTGGGCTGTGTCTAAGCTGAGAGAAATGGGAAGGCAGCGGATTGAATGGAACAGGGTGGGGTTGTGTGCTAATAACTTGCTCTCTACACAGTAACCATTTCAATGGGTGCACAAACCTGCACACTCCATATGACAAGGCAAGAGCTCAAACCAATAGGCTACCATGTCACACACGATACTTCTGCTGCAGAAGTCAGCTGACTGCATTACGTTGCTTAAACCCAGAGGTAATACAACAAAAAGTAACGTAATGTCAAATATAAATGGCCAAAACAAGTAAATAATCACGTACTTGATGTGCAATATCATCAAAATTTAAAAGTCTAGCTCTGTTTGAAACTACGATAAAAGCACTTCACTTGCTATCTGTGTACAAATGATCTGTTTACTAAGAGAGTTATAAACTTGCAATTATTGCATGTGTATGAACTCTGATATTTGTAATTTATGTTGCTCACAGTGGCCAAGTAATTTACCTGGGCAATATGAACTTGATGAAAATGACTAGATAAGCTGGAATACCTTCATCTCCTTGTTGGAGCAATATTTACAGTTTTAACTGTAATGTCTGAAATTCACTCTAAACAGTTCCAATAGATTGATTTGTTCGTCATCTTCGATGCAACTTGGCCCAAGAACTCTGAGCACTGTGTCAATGGCTAACTTTGTTTGAGACTCTGTCGGTTGAGCTCTTCGTGTGTGAGAGGCTTACTAGTGGTGACTCTTCTAGTTATCTGAGCATTGCTTGCTTAATGACAAATGCTATGTTCTTAATAACTTTAACATCTGTTAGGTTATCGCAGGCGGCTCTTTTGTTAGGTATTTACACAACACTATATCAAGTGTCTGAATAACTAACTAACAAGCTTACATACATATGTACATCACGAAGGGGCACTAAGAATTACATATTACATTATGTTACACACATACCTGCAAACATATGATATGTATAGTCGCATACATACATAAATACACAAGAGTGAGTGCAAATGCACTCTCAGATCTGCATTGTATGAAAACATCACAGAAAGTTATGCTAGCTTTGAGTTATTAAACTGCTATGCTTCAGATTTGTCAGCAACCTGTAAATAAGTCTAAAACATCAGGAACACCTGTTGTCTGGTTCCGGCTGCGGTTCCAGACGGCCGGAGGCAAGCAAAGCAATCACACAAGGAAGACACAGCTAGATCCGGCAGAACTACATATTGCCAAATATTCTTCCAATCGAGTATCACTGACTGAAGCTGTCAAGTGGAAAATAAAAGTCATTTCTCCAAAGCATAAGAAGAAAAAGCGCCTAATTAACCTCCTACCTCAAAACAGGTGTTGCCAGTCCAGCTCACCTAGTTAACGACCCAGAATTTCATAATCCAACCGAAAACACATGTTGGGAGAGATCACAGAGAATACTGCAGATGGCTTAGCAAGAACTGCCTTCCACCGACACACTTTTTTGTTCCGAACGGCTACTAAAGTATCTCACCTCGCACCTGCCTGCCACGCAGATATGATACGGATCATTTGGATCACATCTGGTTCCATCGACGACCTGGTTGGTAAGCTGCAGGTAGAACCTGGAACCTTTTGGACGACACAGCAACGCACACTTGTTAAGCCCTGCAACATTCAAGAAAACAAATAAATAAATCACAAAGCTGGTAATACTCTTGAAACAATCTTCCACTGAATGGGCATATTGTTGCATATGATTCAGCTCAACATCTTTGTTTATCTCAATTGAGCCACGCTTCTTTAGCTCAGTCATATAGTCGTGCAAGCAGCGCTTTCTTGAGGTTCTTAAACACGCCACACAAGTGCTATGATGCACTTCAGCTGCTTTGATCGTACAAAGACTGTTACAGTCAAATCCATTTTAGCAGTTGTTATTGTTATCAGCAACAGGCATTCACAAAATTGCTGCATATGAATAGCTTCTTATGCATAATCAATTCATTGTAGCTATAAGCAAAACAAGTGGTTGAGATGCAGCACCTGTTAATATCTTAAAGCAGTTTTAGGGAATTTTTACACAAGAGTTTTACTAGGCCAAGCACAGAGCTGCAGTAGAATTAAATCAGGTCTTTCACTCGAAAAAGAAAACACTCTTCTTCCACAAATCCTACCCTGCACAGGCATTGATCTGCTGGGGGAGCAGGCACATTGCCAGCACAGCCTACAGTTTGGATCTGGGTGGGGAAGTATCAGGCCAAAAATATATATATATATATTTATTTATATATATACTTATATATACAAAGCATATTTAAAATGTGGTAACAGATCAAGGGAAGTACCGAAGAAATTACTCATAAAGCATGAAATCAAAAAATATTCCAGTATGGAGAATTAATAAGTGTACATCAAAAACAGGATTAGTGAAAAATGAGTAAATTATTTCAGAGCTACTTTCACATTTATATAAAAAGAAATGTACTCCATTTTACGACATCTTATCGGTGGGATTTTATTACAACAAATAAACAAGATATATTAGTAGGTCTACTGTGAGGGTGACAGCTCAGTCAGGTTTATCTCAAATCAATGTGTGCACAAGAAGTTTATTTAACATTTAATTAACCCACATGTTTAACTAGATCAAGGCTTGGTTTTAGGGCGCCATCAGTTGATGCCTTATGTATTAGATACTGGCATTACAAAAGTTGCTAAGTAATTAATAATAATACTTAGCAATCTTAGATTGATATAACATAATAGTCAGCTTTTAATATACTTGCTTGTTAATTTGGGGCTTACTGACCAGGTTTTTTTAAACTGGGTGGTTACTTTCCTGGGGGGTTATTGTCCATGAGGATTATTGCCCAGAGGAGTTTTAAACTGGGGTATTTTCCTTAGGGGTTATATTGCCAAAGTGTATATGGCCACAGGGTTATGACTTTAGAGGAAGGGAGTGAAGCTCCATAGGAGATGGAAGTGAAGCTCCAAGTAGGGCAGGCAAAGCCCTGGTCTGGGACAAATCACAAAGCAACCCTCAGGCTGAAAACAATTACATAGCTAAGGCCATTTTCTGCATAAAATCTTTAGGAGTTTCGTGGATTTCAGCATTAATTGGTAAGTCATATAACCCCTTCTTCATTAGCCAAGGTCCACTTCATGTCTCAGGTTAGTCTCCTGAAACTTCCTCACTAGCCATAGCAGCAAAATGCCTAACATAGCTAGAACAGCTATGCAACTGCACCTCATATTCACAGCCTTTTAAAATTATACCTTACATAAGCCAATCATATTTTATTATTAAGCAGGCCTAATACAGGCAGATATACAGCCATACGCCTGCAGACTTTATCAATGTCTCTAATTTATTATGTAATGCCGGTATGCACAACAGTTATGATGTCAATTCAGTAGCATTGAATAGTAACAAATGCAATAAATTACCATTCTATTATTATTATTCTATTACTACTATAATTACTAATAGACTAACGCTTTTGGAAGGTGCCTGAAAGGCACTTTATAAATGTCTGTTACATTACATTACATATATAACAAACAGCCATCAGAATTAGGACAATTATCAGACCCATTATACAACTCACCAACACTTCATCTCTTGAAAGCTTTGCTCAGGTCTATCACTCAAAACTTAAACAATCCTCTTCCACAGATCATATCCCGATTCATCCTCTTCCCCTTACCTATCTTGCCCCTCCAATTCGAAACACCACCCACCTTAGCCGTCTGACTGTTTGCATGCCTGACTTCAACTTTGACCCAGAACCGAATCTGATCCTACCTGCCTATCGATTTTTGCTTGACTGAACGCCTGTGAATAAGATGGTTCCCGTGACTTAGCTTTCTTTGGGCACTGTTGAAATCTCCAGTTTATCAATACTATTCTGTTCAAAAAAATGCTTGTGCATGGCAGAGGTCCAACCAACTTTGGTCTATGCATTTTCATACCTTTGGAATAAGGATCCACCTTAGAAAATTGCAAAAGTTATAACCATCAATGTATCACACTATTTTCAAATTCATCTACACTATTCGAAATGTGTATGCTAGCACATTACAGTACCCATTTATTCACATCCAGCTTGTAGTTTGGATTTTAAAATGGGGTGGGTTGTTCACATACACTCCTTGCAGTCAAAGTAGTAGTGGATTGCTTCAATAGTCATGAATCTACTATAAACTTATATGCCATGGACATGTCTACTAAACCATTGAGGAAAGACATGTTCCTCTTGCATTTGTAACCACTTTTAACCTCGTTTAGTCTGAGTGCAGACTTTGTGAGATGGGATAATGTGCTATCAGGCATAATAACCCTGGTCTGTGGAGTTAGGCAGGGTGGAGTTCTGTCTCCAAGTCTATTTGCTGTGTATGTCAACGACATAATTGAAAAGTTAAGTCAATCCAGCCATGGTTGTAGAATGGGGGAGGTATTCTTGAGGGCGTCATGTACGCAGACGACCTTTTAATATCATGACCTTTTAATATCGGCATCACTGTGTGATCTTCAACCTACAGTTGACATTTGCTTCCTTGCACTAGAAAGTTTGGATATGAAACCAAATGTACAGTATAACTACATCTTAAGTTATAAGGATTGGATCATTGTTTTGTCATATGTATAAGAATATTAATGTCAATGGAACAGAAACCTTAAATGGCGTGGCGCCCATTCAAACGGGCAATGGTGGTGATGAATCTCACCCAATTATTTCATTGAAAAAATGAGAAGGGTCGAAGCCATACGGTTATGACAGCCATACGGTCGCTATAGAAAAACGTGTACATTTACATTTGCCTGCCTATTAATTTTGTTTTGACTGAGCGCCTGTGAATGAGCTAGGTCCCTCGGGTTTGCTTTCTTGTGGAGGCGCTGTAGAAATCTCGATTACGACAGAACTAAAATGATTAATCCTGCTCTAACCACCTGTTTTGTTGCCCAATTTAATTATTCAATACCCGATCCGATACATTACGAATACTTTAGTAGCCCCTGCTTCCTGTCCAATTTTCCGTGTTGTACACGTGCAGAAGGGGCTAGATATGTTATTACCCTAAATACAGTTCATATGTACACAATTTACTATTAATCTGAAGAACCTGACTTTACGGTGATCAGCATTAATGCAGTCGCGCCATCTGTGGAATAGCGAAATAATTTCTTCACTCTGCTACAATGGAATTGAACCGAACTGCCTGTCCGTCTGTCTGTATCTCTGCCTGTACCTCAATCTGTATCTGCCTATCTACCTGTCTGTCTCTGCATCTGACTATGTCTTTCTTTCCTTCTTTCTACCTGACTTTAGGTTCGTCTGTGTGGCCTAGTGTCATTGTATGTAAACATCTATGGGCTGACTACACGTTAAGTATTTGTGTGTCTGTACATGTCTAACTCTCTGTCTTACTGCTGCTGTGTCTTTATGTCAACGCCCGCCCACATTTTAAAACAACAATGCGTACAACACAAGAAAACAAGAAGAACAATGTCAACAAAAGTGATGCAACATTAGAAACAGTTTTAAAGTAGGCTATAACTCAATATGCAGTTTGACAGAAAACTACCAGCACAATAATCTAACTTTACACACCTGCCTCTGATCGAGTCTGTCCGTGTTTTTCTGTCTCTTTGTATACGTCTGTCAATTTTTTGCTCTACATATATGGCCCAAGGGCGTGCACACAAATATATAAGTATACATTTAGGCCTATTGGTAAATATATGTTACATATAAGCCCTATTCTGAAATAACCGTACATAATAATTATATATGCGTGCGCGCACGCATTTGCGTGTAGGCTACTTCTTTCATAAGTGGCTGTTATTACAAAAACGTTTTTGTATTATAAACTCAATGTCTGAATGTGTTAAGTAAAGGATTACATATAAAGTATTGTAAAACTGTGCCAGCTGTTACAAAGCACCAGGAACAATAGAGCAGCAGTGAACAGCACTATGACTCTTTTGGTACAAAACGGGGCACAGGTCAAGATTTGGGGACTGTTACTGAATCTCACCAAATTCTGCCTGATAACAGCTTTGAGCATAAGTAGTGGAACGCACTTATTCCCGCCTTCCAGAAACGATACGGGAATTTTCTATGAAATTCAAAGTTTAAACTTAATGGTTGGCGCCATATCTGCTGACACAGATTCCGGAAGTGGTCATAGGCATATGTTTCCAAATATATACACGCATGAGACTAACTTCATCTGCTTGTGTTCAAATTTTTGTTAATGTCTGTGTGTGTGTCTCTCTCTCTCTCTCTGTCTGTCTGTTTCTGTTTCTGTCTCTCTGTCTCTCTGTATGTCTCTCTCTGTCTCTATCTCTCTCTTTGCCTCTTTGCATCTTAGTCTCGGTCTTTACTTTTGTCCCTTGACTGACTTGTGCTGCTTGTTCTTTTGTTTCACTGTGTTGCTGCCAGTGTCTATATTTTTGTGTTTTCTGTCTTTTTTTAACTCTTGTGTCTCGTTACTTTAGTGTGCTTATATCTGTCTATCTGTCTGTGTGTCAGTCTGTCTCTCTAGCTGCCTGTCTGTCCCCATGTTGCATTTTCTCTTTCTTTTTCATTTTATTTGTGTACCTGTGTCTCTGTTCCTTTGTCTCGCCTGACTTTTGTTTCTCATTTGTATCCCAGTCTTTCTCTGTGAGCCTGTTCATCTGTGTGTCTCTGCATCTGTTTATTCCTGTCTTATCCTTCTGATATTCTTTCACGATATTGTGCATGTCTTTCGTTTGTCCTTATCTGTCTTTCCATTTCTCTATCTCTATCAATCTCTATTTCTTTTTGTATCTTTACATCTCTACTTGTATATGCGTCCTTATAATTCTATTTCAGTCTTTTCTTTCTCTTCTCTAACTATTTCTCTTTCTCTTCTGTAATTGTTTAACTCTTTATCCCTAAGTTCTCTGTGTTGCCTTCTCTATTTTTCGATTGTTCTCTGTCCCTTTCAGTCTCTGATTGGCACATCTCTGTATTTCTCTCTTCATCTTCAAAGAAGAGCAATAACAGGAAACTAAAGCTTATAAACCTATTTCTTACACCTCTGATTTATTGGAATTCATTTTGGACTGCTAACATTTCACAATTACATATTGGAATTAATGACACATTAATCACTACTAACATAATCTCATATTAATTTTATACAATGTTAAATTTTGATTATTTAATTTAATTAAATGTGGTGATAAATTACATATTATGACCAAAAAATTATTTTTATTAACGGCGTGTTAATAATTGCGCTACAAAATTTCAAATCTCGAGTTGCACATGTTTGGAAACATATGCGTATAACCACTTCCTGAATCTGTGTCAACGCACTTGGCGCCAACCGTTTTCTAGTGAGTAAAGTTTAAACTTTTAAATTCATAGAAAATTCCCTATCGTTTCAGGAAGACGGGAATAGATGCGTTCGACTACATAGGCCTATGCTCAGAGATATCATCAGGTAAATTTGGTGAGATTCTGTAAACAGTCCCCAAATTCTGACCAGAAACCCCGAGGCGCAGCTGGCGAAGGTAATCCAATATCACGATTCATAATAAGTTGCCAGCCAGCTTTGTTTACGGAAGCAATAAAAGACAGAATGGTGAGACTGATTAGGATACACCAGGCCTGCCAAAAGCCGCCGCGTAGGACAACATGTTGCCTATGTTTACATTTCCTCCGATCATTCATTAAAAAATTCCGGCTGTCATTTGCAGCGCCAGCATTTCTGTCTTCTATGGCGACTTACACGTCTACGCACCCATCTGAATGTTGTCAGTGCCTATAAATAGTTCTAGAACAGAAATTCTGTCTTTTGCCTTATACTGCCTTGGCTTTCAAGTTAATCTGGATGTCGACCTTTGGAGAAAATACGGTCAACTTCACTGGCTTCTTACCAGCTGAAAACGGCAAGCGCCAGCTAACACTCTTCTCGGTCTGAAAATGAGGAAACCAACTGCAGTTGAAACCGCCTTGACAAGCATGCCTAAAACAGACTTAGATACGCTTATGTTTAATTCAACTGTTGTGCATAATGGCTTAATGTGACCTGGTGGCCTGTTGTGGCTTTGCCATTGCTGCTTCTTGGATTCAAATCTTAGAATTATGTTTAATATATAATGCACAAGTTAAGCAATAGGTGGTGCAAAGAAGAACTGAACTCTCTTCACTGAATCCTGTTTCACTTCTGGCATGTTCGTTATAATGAGCAGTTAGAAGAAGAGCATTACTAGCCCCAAGAGACAACCGTGAATGTGAAGTGTTAGCGACTTCATTTTCTTGACCTCGGCATTTGAAGGCGCGTGGCCAGTCCTCTCCCTCGCCGCCTGATCTTCCCACTGACAGTGAATGATCAGTCTACTCCTTATAGTCGAGTTCGCTAGGGGACACGTGGAGCAGAAATCTCGAAACTAGAGTTCTGCCCGGGCGGGGATTTGAATCCCTAACCTGTTGATTGACAGCCCAGCACCCTAACCCCTATACTATCGCCACCCCGGTAAACTTTACAATAAACCTAGTTTTTATTCCTATAGATTTATTCTGTAAATTCCAACAAAATCTTTGCTTCTCATGCGAACTAGCATCTCTGTGCAACTCGAGTCACCTAAACTACATCACTTACCATGTTAAAACTACGTTCTAGGACTCGAGTACTGCAGTACGTGACATGTGGTCTTCATCGTGGATCCCGGACTTCTCCTCCAGACGACCGCGCCTGCATAGGCTGCAGTTTCTGACATACGCGTCTTACAACTCATAAGTATGTGATTAACTTACCTTACATACTATTACTTGACCTGATCTTCTCATCTGACCTGACCTTACCTTACTTCGCCTGATCTTCACTTATACCTGATCTGACCTAACCTTACTAAACGTTACTTTCTCCTAGGTACTTTGACTATAGCGGAACGAAAGTGAGAATAGTTTACGTGTCTGTAGTTGAACAACGCCAAGATGATGATGATGATGATAAGCCTTATAAGCTGACTCTGCCCACCTCACTTCTAACTGAATTTAACTGTACACCGAAGGCGAAATTGATTAGTGTATAAATGGCTCACTATAAGTATCTGATTAAATTGATTTATCATAAATTTTTTTAAGTGGAGCGTTGTTTAAAGGACAAGATAGGCCCTAACAGGGCTAACTGTTTGTTTGGGAGCATACACTAGGCCTACCTTTTGACTGTAGCCCTTTTGCCTTACGTTACTTGATATAACCTTGACCATCATTCAGGAGGAAAATTTGGAACATGAAACGTCACCGCGTACTCCATTAACTTGTAATGAGACCAGTGTCAATAAAGTGCACAATTAATGAAAGCAATAATTTACCTATTCGTCTGAATTTTTAAAAAGATACGAAGCAATAAAGACATCCGCTGCGGAAATAATTATACAAAATGACTGTTTTAAATAATCGACAAAGCAACTGGACCTACTTTCACAGCAGACTAGTTCACAGTGGAGATGTAGACTAGGGGCATTTAATGACATTATAATTGGAGCAAATATGAGTGACCCTCTGCTCTAAAAAATGTACACAAAAACATTTCCGAGAATACATTCCGAGGTGACTGTACAATGGGACAACCATCGGCGCAGTTGATGCACAGCCATAACTAATAAAAGCTGAGCAGTGAAATCTTCCAAATTCTCATTTTAAAAAGATACCAAAGAAGAAATATTTGCCCCTTCTTCCTCTGTGGCGGATTTAGTTATAGGCATGGGGCAATTCGCTCCTCCCGCGCCTCTTTTGGTCATATGCCGGAGCCCCTCAGACCAGACCCCTGCATTTTGGACTGCCAGAATGTGGCGCCCCTATGGAAATGCTCTTGCTCCCCCACGCAAGCAATCCTGGAGCCGCCACTATTCTTCCGCCTTCTGACCTCAAGTCGTAGGCCTACCCTACTCTTTACTAGTTCTCGGTTCCATTAAATTCCAGATAAGTATGTCTGTATAGTCTTGGCAGTGTTACACCCAAAGTCAGAGGACTGGTGAACCTGGTAGTGGTTAAGTGTCTGAACCTCCGAGTTCTCCGCCTCTTTAACGGCTTCTTAGACAGACCTCTCCGGCCTATTAAATGTGGCAGCGAGTCCAGGCATCGTTTACGTAGGCGAAATAAAGTGCAACCGACGCAACCAACACAGACGGCTTCTATCGATAGCATCCCTGCAAATACTTGGGCTGACGTTGGGCGGACAAAGTGTGCTGTATGGAAACCAGCTTGAGTAACGACTCCTTCTGAGAATCGGTTGAAAACACTAAACATAAATTCCATTTGAAGCTAAAACCATGATTACCGGAATATTTTTTTAACTTTTAGGTATAAAGTTTGACGCAATGTCGAACTTAATATGTCGATGCCTTGGACATTATGATAGCGGCGCTATAGAAGTCATTAGATTAGGTAATTTTTATGTGTCTGTATTTGCAGAATACTAAAATTTTACTGGACTTCTTTCAAATTTAATTGCTAATGACGGAGCCCAATTCCAGCTCGTCGCTCCACTACCAGTGTTAGACGTTTCTCCTGCAATTAGGTCTACTGTCATTTGACTTTGTTCAGCATACGTTTTGAAACCGCCTTAAAACGCCCTTGTTTAGACCAGTTAGATAGCTTAGCTGTGTGTTCAGCGCTTTTCGAGGTACTTAAAGGAGCTGCATTATGTAAATTTATAATTTAGTCCTAAGAAATCGAGACAATTTCATTGTTCAAAGTCGTTTTTGAGTGGAGACTACCCAACAGATGTATGCATGTATCTATGCATGCAAATGACGTATGTATCTGAACATTTTATAGCACCTTTTAAAACTTCTCAAAACCGCTTATCGCTAGCCTAGAAGTTCTAAAACGACAAGTTCGTATGCATGCGAACGATGCTCGTGTAGCTGGAGACGGTCTCCACTGGCAGTCTTGCACAGACACGTAGATACCGACCAACCAAATCCCATCCGCGGTTGACAGTTGACACAGGTTCAGAGTCCTTGACCCGGATTGTGCATGAAGATAAGAATGAAATGGAGCCCAAGCCCAAAGTAGCGCCCCCAGCGGCACAGGGCAACGCTTTCTGATCGATCATTCCAAAGCCAGCAATTAAGTGCAACGCCTACGATTCCTCGCTCAGCCGATGGACACATGGCGTGTTAACTAATGTCTTACTTACTTACTTACTTATTGTGATGTTGGCCTAGTCCTAAGCCTTTAAGGTATTGTGAGAGGTTTTTATAGAGCGCTATAATAATTGCTTCTTATGCACATATACGCATACATGAGTGTATACACGTCATATTCTGCTAAAAGCCTAGAATCGGTGTCACGAGACAAATGTTTATATAGCGCCGTCACTAGCGAGGTACTTCTAGAGGGTGCTTTATAATGTAAAGGATCAGCGCCAGTACTAAGAGCTATATAATGGATAGAATTTCAATTGTTTCTTGAAAGCGAATATCTGTAAGTACAGTTATCTCCATTTGTCACTTCTTAGGAGGGGAGGGAGAGAGGGAGGGCTCGAATCCTGTGTTACATTTGAGGCTCCGATGGGTATAATAATCGTTGGGGCGCATTGTACGCTGAAGGTCCTGAGGTGAGTACCAGCCTGGGGCGGTTGCAATGCGGATCAACGCAAAGTACCCGTCAACCTCGATCCAATTATTCTGTCAGCTTCAAGCTACCAACGTCTCCGAAACCAGGTGCCAGCCAGGCACGTCGCCCTTCGAACGGCACTCAGCTACGGCGCCCGACAAAAGAATTAATACCCACATCGACTACCGCGAAGTCATGCAATTTTCCGAACTTGGCTATTATGCAAGCAGATACTTATATTCAATTACGGACCGTGTTATACGCAGATTCTCAGATATAAGCCCAGGCCGATAATATTTATATCCACTTAGCGGCCTATTATGGTTTGGAGTCATTTGAACCGGCTGTAATATTAGCCTCGAGGGTTTCAACGTATACAAAACATACTTCCTACATGATTATATACCGATGAAAAAGTTCGCGAGCTTTGAAATTATTTTCTCACCCGTCCTGTATTTGACGACCTCTTGTGTCAAAATAATTTTCTCAAGCGTTTGTGTGAGTTCTAGGCCAAGTTTTGACAAGCCCTATGATTAAAACAAAGTAGTCTAATGCGCAGTTAAATTATCCCATGATGCAGGCCCTGTCGGCAAGCGTTTGAAAACGGATACGCCAATCTCAAAGTGTGTTGCAGAATCTTGTAGAGCAATTTATCTAGCGGCAGAAGCTGGAATCGCGTTGAGAAAGAAGCTTCCTTTAGCCAAATTCATTTTCATAGGGTAAATGTGAATTTGCATGTTTTTTTGTAGCGACCACATAGCCTCGATCCTGCTCATTTTTCAGTGAATTATTCGGGTGAGATCCTTCATCACCGTTGCCCGTTTGAATGGATGCCACGCCATTTAGGGTCCCCTTTGGTATTAATTCGTACGAACATGTGTAGGCCCTATAACATTTTCCAGCTGAAATTTAGGCCTAACATTACACAATAAGAACTTGGAAAAGCCTACGTGTTTTCCTTAAAATATGCCAACAGAACATATTGAAGATTGATTAAACTCTTCACACAAGAACATTCCTCATTTGGGGTTTAGAGTGCATCAACACTAAGAGGGATCGGATCGTTCATCTATCGTTTTAGAACAGATGGGTAGTCGGGTCCATTCTTTGTCTTAGACTTAGGCAAGGGGAAAACTTCACTGCTTACCGTGCGTCTGTTCATACATTTGGACCGTCTGATTGGAAGACATAGGTGTGAAACTCTCCCTAACGGTGTAGGTCCGATCTTAGTTTCCCACCCAATATAGATACCATTCCATAAAAGAATGGACGAATCAAAACTCCGTCACTGCCTTTAGTTGGGTAGTGCCAGTCCCAAGCCTGGATAAAGGAGGAGGCAACGTCAACGGCCTTTGATGACATAAGATGACGTTAAACACTGGAACTACTACTAGATCGGAAATATAACTCAGCCACTATCTTGTTTGGGAGTAGTGCCAGGCCCAAGCCTGGCTAAAGGAGGAGGGCGACGTCAACGGCCTTTGATTACATAAGATGACGTTAAACACTGGAACTACTACTACTACTGGACGAATCTCACGTGCCACCCCTGAGAAAGTGACGATTGGCTTAAAACCCCCAACGCCTCATCCTAGCATCCACTGCAGGTAATTCAACGCAGCTATCGCCGCAGACGATGTGGACTTTAATAACCGTCGCCTACCTTTGTAGAAAGGCTCCCAGGAGTATGCCCTTCGGTTGACTGACGACTTGTTGCTATGTTGCTGACACTGGACTGCACGAAACTCAACACTTCCTGGAGGACAGCGCTACGAATATAAGCATCACAAAAGCCTTTAGGTACACATCTTTATTCATCAGTTTATTCATATATTTATTTATTAGGACGTGAATAAAGGTCGCATTTATTGATCAAGGTCCTGTATTATCAGGTCAGGAGGACTTCTGAGTAGTTTTCTTGAAGAAGTGCCATATAAATGCAACTACGATTTCGATTACGAAATGCACAAAAGCCTACGCTTATGTCGATTTCACCAGTGCAGCCGTGGTGAAACCACTGTCAAATAATACAGACTTCAGGAGCTTGCGAAACTGCAGAAAGGACAAACTGAGGAGCTCGAGCCGCAGCTCTCAGGAAAGGATTCCAGCTGGTAGGTCCAATATAGGCAAAGCTTCTGGACTGAGCTGTAGCAGTGCGCAAACAAGGGACAGTCTTGAGTCGAAGGGCAGCCGACCGGAGAGTGGTACTGCCCGAAACCACGGAGACCGAAATGCAGAAGTCCATAAGGTATGATGGAGCAGAAGACCAGAAACTTAGAGGGAATATTGCTTCTGATGTGGAAGTAGCTCATGCGAGAAGCTGCATCTGTCTGTGGTTTATGGAGAATGTCGAGTTGAGCATGACTTCGAAGTCATGAACAGCACACGAAGGGGGATATTAAAGAAAAAGAAGCAGAGAGCGAAAGATTGGTGGACTGTAGGAGCTTGGATGAACGGTAAAACCTAATGAGTATCGTAACGCCATAGCGCTGTGATAAGAAGAAGCCAAGGCCGTAATTTGCATAAAATTATCTTAATTATTGTTAGCTGAAGAAAGGTTCCCGCCCTCTCTACTCCCCTGGGCTTCTGGCACGCATTATTGTTCAGGTTAAAGTTAACTTAAGGTTCTGGTTTATACGGACCTCAAATTATTTACGTCCTTACTGTTTGAATTAGTCCGTATCCCAACACGTTTGACAGTTATAAGAACAAGCTGCTGTTTACATAAAGGTGCTTCGCGTGACTTGGTTTAAGTTGCGCTGGGCAAGGTACAAGTTTTTTGCGACCCTCTATGAGTCGATGCGTTTAGGGTGCATCTACACTAAGACAATGATTTGCGTTCAATGATTTGCGTTCAATGATTTGCGTTCAATGATTTGCGTTCAATGATTTGCGTTCAATGATTTGCGTTTCTGTCGTAACGTGTGGAAGAAGGGATCGGTGAACAGATTCAACTAATACAGGGACGAAGACCTATATATTATGCTTCAGGCTTCTATTTGTTTATATTTGGATATATTTGTGCGTACAGGCCTGAAGAAGAAACCTACTCTATTTTATGCAACTGCGCAATACACCACGTGTTTTGAACTTACTCGCAGTGTAAACAATGTAAAAGCGTGTAATCTCGTTTTCAATGGGGCTTTTTGTTTGCGAACAAATTTATTCTTGATGAACGAGTGAAAAGATTAGAGAAGATTAGATCTTCGATCTTGTAAAAGCAGGAACGCTAAGTCGGGAGAACCAAATGATTCACAGGAGCTCAGTCAAGACAGATCAAAAGAGGCCGAGATCGGATTGGTCAGGTTAAGAAGTTTCCCTTGGAAGTCCTCTATCCTTGTGTAGCGTTCTAATAAGGATACAGTAGTTAAGTTGATTAAAGTAGGGTAGTTGATCCGCGTACTTGGATTAGCCAGCGTGTTTGGATCAAACAACTTTTGATGTAATGTAAATGTAATTGCAAATCTCCAAAATTTCTCAGCGCCACAAAAAAGCCGCGTCAAAGAGACCAGCTGATTAATCGGCGGCTCAGCCAGGGTACTAGAATCAGACAGCCTACTTGGGTGAAGCAGCGTACTTGGATCAGCCAGCGTACTTGGATCAGATCAGCCAGCTACTTAGATCAAACGGTGTACTTAGATCATCCCTCAGCACACGGCTTGTTTAGCGCAGAACACACTATGCACACGTGTTTATGTGTTTACGTATTTATTTGTGCTGCTGAGTGTTTATTCAAGCATCTGGACGACCTATAATAGAGAATAATTGCGCTTTGTTGCACCAGACAAGTTCTCATCGTTTTCGCCGGCCGCTAGATGTCTCCACCCGCTGCATCAGCAGGTGCCCGAAGCAGCTTCTCCTCCTCTTCCTCTCTTCCTCCTCTTTTGCGCATCGCTTGCTATTCGTCAGATTCTGTGTCTATTATAGGAAAATACGAAGCCACTTCGCCTGATAAGTACATACGTATATGTGTGTGTGTGTATGTATATATATATATATATATATATATATATATATATATATATATATATATATATATATATATATATATATATATATATATATATATATATATATATATATATAATATATATATATATATATATATATATATATATATATATATATATATATATATATATATATATATATATATATATATATATATATATATATATATATATATATATATATAAAACCATCGTGTTCTTTGGCTTTTCAATTAAGTTTCAGACAATTACTTATGTCTGTACACAAAGATAAAGACATAGGCACAGGTGTATACATATATTATATATATATATATTATACATATATATACATAGATAAAGAGATGGACATAGACACAGACTTAAATACAGATATAGGCATAGATACGAACACAGAAATATGCACAGACACAGGCGAGACGTAGAAACGGACATCCCCATATAGGCGCAGACACACAGAGACAAACAGATCTAGGCCTACACACAGATGGAGATAAATGTCCGCCTATACGTATACATAGGCCTATTGAAAGACAGAGGTAAAGGCTTACAGAACAGTGACAGAAGGACAGAGACACAGTCTGAGAGATATACACAGAAACAGGCAGCGAGACACAGAAGAGAGAACTACTGTCCATGTGTTAGTGGCTTCGGCAATCGCGCAGGCTTTTGCTTTCTTACTTAAGTGAGACTCTAACCGGCAAAGTGTCTCCATCTGGGGTCCATCTTCGCCGTCGACCCTTCATCAATCTGTCGTCCTTAAAACTGCCACTAGCTTTCACATAGAACAATGTATGCAACAGCCTAACCTGCTACAGACCTATTTTACACGATCATGCATCAAAAATTTGAGCGATGGCGATTAGTGATCGTTATACAGGGCTGGTAACTGGCGGAAATGGTAAATATATGAGCTTATAATGCTTTAGGGCTGTTCTCGTTTATAAACAACCTGTGTCTAATTTGAAATAATAAAAAATCATGATGCTATGCTACTTTGACCTCTCATTCCGGGCTAAAAGAACTTCTCACCAAGCACTGCTGGGTACGCTAAAGCTATTATTCTATGTCTTAACGTACGTAGTATGTGTAGGCTGGGAAATGGGGCATAGGCTTATATGCGTTCTAATGAAATGCCCATTATGGGTCTTTTGCTTGAAAACACGACCCTTGTTTTGCAAATTCATCGAGACTTCCAAATTGGCGGCATATTCCAAAAATAACCCGAGTCGTTTGGAAGGATAAGGAATATAGATACTCTGCTTTCGACTGAATGGATTGTTATGTGAATAAATAGGCTTTAGCAAACAAGGTTAACGTGAATAAGATCTGTTGGGGGCGTTGAGTGAGATGCGGATGCTGGATATAAAGTGGTTCCAACTACATCCTAGATTTTCTTCATGTTAAATTTGCTTCATATTGTTCTGGCCAATTCACATGTTTGTATAGATGCATATATTTATGTAAGTATGATGTATATATGTATGCATGTATGTACGATGTATGTATATATGTATGGATGTATGAATGTATGTATGTATTTATGTATGAATGAATGTATATATGTATGTATGTGTATTTATGCATGTATGAATAAATGAATGAATGTATGTATGTATGTACTTATGTACGTATGCATGTATGTATGTTTGAATGTTTGTATGTATGAATGAATGAATGTATGTATGCATGTATGTATGAATAATTGTATGTATGAATGTTTGTATGTATGAATGACTGAATGTATGTATGCATGTATGTGTGAATGTTTGTATGTATATATGTTGACAAACGTGAAATATATGAGCATCTGATACCTTTGGGCTGTATGTATATTGATAAGTTCAGCCATGTTCAATGTTTCATTGATTTTAATGGTAATGTAATATAATGTAAAATTCCGAAATTTCTCAGCTCTCACAAAAGCTGCGTCAGGGAGACCAGCTTATTAACCGGTGTATGCTACATCAAAGCAAGAAGCAAGTCCGCAAGAGCCAGCTGTGTTGTTTACTGTGACAAATTTATAATAAATTAGCAAGTGAACGGAGCAACTATATAAACTGTCATCAAATACTAAATACTGTTAATAACTTTTTGTGCATTTAACAGTCATATTAAGAACCGTAAAAGGGGTGTCTAGATAATTCTCTGATTTTGCAAAAGGGGTAAGGGATGTCTATAGATAATTTCTTGAGTTAGCAAAAGGTGGTAAGGGGGTGTCTATAGATAATTCTCTGAGTTTGCAAAAGGTGATAAGGGGGTGTCTATAGATAATTCTCTGAGTTTGCACTTTAGTCCGAATCAGATGACTGCATTACTTACTTGCGTGTTACATGTTCTGTGCTCTCTGAATGTACCAGTGCAGTTCAACTTCGTCTTGTTATTCCTGGATCAAAATAAATTGTAATCATAATCTCCTGATTTCTACAGCGCCCAACGAGAGCCACGCCACGAGGACCAGAATATTCACAGGCGCTCAGTCAAAACCAAATCGGCAGGCAAAAGGGGTTCGGTTCTAGGTCACGAAACAAGAGTCAGGCAGAGAGACAGCGTGGCAGCTGCGGTTGGTGGTGCTTGGGATTGGAGCAGAAAGAGAGATAAGAGGAAGAAGAGAAGGCGGGATAGGATCTGTGAAAGAGGAATGTTTTCAGTTTAGAGTGAAAGACCAATGCAGAAATTGCAAGCGGTGGAGCATCGGTGAGTTTGTATGATTGGTCAGATAACTGTCGCAGTTCTGGGGGAGTTTATTCCAGAGTGGTGGGGCAGCTAGGCTATGGAGCGATTACCAAATTTTAAGGATGAGGTGACGGGTGGGCGGAGAAGTGTTAGGGCAGAAAAGAAGCGGGTTGAGGGAAGTGGTTGGATTGTAAATAACTGTAAATGCACCATTCTACTGAAAAGCTTTTTGTGTGTATGTTTGATTATGACTTCTCGACGATACAAGCCTAGCAGGTGCGTCAACACCTGTACAACATAAACAAACACATGAAGGCAAGCAGAGCATGTGTGCTAATTTGTTGATTTTGTGGCTTAGCAAAAGAATGGAAAGAATGCGAATGAAACTGTTTGGCCGTTTCACTACTACTACCAGATATATGTTTTACAGGCTTATACGCATGTATTCTTGATATTTATTGTTCTGACGATAAGTGGTAAGAGGAAGAGCAGAACGGGTGTAGGCCGTAGAGAAAAAGGAGAATGTAAGTTAAACAAACGAATTACTGCAGGTCTAAAGTCAGTGACAGAGTTCATCGGCAAGTGTTCTGGAGTCAAATTAATCTGCTGCTTGTTGTCGGCGTTGGAATACAGTAGGAATGCATAGGACGCCCTTAACAGCAGTTATAATTGGCCAACATCTTTGAGTAAATAATTATCTTCCGACGTAGCATCGTATAGTTAAACATATATATACATATTTATATACATATAAAAATATGTATGCATATATATATACATAGCATGCATATAAATACATGTATATATAGGCCTACACATACTGTATGTACCTTTCCTGAGCTGAAATACATTGTCTTGTTCGAGACGAGACTCCGATGCCACAGGTTCTCGAGCATTCCGTCCAGATGGACCAGTCGCTCCATTTGGACTGCGCTGAGGAGCCTTGAACTTCATTCTGAACACAGAAAACAAACAAAACAATTGTCATACGATCGATACCACAAATCAGGTATGGGCCACAATATAGATAGGATGATTGATCTCCCAATAAGTTTTCTTGAATTGTACCTTTACGTATAAAGAACTAAGATATTGAAATAATAAGATGGGCAAAACTACGGCCATCAGCAGGACCTGACAATCCTACAGGTTAAGGTAGAAAATGTCATCTGTTTTAATGTTGAAGAAATTGGAATAAAGAAAATTCTTGTGGTAACTATACGTGTGTACTATGTATTTTGTGTGTAAAACAAATTCAAGTACCTATCGAAAGTGCTGCCCATATGGCTATCTAGGCGCAGTTCTGAACAAGATCAGTTCGCCAAATCAAGTATATTTATTACAACAATCGTTGAATCAACGCACTCTATTACCGCTCAAAACTTCTACAAAGTAGATCGATAAATTCGATATACAAAAATCAGCTATAGATCAATCGCCCAATTATTGCATATCAGAACAATTCCACTCATTCTATGACCGGGAGAAATCAATAAGCACTTACGGTATCAAATATCTACCAGATCAACAGTGATAAGGCATGTTTTAAACCAACACTATGGCGTTCCTTACAGAGACAAAGCGACCGAATTGCAACGACAGAAATTAATCAGCCCTCGAGCCTTAAAAAGAAGCTTGCTCTCAGAAGCATTAGCATCACGCAAAGCACGGTACTTCTGCATCGTGTTTCCTTATCGTTGGACACCTCGTCAATGGGATGAGGCCATAAACAAGGGGGAACAACGCCTATTATCGGATCCATCAGGGCAATTGTTTCCGTCGATTTGGCTGCTCGTCGATACACGCTGAAACGTCGGATATCGGATGAGTTTCATCGCTATCGCTTTCCTCTCTTTCACGTCTTCCTCTTCGTCTTCTGCTTCGTCGACTGGTATTCTGCCCGCTGGCCGATGATATCGGTCGCCCATTTAGATGACAAAATGTCGAATAGGAATACTACTCTCCAGCGCTTTTCACCTTCTCCGGGGAATGAACGGCTATTCCATTACAATTCGCAATGCTCGTGTAGCATTAAATTCAAAGATAGGCCAAGTTAGTTTAAAGTATGTAGACCCATATATATATATATATATATATATATATATATATATATATATATATATATATATATATATATATATATATATATATATATATATATATATATATATATATATATATATATATATATATACATATACACGAAACAAGCAAACCATATATATTTTATATGTCATAAGATACAACATATATATATATATATATATTAAGCATACAATATGAAGGCCTATATTATAGCTAGATATATATATTGCTTATATATAGGTGCTATATATAGGCCTTCATTATAGCTACATATAGATGTATATTATTTATCCTTTACCATGGGGCGATGCGATTGAATGTATTTACGCATAAGACGCTTCAGTTATCGATGGGACGATACAGAAATGGAAATTCTTCGTCGGTGATATGTTTATTGCAAGTAAAGTCAGATTGTTTGTTGATCTATGGATGCAATGGATATGTGTTTGCTTATTTCGTTTATGTGTTTGCGAGAGTCGTTTAGTCACCCAGTCAGTCGTTTGATAATAAACAGCACTTTCAATGATGCTTTTTTAATTAAAGTTTTGATGAACAGATTTCTGATGAAAGTCCTCTTGTAACAGCGTTCGACATCTGATGTAAAGTAAACACTGTGTACAAGTATTGAAAGATTATGCAAAGTTCCCACGAGTTTCTCCAAAGATCAAAAAGCCTTTCACACAGAAAATTGTGGCTTCACTTTCACTCGCGGTCTAGTTCTCAAATGAACGTGAAATAGATCTAATATTTTAATAACCCAATTCCAATCTAATCTATTCAAGCTTATTTCTGTTGCACTGTTATTATAATGTAGGTAGATTGCACGGGGGAGGCCAAACCCCCCTCATGCCTATAGCTAAATCCGCCACTGTCGGTGGTCGCTTAAAGTGAAACCATTGTCAAAAATCATTATCGAAAGGACCGATCGAAATGCAATGGATCAGAGAAATGAGAAGTCAGGCTCGAGTAACCACTCGCCTGTGTTTTCAGTATTACCAGCGTAGATGTATTACAGCCCTATAGATCTGATGATTAAGAGTTCTCTGCACGAAGATGGGTCCGTTGGTTTTATGCCACCCGGGGATGAGATGAGTGAGGTGGTTACCCGTTGCCTTTCTCACAGACAATTGTGAGTGAGCAACTTGTCCACGGTCGCTACACAGTGGCTTCGAGGGAGATTCGAACCCGCGACCTTCAGAGTTACGAGGGAGAGACCATACCACTACACCACCGCGTCCCACTAGATCTAGATCTACAACAGAGCAATTTATATTATTATCATCTGTAATTCCCACACGTGCTTGCACATTCACAGATTTATCAACTCCTGAAATAACTCTTTCAATTATTTTCAGATAAACAGTTTATCCTTAATTACAATTTACTGTCGACTTCGAGTCCTCTCTAGTCGGATTCTCTTATGTCTAATCGGAGCATTTAAGAAGCGATCAGAAAAAGCGTGCGTCAGAATTGGCAAAAAGGATGATCTATCATCACAGCCAGTCGTTGTAGGCCGATGTTCTTGATTTAGCCTGTCTCTTGCAATTGGCTATAGCGTATACAGTCTTATTAACATACACTTGATTATCTGTAATAAGTATAGGCCTATGTGCGTTTCCTAATATATAGAATGTATATTTATATATTTATTTACATTTATATATATATATTTAGAATACATTCCTAATATATATAGAAGAAGATATTTACATATTTATTTACATTTGTATATTTATATATATTTATATATATATTTAGAGTACATTTCTTATATATATATATATATATATAAAAGTGTATAAACGTATAAGCATATGGAGAAAGGGAAAGCAGCCCCAGGGCTTTTTGGTGTGGAAAGGGCGGTTGATGAAATCGGGTGTGGCAAACCTAGGAACAACTATAGGTCTAACCCTGTAATAATTAAGTATGATACAGCTATCTTATGAACGCCGCCCCTCGTCTATCGGGTGACAAATGGATACAAGTGCTCCTCCCGAGAGGAGAGGAGAGAAGAGGACAGGGGAGGGGAGAGGACGGAGTAGGATAGAGGAGGGGAGGAGAGGAGCGAGGAGGGGGAAGGACAGAGAGGAGAGTTCATGGCCACGTCGTCGTCAAATCATTTTAGAATCCTTCTCCCTTGAATTTATCGTATGTAATTCATTTATTTTCTTTCGGGTCTGTTCGCTGTAGACATAGAATGCTTCACCAGATGCGCCTCTGAGGTCTAACGCAATGCTTGTCGTTCGTGAGTCTCGTTTATCATCGCCCGCAATATTTATTCCTGTCGTTGATTTATGTGCGACACAGACAGAAAGACAGACGGACATTCAGACAGACGGTCAAGCACAGGTAAACAGACAACACAGATTAGGATTGAACGCAGAGAACAGGCAGACTAACACAAGAAGACAAACATTTAAATTTTTAAGGAGGAGAAAAGGAATGAGGCTGGTGTTTAGAGATATTCGAAATGAACAAAGCACAAAAACAAACTCGTGGACAGTCATTAAAACAACCAACTAAATTACCGATGCAGTAAAAAAATACGTGCAGATAGATAAACAGGAAGACAGTGAGACAGTCAAGCAACCGGATCGAGTAGCGGAGGAGTGAATGTGGATTGGAATTAAGCGATTCGTTGAGTGTTTCTCTTAGACCCGATGGAATGCGATTATTCTGAGGTCGATGCTTGGATAAGTATACGCAATTGGAAATCATTAATTCTCTCCTTCAGTCCTCTTTCATTCTCTCACTCGGTCCATGTAAATGTTTTCTTTTCTCTTTTCTTTTCTACCTTACATGCATCCGATCCTCCTTCCTTAGGCCCTACCCCTAACCTTCTTCTCCTGTTTCATTTCCACTATGTTTCTTTATTTTTGCCTTTCATTCAATCCCAAGGTCGGATCCACAATTTCAGCACGGAGGGGGCCACGTGGCGAGCGCGGAGCGTGAGTCTATACGGGGGTGTGGGGCGGAGCCTCCAGTTGGTAAGAGGCAAAGTCCCCGGTCGGTTATCAGAGACGAAGCTCCCTTGAAGCTGAGAGGTTTTTGCAAATTGCGTCATTTTGGGCTAATTTCCTTTGCATTATTTTTACGTTTTTACATTGTATTCTGATCAATATTTTTGCTGCTTGATCCACGATGTGCTGCACAACCTAATAAAAGGTGAAGACTTTGTATGCTCAACTACAATTATGACACTATTTAGAAGACCCGCCGAGAGTAATCAGGAGAATCAATGGCTCCATAATTAAATCGAATTTTTGAAATCTAAAATAGCACAGCTGTTTACTAATATCTATAGAGGCGTGTAAACAAGTGTGTGTGTGTGTGTTTGTGTGTAGGCCTGCTACTTCTAGTGCGTACTACTAACACAGTTTTAAGTTCTTATAGGCTAACTTTAGAAATGAATTTGAATGACAGCTTCTGTTGCAAAGTGATATCACCAGCTAATTATATTTAGCACCTACTGCATGAGTTGTCGTCTAGAAAACGTAGGCCACTCTACTTCACCCCTCACACCAGTCTCGAGAAATAGGCTCACAGTGGCAAGAGCATGACGGACTATTGCAGCATCAGCAACTGCATTTTGTGGGCTTTCTACTGAAAGAGCAGTTGATGATGGATCTTCTTTTGACCGAATTCCAAAATGAATGAAAAACATGTCTGCTCTTTTCACTTTCTCATTTCTGTCTCTCTTTTCATTTTTGAGCTCCTGATTTGTATTTACACTCCATCAAATTCAAAACAACGGTATAATCTCTGCACAGACTTATACACTACAGTCAAATCTCCACACTAGATACTCGTCATTTGTGATATTTTTGTTGCATTATTTTAAAATTATAGCATTGTATTTTAGCCCTAGTTCAGGTCTTCCAACCCAACACCCAGACGACGGGAGCATGACCCCTAGATTAGCCCCTGTTCCTTCCTTCCTTGCTTCATTTCTTCTATCCTTTATTCCTTTATTCCTTCCTTCCAATCGTAATATCACATGCCAAACGACAAATGTCAAGATGATTGAATATGCTTCTAAATATGTAAGACTATGTCTCTTTGCATATACACGCAGCTCGTTTTGTACCTTCTCCATGGCGCTGACACACGCCAACCTTATAGATCCAATTAGGTATGACAAGGAAGTGGATGACGACAACAATGATGATGATGACGACGACGGCGATGACGACAATGCTGAAGTCTGAAATGCGACGAAGACGATACAAATGACGTTGGCTGCGGGATATTAGGGGTCGAATGACTGGCGTCTTAGTGTTGGTAACAGGCAGAGGACGGAGGCACAAGAAGATAAATGAGTTCCATGAAAGAAGACCTCTCCCCTCAGCCCACTTACTGGTCGACGATAGATTAGACTCACAGACAGACTTACAGACAGGCAAATACACGGATGGACAGACAGACGGACGGTCAGGCAGACTGACTGACTGACAGACAGACAGACAGACATACATAAGGATGGACAGATAGAGAGACGGAGGACGGACAGACAGAGAGAGGTATGGAGAAAGAGACTGAGAGAGATATACAGGTATGCACAGAAACAGATACAGACAGAGGCATACGTTGAGCACAGTGAGGAACAGAGGTAAACAAGCAAACAACAATACAGAAGCAGACACTGAAGGTCACAGACGTACAAACTTCATCGTACACAGAGGACGACAGACAGCGTAAGACAGAGATACGGAACAATGAAGAGAACCAGACAGACGGAATGCACTGTGCGGACGGACAGATTTACATCCAGAGGTTTTTTAAGAAAGAAACAAAATAGCAAGAGGGGCTACACTAGTGGCGACGACAATACTAATTTACTTTGGCCTCATAAACACATTTTTTCTGGCAAAGAATCAAATCAACTGAGCCAATGCATGTAGTGGGACAATCATTGTGGCTTCCTGAGGGCCGGAGAAGTGTCTGAGCTCAATCACCAGACAAAAACGTCCGAGAATTCTATTCACAGTAGTTTCTGGTGTTGGCAGACATTACTGGTGAGACTCTGTGCAAGTTCCTGTTTGCAGTCGTAATTTAACCACTTCTGCTCGGTTGGTTCTGAGAAATACCCGAACCGCTTGTGTTAAGACCTTGACTGGTTGACTGAGTGCCCGACTTCCTGGCTCAATGGTTCCGTAGCTGGAACGAACAGCGCGATAGAGCCAAGGTTTTACCGTCAATTGCTCGCTAACAGTTGCTTACAGGCCATTTGCTCGCGAACAGTTGCTCGATAGGTCATTTGCTTGCGAGGTGAATTGCTCGTGAGGTCATTTGCTGTGACAATTGCTGGTCTGGTCAGTTGCTCGAATAAGCAACTATTATATTAATAATGACAAGAAGTGAAACTCACATAAATATCTCAAGCATTGATCTTTTAATCTTACTGAGAACTATTCCGCGGTAACCCATCTAACAAGTTTACTTGTCCGTATTTCTCCCGACGCTGATGATGCCTTCCGTCCAGCCACGGTACATTTCATGCGTTTGCTGACACTGGTGTGCAAAGAGCTGTTCGATACGTGCATAGATGCCTGCCTGACTTCTGGATCTTGACCTGGAACCGAACTCTTTTGCCTATCGATTTTGTTTTGACTGAGCGCCTGTGAATAAGCTGGTTCCCGCGACTTAGCTTTCGTTGGGCGTTGTACAAATCTCGAGATTACGATTACGGTTGCATCATTTCTACTTTACTTTGTCTTCAAAGCCTTCAAACAGTTCATGTAGTTCATATGGATTAGAACTAGCAATCAGTTGCGAAAAACTTCGATGCCAGCTTTCACATGAATTATTTGTTTATGGCAATTCGTTTAAGACAACTCAACATTCCATAAGTCATGTTGATATCGAGGTAGTCGTTAACGGTTACGGCTAATCGGACGACCAATCCATGTGTCCTCAAAGCAATCTAACAACAGCTGCGCTGCCGGTGAAAAACGTTTTAAAAATTCCGTTTTCTAAAATTTATATAATGTTCGACAGCATCATTTATTGAAACAAAAGCAAGAGCAGGCAGAGGTCTCGTGGTTAGTGCAAATTCGGCAACAATTCCGTTTCTCGGTAGCAGATTGTTTGAGTGGATGCACTGATAACAAACACACTGAATTAAATGGAAATAGCATCCACGTTGAGAAATATCAGGAAATTCCTCCCGCCTTTATATGGCAGCTAACTCGAGAGGGTCTGTCATATTAGACAGAGGTGCAGAATTTGGCGCTAACATTTGACTTGTGCAAAAAACGTCAGTATGTGTCTTCTGATTTGTTTGGCAACTGAGCATATAAAGCTTGCATAACGTTGTTGTCAATGCCGTGAACTGTATGAAGCTGCTCAAGTAACAGAGAAGTGGTTTAAAAAGTTCCATCTGTATAACAATATTGTGATTGTATCAGTAAACGTAAATTTCCTGTCTTGCTGAAAATAATAAAAAAATTCGGTCATCACCCGTACCGCTGTTGAACTTTAGAAATGATTCATCGCCAGTCAACTTGCATTAAATGCAAAGGATTATCTAATCCATGACGATATAGTGAATTTGGTAGAACTGTGTCTTCATCCTATCCAACTCACCTTAGTGTTCTTTAAAGGGAACTTTGTGAAGGTAACTTTACAGCGGTAACTCCAACAGATGTTGTGCAATGATTTGATGTCCAGAATCCTGTGTTGAAAATGCCAACTGTTCTGCCCGGTTGACAATTCTTGTAGCCTCTAGATTCGCAAAGTCGGCAGCATGACTACGTTCGCAAATTCTTACACGAATCATCTCTCCCTCGGTAGGATTTAAACGAGCACGACACTTAAATTTCTTCGATTTACCATACTTCCAAATATCCTTAGTTTTACTGTTTCTGTCTTTTATAAAAGCGTGACCGTTATCGATCAACTATAGCTTTCCTTTTCGCCGTTCACGTATTGCAATGCCATGTATGGATACGCAGAGAGAAACAGAAGTTATACCTATCTACTTAAGTACTAGTTGTAATTATAAGCTACTGTACTTCACAAGTAATATGCTAGAACTGTCTAATGCATGAAAGTAGGTCTATATCAGTGATGACAAAGAGCAAATACCCTTACTATTCAAAGATAATTAAGTCTAATCTTATAGCGCAACACAAACATAGATACATCAGCATAAAGATTTAGCGGGCGAGCAACTGACCTCGCGAGCAACTGTTTGCGAGCAATTGTCTGGGAACATGACCTCACACCAGAGCCAAACGGCGCTTTCTGAATCATAGCTAGCGATCGTGGGACACTCAGCAGCTGCGTTGCCATTTCATTCTCTGGCCCGACTGATGTGGCAAATTGAAAAAACGGCAGATGGATGAGAAGCCAATATAACTGCTCTTCCTTCAACCCTGTCGTTATTCTTTATCTTGTTTCTTGTCATATCCATCAGTTGCATCCATTACAGGTGTTCAAAAAATTCCTTTATCTGCCACCTCACCATATATTATACCTAATAAAACTTAAAAATCAAATAAGAAACTTAACAGTCAATCCATCGAAGGGTCATACAGACCGACAGTCATATTGCCAGTCAGCGACTCAATCAATCGATCATTCAATCAATCAGTCAGTCAGTCAATCTACTAACCAATCAATCTATCAATATTAATGAATCGATTTAATGGTTAACTGTGGAATCGATCACTCATTCACTAATCAACGATATCAATTCACTGATCATGCATTTAAACATTTGCCCGATGAGCCAGATATGGGAGAGAGACGTACAAAGATATTAAGTAGGAGATAGTGATACAGAAAGAGAGTGAGAGAGAAAGAGATTGGATGGAGAAGAAGAAAAAGAAAAACATAGAACAAAAAAAGAAAGGAAGAAGAAGAGTGATGGAGATAGATAGATAGATAGATAGATAGATAGATAGATAGATAGATAGATAGATAGATAGATAGATAGATAGATAGATAGATAGATAGATAGATAGATAGATAGATAGATAGATAGATAGATAGATAGATAGATAGATAGATAGATAGATAGATAGATAGATAGATATAATGAGAGAGAGAGAAAAAAAAAAGAACGATCTTCCAAAAACTGTCACTTAGTCGTCTAGACTTATGGCGCATTCTTTCAAAAATTTCATCTGATGGGGAGGGGAGAACAGAGCAAGGGGGCCGGCGGCGAGGCCAATCAATCCATCCCTTGTGGCAGCTGCTGTTCTTGAAACCAAATTACCACTGCCCTCTATTATCACTCTAATTGGTTCTGATATGATTATTCCACACTCCGCTTATAAATGTCCGTCTCTACTTAAAAGAACGCTGAGAATAGTATGTGATGTAATACGTTTGAAATCTGATCCCACTTTCTTCAAACCCAAGCGACAGCCGAGCTGTCTTCCACGTGGCACTCCCCCGGCAGTCGGCCTCTAAAGACAGGCGTGTCTAACCGAGCTTCTGTCGAGCGCCCAAACGCACTAATTGCGGCAGAAGTTGAGTCTATCTATAGCCACAAGCCGAATGAAATATCTTTTTTAGGTTGTCGGCGCTTATCTCCTGGTCGCTCTGATTAGATTGCAAGCGCCATAACTTAGCGCCTTAAGCAGCCGATTAACCCGCAAAGCCCGTATCTTTGTAAGTGCACAACATAATTACACTCTGGATCTGCTACTATTTTTAGAGTAATCAGAAACTTGCAGTTTAACGCCTTGAAGGAATAAGTTTAGGATTCCCTTCTTTAGAGCTCAATTTGTCTAGGGAGAGAGGCAGACAGACAGACACACAGACAGACAGAAAACGGAGAGAAGTCGGAGGCAGACATACAGATAGACAGAGAGGGAGACAGACAGATAGATATACAGAGAAATAGAGAGTAAGGAGAGGCAGAAAAAGGCAGAGAGGCAGACGAAGTGCTTAAGCTGATGAAGCAATCAAAAACGTGAAAACTACTCAGTGCAATAGACGTGCATCTATTAATAACAGCCAAACCATATAAGCAGCGACAGAAAGAGAGAAGAGGAAGAAGACAAGAGAAAGCGGAGGACGAAAAAGTGAAAAGCAAGAAACGACGGAATAGAGACATACAGATAGAGACACACCTACAGGGACAGAGTGAATGACACCGAGAATGAAACACAGAGCAAGTGAATAGCCAACAGAGGCAAAGAGACAGATAAGAGAAAGAGACAGACAGAGGCAGACAGAAACAGAGAGGAAAGAGGAAAGAGAGAGACAGAGAGGAAAGAGAAAAGAGACAGACAGACAGAGATAGATAGAGAGATCAGAAGCTTCATAACGTTTTTATGGTTCAAACGGAAAAGTTATGAGACTATTTACGCCAAGCACAAAGCCAACGGATACTAAGCGAGCGTCCATATATAGAGAAACGTCTTTGCAAAACAGATCATCATAAGACCCTCTGTTTCTTGTCTTTTGTTCAGAAAACACGAAGGCTTCAGTAATATTGCGATTACATTACGTAGGCTGCACACTACAGCTCGTGTACAGCCAAGCAGTAGGCTATACATGTGCGCATTCTAACTCAAACATACATGCAAATACATAAACACGTACACTTACACCCATTCGCAAAGACACAGATGTAGAGAGAAAGAAAGACCTAGACATTCACAAACACACAGACATACGCATACGCCCTAGCACTCGTAGACATACACATGCACATACATATATGCATATGCACAGATACAAACTTTATGCATATAAATATACGTGGACATACACTTACACATACGCATACATAACACACACAGTAGAGTGTAGAGTGCACACAACAGCCTTGGTTAAATGCTTGAGTCCTGAACATGAAGGGAGTCTACAGGATAGACTGATTTTAAATTTCAGAACTAAGACAGTATAGTAGAGCCTTGCTTTAACTCTACCATTTTGAAGCTAGGCATTGCAGAAGTCAGTTAGAGCATTGGTGGCGCCACTCTTCACTTCCCTGGTATCACATTAGGTTTAACCAACAGTGTAAACTTGTGCGAAATCTGCGCATTGTAACAAATTTAATTGCTGAAAAGTTCTGCATCACAAAAAACGTTGTGGATGGCTTCGAATAAGTTATTACACAGAGAGACGTTAAATTTATCCTCTACTGTGTTCTCGGCTACTCCCAGAGCTTGCCAATAAATTCTTGATCTTCTTTGCCGACACAGTTTATGGCATAAAGCTGACATTTGTTGGTTAAGTAAGTAAGTAAGACGTTTGTTAACACGCCATGCTTAGCGAGAGGAATACTCGGTATGTGATAAAATTAGTCACCGAAATTCATCACCTCCCGTCTTAGACTACTTTTAATCAACAAATCTTGCAGCAGAACTGTTCGCAGACTCGTGTTCTTCGCCTAACAAAAGCTCTCTCTGTCAGCACTCCTACATCTTTGATGAAAGAGTTCTTTGATGTCCTGATTCCAACGATTACATTATTAGTCAATTCCTCATTGCACGAGGGATCCTTCTCATCTGATTTTACTCAAACCATAGTACTCTTCATCCTCTTCTAAAGAAACCTTCTCTCTTGGCCTTGGGGACCAGTCTAATTACAGATTCGTCACAAGTTTAAATTTTGTATTTAAAATTCTTGAACTTTTAATTATGAATCTAGTTACGAATCTATTTATGAATAGTATACACTCACCTATCTTACTATTCACTAATATCCCGTATCAGTCTGCATATCGTAAGTTTTATTCAATTTCTGCAGAATCCGACCTTTTTCTGGACTTAGATTTTGGAACTCTTCCTGTACCTGTGCGTTCTGCTCAGTCTCTTGGCTAACTCTCTCCCTCTCTCCCTCTCGCTCTCTGTGTTTTAGTGGTCTGATCTTCTGAATATTGACCTGCTTGCGGCTTGGTTTTAGTGCAAGTCGTCGCTTTGTTGATCTCTTCAAAAGTCATTGGGTTAAAGTCGTTCTTGTTTGTTACATAAAGGTCCTACTAAAGTTCGTTGTTTTAGGGTTGTAGTTTTTAACCCGCGTGGTCTGTGGAGAACATGGATCATCGCCTGGGTATAAACTAACGTAAATAAACGAACAATTCACTCAATGCACTCGGGACCAACCGAACGGCGTACACAGACTGAGCAAGTCACGTGCGGTTGCTATCGCTTGACTGCTTCCACTTTCCGATTCTTGTCTTGCCGAGTTCGTCTTTTACGTGCATTTATATGGAGCCACTTGACCTCGTCCTACAGTTCACTTGTGCGCAACCGTTGCCACCCCAATCTATAAATTTATATAGCGGTCAAAAATGATTTAATTGCGTCCACCAAATCAAACGGAGCCCTATTCAAAACTCGCATGAGGCCTCTTTTCAAGTGTTGGTGAAAGGTGCATGAGGCGTTCCAGTCCTTTCATCCAGGGACGCCGCATGAAAGTCTTTTTTAAATAAAATGCGGTATACAATACATGTCTATTAGTATATGTATGTGTATAATATAGAAACGACTGACCTGGTACTGAGTAAGTACAATGCAGGATGCAAATAGCCAGAGAAACATCGAATCCAATCTGTAAGCAAACACATCAGCAACCTTCATCACAGGGTTATAACGCCGCGTTTAAAATAACACAGACTGATAATGAACCCTGTGCAATCAAATGCCCATATTCCAATGTATGTATAGACCTACTACCCCTATTTATCCGCAAATCAGTGAAATTAAAATTTATAGGAATTGTTTTGTACTTATTCACATATATTAGAACGATAGTCTGATTGGTAAATGGCTGCGTCGATTTGCTAAATAAGGAAAAATGTGTCTCTGATGTAAAGTAAGTTATCAATTGGTCTGCATTATACACTGCTCTCCATTAAACAAACAAGCTGTTCAGAGCTCGTAACTCATTCGCAAAGCCGACTGAGATCCAGCCAGGTAGATAAGCACACAGACGACGAGACAGACAGGCAGCCGCACAGACATAAACAGACAGACACACAAACAAACAGAGACGGAGACATGCACAAACCAACACAGAAGCTCCGACAGACATACGGACACCCCAAAATATACATGTAGAGGCCCAGACAGGCACAGGTCCAGGTAGACAGAAACCCATGCAGAGAGAGACACAGACAGAAGGAGACCCAAACGGATGGAGACCAGAAAGACAGACACCCAGAAAGACAGAGGTCCAGACAGACAACCAAACCCGGACAACCACAGATCCATGCAGACAGAGACTCAAACAGAATGCCAGACAAAGACACAGGCAATCAGAGACCCGGATAGAAAGATACCCAGACAACACGACGTCCATACAGACAGACCCAGACAACCGGAGACTTACGCAGACAGACACCCAGGCATAAAGAGACCCACACAGATTATCAATTGTTGAAATATCTTAGATGATAAAACAACATTCTCCGCCTAATCGCCGCAGACATTTTATAGCTCACGCAGCAGAAGGCGATGGTTAATTATAGAGGCCTGTACACGAAGGCCTACATGCTGCCCACCGTTCGCATTCTAAACGCTCAGGGTTCACGTCCAAACAAACACATTGTAATATACTGGCCTTTGTATGGCATAACCACGACAATATAATACAATACATTTCAATATTATCCCATGGCAATACAAATCAATACAACACGATACAACACAATTCAAGTGCAGTTCAATACTATACCATGACAATATAAGTTAATACAACACGATACAACACAATTCAAGTGCAGTTGAATACTATCCCATGACAATACAACACGATACAACACAATTCAAGTGCTGTTCAGTACAAGAAAATGTTATAATCTAATGCAGGTCAATACAGTGCAGTAGCCCAAAATTCAGTATTAATAATAATAAGACGAAAAAAGATAGAGCGCCATAACGCGGCCGAGGCCGAAAAGGGCGGTGTACTGTATAGTTATTTGCTGACTGCAGCCACATGCGTCTTGTCATCCCCCCCCCCCTTACAAGAAGTCAGGGATGCACTCTTACGTTCGGCAACATATGCACGATACACATACTGGCACACAAACACACACACACAAACACACAAACACACACACAAACAAACACACAAACACATGCCACAAAACGCTTACACACGCGCAGGCCGACAAATAGTAACGCATATTACTGCGTTGCTAGTTGATGAACTTTTTCTTCTTAAATAAACTTTAACATCATTAAGGCTTGAACAGGCAACGCTTTTGTGAGGTGCCTGAATGGCGCTGTATATAGTGTCTAGATGCTCACTTACTCACTCATACGATCACATACGCGGATTTGTGAAGCGTTTAAAACGCGCAATAAATTGCCTTGGCACACACACACACCTACAGACACACGCACACATACATCAAAAGCAGTGGACATGGAAGCACACAGGGCGTCCACGGTGTTTGAACTGCTCTTGCATCGCTAAGTTTGCTAAGACGCCAAAACTTTGCGATTGGTAGGGGCTGATTTATTTATCCCAACACTGTTTTCCGTGAACGCCCTCTGTTGCTCGTTTCCGATGCTCATTTCGTCTTCATCTCTTGCATCGATGTCTTTCCCGAAATCTTTCTGCATATACTTGGAAATGCTGATAATCTATGACCCCAATATAAACGTCTACGCCCTAGAGTTAAATCAACCGGAGCCATCCTAGAAGAGTGTATATTCGTGTCGACATAATGTGTAAAGCATCTATGTTGAGGTAAAACTGCGATGGGAATGCGTTCCTGTGACGTGTTAGGCGGATTAATTTAAGGGTCCCGAATCTTTGCTGTCTTTGCTGCTTCTGTTACCACTGATTCGAATCTTTATTACGAGGAAGAGAGAGAGAGAGGGAGATGCCTTTTCAATGGTGCCACTTTGAGGCTTCTTCGCTGCTTTGTTCGTCCTGCATGCATAATTCTTAACCGCTTAGCGCATCGTAAACGGCAATGAACATCAAACAGAGTTAAGTGTTTGATGTGTGAAAAGATGCGCTGTGGCACGGCAACTATAAAGTAAGAAATTATAATTATATCCCCTCAGTCACTATATGCAGTACACACACCTATGATTCCCTCACTAATTCAGCCATTCGTTCATTCATCCGTCCGTTCATGCATTCGTGCATGCATTTATTTAATTTAATGGTGCCTGGTTTAACGTGCATTGCCCGAAATTCACAGGCTTGCCTCCACCCTCTGTCTTCAGCGCCTAGAGATTTGTACATGGTCAGTGTCTTCGTGCCTGTAAGGGCCCATCAGCGAAGGCCTTCTTCTACGAAGAAAGAATTCAACCTTAAACTCTAGCATCATGCACCGCGTGCCCTCGAAATTCGCCTTAAAGGAGCTACATAATTTTTTGTTTTTATAGTTATATTGCGTTGACTAATCCGCCAGATAGAGCCATCGTAATCTGCTAACGTTAAAGGTCTCTCCTACGGCGTCGCCTTAAGCTTATATGCATACTCGTAGCTATACTGGGCAATTTGAAGGCCAATAAAGGCCCCTCGATGAATGAGGGTGATTGCTTGGAGAAGGAGATCATGCAAGGAACAGTTCCGGGAGCAAGAGCAAGAGGAAGACCAAGGAAGAGGTGGATGGACAACATCGGCGAATGGACCGGTATAGCCACAGAGAAGTTGCTGAGAGGAACCGAGGATAGGAGTGGATGGAAAAGAATCGTCTACAATGCGACCAACCCTCGTACCGAGGACGGTTGGAGAGAGAGAGAGAGAGAGAGAGAGAGAGAGAGAGAGAGAGAGAGAGAGAGAGAGAGAGAGAGAGAGAGAGAGAGAGAGAGATGAATGAGGCAATTTACTGGGCTAAAACAGCCCTAACGTGGTGGTACTATACAGAGCTCCGTTTGCCACCATCCCGAGCAATGTTTACGGGTCTTAATGCCACATGATGAGCTCATTCTGCCCCTCCGGAGTCTCAGCATCGGACTTAATAAGTCTCCTGCTGTTTGTGTGGATCATCGTCTGTCCGACGCTCCTCAATGGCATTATTCACGAAAATCACGACAACGCCGCCATTCATTATCCATCCATCCTTCCATTCATCCGTTTATTCGTCCTACGTCCATTCATCCATTCATTATTCACCCATCCGTCCATTCATCCATTTATTCATCCCTACGTCCATTCATTCATGCATCCGTCCGTCCTTCTGTCTATTCATTCATTAATTCATTCAGTCGTCCGTCCGTCTGTTCATTCATTCATTCATTCATTTATTAAGTCAATGAGTCACCATTTAATTAACTCATTCATTCACACATCAATCCATCCATTCTTCACTCGATTCATCCCTCGATCCGTCCATCCGTCCGTCACTCACATAGTCCCTCGGTCTTTCTGTCCATCCCTCCGGAGTTTTTCCGATTCCCACTCTAGGATGTCCAGTATAAGGATGTCAATGGTTAGGTTAGTGTTAGGGTTAGTTTTAGGGTTAGTCTTAGGGTTAGGATAGATACAGTAGGCATTGGTAATACGCCGCTAAACCCTATTCCTAACTCTCATGTTTACCAATGACATCCTCCTACAAGCGTGGGAAAAGGAAAGACGCGTCCCTCCGTTCCTCGCAGAATCCGTCGCCGGAATAGATAGCAGACAGCAGACAACACATCAATTGACGTTCGACGTCTTCTTGAAGAACTCAATGATTTGCATGACGCATATGAAGCTCTGGCGGCGACTGAATATCTATGGATAGTGAACGACATCATCTCGTTGACAGGCATCTAGTCTCCCCGGTATTCATCATCTTCTTCTGCGCTGCTGCTGCTGCTGCATATTTTGCTGCGTCGTCTCTCTACTAAGATCATCGCCGTCTCTGTCTATATATGTTTCTGGCTTTATCTCAATCTCTAGCTATGTTCTTGTTTATATCTCTGTCTCTGTTTCTGCCTCTCTATCTCTGTCTCTCTCTCTCTCTCTCTCTCTCTCTCTCTCTCTATCTCTGTCTCTGTTTATATCTCTGTATCTGTTTTTTCTGTTTCTTTCTCTGTCTGCGTCTCAGTTCTCGCTTCTCCTTGGTCTAATAGCGACAGTCAACAACAGTGTTCCTGTGTGTCTGTCTATGTGTCAGTGTCTGTATGTGTATCTGCGTGTCTTTGGCAGTGGCAATCTAGCAAGCAACATCTGGCCTATGGAGTGCCACACGACACATAATGTATAGGAGAATAGCCGGTTAATTTGGGTGTGGTTGATTGTCTACGCTGTCTGTAAAACGGTACCAAGAAAAACCGTACAATCATAATTACAATCATACTGCATTTGAACCTATTTTCAGGCATAATTGCCACAGTTTTAAGGAAAATGGGTTCCCTACTTCTGACACCTTTGATAATTAACCGGCTTGAACGGTAATTTTATCGTCTATTATTGACCCTATTTCACATCAGAGTAGATGAAAAACACGCTGCCTTGAAGAAAATTGACTCTCTATAAATGGGCCAAGTCTATAAATAACCCGCATATATCGCTTGTAAGTTTTAGATTTCGGCTACAGATACGACGAGTGAAATAAGTGCATTGCAAGCGAATAAAATAAGATGTTGATTTCTGTGATGCATATCAACTCTTTGGTTCGCTCCATGCATCACAGTCTACCACAATTACCATCATATGAATAGACCAAAACTTTAAAGTAATGCCTAGAAACAGCAAACACAACTGTAGTTATAAATAGCATACATGATCTGTCTAGTGTCCTGTCTAACCTAATCAATCCTTTCTGGTTTCTTTGACCTATCGCATTTAGACCAGGCTTCTCCAACGGATTATGATTTCTTTCCCTGCATCTTAACTTCAATCGACCATCGACTTTGTTCATTATGATCTCGGCGCTATAGAAGCCATTAATTAAATAATCCAATATAGTGTCTAATCTAATGACTAGTCTACTGTATAATCCAATTTAATCTAAACTCAACTTCTATAGAGCCGTTTAATCTACTGTATAATCTAATTTAATCTAAATTCAACTTCTATAGAGCCGTTTAATCTACTGTATAATCTAATTTAATCTAAATTCAACTTCTATAGAGCCGTCTGAATGAATGAAAACTTTATTGATTCCAAAAGAATAGAAGAAAAGAACAAATACACTGACCATTGTATAGATTGTTGGGATACAAATGGTAGACCCAAAAGGGACCTAAGTCCCTCTAAATTAGGGCCGCCTATTACAGAAAGAAGCATATGGCGACAAAAATGTTTAACTGATATTAGGTATAATTGAACTATAAAGAAAATCTTAACTAAAACTTAACTAAAAAGAAACTAAGAAAGTGGATCGCCATTGTCTAATCTACTGTATAATCTAATTTAATCTAAACTCATCTTCTATAGAGCCGTTATCATAATGCACGATGTATCAGTCGATGGTCGCTTCAAGTGAAACCGCAGTCACAAATCTTCACCAATTGGAGAAGCCTGGTCGAAATCCGATAGGTGTCAAAGCACAATTGTCTAATAGTAAACACTAGTATGGACAGAACCCTCAGCTGTAGACATGAACTCAAGTCTAATATAGAAATACAATCAACGTAGCCTACCGTTTGACAGTTTATCCTAGATGGCATAAATAATGTCTAGATATATCAGCTGTAGTGATTGTTCTTTATAATGAGGCAATGTCTGTGAATGCTCTGGTTACCTGTTATTTCCATACAACACTTCCCAGAGTTTATACCTAAATCACACATAACGTAAATGCCATGTATTCATCAACACCAGTTTATATAAATATTTAGAATCGTATATGTAAATATTTTCAAAACTATGGCATATAAATGTAAAATATGTTTCCAATTCACATCCGTGGGTGAATACAATGCCGGTCAATAATATTATTCTTCGTGTATAGGGCATACAATTTCGTACAAATACTGCATTGATATATTCCATAGGTGTCTTACCGCATAGGCGTTTTTGCACTGAGGTAAAAGTTCTCTAAAGCATTTTCTCCAGCTCTGCCCACACACAGTTTTGTATGGGTGGATAGCCCATAAAAAACCGTGTACAAATGAGAGATTTAATAGAAGCCATGAATAAATTGTATTAACAGCCGACAGCCGATGTAATTTCACACATTCTAACTAACACTGTAGACGAATAATTTATGTTCTGAATTGAAAATGATCTCATCTCGATTGCAGCTTTTGTTGGTGGTGTTTGCAATACTCGAGCCCCCTCCAGAAAGGATAAAGAACAGCTTTTAGGAGTGATATACTTTAACAATAATACACGCCAATATGGCCGGAATGTTTACATGTTGTGGGCATAAAATGTCTTGTGGCGGAGCACATGCATTGTTGCCTCTATTGGTCTGCACGCAATTTCTGTCGAACTACACCACAAGGCCGAAACAAACCGTACATTACATGGTATTCTCGAATTGTAAAGTAATGCTTGATTTTGAAACTGCTGTATTATATGGTATTCTCGAATTGTAAAGTAATGCTTGATTTTGAAACTGCTGTATTATATGGTATTCTCGAATTGTAAAGTAATGCTTGATTTTGAAACTGCTGTATTATATGGTATTCTCGAATTGTAAAGTAATGCTTGATTTTGAAACTGCTGTATTATATGGTATTCTCGAATTGTAAAGTAATGCTTGATTTTGAAACTGCTATATTATATGGTATTCTCGAGTTGTAAAGTAATGCTTGATTTTGAAACTGCTATATTATATGGTATTCTCGAGTTGTAAAGTAATGCTTGATTTTGAAACTGCTATATTATATGGTATTCTCGAATTGTAAAGTAATGCTTGATTTTGAAACTGCTATATTATTTTGCATCGTTTGATTGTTTCCTATGCTGTCGTTGACTTTAAACATTTTGTATGCAATGTTGGTTGCAAAGTGTGGGCGTTTGTTTCGCGCTAATGACGATTACTCACTCACTTACTTACTTACTTTGGTCTCTTTGTGGGGGTTCGGTTCGAATGTGCTTTATTGTCAGGCAGGTAATGTTCTGCGGGTGAGCTCTGATGTATGCTGCTTCTACCCTCTGAAAAGTAATTTCTGCTGTGGCTAGAGCGCTCGTGGACGTAAACTGTCTAGCGTCAAAACACAATGTCAGACAATTTTTCTAAAACATTACACACTGGATATATAGGGCAAAATGCTTTATCACCAGACAGTTATGTCTTTCAGTGTTATGACTACGTTAGTTTCTGCTGTTTCCAGATATTATTACATTTAAGAATTAATTCCTCGTTCAGCCGATGGACATGTGGCGTGTTACAAGTGGCGCGGTTTACAAGTAAATGCTTACTTAATATTGTAAAGGAGCATTATAAAATTTCAGATGTCTTCTTTTGTACAGGTTATAATATCATAGACATCACTGTTAGGTGGCGCTTTGCCACCATGGTCTTTTTTGAGCGATGCGATCCATTCTTTAGAGCGAACGCTGCATGTATGTGTTCTATCATCTATAGTTAAATTTGGCCATTTATATAGCGCATGTACCTTTACACCCAAATGTTTTGTTCGGTCGGCTGCTCCACTGCTGCAGGCAGCGCTTAACGAGACCAGCGGAGCGTGTAGAAAAAACTGATTTGGTTCTTTGATTAGATCCATGGCTACGTCCAAATGACAATTAGACACGGTTGAGAGCATATTGACGCATACAATGACCGACCCAGAATGTGAAATTAAGTGAGAGAGCGAGACAGAGTGAGAAAGAGAGTGACAAAAATGACAGCGAGTGAGTGAGTGTGTTGGTGGGTGAGTGAGTGTGTTGGTGGGTGAGTGAGTGAGTGAGTTGTATTTGAGAGTCCCAGAACGAAGGCAGAGAGAGGGCAGAGATAAAAGGATAGACAGAGACAGACAGGCAGGCAGACAGAGACATACAGAGACAGAGGCAGAGACGCTGACTCATGCATAGCATGACTTGGTATTTTTGTAGACGTAACTGAATATCCTTTGCCAGTATCTATAAACATGTTTAAAAAAATTATCGATGCCTCGTGCAACCACATTTACGCTAGTTACATCTTCGCAAATTGGTTAGTGGAATTTATATGGCGCCCATTCACAATTGCAGGGTTTTCCCACACAAGTAGAACTCAACTAATGTAATCCTATTCATTACTGACAGTAACTCCATAATCAAAGTTCATAGTTCGCGTTGGTTTGAGAATGAGGAATGATATCATCCAATTTTGCAGGTTTAGACCGCCATCAATAAAGTTTTCCGAGGCCTATAATCTAGACAAGCGTCAGTTGCTGGCCAGTTGGACGCACACCCTCTTGGTCGACGCCATTCAAAAGACATTGGCTTCCCGTTGCTTAATCAAATCCGTGATTTTCTGGTCACATACGGCTTATGTAAGTCTGGAATCGAGATTGTCATACATGAATTTATAGTCTAATCAATTCAAAATGGCCGTCGGACTTTGATGTTTGGTGTTTCAATACATATACTCAGAAATACAGTAACAGATTTAAGACAATCATTTCCAGAAAGCAACCTTGGACACGGTTTCCGTGTGAACATACAAGAAATATCGAGCAAATTCCACTTATGGCGAACTAATACTGGTAAAACGAACCAGATGCTTAAGCCATAGGTCACATGATCTATCGAATTATATATAGGTAAACGAGTCTGATTGTCTAACGAAAGTCACACATTACAGTATTCAGTCGTTTACAGAGTTAATTTATTAAAATACTGGTGTGGCTCGAAAACCGTTCGATCCATTTTTGCCCCGTCGTTGCGATAGGTCCGTCTGTGTTCCATCCATCGTAATCGTAATCCCAAAATTTCTACAGCGCCCAACGAAAGCCGCGCCGCGGGGACCAGCTTATTCACAGGCGCTCAGTCAAAACAAAATCGATAGGCAAAAGGGTTCGATTCCGGGTCCAAATCGACTCCCGATGGACCAGCATGCCAATCGCCACCGATTGATCTAATGAATCTACGGCGATGATCCCTCGGTCCCTGCGATGAATTGTAAAGCCTCCGTCGTCACCGCCTGTGCCTTTCGCTCGCCGAAGCCGATTAGCAAGTATCAAAGGCGTCTGGTTCGCATAACAAACACACACTAAGACGCTCCTCTACTAATAGACGAGCCAGAAGGAGGATGAGGAGGATGAGGAGGAGGATTGTTTACCCAGCAATGCCTCATATTTCTGGTTTAGACAGGCGGCGGAAGTTATCTACCGACTGCACCTGTGCTTCGATGTCAGGTTCCGTCACGTATTAGGCTGCACGCCAGGCGGGAAGGGTATACATTGTCAAACGCGCACAGGGCGTTCTCACCTTGAATGCTTCCCTCCTTCCTTTCTTCTTTCGTTTTCCCTCATCCCTCTCTCGTTCCCTCACTCTCTGCCTTCCTCCTTCTTTTACTACTTCCTTCATTTTTTATTTTCGTTCTTATACACTTGTTTCCTTCTTTCATTACATTCTTCCTTATGTTACTACCTCTCTTTTTTCTTTCTATCCTTCCTTCCTTTCTTCATGCCTGTCTTCTTTCGTCCGTTATACTTCTACTTCTTCCTTCTTCTCTTTCTGCCTACGGTGCCATCTCGTTTTTCTTTCATTTCACTACGTCTTCCTCATTTTCCTATCTCTCTTTCTTCGTCCCTTTTTCACCATCCCTTCTTTCTATCGTTCTATTGATGCATCACTCTTCAGGCTTTAATCTCGTTCTGAGACAGCTGGACTTCGGCTTCCAAGTGGAATCACCTGAATAAACAGATTCGTCTCCATCAAAGGCTCAATAATGGGTGCCTAAGTTATTCGACTAAACAGCTGCTAACCTCGCCCTGTAAGCCATATATTGCTTATCCTATGTGCAGGCATGTATTGTATGACGCCTTTTACAATCGTGTATCTGAACATTTGAATAACACATATGCGCTCTTGTAAGCTACGGCAGCTGTGTGTTTATTAGGGCAGGAACTGCTGCCTGAAATAATAACCCCCCTTTGAGCAACGACTCTGTCTAGACTTCGGGCTAGCACGGTCAGTGTACGGCGACCCTAAGTGGCTTGGCACCCATTCAAACGGGCAGCGGTGGTGAAGGATCTCACTCGATAAATTCATTCAAAAAAGATCAGCGTCGAGGCCATACGGTCGAAAATCGTGTACATTTACGTTTACACTTGTGATTTACAATGCTTATTCTGGGTTCTGCTTAAGTCATATCTCTCAGTGTAGGCCGTCTATATGTGTGAAATGTATTTTGTATGTATGCATGTTTGGTTGTTTATGTGTATGTAAGTATGTCTGCGTCTGTATGTATGTATGTATGCACGCATGTATGTAACGTATGTATCAAAACACTTAATGTAGCTCCTTTTAGGTAACTCACAGACGAGCAACATACGTGATAACAGAAGTACTTGTAGCTTGATGCTGTTGATTCGACGCTAGCAGGATTTTGACCGTCGATGGAAAGCAAGCAACCCCCGACTGTCGGCTGAGCCCTCCTTCCTTTGTATATTGAGGAAGTTTAAACAAAGTCACGTCGTTGGATTACCTTTGTTATGGTTGAGCCTCAGCCAACAGATCCACATACCTCGAGCTCAGAGGGATGGGAGGAGAACGGAGGCGGTAACTTAGGTGCTAGACTTGCCACTGTGCGAGCTGCCACAATATTGACTCACTTAACGAGGGTATTCGGCTCGTCAAACAATTTCATCATCCAATGCTTCATCCATTCATTCATTCTTCATACATTCATTCATACATACGTACGTACGTGCATATATACATTCATTCATCCATACATACATATAGATATATACGTACATACGTATTTATCGTCATCCAAGCGTTCCGTTTCAACTGTTTTCAGCCTATCTTAAACCGCACCTTTTCAGATCTGTTAGGTGGTCATCCTTAGCACCTTTGTGCGATCCTCAAAAGGCCCTATATAAATAGCGGCATGCATACGTAAATGAATACATAGACTAATAGGAGAGGAAGGATAAGGACAGTTTATAATCGGGCCATCCCATTAAGTGACGGAAGCGCTGGACGAAGCAAGGGTCAAGGGAGGTTTCCAAGAGAATGAAGGTCGTAAGCAAAGTAGGAATCATAACATAACATAGCGACATAACATGATATAACATAACATAGCGACATAACATGATATAACATAACATAGCGACATAACATGATATAACATAACATAGCGATGTAACATGATATAACATAACATAACATACCATGACATAATATGGTTTTTAGTGGTTTATGACACATTCGTAATCTTAATCGTAATCTCGAGATTTCTATAGCGCCCAACGAAAAGCCACGTCACGGGAACCAACTTATTCACAGGCGCTCAGTCAATACAGAATCGATAGACAAAAAGGATTCGGTTCCAGTTCTTTTAATCTGTGTTAGAACCACTGAATCAAGGAAGCGGTTGAAGGAAAAAGGAAAGAATTAGAGGCCGGTGAACTATAGTCTCCTGAAACGAGATTATTCGATCTATTGACTTCGGCAACTGCGACTTGCGACTTTTGTCTGCAATTAAAGACTTCTGTTACGCAGGTGCCATAGGCTGACAGTTCTTCTGAGTACATAGTTTAAAGTGGCGCTATATAAGATATGTATTACCTTTCATTACATTGCATGAATATCAGTGCTATTCAGATATACATGTATTTTTGCACGTGTATTAATATCAAATGTATGTAAGTATGCATTATTTATAATGCATGTATTATGCATGCATGTATGCATGTATTATGTATGTATGTGTGTACTAATTCATATATATGTATGTATATATGAATATGTGTATGTATGTAGGTAGGTATGTGCGTGTATATATACATATATACATACGTATATATGTATGTATTTCATACATACATATATACGTATGTATATATGTATGTATGAAAGAATGTATACACATATGTATGTATATATATGTATGAATGATTGAATGTATGTACGTACGTACGTATGTATGTATATGCTTGTATGTCTGTGTGAATAAATGTATGTATGTATGTATATATGTGTGTATGTATGTATGCATGCATATATGTATGTATGTATGTATATATATGTATGAATGAATGAATGTAAGTACGTACGTACGTACGTATATATATGCTTGTATGTATGTTTGAATAAATGTATGTACGTATGTATATATGTATGTATGTATGTATTCATATATGTATGTATGTACGTATGTTTATTTGTATGTATGTATGAATGAATGTACTTTATGTATGTATGTATGTATGTATGTATGTATGTGCGTACGTGTGTACTGGTGAGTTTGTGTGTGCGTGTATTGTTGCATGTCAGCCGTTAAATGAGGCGAACTTTTTATGTGCCATAAACAATATCAGTTGCATGTTGATCTGTCTCGTCAACTCCCTGAGCAGCTTATATAAACTAAGCGCATCGGGTCAGGGAAGGCAAGCAGGGAGCGGGATAGAGACAGGAACTGAAGGAAGAGGGAGCCGGGGAGCGAGGGAAGGAAGGAGGATTTGAGGCAGGGCTTTTAATCTAATCTATTCTGATCGAATGACTTCTATAGCGCCGTTATAAATAATGTACGCGGCATCAGTAGATGGTCGCTTGAAGTGAATCCCCAGTGAAATCATAGAATTGAAGGAGGAGGGATCGAGGGAAGAAAGGAGGGATGACTGGAGGCAGAGAAGGGGAGGGAGGGAATGAGCGAGGGAGGGAGGTAAGGAGGGAGGGAGGCGATCATTCTTGCTTTGTTCAATTTATTGGGGGTTGGTTTGCCTCTTTTCCATCGCCGTTATTACTGTGGAGAATATGTTACACATTACATGCATGTATTCAATGCAACAATACATGAAACGAAGCAACAGTTATATACATTTTAATGGCACCTTTTGAAGACCTCCTCAACAGCATCGCAAGCCATCTGCAGCATTTGTCAGCTGTAACCATTCGGTTGTTTAGTCTGCGTATAAGTTATTACTATTATTATTATTTTTCCCGAGGTAGATATGATCCCTCAGGATTTAATAAAATGTCCGAAGGAATGAAAATAACAGCTGGAACGGATTCATCTCGTCACGTTAAGGCATAGCAACTGTGCTACCCAAGGCAACAACATGTAGAAGCGCTGAAGTACAATAGCAAGATGTTGTTGCTATTATTATTATTGTTGTTGTTGTTGTTGTTGTTGTTCTTCTTCTTCTTCTTATTATTATTATTATTATTATACTATATTTTAACTATATTTTAACATAATAATAATAATTATTATTATTATGGGGAGATGATGGTATTATTATTATTATTATTATTATTATTATTATTATTATTATGAAACAAATCTATTGTGTCACTTCAATTATGATACAAATCTATTGTTGCTGGAGCAACTAGAGCTGCTGTAGCGTCCTGGTTGGCACACTGGAAACAGGTCGACTAGCTGCACCTCCGAATCGCGTGATCTTGTCTTTAAGCGCCGTGGTGAAGAAGCAACCCTGAGTTAGCGGTCGCGTAAGTGTAGAGCGTTCTGTGGGCGTTTCTTCGATGGGGCGCAAGAACTTATTATTATTATTATTATTATTATTATTATTATTATTATTATTATTATTATTATTATTATTATTATTATTATTATTATTATTGATATTATTACTTTCAGGCATAGAAACCATCCTTAAAATGAAACTTTGTGCCAATGACTAGTACATTGCAAATGTACGCAGTGTTTCGTTGCTCTAATTCCCTCCCGCAGGGGGCGCCCATGGCGAAGATCAACAAATCGCGTATACAGACTGTCGCTAATCTTATCTTTTTTCTCCTTATTCTCTACATTTGCAACAGAAAGATACACGGGGAGAACACTCGTAATATACGAACAACGGTCTGCCTGCCTGCCTGCCTGCCTGCCTGCCTGCCTGCCTGCCTGCCTGCCTGCCTGCCTGCCTGCCTGCCTCCCTGCCTGCCTCCCTGCCTGCCTCCCTGTCTGCCTCCCTGCCTGGCTCCCTGCCTGCCTCCCTGCCTGCCTCCCTGCCTGCCTCCCTCTCTGCCTCCCTGCCTTATCTGTCTGTTCTGCGGTTTCTGTAACTGTCTTTGTGTCTCCATCTGTTTACCTGTCTGTCTGTCGCTCCCTCTGTTTTTCTGTTAGGTTGTCTTGTTTGCCTGGCAGTTTGTCTATCTGCTTCACAGACTGTCTTTCTGTCTGTTTATCTATCTGCCTGTCTGCCTGCCTGTTTGCCTGGATTGCACAAATGTGTTGACGTTTTCTGTCTCTATCCTCTCTCCGTCTCGCCCTCTGCCCTGTCTGTCTGTCTGTCTGTCTGTCTCAATGGCTCCACTCAATCAGACGACGCTCTCAGTCGACGGTCAAGAAATAAAACAGCTTCATTTGAAATAAAACACAAAGTCTACAAAGTCAACAATAATCAGAAACATTCTTTGGGCCTTCGGAAACACGCATGCGCTATGATGTACTCTGCTCCATTGGTATATAGACTGTTTCCCTATTTCATTGGTATATAGACTGTTTCCCTATTTCATTGGTATATAGACTGTTTCCCTATTTCATTGGTATATAGACTGTTTCCCTATTTCATTGGTATATAGACTGTTTCCCTATTTCATTGGTATATAGACTGTTTCCCTATTTCATTGGTATATAGACTGTTTCCCTATTTCATTGGTATATAGACTGTTTCCCTATTTCATTGCATTCACCGTAAATGTAACCAATCCTCACTGGTAGGTATACACTTATGTACGAGTCCTTGTATATTATGCTTAAATACTTTTACTGTAAAAACTATTTATTTATTAAGTTGTTGCGGTACCATTCATAGTATAAGCTACAGGCGAAATTCAGAAGGGAGATCGTTCCAGAGTCGAGGTGCAGTCTGCTACTGCATAGAGATCTGTTAGAGAACTTTAAGATGAGTAGTTACTGAATGACGGGCAAGGTGAAGTCAGAGGATGAACGGGTAGAGTGGGGAGGCTGGATGGTAAAGAATTTGCGAATATGAGTAGGTTGGGAGTACTGAAGAGAGTTAGAGAGTAATAGACTAGAGAAAGAACTTTTAAATGAACTAGTTCAGGGATTTTCAGCCAGTGGAGTGATTTAAGGAAAGGACTGATATGGCGATGCTAAGATGTCCTGGTGACAGCTCGGGCAAGTAAATTTTTTGAATGAGTTGAAAACGATTAATTTGAGTGGACTCCAGATTAAAGAAGAGGGAATTACAGTAGTCAAGCTTGGAGTGGACAACAAAGGCAGCGTTCTGATGCTATTCGCTTCTTCCTGGAAGTTCTACTTCTAACCACCTGCCTGGTTCCTGGCTATAACTGAGTTCCTTCGATTTTGGAGTTAGTCGAACGGACTACACAACATGAGGAATTTCCGTTTGGGACTTAACACCCGATGCAAGAAACTTTCTCGTAACGAAATCTCTTGTAAAAGCAAATGTACTAATCAAGAAATATTAGGTAATAATAAGTATATTATACTTATTTTAATCGGTTTCGAATAGGCAAATAAGGCCATTGCATTATGTATATTTGACTTGATTGATACTTTCTCAAACGCTATCTAAAGACTAATGTCTTCAAGAATGTAATTCCTCTTAATGTATACGTTGTACCTTCGCGTCCTATTTTGATGAAGAATAAGAGTAAGCCTACAATTATATTACCTGTAACATTATATTTATCTTCATATATATGAATGAATGTATGTACGTACAAACGTAGGCCTATATATGTATGTATTTGTGTATGTACGCATGATTGAATGAATTTATGTATGCATGCATGTATTTGCGTGTATATGGGTGAGTTTGAGGTGGTGCGTGTATTTTTGTTGAATATTAGCCGTTAAATGAGGAGAACTTTTTTATTATATGTATATATACTATTATAGGTACATATATGAGTCCACTGTTACACTATCGCACAGGCCTATTTGTTTCTAAACCACACGCATGAACCAGAAGAGTATATATGTATATATATATATAGCTACATTTTATGACTGTTTATACATAGAAAGGTATGAAATGGTCGTCTAGTAGGTATAGCACTCTTGACTTCCGATACAACGGTCGTCAGAGTGGTGATCTTGGGCAAGCTGTTTACGCACGATTTCCAAGTCTGACAGGCAACAGCTATAATTTGACCAAGTGGGAAATAAACGCAGTTTCTGCGACACATTGGACCCTGAATGCTTCACGCACTCCTGCCCACTCCGGGACATTTATGGAAGTCTGTTGTTTATTTATATGTATATATACATATTACATATACACATATATTTACATATACAAACATACACATATACATGTACATATACATACACATAAACATACATATACATACACATAAAAATATGCATATACACGTACATATATATATATGCACAAACATATACATGTACACATACATATGCACACATAAACATACATATACAAATACACGAACATATACATATAAATAAACATACATATACATATACACATGCATAGGCCTATACATATCTGCATCTGTTATATACGTGTGTGTGTGTGTTTGTGTGTGTGTGTGTGTGTGTTGTACGTATGTTTTGGAATAGGCGACGGACGGTGGTATAGTATCCTTGTAAGTACTATTTAGGGAGCACCTATTGTAGTTCATCCGCTGAAGAGGAGGAGTTAATGGTCATCGGTTGGGCTGTTGCGTCGGTTGTTTGTCCTACGATGAACCAAACAGGAAACGACATTTGACACCGAATGGCGATGGTTTCAACATAAATACAGACAGAAGAGTCTTTGACGACTGCAGGGCAACGCAAGGCGCAGATGCCATCCAAGGTTCGTGGTGTTGGGTGGTGAATCTGAGGAGGAGGACTGTGAACAGCGGACAGCTTTGGTGGAATAGGAAGGCACACGGCTTCCGAAGCGAGAGGAGGGAAAGAAGCAGAGGTACGTCGACAGGCAGAGAGATAGATACACAGACAGGCAGGCGAGCAGGCAGACAGACAGATCGAGACAGGCGCAGGTGGAGGCAGACATACATTCAGACAGACAGACAGATAGACAGACAGATCGAGACAGAGGCGCAGGTGGAGGCAAACAGACAGTCAGACAGACAGGCAGATAGATAGAGAGAGACAGAGAGACAGAGAGAGAGAAAGAGAGAGAGAGAGGCGCAGTTGGAGGCAGATACGGACACAGACATAGGCAGAGGTACATAGGCTAAGACAGACAGGTGCATCTGTTGACGGGGAGCGAAAGCGAGACAGCGAGAGGAGGAGGAGGGGCTGTAGATAGAGTAATGATCATTTTGTTGCGCTAGTCGGTTGGTGGCCTGCGTCGATTATTAGCCGAGTCAAAGGCTTCGTCTGATTACAACCAGGTCATCTGTGTCAATGGCATTCGTCGAGTCAAAGGAACCGCAACCGCCGTCGCTTATCACCATCTCCTCCTAATCGAGGTCAGACTAATATCAGGCCGATAAATCCGGTCGAAAGGTTTTACAGGACTAGCAGCAGCAACCGCAGCAGCAGCAGACGCCAGGCTCCATCAGCACAACGCCCTCCTCTTCCTCCTCCACCTACTCTTCATATTCCTCATACACAAACTCCACTTCTTCTGTTTCTCTTTTCGTCTTTCTCCTCCTTCTTCTTTTTCATCTTCCTCCTCCTCCTACTTTCTTATTTTCCCACTCCTCCCATTTTGTTCTTCTTCCTTTTCCTCCTCTTTTCTTCTTTTTCCTCCTCCTTTTCTTTTTTCCTCATCCTCTTCTTCTGCTGTTTCCTCTTCCTCCTTTTCTTCTTTTTCAACCTCCTTTTTTTCTTTTTCAACCTCCTTTTCTTTTTCCTCATCCTCCTTTTCTTCTACCACCACCTCCCCTTCCTCTTCCTACGCCTATTACTCCTCCTTTTCTTATCCTCCTCTTGTGCCTCTTCTTCCTGTTTATCTTCCTCCATCTCCTTCTTCTCCTGCTCCTCAGTATCCGCCGCAGCAGCAACTGAGTTCGACATCGGTTTTCAATAGAAAGATGAATGATGACAGCGCATCGTTAATTTTTATGTCTCTCTCACGTTTTGTCTCTGTAGGTCGACCATAGATGTCATCTCATTCTTTGTGTCAGTCGTTCAGTGGGTCAGTGCGTGTTCAATCAGTTGTTCCGTCAGTCGGTAAGAGCTCCAGTCAATCATTCCGTCATTTGTTCGGTTGTTGAATTGAGTCAGTCAGTCAGGCAGTCAACCACTTTGTAAGTAAGTAAATTAAGTTGTTAACTCTTAGTTCATTAGTTTATCAAACTCTGCCTCTGTCGTATTCGAGTAGTGCCAGTCCCAAGCCAGGATGAAGGAGGAGGGCGAAGTCAACAGCCTCTGATACCATAAGATGTCGTTTAGCATTGGAACTACCTACTGTCACTACTACTAGTTTGTCATTCAGGCAAAACGTGATTTGCATATGATCGACTGTTAGAAAATGACCTGAACGAGTGCGAATATTCTCATCTATGCCAGTACTGACTGAATCACAGGTAACGTAAAGAAATGTAACAAGCACTTATATAGCGCCTTTCAAGCACACGGTCACATGGCTATCCAAACGATCTAAACAAGTGCTGAACAGAAATGAATGTTGAGTTAAACTAACTAAGAGGTAAAGAGCGAATGTTTAAAGGGGGTTGCTATCGTTCGTGACCTTGTCTTTCTTTGAGGACAGTTCGCATGACGAAGAACAGCGCTAGGTCTATCCAAGCCAGCAGCATACGACTCAATGTGTCAGACTTCTTCTAAACACAACCATCTAAGGGAGTTGCCTAACTACATATAAAATAGGTCCTTACAAATAAACGCTCTAACATTACACAGTTTAAAATTGTACTCGTAGAAGCAATGATCTATAATGGCAGGATGGGAGGGTCCAATACAGGACAGAATAGGAAAAGCCAATAAAGGACAGGACAGCGCAAAGCAGGACAAGCAGGACAGAAACCAGCTGAACAGGACATTCCTTTAGCCAGTCGGGTATGATTTGCTACCAGCTCTACAACCTTGCATGCCATGTATATATAAAAATATATATAAAGAAATATATTTATGCGTACATGTACGTATATGTACGAATATGTATATTAAGATGGATGCGAACTGGATTGGTCTTAGCGTCGGGGCTGAGTGTATACGTGGGGTGAGAGTCCACATCATACAGGATTGTATCCAGCGGACGGGCTGGGGCCGTGAGATAACAGTCTGTGATAAAGACGGCTTCGATGGTCCCGGGTTCGAATCCCCTGTGATCTGCGCGGGAAACAACAGCTCCAGGTTTTTCACGGATAAAGTGATTAGTTGGATTATGATTATGGGTCGTCTTTATTCAATCCTCGGAAGATAGCATGGGCGTCCTGTGTATGATTTTTTCTTTGTGTTTTGCAAACTGTGTGTCTCTGTGTGCCTCTGCCTTTGTGTTTATGTGCCATTCTGTTTGTCTGCCTTTGTGGCTGTGCATGTTCCTTTATTTGTTTGCTGTGTCATGTATTTAATTGTGTGTGTGTGTGTGTTTCTCCACGCCTATGATTCCTCTCTCAGCCGATGGACATACTGTATGGCGTGTTAACAAATGCATTACTTACTTACTTACTTACTTACTTACTTACTTCTCGATACGCTTGGTTCGACCGATCTCATCCCACGTCGTCCGGAACTTCGGGCAGACGACGGACCAGAACAGCTTTCGGCGAAACCCATCACGATCTCATTCCACCCCAACAAATTTCAAATGTATGCAAAAGGATCCATATTAATATCTACACACATAATCACATATATGTGTATACGTACATACGTATGTACATGCATGCATACATTTATATATGCATATGTACTTACATACATACAGACAGCTATACATTCATACATGCATACGTACATGCATGCATATTATGCATGCATACATACGTGCGAGGGGACTGTTGCTGACTGGTTAGATCGCTCGGCTTGCAACGCGAAGAGCGCAGGTTCGATCCTCCTCTGAGACGGTTACTATGTAGGGACCTTGAGCAAGTCCTTCGCTCACAATTGCTCAACGCCATGGATTGATGCTTAGTCACTAGAAAGTGGCGCTTAATAAATGCAGAAATAATACATATATAAATGCATACAAACATGCATACGTATACATATGCAAGCGTGCATACATACATACATACATAGATACGTACATAAGTACATACAGACATATGTAATTAGATATGTACATACATTCATAAATACAAACATACATAGATACACATGTAAGTACTTACATATGTACTTACGTACGTACACACATAGATACATACATGCATAAATACATACATACATATATACATATCTACAAGATAGGAGGAATAAGAATAGCGGGAAGTCGATATAGGCTAGGAATACTTGAGGTAAGTTTACACCAGAAGACATATTATTCGAAATTTATTAACCGCGTAGGGTTTCTTAGCTGTCAAAAAGCAATTAAAACAGTTTACAACAGGGAAGGTTTAAGAAAAATCCAGAGCAATTTAACTGTGGTTGGATAAATTTCAGGGGCCTCATAAACACAGCCACCTGGTGCTTCATGCTAACGACGCTACTAGTAGTTGCTCTATTTCAGAGATTTACACCTCGGGCTAGCATGGTCAGTGCATCAGGAGCTCAATGGTGTGGCACCTATTCAAACAGGAAGATTGGTGAAGGTCCTCACTCGATAAATTCATTGAAAGATGAGCAGGGTCGAGGCCATTCGGTAGCTAAAGAAAAACGCTTACATTTTTACTAGTTTAGGTTAGATTAGGCTGGATTGGATTTGACTGAATTAGATTAGACTAAAAAATTAGTTTGCTTGGAGCGTCAGTCATTCATATCTGTTTTTGATTACGTATGTATTTGTGTACGTACACATACATTCCGGTATATACATACACAAACGTACATATATGCCGGTGAATACATGAGTTTATGTATATAGATAATTACGCATGTATACCTGAATATGTGCATACAAATTTAGCTACACAAAATATGCATTGCATGCATATATCATATAAAGATATACATAAGTGTATAAAACCACAGTTTAGGTTTATCTAGACCAGCGGTTCTCAAACTTTTCGGTCTGAGGACCCTTTGCACTCTTAAAAATTATTAAAGGACCCCAAACAGCTTTTGTTTATGTGGGTTATAACAATTGATATTTATCGTATTATAAATTAAAACTGAGAAACTATTGTAATAATTCATAACAAAATAACAATAACAAAATCAATACATGCTAACAACATCAATAACATATATTTATGAAATGTAACTATATTTTTCAAAACCAAAAATATTTAGTGAGAAGAGTGGTATTGTTTCACATTTTTGCAAAACTCTTTAATGTCTGGCTTAACAGAAGAAGACAACTGGATTCTCATATCTGCTTCTGCATTCAATCTGTTGCAATATGTTGTTTGACTGAAGTATATGAAGAAAATCCGACCTGTACACTGGTGAAAGAATGAGAGTTAAAAGGACAACTAACGCCTTAGTATTATTATGAAGTAGTTTAGATCTCGCGGACCCCCTGCAATGGTCTCGGGGACCCCCTGCAATGGTCTCGGGGACCCCCTGCAATGGTCTCGGGGACCCCCTGCAATGGTCTCGGGGACCCCCTGCAATGGTCTCGGGGACCCCCTGCAATGGTCTCGGGGACCCCAGGGGACCCCGGACCACACTTTGAGAATCGCTGATCTGGACCGACATATACACACAAATGTATGCAACTCTGCACCAAAGGTATGTGGTATGCAATGTGAAGCCATTGTATGTATATACAAGAATAAGTGTACATGTCCTGTGGTATCCATTCATAGTGTATATGCGTAGACGATTGACTGCTTTGTTATATTACCTTTGTAGATATACAACACGTCTGGCTAATTTGTTTACCAAATATACACACACTACATATGTAACCACGTATGGATATATATACGTGCATACATATGCAGTGTACTCGCTTTCACATATGCCTATATATATATATGAGATCGTTGTATATATATACATACACATAGCCTATATCAAGGTCTTGGCTTGGAGTCTCTGCAAGTGGTCTGGTCGTGTTGTTTGTCGTCTGCAGATATCTCTTTCAGGATAGGATTTCGGAGAGTTTTTGTCATTCCTTAAATGTTTCAATATATGTCTTATGCAACAGTTGTGTCCTTAATCATTCCATCCATTGACTTGGTCTTATACGAGGCTGTAAATCCACGCGAGGCGTTTACAATGCAAACAGACCCCCCCTTTCGTCAATCGCCGTCTTTCATTGCTGCAAACTGTTCGACACTAGCTCGAGTTTCACACGACACCTGTAAATGCGTGTAATATGCCATCCATTGTCGATCGTAGAGTTCGTTCGAGAGTGCAGCCATGCGTGACGGCTCTCGGCACCAGTCTTTCACGCAGGCAGATTGAATTGAAAAATCATTTATCCCGCTGAAACAGTCCAGGGGGCCAACTTTTTGTCATGTTCGGTGCTCATGTACAGATGTATCGCTATGCTGTGGTTTGTTTCACTTCTCAGATTATGCGGGAGAATAATTGTATAGCGCCCTTTTCCGGCTATATAAGAATCTCAGGCTCAGTAAGGGAGATAGTCCAATTAGATTGTTAGACCATTCGGCCCAGGCCTCAACATCTGTGAGACTCAAAGTGCTGCCGACCCTAATAATTTTATTAATTAGTTTATTATTTATTATTTTTTTTATTAAACTTCTACAGCGCTATTTAAAGCTAAACGCAGGGCACCAGCTTACTCATGAGCGCTGCGTCAAGTCAGAGGGAGTGTCCAGAGATACCAGAGATAAGAACAAACTCCGGTTACCAGAAGACCAGAAAGCCTGAAGGAAACTGAGGAGCTATTACGGTGAGCTGTGACTATAGGTTGAGAAATGGACAGGCAGTGGATTTGATAAGATATCATGGTTCGACAATTTCAGATGTGGTTCGAAGCCTTCCACACAAGAAAAAATCGAAATGCTGGTCCAATTGTGTCACGCAACTTAAACGAGGTACATGTGTTGTCAGTATTTTGCCAATTTATGTTGCGCCTCTCACATAATAAACTATTCAGAGGCGCTCATCTATACACAGAGGCATGTAATGTAGTCTAACGCAGCGCGGTCGCCAGTCACCCTTACAAAGTCAGTGACGGCAAGACGGGGTATCCACCCTCGAGATAAGAGACGGTCCGGGGTAGGCTGGCGTTTGCCACATTCCTCGTCGCTTCAACTGCTTTGCAATACAGCTGCCGATGCATAGTTGCACTGATTACGGAGGCAACCGTGAAAACGGTTGACGCAATTGGAATTCAGGGCGAGGCTGAGCCTTACAGCAACGACCTGTTGCTCTCTTCAGAGGCAGGGAGGCAGAAAGGCACGTAGGCAGAGAGGCAGGGAGGCAGAGAGGCATGGAGGCAGACAGGGAGGCAGAGAGGCGTGGAAGCAGAGAGGCAGGGAGGCAGGGAGACAGAGAGGCAGGGAGACAAGAAGGCATGTAAGCAGGGAGGCAGAGAGGCGTGGAAGCAGAGAGGCAGGGAGTCAGAGAGGCAGACAGGCACGTAGGCAGAGAGGCACGGAGGCAGAGAGGCATGGCGGAAGGGAGGCAGAGAGACAGGGAGGCAGAGAGTCGTGGAAGCAGAGAGGCAAGGAGACAGAGAGGCAGGGAGACAGGAAGGCATGTAAGCAGAGAGGCAGGGAGGCAGGGAGGCAGAGAGGCGTGGAAGCAGAGAGGCAGGGAGGCAGAGAGGAAGAGAGGTAGAGAGGAATGGAGGCAGAGAGGAAGGGAGGCAGAGAGGCAGGGAGGCGGGTTGCGTCAAGATTGGGGCTGGGCAGCACGATGAACACCGTTGTCTGCGAAAATCAGCGCCTGATAACTTTCACTTGGAGAGACCAGAAAAAAGAACAAAAACAATCAAAAGACGTCTGCAGAATATCACTCGAAAATGTAGTGTCTGAAAACAGCTCACACTAATGGGCCGAGAAAGCTTATGGACGTCAACCGCCTGGTATGTGAGGAGCGCCTTGAAACATATTACAGCAAGCAGGTTTCATAAAGATTTTTAAACGGTCCAATAAAGGTTTAAATGGTTTAATAAAGAGGTTTAAACGGTTCAATAGAGGTTTAAATGGTTTCATACAGAGGTTTAAACGGTTCAATGGAGGTTTAAATGGCTTAATAAAGAGGTTTAAACGGTTCAATAGAGGTTTAAGTGGTTTAATAAAGAGGTATAAACGGTTCAATAGAGGTTTAAATGGTTTCATAAAGAGGTTTAAACGGTTCAATATAGGTTTAAATGGTTTTATAAAGAGGTTTAAACGGTTCAATAGAGGTTTAAATGGCTTAATAAAGAGGTTTTAAAATGTCCAAGTACATAAGTTGGACCGAAATAGACGCTTGTCGTTCGCTGGTTGAACTGTTTCAGTTTCCTAAAGACCTAAGATCGTCCACAGACTGGTTTTATAAAGGCCGCAAAAACTGACTGCGACCATCTTCACAAACATATTTAACGGTTGATTTATTCTCTGACTATTCCGTTAGTTTATGTTCTCATTCGTTCATTTGATCTTTCGTTCATTTATCATGCAACCTAGTTATCTGATACATCATGATATAGTCGCATCGTGTATCAGCCTGGTTGATGTCAAAAGTCCACAATACTTACAGCTTGGCCACAGTTAACCATATAGGCCTATGTAAGGGCAGATTCAAAGAGCCAATCCCGCCATGGCCCACGATTGATTTTGGGGGCCACGCCAATGAGTTGGTTCCTAGAGTAGAGCTCAGGGAAACCGAAATAATTTTTGATAAAATTGAAAATTCCGTGAAACAATTATTTCTGCGATATTAATCACGGCTTTGCTTGCTTGGCCTCCTTGTAAAATTCTGGATCTGAATATAATATAATGTAATAGCCTATAATATAATAAATATAACATAATATAACATAATATATACATATATCTTAATATATATATATATATAACATACTACTATTTACATGTATATATAAGTAAGATATTTATTGAATACGATTGTATTAGATTTTGGCCTTCCAGAGCTCAGAGATGCACACGTGACTATACGACAGAGTATCGATGGAGCGGATCGATAGTTCGTGAAGAACTTCCTCAACGTCTCTCCCTTCCTTCCTCCCTAAACAGTAACAGCCTCAGGGAGGGGTCGTAATGTCCACGTTACAAGCCGAACGCTCTAACCCGTCGGCTACCATGCTTATATATATATATATATATATATATATATATAAATATTTAGGAAAGGGATAGGAAGCAATGACCCTTATAAAATAAATACATACACTTTGTTAACAATGTCCAAAATACAGATACTATGTATTGTATATAGATATAAAACATATATAAATAAGTGTACATATAGAAATATATAGCAAAAGGCGCAGTGGCCCCTAAATACCGATGTGGATTAGGGCAAAACTCTGCAGGGATAGAAAAACGATGTTGGTGCGTTAACCATTGCGAATGCATGAGTGGAAGAGACTTTACCACACCCCAATGAGTTATGCAGCTACAGATATATATATATATATATATATATATATCTCAAATGGGAAATGCCTTGGTCTACTGAAGCACGATCGATGGTAATATGTAATCTGTGTTACATACGAAGCATCAAGTTATGTGCAGGAAAATTAACAAACAACTCTTGTTTATGCGCATCTCGCTTGAACTCAGCGTTCGCCCTTTGAACTCGGCGCGTTAACAATATCCAGGTTCTCCTGCGCCGTCGTTTTCAAGTGTTCTTTGACTAGTCGTGATCTATCGTCATCATAAATCATCTTACCTGCGTCCGATACCATCATACCGTTATTCTGCTGTCGCCCCACTATCATCATACAAGGTTCTGCTGTCTTTCCATCAGCAAATCATTATTTAACTCGTCCATAATTTTATCAAAAAACAACCATTTCTCAAAGGCTCTGGTCGCAGTGGGGCAAATTCCTTGTTCTCTCCCCGGCTGGATCCAGCCCTCCCCCCCAGAGTCTGACCTGGCACCGAAACTGTTCAGGCAACCTGACTTTTGCGGACTCAATTGATATAGCGCCCCTGTAAGCCTGTCTCCCTGACGCGGCTTTAGTGTGGCGCTGAGAAATTTCGGAGATTACATTTACGTTTACAAAATCCAGGACCATAAATATATATATAGCGGATTTGAAGGGTTCTGCATCCAAAGTCTTCATCCGCCGTCTCTTCACTCGAAGTCGGTTACAAGTACTGACTATTCGACGACCCACGTTCACGCAGCACGAGCTACATCGTTTTGCAGACTGCTTTATATGCCGTTCACGGTGTCCTAGATTTTATAATCCTATAAACATTACTGGCGGATAATAATCATGAGAGAACTCACCTAACACGACGGTTCGTCATCGTAAGTCGCAGCCTCTTGTCCTTTTCAAATCATCTGCAGGCAAGACAAGCACCTGCCAACTGCGCGCCGCCACCGCCACCAACCGCCGACCGAAGACCTTGGCTTTCCACCTCCTCCCGTGCGCTCTGCTTCACTCGACTTTGCCGATGGAGAAACCTCCGCACACAGACTCTCCCTATAAGTGTATCTCGTCTCGAGTTGATCGAGTTTTTGTTGCACTAAAGAAATTCGAAAAGCCTCGACGCAGTCGACCAATGGAGCCGAGTGCTCAGCCGAGCTTCCTCTTCGCTATCGTCAGCATTAACTCACGCACAAGCGCGCACATTCACGCGGCGTAGCAGCCCAGTAGGCGCTTGCCTGCGACAGGCGGAAGGAAGACACAGCTACGGCGACACCTGTCGAATGAAACTTCATTCTCGACTATAAATATTATTACATCAGCATTTATTAAGCGCAACTATCTAATGAACAAGCACCAATCTATGGCGCTAAGCAGTTGTGAGTGAAGGACTTGCTCAAGGTCCCACTCAGTAACCGGTACTCTCCTCGTTACAAGCCGAGCTCTCTGACCAATCGGCTACAATCGGTGTAGAGCTCTGAGATAACTGAGATACTAAAATAGCTTTCTGCGTTAGCGCGAATGCCGACATATGTATAAGTAGGTAAGTAAGTAATGCATCTGTTAACACGCCATACATCTATCGGCTGAGCGAGGAATCTTAGGCATGGACACACATACAGACAATTAAATGCATAATAAAGCAAACAAATGAAGGAGGACGCACAGCCACAAAGTCAGACATCCAGAATGACACTCAACCGCAGAATGGTACATAAACACAAAGGTATAGGTACACAGTCTGCATGCATGTATGTATAAAGTATGCATGACGTATATGCGTGTATATGACGTATGTGTGTATGTATGACGTATGTATGTATGTAAGACGTATATGTGTATGACGTATATATGTATGTATGTATGTATATATGTATGTATGTATGTATATATGTATGTATGTATGTATGTATGACGTATTGTGTGTGTATGACATATGTATGTATGTATGAAGTATATGTGTATGACGTATATACTGTATATGTATGTATGCCTTTCGATGGCGCTCACTGCGCATACCCACTGTCCCAGTCATTAGCGGACTTATAAAGGCATATGACAAAAGGGAGGGCAGATGCGGGTCCTGTTTCTCTATTGTAGGGCAGTTTTTGAGCCATTAAGCCTGTGTTGAACCTTAACCGTCTGTGGCATAAGCAAGTAGTTATATCTTAAATTGGTCTATAATTATGCCTAACGGTACATACAAAATAAGATGTGTCAGAGACATGTATTGCCTAAGCATGAAACACATACATGTATACTCAGGGATTTCACATCGTTTAGGCTAATCTTAATCGTAAACTCGAAATTTCTAAAGCGCTACTTAAAAGCTAAACGCAGGGCACCAGCTTATTCACGAGCGCTGCGTCAGGTCAGTGGGATTGTCAAAAGATGCCATGTAAAGAACCAAGCCCAGTTGCAGAAGACCAGAGCGTAGAAAACGCCGCTGTTTAGTTTTTCTTGAAGCGGCGATGTATAAATTTCTAATTACAATTACATGTACCATTGGGTCCATTACAAGCTGTGTTCTCTTTCGCCAAAATATGACCTTAGCTGGGAGCTGAGTAGTTATTCCGAATGTAATCTGAATAGATTTCCTGAGTTAAACAGCAATGATTGCGAAGTATACCTGACTCTTATATGTATTGCTCGTCACTTCCTGCTCTTTATCACAACAGGCCACACTTTCTACAGCCAAACATTTAACCTTCTGACCACGCATTGGTGTTAGCTGTTAACAGACATTAAGTCAAAATATGTAGACGGGGCCACTCAGCGATGCGATTTGCAGGACCCTGGAAAAACAGCCCAATAAAGTATGATTTTTTAGACCCTGAGAACAAATAAAAATGCTGTCAACATATCAATGTATAGCGATATAATATAATGTAGCCCACATGAATGTTATACATACATGTGGGCTACATGTGATACATATATATATATGCATACATATATATCTTAATACACACTCTGTATGTAAGATATATACATATAATGCAACTATGAATAAGTATGTATATATATATATATATATATATATATATATATATAAAACTAGCATTTATAGTGTACATATACGTGACTAGTTCTACAGTGAATGCAGTAATGATAATTATAGGATTATGATGTATCTTCGTATGCTTTACAATTATAAGCTAGCGGGGCAGAACGTTTAGACGTAGAGAACCATTGAACTCCGATGATCGAAGATAATGCTTATTCCAAAACGCAGAATTAAAATAAAGTGCTGACTCGTCATCAGTGTATGTAAGTATGCATATATGTATCGTACTTTTATACAGCGCATTTTAGGAGCCTCTCAAAAGCGCTGGAAACATGGTTGCCCGCAGGATTTAAATAAATGAGTCTTAACAAGCCAAGAGAATGTCGCCTGCTGAGAGCCAATAGGAACGTTACGAATGTTAATGGGAAGGCTGTTCCAGAAAGAAGGGCCTTCGACCTGGACTCACCGTGGAAGTTGACTTGGAAAACGATTCTGCTTGGCAGCGACCATCGAGTGATGCCTTGAGCATTATTACAGTGGCACTATAGAAGTTCTTAGATTAGATTTGATTATGCAAGACAGCGCGCGATGGTTTAAATACTAGCGCTTGTTAACATAAGTACGGGTGACCACTCCAAAAATGGTAAATTTTGGCGAATTCATCCGGAACTGTATACCAAAAAATTCAAAATAACTAAATGACTCCATATGAAAAATCTCGTCGTCATTAGCGTCATTTCCTCTCTATGGTTGTTACACCCTAGACACAAAAAGAGCGAGAACCACATCTTATTATATTTTAAATTAAACAACTGTATACCAAAAAGTTTCTACCGCCGGTTCGTACTGCAAATGAGACACTGGCATACCCAGTGAACTTCGATAAAAGTAAGCAACATTGCGCTCAGTTAGTATTAGGTTAGTTATCGTAATCTTAACCTTAAACTTGAGATTTCTATAGCGCCCAAAGAAGGCTAATTGGCGGGAACCAGCTTATTTACAGACGCTCAATCAAAACAAATCAGTAGGCAGGAAGTGTCAGATTTGGTTCCAGGTCAAGATCCAAGGTTGAGGCAGGCAGGCGGGCGGGTGGGCGGGCTGGCGGGCGGGCGGGCAGGCAGTCGGATGGCTACGTTGGATGTAGTTTGGAATTGGAGTGGTAAGATAAATTACTGGAAAAGGAGGTTTCAGGTAAGGATTTGTGGAATAGATTTTTGAGTGAAATACCTGCCCAGAGATTGCAAGGGGTGAAGTGTTGGCGAGTTTTTGGGATGGATCAGATATTGACGTAGTTCTTTCTGGGGGAGTTTATTCCAGAAGGGTGGAGCAGCTATGGCTAAGGAACGATTTCAAAATTTTAAAGATGAGGTGACTGAAGGACGGAGAAGTGTTAGTATGGAAGAGGAGCGGATTGAACGGAGTGATTGAATTGTGAATAGTCGACGAAGATTGAAGGGTTGGGAGTATTGGAGTGTGTTGTAGGCATGTAGTACTCTATTCCTTCAGGTATTTTAAGCCATGGAAGTGATTTGTGAACAAGAGTGATGCTGTGGTGTTTGGGGATTTTGGTGACAGCACGAGGGATAGGATTCTGGATTGCTTGAAGGCAGTTTATTTGAGTGATGTCTATATTCAGGAGAAGTGAATTGTGGTAGTCTAGTTTAGTAGGGCCTATGGATGTGGCGATGGTAGCTGCGGTTTTGAAGTCAAGCATAGGGCATATCCTGCGAAGGTATATCAGAGATATGCATGGAGCACGAGCAAGAAAGAAGGGTGATATGAGCAGAGAATCTGAGGTTTTGGTCGAATATCACACTTAAGTTGTAAACAGGAACATTAGTATTAAAGGTGTGGGTGGAGGCAGAGTCCAGGCTGAGGGAAATAAAGAGATCGGAAATTTTTTGAGCTGGTCAAGTAGGCTAGTAAGTATGAATTCAGTGTAAGCTGGATTCAGGCACAGGAGATTAGATGCCAGGGAGAGATTTGTGGAACCACTGGAAGAACGTGATCTACAGAGTCGACGAAACATTTGGGAGAGAAAGAGATGAAAAGTTGGGTGTCGTCAGCATAGAGGTGAGGCTCAACTAAGCTTGCTTTAATGGGTGAACTGAGTAGTGTAGTGTAAAGGTTGAACAGAAGATGTCCGAGAACCGAGCCCAGTTTAGCTCCGCAAATGAGAGGGCATGATTGCGATGAGGCTTTCGATGCTTTAAAGGAGAAAGAGCGGAAGGAGAGACAAGACTGTATCCAGAGGAGAGCACTGTCAGTAAAACCAAACCAGGTTGAAAATCTTCGGAGTAAGATTTCGTGATCAATGGTATCGAAGGCTGCTGAAACACCAAAGAGGCAGAGGCAAGAAAACTGTTGATGGATATGGCAGAAATAAAGCTTATTTTATATATAGAGGAAAGTGAGTATTGTTTTAATTGAGTGCCGTTTAGTAAAACCAGACTGACCTGGGTTAAGAGGTGAGATGGAAATCAGACTGTCATTGCTCCAAGATAGGACAACACGTTCAGTTAATTTGGAGAGTAAAGACAGGTTAGAAACAGGTCGGTGACTAGTTCCAAAAAGAATTCTTTGCCAAATGGTAGTTTCTCGAGGAGAGGGGTCACCAGAGAGTGTTTTAAAAGGAGGGGAAGTTATCAGTAAACAATGAGAGGTTAACTATTGCTGTTTCGATTGCTCTTGTCGTGTTTGCGCTTTAACCGAAAATCCCCACAAACCCAGGAATCTCGCTTCAGAACAGTTTCTACACAGAGTCCTGTAAACAAACTTCTTTCCACCTTAAACATTTCTACCTTTATGGGCTCTCAGGACCTACAGTTGCGATTGGGACGAGCCAAAATATGCAGCCCAAATGGAAATACCTAGGTACCTGTAATTCTCCGAAATGTATCAGCGCCACACTAAAGCTGCGTGGGGGAGACCAGTTTAAACACCGGCGCTATATAAGTCAGTAAGTAATGCATTTGTTAACACGCCATATGTCCATCGACTGAGCGATGAATCGTAGGAATCAAATCAAGTCCGCAAAAGCCAGGTTGTTGGGTAAGTTTCGGTGCAAGAAGAGATCCTGGGAAGGAGATCGCGAATCCGGAGAAAGAGGAGAACGTGGTTAGGTGGTAATAGATCCCTTGCGGTATTCCAGCGGTGGTCCTAAACAGGAAGCTACGTTGCTGCGTAATACTATAGGTCTATTTCGTTCGATGGTGTTGTTCGCTTCTTCAGTCAAGCTATCGGCCTGCATTCTCGCACAACGTGACCTCCAATCTTTCATTGCCGTGAGTTATTGCAACAGAATCCATCTTCATTACATTGGGAACATTCTCGCAATCTTCAGGCGTCAGGTTCCTTTCTCAGGCGCCTATCTTTCACTGATGCTCTGGTTTCACGTCGCATTACACGGTTATTGGAAGTCGGGCCTCACGGTTGCAGCTGCAGGATATCTTGGCATCTATTAAGGCCTCCAGCGTCGCTTTAATTCAAAACCCCGAGCATTTGACATCTTAAATATGGGTTTTCATTTTGGTTTAATGCTGTGCTTATGGCCTGCGTCTAGGTTAGGTGCTTGCACGAGAGAGGCAGACAGAAAGACAGACAAAGAACGACACAGCGATGGACCGAGGGAGAGACGGAGACAAAGACAGGAAGAGACAGACATATATAAATACATATAGAAAGACAGAGAATAACAGAGATATGGAGACGGACAGTGAAAGAGACAGAGATAGATGGATACAGGCATAGATACAGACAGACAGAAGGACAGACAGAGAAAGAGCATTCCTCGAATTCAGAGATAAATCCTTAGTGAACTACTGAACACTGGTCTCTCTAAACGAGGAGGAGAACTGATAACATGTCAAGTATTAAGCGACATTTAACAAACAGGGCCTAATAAGCTACAATCATCGAGATTAGTAGGCCTACCTTTGGCAGGAATCTTAAAGGCGCTACGTAAGTTTTAACCTGCAGACGGCCGATCTCAGTTTCCTGTCTGCTTTCATGCCCCTTGCCCGCCAGCCCGCCTACTGCCTGCTTGCCTGTCTGTCTGTCGGTCTGTTTGTCTGCCTATACCTGTCTGTCTGGCATTTCCTCTGGATACTTGCCATTCTGTCTGCCTGTCTGTCTGCCTAAACCCACCTGTCTTACTGACATTCCCAATAGCTATTTACCCTTCTGCCTGTCAGTTTGCCTGTCTGTCTGTCAGTGTGTCTCTCTGTTTGACTGCCTTACTGGCATTCCCACTAGCTACTTACCCTTCTGCCTGTCTGCCTGTCTATCTGCCTGTCTGTCTATCTGCCTGTCTGTCGGTCTGTCTGTCTGCCTATATAGCTACCTATCTTACTGGCATTCCCACTAGCTACTTGCCCTTCTGTCTGTCTGTCTGTCTGGCTGTCTGCATGGCTGGCTGGTCTATTCAGCTTAAACTCAGTCGTCGTTGCTCGTGCCACGAGGTGGCGATGATTCGGTGACGTTGTTTGGTTGTGATTAGTGACATGCCATATTCATTAGCCCAACCCTCGTACCTCAGGCTTCCTTTGATGTTTTCCGCCCTCAGTCCGGGTCGTTCGCTCAGAAACCTTTTTAGTTGGCAACACACTCGTTTTCCCTTCAAGGGCATCGCAGGTCCAGATCTTAAGGTCATCTTTCAATCAGCCCGCCCCTCATTACAGTCCCAGTAAATCAGTACAACTCTCAAAATCTTACCGCCCATCGACCCAGTTTGACCCTTATTTAGATGTAGAGTCACGTGACGAACATAGGCCTACGCACATTTACATAATGTAGATATACTTATTTTAGGCCTATATACTGTAATAGATCCCTATATGTCTGACACACTCATATAAATATGTAGGTTACATTACATATCACTACAACTAGACTATCCAGCGCGATAAAAGTTACTACTTAATAATGATGATAATAATGATAATGACGACGACGATGATGATGCTGATCATAATAATAAAAATAACAACAACAAGATATACGTATAGATGTATATGAATAATGTTTCTACATCTGACCTATTCTTCCATAATTCACCAACGCTTCACCTCTTGCAACCTCTAGCAGGTCTTTCATTCCAAACGGAAAACACTCCTCTTGGACAAATCCTCTCCTGATTCCACCTCTTCCTCTTGCCTCCGTCGCCGCCCCAATTCTAAACACCATCCACCGTGGCCATCTCTCTGTCTGCCTGTCTGACCGTTGGGTCTTGACCTGGAAGAGAACCTGACCCTTGCTACCTATCGATTTTGTTTTGATTGAGCGCCTGGGACTAAACTAGTTCCCCCCACTTAGCCTCCTCTGGGCGCTATAGCAATCTCGAAATTACGATTACGATACGTAATATATTATATACGCAGTTTCAATAGCTCCATGTAGCCATAATGTATAAATGCTTGTACAAGTTTTAGAGATCGTATTGTACACGTGTAAGCTGTATATAGGCCTACATATAATGTATCTGGATGTACATATCAGTATATATAACATTAATATATTAGTATATATTACACAAATAGTTATATATACATATGTATGAATGACCTATTAGCACTTAAGCGCGGGTGAAGGAACAACATGGATATCTTTCCTGTTTTTTAGGCTGACTCTTCTGTAGACCTGACCTCTGACGCGTTAGGCCTTCATGTGGCAATGAGGTCAGCGTACGTCATATGATTTCAGTTAAGTCAGGGCGCTGCTTGGTCTGAAAACCTTTCGTAGCCATGTGCAACTGAGTTTTATGGGAGTGGCCACTTGACCTTTCTCGTGGAAAGGTCGCCCAGCTGTCGGCTTACCTCTCTCTCTTCTCGGCCTATTTCTGCGCTTCTGTCGAAAGATCCGAGAATGGAGGAGACTGACTCTGTAATGCGATTGTGGAAGTACAGGTGAAGAGAAGAAGCGCAAGAAATGGGATATTGTAACATCTCTGAAAATTAAGTAAATTCCATCAAAACCACCAAAAACCATAAGCTACCTAGTAAGTCTCTAAAATGTAAAGTCCCTAAGACGTTATCCTTATTATAATATAATATAATAATATTATAATATATTACATTATATTATTGTATTATAATTATTATAATATAATAAAATTTTTTTGATGTGATAGGATACGATAGATACAGGTACATAGAATACAGATAGGATATAAGGTAGAAAATATAGTATTGTTAGGATAAAATAGGATAGAATAGATGGCGCAGGATCGGATAGGATAGGAAAGAATATAATAGGATAGGATAGAAAAGGATATGATAGTAAGGATAGGATAAGATAGAATAGAGTAGGATAGGATTGAAAAGGACAGGATAGTAAGGATAGGAAAATATAGAGTAGGATAGGATAAGAAAGGAGAACTATGATATAATATGATATAATATGATACATTATAAGATAATATATAATAACAATCATTATGTTATATTACATCATACCAGCTCACTTCAGTATACTTTGGATGAACTCTTCAGAGAGGTGGTCTTCTGGTAACAAAAGGCCAACGCGAGATGAAGTGTTGTTAAGCGGTCGAGCTACAAATGGCATCAGTTGCTGGTCTGTGGGTGTCATTATCTGACAATTCAGCCGAGGTTTTATATGTGTGTTTACATCGAAATTATTGAACAGACCGTGGTAGAATCGTGCATAGGGACGATGCATCCGCCCGTCCGTGGCAAGTCTGGAAGTCATCTCAAAGTTTGCTGACCCTGAATTCTAAAAACTAATGTCTGCAAGCATCCCGTGCTACACCGTGTTCCTATAAAAGACACGAGCTCTTTGGTCTTTCTTCACCTCTTTCCCGGAAGCGCTTGAAAACCGACATGATTGATCGTGGTCTTGTGTCGTGAAGGACTTGCTCAAGGTCCCTGTACAGTAACTCTAGTGCATGTATCTGAATTCTTTCTTTCACATGGTAAAGGGGTCAAACTAGTCAGGTAGGGTGGGAACATAATACATTTTGCACGCAAAACAGTATCCTGTACATCGCACTTAAACAATTTTTCAGTTCTTCAAAATTATAATATAATGTTGAAAATAAATGTGGCACCCTTTTATTGGCACACCCTGTAGTATGCCTAGAACGTTTATCCTGTGGCATGGCTAGAATGCTGGTGAACATAAATTGTCTGGTAAAAATGAACTGCACAATAACCAGACATTTATTGGCCAACACTTGCAGAAATTTATATTTGATTGCACAAAAAATCTTGACTCCATAAAACACAGCCATTGTTCCAGTTTATATTTAAAATATATTTACAGAAGTTCTACTCAGTTTGGTTTTGCTGTCAGTAGACGCTTATATTACGAGTAAAACATTATTCAGTGCGTGTGATTTAATCAACTATTCTTTGTATGAGTAAGCAAGCCGGACGACACAAACCATCTTGATTTATGATAACAGTTGAAGAACGTTAGACGCGCTCTGTGACTGAAGAACTTTGATCACCGTCGAATATGAATAACGCCTTATCAGTACGACAGTAAAATCAATTGAAATTTAATCCTGGGTTTAACGCAGGCGATTTAGTAGGACACGTCGGCCGGGTCATTAGTGCTGTTTAAGGATTGAGCAGTGTATCGTTGGGCATTGAATGCGCATCTCGTGTGGAAATCTAGGATTGACATTTGGAGTGGACTTCTAGTGTGGACATTCTGAGTGTCGCTAACCATCGCAATGATTCAAGTGGACGTGTTCTGGTCGTTCGCCATGGGGGCTTCCCTGGCAACCCTTGCGGGCGAGAGGCTGAAGAAAGAGAGTTCACTGTTCGTCAATCGCTACTTCGTCTACACCGTCTGCTACCTGTCGATGATCTTTTCGCCGTCAGGGGTCTACCTGCTCTGGCAGCACACAGGGTGGGAGACGATGTTCTTCTTCGGGTTCGACGATCTCCACGGTCTCTTCCCGTGTCTGTTTGCCTGCACCAATGTTCTACTAGGTGTCCTCGGCTTCGTCCTCTGCGCTCGACTCGTCCGCAGAAATAAAGAGATGACGGCGCATGCGCTCTGGACCACTTCCTACACCTGCATGTTCGCCATCTTGACTTTCGGCTACGACCGATTTCTCTACGCAGGCCAGCTACACTAACTTTTATAATCCCCGTCAGTATGGGAGGCCTTTGATATGTATGCATGCATGTATGTATACATCGTATGTATATATATATATGTATGCATGTATGTATTTATAGATGTATGTATGTATGTATATATGCATGTATTTAAGTATGCATGTATGTATGTATATATGTATGTATATATGTATACATATATGTATGTATTTATTTTGTTTGTGTATGTATGTTTGTGTTGATGTATGTATGTATGTATGTATGTATGTATGTATGTATGAGAATAGGCCTATTTATGGATGCATCAACATTTATGTATGCATCAAAGAAGTAATCGAATCGAATCTGGAAACTGTTATAGCGCCGTTATCGCTATGCGCAAGACATCGCTCAATGGTCGCTTCTAGGTAAACCCGTATTTCAAGACTGCAATCCATTGGACAAAAACACTGGAGACCCGTTTTAGCCGGCGAGATCGGAGGCGAACTACACAGGACAGGCAATTCAAAAGAGATGACACTTTAATAGTTATTTAGCGCCTTTTAAGACCCTTTAGAAATTACTGGCTAAGTACCTGTACTGAAGAGTAGAGAGTATGCGCAATGATACTAACAAAAAACAGAGAATACTTTCATTGGCCTAGATGCAGTATTGTCCTGGCCATCTGCTGCTATTTATAGACCATAACATTTTATTAGGCTAAAATTTATAGACTTTGGTTATCGTTTTTACCCTTTGTAAGAATCGACCTGTGTTTTATTGGTGCTTATACAGGTAGTCTGGACGATTGGCGCGGAGGTGTAAAATACTACCTGGAGGACTTCTTTACCTCTCAGGCGAGTACATGTAACATGATGACCGATTGGTTAGAGCGTTCGGCTGTAACGCGGAGAGAATGGGTTCGAGTCTGGGCCTATGAGACTGTTATTGTAATCGTAATCGTGAGCTCAAGATTTCTTCAGCGCCCAACGAAGGTTAAGTCTCGGGAACCAGCTTATTTACAGGCGCTAAGTCAAAACATAATTGATAGGCAGGAAGGGTGCGGTTCAAGGTCAAGATCCAAGAGTCAGAGAGGCAGACATTTTAGAAACCTTGAGAACTCCTTCACTCACAGTTGCTCATAGCCATCGATTGATGCTTATTCGTTAGATAATGGCGCTTAATAAATGCAATAATAATAATAATAACAATAATAATAATAATTAGTTAGACTTAGTTTTCGTCCACACGACGGGTGAGATGGCGTCACAGTACCGTAATGCAACGCAAAGTTACTCAACGCAATGTAATACAATGTAATGTATCAAAAATGCCATGTAATGTAATAAAATACCATGTGATGTAATGGGTGTAACGTAGCACGATGTAATGTAATGCAGACATTTGTACATCACCGTAGACCTAGCAACTTATCAAGGTACTTCTTGGCGGAGTGCCCGTAGATTTCGCTTCTTTCTTCTTCCTCTCACAAAACGCACTTCGAAGGTCTACATACATAGTGCTACAGACACAAGCACACCCATGCAATTGCTCACAGCCATCGACTGATGCTTATTCATTAGATAGTGGCGCTTAATAAATGCACAAATAACGCAGATGAAACTCATAAAGAACAATTATCCTATTGTTTGATCATTGATATCGTTTGAGCTTTTGCCAAAAAATATTCTACCAGAGGGATAAAACTAATGGCATTGCATGATAAAAGAGATTTTTCATTCCTTGCCTTAGCATTTCTGCCTGTGCAGAAGTTGGTCCCCGTTACCTAGCTTTCTTGGGCGCTGTAGAAATCTCGAGTTTACGATCGAGTTTACGACTGCCTTATCCTGCTTTGCCATGGCATACTTTGCCACAGCATACTTTGCCTTATCTCACTCGACCTTTCCGTAGTTGTCCTTGCCCTATTATGCCGTGAAATAAGGTAATAAACAGCGGAAATTAGAAAGAGGGATGTGTGACCGCTGCACTGGAAGATGAAGAGGAGGAAGAGAAAAGAAGAGGAATTAGAGGAAGAAGAGGAAGAAGAGGAGAAAGAGGAAGGGAAGCGAGCAAGACTAACGCTGGAGAAGGACCAAAGTTGCCGCCATTCTATATGATGGTAAATGTCAAGATAATACGATCGCACATTTGCCAAGGTTTAAAAATATGCGGCAGTTCGCAAGTAGGAAAGCAAGAATAGAAAGTTTATTTGGCTGTGAAGAGGCCATCGACCGACTATACACTATACTACACCTATCCAACCACTCCGTTCAACCCGCTCCTCATCTGTCCTAACACTTCTTCGCCCTCCCGTCACCTCATCCTTAAAATTTGGAAATCGCTCCATAGCCATAGCTGCCCCACCCCTTTGGAATAAACTCCCGCCAGAATTGCGACAGTTGTCTGGTCAATCATACGAACTCACCAACACTTCACCTCTTTCAGTTTCTGCGCAGGTCTTTCACTCAAGACTATACTACACCTATAGCCTACAGTCTAACCTTCCGCAATTAGGTTAGCTATTCACATCCATTAGTCAAAAGTCAAATGAACCTTGCATACATACATACATACATACATACATACATACATACATCAAATGAACACATACATACATACATACATACATGCATAAGCATATACATATACATAGATATTTACATATACATATACATAGATATTTACATATATATTATATACATATATATCTACATATCCATACAAATACCTTTATTTACACATATGCATACGCAAATACATATTTATGTATACTTATACCTTTATATACATATATACATACTTACATATACATATATACACTGTGTCCGGAAAAATTCCAAGGCTTTACGGTAAATATGAAAATAATTAGTAAACATTAATCGATTTTTAAAATTCCAAAAACAGTTTAATCCTGAAATATATAATTACCAACAAAATTCTTTGTAATTTATACTTATACCTTTATAAACATATATACATACTTACATATACATATATATATAGACATGCATCCATACAGTATCTTGTGCATACAAAGGCAGTCTGATCGTCTTGTGGATCTCTTTTAAGTTCAGTTGGGCTTTTATCGTTGATTACTTATTTGTGTCTCATTGCAGGTGTTTTTCACTCTGTTGGTGATGGGTGTCTTCGTCCTTCCGCCGCTCTACTACGCCATGAGGAAGTGGCCGTCCGGTCCCCACATGACCTATGACCGTCGGGCTGAGCTGTTGAGGGACGCCGTGCTCCAGTACATCCGGGTCACTGGCCTCGTCATCAGCACCTACCTGTTGCTGCTCTTCGGTCCGAAGCTGCTGCCGCAGTTGAGCATCTTACCCGTGCACTGGCACGTCGACCGCCTCTTCGCCTTTCTCATCGGGCAGAGCGTGTTCGGGGCGCTGATCTTCGCCCCCATCTACCTAGTCCCGGTCAGGTCCAGCCAGCAGAAACAAAAGGCAAACTGAACTCGCTAATTATTAGAGTTCGAAGCCAGCATGATGCGAAGGCGTCGTTAAACTTCGTCTACTCTGTTTGGAAACCGACTGCAAGAGTTCACACACGCACTTTTGAAAATGTTGTGTATGCGATGCAGCTAGGGAAATTGTCTGCTTTTTTAGTTGTTTTAGCCACCGCCAGCTGGACAGGGGTCTGTCTTTCTGACTCCTTCAGACTTTAAATGCAGCCGCCCACTCCGGTGAAACCAATTCCTTCTTTTCCCTTTCTCTGTGTATACCTTCTCTAAGAGTCCTTACACGCTGCATGCGACTTCCTTCTTCAGTCATAGATGATCCCAATCTAGACCATAAATAATTAAAACTTAGATGTTTAAACAGCAGTTCAGAGTGAGAGTAAGATCAAGGGTATGCCTACCGCTCTAAGTAAACACTAAGTAAGTGTGTCACCATTGCATTTACTAGATTCTGACTTAAGCAGATTCATTAAATGGTCTTTTTTCTAAATCAAGACTTTTAGAAGAATGAAGTCACATTTTGTGATATATAATAGAAGTTGATATGGACCTATACTATACTAAAATCGAAGTGAGTGAGTTATGAGTGAGTGAGCGAGCGAGCAAGCGAGTGAGTAATTGTAATTGTAATTGTAATCTGACATTTATAAAGCGCCACTTCAAGAATAGACTCATCAGAAGCGCTCCCGACCCGAACCAGTGAGACCACTGGCAAATAATACAGACTTCAGGCGCTTGCGAAACTGCGGAAGAGACAAACTGAGGAATTCTAGCCGGAGCTCTCGGGAAAGGCGATTCCAGCTATTGGGTCCAACATAGGCAAAGCTTCTAGACTGCGCTGTAGCAGTGCGCATACGAGGGACAGTCAGAAGTGAGTGAGTTATGAGTGAGTGAGCGAGCGAGCAAGCGAGTGAGTGTCAGTCAGTCAGTCCGTCAATCAGTCAGTCAGTCAGTCAGTCAGTCAGTATGTCAGTCAGTATGTCAGTATGTAAGTCAGTCAGTGGATCGTTTCAATCAGATAAATCACTGTAGTCTTTTTGCACTTGAATCTAATCTGCTGACGATTGTAACAAGTTCGTTATCACTAACCACAGTTATCCTGTAAGAAAGTGAAGTTTCCCATAGAACTACTTGCTAAAAAAGATCTTTATTACACGTCACAAAATCACTACAGCAAAGCGTTAGACAGTCACCACCAATGATTTGTAGTCTATAGATGTAAAAGTTTTAAATTATAGCAGAATACTAAATCCATTAAATTTACAAACCAGTGAGATTTTAGGCTGACTGAAGATTAATAATTCCCATCGATTATGATGAATTAGCTCTAAATCAAATCATTCATAATTCGCTTGACCTATACAACAGGTTTACAGACGCATGAGCCTATAATAAATTAATCTGTACATTTATACAGCGCATTTTTATGTAACCGCTCAAACGCTTCTTATGCTCAGTCAAGACGGATCCAAGAAGCCATCGTCCATATTTTATTTAGGAATGGGACACGTCAGTGAGTTCCCCTAAACCAGTTTCCGCGAGGATAGTCCGCATAAACTGTAAATTAAAAACGGCAATGATAATACTGTTAAAAGAAATAGCAGACACGCAACTGAAAATTAAAGCGAAAAGGCGCGAATAAGAGGGTAAAGAGACAGCAAATGGGGAATAAATCCAGGGAAACCTTGATAAACCTGACTAAAGAACAGATAACTAAAAATTTATCAGAAGTCATCGGGACATGAGAATAGGTTTCGATATTCACAACACTAGACGGCTAAAAAGGTCATTACAAATTTTGGCGACGCAGAAAACGTCACAGTCATGCGTACTCAAAAATTAATGTTGTCAGAAATGTTTCGCCATAAATGCCTGCACCACGATAACGTTTACTCATTTCTGGATCTGGCAGTGCTCTTCCAGATGTTCACTTAACTTGTCATTTCTTTCTCAGCTTAAGAGAATTTTTTACCCACGATAGGTTGCCTCTATGTCGTAGTGGACTCGATATCGGCGCGATAGAAGTTACTAATTACAATAATAATTAAGGCGATGTTTCGTTTGTTGTGCGCACACAAACCCTTGGGCTAATAATTTAAGCAAACTTTCATAAAAGGTCTGCATATTAAGATCTTTATAGCTGGCCATATATTACAAAGATATTACATAAATGTATATTGATATATACTCTGTATATTGATATATACTCTGTAACAATTGGTACGGGTTAATATACTATTCGGGAACCAAAATTAAAAGCGGTACTAACGAGAGTCCATATAATTAGTCAACATCATATAGGCCTTAAGGCCGCTGTATATGGATCAAAGACCAGCCGATCATCCTTCATTGTCATAATTATATGGCGTTTTCATAACTTTATTGTTTCCGTCCTGTTGCAGACAGTGTTTACCCGATCCAACTGGGAAGTTCCTGGGAACGTGTGCTATTAATCTCTTCAAGTCCTTGTGCGTTGTTTTTAAAGACAGTTTCTTTATTCAGATCCCAAAGGTGGCGGGCTGCCTCCCGCCAAAGGCCTGAACACAGTGCCCCGGTAGGCTGGCAGCATGTTCCTCGATCAGTGTGTGTATCGTTTCTGCGTAATAGTAATCGAGAATTTACGTAGCGCCACCCAAAAAGTGACTTCAAGAGGCGTTCAAAGGCGGTAGATTTCAAGAAACATGTCATTCGTGGAGCTGTGTGACTATTCAGTGGCAACTTGATTTTGTTGATGAAGACCATGGAAGGCTTGGTTGAGTGACCGTAGGGGTTTATATGTAGGTATTCTGGCGCCCAATCAAACCCTCCATCCTGCAGTGGTCGGAAAATAAGTTTCAATGCGATTTGGGGATCAAAAAGTGTTTTAGAGTTGACTGTAGTCGTTTTGCGACCTAAGACCCCCCTTTGGAGGAGTTTCTCTAAGGGGGGTGTAGGCAACTGTGTTTGTGGACTTTAAATTTTTTGCTTTTACCTGCCATACAGGCCTATTTAATTGTCTCAGTGCTTGCCACGGTTAACTTGATGCGATTGGTTGGCACCTTGTGTGTGGTTGGCAGTAATAATAATAATAATAATAATAATAATAATAATAATAATAATAATAATAATAATAATAATAATAATAATAATACGATTTATATAGCGCCGTACGACGGCCGAGGCCGATAAAAGGGCGCTGTACAAGAGTTCAAAGTCGTTGTAAGTATTGGTAGGATCAATGGAGAAACGGTTACTAGATGACTGGCCATAACTAGGCATATGAAGCCCGATCCTCTTTGAGATTATTTATATAGCGCCCCTTTAAGATGTCTACTCACTAGCGCTCGCACTGGGAACCACACTGCCTCCTAGTCCGTCCGTTGTGCGTACATTTGTTTCGTCGTGACATACAATAATAATAATAATAATAATAATAATAAAAATAATAATAATAATAAAGATTTATAGAGCGCCTTAGTTCGGCCGAGGCTGAAAAGGGTGATGTACAGGTACAGTTATTCGCTGACTGCAGCCACATAATATATTATTATTATTATTATTATTAATATTATTATCGCACTTCAAAAGCATCCTCAAATGGCTAAACGACAGCAGCAATGGAGAAGAAACTATTCTTGACAACTTGGTTCGTTTTTGCAAACTAGACAGAAGTCGCTAAGCACTGGAGCTGCTAGTGGTACAAAAAGCACTTTGATCATCTTCGAGACTTTGACAATATTTGTTTACGAACTAGGCCTAATAGCAACTACTATGCATGACTGCGATCGACACAGAACAGCAAGCTTCGAATTCTGAGAAACACTTAGAACTCGATGTCTTAGTTCGAATTGTAAAGCGCTTACAACACCTGCTCTTCTATCACCGCTAAAGCAAATCTAGGCAACCCTCGTTTCGTCCCTGACCAGCGGGACTATAGAGGGAAAGCATCAAACGCAATCCTTATACCTCAATCGTCAGCCAATCCAGCTCCATCCGCCATATGCAAAAGGTCCTGGACTCCACCGGGTCTTTACGCGAATATTCTAGTATCCAGAAAATAGGTAGACGTATACTGAACTTAAACTGAACGACAATTTCATTTTCGTTCAGTTTTACCTTCTGTCAATCTCATCCATATGCCGTTCGTCCACTTCTTCAATGACCGCGAGATCTGCCGACACAAAGACGTCGTCTGACTGCTTAGCGACGTCATCAACACGTAGAAAAGTGACTTCATTGTCGGTGACGCTACTGTGATGTCCGTTGATGGAGGTCGTTTTCACGCTGGACCGTTTCTGATTGGTCAAGGCCGATGCGGAGGAGGAGGAAGAGTTTCTTCGACCGTGGCTTGTAAGTGAAAAGACCTCTGAATGAGTCGTGCCCGACAGACTCGACGTCCTTCTGTACTCCCGACGGTGTATCTTGGCTGTTAGTTTCTGCCAGGATCTTTTCAAATGAGACATGACCTGTGCGATACAAAATACGCAAAGGTCAAATTGCACCGAAACGGAACTAATTGAGGATTTCACAGTTACGAAACTATCACTTAGCCAACACAATCTGTCTCGAAGCCCTCTATCTATCACTCCTTAGGCTTTCCATTCAAAACTAAAGTCCCCTTTTAAAAATCTTACTCTGAATAGTGTAGAAACGTCGCTACGAAATTTGCGACTTAAATATAGTTAGTCATTTTAAAGCATTCCCCAGGTATGGCTCCTAACAAACAGATTTGAAGCAAATAGCCAAAGAAACATTTACTGAAACGTTTATAAGTTTTCCTATCTTTTATTTTAAAAAAAACTTCGTAAAATAAGGAAACGTGACTATGAAGCATCAGTTTTAGTTCATCATTCCTAGTCACATACACAGAAAAGGAGAGGGAACTAGGCGAACGAACGCAGAAAGAGAGACAGCCCCGGAAGACACTCAAAAGAAAACCAGGAATTTGCGGATGATAAGAACGCACTTGTTCAATGAGAGGCGCAGAGTGGAAAAACACTTAACTGGAATCTGGAAGTGACGGCCATTCAGTCCGGAGAAGGTGCCTTACGATCGGCGAACAACCGAGAAACTTAAGTAGTTTGAGAAGTAGGCCTAGAGGATTAAGTATACTATATCTATGTAGGCCCATTATACTTCGCAGCAACGCGAACCACTAATTTCATTAAGTCGATCAAGTCAAGCATTTCAGCCAACTCTAAACCCCTTAGAATAAAAGCAACATATTTGCAGAATCCAGTTTAGCTAAGGCCTAGATATCCTTACATAAGCTCATTCATGCATAGGCCAACATCTGCGTAATATCTCTGTATAATTCTACTGTAGAATACATAAAAGAGAAGCGGCTGTGAAATATTCTGTGAACTTCCTATCCTACAGCGACCTCAAGCAAGCTCTAGCTATGATCATAGAAACAGAATGTTTAAGAGATGTAGCTTTCTAGTAGGATGTATAAGAAGAGGATCAATCCCTTAAGCTAACTCTGAGACATAGTCATGGGTATAAACTATGACGCGTTTACATTTACGGCTTCACTTTTCTTAACCTCGGCATACGAGGGCGGGGCCAGTCCTTTCACTCATTATAGAATCTTTCTGACAAATGAACGGCCAATGTACTCATTTTATAGCCGAGTTCAATAGGGGCGCAAGTGGAGAAGAAGTCTTGACATCTTCATGGCTGGCGGGCTCTTGAACCCACGCTCTCTGGGTTTCGAATGAAGTAGTATCATGTGCGGTTTTCTTATCTGTGGCCACGACCGTTTAAGCTGTCTAAAAGCTGTGGGGCGAAACCTCTCTACGAGAACAAGACATCGGGAAATAACGGCTTCTCTTGGGAATAATATGGTAAGAGGCCGTTGTTTGCAGAAAACTTGGCGCACAGTGGTGTAAATGGGATAAAATAATTATATTCTATTCGGCAGTGCATTCTTGGATCATATATCACCGCCGGTAATGCATTTGCGTGTGATGTATTAGTGGCGAATATATAAGCACACACCCACCCACACACACACACACACACCCACACCCACACACACACACACACACAGGACTTCATCAGATTAATATGGCGTCCCAATCGTGCCATAGAAGAAATAGTTTTTAATCTAACGACTTCTATAGCGCTGCTATCATAACGCATAAAGCAGCAATCAATGGTCACATCAAGTTAGGCCTAAATTATAGTAAAATCACAAATCATAAACCTTCGGAGAAGCCCGACTGAAATCCTAAGGCTGGCCTCATAGTGGCGTCATTATTCGGAGCTTAAAGATTTTTCGACTGAAGAAGGCGAAATCTAATATCCGCAACAGTTTTCCTAACGGGCACCTTTTTTCCTTCTTCCCTCTCCACCTTTCCATATACTCCGGCTATCCATGATTCAAGAACGACTTGGAAGGCCACACAATGCAAATGGAATGTTAGTAAACCATTATTCGCCTCGCTGAAAAAGCACATCATTGGCAGTCGGTCTTAACGTAACTGTAAAATTTAAATGACACGTTTTTCAATAGCGACCCTACGGCCTCAACCCTACTCATTTTTCAATGAATTGATCGGGTGAGATCCTTCACCACCGCTGCCGTTTGAGTAGGTGTTACGCCAGTTAAGGTCCCCGTGTACGGGCCGTGCTAGCCAGAGAATAAATCTATGAAATACGGCCAATATCGGTATGCAAACCGGCATCCTCACGCACAGAGGCGACTTGACGTACGCGTTAACCAATGTAGCTAGCAAGGCCAGAGAACTTAACTTTACGACTTCTGCGAGCTTCATTGAGCTAAGCCGACACAACACACAAAAATATACACATGTGCGCAATAGATCAATTGTTTCATGACACCATCTTGGACCTGCGTATGTGTCTAAACTTTTAAATAGCCTCTTTTCGATCCTTACAAGTACGTCATCTGGCAGATCTAAGAAACAATTGAGTCTTTAAATAGTGAAAATGGCTAGGCTAATCTTGAGAGGTTTCTAAAAAGGGCACTTATTAGAGCATAGACGCATAAGCAATTATTTAATAGCCTGTAGTTATAATTATAAATTAATTTGAGAATGTTTACCTCTCCATTGGCGAGACAATAAATTAGGGCCACGAAAAGACCCTACAAAAGAAACATACATTCGTCAGGAATCTCATATCAACTGATTAGCTTCACAGATCAAGCCGAGCTGCGAAATGAATAAGATATATGTAAAGGGAAAAGAGAAATAACTAAAAAGCCAGCGAAGGAAATAAAAGCAGACGTCTTTGCCATCAGTAGTATCAGCAAAGATCTCAGATAGTTCTAAGATCTTTGTTAAAATAATGTAACGTGGCTCCACCTGGAGGTTGACGACGAATGCTGCGACCATTTCGTAATGGCGGCCGATTGCAGAATGATACGGTGGTCGATAGATGACGAGAAACAATTGCAGACCAAACAGTGGAACCAGTATAAACGTCGCCTTCAATGCTCTTCTGCCAAACCAAATTAACAAAGCAGTTATAAGCATTTAGTTGGCGCAGATGATGTTCTATGGGGTAAAGGACCGGTGCCCAAGATGCGATTTGTGGTTGAAAGCAGTGATCAAAGGCGACATCGTTTGAAGTTTGTAGTGCGAAAGGAGATTAAAAGACTTGTGAGGATCCTGAAGCAAACGAAGTTGTCATTGTTTCTTTGATATTTTTTCGCTGTTCATATTGGATTGTGTGTGTATGTAGGCCTATTCATGCATGCATGCATGTATGTATGTATGCATGCATGCATGTATGCATGTATGCTTACGTGTATGTATGTATGTATGTATGCATGCATGCATGTATATATGTGTGTATGTGTGTTTATGTATGTATGTATTTATGTATATATTGTCTAACAACTTAATCTAACGCCTTTGAGTACCTCGCTGAAGCGCTGCACGCTCTAGCCTAAGTGGTGTTAAAGTTTGTCAATAACAAGTTGTTGTGTAAGCAACTAATGCTCAGATAACTATGTACGTATGTATGTATGTATGTATGTATGTATGTATGTATGTATGTATGTATGTATGTATGTATGTATGTATGTATGTATGGAAAGTTTTAATGCTTGAATTCATAAATATGGTACACTTAAGGAGACTACTCTAGATGTAGCTTTCATTCTGTAGATATGAGGTTTCAAGACCTAATGCTAATGCTCAGATAACTATGTATGTATGTATGTATGTATGTATGTATGTATGAAATAAAAGCAGAGAAATTATAAGAAGCCATTGCCACAGGTTACAAGTGGAGTGCTATCGATCGATTTCGAGGGTATAATAGCTCTACAGAAGCCAGCAGGTAAAAACGTAACTAGACACTATGACCACACTGGGATTTAAAGTTTGAGAACCGATGGCCTGACCGGCAAAACGTATCCTTCCTCAACTATTACGGTCACGCATGAGATTCCACATACTCGATCCAGTTTATTTTTAGGGTACTACAGTCATTTCGGCAACCAGTTTGCTTATATTTAGGGTAACGAAGGTTTCAACCCTTTAAGCTGCAGTCTATTTAAACAGACTGTTTATACAGAAAGTATTTATGTATGGCTTTGACTTCTTAACAGCAGGCTTAGCCTGCGCCTGTATTGAGTTTAGCTGATTCCGTGGAAATCAGAACCTTGCCACGGGAATCAGTCAATGCTGTAAAGTAAACAAGCAAAGGGAACCAAAGAAGGTCAATCTATATACTAACATTGTGACGGAAACTGTATCGATACGCTCTATGGACGAGTGCATTATTCACGATTCCGCCTCCGGGCCACTCCTGTGAGGGAGGAGTCTTACCTATGTCGCAGATTGGACATGTCAAAGTGAAGAAACTCAAAAAGCGCAAGGGTAACGGCCTGGAGTGACTAGTACTCTCTTAAGGAATAGCTGTACCCCCATTGCATTATAAATATGCACATATCTAAGAAATTTGTCCCAATGTAGGGCTTTTATACCTTGCGTATAATTGTAATTGTAATCGCAAATTTATTTAGCGCCTCTTAAGAGGCGCACTCGATTGAACAGAATAGCAGGCCTATATTGAAAGCCAGTTAAAAGTCAACGTATGGCTATAGTAGATAAGCAGACGAGGTTAGCTTCAGCTTTAAGACGAATAAGCCTACAATCACCGAATATGCAAAGCTTGTTTGCATAGTACCTTGTCGGCGAAGTGTTGGATTCGTGCCCAAGAGGTAATAAACTTATGCAAACATAACCTAAACTTTCGCAGGTCAAATCAAAGCAAGCCGATTTATTTTTAATAGCATGGCCCGCATATTTCAATCGTCTGCAGCTTTGATCACGGCGGCATGTGTCATTAAAACAGCGATTCTCTTATTAAATTTTCGGTCGATGTTGCATTGCAAATTGCCGACATTGTTCCATATTCGACTACTGTATGTCACTTGTGTTTGGGGATGCTTATCAAGACAGGTGCTGCTGTCAGACGACGCAGGATGCAGACTGTGACGTCGTGCCCTGCATTTTAAATACCGCAAAATCACAGTAAAAGATGCATAGCTAAGGCAGGGAAATAAAAGGTACAGAAGGCAAGGCCAGGTAAAGTAATATTAGGTAAGGTAAGGTAAGGAAGAAGGAATACGAGGTAGGGTCAGGAACGATAAGGTAAGGCGACGTAAGGTAAGTATGGGTAAGGCAAGACAAGGCAATGAAGGTAACGTAGGATAAGGTACGATAAGATTGCACAAAGTAAGAAAAGGTAAAGTAAGGGAAGGGAAGGTATACAGCGTATTACTTACCGGTAGCTGTTAAGTTCGTTTTCGTGTGACTGGACCTGTGTTATGAGAATGCGTAAGACGTCCAGAAGAACGATCAGGTTCATCTGAAATCGACGTGAAAGATTAAATTACAACAGCAACAATAACAAACAACAATAACAACAACAATAACAACAACAATAACAACAACAACAATAACAACAACAACAATAACCACAATAATAACAACAATAATAACAACAACAATAACAACAACAATAACAACAACAACACAACCATATGCCGGTTCCTATAGATTGCATAGCTACATCGGCTGCGAATCGCACATCCTTTGTGAAAGATCGTCAGCTCGCATCCAATACACGATCATTTCTGAGAGTTTTATCTCGGAATAGCATTGAAAAATTAACAGTTAAGGTAAGTAAGTTACGGCCTCGGGACCTAAGCCGATATATTCACTGCACATGCCTTCATTGTCATCTTTATTAATATTATCATCATATTCATCATTACCATCGTCATCGTATTCATCATCATTACCATGACCATTATCATCACCGTCACCATCAACACCGTCATCACTGTCATCACCAACACGTCCATTGTCATCATCATCATAATCATCACTATCATCATCACCACCACCACCATCACAATCATCGTAATCATCATCATCATCATCATCACTATCACCATTATTATCATCAGCAACACGTCCATCACCCTAATCATCATCATCATCATCATCATCACAAGCATCATTATCATGGTTATTTTCGTCGTAATCGTCATCGTCAACTTCAGAAGAGAAATGATAACGTAAGACTTGTTAATAAAGTGACAGAATATTTATGTGAAGTATAGTCAAATTATTTTTAGAGTTTCGTGGACGGACCAGTAGAGCCAAGAGATTCGGAACATAGATCAGCCACTCCCAGTAACCAAACGGTTTGATCCAACAACTGCAATCATCACCAACAACCAACAGAACATTTATTGAAATAACTGACAAAACTCTAACATCTTTACTCGGCTGTAAAGCGATGTGGATTATCTCTCACGCGATGTACCGTCATCGTGGTCATCATCATCATTATCGTCATCATCGTCGTCGTCCTCGTCATTATTATAAGAAGAATAAGTAGTCATCATCATCATCATCATCATCATCATCGATAAGAACATCATCATCTCTTTACTTTGCTAGCAGCCAACAATTCGTTACTCTGTTCCTCTATGCTTTGCAATTTAATGATTTTTAATGCACATGTTTAATACCAGGTTGGATTAGTCTGCTAATCGCAATGTAATTGTTTCACTTATTCAAATATTCAAACATGACATGCGTGCGAAATACGCGTCTATACATCTCCTCCACTCGAATCAGCTAAAATCAATACAGGCGCAGACAAGACCTGTTGTTAAGAAATCAAAGACCTACTTAGACACAGTCTGTAGAAATGCACGCGTCTCTTCCCCAGATGAAAGAGATTATGTGACTAGAATGAGACCAGTTTTTAAACTGGTCCGCGCTGAACAAGCTCCTCTGCTTATATTCCAAAGTTTTAAGTTTTTATTGTCGTTATTATCGTATCACTATAATTATATTTATTTATTGTTGTCTCGCTGGTAGTTTTAAATTTAATTAATTAAATTACATTAATTAAATTAAATTACATTGAACATTAAATTTAATGTTCAATGTTTAATTTTTATTGTTTTTAGTTTTAAGTTTTGCAGCCCTCATGAATGTGCCGCCCCTAGGCCACGGCCTCGTTTGTTCCTATAGTAAATCTGCCACAGACGTAAGTCTTAAAGATCTTAAAGATGCAAAACTAATACAGTTTATAGCCGAACAACCGTACGGTCATGTGTCTTCAACAACTCTTATATTTAAATGTAACAGTAAATCAATTATCCTCAGTTGTTATTCTGATGTGCTAATTATTTTATAGGCTTTCAACATAGTTACGATTTATGAAAATAATTATTAGCCAACTGTACCTCGTATTTGCATAGAGAAATCGCAGGACTGCATACGCAATTACGGGTAGCCACGGAAACGCTGAAACAGAAGTTCATATTAAATAAAACTAATCACACCTTAATTAGACAATAAACATATTAAATGTTTAACATACAGGCCTATTTATTCAATTAGAGCTGAGTTCTACCTTTGCAGGAATACTGCTGTGTTTATGTGAAGCATCTATAAAACACTTAATTCCATGCACGCGATAATATTATTTTAAATACGATTTAAAATTTGCATATCGTATTAAAGGCTTCATAAAATCTGTTCTACAGCGATGGTGGTGTTGAATTTGGGCCTTGTTTCTGCTGGGGGGGGGGGGTCCCTTCGAAGAATAACATATTGCACCACTGGGCAGCGTTCCAGCTGCTTGCAGTCATTGTATGCGGAGCAAGTTCTTGAATTTATTGGCTTGACTTTAGGCCGCTGAAGCAAATATGCTAAACTACTGACCCTGACTAGTTAGAACTACTCAGAAGCATTAGGACTAATACACAAGTGCATGAGACTGTGTACATAGGAGCGGGTCATGCAATGAGCATCATTGTCCCCGGATGACCCCATCGTTCTTAACTAACTATGACATCACTGCGACGGGCGAGAAGCGCCTTAGAGATGTTCTCGGAAGATGCAATATAGGCCTAAATTCACAGAGGATACTCGAAGGTGAGTTATGGTCGACGCCAACCGCCTTGCTGACCGTAAGATGTCGCTAAACACTGGCTACTGTGTAAACACACATGAATACTGGTGTGTGCAACTCAACTCAACGCCCTTGTCAGAACAAAGCGGCGATTGGGGAAAAGAAACCTTCAGGTGGCCTCTCCCTATTTGCAATATCAAATGCGATGTGGCCGGGAACCAAATTTTGTGGTGGAGGGGACAATCCCCTGGCTCCTCTCACCTTGGATCTACCTAAACGACCCTTACCCTGATGTAATAATAACCGACTCATTTCAGCCAATCGCTGAAGGAAATAAAATCGAAGTGGCAACAAGAAACAGCACCACACCTTCAAGCAACAAGCCACACCTTCAAGCAACAAGCCACACCTTCAAGCAACAAGCCACACGACAACCAGAGATGGTCTGATTAAAAACCGATGGGCTCAATAAGGTTTGACCTTAACTCTAAAATCGAAGACCCTCTACTTGACTGCTTCACAGGACTTGCGCAGGATTGTAAAAAAAACTTTGCATACATATTTTTCTTGTTAACAACCAAGTGCTTTATCGCTTAGCACGGACCCATGGTGCGATTTATTGTTTGAAGCAGCAGAAGGAAGACTATAGGCACCAAATAAATCAGCGAAGGATAAGTTCCTCTTCTCATTACAAATCTGCAATATGCAAATATATGCAAATATGCAAAACTCTGACTGCCTATCACAAACAGTTTTAATATCACAATGGTTGCTGGTTCACAGATTTTAAAAATATTATGCCTGAGCCTAGCTCAAACGATACGAAAAAAACAATTTAAAAGAATTAGTGATTTCGATACATGTGTCCTAACGAAGGTCGCGTTACATGTCCTCTTGGAGGACGCAACGAATGCCTGCCTCCTAAATACTGACAGACCGTAGGCCTATTGCTTATTGTGTAATGTCTCTTGTTTGTCCCTTGCATGCGAACTGCTTCTGCCCAGTTCAGAAGCTTTGCGTATGTCGGTCCTACCTGCTGGAACTGCCTCTCTCGAAATCTGCGACTCGAGCTCCTCTCCCTTCCTCTCTCATGGTTTCGCAGGCGCCTGAAGACTGTGGTGTTTAACAGTGATTTTACTTGTTCGGGTCGGGAGCGCTCCTGTTGAGTTTATTCTCTAAGAGGCGCTTTATAAATCTTAAATTACAATTACAGTTACAACTAACGCAGCCTATCGGCTTGCATACACGGTGTGTTGACAGGCACTAGAAGCTGGAGCAGTTAAAAACTTTATTATTTGAAACGTAAGATTTGGTGCACAGTAATTACATAGAGAAAAAACAGAACAGAAGAACACAAACTTCGTTATATATAATCATAATATTGCATATAGTTGTAAAAACATTTCACAACTGAAGGTCTTAGACGTCATATGCCCTTCGAAATGCTCTTAGTGTTGACAACTGACTGGCACTTTTGCTTCTTTGCATAAAAAATTAGCATCATTCTAATTTTTGCTTTATTTGTTAATTAAGCAAGATGTTGAACATTTTGCTAAGAATAACACGAACAAAGGCGAAACACTGTTGCACACATTCACAGACATAAGCATTATCTACAGTTAAGTCTTTTAGATGAGGTGTTGGCAGTGTTCCCTCTAACGATATACTGTTCAGCAAAATGCTTAGTCAGTGGAAAATTGTCCCTTGGTCGTGAAATCTGTCGCAACCAGTTCTGTAGGTTTTTGTCGTTTCATTTACATTCACTTAGTAGGCCCTATGCTAAAAGTTGAAATACCCTCTGATTTTTCGTTCTTGAATGCGTAGCTAGATTTACATTCTATGACATAGCAATGAGCGCCTCTGGTGAGTTTATTCTTGAAGTGGCGCTTTATAAATGTCAAATTACAATTAGGCCTACAATTACAATAACAAGGCACTCTCTAAATCCGGTAAAATTAAATCCAGTGAAAGTAAATCCAGCAAGACTTTAGTTGAAACCAAAGCGAGATAGTCCACTCTGAAAACGACGATGTAGGCCTAATGCAGAAGCTTGAGCGTTCAAAACTTTGTGCACTTATATTTTTATTAAGAAGAACAAGAATGATTAAAAACCTCGCTGTTTCACATGAAACTTTGCAACATCATTGAATTTTTAAACAAGCAAAATCATAAATAATTCCGATTCGTTTAATGTGTTGACACGGGATCAAAGAACAAAGGCAGACCAGCTGTAAGACGTCACACGACGAACTATGGCGACCTGTCAGTTTTTGGAGGCAGTAAACGAATCTAATTCGACTGGTGCACTGGTTGATAAAACGACGCATTCGGAAGTATACAGGGCATCTGCGAAATTAATCTTTTCATGGAGTAGTCTTTTATAGACAATCGAATCGCTTCAATCAGTTTGACCAAATCTTCAGTTGCATTCAGTTGTCCTTATGTCCATATATTCGGCTAACACTCGTGTAGGGCGACCTTTAACACACGTGCACTACGTTCTTTAGTGAATCGGAGGACACTCGGGACATATTTGGCGCATACTCGAAGCAGACACGAAACACATCCTAGTGGACTATTTCCCCGACAGAATCAATGAATAACTGCCAGATATTACCTCATTCATCGGCTTTTACGCCTGCGGCTGACATCGATAGTGTTTATTGCTCATAAGCCTAGTGCAACTGACTTCGACAGTGTTTGTTGCTCATAAACCTAGTGCAAGTGACTTCGACAGTGTTTATTGCTCATAAACCTAGTGCAAGTGACTCTGACAGTGTTTATTGCTCATAAGCCTAGTGCAACTGACACTGACAGTGTTTATTGCTCATAAACCTAGTGCAAGTGACTTCGACAGTGTTTATTGCTCATAAGGCTAGTGTAACTGACTTTGACAGTGTTTATTGCTCATAAGCCTAGTGCAACTGACACTGACAGTGTTTATTGCTCACAAACCTAGTGCAAGTGACTTCGACAGTGTTTATTGCTCATAAGCCTAGTGTAACTGACTCTGACAGCGTTTACTGCTCATAAACCTAGTGCAGCATCAAATAACCAAAGTCGGAAAAGTTCAGCAAACTCTGTGGAAGATGTTCAGCTGCACGAAATAACCCAGAGCGAAAATTTGGGCCCCACTTGGCCCGGCATCAACCCCCGCATTGTGGGTCATGCGGGGGCGGTAGTTACGCCAATGATCAGTAACGTTATGGAACCAGTCAAAATGACATACAGCAGTGTAATGGAACCAAAGCTAAAGTGGCAGTAGCGTCATGTAGTCAAAGACATAGGCAGATGGTACAGTAGTGTAACGGGACCAAAGTCAAAGTGACATAGTAGCGTCATGTCACTTAAGCCAACCATTTACTGACAAAAAGACTTCAAAAAGCAAAAGAAAAATTGACGAAGCAACTCTATGAAATCAGTGTAGAAGTGATTAAGTGATTAAGTGATTATGACAGCGGCGCACAACAAAGTGCACTAAGCTCCGTCGCGTCGTGTGCCAGTCATTTATGCCTCCCTGAGTCAATTAGACCGCGATTCAAGCTGAAAAGAATCGTTTCAGTGTCATAAATGACCGATTGATTATCTGACGGAAATTTATTGACATTAGTCATGCGAAAATAGAATTGCTTTGGACAAATGAGACAGAAATGCTTTGAGCAAATAAGCGACTTCAGTGAAGCTTTTGTATTAACATAGTCTCCGGAATATTAGCAGATTGCAACTCGTGGTCGTCAACCGTGACGGGATAGTAGATCTACGAACAGGAGCAAACTGTGTGAAGAAAACGTATTTACAAATGGCAAAACTCTCTCTCCAATACACATCGCAAATAGGGCAATGTGCTTAAACCAGTGGCTAAATGTTCCGCACTCCCTTACAAATCGCAACCTGAATATTATTTGCACTCTGTCGTCAGCCTGACCGGGCAAAAAGAACTTCTGTCGCTCAAATGCAGACACATCACCTGAGATTGATTTTCGTGTCAGCTAAGCTATGTGTAAAGCGAACATGAAACGAAAAAGCAATTATGCGTGTTTGTTGGATTATGTACAGTAGGCTGTTGGGTCGCATAGCTGAAGCACAGTGTTTGCCGCTTTCACGCAAAAGAACTTGAAGGCTTTCTGCTACGAAGATCAAGTATCGTCGATTTGAAGCCAACAAACTCTCTTCAACTCGGCGATTATACATACATCTGAATTAAATCCTTGATACATAGATTATCATTTTGTATATACTTATCATTTTATTATTTCTGCATTTATTAAGCGCTACTATCTAATGACTATGCATGAGCACTTGTGAGTGAAGGACTTGCTCAAGGTTCCTACACAGTAACCGTCTCAGGGGAGGCTCGAATCCGTACTCTCCGCGTGACAAGCCGAGCTCTCTAACCAATCAGACACTTATCTTGTAGCCACTTATCGGATCGCGAACTATAATAATATATAAGACATACAGATACACCTAACTATGTAGTATAAAATCTGAACATTTATAAGCCGCTTTGTTGGTACCTCACAAGGCGCTGTATGCATCTGAACAATTTTTTAACGCCCTTTAGAATCTCGCTACATATTTAATATAGCGCCTATGTGTTGATATACATACACGCATATAATAAATACATGCATTTAAATTTTTTACTATTGTATAATATCTAGGACTGTTAAGTATTTACACTAAACACTTCAACATGGTTATTCAGTATTCTGCAGAAATATTTCGCTAACTCTAGTAGAAATACATTTATATATATACATATACATGTATATTTATAAACACACGTTTATCCACCACGAAGGTAGAAAATACAGGCAGAAATGCACAGTCCGATTTGAAGTTAGCAACATAGCACAGTCAACAAATTTCTTTGTTGCAAGACAGAAGCACAAATAACATATGCCATACATTATCTGCAATATTGGCAGAGCCGATTCAGAAACGAAGATCGTGAGCTTACTGACCAAATATCTGCATTTCGATACACAGCTGCAACCTCTGCTTGGGCAAAATTACTTGACCAGGTCACGCAGAATTAAAATAGCTGACCAAAGACCTCATTCAATCTCCACTGCACACTCCTGTTGTAAAATCTGCATTGCCATCAGCCCGATTGTCGCCTAACCCCGACGATAAGTCGATGGCCAAGTGACGTATCCTCCAATCTCCTACGATTGCTTAGTACATCCATAGAACTACTCAGAAGAGGATATATGAACCTAGATGACAGACTAAATGACGTCGTATTTTATCTCCAGTAGTCTACTTAGTATATCCGGCGATTTAGATGTTTTACAACCCAGATGGCAAACTAGACGACGCTGTACTTATCCCAGGAACTGAAGGTGGTCATTCGGTCATTGCCCCATCTGAGATTTGCCTTGGACTTGCCCCTCCAACCTCGAACTGAGCTTTTTTTGTATTATGACCGCCGTCACCATTTGCCCCCTCAAGCTTCTGCATCTGACATTGATTACTCTATCATTCGATTTAGAAGACAACTTCTAAGTGCAGATGATAAGCGAAGTGATGTTGTTACTTTTTGTCCACGTAAGCATACTTACCCCATCCTGCAAAGTAGAAGACGATGAGGTTCTTTGGCGGTTCGAAGGCCTTGACGAGCAGACGATGGAGATAGACTGCCTCACAGAACATCCACAGGAAGTTAGCCATTCGAGAGTAGCGAGTCAAGACGTAGAGCAGCTTACATCCACCCTTTCGATCGAAATACACAATCAATAAACAATCAGTCAACAATCAATCAATCGCCATCACAATAGTTCTGCCTTTCTACGTATGAGGCGAGTGTAACTAACAGCTTTTTCGTGCTTCTTCTCATTCGTAACTATGGTCTTCTGTCTGATTCGGTTGCCTATTGTTTGTCTGCCTATATGCCTGCGTCTGTGTGTGTGTTTGGTCTGTATGCATGAGTCCGTCTGTCTGCCTGGTCTGTCTGCCTATATGCATGTCTGCTTTGGTCCATATGTCTGTATTATCTTTGCGGATCTGTGTCTATAGGCATTTTGCCCACAGTCTGTCTGCATGGTCTGTTGGTCTGCCTGCTTGTCTGTATGTCTAACTCGCATCGTCTTAGTCATCGACTTATCTTTGCCGTCGTTGTCGTCATCATCATCATCATCATCATCATCAATACTCATCATCGTAGTCGTCGACATCTTCATCATCATCAAAGGTATCTCACTGTAATTGTAATTGTAAGCCTACCGAAGTAAAACTCAGTGTCACGTACAGGTATATTATATTTTCCTATGTACATAATATACAAATTATACATAACTTTATAACTTATTTATTTATTGTTATTCTTGTATCTGTATATTTTTTCGGAATAATAAACGAAGTTGAATGAAAAGTGAATAAAATACCAGATTCTGATTGATAATGGTCTTGCTGGAAGTGTGTTCAATTCGATCGAGGACGATTAGAATGTCCCAAAGCAGGGTGACGATTCCATACAAGATGAAGGACAGAAATAGATTCACATGGACACGAATTCGATTCTGACAACGCAACGGCCTACAGATGAAGAACCGAACAAACACAACACATCAGGAAGATGATCAGCGGATTCAAGGGCAGGGGCTTAAAACAGCAAAAAACTTGACGGACTGATCTGCAGGCTTAAATGCTACTCGCGTAACTGTTTAGTCAACACATCCCAGCTCCACCGGTCCTAATGGTAGACTAGAAAATTTACAAAGCACTATTCAAACGCTCAGCAACAGCCCACCATTTATTCAACAACGCTGAGTCAAATCAGAGGGGTTGTCAGAAGATACAAGGCCCGGTTGTCTGGAGACCAGAGAGAGACAGACAGAGACAGAGTGAGACACAGACAGAAACAAAGAAACAGAGAGAAAGAGACACACACACACAGAGAGAAGGAAGCACAAGACCTTAGCTCAGATTATTTTCGCCGCAACTTAAAATCCTGAAACTGCTTAAGTGTACTTCTGTTGTGCCAAATGAAATATATATAAAATGGAAAACTACACAGTATTCCTCAATAATTCAAGGGAATTGGAGCTGAATCCGCGTCAACTGTCCACATGGGATCCCGCTGGTTGATCTTAACGTATCTGCTTAAACAGCAGCCATTGGAGGCCTTCCTCGTCTACATCCTCTTCACTTGCTTACTGACGAACTTGTCGCTGTTTTAGTACCATAAGGTAAGCCAGGATGCTGAGAAGCACTTTTGTGAAGTACCTAAAAGGTGCTATAAAATGTCCAGATACCGACTTAAATACAAACATTTTAAAACCTTTTTATCCATGGCTGCGACCCCCTGTTGGCTATGCAAAGAGGACGCTAAGCGCCTCTTTGTCGACGTGTTGGGTGTCCGGTAATTTCCTTGATACGCCGCTGGCAGGCGTAATTAAGTTAAGCAAAATCATTTCGTCAGTTTAATGCTTGGATTGGTGATTACAACGCCACCTTTAAAAGGAGCTATAAAATGTGCACTTACGACTACAATTACGAATATAATACAACCCCTAGCTCTCAAATGCAATGTATGCTCAGGGCAGACACCAAGATGGCTATGAAGCTCGTCAATAGACGTTGACGGTTTAATGTCAAAGCACAGTCAGTGTAGTCTGCGTCCAGACAAACTTGTCCAATTAGCCTACGGACGTATTACTGCCACAGTGATGCGTTCTGTTCTAGTAAATCAATGTCTGCAGTTTCCATACATTAATTTTAAGAGTACAAATGTGTTTTTGTTGCTAACAATGGTTAGTCATTTCTTCGGTGGACGTCGCCACAAAACACATCTCTAGGATTTATTAATCGTATTAAACATACCAATCATACATTTATATTGCGATCTCCGATTGCCAGTCTATTGTCCACAATTTTACGACAACCTTCTAAATGCTAGCAAAGATCTTAAAGTACACTAAGATATGACCCTTAATGCATTCTAATGAGGTAATAGTTTAATTCCAACCGCATGGTACCGCTACAATCGACGAAGTAGTGGTTTCAGACAGCGAGGTCATATTATTTAGAGGGACCCAATAAACAAGGCTATATAATCTGACCCTGACCTTGACCTTGATCCTACCGTCCGCTAGGTGGCGCACCTTTTTGTGTTGCGGACCACACAGACACTAGTTACACACCACACAGTAAAGAGGAAATTGCATATCTTAATGAACTCTTAGATAGCCCTGTTGTATCTGCTGTATTATGCCTAACAGTGAGAACTGTTACAGAATGTTTTCCTATCGACGTCAACGGCCTTTGATACCATAAGATGTCATTAAACTGTGGAAACCACCACTCGATGCTACTTTCTAAAAGACTGTATAAGCACATGGTAAAACGCACCTGTAATATAGAAATATTATGACTGATGGCACCAGTGCTATCAGGCTGATCACATTACAAATGACACTCGTAATCGTACTTCTTTTCAAATTCTACAAGAAACGATAGACGAACTTACACAGATTTGCTATTTAAGCCAATAAGACTATGTACATATATACACGTCTGCAAAGTAAAGCATACATATCTATATTTACATACGTATCTATATATACACTTTTACCCTATATGCTTATACACTTATGCACATATAACCTGTATATCTACATTATAATGTTATTGATTCATCACTGTAAAGTTACAGCTAGCGTTACCACTAAGCGGGACCTTGGTCTTTTATGGGTCTGTCTTTTGCTTCCAAGACACGTTTTGCGCATTGCTATGTATGACTTCTATATTTGGAACAACAAATAGACGAAAGAATGAATGGTTTTATATATATTTTCAGTTATTTGTACGCACGTATGTATGTAAGTATGTAAGTGAGTTGGCCTTGCATGAAGGAAATTCATTGTCACGTATGTACCAATGTGGCTAGATAAGCTTTGCAGTTTGATTAATGTAAATGTAAATGTCAATGTACACGCATGGTGTAGCGATCGTGTGGCATCGACCCTGTCCACTCTTCAGTGAATTTATCGGATAGTAATGGTCGCAGCAATACTCCTCTTCAGCAAACAGTTCATGCATTAGTAGCCTATAGTGTGATCTCTGTGATTGCCAGTCTAGATTCCGCCATGTAAGAAGCCAAACATCGTCGTCGTTGTTACTGTTGTGTTCATCATCATCATCATCATCATCATCATCATCATAATAATAATAAAAATAATAATCATCATCATCACATGACTACACCTACAAATGACAACAAAGGCAACAGAAGCAGTGATGTAGATTCGTGTTTCTTTGGGGCTGATATTATCATCGCCATCATCGTCATCATCGTTATGATCGTTATTATCACAATTAAGTAATTAAATAAGTAACACAGTAAGTAATGATCATCGGCATTACCATAGTTAGTAAGTAAGTAACACATTAAGTAATAATCATCGTTATTATAACAGGTAAGTAAGTAATACATTAATTAATAGTCATCATCATGATCGTGGTGAATACCTCTAAGTTGATGCAGCCGGAGTAGTCTGTCCATTCCAAGTTGCTGTCCGGATGAAGATACCATGTCCCGTTGACTGTGCACTCTTTATAAGACTTCTCTAAATAAACACGAAGAATGTACAAATACAAACCCACTAGAAGGCAATGTAAACTATTTCTCGTCTCAGATCAGACCATGAAATGAATTGTCTAACGTATTGCTAAAAACATATGAACTAAAATAAATACATCATACATATTTGCAAGAAATGTTTGAACATGAACATTTGTACATGAACATTTTTTTATTGATCCAAAAAATAAGCAGCGATAAGCACGATATACAGAATAATGTTAGGATACAAAAGGAAAGCCCAAGAGGGACCAAAGTTCCGCTTATTAGGGTCCCCCTGTATCAAAAGCTATAACTAGATCACGAGTGATTAACAGCATCAAACTGGAAAAGAGCATAGTCAGAATCTGAACGAGTTGAAATACAAAAAAAAAGAAAAATCCAAAAAAGAATAAACCTTAACTAGTGAAAACTAAAAAACAAACAAATTTTTATTTATTTAGATCGTTTAGGTACGTGCGCATTGATTTCTTAAACAATAATACATCACTACAAATATTGTGGGATATACTATTCCAAACAGAAGGACCAGATACAAAACAGTTGAGTATTAGTATTTGTTTAATAGATCGCATACAACGTTGTAGTCCAATTCAATCTGGGTGACTTAATTATTAGTTCTACCTGTTTAATCTCGCAATAATACATGCTTAATTCTGGGCCTATATATGTAGTAATTTGTTCTTGTATAGTCATTTAACCGTAAACATGTTGGTCTAGTGTCTTAATTGGATACAGACCTTTATTAGAAATACATGTATTTCTAATAAGAGAGTTTCACGGTTCAATGAAATCTAATGGAAAGTTCCCGCGTGCTTACATACTTACATGAACGCGTGGATAATGTGTTTATCATGGACGCCTTTATTTCTCGTGTCCGACAAATATTACTGCGAAACCTGTTATTTCATTACGAAATGAATCGCCTGATAGGCTACTCAGACGGCTAAATAACAGCCTCATTTGGCCGTATTAACTGATCAATGTCGGCTTAGCGTTTAAACCTTGGTCTGAACGAAACTGTTTTGCGATTAATTATAAATGACTGTTTCTGTTGTCGCGTTGGCTTTTGTGCTCTGACGTCGTCAATTTAATCATTTCTAAACCACTGGGCATGCTGTGGAAAATGGTAGACGCTCAATATAGCCGGGTGTAAAATGTGACTGTTTGAACAGCCATTGAACCGACTGAAGACAAAGTCCTGCTAATAGATTGTTGTTGTTGTTGCTGTTGTCTTAGTATTTTTATCAGAAGATCCTAAACATGTGGAACAGCAGGACCCATCTGATGCGACTGCAGATGGCAGAAGAGGGTAAGTGAAGACATGCTGTAACCTGAAATTCGATAATGCCCTGTAAACATGGTTACAAAGAGATCCGTTCTCTCCGCCTTAATAGTTTCGTTGTGTACCAATCGATTCAAATTAGGCCAACTTGGACACAGCAGCAATAAAGAAGTTTGCACGCACACACACACACACATACCTATGGAGACAGGCACACATCCAGACAGAAACACACGTACATAGACCTATACATGAATACATACATACTTACATACTTACATACATACATGCATACATACATACATACATACATACATACATACGTACGTACGTACTTATGTACATACATACATACATACATGCATGCATACATGCATACATACATATTTTCAAACATACAAACAAACAGACAGACAGTGAACATATATGCATGCATGCATGCATCCATTCATCCATCTATCCATTCAACTATCCATCCATCCATCCATCCATCCAACTATCCATCCAACTATCCATCCATCCAATCATACATACATACATACATACATACATACGTACATACATACATACATAAATGCATACACACATACGTACATACATATACATACATACATATACATGCAAACAAGCATTAATCCATCAATCCATCCATCCAATCATACATACATACATACATACATACATACGTACATACATACATATGCAGACATATAGACATACAAACAAGCATCCGTCCTCCCATCCAACTATCCATCCATTCATTCATACATAGATACATACGTGCATACGTACATACATACATACATACATAAATGCATACACACATACGTACATACATATACATACATACATATACATGCAAACAAGCATTAATCCATCAATCCATCCATCCACACATACATACATACATAAATACATACATGCATACATACATACATACCAATTCCCCATTGGTCACATACGCAGGCCTAAGGTAAAACATGAATCACTGCGTAATGATGCATTCCTGCATCACTACACAGAACGTAGGCCTTATGACCTACATAGCTGTGTATAGATGTATCAGGAAATTTGATTTGTATAGGGCCTTTCACAAATCTATCAGCATAGTAAACTCGAGAATTTCTAAAGCGCTACTTAAAAGCTTTGCAACTGGGAACTGGCTTATTCAGGAGTGTTGCGTAAATTCAGAGGGCTGTCCATAGATGTCGTATGAAGTAGAAGATCCGGTTGCTTGGAGACCATGGAGAATAGGAAGGACATGGAGGAGTGGCGACGCATCGTAAGTCAACAGAGCACATGATGGCAGTCTAGCGATAACGCAGCTGATCGTAATTTAGTCGGAGACAAACAGATACCCTGAATACACACACGGTAACACAGGGATACATAGGCACACCGACAGTAACAGAGTGTAACACGTGGACAAACAGTGACAGATACATAGAGTAACACGTGGACACAGTAACACGCTTAGAGTAAAGCAATGTGCCGCGCAGTTCTGAAGAGTCACAGCGCGTCGATTTAATTGGAGCTCGAAGATCTCTCAATTTGCCATTAATGCATGAAATGACACCAAGGCTATAAGCCAAAATGACAAGAGAAGCCATTCCTCCTTTCCTTCCTCCCTTTCGTCGCTTTCTATCGGCTCAGATCTATTTCTGGAGAAGAGGACTCGACTGACGGGCTACGTGTGTCCTGGTTCTCCTTAGGTCAATATCTCAGCCGTTTTATGGGTTCTTGCGAAAGTCAAGAAACGCTAGGAGCCCGACCGATATTCGGAATCTGTTGACAGTGTTGTCAGTAAAAAAGCTAGCAGCGTCTCCTATTGGTGGTCGTTACATTAAATGCCCTTATACGAGCGTTGCATATGAGAATCATAAACATTCTGTTTAACTAGATCGCGTTAAGCTTATTGCGCTTTCCCAGAGTTAGTTGTCTTAGATTCAGAGGTGAATAATGAACCATGTACAACGAAATTCCTACTGAAAGTGAATTATTTCCGCAACAATACCACTTCAGAAACATTCTCACAGGAAACCGTGTGCCAGATGACAGACAATTATAACATAGGTGATGATAATAATGATGGTGATGATGACGACGACGATAAAGATGATGATAACGATTATGATGGTGGTGGTGGTGATCTTGATGACGGCGATGATGATAATTATAAAGAAGACAATGACGACGATGATGATGATGACGATAATGATTATGACTACGACAATAATGATGATGATGACGATGATGAAGATGATTTCCATATGCATACCGGATGGAACAGCGTATTGGATGTACTCAGGACATGACCCGGAAGCCACTCTTCCAGGCATCGTGTAATCCCAGCATCCGAAGCCATCCCAGGTCTGCGGACAGAGGGGCTTGCCCGAGTGGGTCGTCGGCGGCCCCTGGAGCCCAGCAGTACGCTCCCTCTGTCGACTGCAGCAACTCTCTGCCTCGCGGCAGCAGCTTTCCCATCGCTGGCACTCGTCCTCATTCAGCGTGGCACAGACCTGCGTCCTTGACGGATCAGAATAGATGTCGGCCGCGATCCGACTTCCGTTTGAATTGACGAGCCACTCGTCGTCTGGAAAGAGCTCTTTCGATATATCGTCCATGAAGAGGTACAGGTAGCAGGAAGCACACGTCGTCAAACGGAAGGATTCGACCGGAAGGTAGTTCATTCGGTCTCGACAAGTCTGAATCGGAGATGTCTCGTTGGTATCCGTTGGCGCTCCGTCGATGATCTCAATCATCGTCATCTAAACAACCACGACCATCCAACGAAATCCATCGAACAGAAGGTTCCATGAATTAACTGTGGAATTGTAACGGTGGCGCACACCTCTCCGGATGCTATGATTTTAACTTTTTGTCGAATTTTTGCATAAATGCTCTTTTTAACAGAAGTTATTAAACAATCGGTTTTGGTCTGTGAATTTTAATTTGCCGGATATTTTTATCTTTCTCTACTGCTGAGATTGGCTTTAAAAACACACCTATCACAACTTTGAATTCTGTGTCGAAAATTCTTGAAAGGGTAGTTATGAATCGTATGCAAACTCATCTGTCTTCCAACTCGCCCTTCCAGTTTGCATACTGTAAGTTTCATTCAACAGAATCCGACCATTCCCAAATCTACATTTCATTTGGAAGTTGGAAGTTGGGTCCCCTTTTGTTTACATTATACACCACACCATTAGGTATACTGCTGGACAGCCATTCACTAGGGCATCATTTCTTTGTGGGTGATTCCCACATCTATATTTCATTTGGAAGTTTGTCTTGTCACTCATCGGTGAAGCTGTTGTTCAGTGCCTTTGAGGAGCTGCAGTCTTGGATGGCGGCTAAAAGACTCCTCCTTGATCCATCGAAACTGAAGTTGTGCTAGGTTATAGGCCTACAGTACGCGAGGTTATACAGTATAACCTAGAAGTATACAGAATGACCTCGAAGTATACAGAATGACCGCGAACTATGCAGAATGACCTCGAAGTATACAGTATAGCCTAGAAGTATACAGAATGACCTCGAAGTATACAGAATGACCGCGAACTATGCAGAATGACCTCGAAGTATACAGAATGACCTCGAACTATACAGAATGACCTCGAGGTATACAGTAAAAGCTAGAAGTATACAGTATAACCTATAGAAGTCATTATTCTACAGAAATCCCTTCATGGTTTTAACTGTCAACTCTGGATAGGAATCAGTTGGTTGGGCTCTGTGCGTGTGTGGAGGCCTGCCATTCATTAACGATTTTTCCCGTTCACTAAGCATTGCTTACTTACTGATGAAAGTTCTGTTCTTAGGTCCTAATAAACTGTAACATCATTTAGACAGGAGTAGAGAGCGCTTCTGGTAACTAGTATCTTTTGTAAAGACGCAAAACAACTTTATGATTACAAATACAGTCATAATACTGCACCCCTAAAGCAAACCCTGAGTACGGTTATGGAATTAAAATAAATAAATAAATAAGGGGAATTTAGGTCTCTAGTGAGGTGGATAAACTGATGGGTCTTACCTTGAGCAAAACGAGAAGTAGGAAGACTGAAATGAAGTGATCCCAGAGCATGCTATGACGTGGACCAAGAGTCAGTTAATACTGGACACAGGTCATTCAGCGTAGACGTTGGTTCTTCTATAGTTCGATCATTCCCCGACTCAATCTGATCAAAGTCATCGATCCATTTGAATCGTTAGATCGCCTCGATCAGTCATTGCTGTCACCTCGATAAATCTCATCGATATTCCCCAAATATCATCGCTACATGTTGAACATCTTTGTTATCAGTAACTTCGCCCGCTTATAAAACGAATCCTTTCGCATCGTTCGGGATAGTATCCAGTAAAACATTCAGTCTGTAAAGATGGTCCTAAGGCAGATGACGCCAGAGAGCGGTCCTCAGCACCGATCAGACCAGAAAAGCAGTTCCATCTGACAAGCATGCCAAACAATCATTACAATGCAAAAAAGCTATGATTTGCCAAAGCCCCTTTACAAAGTTCAGAGGTGCCCACTGAGGCCGGGCAACAGGAAAGATCCATAAAGAAGCTGGAATAGGTAATTTTCAGCTTAGAGCAAAAGCTAGTCTAAGTGAGAGCGTCGCGAACATGGGGTGGTTAAGAGTCGCATGAGTTCCAGATGGGGGGGGGGCAACAACTGTGAATGAGCTCTGAACAGATACAAATCAACGAAAGAAATAGCGCAGTTAAAACAATCACGGGTTTATAAATAAACACGTTTACCCCACATCGTTCTGATCCATAGCTGGCTGGCCCGCATTGTGCAACTTGTGTCCAGGTATGGGTCCAATGTGGGCCCACGAATATGGCTTATAGGACTATAGTACTCAAAAGCGGAGCCAACAGTTTTAATCTTTTAGCTTCAAGACTTGAAGGCTACGCGCACACAAGCTTTGACAAATGAAGGCCAGAGAGCAGTAGATCCCTTCGCAAACATGGATTTCACAGGTAAGTTTGTTTTGCTGTACTTTTTCATCATCATCATCAACAACAACATCACCATCATCATCACCACCACCACCACTACCATCAGTTCCTTACGCCAGCCATTTGGTTGCGATGGCTGAGAATAAAACGACATCTTCTACTTTTAATACTGGTCAAAACGGGAATCATTGAGCAACAAGCAAGCATCAATTCCCTTTATAACGAACTGCCAATTTCCAAGTGATGTAATAGGATTCGAAATTCGTGCCCGAGGCGTTGAAAACAGAGTGTATTAGGTGGAAACTGAGTGTCCGAGGAAGATGACATCAATATGAAAACACGAACACTAAATATTAAATAAAATGAATTCATTAGATTCGATTTCAAATGCGTGAGTAGTCTTTGAGCCAGGAAGTTGTAAATGTAAACGTAAATGTGCATGGTATTGTATAGCGACCGTATGGCCTCGACCCTGCTCATTTTTCAATGAATTTATCGGGAGAGATCCTTCACCACCGCTGCCCGTTTGAATGGGCGCCACGCCATTTAATGTCCCCGTGCACTGATCTCTGAAATAAGCCACAATCTGGTTGCGAAGTTGTTTGGTGTGCGAACGATTAGGAATGCGTCTTTGCCGAAATGACCATGATAGAGGTGTGTTTTGAGAGAGCGATTACGTTACAACTCTTTTTCAATACCTGTTCTTCACGACGAAAGCTCTGTCAACCATAGAACCATACCCTTAATTAACGATAAAGCCTGTAAAACTATCTGATTGCGACCAAGCTTCTTCAACGGGTTGGCGTGGCGCCCATTCAAACGGGCAGCGGTGGTGAAGGATAGGCCTATCACCCTATCACTAAAATATTAGCAGGATCGAGGCCTCACGGTTGCTATAGAAAAACGTGTAGGCCTACATTTATTTATTTAACGGATTGCGCGTCTTGATAACGGTTTCAGTAAGCGACCATCGATTGATGTTTGTGCATTATGATCACGACGCTATGGGAGCCATTGGATTAGATTGGATTGGATTAAATTGGATCTGATCAGACAAGACCAAAACAAATTGGATTAGATAGGAAAGATTAGACTAGATTAGATTTGATTAGAATAGATTAGAATGGATATGATCAGAACAAATTAGATAAGATTAGATTAGAATAGGTAACTCTCCTCAGATAGCCACTTATGCAACGCTCTGAACGTTCTGGAAAAGACGCTGTGTGTACATACCAAAATGAATACCGACGCACCAGCAATATAAAAACAAAAACTGTTCATCGGATATTCTTTTCAGTTTGATATCAGACCTGTTTCAGGAAATATGTTCCAGTGATCTTAACTTTAAATTTATTGTCTATCCAACACATCCCTGAATTTCCATCAACCCAGACTTGCGTCCTTCAGACCAGTTAAGACTGCTGCTTGTTACGACTTCTCCCCCGAAGCAGACCGGTCTTTAGGTATCGAGCTACATCCGATTGAAACGCTGATAAAAGTAGTCCTGCCGTGCTTAGAAAAGCAACAGCATAAAGCTGCGTTGTCGCAGCGACCGAGCGTCGCTCTGTTGACAGTAGGACATCTGGCGCCATCTATTTCGATCAAATGACTTGTAGACGTCGTTAAGCATGCGCCTGTAGCCTATGGTAGCCCAAGTGTCAGTAAACAAACATGTGTCCATTTACGATTTTATGCTCGCTGTAATATCGGCCTAACAAGGTAGGTTTAGGGCTTATACTTAGATTAGTTGCTATACTGATTAAATGAATTTCAGACATAACTTGGTTTTTATAGCGTATAGTCCATTGGCTGGTAGAGTAAATGTGAATGTACACGTTTTTCTATAGCGACCGTATGGCCTCGACCTGCTCATATTTCAATGAATTAATCGGATTAGATCATTTACCTTGGCTGCCCGTTTGAATGGGCGCCACGCCATTAAGAGCAGGCCTAGTTGGAATCAGTTGGAATACAGTGCCACGCCAACTGGGTACCTTCCCCCAAATGAAATCCTCGTCACGCTGACAAATGTAGTTTGAGAAAAGATAACAGAAGCGGCGAAGAAATCTGTCTATTTTTCTATCCTTGTCGATGAAATAAAAGGTAACAGTTAACAAGAAACAGCCATCTTTTCATATGATTCTTGCCAACAAGAAAGTCAACAAATGCTTTCTAGATTTTACACCTGCAAAATGGTTAGATGTACAGTCGTTGTCTGGTTTATAGATACTTCGCGGTGACAGAGGGCCTGTGGGTTAAACATTCGGCCAATGTTTAGTAGGTCAAGTTTATCACGGAGCGTGAGTAATTAGTTCTTCGTAATGGTGACTGTTGATAGGTGATAAAAGATGTTTCCTTCAGAAAACAGATTCAATAGAGAATCAGAAAGGAAAACTGTGGTATGTTTGGTGTGGAGATAAGACGCGTTATCTCGTGCGAAAGACTATATGTAGCTTTTAGCAGTGATGTTAGTCTAGGAGATTAGAGACTGATATATGCATGCATGCATGCATATATACAAACAAACATACACAGATACATACATACAGACAGACACATACATACATTCATACAATCAGACAGACAGACAGCGAGACAGACAGATAATAATAATAATACATACATACATATATGCATGCTGTACATACATGCATGCATGTATGCATGCATACATACATACATACATACAGACACATATTAATACATACATACATACATACATACATGTCCCATCCTTGGATACGCAGGGGACTATATCATGTTGCAACCTTGTATTTCTGGTTAATTCCCGCATGTGCATCCTCGTCACAGGGAAGGATACCGGTCGATGACGATGATGATAATGATGATGAGGACGACGACGACTATGACGACGACGACGTCGATGATACATACAAAGTCGCCAAATCCAAAATTCTAGATCATAAGAAAAATGCGATTAGCATGGGCGCTGGTTATTGACTGCAAACGGCATCTGGGTCTCCCCTCCGCTCTCTTCCCGCTGCCCACCCACGCAGTGCACCTGTCAAAATGTTCGAAAATTGAACTTCAATCAGACGTTGACTTGTCTGTGTCAGCCTATGTTTAGAAAGAAGACTTTATGACTAATATGCTCCTTTCACACTCTATCGTCTTTATCTATTACATAAGTTATACAAGGCAGTTTTATTAACATATTATCTACTGGGGTTCTTTGTGTTCCGACAAGGTTTTTATTTTGGACCGAATTAACGAAATTCAATTGATTGGAAATATTTCAAACAGTAGTCACGTGTACACAGTTCTAAAAGGTTAAAATTTTATAAATGTAAAATAAAAAGCTCTGACCCGTATAAGACTGGGCCCTTGCTCCAGAAAGCGGCGAGATCCAAACATCACGATTACAATCCACTCTTAACTTGTTACCTCAAGACTACCGTACAATAGAAACGGGACTGGATTAGACTAGACATACATAGGCTATCCATATTTATGTAGGCCTAGGCTTAATTGCAAGGGCCTACCTAGACCCGTACGATTTACTACTGACCCATGAACATAATATGCTCACCCATATGCTATAAGTCAATAAACTCCGCATACGGATTCTACCGATCTGATTGTTTAAAGGCAAACTACGTGCATAAGCAGTTGGCTGAACGAATCGATTAGCTTTCTTTCGTAGCAAAATAAATGGCTAGGCCTATACGACAGGCTATAGTGTAACTGCCCTGTCGGCTGTGTTTCATCTTACCTCAGGGAGCTACGTGTATGTATATGAGTGTCACGATCCGACGTCTGCACCCGGCCCCAGATCTCGTTGCGCTCAAGCGTACAGTGAATCTGGTTCCTCCTCTGTCCAATACTCCCACGGTGCAACACGCAGATGGTAGCTCTGCCGTGGTAGTCCCTTCATTCTGGAACAGGCTACCATGCAACTTACGACCTGAGCTTCTTGCAATTTTCTGCCTCTATTCCGCTAGCAGTTGAAGACCATTTTATTCTATCGTGAACTTCCGTTTACAGGTCGAGAGCCCCTATGGAGGGCTTTTTATGTGGTGCTATATAAATGGGCACTTGCGAATAAGTAGACAAGGTTTTGTGACCGACTGCGAATAAAAATTTGTCCTTGTCATGGATCGGTAGGCTTACTTAGACCTATATCAAGCTAAATTTTTATCGTAAATCTACACTGATAAACAGGGTTAGATTTTTCGGGGATTTGAATTCAACTTACCATCCTGTCGTGATTAAAATATCGGATGCCGCTCGGTTTAATAGGTCGCAGTGTAAATGTAAATGGTTTTCTCTAGCCACCGTATGGCCCCGACCCTGCTCGGGTGAGATCCTTCACCACCGCTGCTTTTTTGAATGGGCGTCGCGCCATATAAGGTCCCCGTGCACGGACCGTGCTAGCCCGATTCACATCTCTGAAATTAGCCACTTTCGGGTTGCGAACCGGGAGTTCGGCAATAACAGAGGCTCCTTGGCGTTCGCATTCACCGATGTAGCTAACTAGGCCAGCATAGATCATACCCCGTCAATTATCACATCCATTCATTGAACTGGCTTCCTACTGAGCAAAGAATTCAGTTTAAAATCTGCATTTAAATTCACAAAGTACAACATTTAAATCAGCCGAACTATCTAGGGCCTATGTTCCACGCTCACCTCTCTTACCAATAAATAGGCCTACTGCCCTGGACCAGCGGACAGTCACTCTTGTAGTGTCTCGCACCAAAAGAGTGTCAGGTTCTTGGGTTTTCTGGGTAGCCGGTCCAAAGCTTTAGAATTTGCTTCCCGGTTCATTTGGTTCTGTCGATTCAACTATGTCGTTCAGGTCTTAAGACTCATTTGTTGCAACTTGCTTACCCACCGTAGCCTAACTTAAGGTTTCTCTGTCCTATCGGAATTCGACATAGCTTCTACAACGGATATATGGTTTTTCATTACGATTTCATTTTATATAAACATCGAGTCAAGCCTTGGATATAACGGCGCTATAAAAGTCATTAGAATAGAATATGTCCATGCTGGATAGTGCATTTTCAGTTTCTGTTCTTTTTATTTGAACACTAGGCGTATCAGAGGCGTCGATCCGTAGTAAACACTGGAGGGGCCCGGGCCTAAAGTGGGGGTCTGGGCGCATAGCCCCTGTCGGGTTCCAGAGGCAAAGGGGGTCAAGAATAGGCCTAATACAGAAAGAATGAGAACTTTATAAGTACATAACTGCCTTTTACTGATTTTACAGGTAAAATATTGCTGGCCAACCAATGGCCGAGCTCTCATGCTCAAAATATTGCCTGAGCCCGGGTTCCCATATGATTGACGCCTCTGGGAACATTGGTGTCAATGTAAATCTGTGAAGTAGCACCGCAAGAAAAAAATTTGCATCAGAAAGACCAGCGTAACTGCTTCCCAAATAGAGGTGTCGAACTATAGGCCACATTTAGTGAACACATTTTTCCTTTCTACTTCCTCTAATAAAATTACTTATTTAATTCTAGATCCCAAATTTTTCGTTAATAAAGACTGGATTGGACCCATATAGATTCCTTGGATTGGACCTAAGGACAATTCTTTGAGCATAGACAAAAGTAAAACCATAATTCTTTTCAAAAATGTTTTAATTGCATTAGCAAGATGGCAGTACAGGTTCATTAATGTCAGTTATATTCGCTAGGTGACAGCACGGTTTTGAAAAAGACCATTAGATCAAATCGCGCGCTGGTTACACGAATCCTATGCACGTGTTGACCACTCCTTCACATTCCTTCGGACTGTACGTTTGGCTGTCCCTGTGCTTGTCTGTCGGCCTGTCTGTGTTTATGGCGGATTAGGCAGCTGGAAAGTGTGCTGCCTGCAGATACGAGAAGGATTGTTGACGTTATTACTACATTTCGGACGCTTGATTTCTTTGTTTGCATATAATTAGTCATGTATGTTATTTCCTGCCCATCCCGCTGAGCACCTGCTTTTAAAGGTTTCGCTGTGAGCGTGGCGTTGCCAGATCCATACGTAATACACCTGCCTACTTAAAATAGTTTTGCCGCCCTTTCTCGGATCTGGCTGGTCACCGATCCCTTATTAAATGGGAAAAGCCTGAACAGCGCCCTTTTCTTCGGCCTCGGCTGTGCTACGGCGCTATATAAATTTTGTTATTATTATTGTTGTTTGTTATTGTTCTTGTTGTTGTTGTTGTTATTATTATTATTATTATTATTATTATTATTATTACTATTATTAAGTGGGGAAGACTTAAGGGCAGGAACAAAATGTTGGAGGAAATGAATCTTCGGTGAGAAATATAGAAAAAAACTGATGTGGAGGGAAGAATGTTTGCACACACGTGCCACACCACTCTGGAATAAACTCCCCCCAGAATTGCCACAGTTTTCTGACCCATCATACAAACTCATCGATGCTCCACCGCTTGCAATTTCTGCTTCGGCCTTTCATTGAAAGCTCAAAACATTCCTCTTTCACAGATTGCACCCTGACACCCGTTCTTCCTCATCTCTCTCTCCTCTTCAACCCCAAACACCACCACCCGTAGCTGCCACCCTGTCTCTCCATCTGACTTTTGGATCTTGACTTGGAACTGAACCCTTTTGCCTATCGATTTTGTTTTGACTGAGCGCCTGTGAATAAGCTGGTACTCGCGGCACGGCTTTCGTTGGGCGCTGTAGAAATCTCAGAATTACGATTACGATTATAACTTTGTCACCAGGCAGTCAAATTTGGTAACGATTTATGCTGGAAAGTAAATGGGCCCGTGTCTAGGACCTTGGGATTCATCCATTGCCGGCTCAAGAGGATCAACGGAGCTGGAATGAACGTGTCCCCTACGTCCTAATGTTGGACATGGTAGCCTTATTGCAGTAGCTTCCAGTGTTTAACATCTTATGGCTGCCAGGGTCGTTGACGTCGACCTTTACCTTACTTTACCATTAAAGTCATGCGTTTACACAAAATATGCGTGGGAAGGTCAGGTAACTTACTTAAAAATAGAGGTGTCGGCGTGTATCCGACATGGAATGAACAAGTTTGTTCTTTACCACTTTCGCATCTTATAAAATTACTTTAACTGATGTTATGCCCTAATATTTTACTAATAAAAACATGGTTTAGCAAAAAGAAATATCTTCGAAAATAAGTAGAAATTAAACAGCGTCTTCTACTTTGATTGTGAAAAGACGCATGCCTATTGAAAATGGTTCATTTGCATTCGCTAGGTGGGAGCACGGTTTCAAAAGCCCATTGAGCTGGCAGTTTCAACACGAATTCCAAACACGTAAGCTATTGACTACTCCTTTTCGTTGCTTCTCTGATTGGATGTCTGTCTGTCTCTGTGTTTGTCTGTCTGTTTATCTATGTTTATGGCAGATTAGGCAGCTGGAACGTATGCCTTTATGCAAGTGTAAAAGCCTTGTTGGGTGTATTTCTAAATTTAGGAAGTATCCTTTGCATGCACGTGTGTCTACTTCACTGACTGCCCATCCCACACAATACTTTTTAAAGATATTATTGCGGGTCTGGTGATGACAGCCGGCCTACTTAGACGAGCTTTGTTTCGGGTCTGGCCCGCCGCCCATGTCTTCGGGGTGGAATGATTGTTCCCAGAGGTGTCGATCCGTCGTAAACATTGGGGGGGGGGGCAGGCCAGTAATGGGGTCTGGATGCGAAGCCCTATTGGGCTTCAGGGACAAAGACCCTGGTATGGGGGTCAAGATCGAAGTAGGCCTAATGCAGACAGACGCAAAGCCCAAAGCTACGAAGACAAACAATGAGAAATGTCGCTAATATTATTTACAATGGAATGTCAACTTAAGTAGGCCTATACACAGCAGTTATATGGCAGTAATGCTAAAGCAGCGCAATATGAGCACATAATTATTTATTCGAAAATGAACTTGCCCAAAATGTTCTTCCTGATTGTGCTTCTTATAGCAAACTTAGCCGCTATTGTAGGTTTCAGATTGCCTGTCATCTACTTCAGTTTTTATCACTCTAATCTAATCTAATCTAAGAACTTCTATAGCGTCAATGCAATAATGCTCAAGTCATCATTCGATGGTCGCTGCTAAAAAATCATTGTCCGGGTCGAAAAGCCTAAGAGGAGTCCAGAAGACACAGAGACAGCCTAGTACCAGCGACAGAAAAGGCACGCCTTCCAAGAGCTGTTCTTGTCCACGGAATAGTCAGATTTACACAGCTAGAAGACCTGGTCGAGTAGAGATAAGTCTTGGGAGTCAGAAAAGAGCGAAGATAGCGAGGTTGGCTGAAATGTAGAGTCTTGAATACAATTAGTCCAGTCTTGAAAAATATGCGCTTTTCTATGGGCAACCAATGCAACGATTTAAGATTGGTGATGTATGCTCATATTTTGGAGTTTTATTGATAGCTCTTGCCAATGTATTTTGGACTCTTTGAAGCTTCAACAAATTAGCTTTAGAAATGCCAGTAAGAAGCGAGTTGCAGTAGTCAAGACGGCTGGAGACTAGAGCATTAGCCAAACAAACCAGGGCAGAGAAGGGAATGTGGTGCCTGATTTTACGGATATCACGGATGTGGTAGTGGGCAGACCTACATATAGAATTAATACGTTCATTGAATGACAGGTTGGAGTCAAATACAACACCCAAATTGTGGGTTGAACAGTTGCGTTGTACGACACAGATGCCTAGATGGACAGAAGTCAAAGAAATTAAATTTAGTCAGTTGCTCTGAGGTTCCAAAAAGGAGAAACTCAGTTTTGGATGGGTTTAGGAGCAATCCATTTTCTGTCATCCATGACTGAACTTGGTTTAAGACTCCGGTGTCAGAACAGAGTTGAATCACCTGCCTTAAATGCAGACTGTGTAAATGAAAACAAATTCATATTTTACATTTCATATTGTTGTAATACAGCATTTGTAAAGCGCCATGGATAACCTCTCAAAAACGCTCTAAATTTATTAATTACTCATTTATAACCGATGTCAGCACATTATATAATCCGCTTACGTGATTCTTTTCTTGTACCTCTACAGATGGGACGGATAGTTGAGTGAACTAGGAAAATTTTCTATACCTGGAGTTGAACCTTGGGAAACTAAGTAACTGGCTTTCAATTTCACCTCATTGCATCTACACCAAACAGTGATGAAAAGCTGATGAGCCTACCTCCACAAGTGCAGTTTCACCATCAATATTGACTTGTTCAAAATTAACGAAATCTTATATCCATATACTTAACAGAGGGCGCTTTCTTCGGCTAGCGATGCAGAGACTGTGCGGGGATTATAATTATAAAGGGCGAGTATACGAATATGGGTATATATGTATCCACTCCATAATTACAAAACCATATGTACATAAGGTACATGTATATGGTTTTGTAACTGAAGAGACTAATTTAGCGGGTCGGCTTGCATCTGTACTGCCTGACTAGTCGAAGATGACATCCAGATGGCGATAGCCTTGATGTGAGAGCAAGTTGTATGACCTGCATTCCATTAATTTTTCAGGGTTGTGTCAAACATTGCTATAGATCTGTGCCCCCGGCGACCTGTGTGGCTTAAAGTCTGTATGTCCAACTGCTTGTGACTCACTTCGCTTGGTCGACCTGCATATAATTATGTACTGTTGTAGTACATATTCATGTATCTGTCTTTCTGTCTGTCCGTTTGTCTACCTAAGCAAAAGTAGGCATAGACAGCAATACCTAGAGAGGTACAATCGGAAATTACGGACTGGGATTGTTTACTAAAGTCTTAAAGTGAAGAATGACAACTTTAGTCAGTCCAGAGCTGCCTTGTACCGATTTTACAGCTAAAATGTTGCCGGGGCCCAAGCAATGGCCGGGCCCCCAGGCTCAAAATATTGCCGGGGCCCGGGCCCCAGGGGCACCCATAGGATCGACGCCACTGAGGCGTATACAAACCGCAAAATGTCCGCTTGATTCCTGAGCCAATCCCTTTGCTTTTTCCGCTTTTCTTTAGGCAGTGCTAACTGGTAGGCCCTATACACTTTTAAATAACCGTTCACAATAGCCTTTCTGTACAAAATTCAGATAGCCTATTCCTCCATGTACCATTTCAAAACATCTTTGCAACGAACTACATCTCCCCACTGTTGCTTCACAGGGTAACTCCTTTGTGGTTGTTGTTCGAACCTATCTTCCTCATTTTTAATCAGATATAGCATTTCAGGTAAATAATCCAGCAGTTAATTCTTGTCATTTTGAATTGCTAATTAACTGTTTTTACACTGCATATGCTGTTGCTTCACAGGGTAATTCCCTTGTGGTTGTTGTTTGCTCCACATATGGTTGCATTCAGTTCATCGACTGTGAATAAAAATATGTCCTTGTCATGGATCAATACTTAGCCATACATTAAGTTAAATTTCAATGGTAATTCTGCACTGAGCACTGACCAAACCTCAACCCCAGCCGTGATATTAAAAATTGACTCTAAAAACACACTTGTAAAAGATACTCGTACAGAACCCAGTACTTGTGTACAGTGCCCTTTTTGGCCTCAGCCGTGCAACGATGCTACCTAAATCATCTTATTAATATGTTACTCATTACTTTAAATTTATGTGCTAGATACAGGCAACTATCCAATCTAATAACTTCTATAGTGCCATTAACACCATGCACAAAGCATCAATCGATGGGTCGCTTCAAGTGAAATTGTAATCAAAATCACAATCTATTGGAGAAGTCGGGTCGAATTCCTATATACATAATACAACAGGCAATACAATAATGTTACAATACAATAATGTTGCATTTTGCCACTTAGTTCCAATGACTGAATGCCCAAATGCGGCAACAAGTAGCAAAGACAAGGAAGATCATTGAAGCAGAGTGAGATAGTAAGAACAGTAACCTATAATGTTACTGAAGCAGTTTCAGTTCAGTCCCAGTCAAGTTCATCTCCTGCAACTAATTCAGCCAAAATTCTACGATTATTTTCATCCAATTTTGTTGCAGATTCAGCACAGAGGTCGCCAATGTTGTGATCATCCGTGTTTTCTTCATCTGTCGAGCACAGGCCTTCGGCTTCACCATCAAGAACGTTAATCTACAAATTTAATAAAAGTTTATATCTGCGAATTTTATTCTATGTAGTTTATAGAATCTAAAATAAATTAATGAACGTTTCAGGATTCATTTCAGAATAAAAAAGTTCCCTCTTCTAGTCAAATACTACAAAGGTATTGCAACCTCACATAAACTTGACATGGCCTAAGCAATGGGCAATATAGGGGTATTTGACCTCTGTAAATCCAAAACCCTTGGAAAAGCAGTTTAAGAATGAGTGCAGTAAAATGACACATGTATAACAGCAAAATCTCTGAATTGCAGAAAACAGAAAAATCCCTGAAAGTGCATAGTTTAAATGTAAATGTAAAACTACACATTTTTCTATAGCGAACGCATAGCCTCAACCCTGTTCATTTTCCAGTGAATTTATTGGGTAATATCCTTCACCACCACTGCCCGTTTGAATGGGCACCACACCATTTAAGGTGCCTGTGTATGGACCATACTAAGAATAGGTGTTAATGGCAACACAACAATAATGAACATGTAAAACAGTAAAATTAAGCACCTACACTTTCCAATCCTATTGGGAAAATTACCAGTAGTAAGGATTGAAAAGTAGTGGCACTTCATTTCTGCCATTTTATCAATTGTGCTTAACTGCAATGACCAGAAATGAAATCTCATTAGGAATCTCTAAACGAAACTCTGAGCAAAATACAACAGAACAAATGCAAACTGTTGAACAGCATATAATGACGCAGAGTCAGATAATAAGGGATAACCAAGCAGGAATAAGGGGTCATTTTGTGCATATACGTATTTTGCTTTAAATCACACCACCTGTTTAGATCAGTTAGATAGCTGTTTGAGGGGTTTCTTGAAAGGCGCTATATAAACTGTTTGACACATGCATACATACAATACAAAACATGCGCAAACACAAACAATGATGGGGATAAACTAATGTACCAGAGAAATTTGTAACGTTACACAGCACACTGAGAAAACGCAGACACTGACTCTCTCTTCCCTGTGCGAACTGCAAATGCAAGTACTCACTGGCAAGATTCCAAACAATTCCTTTGCCCCAAGATGTTGATCGACTGTTGTGTCTATCTGCGGATAGACTTTTCCACTCTCCGTTACAACAAGGAGAAGTTTACAGAATGCATCTTGCACAGCGAACTGGTAGGCCTGTTTCTTTGCACGACAGATGGATGTGCTTCGACTTCTGATGTCTAAAACATTTTAAAACAATTTATGCTTCATGATAATCATTTCATCTGTTTCCTTTATGCCTTACTAAATTTCCACAGTATTTTAACCCCTTCACCGTGAACCCCGAGTTAACTCGTCCAGCAGGAACCCATTATGCAGCGTGAATCCTGAGTTAACTCGTCCACATTATGCATCTATTCACTCACCGTGTATCCCGAATAAACTCGTCCTAATGGCAATAGCAAAATATAATAGTGCTTTACGATTAAAATAACGGCTTTCCATAGTATAAATTAGGTCATACGCTGGGCGGGCCAACTAAATAAAATTATATAGTTCACTAAAATTGGCTGGTCGCAAGCGTGGTTTATCTAACGAAGAAATCCATCGTTTATTGTTTGAAAGTGACGATAGTTTGTCCGATGATAATGACTGATGATAACTAAGTTTTAGTTCTAGTAACGTTGTTGTGTGAGAAAATGATGACAGTGATGATAACCAGAAAACCGTTCAGTAGGCCTACGACAGCAGTTCGCCGTCTGCGTGGTCAAGAGATGAAATCGGGACTCGTCAGCGCTTAACATTTAGGCCTATAGGGACACCTGGAAAGCGTGTTCCAGTTGCTGATGCGACGGTTCCAGTGGAAAATTTCAATTTGTTCCTTACGAACCAAGATAGTCACTGAAACTAACAGACATGCGCACCAACTAATGCAGTCCTCGACTGAAAAAACGATCCAGATTGAATAGTTGGATTGATGTTAGTTGTGGTGAGCTGAAGCTTTTATTTGCCATTCTCATCTACCAAGGCATCATTCAGAAACCAGAAAATGAACTATACTGGTCCACAAAACCATTGATTGAGACTCCTTATCTTTGGAAGTTAAGGAGTCTCTCGATTTGGCCTGCACCATGCTTTGGAATATATCATACAAAGCAAAACATACTAAACTGGCACTATATAAATTCATAAGGAACACTACAGGGCCTACTTTTAAAAATGATTATATGTTGACTTTTATGTTTCTCTGAGCAAAGAAAGACTTCTGGAATATTACAATTACAAATACCAGTCTTCCTTAATCACATGCATCAAAGAATACCTAAAAATAAATGCACGTGTTTGGAAAGAACTGAAAAAATTTATTCCACGGTAAAGGGGTTATTACATAGGCCAATACATACATTAGTACTTTAATATTATATTTATATACATATATATAAGAGAAACCGTTTTTTAAAATTGTTTCATTAGTAATAGCAACAAAGTTTTCTCTTAGTCAGCTCAATCACTGACTGAATAGATTTTAACAAGTGAGTTTGCCTTCGTAAAAGGAGCTGATTAGAGGTCCATTCAGAGAAAATATATTTATTCCCTGTCCAAAACTGGCAAACTAACATTATGCAAGATCTTACCTACACCACTCCCACTGAACTTAGAATCCTAGATCTGTCTCTGCTAATGACAAATGGCTCAAAACGTTGTTTATTAGAAATTTATGTTTAAAGAAATCCCACATTCAATAACAGTTATAATTAAAACAAACTTCAGTAATACCCGTAACCAAGCTAGGACATTTTGACGAACCAAAAAAAAATTAGCAGTAATAATTACATAGAAACTGGTTAATAACATATTAAATCAGACTTTCTAAGTCAGCAGAAAGAAAGCCTTGCACCACAGGAAGCAGACAGCAATAAGGTTTACTGAGTTTTAGCACATAAAAAATATCAAACTATGAGGTGAAAGGTGACATTTGATAACAGACATCCAGACATGTTGGTCTCCTCACCTGCAGAAGCATTTAAAGTGCTTATCAAATGATACATAATTTATGCTCTGTAAGATTTGTGCTAGAGAATTTTTAAGATCAGATAAAGAATCAAGAAGAAATGTCTAAGGCTTTGCTAACCTGTTCTGTCCCAATACTGAAGAGCAGAACCGAGACCATAACAGTGCAGACCATGCTTTGGAAGGTTCAACCGCACCCGACATTCATAGCATAAAATGACCAACTTGTTATCGCTGTCTTTTTCTGACTTCTTTTCTTGCAGCTGTAGACAAAACTGATTTGTCAGCAACACATAAACAAAATGGCATTTGATTTAACAAAGCTAAAGCCTTTTCAACATAATTATAAAAATGCTAGCAATAGTTTACAATTATTTTATGTTAGTAAACCAACCTTCTGTTGTCATGCTTCACCAAATACAGCAGACAGTTTTCCCTGATTTTGTGTTGGCTGTTAACAAACACATAGCTGGGTCTTTCACGGAGTTCGAGACTTTGTGATTTATTTCATGGCACTTAAATGCGAAGAAAGTTTCCAGATGTTTAACTACTGCTGTTGAGCCAGTGCCTCAGGAAAATATAAAGCCCCAAAGTATAGCCATACATCCCTAACAAAAACTGTAAAAACCTATATCTGCTTACTGCTTCAACAGAAATTGTCCACGAGTTAAAGCCAAGATAATAGTTGACAAGTTCATAGCATTTCTGGTAATAAAGAGGCTGTTGGTCATCTGCAGAGGCCTTTCTTGTGGGATACTTCATCTGCAAACACAAATGGACAACACAGAAATTATTCAAAATTGTAATTGTAATAATAAATTTGTAGAGTGTCTCTTCAAGCAAATAAAACATCAGCCTAGGTTTCCCAAATAAAAACAAATCACAGCCTGCTAAAATATGAAAATAGTTGCTTGTCACAGAATTGCACAGTAGCCCTCTCTAAACCATTTAAGATAACCAGCATGGAAGCAATACAAACCATCAGAAGAGATTAAACTACAGAAATAAGCTTATGAAAACCTTTTAAGCTCAAAAAGAAACCCTTTAAGCTCAACAAAGAAGAACATGGAAATACATATTTTTAAAAATTTGATTTTATTACACTGAGTTTCTTGAATAGAAAACCTACCTTGAGATGATGGCCACCAAAGTACAGCCTGCCACATAGCTTTACCTTTGCTTTGGCAGCACAGAGATGTGAATAGAAGTTGACAAAAGCATAATAACCATTCTGAATCTTGTCTGCATCATAAATAAAACGTAAAGAAGTTTGACTGTAAACATATATCACAAACAAATTTCATTTAACATTTAGCCTGTACTGAAACCTATGAGGAGGGTACCATAAACATATTGACTTAGTTGAAAGCCAAGATCCTTGAAGTCAGAGGGGCAATACAGCTACGGTGGATGATCTTAAGATCACAGCGACAATGAGGGAAAATCTTGACCTAACAAAAATGTAGAGTTAGATTTCTTTGAAGTGACAAGATATCTTTCAAAAGATACATGAACTATTCAAGCTCATATAGTTGCCTGTTATGCTACATAGCAGACAAAATGTGTCAGTCAAGCACAGCATATTCTAGTATTGCTCCCTAATCTCCCATTTCTTTTTCCTGTTTCCTAGTGGAACCATTTGGGCCAAATACGAACACAAATAAGTTATTTAGTATGACTAATCATACGTGACTAAGGTGGGCCACAGTTGCCATTCCCACCAATGGCAATTTAACAAAAGAAATTGTGGCCCAGAATTTGGCAGCTTCCTAAAATTGTTGGTCAGCTGAACACTTAGAACATATCTAAGGCATTACACAGTAGACAGGCAGCACATTTTAGCGCTGACTGCAACTGTTGAATCTGGAAGAATGGAAGTCCTCAAGACCTTCAATATCCAGGCACCGCAAGACAAAGCAGAGGATTACAGTGATGGCAAAGCCAGAGGACAAGGTCTGCTGAATGACCCTCATCTGTCTCAACTCATAGCAGCATGACCTGCAGATGGAGTTTATGTGTCGGCCAACTCTGAAATGTCAATTACAACACTACTTGGTTGAGCCTGCAGGTTGCCAGTCCACATGTACCATATCTTGTGATGGTTCAGAAGCAGATGCTTTGATGACTTACATGTCTGTACTTCTCTGATGACATCCAACACACATCAGCATTAACAGGACTCATGCTGAATACAGCTTTGTATCATCGGCATACTGATGTGTAATTGCACCTAGGCCAGTAGCAATATCCATAAGGTCAGCAGTATGCAGTACACCGAATTGTAATTGTACCATGGCCTTAATCACAAATTTATATAGCCCACTTCAAGAAAAACTCCTCATATGTGCTTCGGAAACTCATAACTGGATCACCCCTATAAATGTTCTGGTAGCTTCCCTCTTCCTCATGCAAACTTAAATGACAAAATATAGAAAAAATTAAGTTTTCTTACTTCCATTGGAACTCTCCTGAGGCTTTGGAGTTTTACCATTTGATTCTACAACAACATTTTGGCACGCAACATGACTTGAGCATGATGCAAAGATTCGAATGCTGTAAATCAGCCCAAATTCTGAGAATTTATCGTATAAATAATTCTGTAACAAACAAAACTGCACAGCATGTAACATCTTTGAAGAAGTCATTAATACATAAAAAGCTAATCTATTGGCTTCTGTCTAGAAGCTATTGTAATGAACAATGCATTAACTGATGGTCTCTTCAAGTGAAACCGTAGTAATAAATCGCAATCCATTGGAGAATTCTGGCAGAAATCCTGTACATCAGCAAAACCAGAAGTCAGGCAAGCAAACTCAAGCAAATGTTGATTTAAATTTAGACCTGAATGATACCAATAAACTGACAGAATGCACTGGGCAGTGAATTCCAAAACTTCAGACCAGTCACCATAAACACTTGGCAGCCTAACACCGTTTTAATAATAAGACAATTTATATAGCGCCATAGCACAGCCGAGTCCGAAGAAAAGGGCGCTGTACAAGGGTTCAAAAATCAACTGCAGTCATAAGATATCCTAAAAAGATGTGTCTTGAGTCGTGACTTGAATGTGTCCATTTCTGATATACAAGAGTCAGTGTCTTATTTTAGCAGAAGGGATAATCTATTAACCCTGCTACTAAAATGGTTGCTTTTACATTTAGATTGAGATTGGTAAAGATCTGACAGTAAGAACACTGAAATCAATTAAATAAAGATCACTATTCCAGGAAAAACTGAAAAGGCTGCTGCTGACCAAATCGCTAAGGTAGATAAAATTGGGCTGGACAGGTTCCAAGGTACCCAATGTCCCAGATTATAGGATGACCAGCTACTGCCCACTAGGCTAAATGTGTGACAACCTAGGTTATGGAGCATGATTATTTATTAAAATATTTGCATATAGTCAAAAAGTATATATTTATGTATGTATCTGAGTTTTGTAAAAGTAACGCATCTGTTTACATGCCTATATTCAGTCTCATTAGGAGCATTGTTCCTAGTTGTGTCGGATTCCTTGGCTTAAGCGCAAACACATCAACAGCAATCAAACAATGACACCTTGTCCAACTTCCAAACTATTTTGGAACTAACTGACTCTGAAAGGATGGAAATGACCCAGATGTTTTAGTATTTCACAGATCATCACCCACAACAAGAGTCAGTATCTTCTGAAACAGTGTATTACTTGTTGGTATGACAGTGAGCAAAGAACAGAGGAAGTGAGATAGGTTGGCTGATTTAAATGTAATAGGCCTACTTGTGAACTATAAGACAGATTTTAAACTGAAATCTCCGTTCCATAGGCACCCAGTGTAATGAATGCAGTATGGAAGTTATTATTATTAAGACAATAAAGACAAGGCATTTTACAACTGACACATTGGGAAAAATCATGCCACTATGGTCATATAACTTGTAAATCTTATGGAACAAGAATGTTCTTAAATTTTCTTATAAAGACAATGCCCTGTGACTGCACCTCAGGCATTAGCACCCAAACTGTCTCTCACCATAGTCTGAACTCACTTGAAGCAAGACGAGAAACATCAGTCTGCGTCTCATAGACCTGCACATGGCTGCAGCGGAACTTGGAGCTTCTCCAATTTGTATATACTTGTATACAAGTAAGCAAAGCTCGAAACAGATCCAATCTGTGGACGTGGGTCATTGCAAATTATCACAAAGCAGCGTAACACGAGATTTTGCTCTATTGGAAGTAGCTGGCAAGCCCCACTGTTCATGCTAGTCCAGATACGCTGAACGACGAGTAACATGTTGATATGTGATAAGCCTGTGAATAAGGTGGCCACGTGACGTGGCTTTCGCTGGGCGCTGTAGAAATCTCGGGATTACGATATGTGGATTGTTATGGCTCTGCCAAGGAAATTCTGAACATTTGTAATTTCAAAAATCGTTATGTGACATGGAGTCGAGTTATCAATATAACAGCGCAGTAAGCTCTTGAGAAATCAGAACAGTTTGGATAATTAATAAATTAACAAACCTACGCATATTTCTTCTTCGTTTGTACTATCTGCATGAATGTAAGTAATGTATATATTTTTTCTGTTATCTGTCGGTCGGTAAAAATCAATGATTTCGACAGAGATATGAAAGTCGCCACCAGGGACCAAACTCTCCATTAAGTACAACTATAACAGCACCAAGAGAAAATCAAATTATTCCAAAAGGAATTACTATGTAATAAATTAATTACTAGTATGTACTTTTCGAATAATACGCGCGTTGTCCGAGGACTTTTGTTAAGAGATACTAGCATGCGCAAGTTTCGTCCTTTCGATAGATGGCCGAAATATATACTTCAATTTTCAACATTCAATAATATTTTTAACCTAAAAATAGGAAACCAGCTTTTGCACCATCATTGAATCAAAGTCATATTATTTAATCTTTACTCGTATTTTACACTAATCTAGCTGCTACAAAAGCATCATTCAGGAAGTCAGAATGTAAAGACTAGATTCCAAAAATTCATTTAAGACAGTTTATTTTCGACGTTATTGTAAAGAATCTTTTAAATCTGTAGAATTGGTTCTCTACTTAACTTGGGTTCATCAAGCACGTCTGAGTCCAAAAAGACTAACTTTGACAGCTTGACAATTATTTAAGTGGGCAGCCTGCCGGTACTTCACCATCTAGCGACAGGAAGCAACATAATAGTAAACATGATAGGCAATGTAACTGCCTCGAGATCGCAAATCGTTGTTGCTAATGACGCACACTGTAGGACAACGTGGTGCGGGTCTACAATTGCTATTGACATGATTAATGTACGTGTATTATATAAAATCCGCAGTGCTTCGCGAATTAACTGCGAAAGAGTAAACAAAAGCTAGAAAAATTTTTGCTGAAGTACCCGGCTGTATTATATTGTGCACTTACCTACCAGTTGTACCAATTAAAATGGATTAAACCAATGACAATATTCATTGCGTTACAGTCTTCACCCGAATTGTTTACCTTAAACGGTTGAAGAAGTTCCGATCGATGGCTTCATCTAGCTACACGTCAGAAAAGTGGAGAACAGGCAGGTCTTATATCTTTCATTAAACAGGCCTCTGGAGAAGGGTTGTAGTCTCCATTGAAAGGGTCACAGTAGGTTATTACGTCATCAGCAGTCAGACAAGGATTTTTACCATGGTACAAAATTGCTTTTAAAAATATTTTTGGGCCAACCCAAAAATTAGGGAGACAGTTCAGAGAAGTGTTTTGCAAGTTAAAGTACTATAAGTTTATTCAGGAATTTGCAACTGCATTTTTTAATGTGCAATAATGACCTGCGGCACGTGTGCTTGTGCAGTGATAAAACTGAATTGTGCAGTTATGGAAACAGTTTTTACATTAAAAACATTTGCCCCAATATTTACTAAATATAGAAGTTTTTAGTCAGAATTATGTTTCATTTAAAATTTTTGTATGACGGTAACGTTGTTCTTCTGAGCTGAATTGATCTGTCCTTTTGATTCTGTATTCATGGAAATCCATTAATACTGTGGTGCTTTGAAAAGCCTAAAGTGTTAGGCATGCTCGTTATTATGTGTCTTGTTACAAAACAGTTTCCTTTGTTTTAAAGGGGTTTCTGATTTCAAGTACTCATCTGCATCAAGTAAACTTGATGATGAATTGTCCTACTCATCTAGAAGAAAAGATGATATTCATTCACCTGAAAACAGTCAGCGCCTTAGCATTTCTGGTTCTCTACGACAGAAACCAGTTGGCTCAGTAAATTTTGAAAATTCGTCTTCAACTGTGAGTCTAAGTTCTCGCGATAAGTTGCTGAAGGATAACAGTGAATTTGGCAGGGACATTAACAGCCAGAGAAACAAATACTTGAAGTCATCACTTGGTTCTAGAAGATCTGGTTTGCACTTAAGCAATGAGCCTTATTCATTCGGAGAAGAGGAGGAAGACTTGAGGCTGAGGCTTGATTTGAATGCAGAGAGGAATTACTCAAGTCCCAGGTATGAGAAACCACTGCGACTTGGGAATACTAGTGACTCGAATCAGTTGTCTGCAAGGAAGAGTGAGGTAGAATATCAGACAGATATGCAAAGTTTGCAGTCATCAGTGACACCACTAGGTGAGATCGGTCATACCACAAGCGAAAGCCTCAGGTTACGCGGCAGCCTGGATAAGAAAGGAGCAGAAAGCTTCAGGGACAGTGCTTCGTTACACTCACGTGTGAGGTTCAGTGATGAAACTGATAACAGGACAAGGTTGACACAGTTGAGTGGAGACCAGAAATACACATCAGAGTTGAAGGATAGTCTGTCTTCCCTGTCTCCAAGAGTGAGGTCCAGGGATTTAGAGAACTTGAGGAGTGATTCTAAATTTAGACAGACATCAGATTTTGAAGAAAAAAAAGAGAGGATTCCAAAGTCATCAATCAAACTCAGAGACCAGGATCGCTTTGAGAGCACTCATAGCGATAAGAAGAGTGTGTCATCAAGATCATCACCTACAATTCGAGAAGATCCATTTGTTCGATCAAGGGATTATAGTCGACAGGAGGAAGATGTTTTCAGATCAAGTCTTTGGCCGAAAGACAGTCCTCGATCCTCTGAATCTAAATCTAGGGTGGCTGAAGATTTTGAAAAACTTTCTGATAGCAGATATTCCAGATATTCTGATCTAAACACGGATGTGGATTCCACAAAATTCAGAGCTAGCTATGGTCATCAGATGAACATAGAAAAGAATACAATAGGAGACAAAGTTTCAGAGAGATCAGAAACTTCACTGAGTAGATTACTGAGTCATTCTTCTCATGAAGCTGATTTAGAGTGGGATAGAACTTCAAAACTGAAGTGGAATAAGAACGAGGAGCTACACGGTAACCAAAAGAGTTATTCTTCTCCAAGGTCAAGCGATACTATTTCTCCGAGAGGTAGGGATTTGACTGGCATTAGAAATGAGCTTCAGACATCTTCTAGAAGCCTTCATGTGCTGAGACCTACTGATGTGGAACGAAAGAAGTCACATAAGGAAGAAAAATTTGATCACAGAGATCAGGATTTGCAGATGTTGGCAGGAGAAGATTACAAGAGGAAATCAATGTGGAATCAAGATCATAGGAGTTCACTGCTTGATTCAAGGTCAATAGATCCTGCTGAAAGCTTTGCAACAGTAGGTCATTATCATGATAAGCTGCATGACGATGAACTGAGTAGTTTACGACGATCAGTTTTGCTGGATGATGGTATGGAGAACAGAAAAAAATCCATTTCACTGAGCAAGGATAACCGGATTGTTAATGAAAATATGAAAGCTTATGAAAATCATGGAAGAAACTCAGAATTTGAGTTTACAGGAACAAAAGATGTTTATGGAAGCAAGGGAAAAGAAGTAACTCTTGATTTCCTCTCTGCAGAAAAAAGTTTGATGAATTCCAGGCTTTGTCTAATGGCAGACATTACTGGAACTAAATATAAAATTGGTGAGCTATGTTATCATTTCTATAAGAGAAATTCAGAATAATTGCTCCAGACACCCTGAACATAATTTAAGTTGGTTTCGTATAACCAGTATTACTTGTTATGTTAACTAAGGTAAGGATAAGTAGTTAGTCATTTATTAAACGAACAACTCTTATTAATAATTGTATTCATAAGCACAGTTGAAATTTTGTCAGGACTGTTAAAATGTTTCTCATATGTCTCTTTGCATTTAAGGGCTGACCTTCTGATTTTTAGCAGTTTAAATTTGTGAAGCCTATTTTGAAACAAAGTGAAGTAATCGTCAAAGGGAAGCTTATAGTTATTTTAACACGGTATCTGCGTCAGAACTGTTTTGTAATAATGATTTATATTTATGCTATTCTTAACAGTTGAGCAAATGATACAGATGGCTGGATTTTCAGTTGCTGGTTCCAAGGGTACTGACTGGTAAGTCATGTTTGTAGAACATACTTTGACTGACAGAATGGCAGTCAGATGAATTACATGTAGTAAACTTAAAAGCATATTGGGATTTAGTTTTATACTTATCATTTCTGTTTAGTGTCTAAACACTCATTCTCAAACCATGAAGTTTTATTACGTTTCTTCAGTGTCAGAACAGTTTTGTAGCACTCATTCTTTTAACAATGAAGTTTTATTATTTTGCATTAGTTGTATGCAATGTTCTTTTACTTTTCTGTCTTCCAACTGGATATTGTCATCATGAGTTTAATTTTTCTGGTTAATTTATTTTAGCTCTCTGATTTGGAATGACTCGTTTGTGTCGTTGGAGAAAATATCAGCACTGGGCATGCATCAACGAATCAACCATTTTGCAGGAATGGGAGAAATCTGCAACAAGAACAGCATTGTTAAGAATTTAGCCAGGCGAGTACATACAGTACATTTACAGTTTCTTTTCTTGGTGCATGTAATAATTTGCTAAACTACTGGCGCCATATTAATGGTTTCTTTTTTACATAAGGGAAATATATATGATCCATCAGGAGCGAAAAATTAGGTTTGGAATATGTAGGAAGGAGATCTCAGGAAATTCAAGTATCATCCCAATTTTGGGGCTATCTGGAAAGGTGACTCTGAAAGCAATGGAATTTTGTTTCCCTACACAGATGGAGAGGCGTTGGAAAAAACCAAACCTTGTGTGGTTCTGCTGAGACAGTTGAAGTATGACGGCCGAACTCGGACATAATTTATTAATATTAACTTTCCTAATGCTACCTGTGATACTCTAGTTTGCTGGCAGCAGAAACTAACGAGAGAAAACATATGCTTGTAGATATAAACTTTCTTAAAATTTCACTGAAGCACTTTATGAAACTCATTTTATTGTTACCAGTTTCATGACACATGCACAAAGAGGCTAATGAATAATTTATTGTTATTGCTAACCATAATATTTGAAACAATACTCTTGATTTATCTGAAGTTACTGCATGCAATCAGTATAAGAATTACATTATCTGTACAGGTTGATGTCACGTTTTCCAAATGACTATGGGTTTTTTCGGAGAAGTTGGGTTTGTCCAGAAGATGCGGAACGTTTTCAGGCTCACTGTAAAGATCTTAAGAAAAAAGGAAAGAAAAAAATTTACATAACCAAACCAATCATCAAATCAAAAGAAACTGGGTTAGAATTTCTACTGTGTAAAACAAGTTCTTGCTTTGACAGATGTATTATTGCTATGATTTGTGTAGCTCTAGTATTATATTAAGTTAGAGAACTTGGGAAGTGATACTAAATTTAGAAAGACATCAGATTTTGAAGAGAATAACGAGAGGATTCCAAAGTCATCTAGTATTGTATTGTTAAAAATTATTAACTGATGAATGTTGCATTCGGTATCTATGCTGACATTTCTTTATCATACAATTTTCAGTAGTTCAAAAGGACCTTAACCTGGACTCTGTTTTCAGGACGCTTCTACAAGGAAGTTCCACAAGGAATTATTTTTAGCTTGCCTTAATTTACTTAAGTTTTGTCTCTGTTACTGATTGTGCTGATGCAATTGTCAAGTTATGCTTGGATTTGATATATGAATGTCCTGAATCAGGAGGAATTCAGGACATTCATGTATCAAATCCAAGCATAACTTGACAATTCATGATGCATACAAAGCATACATATGCAGCACTTACTTATAAAGCACATACATATGATACATTGATATACAAACATACATATTCAGTACATACATACATATGTACATACATACATACATACACACACACATGCATGAACACATACATACAGGCAGTGTCAGGCATACATTTGTATGTACATACATAAGAATGTACATACATACGTAGATATGCACGTACACACATAACATATGCACACCGTTTAATTTACTTGCCTTATTGCTGTCTATGTTTAATGATTCATCTATTGCTGAGTATGGTATACAAATGTCAAGTTTCCCTCAGATTCCTAAATCACTGCAGATACATATTACACATTACTCTTATAAACATGCATAGTCAATACATATATGTAGGCATGCATTTTTATGTACATATGTAAGAATGTACATACATACATAGATACACGCATATGCATGCGTACACACGCCGTTTCATTTTCTTTTCTTTTTAGGGTCCGATTGTTTATGGATGTGGAAAAGATTCCAGTTAGTGATCAGCTTGTAATCCAGGAGTATCTTAACCAGCCTCTGCTCATCAACAGACACAAATTCCATATACGTTGCTTTGTTCTCGTGACTTCTTGTTACCCTCTCCATGTCTACTTGTACTCCGATGGAATAGCACATCTGGCCAGTGAACCATATATAGATGCGAGTGAAACTAATCTGGTAAGAATTTATTAGTTGCTGAATCATTGTCATCATCATCCTCGTCGTTGTCGTCATCATCATCTTCATCGTCTTTGTACTACATCCTAAAATTTTCTTGGGTTTAAACTATTGGGTAAGAAGACATAAAATAAAACAGGAGCAACAGTAATATTAATCTTAAATTATTATAAATTAATATTAAAATAAATATATATATATAATTTATTTGTGCATGTTCTTTTGTGTACAGGATCAGACAGCCATGCACATAACTGCTGATACAAACGAGAAGTGTTCTTTACACCAACTTATGGAAAAGCTTCGGCAAAGCAGAGTTGACACAGTAGAGCTATGGAAGGCCATAACAGACATCATAATTAAAACAATAATTGTTGTTCATCCACATCTTTACCAAAACTACAAACTGTGCAGATTCACTAAGACGAAAGAAACAGAAAGTGTCTGCTTTGAAATTCTTGGCTTTGACTTCGTAATTGACAGGGACATCAACCCTTGGCTGCTTAAGGTGAACTTCTAAAATTAAAATTAATATTAACAAATAATAATTTGTATAACACCAGGAGTTTAGTTAATTATTATATGCACTAGGAATATAAATTTTAAATGTGTGGAATCTTCAAACGGTCTCAGCTTGTATTACCTGTATAGTATGAACCTTTCAGAAATTTTAATAAGTTTATTAGGCACTATGTAAACATCCTCAGATACTGTAATAAATAAATTTGTTTCTGTCGTTAGCTGCACTGCATTTCGTTTGCAAGCAAAAATAGGTTAGATTTGAATGGAATTTGAAATGAGATGGTTGAGGTGATGATGAGGACGAGGAGGAGGAGGAGGAAAAGTGATGGTTCAGTTATGATCGAAAATCATTTGTAATGTCCCAGCTTTGACCTTGAGGTGTGTGTCCTTAGCTGTGAATTTGATGGCCAGAAATTTGCTAAAATTCAATCTTGAATTTCTACTCAGGTGAACCAGTCACCAAGTTTCACGGTTTCCGATGATCTTGATCAGAAAATAAAGTCTGGACTACTTGAGGATGCCTTGCATCTCATTAGACTTAGGTACTAATTACTTTTCATCTTCATTTATTTCATCAGTTCTGTCCCTAAAGCAGGACCATCCATATGAAGATCATGATGAGCAGCCATGCCTCCACCATCACCACCATCATTATCATTACACACATTTCCTGTCTTTTATCATCATTATCACCAATCATCATCATGATACTCATGAACTCGTAATATCATGACCATCTGTGATTGTGATACTGATCCTCTGACTCCTTCTCCTTCTCCTGCTCCTCCTGCTCCTCTTCGTCACTTGCATTGAGTACCTGATACCTTCATTTTGTGTGAATGTTATTATCTATTGATGGTGTCTTCAACTGATCATTTGCTGAAGAGTTTGACTTTTTGAAAGGTTCATCCATCAAGCATCAGAGTAGTAAAAGTAAACTTTTTCTTTTCTTTTCCAGTTTGCAGCACTCGAGACCGAAGGTCATGACAGCAGAATTGGCTACAAAAGCACTTGCTGAACTTAACAGCAACACGAAGGATGCAACTGGGTTTAAGAGGGAAGAAAAAGAGCAGGCTGAGGGAGAAATGAAGAAAAAAGAAATCGTAAATATCAAGATATTCGTCGAATAAAACTAAAATCTCATATGAGTAAAATGCTATGTTTCAATGTAAGGTTTTGTGATTTGAATTGTTCTGGAATACAGAATGAAAAGAATGGAGTGAAAATGAAATGCTTAGTTAAAAACTTAGACATGGTGAAATCAGATTACAGAGGATTTTTATTGTAACATGCAAATTCTGATAGAGTGGAACATAATGTGACCTAATTACATGTTTAATGCAATCTTGTTACACAACGGCATTTCATATGGATACCCTATAGAGCAGTGTAAGGAGATGTAGTCTGGTCTCGGCTAGATTATCAAATGATCCATATTTGTTAAAAAGACTGTCATATCACAGAAAACTTTAACAGAAACTGTGTTATGATCTTGGATAAATTGTTTGCCCATTGATTGCTTCTGTCTGGATATTTGTGCTGTACTGTGCTTTTCCTGAAGCATGATAATTTATTAAAATATTTGCATCTAGTCAAAAAGTATGTATTTAAGTATGTATCTGAGTTTCAGTAAAGCACAGGTAAAAGAAGGAATTCTGCTTTTGACAGCATGGTGGATAGACCGAATTTTTGTTTTATTAAATTAGGTTAACATCCTAGAGTGTGTAAAGATGGCGGCCAAGGCTCAGCGCTTTGGGAACAACTGCGGTGGGTACAAGCAGATCTTCCCACCATCGGATAAAAACAGTCTTGAGAAATATTTGAAGCTTTTGGAATCCGCACACATCTTCATCCCTGGACCAGACGACAGAAGAAGACAAGAAATCAAGCAATTTCTTATCCAGCGGGTAATCACAGCTTTGTATTGGAACCCTACAAGTGTTTGATCAGATCAGTCCTCGATGTAATTACAATCTCAACTGAAAACTTAGGTTCTTCAACAGGCATAACCACAGCAGTCTGATCTTCTGGAAATTCAACTGCATTTCATCTTCCTGCCATCAGTTGATGCTTTCTGCATTAGAGACTGGCCCTGTAGAAGTTACTATTTATAGTAATCATTATTGTTACTATTTTTTACCTGAGCTGAGGTACATGTGATCTGTCAGGATTATGAAAATTAGGGAGAGCATTATTCTGGGAAGGTTAATCTTTGCTGGTGGCTGTTTTCGTGGAGACGATGCTGCAAAAAGCAACTGCACTGAAGCGTTGGATGGCCATAGCTAAGCACTGATGGAGGAAAGTAGTTTCCCTATTATCTTCCGATACCTGTGCAAGGTGATAATTTATTGGGCCCAGAGTTTCAAAGGACAAGGCACAAAGCAGTACGATGAAAGAATGGTGGTGTATTTAGATGTTTTTCTTTCAGCTGCTATCTCAGCTCACGACACCGGCTGATCTGGCATAGCATGATTCTGCTTGTGTCAAAACAGAGGAGTCTCAGGCCAGGAATATGCTGCTCTGCCATTACTATCATTATTATTATTGAGTGCTGGCAGCCATTTGTGGCAGAACAACTTCAAAGGCAGTGGAGATAAAGTTATGAGTAGAGAATCACAGGATGAGCTGTCAGAAGAAACTTCAAAACAATTATTATCAGTATGGAATTTGTATTCAAGAGAATATTACTGAGCAGTGCACTGAGTAGGGTGGTGTCTACGTTAAGAAACAACAAGGACAAAGGGCATGCTCTGTACCTTGATGGGCCCACAAGTTGATGAAGCTTAATAGACAAAATGTGAAGTACAGTTTGGGATTAAAATATTAGTAATACAGATCGTTAGATTTGTACTAAATTGTTAAATGAATTTAAATAAAATTTTGGCTTCAACTTGATAACATTAGAAATTGGTGTTTTGCTTTCTGCCAACAGGAGAGAGACAGATTACAGGCCGTCATAAGATGCCGTCCAACGACTGAAGGAAGTCGAAGCTTATCTGCATCAAAAACTGTCAAAGTAATTGTTGTCATAGAAGGCATTGAAATTAGACTGACATTTTATTGTACTGTATTTGTCAATTTAAATAGCGCCTTTTACAAAAAAAAACTACTAGGGTGCTTCTTGTTAACTACCAGACGACTAGTTAAAAGTTCCTTGTGGATAACTTTCTGTACTAGTTTCTTTCATAATCCTAATCATAAACTCAAGATTTCCTCAGCACCTGACGAAAGCTATGTCATGGAGGCCAGCTTATTCACAGGTGCTCAGTCAAAACAAAATCGATAGGCAAGATGGGCTTGGTGCCAGGTCAAGATCCAAGAGTCAGACAGACAGACAGTCAGACCACCACAGTGGATGGTGTTTGGAATTGGAATGGAAAGAGAGATAAGGGGAAGAGGAATAATCACGATAGGATTTGTGGAAGTGGAGTGTCTTCTGGTAAAAATGTCTTCAGCAAAGGTGATGGGTTGATTTTATCTGCAATACTGCACTATGTAAGTTGTGCAATCTTTGTTTTAATGACCCGACCTCGTTAAGTTTAAAATATTTTAGAGTCTGTTATCCCTTTCATAAAAATGATAAAACTGCCCACTGTAAATGGTTGCTTCTGTATTTAGGTTGAGATTGGTGAAGATCTGACAGCAAGAACACTGAAAGCGCTGAATGAAATGAAGATTACTATTCCAGGAAAAACCGAAAAGGCTGCTGCTGCCCTAATCACTAAGGTATAGCTATGGCAGATGAAACTTTGACTGAGCAGGTTCCAAGGTACCCAGGGTCCCCATTCAAAGTCTTCATTGAGTGAGTCCAGACTGTAGGATGATCAGCTACTGCTCGCTGGGCTAAATGTGTGACAACCTAAGTCATGGAGCATGATAATTTATAATACTTGAATGTATTCAGAAAGTATGTATTTATGTATGTATCTGAGTTCTTGTAAAGTGCCTGTACAGGATCTCTGAAGAGCGCTGCGTACAGGTAAAAGTAACACACCTGTTTACCTGCCTATATACAAACTCATCAGGAGCGTTGTCCTTGGTTTTGTGGGATCCCTTGGCTTAAGCGCAAATACAGCAGCGGCAATCAAACATCAGAACACCATTTGCAATCACCCAATTATTTTGGAACTAACCGATCCTGAAAAGATGGAAAGCTGAAATGACCCAGGTGGTCTGGTGTTTCATATATGGTCTTCCACCTGAGGATTTGCTGGGCTGAACGTCTTTGTTCTTGCTAGCGTCATAACTACAGCACCAAACCAAAATATGACACTTTAGTGATGGCCAAAATATGTAAATTAACATTTAGAAAATGTCAGATTTTCACATTCTGAACCATCTGTCAGTACTAATGTAAACATTCTACTTGGAACATTTTCAGAGTGCTGAAAAATTGCATTAGTTATGTTGTAATTTTAGAATGTAATACTTAACTTTAAACATAAGATTTTAAATAGCTGTTTCTTGACTGTTCGACATCAGCATGAAATAAACAGTTTATCAACAGTAAAATGCACAGAGGTTGAAAATATTTAATTATTTAAAGGTTCGTGACGACTGGAAATTGCATAAACCCAAAGTGGCTGAGTTCTGGTTTGTACATCTGGACTCGAGTAAAAGAGAAAAGGTAATTTTGTGTCATAATGAGAATAAATGTATTATTTTATATCATGGATTATTTTATATCATGGATTATTTTATATCATGGATTATTTTATATCATGGATTATTTTTTATCATGGATTAATTTTTATCATGGATTATTTTTTATCATGGATTATTTTTATGTCTTTAATGTTCTCATATACTTTGGTGAATCAAAGTTGGTTTGAACACTGGCTTCACCAGGACTCAGTGTATCTTATTGTGACATCTTGGTGCTGTGGATGTGGTGCTGTCAAGCACAGTGAAGTTAAGCAATAGCAAGTGTGATAAGTAGCTGTATGGGCGACCGTCTGGAATAAAAATCCAACCAGATCAACTCAGTCTGTCATCCATGCAGGATCAGTTTATAAGTAATAAATACAATTTGGGAGATTAAAAAGGTCTCTTGTTGTTGTTTGTGTATCAGACAAAAAACTAAGCTTAGATTTTTTCCGACTTTTTGTTTTCTTAGGCACTTTCACATATGAAAAACAGCGATTGATTGGTTTTACTACGAAGCTTATTTAAACCTCTTAGGGCAATGCCAGAACTAGTTCAGAAAATGTGGGCATGTTTGCGCTTGGATAAGAGATTCTTAAAATCGCAGGGCTGCACTCCCATGGATTCTGTATATGTATCTAAATGCGTGTGCTAATTTTATCTTTTCCTTATGTTTTGGTTACTTTGTGCTCTGGTTACCTTATGCTCTGGTTACCTTGTGCTTTGATTTTTACCTTTGATTGCACTTGGTAGAAGCTGTAGAAATTCTTTTATGTACTCGCTATTGTCAGGTGATTAACATTGTGAAGAACAAAGTTCATAGCATCGCACAGAGCACTTGGTGCACAGCTGATGTAGAAAACGTTGGACTTTATCGAATTATCTTGCGCTTATTTAATCGACTTCTTGCTCATCATGGAAAAGGATTGTGGGACTGCTTTCATGCTAAACGGTAATAACTCACTTCTTGTTTACATCTCAGTGGTTAACTTCAAACATGGATTGGCCTTTCAAAGTTACATCTAAAGTACCTATGCATGAGGGTCTTAATGCACGCGATTAGGCCTACTTTGTGCCTCGGATTCAGATTAAATGGCTGTGAACTAAGTGCTTTAAATAAAATTTTTAAAATTAAAATATTATCAGTTGGCAAGGCTTTGTACTTTTAGACAGGTACAGTGAACCAGTTTTGTTGGAGTTTGACCACAATCCACATAGAATAGACTTTTATTTTCAAATAAGTGTTAGATGTTTGTTCATTTTAAATCTTTAGTTTTCTGGTTTTTATAGGAATTCGTGGGAAATGATATTTACAAAGGCAACGAACCAGATTACGCCAACCGAGATGTCGTGTTGTCGACGGATTGTGCAGTTGTGCTGCGATTGTCTTTGTATCGTGTATATGTGCACGCCACAGCAGGCATGATCTTTGTTTTTAATTGTTTCTAGTTAGAACTAGACAGTCAGTTGTGCCAAATCTAGAATCCAGTTTAGACCGTTATTTTTATATTTGACAATTTTGTTGTGTGCATGCCATTTCTGACCAATTCAAGCCTTGAACATTTAAAAAAAATTGCACTCTTAGTATGCATGTGTTGTCATTAAATCTGATTCCAAGGGCTGAGGCAGATGTGCATAAACAACTAATCACGGGTCTTCAACTCGGCAGGCTTGAACCCTTGATCAGTGGATTACAAACTCACCACCATGTCATAAATCGCTTGCTCTTGAAAGTAAGGATTGCTTTAAATGGAGTTTATTTAATAGTTACTCAGTGACACTTGCTTGTAATCGTAATCTCAGAATTTCTAAAGCTAAGTGCAGGGCACCAGCTTATTCGCAAGTGCTGCATCAAGTCAGTGAGGCTGTCCAAAGATGCCATGTCAAGAACCAACTCTGGTTGCCATATCAGAGAGAGAAGGGGAGAGGTATAAATGTTCGATACAACTCCATGGTTACTTTACATTAAATCATTTGGATAATTGTTGACTCACAAATTCCGTAACTCAGAGGATGAATCTTCCAATTATACAGCAATTCCAGCCCAATCCAGTGAAGTATTGAACAAAAACCCAGCTTCGAGTTTTTTCCGACTTTGTGTTTTCTTAGGCTTGTTCACATATGAAAAACAGCAATTGATTGCTTTTACTTCAAAGCTTATATATGAAAATGTGGAGGCAGTGTCAGTGAAATGTCAAAAGAATCTTATTAACATTTTCCTGTTGCAAAATAAGGCCTAGCATAATTACAACAACTGTCAGTTGTTTTATGTTACTTAATCTTGCAGTACATGTTTTATTACATTTACTAGCCTATCCTGCATACAGCATCTGCATGCTAGTTCAGCAAAATGTCCCTTGTGGGAAATCTCCATTGTTACTTGTTTCTCCTTCTTCCTGCCCCTTCCACTCCCACTCTCATCAACTATGGGCCATGAAAGCAACTGTCAAAAAGTTATTTGCCAGATAGTGCCACTGATGCTGTTTTTATGATATTGGCGCAATTTATATAGCAGTCCTTACTGGAAAATATTCAAGAGCCCAAAATGTCTGCAGCAGTTTGTCTGCAAACTGAAATATTAGCACAACCAAGCATTATTACACCGGTGAAGTTCTCGGAGCATTAGCGTTATTAACTTCTCAGGGCCCCAAAGCCACTGTGTTGACAGTGAATGTTAACTGAAAGGATATGGAAAAGTGGGGGCCCATTACTTTGTAATGTCATCACAGCAGATCACAATCAACACAAAATGGCAAATACATTTGACTGTTTATCAACCGAGCTAATTCTTCAAAATGCATGTTCAGCCCTTCGAATAGTTCAGTGTTAACGCCTGTCAGTTTTGCCCATCTTCCTCTTTCCTGCGAAGAGATGCTTTGGTTTCGACATAAGCACACGGCGATCTGCTTCACCCTTGCGTGCATCCAGATTAATCTTTCTCTGTGACATATTTGCCAGCCTCTTGGCTTTCTTGGCCATCTACAATTCACAAAATATAACTTTAATGACACAATCATTTTTATCATATTCAAACAAAATGATGAAAAACATTAACATTAATAAATACACAATTGTTAAAAATAAACATCAGAAGCATCCTTTACTTTAAACATTAAAGCAATACACATCATTAAATATTTTAACTAGAAAAATGAAAATATCAGCACATCAAGGGTGCAAGCACTTTCTCCATTCCTTCATACAGTTAATTAATTTTTATTTTTAAAACTAGGCAATTCTAAAGAAACCTAAACAGCTCACCACTTCATCACGAACACCAGACTTGTCACGTGGAGGACGAGATCGAGAGGCACTGCGAACGCGGCTCGTGTTTGACTCCTCTCGTTTTCGCTTTCTTCCCTCTGCCTGAACAATGCTCTTTGATCGAGATCGTCCAAAGTTAGTCTTAAAAAAGTGCAGTGCGTCAATTATTCTCATTTTTATAATTAATTAATAAGACAGATGAGTCAACACAGATGCAAAAAGTTTGCTCCCAACAAAAAGAAAACTGCAAAAACACAAATGTAAAGCAAAATGTCAATCTCATTTTAAGGTCAAGTGAGACAACAAGATATACAAATAACTTGAGTATTTATATTTTACATGATCGTAAACATATAAACAAATACAAATAAAACACGATTGTGTTTAATCTTACGAACGATGATGATGATGAGTTCTCTGCCTGAAGGCAGGTCCATTGGCTTTATGCCACCCGGGGATGAGATGAGTGAGGTGGTTTCCTGTTGCCTTCCTCACAGACAATTGTGGGTGAGCAACTTGTCCAAGGTCGCTATGCAGTGACTTTAGGCAGATTCGAACCCACGACCCTCCAGTTACGAGGCATTGACCATTCCACTACACCACCACGCCCCAACAACATCTTAGGAATAATTAATAATATTAGAAGTCAATTATCAAAGTGATATCATGGCTTCAAAAGCCATCAGTTGTCATCTATTTATATGCCCAACCATGCCTGTATTTGTCAGCATCTTAAAATACATTTTAATATCTAATTATATACAATCTAAACAATTCTGTGCCTTATGCAAATTGTAACAGATTTACAGCTGCATCTTACTTCTTCATTCATTGCAACATCAACACCCAAATTCTTAAGAGATGACTCCACTTTCTTCGTGTCAATTTTCGTTGCTGTTCTTGGAACACGTGGTCCCTTTACTCTGCGTTTTTCTTTCGATTCCAGGATGGCAAGCTTTTTCTTTTCTTGTATCCTGTTACAAAAATTCATAGTTACTACAGATTTACAAAAAATTACTGCACACAAGATACTATAAAATTTAAATCTGACTGGCTGAGAAAACAACAGATTCAGGATTAAACATATTCTGTTTTTCAAAGGACTGAACAGATTGTGGTTCTAGAAGCAGCAGTGATACTAAAAGATTTTGTTCAGGATTGAGCATGTTTTAGTTTAAAGGCTGGTGACATAATCCTAAGAGATTTGATTCAGTATTGAACGTTGTAAAGTTTCTAGTTAGAGGGTCAGTGACATAAAATACTAACAGATCTGATTCAGGACTGAACATGGTATTGTTTAAAGGCTGGTGATATAAAACTTCTAGATTTAATTCAAGATTGAATGTGGTATAGTCTTGAAGGCTATTATATATGTATAATTTTAATTAAAATTATACATATATAATTATATATGTATAATTTTACCTGCAACATACACATGATTCTGTTAGAATTTAAGTGGGTGTTGCACTATAAATAAAAGATTAATTAATGCAGATTAATTGCCAAAAAAAGAAAATCACAATTATCACAAATTAAATATTAATTAGAAAAGTAATATCAGTCATAAACATGCTATTATATTGATGCCTAAAGCAGACAGATTCAAGTTTCTTACAGTCAGATTTCCTTTGCTCCTCATAAACTGCATTAGTGATGTCACAGTCAGATTAAAACTGAAAACTATTCTTCAGTAAAGTTCAAACAAATCAAACTACGATGAAGACAAAGTTATCATAATATGCTATTCACAAGTTGGGATGACTATATCTACAACACTGGCATAATTGTATAATGACAGAATGACATTTTGCCTTATATAAATTTTACTATGTTGTTACAGATGGAAACATCATTTCTTTTAAAGTACCAACGTAAAATCATTTGTAAAATACTGAACACAAGGACTCACATTTCAGCCTTAATTCGTATCTCTCTCTCTTCTTCATCCTCACTTGATGAGGAATCATAAACTCCCAGTGCCTCACGTTGTTCCTCTTCCTTCAAGATCGCATTCAAACGCTACAAAACAATAAAAATAAGCATCTAATGTCATCAAATGATTTCTATAATGCCATTATCATAATGCACAAGACAAAGATTTTGATATGATGGTCTACTCTAAGATAATCTTTTTTTGCAAACTTGATCATCCAAGAGCAATTGTTGATAGAGTTACACAGAAGAAGTTTTGTTGGGCGGTTTTGTAATAAGACACCTTGCAAAGTTAGCAGTGAAGGGGTTATCTGATTATTTTGAAGTATCAGTAATTCTTAATGAAGGCGTCACAATTCCACTAAGTCACTGAAGTTTCAGATACCATCCAACAGAGAATTATATACAAAATAAAGGTCAGATGCAATGATCCCTCTAAGTTTGTACATGAAATATTGGTATCACAGAAGTTACGCAGAACAATGAGGAGGTATTGTTCTTGTGGAAAACACCAGTTAATAAAGCACAATAAAGAGGAGACAAACGAACTGGATTGGTCACATACTTTGTGGAAATTTTCTCCTAAGGGCAGTGCTTGAAAGAAGAACTGAAGGGAAGAAAGCTGCAGGAAGATCAAGAACTATGCTGTTGGACTGGATGATGCAAAATGGAAGTAGACCAGGCTACAAAGAAGTCAAGGAAATGGCACAAAATGGTGTAGAATAGCACTGTTGGATTCCTGGAGCTGCCTGAGGGCATAACACTAAAGAAGTTAGGTATCTCTAATTCAAGCAATCCCAGTAAAAATTTTTCTAGTTAAGCATAGTTTCTGTCACCTGTTCTATGTCGTCATCAACAAAATCGGCAACGTTCATTCCATCAATGATCTCCGGAACAATGTCATACTTCTCCTCTGGATTTGCCAAAATGTAATATTCTACAAAATCATGAAATTCATAAAACAGATCATTCAGTGCTCAGCAGAAGAGAGGCCCATGATTATAGAACTATTTGTCTACATGAATGTATGTATGTATCTGGCTATTTATATAGCACCTTTAAAGTATAAAGTAGCTAAAACATTTGCTCAAACAAGCATTTGATGTTTCAACTAATTCTCAAATCCCAGTCATATGATGAGTAGAATTGGTCAAGTGGCCTCACATCAGTCATCCTCCAGGAACTAACCACACTCAGTTTAGTGTTGCTCAACTTGACTGTGCAGACCAGCACAAAGCCACTACTACCATTACATGCAAATTTCTAATCCAACACTTCCACAAATGATGCACAATGCATAAATCAATGGTTGCTTGTAAGCAAAACTGCATTTCAAAACCACAAACCAGTGGACAGAACCAGCTAAGATCTGTGAGAATACAGCTGCAGAGGATAAGCTATACAAAAATGATTAAACCTGTGTATGTGTGCCTGCCAGAATATACATGTGGATAAATTAATACAGCATATTCATTCGTAAGAACCACTTAGAAGCACCACTTATAAGCACCATTTAGAAGCACTGGAATCATGACCTGAACAAAGAAAATAACAGGACTTACTATGCAGATCAAGGTAGTACTCATCACCCATCTCAAGCTCAATTTCTCTCTCCTAAAAATTGAAAAAAACTGTTACCAGACCAAATGCCAACTTTTACATAAACTGCAAAAATAAATTTATATACACCATTAACTTTTGTTACTATTAGGATTAGATACAAAACACATAAAATAACACATAAGACAGTAGGTTCTAAATGCAGAAAAAACAAAGTATAGTAATTTATTATTCATAAATTTAAAAAAATAAAACCATACTAATAACAGTAATCCTTGGACACCTAAAGGAGATTATGTTAACAAATATATACTTTGCTTTGACATAAGATTTAAAAACACAAGCTTGTTCATCTCAACAAGTAAGATAAAAAATTTGTAAAGCCTGAATCATGCATTGATAAATTAATATATTAATTAACCACTGTGTTCAAAGCAGCAAAAAACCAGAACAACTTCAGCTTCTAAAGTAACGCAACAGTAGCTTTAGGTACATTTTTTATTTCCACATTTATTAAATGCTAAAATCTAATGACCAAGCATCAATCGACGGCAGTGCGCAACTGTGAGTCAAGGACTTGCTCATGGTCCTTACACAGTAACCATCTCATTGCCGGCTCAAACCTGTACTCTTCATGTTACAAGCTGAGCTCTGTAATCAGTACACTACAAAACAATATTCTTCGCCATGATCATAATTCACTTTCCAAATACCACGTAACTCGACACATCTAAAATGCGTGTAACAAAATGGACTAATCACACAGGGAGAGATATTTTACTACACACATTCATACATTAAGCTTGTTTTAAAACTACAAAGAATACAATGATTGATTGTCTACCACTCCCACTTATAGTGAGACTATTGGAAATCACAGAATGAAGCACAATGATTTAAAATGTGGAGATAACTGCAACAAATCTGAATGCATATTTACTAGTTTTCTTTTCTCTGCAGCCAGCATCACTGATTCTGGAATGCACGGTGGTCTTGTCTAAAAGACAAAAAATACATGTAGAACAATACCTGCCATTCAGCTATTCCTCTATATCTATAATTGCCACCTGTCAGAAATTTTTGCATTTGTGTTCCACAACTCACTGCACCGTTGTTGCACTTTGGATCGGAAAGTACAGTAAGTCAAAACCACACACTTCAGGGATTTTGGGATTTGTAAAATTTTGTATAACCTGCATGACACATGCATGAAAATATGGTATTCTAAGCATCTACTTTAGGTTTACTCACCTTATCGTCTCTCTTCTTTGGCATCGCCACATGCAGACGGTTTTCGACTTTCGAGATACTGTTACTATTCAGCTTGCGGTCAATGCGATATTTAAGAAGGTCATTACATGCCTAAATCGAATTAAAAATCATATAAATTTACACAGCATTTTAAAAAACTGCAAGAGATTAAAAACAAGATATCTTAATAAAAAAAAAACAATGAGTACAACAAGAAAACATGTTTTAAACTTCTAATTCTTAAACTTACAAATGAAATTCTTTTATGTCATTCAGATCTAAAGTAAATACACCTCTCTTTCAACTTGCTTACCCACCACAGCCCGGTTTCTAGTTTCTCTGACTTATCAGAATTTGACCTAGTTTCTCCAACGAATTATGATTCTGACTGCAATTTTCAATTAAGCGACAACTGACTGATGCCTTGATAATAATGCCTTGGGCATTATAACAGTGTAACAGAAGTTTCAGATTATATTAGATTAGAAGCAGTGCAGTTATTTTGAGAGACAATCTACAAAAATTACAATACAAAACTTTCCTTTGAATATTCTGTCTGACTTTCTTTCATTATGATTTGAAGATAGAGTGAAATAAAAGATGCTTTATACAACTCTTATATAGTCGAGTTATGTTAGTGACTGCCAACAAAACTTTGTTTAAAATCGATTTTCAAATAAATTTTTACACAAATAATATAAAATAACTAGTACCTTAAGTTTGACATCAGTGATGTCATCTTGCAGCGTGCTCATCTCCATCAGTGGAACATTCTCTGCCTCAAACTGGTTCAGAAGCTCCTAGAAATGATATTTACATCAACAATGCAACTGAAAGCAATAAACAATAACACGAGCTGCTAAGATGATTTTTTCATAAAGGACACTGACTAGCCCGATGCATTTCTTACAAATATCTGACTACCTACCGGTGAGTTTATATATATATATGTGTGTGTGTATGTATGCTTATATGCATGTATGTATGTATGGGTTACTGTACAGCATTTGCATGTGTGAAGCACTGTAGCCGATTGCTTAGAGCGCTCAGCCTGCAATGTGGGGGTACAGAATTCTGCCTCCCCTGAGTCGGTCACTGTGTTGGGACCTTGAACAAGTCCTTCACTCACAATTGCTCAGCACCACTGACTGATCTTTTGTTATTAGAGATTGGCACTTAATAAATGCAGAAATAATAATAATAATAATTATCAAACTGGAAAAGCATAAAATAGGTAACATGAAAACACAAAGCATAAAATGGCATTGCGCTGTTGACCAACTAAGCTCTATGCAAAATCTATCCATAACAAAACAGAACAGTATATTCAGGCACAACTAGACAGGAATATTCCATTAAAAAAATAAATGGATAAAAAGACAAAACGCTAATTAATAATTACCTGTTCTTCTGTAGACAACTCAGACCGTTTGCGCACATCAACCTTGTTAAGCGTAACAATGACGGGTTTGTTGACAAAAAGAGGCTTGATGTCATTGAAGAGAGCAATCTAAAATCATAACTGCAAACATGAAGTCAGGCATTTTACATTTATGCATACATACGTGTAATCCGTTTATGCACACATCCACTTAACGAGCGGTTATGTCACAGCTTCCACCGATACCTGTTCAACATGCAAGGCATACTAGCGCTCACTACAGTCAACTACACATAAAAATGAAGAATGCAAAGATCAACAAAATTAAAACTGCAATCAGATGCTAATTAAGTAAATAAGTAATTAAGTAAATATGTAAATAAGTAATGCGACACTACTTAGTACATGGCAAACACCCATACTATACACACACACATATATATATATATACATATATATGTGTATATATATATATATATGAATAATTAACTTGAAACCATACCAATAGAATGCAAGATAACAGATGTGACAACATAAACAAGCGTTTTTTGATTTAGTTAATTAATCCAAAGAAAAAAGCCTTCTCTAGTCAGGACTTTTAAAAGGGTGCAGATTCCCTTGGTCAATGGTAGCATTTACCTGCTGAGCAATTGGAAATTCAAACTGATCTGAAATATCGATGATGAAGAGGACGCATGCTCGAAGGTGAGCCATTGCCGTGATTGACTTCATCTCGATTGTGTTTCGTTCCTCTAAAGGGCGTTCCAGAAGTCCAGGAGTATCAATGACCTGCACAACATAACATACAAATGTCCTGTCTTGTCTTCAACCATCCTCAAGCCAAGGACTGACTGCACCATGGACAATTCTGTGCCATCTGCTTCTGTCCTTCATCTCTTGTAATAACTGGTCGAATGATAATTCAGTTCACAATTTGATGTTGTCCATACACGATACCTTGGGTCTTCCCCGAGCTCAGCATCCAGGTTTGTGCCTTGGTTGACCTTTTTCTCTAGGCAAGCCTCTGCTCTTCCATAGCACATGCTCTTTTGATCAATCCGAGCAGACTCCTCTCTATTCCTGCAGTCTTTAGGACCCACTCATTTGTCTGCTTGTACCAACAAATGTGCCATAACATAATCAGAAATTTATACATCACTTTCAGGAATGCCTGAATGCCTGTTCAGTGGTGCATAACCATCGTCAAACCAACATTATCTTCTTGCCCTTTCTCTGTCTCTTTCACCACCGATTGAAGAGGTGCTATATAAATGTGCAATTACGATTACAATTATCTTCAACTGTTGACAGAATGAAAGCTTGGCAAGCTTTCAAGTTTAGCACAGTATTTACGAATGGCTAAAACTGGTACAGGTAAATCTTATACATTTATCAAACCAAGATTGTCTTGAACCGATCACAGAAAACAGGTTGGCTTTGATATTTTGTTCAAGGTTCTGACTTTGATACCGTTCTGTTTGTTAGTACACGGGTGCATAATTAGGCCAAACATGAAGCAAGTTATGTTACCTGGTAGCGAATCGTCTCATAGTCCATATGACCAAGATACAGTGTTGTTGTTGTGAATGCATACGGCTCGACTTCTACATTTGCTTTGGTCACCTGAATAAAACATATGCTCTGACCATAAGCAACAAACACAAATACCAACAACAGATTAGTTAATTAAACGTAATAAATAATATCCGTAATACCAAAGATCAAACAAATATGTCCTAAATATCAGCATGAAGCATATGTTAGCACCACTTAACAAAGGCCACTACAGAACAATGCTCCCATTAATTTTTATAATCCTGAGAGACCACTTACTAATATTAATAGTAGCAGAAGAAGCAACAGCAGTAATAATAATGAAGAACAAACCTTATTCATGAAGCTGGATTTGCCAACATTTGGACATCCACAAAGTATGATGGTTGGAGCATTTGGATCAATCAGAGGCATTCGAGCCAACTTCTGTCGCACTTCTTCGAGCCACGTCATAGCATTGGCCTTCTTTCTCATTATTGTGCACATGCTACAAAATAACAACTACCACTTTAATTAAACTTTAACATTTTGCCAACACTTCTTCATATAAATTCTTCTAAACATTGTTGTTTTCCTTCAATATTGCGTATATATTTTACCATTCACACTTAGGGAAAACTAAATGCATCAGTTGCTAGATTACTTTATCTGCTTCAGAAAATTTATTTTAAAAACTGTACAACGTCAAAATATTGGCAAATACATTAAAACAACAGCCTACATCTTATGGATTTCAAACGAAAGACATTTGTTACCTGCCAACAGCAGCAATCTTTAATCGCTTACAGCGATACAAGGAGTCAGCATACTTCATCAGAATCACAAACTTGTGTGCAAGTCTGAAATCATAAGATCAACAGTACAGTATGATGAATATTCTACTTACTGAATAATGCCATAGTATCTAAGATAATGGGCAGATAACAGGGCAAAGCATCTTCCCCATATGCAGTGTTGGAAAATGAAGACCTGTAATTCATACCTGAACTTGCACACATTCAAACTTATTTCACCTGATGAAATTTCCCATCGCCCATGGTTGCTCCTCATCCTCGTTGCTACGTGCTGCAGAAACTCCGAACATGCTGTCATCATCCAACTCTAGTTGGGAACATGTTGGTTGAGCTTTGCGTGTGTGCGCGAGCTTGCCACTGGTGACTCTTCTAGTATTCTGACCAATGTCTACTTGTGGATGAACGCTCATAATGACATTTAACATCGTTAGGTCAGAGACCACCTCTGATGAGTTTATCACATGTCAAGAGCCACGTTTTACTCTGGCCTTTTCATGACTCCGTCTTGCCTCCAGTGAACATTCATCCATGCCTCAGATTCAGATTCACTGACTCCACACATATTAAGTGGATGAATAAATAAATAAATAAATGATTGAGTTTTCAAGAACAAAAAACAATTTCGAGATGCTTTTGAAAGGCACTACAGAAATTGTTTGACACTTTCTGGTAACAGTAAGTTTTTCACCTTCTCCCCCCCCCCCTCAAATATCCTGATTGCATTTGCTACAGCAGATTCACAAGGGTGCACAAGGTCCACGAATAGGTACCACAAGGTAACTATGCTACCAATCTGGACTTTGCTGGATATCTGACTTCTGGAAAGACATGTTTGTGGGTAAAGTTGGCTAAGAATTACGGTATCATAACTTTAAGCAGTTTGTTGTTCTGAGTGAACACTAAAGTATAAACAACACAACATAAAATGCCCAAAATTGAATAAAACAAAGCTACAAACTATATTTTAATCTATATAAAAACAGAAGCTAGAATACAGAAGAACAAATCACAAAGTAACAACTTTAAAAATTGAAATAAGCTTAATCACAAACAGCTTTACTAGACAAGCCCCAAATAAAGAAGCAAAAAAGATTGATTTCCAAATCATATCTGAAAGATGGCAATCTAATGCACAGGAGCTATACATACTTGTCAATGAGTTGCCTAGCAGCATTCAGTTCAGCTAAGGCTAGTTTGTAGTGGTCTTTGTCGACATCAACATTTATCAAATCTGCAAAGAATGGATGCATTTCCTGAAAGTAACAAAAATGCCCTCAAGTTCAGGATTTACTGAATTCTAGAGACTTACTCAAAACATTGGTCAGTATGTATCCATGAATGTATGTATATACAAGTGTACAATATGTATGTATGTGCATATGCATGACGTATGCATGTGTCAGAATATTTATGTTGCATCTTTCAAGAACAGCAGCTGAAATGGTTACTTGACAGATCGGAAAGGTGCATCTTTACCATTCTTTGTATAAGCTGAAAATATTTTTCTCAGCTATAACTGCAGTAATATTCTAATATTGAGCAGGAGGAGTGTTGCATAAACATAGTTCAGTGCAAAAGGCATTATAATTAGCACGGAACCAACAATACCATCTCTATTCTGTTCTCTTAGCCTAAATTAAAAGAACAGGAGAAAGAACAAAATGCAAAGAACCACAACCACTGCACTTCATGTTAGTTATCGGTCTTAGCCTGATCATAAATGACAACCAAAGAGAATGACATTGCCCAACTGTTTGTTGAAAGGCAAAAGCTCAATTCATTAGTGTCTCTGTTATTAAAAATGGCCATCAACATCAAAGCCCTAATGTTAAAGATTGTCAAGTGCCAAAACAAAAATTCTCCAGCTGGATAATGTTTCCTAAAGGTCTTATGAAGAATTGACAGTATTTTTATGATGTGTTAGTAGCCCATTCTCTGAGCCCAGTGATGTTTAAAGAAATGGCCAACAGACCACCATCAGAGTAAGTTGTGCCAGTAGTTGTTATAATGCCTTTTCATCAAGCAATTCTTAACACCAAGACTTGGTGGGAAACAGCCTATACAAAGAGATTATAGGTACATTGTTACAAGACAGCATGAAGTTTTGTAGCAGTGGTCTGTCGTGTACTAAGATCATCTTCAATGTGTCTCACTGCTGTCTTTACAGTGATAATTTAAAGCTTCATCGTTTGTACTTAATTATGAGTTTAATTAATTAATGATTGCATTTAATAATGAGTTTAATGAATTAATTATTTTAATTACTTACATTTAGCCTTGGAAATTCAGTCACAATTGTTGTTACTTTATCATGGAAAGTTTGCTGTGCAAACTTTATTTTCGTCGAATAAAATCGGCGAATACGTCCAATCTCATAATGCCTGTGTACAACGGTTGGCGTTTTTCTCTGCAGCTTTGAAAGGACAATGTCAACGATCTCCTAAAATACAACAGAAATCAAACAATTAATGCTGCCATGATAAAGTTAACAAAGTTCATAAATTTAATTAATTAATCACTGAATAAACAAATTGTTTCAGTATTTTCACACTATGGTTCGGTCATACTGTTTATATACGATCAGCTGCAAGTGGGTCAAAGTCAAATTTTTCCTACGCTGGGACACTGGGGATAAATATCCATAATGCGGGATCGGTGAGGGGGCTTGGAATGGTCAGTGACTTCAGGGAGGGATGGCAATAAAACTAAAACCGCGGGGTGGGAATGGGGACAACTTTTATCCCCACATCCCTCTCTAATTGTTAGCAACAAAGTATTGGCTACCGATCCGGAGCCTTGGATGCCGTATACAATAATTTGCGACGCTACAAGTTAAATTTACCAATCTCACAACAGGTTATTTGTACTTTCATTAAGGCACTGAAAGTTTTTGTCATATTTTACTGGGCAAACCATAAGGGCAGCGGTGGTGCAGGATTTCACCCGATCAATTCATTGCAAATTGAACAGGGTCCGGGCCATACGATTGCTATATAATTGCTATATTGCTACATAAAACCATGTACATGTACATTTAAGCCACGTGTTGGTCGGAGACCATTTACCAAACAATAAACTTCTCGGTTGAAACAAAATAACAAGAAAGAAAAAATGCAGGACCTGTCCACGCGGAACCACCGTTATTTTCTTGAAATTATATTGTGTCATTTTAAATTAGTTTTATAACTATTAATCACGCAATCCTGATCAACGTGATCACACTCGATCAACGTGCGCTCCACTAAACAAGATGGCCACTCAGTTATGCTTCCGATTATTAGACTACTCGATCATTATTATGTGGCGCCATAATTTAGAACGTAAATGTAAATGTATGTTCAGGTGTTTCTCGTATGACCTCATAAAAATTCATAGGGCGAGATCCTGCATTACCGCAGCCAATATGAATGGATGCCATGCTATTTAAGGTCCCCTTGTACTGACTGCTAGCCTGAAATTCATTTCTCTGAAATAATCAGTACGAGGAAGCAAGATAATAAGAGTTCTAGAGCAGACTATTGAAGGTTTGTTCATTTTCAGCTCTTGGTCAAGCTACAAACAGCAGACTCAGACGTCTGAGTTCAACATAAAAGCTCGCCAAATCGTTGGTGCAGGTAAAGGATGATCACTGAAAAAATGGCGTAGCCGTGATTTCAAATCTGGAGAGCGGACATCAAAGATCTAGGAAGGACCGTAAAGGTATACTTTCCGACCATTCCCAAACTTAAAATATCGCGCCTCTTCAGCTGCAGAACGCGAAATGTTATCAGACTTCTATAGGCCTATTGTAGAAGTCTGAAAGTTTCTTTCAAGGAGCAGAGTATCCCATAGCTTATCCCACAAGTGAGACGTAGGATAGGCGCTCATTTCCTTTTCTTCAGGGAATTGAGCCAGCAATGGACGAATACCAAGGTCCTGGACACGGGGCCAGTGCAACGCAGGACTTGTCGGTTACTATCCAGCTTACGCGGGTACCAAATTGCTTGGTGATAGAGGCACGGTGTGCGCAAACAACTTGCCTAGGGTCATGACACGAAGTCGAACCCGCAACCGCATGCATGATCAATGACCAAATGCGTTACACATAGACCACCGAGAAGGGGTATTAGGCACTAAATGTCATTCCTATACAAATCGACCAAAAAAGGGTAATGACTAAAAAGCTATTCAGATTTTTCCACATAAAAGTAAGTTTCTGGATCATGGTGAAATTTCTTAACTCCTGGATCGGCTTGTAGAGGAAATCAATGTCTTGAACGGGGCACTATAATTTTGTTTTACGAATTATCATTAACATGGGGCACACAACAATCATATGAATAGGCCTAATTCTTAATTTCACACGGTGCTTTAAAATTCGAATCCCGGACGCACTGGTTATTTACATTGGTAAAGCGTAGGCCTACACCCAGGCGCCTCTGTGCGTGTGGATGCCGGTTCGCGTCCATATCGTGGCTTTCTGCAGAGATTTGAATCTAGGGCTATCACGGTCCATACACGAAGACCTTAAATGACGTGGCACCCATTCAAATGGGCAGCAGTGGTGAAGGATCTCACCCGTTGAATTCATTAAAAAATGAGCAGGGTCGAGGTCACACGGTCGTCATAGAAAAACATGTACGCAAACCTACATTTACATTTATTCATTTTTTGGTGCAAGACCTACGCTATACGATGCGACCAAGCACGTACATCAACATATGAAGTCTACGTTTTATCGCGACAGTTTTACGGCTTAACGGACCTTCGTACAGCGTAACAGCAGGCAATGCAGAGCACACATTCGTATTCTAGACGCTACGTTGAACAGTTATGTGCCTTCGCCAGGTAGACTTGAGGTCACGTGACAGGTGCAAAGTCATATTAAACTTTACTTCCTCATGCGGGGTCTTACGAAACGTTTGTTTCTTTATAGTGTAGATTTTTACGCTTAATATAACTCAACATGCGACCCATTTCGTAGTAAATTTGCGAAAACGTTCCTGAGCGAGTTCAGATTGTGAGATAGTTAAAGAGGTAAGTTATTATTAGGGTGGATACCCCTACTTTATGTTAACAACCAAATAGTTTGCTACGTTTATCGCGGTTTTGCACCTTGGCAGTATTGCGCACTTTCACTTAAGACAGAGTACTTGTGTCGTGCTAAGCGAAAGGTGATATTGGCCGGGTTGTCAGTTATGTAAGTGTTTGTAGACTAGGCTCGTGTAATGTAAGAAGCATTGCAATGTAATTTAATAAAGGCTATAATTAAATATCGGCATTGAAAGTTATAGGAAAACGGTATTTCACTTTCTCTCTTGCTATAGCACATTAGTTTTGCTGCTTTATTGTAAATGCAGAACTGAGTAAGTCAAAAACAGGGATGATCATGATGGTAATGGTTTTTGGGGTGATGGTGGTGGTGATGATTAGACGATGATTAGAAGTTATATGAAAACGACAGTCATCATCATCATCATCGTCATCATCATTATTGTCATCATCATAATCATCAGTCATCATCGTCTACTGCTACCACTAATGCTACCGCTACTGAGCTACTGTACTATGTACATAAAGACCAGTGTAGCATGATTTTGCAAATAGCAGTGTTGCAGCCAAGGAGAGATCTAGGAGGCCATGGTGGCCATGCCTCCCTCCCTGTGAGTTTATAAAGCCAGTTGAAAGAACAAAGAGCGGATGCTCAAGGGTGGATTAAGGAGGGCCACTCAAGTCATGCCTTGCCCCTAAACTCAGATGGAATGGACCATGGCAGACATGCCCTTCTGGAATTATTAGCGATTTTTTGATGGATTGATGCACTTGAGGTTTGCTGTTGGTTTTTTAAAAAAATACGTTGGAATTGTGTTTTTTATCTTTTAGCATCCCAGAATGGGCGCATGTCTTTCGAATGACGGCTCCGACACTTCCAAGCCGGGCAGTGGCAAAAACAACTCTGGTGAAAATGGAGCAAAAGTTACCTCGGGAAATAGTTATACAAATGACCCTGTAAGAACAGCTTATTCGGAAAGTGGTGCAGGGAATAATCAGTTGACAGCAGATTCCCAGCTGCAAGCGCTTACACATCATGACATCGAATTGGCGATTAAAGCAGGTATGAATTAGTAAATGGTGACCTGATTCTGTTGTTTTCCTTGGCATGTTTATCATTTTACATCATTTTTCTGTATTTAACTCTGTTTAAAGACCTGAGAACTGAAAACATGTAGATAAACGTGCTTATGTTCATTTTTATATGTGAAGCTATGTTTTTTAGCATTTCCAGTTGTTAAACATTAGAAAAAAACAGACGAATCATTTTATTTTCATAAACTTTTGGAACAGACTAAAATATGTAATTTTATAAATCTGGTAAAGGTTATGGTATCACTGTATAGAAAAAACTTGTTAAGGCATGGTCCTAAGATCGAAAGATCTGTAAACCGAGATGCAAACACAAAGAATCGAACAAGACACTTTTATCAACCTTCCTACTTGAGTTACTGTTTATCAGTGACCTTGGAGGGATAGAGGGCTGAGTGGGCACTTATTGTTGCACATTGTATTTCATGGGTATCAGTGGTCACTGACCCATCTGGGCTCAATGGTGCTTAACTTCATATGTGCCTAGTGCCAACGTAGCTTTAGTATCTCCAGTATTTAATGACGAGACATACTTGTAAATAAATGGCGCCAAGCAGCTATGCATTTAGGACTTTCTAAAAGTTCCTATGCTGTGGCATTCTTGTGAGGGGTTCAGATATTACACTCGGTGTTAAACACAAACATTCAGGTGTTCCACCGCTGCCACACTGAGGGCTGTTCAGTGTGACTTTTCCAGGTTTTTTCTGTTCTCTAATTTATGTAAATTAAATTGCTTATGATTGTGTATTTCACTCCTTTTCAGAATATTTGCTTAATTTTACATCTGCTAGTTCTTTCGAGGTATTTTGCCTTTCAGCATGGTTAGACTCTGCTTAGTTAGACTCTGGTTAGTTAGACTCTGCTTAGTTAGACTCTGCTTAGTTAGACTCTGCTTAGTTAGACTCTGCTTAGTTAGACTCTGGTTAGTACTTCAAGTACATGTTTATTGCCCTTTCAGAAGGTTTAGGTTTATTACTCCTTATGTTTGTGCTTTCCAAATATTTGCCTTTCAACAGATTTAGGTTAGATTCCAGGAATTATATGTGCCATTTGTGCCACAATATTGTGTGTGCTGATATCTGGTATGGCTTTGAAATGGCTATTAACCTGATTTTATCATGTTCTTCTTTCTGACTTTGGAACTTTTTCAAGTTTTTCAGTATCACTTTATGCTAGCATGCATTCCTCATCAAATTTCTTCATTGTGTGTCAGAAGTGTCTTAAAGTTACACAAATACAGGAGATAACAAGAAGATGGCAATTCTCTGACATTTTCCAAGTCACATGAGTACCTTGTGGCTGAATCTTCATTTACCAAAGTTCACTTTCTTTTGCAGTTTGTCTCATTACACTGTGTAAATTTTTTATTGTTTACTGTTTTGAAGCATAGCATTGGCCATGCTAATTTTTTAATGAATTTATCCAGGGCTTTCACCACTGCTTCCTGCTTTAATGGGCAGCATACTATTTTAGGTATTTATGCAGAACTGTTTAAAGCATATTCACCATCGGCATGTGATATGTTTTGCGTAGACTCTGCTTTTACTTCCTAGCCGTAATCATTCATGAACTTTGAGTCACTGATATTGCACAATCAAGTTTTCAGTTGCTGAACGATGCTTCAGACGACACTTCTTGATTGAGGCATCTGATAAGAAAGCTCTTGCCTTACGACTCAAAGTGTGTTCAGTGTTTATTCTTTTTTATCGTGCGGTCCAACCTGTGCAATATCTTCCTGCTTTCTGTCCCCGGAATGGTTTAAGCTGTCTATCCAGTCTTTGGTTAAGCAGAAATCCCTTTGTGAGGTTCTGTGGCACCTTTGTGAAGTTTTTAGAGGCTCTATATAAATAAGCAGATGCATACATACATACATACATACAGTCCAATATTCACATTTACCTTTCTTACAGTTCATTGCTGACTAGCATCTGTTCATTATTTACATTAAGGGCATACTTACATTGTTGATTTGTATGGCTTTACCAAGACTAGGCTTTTCGGATACTTCTGAATAAAATGATGCATCTATGCTGATTTTTTTTAAACCTTTCAAAGGCACTGAGGATTTTATTTGCACAGCACCTTCTTCATTCTTCGGATTTGTATTCACTTGATCACTAGTCAAAATAAGATTTTTCCCATACACCCTTTAACCCAATAAATGCCTCACTTCACCCACCCAAACTCACTTTCATGAAAACCTTTCTTAGATTCATCATTGTAAGCCCTGAGGGTGTGTTGAAGCAAAGCTTTTTGGGCTGAGTGCTGCCTTTGCTGTCGTTTGCCGTACCTGTCTCGTACAGCCTTCAGAGTTTCTTGACTGACCAAAGGCTGTAAAATCACATTCTTGAGAAAATGTAGTAGCATGATAGTATTCCAGTTTCCTATACTGCAGATTGGCGTCTGAGTATTTTCTTTTCCTAACTATTTCTAACTAGCTAACAAATATACGAGTGCATAAAGGTGAAACTGATTCAGTGGTGAATGATTTTTAGCGGCAGAGCAAGGGTAAATTTGTAAATGATTGAGGTGTTAATGCAGTTTTTGAGTCGAGTGCTTTTCTTGTGTATCATATGCATATAGATTTTTAGCTCACTGCTCGCAGGAGCCAAGGGTTAATGTTCACACCTTTAAAGTAAAGCAACCCCATGCTAAGACTAACAAATTCTCCTTTATTTTGTATTCATGGGATGCTCTTACAGCTTTGATTCCACAGTTTCTTTGAGGCCTGGGAGGAGATTAATCAAAAAAATCATTCTTGTAGCCTGGTAGCAGTAGACTTTTCTGAAAATACGAGTGTCATAAACAGAAGATAAAGAAGAAGTAGAAGAAGAAGAAGATGAGCAGTCCCTTAAGTTCGCCCCAAGAGGCAGCCATGGGTATGGAGTGTTAGTAACTTCATTTTCTTAACCTCAGCATGTGAGGGCAAGTGGCCAACCCTCTCCCTCGCTCCCTGATCTTCCCACTGACAGTCTGTGGTCAGTACATGTAATGTAACTGAGTTGATTAGGAATCTCAGTAAAGTTATGCCGTGGCAGAGATTTGAACCCTTGACCTTTTGATTACCCATCCAGTGTTCTAACCACTAGACTACTGCACACCTGTATAGTGTTGTGTTAATTAATTAATTAGTTATTTAATTAAATGAACATTAGACTTTGATGCACGTGCTAAGTTTTTTTACAAAATTACTGAATTAAAATTATGTTGATAGGTCGAAAGATCATTCGTGGAATATATGACTACAGTTCAGTATTAGATCCTAGTACTTGTGATACTCCGGATTTAAACTTTAAAAAAGGCGACATAATGGAAGTGCTGAAAGAGTAAGTCACGTACTATCTAAACTTTCTGTTCTGTTTTTACACTCATAAAACTAATATCTTCTGGTGAGATATTACATTAACGAGTTGGTTTGACTGGGCTTCTCAAGGTTTTATGGTTTCACTTAAAGCAATTATCAATTGATGCATTGTGTATTATGATAACAGCGCTATATAGTTTATTAGTTTAGAATACTTAAGCTGGCATTAAAATAGCTAAATCACTCATATGTTGTGTTTCAAATCTCATTCAGAGCACAGTGTAAACAAATTATTGAGCAGTTATGAGGCAGCAGAGCAAGGATAAGGGACTTTTTCTTTAGTAAAAAGAATATGTAGCCATGTTGCTGTAGTGTCTGCTGTTAGAACAGCTTTTACCCAATAGAATTAATGAACAGGGTATGAAGGGGCACAGCAAGGATACTGGTGACTTCTTGTTTAGTAAGATGTAGCTACATAAATATCTGCTGGTAACAGCTGTGACTTGTAACACCAGCGTTCCGGTTTGCCAGCGTGTCTCCAGGTTGCTATAGAATGCGACTCATGTTTATCACCTAAGTTTAATAACTGAGAACCACTTATGCTGCTTAGTTCAGCACTGGGATTACTTCACTAGGTCTGCAAATGCTGATAAAGACAGTTACGAATACAATCATGACGATGATGTAACCTTTGTTCTCATTATCACCTTAAGAATGACTGTCATCATTGTATTTGTGACGATTACTGTCTGATGCCTTGATCAAGAATTTCTAGATTTTTGACAGTGATGATTATAGGAATGACAGAGAAGAGAATAATAATAGAGATAAATGACAGTGTCATTGGTGAATGTATGAAGATGGTACAGCACCTTTGAAAAGTTTTTATTATATTTCTGCATTTATTAAGCACCACTATCTAATGACTAAGCATCAATCAATGGCGCTGGGCAACTGAGTGAAGGACTTGCTCAAGGTCTCTACACGGTAACTGTCTCAGAAGAGGCTTGAACCATACTTTCTGTGTTACAAGCTGATCACTCCAACCAGTTGGCTACATTTGTACATTTAGCTGGACAGCCATTCCTTGGATTACCACTCATGATTTGATACCCAGTTGTTGATTCCACATACTGGTACTAGTAATGCACTATGATTGAAACCCTACTGTGGAAGTAATAGAAATGTGCAATTATCTATCTATGTCTGTACTAAATTGCATCACTTTAAATTACAGTTGTTTACCGTTTTGTCTTTCCAACACCAGAACTGTTAATTTTATGAGAGCTGTGTATGAATAAATATTCTAATTTAGGTAAAGTAATGGATCATTTACCACAAGACTATGTATAAGCTATTCCTCAGAGGCACAGTTTGAAAACATTTTTGGTGATATACACCAATCCCTGTAGTACCGCTGTAATAGTATGCATGGCTGGCAAATTAATCTAACTGCAGGAAACTCTATACTTATGGTATCCATGGACTGTGGTTTTCCACTTTTCTGATACAGATTTGTTGTCTCTGATTTCCGTTGTATAGATCATGTGTATTAATTGGCTGGTTTCATATCGGCTTCTAGTTTGCTTTTTTGCAGTTTTGCGTTTGTTGGTTCTTTCAACTAAGCATTTATAAACTTGTTGAACAAACCTTTGATGTTGAAATGTTCCTCATTTCAGAGAAGGTGATTGGTGGTTGGCAAGAAATATGGTTACTGGGGCGAGAGGTTATGTACCCAACACATACGTGGTGCTGGAAAATAGCGTTGAACAGTACGAGTGAGTTTCAAAATGAAGTTCAATTAAGAAATTCTTTGTAACTTGCTCCTTTGCTATGCTAGAAAAGAAACTGTATTGATTCAAGTCTTGGAAGAGACATATGTTTTATATCTGTGAAGCATGAATGGTCAGCTTTACTTGTTATGTAATTATGTTGACTGTTTACTGACTGTTTTGGTTTTTATCTATGTTCAACATCTACAGTAATGTAATGTTATAATTTATATAGCCCAACAGACAATGTTTCGTTTGCTGTGCTTGATACAGGTGGATCTGGAATGGCTCAATTAAATCAGTTTCTCTGTGTGTGCTTGTTAAAGCTGTTACTCTATAAAATGCCATTTATTTTTACTTAAGACAAAATAAGTAAAAGTAAAGTATCCATATCCTGCAGATAAGATGTAGGGGCCTTTGAGTCGGCAGTGGACGAATCCCAAGGTCCTGGACACGGGGCCAGTGCATCGCAGGACTTGTTGTTTACTGCCCAGCTTACGCTGTTACCAAATTGTACTGCTTGGTGACAGAGGCACGGTGTGCGCAAAGAACTTGCCCAGGTTCATTACACAGAGTTGAACCTGCAATTGCATGATCACTGACAGAAAATAGAAAGAGAAAAGTTATGTAATGTAAACCTGCTGAATGTGTGCATTAAATATTACATTGTGTTTTAACTGAATTTTCAATGAACAGTTGGTTTCATGGGAAAATCAGCCGGAAGGATACTGAAAAGGTGTTGGTTGATCCAAAGAATGTTCGTGGAACGTTCCTGATCCGAGAGTCAGAAACAATACCAGGTGATTTGAGTTTTAATTTTGAGTTCAGAAACAATGGCAGATGATTGTGAGTTTTGATTTTTGGTTCAGAAACAATGGCAGACGATTTTGAGTTTTGGTTCTGAATGACATTTAATGGGGATATTGAGACAAGTATACGTTTAGAAAGAATTTAATGTTCAGGTCATTGCAACTAACAAATTTGGAAAGAATTGTAACAGTTGGACTTCTTTGCCTTTCTAATTCTCTCTTCTGCAAGCGTTTGAAGACCATTCTGTTCCCAATAGTTCTGGATTAATGGGCCAGTAGTGCCTCTGATGAGATTATCTTGAAATTGTGCTTCATAAATTCTTGATTACGAATTTGATGTTTGTTACTAACCAATCCTTGATCAAGCTAAAGGGAAGTTGACTGCTGTGCATTAGCTAATTAGTAAACACCACACTAGATTTTACATGTTTCAAATAAATAATGCAATGATAAGAAATAAAATACTTGTGCTAGACAAGTTCTTGGCTAACGTTATTCCCTTTCTAGTAGAGGCATTCCAGCAGTTGCTGGGCAGTCTGCTTTAAAACAGAACACCTGGCACCCATAGGGTGATACACCGGACCCTTCTTTTAACATGCTTCATTATTACACAAATTCTGATTAAACATGGTCAGAGACTTGGATGCCATATTCTGTTCAGGTGTAGAAAATAACATTATTGCAAAACTTTGTTGTAAGTTAGCTGTTGATGTGGCTTCCAAAGGCAGTGTTATAACATGATTCTTGTGTAAATGGCACTGAGTGCGTTTAACATAATGTACAATGCGTTTAACACAATGTACGAATGCATTTAACATAATGTACATTTATTTCTTTAGGTGCCTATTCAATGTCAATACTTGATGAGGATCTTGCTACAAGAGCAAAAATGATTAAACACTACCGCATCCGTGACCTTGACAATGGAGGATGCTACATTACCACAAAGCAGAAGTGTAGTAACCTGCCAGATCTTGTTAAGTACTACTCTGGTGAGATATACTTGAGTGGTTTTACCCTAGACTAATTCTATATTTTCCTCTTCAGCCTTGTATTTACAATAATGGCTGAAATGTCTTTTTGCACTGGAGGCATATGAAGCAAGGAAAGAGTATGTGTATGTATGTCTGTTTGCCATATAAGAAAAGCATTCATCTTTGACACTTCTCCATTCCTGTGTTACTCTATTCCTGTTTTTCTCCATTCTTCATTTACTCCATTCTCATATGTTCCTCTTCTGGTAGTTGTATATCTGGCTGTATGTTACTGAAATTTTTTTGTGGTGACTTCTAAGTACATATGAAAGCACCAGGTACCTCTGATTCATTTAGTTTAATCTGTCATTTATGTGCATGCACATGTTTCCATGGAATTTTATATTAAATTTGCTTTTTGTGAGTCTGCACGAGTTCTGAATGGTGTTCATCATCATCATCATCACCATCAATCAAAAAAAAAAGAAATTGACAAAGATATTTTAAGTTTATCAAGAAGTAAAACGGTTATTGGGTTAAACGGCAGACCCAGAATGGACAAGAGTCCCATTCAGTTAACGAACTGGGTTGTGGTTGCTTTCTTTCATAAGTCACACCTAAAATTTGCTTGTTTCTCTTTACCTTTTCCAACCCTGAAGTCATTCAGAATCCTTGTCTTTACCCTGGACTCTGAAAATTAGCTCCTCATCTTTGTCATTGTCTGTCATTCTCCCTCTCTTTCACTTTCGGACTTTTTCACAGAATTCCAATCACTTCTTGAAATCCTAGTCTCTTCTCCCTCTGAAATTATAATGACAGGTGACTTCAAAATATACATATATACTCTGAACTATACTTCTCAAAAATTCCAGGATCTCCTGTCTGGCTTTGATCCTCTGCAGCAAATCTCTTTCTCAACTCAAGACTTTGTTCATACACTTGATCTCCTTATAACCCAGTCCAGTTTTTCTTAGCACTGTTAAAAATATCTCTCGTTCCGAGTCATTTTTGTCTGACCACACTGCCATTACTGGTCAGATTTCTTTCCATCATGAGCCACCTTCCACTTACTCTTTTATCAGCTACTGCCCTTGGAAAATGCTCAGTGTTTCAAACTTCAAAGCTGACATCCTTGCCTCCCTCTGTAGTTGTGCCATTATTAAGTACACCTGAAATGTTAAATTTATAAATGCCCTTAGCTTGTGACATCTTGGTACATTAGATGTAAACTTTGTGAATATCATTTCGATGGCAAACTGACAGTTGCCAAGTTAAATGGCATTCAATGTTGTACATCAAATGAACCGCAAAGTCACTCATTTCTGAATAGAACATGAAATTCATGTGCACAACAGAGGAAGTGAGAACCATGACTTACCAAAGATTGCATAGCTGATTCCGATAAATGAGTAAATAATTGTAAGTAAGTAAGAAAATCTACAAAATTTACAAAATCTCCCCAAGTCAAAGTCAGTGAGCATTATGATAATGAATGCAAGAAGTAAAGGATGGTGAGCACCATCTGCCATTTGAAGCAGGAAGCTGAAATTTTATCACAATAAAACATGTGATAGCACCAAAAAAAATTGAAGTGGTGCTCTGCTTTCTAGAACAAGCTTCATTTTTGGAACACTCTAATATGAGGATGCCTTAAGTTTTAGTGTTTAGTTTCCTAGAGTTTAATTGTAGAGTCTGTGTATTTGTTTACTTCAGCCCAAGCTGATGGACTGTGCTATAAGCTGACGAAACCTTGCCCAAAGATGAAGCCTGTAATGTATGACCTTTCAAGGGAGACAAAGGACCACTGGGAAATAGATAAGAGTGAGGTGGTTCTGAAGGAACTTCTAGGATCAGGAAATTTTGGTGATGTCTGGAAAGGTATGCATTATGTACTCATTTCTGTCAGTCTGTTTGCTAAAGAGTTTTTAAAAGTATTGTGCCTTGCCTTGTGCTGCTATCTGGTGTCTGCTGAAGTGGTGATAATTGCAGTTGGTGTAATTTGTGTGCAGATCACTGGTGGAAGCATATAAAGTATTTTAATTTGTGATGTTAAGGTTATCTGTTTGATGGCTTTTCTCCAACACTTTTTGTATGTAGGCCACAGACTTGTTGACCTTTTACTTATGTTTTAATTCCTTGTACATCACATCACTTCTTCACAATAAGTACAGTAATGATGATGACAGTCATGATGATGATGATGATTATGATGATGACGACGATGATGATGGCAGAGTTGGATTGTGGTTGTGTTTTGTAGCATGGTTGACATTTGAAAGTGGTGACTAAGGGAACTATGTTAGCTTGCTAAAACATAACCATCATAACTGGCTGACTGCCAGCACAACAGTCTTCCATCTCTTTTTCTGAAACTGACAGTTTGTTGTTGAAACTTACAAGCTGTAAAGAAAATGCTCTGTTGCAATTGCTGCTTGCGTGTTTGCACTTTAACCCCTATCTGACACTTCTGATGACCTTCAGTGACAGTGGCATGTATTGGATGTACCACTACTATACCGTATTGTGCCCAGTGAGTCTCAACATCAGTGGCCTAGCAAGACATTTGGAAGACAGGGTTTGGTTGCACATTTCTCCCTCTAGTATCCCGGTCATGCCTGTTATTTTAATGAAGCTTAATGCTGACAGAAGTAGTTTTATGCACCAGTTGTGGCCCTGAATGATTGGGGGCCTTGATTCATTCTACCGGCTGAGCTAGCTGTTGCTACACTACTGCTGATCATGTATCACATGCATTTAAAAATTAGTAACACCCAGTGAAGATTTTTATTGTGTTTTATGCTACCAGGTATATGGAAAAAACGAATACCCGTGGCTGTAAAAACACTTAAAACAGGAACAATGGAAGTGGAAAAGTTCCTGGAAGAGGCAGCCATAATGAAGAAACTGCGCCATCCTAAACTTGTAACTCTCTATGCAGTCTGCACACGCCAAGAGCCAATCTACATAGTAACAGAGCTGATGCAAAACGGGTGTTTGCTCAACTATCTTCGACAAGATGCGGGAACTACGCTTAAATTTAGCCATATTCTGGACATTGGTGCACAGGTAGGTCAAAGCGGTTGAACAGTTTGAGAAATCAGAAGTTAAACTTCATTGACTGAGGCACAAACATGACCACAGCAATTCTAGGACAGGACACCTTTTAACCTTTGAACTTGCATTATTACTCCCAACCTGCATTAAACACTAACTCGTCTACTGTCACCTCTGGACTCATTTGTAGATTATTTGATATTCATAAGGGGATGTAGTTAGAGATTTAAGGGGACTTCCATGACTCAGTACCTCGTCTTGAAGGCACATACATGAAGCATGTCCTCCAGTACTCTGGTGATGGTGGTCATGTCATGTCATGTCATGCATCAACGTCGCTGCGCGACGTTTGGCTACATGAATGGACTAGAGCTCTCCATTGACGCCTATTGCATGCAGCGGCGAGAAGACAAGAATGGTGATGGTGGTAAAATATAAAATATAGGTCTGTAGTTAGGACTTGGTGGGTAAACAGATGATCGTGCAGTGAACCGGTATACATGGCCTTGTGATGAGTTTCCTGATTCCAATCAAGTTTCATGGTTCACTTACATCCAGTCCGATTTGTTCATTGGCTCATACATTAATTTATACATTAACAGGATAAGCATGCCTTACCTTCTCACGTCCACGGCCATATTGGTCATTGGCTGTTTTTATATCATTTTAGTTTCTCTTCAAACAGTGTTATGCAAATTTCTGATTACACTTACTGACTACTGCAATTCGATTTACATTAAACTTGCAGCAGTCAAGTCTCCAGTCATAATCTGCTGCTTGTCTATTATTGCTTATCTTCTTTCTCACATTTCTTGTTACATACTTGACCAGCTTTGCTGGTTGTGTATTTCTTCCAAAACTGAGTTCAAGGTTTTGACTCCTGCATTGGGATTGTTTTGTGGCCAGCCATCCGCATATCTTTGAGATATCCTGCACTTGCCTGTTTTCTAATCTTTTTTCATAGTTCTCTCCAACCTCTCACCTACTGTTGAAGCTCTTTCTGGCAGAGGTATTCTAAATTAAATTTATAGATGCTGCCCAATTTTGTCTATGTAAAAATTTTGAATATCTGATTAAGTTTACTATTATTTTAATGTTTCTAAAAAATTTTCATGTATTCTTAAGGAAGCGTATACCTTTACTTGTTTTGACTTGCCTTAAACCTCAATCCCTCAGTCTTGGTACTGCAGACAGCATAGGGTTTTGCCATGGTTGATCTTTCAGTGCATAACTATGCCTGATCACATAACTTTCTGTCCCAAAAGTGCTACAGCTTACTGTTTTAAGTGTCACGTACTTCTGTAACACTTTCATGCCAGGAGTGCCAGTGAGTTGTTCCTGTTGTACAGGCCATGAAAAACAATAATACAGTACAGTGTTTGTATTTCTTTATAAATTTGTTTACGTTATTTTGTCAACAGTTGCTTTTAATGAAGGTGCTTTTATAACATTTTACATTGAAAATTTATGTTTATGCCACTAGGTGGCTGATGGAATGCGATACATCGAAAGTAAACAACACATACACAGAGATCTTGCTGCTCGCAACATATTAGTCGGTGAAAACAACATGGTAAAGATCGGTGACTTTGGTCTCGCACGGGCCATAAACGAGGAAACATATGAAGCTAGGCAAGGTCAGGCATAACAAAATAATTTGCTGGCATGAAAATTATTTGAAGTTATTTTACGTTTTAGAACAGATTCTGGAACTCTGTGTAAGTTGTATGGGAAAGCATCTTTTATGTAACACTTTTACCGACTGATTTATACTCGTGTTTAAAATCTTTTTTGCAATACTTTAAAATACTCCTGTTTTGATAAGTCTTGTACAGATTTTTCTTACCAGTTGTAGGGCAAATTTGGAAATTTATATTGGTTTTTGCATTAAGTTAGTTTGTGTTATGTCAGTTAATCAGCTGTATGGGTTTGTGTAATTTGGATGGACCATGCTACAACACAGTTAGGTGGGGCTATCATTAACAGCTGCATGACTAGCTTTGCATGAAACGAGGCCGATATGTATGAGGGAGAGAGAGACAGACAGACAGACAGAAGGAACAGATGGATGCCGACTGGAGGGCGAAAATGAAGTTGGGATGATTGAAAGAAAAGGCAAAAGCTTAAGAGAGGAGTGAAGCGAAGAAGACACGATTTGCTAAAGAATGGCTGAGCAGGTTTCTGGAGAGCATGGAAGAGAAATAACGCTGCATCTCATAAACGAGGCACGCTAAGGTGTGCTATTTAGAAATTTGTTTCTATGTGTCGACTAATGTGCAAAATCTTTGATTAAATTGCAATGCTTGACAAGGTAGATGAGTTGCCTCTAATCAATTGACTGAAGACCTAATAAAGTTCTTGTTTCATTAGGTGCAAAGTTCCCAATAAAGTGGACTGCCATTGAAGCAGCAATGTATGGAAAATTTACAATCAAGTCTGATGTTTGGGCATTTGGCATTCTCCTAGTGGAACTAGTGACGTATGGGGGGAATCCGTATCCAGGTAAACAGTTTGTTTGATTTTCAGTATTTTACATTTGGTGATAGGTTTTCTGTTTACTCTGGCCAACTTAGAACCGGTTACAAAGGGTTAGAATAGGTTATTTACATTTACCATTGTTTCCCTTTGTGTTTGCTGTCTGATTTTATTTACAGCTGTAGAGTGCTTGCCCAGGTGTACTTAAATAAAATGCATGTTGTAAGTTTGGAGTTTTGATGTGCAACAAATAACAGAATGGATCGATGAAATGTTCCTTAAATTTGAACATTCATTTATTGGTAAGTAAGTAAGTAATCTATAATGCAGACAAAGCAGTAAACAAAGAGAGCACAATGTTGGCAGAAATTATGCAATTGTATATAGTCTCTACTGCTTTTACTGCACATATTCTCATTCCAAACTCTTAACTGTTACTTGCTTAAGGGATGACAAACAGTGAAGTTCTGACTCAACTGGAGCGAGGTTTCCGGCACCCACAGCCTCATGGATGCCCAGACGACCTCTACCAAGTCATGAAAGAGTGTTGGAACATAAACCCTGAACGACGACCAACATTTGATCACCTCTTCAACCTGCTCGACGACTTTGCTGTTGCCACACAGAACGGATATGCCGAAACTTAATTCTGCTGATTCAAATAATTCTTGTATAGAACAGAAAATAAACTTCTGGGAGATTTTGTCTGAAACTTCAAATTTTATGTTAATTCTAACCTGGAAAGAATATATAATTCCTGTATCAAATCTAAACTGCTGTAATGCTGTTTGCACGAATTTCCTACTTGCTTAGATGGTTGTTGCTAGAAACAGTAGGAGAGCAGTCTCAAGTTAGTTAATTATTTAGACAATTGATAAAGCAACTTTTAAGTAGGCCTACCTCCAAAATATAATGGAGATTGATAAGCACAGGGTACACATTTTGTTTTTATCAAAACTGAACTTAAGTAATATTTCAGTGTTATTTTGGGCTTGGCTGAAAAACATCTTTTTGTTCTGAAATGTGTGACATGGCAATAATTATAATATTTTTATGCTTGCTTCAAAGATGTATCTTGATTTTCTGTAATTTATTGTGAAATGGGCTTCATGACTTTGTGAATTAGTTACCATGTTGTTATCAGCCCCATATCTCACTTTCCGGTTCAATTCCAAACACTGTCCATCATAGCCATCTGACTGTCTACCTGCCTGACTCTTGGATCTTTACCTGGAACCAAACCCTTCCTGCCTGTCGATTTTGATTAAACTGAACACCTGTGAATTACTTGGTACCTGCAACTTAGCTTTTGTTGCGCGCTGTAGAAATCTTGAGCTTACAATTACGGTTATGATGTAAATGCTTCCAAAAAGTCTCAAAATACTGTAGAAACCACATAACTATATAATTTAATAAGGTGACCATAACACCTTTGTTTTTTTTATTTATGAGCAAATTTTATCCGTAAACAATTAACTATATGCACTAATTAACAATTTTACTAACCTAAAAAAAGCACTATTGCTCTAACATTTGCCAAGTTGGAGGTGAAAGTAAGTTGTTAGCAGCCTAATTCTGTGCATTTGTAGCCTTTTTGGACTGCAAACTTGTCTGCCACGGTGTTATAAGCAGTGGACACTTAGCACTGTTGTACACGGAACACCAGAAAGATGTGAGCTACAGCTAAACTTTATTTTTTGCAAACCTCTGCACTGTAATGTGGCCGTCTTACTACAAAAATTTATATAATTTAATGTAATGGTAAATTTTTGCACCACAAACTGTAAAACCTCCTGGTGCATCATGTAAAAGTATTTGCTGTGCTGTTGTTGAGTTGAATATTTTTGCTTTGGCTTAGTAATTGTTCAGCCTTAGAACAACACATCTTGGGATGATAAAATGTGAGCAGTGTACTAAGTAATTAAGTAAGTAAGTAAGTAATGCATTTGTTAACACGCCATATGTCCATCGACTGAGCGAGGAATCGTAGTACTATGAGGTGCTTGTCTGTAGCATAAGGTCAGCTTTTGTAAAAAAACTTTCATGTTCATGTTGTGCCATTCCAATTAAGTAGTAGCCGTTCGGGGCTACTCAATTTCTGGAAAAGAGGCTACTTTTTGAAACTCTCCGTCCGATTGTATCTTAATAAATGACTTGTAATATTTCAATATTTCGTAATGATTCGTTGAAGTGAATAAGGATAAAATTCAAGAGGATTGATTTTGAATAAAACCTCTGATTTTCTGCAGCAATGTAGACGTTTTAATACTGATTGGGGATCGGTTGTAACTGAAGGGTAATTGTCGTTGTCAACCTCTCACTGAAGATTAATTTCCTTCCTGCTATGCCCATGCTTTGGTCTACCCGCTTCTCAAGAAGCCAACCCTGGTAGATATATCAAATTACCATTTCTACTTTAAACCTTATTTTCAAGATTCTATATAGAGGGGATTGTAGCTGACATGCTTAGCGCTGACTTGTATCACCACTCCCTTTACATTCCTTTCCAATCGTCAATACAATTCCAATGAAACTGCATTGCATGCCGCCCACGATCGTACAATCTGTTCTACGGATAAATGAAGGATCACCGCTGTCATCTTTGACGACCTGTCGGCTGCCTTTGATACTGTGATCATGACACATCTTCACTGTCTTGTATATAGTTTTGGGCAGCTGACTTGCCTCTTCTCTTTGCTCACCCCTCAAGTGTACAAACACTACACTTGCTCATTTGATGCACTGACTCTTATTTTGCCCCGAAATAAAACAATACTGGGCTCCCGATATGTTTGTCAAAACTGGATAATGACTACAGTTAGGCCTACCTATAGCTAACCATAAAGGTACGAGTCGGTTTTAAGAACTTGCACCGAATTACATGAAATTTCACCTGGTGATAGATCTCAACTTAATTAGTCGAACGCGCCTATTCCCGTCTTCCGGAAACTGTCAGGGAATAGTTCTATGAATTTTCAAATTTATGAATTGCTTCATTATAAATCGATCTACAGAATGCTCGGTGCCGCTATTTAGAATTCGTGCAATAATGCCTAACGAAAGTCAATCTGGGTTCTGTAGGAAAACGCTCATATAGATGACATTATTCCAAATCCCAGGTTCGCGTCCCGGTCGTGGCTTATTTAATAGATTTAAATCTCTGGCTAGTACGCTATGTGCACGGGAACTTAAATGGCGCGGCGCCCATTCAAACTGCCAGCGGTGGTGAAGGATCTCACCCGATAAATTCATTGCAAAATGAGCAGGGTCGAGGCCATACAGTCGCTATATAAAGCCTATACATGTACATTTACATTTTTTATTTTAAATCATGTTTACAAAATAACAAATTATCAAAACCAAAGATTTTAAAATCTTTGATCAAAACTAGGAAATTAGTGGAAGAATCAATAGCTTTTTCCACAAGCCCTAAAGTTGACGTAATAAATAATGTGAAATGCGTTACCAAAATTTCGATTAAGTTAGCAATAAAAATAGCCACTTTAGTCCTTAGTGTAGGCCTATAAGACCTCATAAGTCTATGGATGGGAGGGCGGGCAGCGTCTTTCCGATTCCCACCCTAGTACGAGTATGTCCAGTATAAGGATGTCAATGGTTAGGGTTAATGTTAGGGTTGAGGTTAAAGTTACGGTGTTAGGGTTAGTCTTAGAGTTAGGATAGATACAGTAGGAATGGGAAATACGCCGCTAAAAACTAAATCCTAACTCTCACGTTTACCACTGACATCCTTCTACAAGCGTGGGAAAAGGAAAGACGCGGGCGGGCAGAGTTAAAAGTTTTCAGTTCTCCAAAACCGTTGAAATGCCAAAAAGTGGAGAGGTCAAGAAATGCGCTATATAAACGTTTAAATACACGTTTATATAGCACATTTTGAGGGCCCTCTCCAAGATGCTACGTAGCCGCTTGAACACCGTCTTCGAGAGGTCTTAAAATGCGTTGCATATATGTTTAACTCCATACGTACGTACATACTTACAGAGAATAGAGATGATGTAAAAATACGATTTATTAACCCCAATTTTCAAGACTTTCGTCAAATTTGTGAGATATCGCTACTACTGGCGCCACTAACCCAAACTTCCCGGGCATGCCCGTATCCACGTTGGGGCCATTTCCCTTTGTTCCTAATGAATCAACAACCCTGGATACAAGTACTACCTATGCTAAGTGCAGAATGCTGATCATCTAACGCTACAATTTGATTTATATGCTGAAATGTTTTACGCGAGCCTTATCTCCATGCAGACTATATTTGCTCTGCGCATTGTGTGTCGGGACTAGTACACCGGTGTATTTTCTTTGAGTGCTCATATCTACTGCTTGCCATGTTGATGAACTGGAAAATATATAGCCTAAAGTATTAAAGGACCGGTCTTTTCATTTTATGCCGATCATACGAACATAACAGCATAGCCCACATATCGTCTGTTTTAGTATGCTAGGAATTCGATCTTCAGTTCGGCTGTCGATCTTTAGGCAAGGCTTCAAACTTTAGGCAGGGCTTCAATCTTCAGGTCTGTTTTGATCTTTGGTCAGTTTTCGATCTTCAGGTAAGGTTTAGATTTACAGGAACGGGTTTCGATCTTCAGATGGGGCTTCGATCTGCAGGTTGGTGTTTCGACCATAAGGTAGGATTTCGATCTTTAGGTCAGGCTTTGGATTTTTAGTCGGGTCCTGATCTCTAGCGCAGTTTAATTCTTCGACTAGCTCCTGTCTATTTCCTCGCATGATGTTGGTCATGATCGACAGTTAGTGTGTCAGACGGTTAGAAAGTATTCTTGATCGTTGCCAACGGGTATCGATCCGAAGGCATCTCTCTTAAGACGGCAACTTTTCGTTCGTTAGATGGCGGAATAAACACAGACATCAAAAGTCTATGGAGCCAGCGAAGAAATAGCGCAGCACGAAATAACGAAATTCAGCCATTATTGACAAAATCGGTGTACATGGAGAATTCCAGGTCTTATAACTTCTATTTATCGTGACGTTGATATCATTTTCGCGCATTTAATTCTTACAACGCAAGTGTTGAATATTCTCTATGACTGATCAATAAATTGTTTACCGGGAGAGATTTGCGCCGGTATGGCATCGGTTTATGTAGCGCAGTTCGATTTATCGGACAAGCACTAGGCGCAAGTTAAACATCTCCTTTTCTTTAAAGCAGTAATAATTGGTTTATTGAGTCATCTTTGTGTCCTGTTGTCTGATATCTGATTTAGTTATCGATTGCTGATAATATACTATTAATGTCGGGAGCAGTTGCTAGCCTTGCATACTTATTTACCACAAGTATATTTTATATTTAGACGTCTGAGATGGCAAATTGTATTTGGTCTACTGCCTGTCCTGTTATAAACTGCCTGTCATAAATTCACCTCCATGAATTGATTTATCACAAAACTGATGTCTATGATAGACATGGCAATTCATGTTGCTAGGAGCAAAAGAAGACTTGAAAGGTGCCTTACCTCTTTTGACAGTTCCTAACCATATTATGCCTGTAAAGTTTTAATATATTTTATTTTAAATTTTTTGATGTCAGGATATACACCCTTTTGCCAAGAGTGATATTACCTGCAATACTGGTATCTAGCTCAGCCAAATGCCATCCACCTCAATGCTATAGGACTTACAAACCTAGGGCCCACCATTTCCAAACCATTTGAACCAGATGTGCTTTTGAGATCGGTGTATTTGATGTAAACACCGAGGGGCCCCAACGGCACAGTACAATGGGCCCCAAAATACTTTTAGCACCTTGGTTATATCACATGAGGCCAAAGTCTGGGTTGACCCAGGGAGAGCTTACACTAAGATATTAAAAACCTTGAAAGTACCTCTCACTTGAACTGTTGATAACAGACATTTTAACTTGACATGATGTGTCCAAGTTGTTGGCTATCTTGTGTGTAAGATAGGCTTGGCAATCACTCATTTGTTACATGTCTCTATCAACAACTGTCCTCAAGAAATGTTTGGGTTGAAGCAAAAGCAGGACATCAGCCTTCCAACAACCAGGCTTCCTTTCTGGTCTGCAAATATATGATCAGTTTCAAGAGCAAAATTAAGATTCAAGATGGAAGGCTGACATGTTAGCATGTCATGCTACCCATAATTCATTCATAGCAACCGTGCTTCCCATAACTTATTATTTATAATTTGTCCATAGCCACCATGTTACCTATAATTTATTCATGGTGACCATGCTTCCTGTAATTTATTATTTATAATTTGTATATAGCTACTATGCTACCCATAATTCATTATTCATAACTAACTTCTCCCACATAGAGCAACTGCATGCTAATTGAGCACAGTGTCCCATTTGGGGAAAATGCTCCAGATGTCTCCTCCCTCTGTTTATTCTCATAGAGATAATAACTGGTGCTTCATAGGTGTAACTGATTGTGAAACATAGGTGTTGTAGATTATTGATTGAAACTTTTTATTGATTCCTAAAGATTATAGCGGCGCTATATAAATGTTCGGATACAAGTACATAGGGAAAGTAGTCCTGTTTTGGATTTTTACAAGTACATGTTATGCACTGAAGCATTCAGATTACTGGGATACAAATGGTAGACCCAAAACGGATATAGGTCTCACTAAATTATGTCTACCTATTACAAAACAATGCAGGTGGCAACAAAGATTTCAGCAAATGTTCGTTATGGCTTAACTAAAAAGAAAGTTTTAACTAAGAAAATGGGTCACAATCATGTTCTCCAAAAAGTCTTAACTAAAAAATGAATGAATGAAAATTATGGTGTTCTGCTTGACTTGTTTCCTAAAACATTCAAGTTGCTGTTCATTTTTTCTTCAGTTTAGAAGAAGATAAGCGACCACCAGAGTCTATGGCTGAAGCTGACTTGGTAGGAATGCCATCTCTGACAGATGCTGAGACTACATCTGTGACTGTGAAAGATCTTCCTCTTCAGTGCCAAACGAGTTCATCAAATGATAATCTGCATTCCAATAACGTTGTCATCAAAAAAACTGAAGAAATACCAGAAACCACTGAAACTGTTAGCATTCTTTACTTTTTAGGCACATTAATAAGCAATCATTCATTTTTTACAAACTGCTTCATCAACAGTGATATTGATATACACCCAAAGTTGGTGTAACACTGTCACTGGAAGCCATAACAAGAGACGCTTTATAACGAGACTATGTTATAATGGGCTAATTTTCTATAGCTGAACTAATTTGAGATCCAGGTCTAAAACCGTTTTATAACAGAATTTACGTTAAAACGAGTCTTCGGTGTAGTTTATAATGTATTCTGAGGTCAGGCGATTTTGGAAACTTCAGATGAGGATTAAAAAACTTTAATTATGAGTGAATGTTTTGTTTAGCCTGGCTTATTATATTATTTGATGACCTGATCTGAATGCTTTAGTTTTTTTGTTGACAGGGTTACAGTAATATCTGCCTGCTTATATATTATTTTTGTAACATTTCATTTTCTGACATTATTCGAAACCAAAGAACTCTACAAAATATGTTGTTATTGGATTATTGACTTTCATACTTCTGCTATTAAGTTTATCTGTTTGCTATATTGTAATTTTGTGTACTATTATATGGCTACCTTTTTGTAGAAGGTGTGATTCCTAAAATTTACATTAGAATTTACATTTAAATTTAGTAAGATGTGCTTTTCATGACTTTTTATTAGCTTTGTCTTGTGACTTAGATACATAAATTGTGTAAAAAATTTGGTTAAGTTTTAAGCAAAATTATTGAAGAAATTTATAAATTTGTTTGAAATTCTGATCTATTGTATTGATTTTCTGTTTCTGCTGAGATTTTCAGTTTCAGTTTTTCTTTCTCTTTGCTGCAGAATTTGTTGGAAAAGGTGAAGCAGTCGAAAAGGTAAGGATCTTTTTATAAACCAACATGTCAGGCCTTCATTTTATATATAGGTTTACTGTATTATAAATTCTTCGTTGTTTTCACTTTTGTTTAATTTTCTGCACTGTAATTTGGTATTACTATGTAAGAGACTTTCTAGATGTTGTCACGCGGAAAAATTGTTTGTTGAAGTTCATAAGATTTAACTCTTGACTCAGCGTCTCCATTTCAGCCTTTCCCCATATTCTGCACTTTGTTGTTAGAAGTTGTTCAGCAATGGATTTGTTAATCAGATTTTTTCAGCCTTTACGATGACAAATATTTGTAAACTTTTTTGGAAGGTTTTCTACTTGACTGAGATTATGGGTCGGGTCTTGTTTTCTTAAAGAGTTTGCATTGGAAATTATTTCTATCTTACCTGTAAAGTAGGTTGCAAGTTGGCCTATGACCTCATATTCCAGAGTTAAATTTCTAGTGCATAATGTGAAAAAAATTGTAATTCATTTCATTGTGAAGCTGTGTAACTGCAGAGGTAACATCATTGCGTTTTGCATAGAGGTTGCCACTGAGCTGTTTCTTCTTGAAGCGGTGCTATATAAATGTTCGGTTACAGACCCTATGTACGTATTGTAACATCTATATTATGTCTCTTAGCAGAGGTGCTTAAAAAAATGAGCAGTTGTGTTTCTTTATCTTACCATCCTTGTTTTAAGGAAACCAAGAAAAACACAAAAGATAACGAAAGTGGAAGAGAAGCAAAAGTTCACAGATGATGAGAATCTTGCAGAATACATTTTACCACCTACCAGTCAAAGAGAGGGAGCTGGTGCTGCCTCCTCGGTTATGCCTTCTACTTCGCAGTTCATGAAGTTGGATTCTTCTCTCAAGACAGAAGCAAACACTACTGAAGATGCTGTTGTCCAAGGTGGTGAAATGTTATTTGACTTTTTGCCATGAAATTTTGTTTTTTTTTTAAAGGAAGTCAGTTTAAATTGTTATGCTATGCTCATTTCATTGTATGTTGGGCAGTTTAAGGCAACTTTTCAGGTTAAACAGCTATAGCAAGCATTGCTTCACTTTTGGCTAAATGACAGTAGAAGGTTTCTGCGGGTTGCAATGCAGTGAATTACATGTATAAAGAAGAAATTTGCAACAAAGCATTTATTTTATTTTTAAGCATGATCTTGGGGTTGTTAGATGTCTTGGTTAAATTGCCAGTACAAATATCGAAATATTTGGTGAAACAGTGGAAAAACAAGACTTATGCATGTTGCATACAGTGTTTGTGTTTTTTAACAGTGAATTGTTAATTGACATCATTTGAACTTTGGTCACAGGATCATTATGTCGTTTCATCACTGTTTCACCATTTACGAGTCATTGAATGTTGTGAGGTGATGGCTTATTTCAGGCACAGTTCAGGCTGAGCCAGAATCAGTAGATACATCCTCTGGTAAAGATATTGTTCCTTCAAAGTGCAAGAAGTTAAAGCCAGGTAGTACTTTGCCTGTTTGTTCAGACCGCTTTAGGTTTCAAGCATCTCAGAGTTCTTCTGCATCTTATTCGTTTCTTTTTTCTTGTTTGTTTTGAGGGGCCATGTGTAAATCTGTACCACACTGTTGTAAAGCATTCAGGGCACTGTCATGGTTTTTGTTGTATTGCGTACTTCTCTACTGAGGGAAAGACTGGCTGTGGATTGTTTTAAAATTTGCTCTTCAGTTTTCTGCTGTTTTATCAATTGAATAACTTTTGGTTCACAGTTTTTAAGTTGTTTTACGTTTCGTCTTGTCAAAAGGGAATAATGGTTTTAGTTAATTTATTTTTAATGAAAATTGTCGACGGTCTTATGAGGGTCCATTCCATCTCATCGCTTCAGGCTTGTACAGTGTGTCATTCCATTCCATGTAGTGAGATCCCTGTAGCTTAGCATAGCATCATGGCTAATGTAGGCCTGGTACCATGTAGTTTTGCTGAGTTTGTGAGTTGGCCTGCAAGACTGACCATTCTTGACTTTCTGATATATAATTGGGTTTGTCCTACTTGCTGCATGGTTTGGGTCACCATTACAATACTATTGTGCTATCTGCCTGGCTATATAAAGTTTGACTATGCTTGTTCTTCACTGAGTATATCAGATGCATACAGGCTTCTGCCAGCCAATGCATTAAGTCACAGCTGGAGCAGAATTAACCCTCTTTTTCCAAAAGTTCTTTCAAGCATACTCGATCATAAGCCATCCTGTACACTTTATGGCTTTCTCTGCCTCTTGTAATTTTTATCAGTTTTGTTGCTTTAGGTTGTCTTAGTTCAATAATTCATTGCACAGCATGTAATCGCCAAATAGGATTCACAACGAGCTTGGAGATTTATGAACATCCTGTGCTGAAGGTTCTTGTATGTAAGGCAAGTACTATCCTACAATACTTCTTGGTCTGTGTTGGTGCAAACTCTGGCAAATATTTGTGAATGTATTTAATTCAGTTTGTAATTGATTAAATGTGATTAAGTTAAATGATTAAATGTGATGTAATATAATAATTATTATAATTTGTTATTATATCTGAATTTATTTAGCATCACTATTTATTATCTAATGACAAATCCCTGTCTCGGAAGAGGCTCAAACCTGCATACTCTGAGTTACAAGGTGAGAACTCGACCATTCAGCTACCATGGTTTCTATCATCTATGGCCACTGCATTTAATTCATCCAGCCTATTTGAGGACAGAACATAGAGGAACTTACTGAACTTACTGTTTGGTTATTATTTGATTCTGATGCAAGTTACGTGTATTTCACTAACACAGTAGAGGAATGGTCTGGCAAACTCTCGTCGATCTTATTATCCTTGTCTACATAATGTCTGAAGTGTGTCGTAAGATTTTGGTGAAATGTTATAGTATTAATGAACAGAACTATAGAAAAACTCTTGATTTGGCCTTAAGTTCTATAGAATAACTCTTGAATTGATCTTAAGACCTTTTGAATAACTCTTGATTTGGTCTTAAGACTTATACAGTAACTCTTGATTTGGTCTTGAGATCTAAAGCTAAAGCTTTGTTGTAGATGTTTTTTCACGAATCTTGATAGTGCATTAAAAGCCTTTCAGACCCACTGTTCCCTGTCAAGAGCTGTGGTGCTGGTTATTCCATTGGCTATTTGGCCAAACCATGAAGTTTAGAATCCTCTCTGTTATGTGCTAAGTTAAAATCCTCTTGTCTCTTGTGGTTGCTGCCATGAAATGTTACTTGAGTGCAATTTTTTGTTGCACAGAAGTGCTACAAATGGTATGCTAGTGCTGAAATTGAAAAAGGTGCCGACGGAATGGACGAACAGTGCCGCTGGTGTAGCGAAGGTGGTGACCTCATATGCTGCGACTTCTGTCACAATGCCTTCTGCAAGAGTTGCATTCGAAGAAACCTTGGAAGAAAAGCTCTCATGGACATCCTAAATGCAGGTGTAATGATAACCCAACACTCTAGAATTAGCTAAAAATGTTAATGTGATGTAAGGATGAGCTAAAGTAACTGAACAATAACTGGTCTTTTAGTGCTTTCTGTTTAGCCATACTATTATCCCTTCTGGATCTGCCATTTGTACCCCTAACAACCTGCTTAATAATACTAATTATTATAATAATAATAATAATAACGATGATGATGATGATTTATAGAGCACCATAGTATGTTAAACTTGTATTTAAGTTGTCAAATTAGAAACTTTTAATTTATATTCTTACCACAGTGGACATTTAGTACGTTGTACATGGAGGCTTAGTTCATGGGAAAATAGTGTTTATGCAACTTTTGGCAATTTTTAAGATATCAAAGGTAGCAAAGCTGTAATTGGTAAGATGATGCTTCAAAACAGGACCACTTGGACTAGTAATTTTGTGTAATTGTTTAATATTTAATATTTTGTTGTGCTTTATGGCAGATGATGAATCCAAGTGGTCCTGTTTCATCTGTGATTCTAAACCAATTCTTCATCTTGTCCAACAATGTGCGTCAGTTATGGAGTCGTTGACAAGGAAGAAACACTCTCTAAAAGCTCCACGACAGAAGGAAATGTGTTGCAGTAAGAAGAAAGGCACACGGCTGAAAAATGTTTGCTTGGAGGTGAATCCGCCTAATGAGCAGTCATTTCCCAAAACATCTAGCAGCTTAACTACTCAGCATCCTTCATCAGCGGCTAAGTTAGTGCATAGAAAACCTGCCAGCATTTATTATCGTGCTGTGAATCCAGGGCATTTATCAGCAAATCTCGTGGCAAATGCGCAAAGGATGGTTTCTTTGCCATTTTATCAAAAGTCTTCGTTTATGCCGACTTTTCCTGCTATTGGACAGCTAAGGGGTCCCGGTTTTAGTTCAACAGTGAGCTCACATGCGACGACTTCGGCTTCCTGGACTGCTGGTGAAAACAAGAGTTGCTTGTCCATAGATAACTCTGTGGAAACGTTGCAGAAGTTGGATTATATGCTGTCGGCCAGCAATTCGATGCTGAACATACTGACATCGTTACAAGAAGAATTAAGTTTTGTTGGCGGAAAGAGTTCTGGCTTCATTCCACTACTTGCCGAGGGAAGACGCAGAATTGCAGCACGCCTGTGGTCGGCACAGAGAAGCTACATGCAGATATTTAAAAGTGTGGTTCACAGAGAAGCACCCGTCATACAGTCTCCAGCTCAGCAATCTCACATAGAGACACTTCAACATGTAATGCCAAAGGGAGAGATGAAGTGGGGTGGAGTGGGTTCGTCCCTTGGCACTGGTGGCCAGAACTTTGCTACCAGGAATTATCATAAAGGAAATGAAAGAATTGATCTGTCATGTAGCAGTGATGAGATGGTAAAGAAATGTGCTCATTTGTCCACAGTGTCGAATGATCCACTTTTTGCAAAATGTGAAAGAGATGCAGGCTCAAAGCCGTTTGATTTTAGATTGACTAATGTCACCATTGGTGATGCGTACAAGTCTGACTGGATGTTGTTTGAAACTACAAAGAGTTCGCTTGCCAACTCGCCAAGTTGTGGTCAAAGAAAGCGAAAATATCCGGTGACTGCATCTTAATGTGGCCAAAAGGACACCTGGATTGAGACGAATGCCAAAAACATTGAATAATTATAATCTCTTCAGCCAATATATCATTACAAGACAGTTTCGTAGAGTATATCATGAAATATGCCAAACATCTTCAAATGAACATAGAACTAGTCAAACTTTTGTAAAAGAAATGATTTTCCTAGACAGCCGTGCTCGCTTAACCCATGTTTTGTGTGGCTCGGTGTATGCTAGCTGTGGACCTAATGATTGTGGCTGTCAGTGACGTTTTCACGAGGCCTGTGATTATCGTTCAGTATCCGGTGAACTTTTTCATGTGACCTGTGACTGAGTTTGCACAGTCTTATCGAGATCACTGTTGTACTTACTTGCGTAAATGTTTGTTGTTTATGACGGAGTCCTTTTATGTTCACATTTGCCTTCAGAACATCAAATTCTGCAGCTTTTTGTAAGTATATTCTGCAATGAACTTGTTTCTTTTTTGATTGTGTTTATTGCAATGAAAAGTGATAATTATGCATCTATTGATAAGAATCGAAATTTCATTTGTGTGGGATAATCCCAAGCTATCAAAGTATGTTTATGTTATATATGCGTATATAATTATATTACGTGACTTGTGTGTGTTGTCTACTTTGTTCCTTCCTCACTGTCAGTTGATGTTGATTGCCTAAGAGCAACAGTCCTACATATGACTTGCTGTCATGGCTGTTTGACGAACTTGGTGTTACATAAATGAGTGGCATCAAGGCCTTATGGTCGCTATACAAAAATATGTACATTTACATTGGCCATGATGTTATATATGTCGTCATCATCATTATCGCTGACGGTTCACTGACAGTTGTTTCCATTATGCCTCCCTGTTGTGCACAGCTATGGTGAAGTTTATTATTTCTGCATTTATTAAGCGCCACTATCTAATGGGTAAAGCGTCAGTCGATGGTGCTGAGCAATTGTGAGTGAAGGACTTGATCAAGATCCCTACACAGTAACAATCTCAGAGGAGGATTGAACCCGTATTCTCCGCATTAAAAGCCGAAAGCTGTATCCAATATGCTACTGAGTTCCGTTTATGTTTGTTTGCTTACAAATTCATTTACATCATACATGTACACAGATTTTTGTGTACTGTTTATGCTGGTATAAACGGTATGCATTGTCAGCATACTTGTTCCGTAAGCAGAGGTCATTTGTTTTGTGCCATTGTAAAAGGAACGGGAATAATTACAGAAATCTCAAACAAGCCAAAAAGCATTGTTGGTGACACTGACATGTTTTTACCTCATGATGTATTTTTACTGTTTCTCATAATTTTGTTTGTCTTCTGCAGAATGTTGTCGTGATTAGATGGTAGGGCCCTGTATATAAAAATTTAGTCTCTGCATGGGCTGGTTGATTGCTGACGTGGCTGAGAACTTTTCCCTGTATTTTAGTTTGAATCCTGGCCTGTTGTTAGTAATTGAATGTTACTACTGTATTATACATAACCTGTTAAGTGCATGGTGTCCTGTTGTCTAAATGCAGTTATTGTGTTTCTGCGTCTGGTCATTTGTTGAAAAATCCTTCAAATCTGTGGCCACACTTCCGGTAGTAAGTGATTGGCTTACTTGACCTTATGCTTAAGCAAAACGAGAGAGAGGGGGAGAGAGGGGGAGAGAGAGAGAGAGGGAGGGAGGGAGGGAGGGAGGGAGGGAAGGGGAGGGGAGGGAGGAGGGAGGGAGGGGGAGGGAGGGAGGGAGGGAGGGGGGGGGGAAGGGAGGGGGAGGGAGGGAGGGAGGGAGACACTAAATTACGACCGGAGAGTGCATGCATGCAGAAGTTCCTAAGGTATGATGGAGCAGAACCAACAAGACAATTACTCATAAGGTTTAGGATCTTGTACTGAATACGCTGCAAAAGTGTCCCGTATAAAGGAAATTTTATGGCCATACTTCGGTACGCCTACCAAAAAGACGGGCAGCGGCATTGAGAACAGACTGAAGCTTGGAAATTTTAGTTTGTGAGAGTCCAGCAGAGAGCGTTACCAAAGTCCACCCTGGTGCAGATAAGGGCGTTAATTAGGGTAGCAACAACATGAAAGGAGAGAGAGAGCGGCGGTTGGTACGAAGCTGAATGGTTCTTGACTTGATTTGATAGCAGCACCTGTGAATAAATAAGCTGGTCTCCCTGATGCGGCTTTTGTATGGCGCTGAGAAATTTTAGAGATTTCCATTGGCCTGACCCGAGTATAATTATACTGTATCACTGAAATGGTGACGCATCCATAGATTTGTGTCGGACATCCATCGTTTGGGGCTGAACTTAACAGCCCATGCACTGCTGCGTGCCGACCACTTGATGCCCGAGGAAAGTATACTGATGAATCTTGGACACATGCGATATCTATTGCAGCGCTTTTGATGTTCACAAAAAGGCGCTATATAAATTCTTCGACAAACATTGATACATACATGAGATCATGACGATTACGAAGCTATCACCCACAGCGTAAGGGGTAAGGTAATGTAAGTGGCTCATAATTATCTAGTGTATACCACTTTCGACAAGAGTCGTTAAGAGGATGGCCCTAAGTTTACAGGTCTTTGAGTCAAGCAGCTTAATAGCCAAAGTATACGGACCGTAATGGTAAATTTGAAATTTCTAAAGCTAAGCCCAGGGCACCAGCTTAAAAGCTAAGCGTAGGGCACCAGCTTATTCATGAGATGTTTGCCGAGGGGCAAAAATAAATTCAGAGACGATCAAGACCTATTGAAGCGGAAAGCTTTTACATAGCTGAGGACCACATTTTCAGGTGCAATGTGAAGTTTATGTTAAGTAGGCCAATTTTAGAACAAACAAGAAACAAGCATGCATATGTATACATATGCACATACATGATACATACGCCTACATATTTGGTTTCAGACAGCTGACAACTTTCGAACACCATGATAACTTGCACCTTAGGTCACGCAGGTCCAATATGCGCTACGTAAAGTTTACAATTACATACATACACAGGCTACATAATTACATGTAGTTGTGTTAAATACGTATTGATGGTGTAATCTACAGCGCCCAACGAAAGCCACGTCACGGGGACCAGCTTATTTGCAGACGTTCAGTCAAAACAAAATCGATAGGCAAAAGGGTTTGGTTCCAGGTCAAGATCCAAAAGTCAGGCGGAGAGACAGCCTGGCAGCTAAGGTGGGTGGTGTTGGAATTGAAAAGGAAGAAGGGGTGTCAGGATAGCTTGTGTTAGTCAACATGGTCGTCCATGCATATAATGTATTGAAGTCTACATATCAACATGCCCGTACAGTCAAGAACACTCGAGAACGATTTAGGTCTTTAAAGCTTGGCCTATAATTGCAGATGAATAGGCTAAGCTAAATAATAATGTCGGGCTAGAAAATGTTTGTTGGGGCACAGCGGGGTTGCCTCTGAATTGTTAATCTTCTTCTGGTTCTCTGCCCTCAGGCAGGTTCAAACGCCCGATGACGGCACTCCTTTTGGTGCCGAGCTTCTTCTTTCAGTCCGCTGTATCCGTCCGTCATCATCCAATCCAGCAGCATCTGTCTGGGTCGTCCTCTTGTCCTCCTCCCCTCCATTTTGCCCTCAATGACGGTTGTTAATAAGTACATCAATAAGAACGACTTAAGATGTTTGCGGTCAAGGCTTAGACCCCCGGACAAGCACAAAGATGTCAAATGCAGCAGTTCTACATGACCTATGCATTAGCTCATGCCATATAGCCTATGCTATATATCATCGACTATTTAGCATGAGGACAACACATAAGCTAATAAGATAGAAGGTTTTGGGCTCTTCAGGTCATTAACCTGTACGATTATATAACTGGCTGACCATGACTGCTAAAGATGTAAAGATCTAGAGATAGGCTATAGTATATCATATTAAAATGTTCTCATCTTCAAAAGTTTCTCATCTCTTAAATAACCTCACCTATCCTGACTCCCCTACTTATTCTCTTAGCTCTATTTCCGTTCCAGTCCCAAACATCACCCACCGTAACTGCCGCGATTTCTCTGCCTGAGTTTTGGTTCTCGACCTGGAACCGAACCCTTCTTGCCTATCGATTTTGTTTTGACTGAGCGCCTGTGAATAAGCTGGTCCCAGTCATGTGGCTTTCGTTGGGCGCTGTATACTAGAAATCTCGGGATTACGATTACGATCTACCTTATAAAATTCGGTAGCCACTCTGTAGCTGTACGTACCAACCTCTTTGAAATAAACTTCCGCCGGAATTAAGCAACTATATGATCCATTCTACCAACTCACCTACTCTGCATCTCTTACAATTTCTACGTAGACCTTTCATTTATGACTAAAATCATTATTTTCAAAAACTCCTATCTTGATTCTTCGATCCTTATCTTTCTCGCTGCTCCAATTCCAAACACCACCCACCTTTGGATAGGGACTTGGAACCGAACCTGAACATATCTGCCTCATCGAATTTGTTTTTCAATGAGCGCTTGTGAATACGCTGGTTGTCAAGAGTTAGCTTTTGGGCGCTGAGAGATTACGATTAGACTACGGTTATGAATTTAGTAGGTGTTTTGGACATCGTTGGCCCACCGCGTCTGTTAACAACTGGTGCTTGCCTGCTCTACGGCAAAAATGTACACGCCTAATCAATTTGTTATATTTGCATATCTTTGTAGAATACGGTGTAATTTCATTCCGATCAAGGGTACATGATCGTAATCGTATGGTAAACTTGAGATTTCTACAGCGCCCAGCGGAAATAAGTCGCGGGAACCAGCTTATTCAGAGGCGTTCAGTCACAGCAAAATCGATAGGCAGGTAGGGTTCGGTTCCAGCTCCACATCCAAGAGTCACGCAGGCAGACAGTCAGAGCTATACGGTGGACGGTGTTTAGAATTTGAGCGGAAAGAGAGATAAAGGGAATGAGGAGGAACTAGGATAAGATTTGTGGAAGAGGTGTGTGTCTTTAGTCATATAGCCTAGTCAGAGCGACTTAGAATTACGTATGCAGAGATATAATTAGGCCTATATATGGAAAGGCCAGTCATCGACAAGATCTGGCAGGACGAGAAGCGTCGCGGAAGACGATAAAAGCGCTCGTTTGCGATTGCAAGGCGTAATTGGAAGAGATGACTGGTCAAAAAATTTCCAGAAACTTGGTTAGACAATGCCGCAGTTCTTTAAGGAAAGCAAGACCAGTGCTTTTGATCGGGCCCAGAGTTTTGAAAGCCAGAGGGACAAAATGGTACATTTGGAGTAACTGAGTAAAATATATACCATTTTATGGTTTGTGTCAATTTTGCTGCACTTGCGACCAAAATACATGTCGTAGGCAGGTAAGAGACCCGCTATTCTGTCATCGTAACGTATCGAATCAAAAGTGAGACCATCGTGTCTTTTGCCATTAGTTAGGCCTACAAAGTGTCGGGCAATTCGGCCAGAGCAGGAAGTGACCTTCGCACATCAGTGCTCAACCTGGCCTTAATAGTGCGTCATTGCCTACCTGCACCATGTCCAACTTTGGAGGACAATGTGCAAATAAACATATCATCAGGCGGCTGTTATTACATTCATAATCTTAGAAATCATAACTCGGATCGTTGTTGGCCGCGTTTCACCGATAACTCAATTGCCTCTTGCAACTTGGCCATTTAATCCGTGTTTCGCACGATGCACGTCTTAATGCTTCTATGATCCATTATTAGTCCAGTTTATTAGAACTACTTCGTATTTGCTTTCGTAGACGACATATCGCGCTGTTCTGTTCTTCTAAACTGAAGGGAATCAAAGTGGTCGTCTAGAAATGCCGTCGTCAGGAAAAATGAAGGTAAGCCTGTAGTTGTTTAAGGCGAACAAGCTACAGTAAACGTTAGGGTGCGATTTACGAAGGTGGGAATGGGAGAAAAGCCCCGTCATGCAAGTGTGGGCCATCTACCATTCTGGTATGCATTTTCCTAGTCACTACTCTCCTTCCCACATATCCGTCATTCCTTCGAGCCAGACATCGTACCATAATAATTTAATCTGGTGTAAATTTTCGAAATTCTTCACCTTATACACCGGCGCAATATCAAAACTAGTCCGCAAGTCTGCAGGGTCTAACATGCGGAACAGTGAAGACTGGTTTACTTTAACTAAAATAGTCTCAGCTATTAGTCTATCCTCTGCTCATCGATCATAGTTTTGTACACTTAAACAATTGGGCCTATTACAAATATTTACATGTTGATAAAACATATAGTCTAGGCCTTCTTGTTAAAAGTTGTCGTCTAACGGATATAGCAGGACACTGGTTTAAAATAAAATAAATTTATTTTCTACTCTATGTAGGCCTAATAAAAAAGTAACAGAACTCATTCAGAGCAGCACGATGAACACTTCATACAGTGACAAACAAAATAACTCACGCAGAACCAGTCATCCTTCGCTCAACCCGCTCCTCTTCTGCCCTAACACTTCTCCGCCCTCCAATAACCTCATCCTTAAAATTTGGTAATCGCTGCATAGCCATAGCTGCCCCACCACTCTGGAATGAACTCCCCCAGAATTGCGACAGTTTTCTGATCCATCATACAAAAACATCGATTCTCCACCGTTTGCAATTTCTGCTTCGGCCTTTCACTCAAAACTCAAAACATTCCTCTTTCACAGATCCTATCCTCACATCCCTTCACCCTCTTATCTCTCTCTTCTCTCCAACCCCAAACACCACCCACCGTAGCTGCAACGCTGTCTCTCCGTCTGACTTTTGGATCTTGACCTAAAACCGAACCCTTTTGCCTATCGATTTTGTTTTGACTGAGCACCTGTGAATAAGCTGGTTCCCGCGGCGCGGCTTTCGTTGGATGCTGTAGAAATCTCGAAATTACGATTACGATTACGATCCAGGCAGAGTGACAGACAAGATCGTCATCATCGACTCCACTAACCCGGCTCAATATTGCTTAAATTGTCTGCACCTGTCCCCGTCGTATCAAGAAAACCAAAGGCCATCCAATTCATAGAATAAATAAACGTGTAAATCCACGATTGCATTACCGATAAGGAACTTCAGACTTCAACGAACTGGTTGTTTCTTTTGTAATAAACAAAGCGTCGTAAATGTAAATGTACACGGTTTTCTATAGCGACCGTATGACCTCGATCCAGCCCATTCTTCAAAGAATCTATCGAGTAAAGAGACGGATACAAGAAGTTGCAAAGGACCGACAACCAGACAAACTTTATATGGAAAACCAGAAGGTCCGCTATCCCACCAGTTATAGTAGTATCTGTTGCTGAACGACATCTTATAGCTATCTAGGATTTGACACTGGCCTTACTTTAGGGCCTACCTTACAATCCAATATATTTGTATATATATATATATATGTTTGTATGTATATAGAGGTCTATAGATACAGACGGTGTAGCTTAATTATGCCCAACCTTTCCTATCTCAATAGCCGTGTGTAACAGTATATCGAGTCTGACACGTTTTGTGTTCCGAAGGGGCCACCCGAGGCCGTGGAAACTTTCGAAAAGGATGAGAACAAAGAGCGAGGCAACTGGACGCACAGCATGGACTTCCTTCTGTCAGCAATTGGATATGCCGTCGGCCTTGGAAACATCTGGCGATTTCCCTATCGCGCGTATATGTACGGAGGAGGTAGGTGGTGCCTTCCATTTTGGCTGAGGTAGGTTTCAACTCCGTTACACGATGGCGATATGCGATGAAAGTGGTTTCGGAAATGCTAGATATGATACCGACCGACTGACCGACCCACTCACCCACCTACCCCCCACCCACCCATCTCCTCCATCCACCCACCCCACCCACCCAATTGGATGCTCGAGGGGCAAACACAAACAATTCAAAGACAGGACACCTTTCTAAATCTCCCAATTTGAGTTGGTACTCATTTACCGGCCACTAAAGAATGGAGGACTGAGTGGACACCAGGTGGAGTGGTATTCCAAAGACGATGGCCACCCATAGTCGCCAACGTCGTCGTTATCGTCATCATCGACTCCACTAACCCGGCTCAATATTGCTTAAATTGTCTGCACCTATCCCCGTCGTATCAAGAAAACCAAAGGCCGTCCAATTTATAGAATAAATAAACGTGTAAATCCACGATTGCTTTACCGATAAAGAACTTCAGACTTCAACGAACTGGTTGTTTCTTTTGTAATAAACAAAGCGTCGTAATGAATCTTGTATTAAACATCAGTCGGTCATGAACGTATGCCCTCGGTAGACTATCTTCCCTCGGTAGACCATCTTCCCTCGGCAGACTATCTTCCCTCAGTAGACTATCTTTCCTCGGTAGACTATCTTCCCTCGGTAGACTGTATATCTTCCCTCGGTAGACTATCTTCTCTCTGTAGACTATCTTCACTCGGTAGACTATCTTCCAGTCTCTGAGGCCTCATTCGATTGTTCATGTCCAATGGATTGTGATTTCAGATTGTCGTTTTGCTTAGAAGTGACCATCGACTGACGTCTTGTGCAATATGATAACGGCGCTATAGAAGTTTTCAGATTCGATTACCAGTTACGGCATGTCCGAGCTTTGACTCTACGGCTTGCATTTTTTGAATCTTGTATTAAACATCAGTCGGTCATGAACGTATGCCCTCGGTAGACTATCTTCCCTCGGTAGACCATCTTCCCTCGGCAGACTATCTTCCCTCAGTAGACTATCTTTCCTCGGTAGACTATCTTCCCTCGGTAGACTGTATATCTTCCCTCGGTAGACTATCTTCTCTCTGTAGACTATCTTCACTCGGTAGACTATCTTCCAGTCTCTGAGGCCTCATTCGATTGTTCATGTCCAATGGATTGTGATTTCAGATTGTCGTTTTGCTTAGAAGTGACCATCGACTGACGTCTTGTGCAATATTGTGAGACAGCTAGAAGTGGCGCTACATGAATGAACAGATACAGCTGCAGCAGCAGTAGCAACAGCAGCAACAGCAGCAGCAAGACAACTAGCCAGTAGCCCAAGCTACAGTGGTCAGCATCTTAACCACAGACAGGTTACACAGGTTGTACCGCATGGAAAGGCTATTATTAGAGCAATGCAGGTTAGCCACTGGAATACAGGAAGAGTGCAGCTTAGTCAAAGCAATACAGGCAGGCAAGTAGAGAGTCCCGAGACAACAAAGAACATTCCTCTGAGCGCAACTCATATCCAGCTAAGCACGGCCAGTCAGATACAGAAATGGAAGAGGTATCCTAATTTAGGATGAGACGGTCAGGCAAAGGCCACGTAGGAGCTGCGGTTTGGTCAGCAGGTCAGCAGAGAGACGGAGGATAGAAATTAGCTGCGCAGTGAGCAGAAGCAGTCAGTCAGAAGGAAGCTCGCAGTCGGACGGGAAGGTTGGTCGACCATGACAACCGGAGAAGAGGGGAAGGACGGAACGAACGGACGAAGACAAAAGATAAGGTTATGTATATTCTAGTTAATCATATTCCGATTAAGAGTTAGGTTAGATTAAGTGAAACTATGTCAATGCTGTACGACGATAATCTTGTATGTATGAAATGTAAGTTCAATGTTCATTAAACTATAATTTTATAATAACCTGAACGTCTCTTATATATAAGGCTAGTGTCCCCTAGAGAATCAATCGGAGCTGCCGATTAACCATCTTACATTATGGTGGAGAACCTAGGGTCCTCTTAATCCTCTGATAGTGGCCCCATATAAATTTTTATTGACCGCATTTTTTTAGCTAAGGAGATTTTTCTGGTTGCTGTGCTGAGACACTGAAGTCAGCATTCTGAGACCTTAGTCCAAGCTATTTTTAATCTACGGTTTAAGAACCTATCAACAAAGAAGTTTATATTTCGCCTAGAAGCAGCGCATTAGAGGTGGCACACCTGACGCGAAGAATAAATTATTGGTACTAGTATCGCGACTTTGACACGCAGAATTCAGGAAGATTACCCGATAATTCTGTTTTAAATTAATGTTAATGGCAAGATCTTGTATGTTTTCAGTAAATATTTCTTAGTCTGCACGCAGAAAATCATAAAAATTCAGTTGCATAGCACACGCACGTATCTATAAAGTGACGTCAGTGCGAAAGAATCCCTACCTATTGGTAGTGGAAGTTCTAAAGGGTGCTGGGAAGATTGTCGCCACGATATTCAACGAAATATTTTAATCTATAAATATGTTAACAGTGAACTTTTATAAGCTATTTTAGAATGTCTGTCAGTCTGTCGAGTTTCGTTTGTCATATCGTATCGTGTATCAAGAAACGGTCGAGTCTCCGGCCCCGATCCTGGAAATCGTGCAAGCCGTCTTTCGGCAAATCAGCAACAGACCCCTGGAGAATCGAGGCCCCACAATCGACTTAGTTTCGAGAGAAGAACAAAAAGTGTAAGAGCAAAATTTTTGCATCTTAGAAACTTAAATTTAAGAGGCGCTTTCGTTTCACTTATTTCTTGAAAGATACAATTTTCTAGCTTACGATTAGTTAAGATCGACTCATTTGTTTTCAGAGTAGGAGCACTGCACGTCTATGCTTGTCGGGTTGCAGTGGCAGATTTATTTATATTTGACGCAGTGAATGAGTTTATTTTCCAGCCGTAAGCTACAAAATAGTAGTTTAATTTCTGTAGCACTTTAATCAGTTGTTATCTCTAGAGTCTTTTATGCGATCTAAGGTCCAGTATGGAAGTTTTTCATGACATAACTTACATAAGCTTCTATTTCAGAGCCAGAGAATTTGTATTGGAAAGGTAAATGACTTCGGTAAAATTGTAGTCAGTAGAGCAAATTCATCATCGGTTTAATTTTAATTTGCCACTGTGTACAGGACTTATTATCACTTTAGCTAGGTTGAATCATCTTTATCAATGGCTGGTTTGTTAATCAGGTGTGGAACCCAGTTCGATTTTAGTTTGAATTAGGAAGGTTATTGTTAACCTTAGGCATATGAATTACAAGCATTGTCATTCTGGTAAAGGATTTAGTGCAGTCACAAATCCATGCAAGTCACACAACAGCATTCAGAATCCATTAACTGATTTTCTTTGTCCATCATCTTTTACTGGACAAGGGAATCCCCTTGATTTTATTTTCCAATTTAGATTGTGGTCTGATTTTTATGGATTAGATAAGCGGAAGAGTTGTCTAGCTTTTCAATTGCTTTTGAAAGATCAAGCAGCTGTATGGCTTCAGTCACTCAAGAAAACTGAATTGCAATCTGTAGATCAGTTAATTGCATTGTTCCTAAAGAGGTATGCAAAAATTGAGAAGTCATGGCAGGAAATTGCACAATTATGGAGTTTGAAGCAAGCAGTCAATCAATCAGTTGACAATTTTGTTGAAACGATAAAGGTCGGAGCACAGCATTTGAACTTAAGTAAAAATTTAATTTTCCAAATAGTGGTTCAAGGTTTAAGACCATCGGTGCGTAGTTACATTTTGCAACACAGAGTTACAACGCTGGAGGAACTTTTAGAGAAAGCAACAGTTTACGAATCAGCAACTGAATCTATTCAAAGGCCTAAGGCTGAAATTTTAGAAACTTTAGAAAATGTAAAAAGGTCGTTATCTCAACTTCATGTACGTCATCGTTCACCAGTAAGGTACAATAAAGATCATCAGTTTCAGGCCTCACAGTCAGTGTCTGAAGCATTGTCTACATTTCATAAGGCAAAAAGATTTTATTCCAAGGGTAATTGTTGTCATAACAACAGGGGTCAGGCTTTACCTTTTAGAAGAGGAAGTCATGAACATTGGGCCCCAAATCAATCAACACATTATAGGTCACAACCCACTCCTTTTGTATGCCATAAATATCAAAATTGTCAATCCCATGCAGGTTTTTCTGTGTGCACACGATGCGGCCGAGTTCATAGATCAAAATTTTGTCCAGCTTATGGTGCCATTTGCAGAAAATGTTCAGGGCCAAACCATTTTGCACGTGTGTGTAGATCAAACATGTATTCTTCTCACAAAATATACAGGTCACTATCAAGACAGTTGCAAAGCAAGCAAGGTCGAAACTTTGTCCCAAATAATAGGAAGCCAGGCAAGGTAGAAGCTGCTAACACTTCTCATATGTCGAAGAGATTTGCACTACCGACGATGGAGAATAAAAGACCAAGTGCAGATGTACAAGCTAAACATCCACTTAATGGTTTAGGAGAAATCTCAGTGTTTGTCTATGGAAAATACCATAAGGCATTAGTGGATACAGGTGCAGTTAAGTCATCTGTTTCTCTCGATTTTCTTAAACAGTTACCTAAACATAAGCAGCTTAATCCTAATGTGTCTTTAAAATTGTGCAGTGCTAACCAACAGTCATTGGAGATTGTAGGTGAAGTAGATTTTCCAGTGAATCTCAATGGTCTAAACATTTCATTTCAATTTGCAGTGGTACAAAATCTAATATGTGATATCATTTTAGGCCAAGATTTTCTGACTCATTGTCATGCATCTGTTGATTACAAAGGTCATAACATAACTCTATTTGACAAGTTGGTTACACTAGACTTAATAGTCAAAGGTCAGACTGATGGCTCCATTTTAAAGTTGTCTGCCAGTGTGGAAATTGCACCGCATGCTGTTGTACTGGCTCCTATTAGAATTCCTTATAGATTTATGGACACCGATGTCATCATTCAGCCATTGCAACCTAGTCCTCGCCAGAAATTTCTGGTTGCCAACATTTTAGTACATCCGGAGACTACTGTATCTGTGGTACATATTCTGAACCCAACCCGTACTACGTTGACTCTTCCAGCTGCTTTGCCAATTGCACTGATCCAAACAGCTGACAGCAAGTCAATTCCAATATCCAAGGCGAACTCTTTCACATCACACGATGAATCTACAATGCCAGACTCAAACATTCGCACGTCGATGCTGAACAACTTAGGCATTCATATCGATCGCCATAATCTAACCCCAGAACAGTTGGATCGTCTGTCTACTCTCTTGAGCGGCTATCGTAAAGTGTTTGCAGGAGATATTTCAGTGATTCCTGATGCCAACCTAATTGCTCAGCCAGTTGACACAGAAGAACCAGCAGTCCATCCTCGACAAAGTGGCACAGAAAACTGTAGGGTCACCACAAGACAAACTCATCAACGGCTTGATGACGATATCAGGCAAGAAAGCTTTTCACTCTGGTCTTTGTCAGTCATCATCGTCTCGTCAATCAAAGATAAGTCACCAAGATTTGCTGTAGACCTTCGTGATGTGAACTGGCTGACAGCTTCCATAACTTGTCATATTCCTAAGTCAGCAAGTGTTTTTGACATTATGGCAGAGAAATGTCCTTCATATTTCTCTACATTAGACTTAAAATCAGCTTATTACCAAGTCAAATCGGATGACAGTGGCCAAGGCCATTGTAACCATATGACATCAGGACTTTATGATAGTCATCCATCGTTCCATCAACTCAGGAAAACAGTTTTTACAGGTCCACTATTTCAGTTTGGTCTAGTTTACGGACAAGATGTACTGGTCTGTTCACAATCCTTTGATGAACATTTGGAACATCTGCAGACAGTTCTCAATAAGCTGTTGGAAGCTAATCTTCGCATTCTTCCAATTAACTGCAAGTTTGCTGTGTCTCACGTGTCACTAAGAGGTCACATTCTGTCTTCTAAAGGCATTTCAGTCGATCATTCCAAAGTGGAGAAGATTAAGTCTGTTTCCAAACCTCAAAATGTTAATCAGTTAAAACAGTTCATGGCACAGTGCAACTACTACAGTCGTTTCATCAAAGACTACGCCAAAATAGCAATGCCACTGAACGAACTATTACGTAAAGGTGTTACATTTTTCTGGTCAGAAACATGTGATAAAGCTTTTCAGACTCTTAAAACTGCTCTTATGAAGACACCTTCTTTAGCTTTTCCTAATATGAATCAATCATTCTCATTATCCGTGAAACCAACAAGAACAGCTATAAGCTACAATTTGAGCCAGACTGACTCAACAGGTAGAGTCGTTCCAATCGAATACGGAGGAAGAGCCTTACGAGATTCAGAGAAGAAATTCAACCTTACAGACTTGGAGTTCCTAGCATTGGTGGAAGCCATTCGTCATTTCACTCAGTATCTGATTGACCACCATTTTGATGTCTACGCTGCCTCTATCTCTTCTCATTGGTTACACGAGAACCAAGCTACTTCTGGTCGACTAGCTAAATGGTCTCAATTTTTACAAGATTACAACTTTACAATTTATCGTCGACCAAGCAAAGATGACACAGTTGAGGACACCTTATCCAAGAGGGAACATCCAGAGATACAGACAGTAACTGCAAACGATGAATTTTCGAACAACAACGGTTACATAGCCTCTATTGACAATACTGACATTCAGGAGTCACGGGCAGTCTCTTTGGAACATTTCGAGCCTCAACAACCAAGGATTCCTGTTACAGAAGTCGATGAGACAAATAACAAGGGTAACTCTAATACTACTTCAAGCCATTTTCAAATATTCGGTCAAGCTAATATTGCAGACGCTCAACGACGCTGTGTAGAATTGAAACCTTTAATCACTTATCTCGAATCCAAGAAGTTGCCAGACGACACGATACAGGCACGAAAAATAATTCTACAGGCAGAACATTACTGTTTACTCGATGATCTGCTTTTCCATTTCTATCAACCGAGAGTTAAAAACGTAAACAAAGTGAAGTCACTTATTCGTCAGTTAGTTGTGCCAAGTTCCTTGCGAGAACAGGCATTGAAAGCTTGTCATGACGATGTAGCGCATACAGCGCACGAACAATGTTTTCTGACGCTGATCCAGCGATTTTTCTGGTCAAATATATATGTAGATTCACTAAAGTACATTGATTCATGTGAAGTTTGTCGACAGAGCCAAAGACTTTCAGAATGATGAGCACATCAACCCAGCTTCAGACAATTTGAGTCAAGAGTGGTATGAAGACACGTGATGTTGGTATATAAGGTCAGGAATGGTAAACATTTTTACCAGACGTAGAAGACAGAACATGTTGTTGTACTCATGCGATAAGAAGAAAGTAGCATTATTAATGTTATAACGCATGCTTTTCATGTAACGCACGCTGGCAGATATTTAACCTACAGGGAAAACACAAAGTCACAGACCCAGTAGTAGATTGAAAACAAAAAGTGCTATTCATTGCAGTACGTAGAGCAACTATGTATAAGGAAAAGAGAAGATTTGAAGTTTTGAAATTACAAATTTCATGGTATGTGGATCCACAGTTAAATTTTGCAATTGGAGGATATTACAGTCAGAGGACTTATTTTGAGAAAAGTGGCCATTTTTTCAAATATTTCGAAAGTTTCTCTTTGTATATTTTTCACATTTCAAAATTTAAACAATAACGAATATGAGAGAATTTCAAAGAAGGAAGTTGCATTACATGTACTAAGTGTCTAGAGAGAATAATTGGAGATTTAAGTCAGCAGTCTGATAAAGTCAAGTGTAACATGGAGTTTATTTTTTTTGACGAGTATTTTACTTTATCATGACGAGAATGTTTAACTGATCATTGTTGACAGTGAGTTTAGAGTATTATCATTTTGATACTAAGATTGGATTTTTGTGTTTCATTAACCTTGGGCAGACCCCTAGTCCAGGAAGAGTTCGTGAGATCAAGTAAAGTAAGGTTCAGGCTGAGATAGCCTCGATTTATTGGTGACACAGGTAATCAGGTAACAAGACTAAGACGATTTATAGAGCACACAGTACGTATGAGACAGAAGAGTGACACTGTACATTTACAGTTAGTGTGTATGTGAGGTTCAGGTAAGACGCTATCATAATAGCCAGATACAGGCTTATGTGCAAGTTAAAGCATATATTCTTGTATAGTGTTTTTTTTTCAAGAACTATTGTCCGAGAATTTGTGCATCACTGCATGCAAGATTTTGTTTTGTGTACGTAAAGGCAAACATTTATAGTAATGTAATGTACTTAAGTGTTCTTGATATGTTGGTAGAGTAGAAACTTTGCTTATCCTTTAGCATTTAATTAAGCTTTGTGTTTACCTAACTTTACTTACGATGTTTTACGTGGCATAGTGACATATTGCCATGACAGATGAATGTTAAAGTCAACTAAGTGCAGTCAAGTAATGTATTGAAATATATCTGATATCTAAAGATGATCTTATCAACTTCTCGCTCCCAGTTTACACAGGCTATACATACAATCATTGCTCACTTTTATTAAGCTAAATTCAATCTTAAATGCTAATGTTTATGTGTGTTTTCTATTTTATATGAGAACGACGTGCTCTGATGTATCGCTGGATGTCGAGCAAGCGAGTGGTCTATTCAGGCAGAATAGACAAGCTTCGAAAGCTGTGACGTTACACATGCAGCAGCTACTTGCCTCGTCATTCCACTTAACAGTTGGGAATTCCCATCCATGTTCACTTTAGACCATATACACTTCCCAGAAATTCCAGTCCACAATTCAAATTTGTTCAGTTGTTTTAAACGTACATCAAAGCATGTCGTCATGTTTTTCAATTATGAATCATTCTAAGTTTGTGCATGTTATTTTTACATTCAACTCTTGTGTCTCTTATTCAGTTGTGACATTCATTGGATAATTTTATGACATTGCATCATCATTTATGCGTAAGCTTTTTTGAACAACATTTAGCAGACATTATTAACAATCGCTTAGACCATTGCAACGCATTTGCACATTTTGGAACATTCATTACTAGGAGTCAAGTGTCGCATCTTTACATTTTGAACTATGATGTAACCGCATTTTACCTTAGAGTAGTTTCTTTGCAATTTAGATTTTGTCGTTTAGAAATGTTGGACTTTGACTGTCACAACGGGGACGTTGTGTGATTGAAAACCGGAGGAACTGTGAGACAGCTAGAAGTGGCGCTACATGAATGAACAGATACAGCTGCAGCAGCAGTAGCAACAGCAGCAACAGCAGCAGCAAGACAACTAGCCAGTAGCCCAAGCTACAGTGGTCAGCATCTTAACCACAGACAGGTTACACAGGTTGTACCGCATGGAAAGGCTATTATTAGAGCAATGCAGGTTAGCCACTGGAATACAGGAAGAGTGCAGCTTAGTCAAAGCAATACAGGCAGGCAAGTAGAGAGTCCCGAGACAACAAAGAACATTCCTCTGAGCGCAACTCATATCCAGCTAAGCACGGCCAGTCAGATACAGAAATGGAAGAGGTATCCTAATTTAGGATGAGACGGTCAGGCAAAGGCCACGTAGGAGCTGCGGTTTGGTCAGCAGGTCAGCAGAGAGACGGAGGATAGAAATTAGCTGCGCAGTGAGCAGAAGCAGTCAGTCAGAAGGAAGCTCGCAGTCGGACGGGAAGGTTGGTCGACCATGACAACCGGAGAAGAGGGGAAGGACGGAACGAACGGACGAAGACAAAAGATAAGGTTATGTATATTCTAGTTAATCATATTCCGATTAAGAGTTAGGTTAGATTAAGTGAAACTATGTCAATGCTGTACGACGATAATCTTGTATGTATGAAATGTAAGTTCAATGTTCATTAAACTATAATTTTATAATAACCTGAACGTCTCTTATATATAAGGCTAGTGTCCCCTAGAGAATCAATCGGAGCTGCCGATTAACCATCTTACAATATGATAACGGCGCTATAGAAGTTTTCAGATTCGATTACCAGTTACGGCATGTCCGAGCTTTGACTCTACGGCTTGCATTTTTTGCAACCCGACTTGCTATACTGCAATGATCTGTAAAGCAACGTAAAGTATTATTAAATGATGTAATATGATGCAATGATGGTTGACCATATTACTGTTGCTGAAATCTGTTGTCTTGCTTCGTAGCCAGTTTCCTGATTCCCTACATAATAACGCTGGTCCTGGCTGGACTTCCGCTCGTTCTGCTTGAGTTGTCACTTGGCCAGTTCTCCTCCCTTGGACCTCTCGGTGTCTGGAATTTCATTCCTATTCTCAAAGGTAAACAAACGTCCACCGCCATCTACGTTGTTTGAACGAATTAATGATTTGTTAGTTAGCTAAATAACCAAATAAGTAAACATCTGTTTATTAGATAGATAGATAGATAGATTAGGCCTAGATAGATAGATAGATAGATAGATAGATAGATAGATAGATAGATAGATAGACAGACACATACACATAGATAGATAGATAGATAGATAGATAGATAGATAGATAGATAGATAGATAGATAGATAGATAGATAGATAGATAGATAGATAGATAGATAGATAGATAGATAGATAGATAGATAGATAGATAGATAGATAGATAGATAGATAGATAGATAATTTATAAAAATAAACGTATGAAGTTATAAACTAGTCTTGGTGCTGTCTGTATTTAGGGATTGGTTGGAGCATGGTGCTGATAAACATCATGTGCAGCATCTACTACAACATAATCATCGCATATAGCCTGTACTACCTCTTCGCATCCTTCACCTCTCGGCTGCCCTGGCAAGGCTGCCGACCCGAATGGACGGCTCTGTACTGCTGCAACGATCGATCAGACGCAGGCAGTTCGGATAACGAAACCATACTAAACAACCAAACTTACGGTATGAATCCTCTCCTCTCCTCTCCACTCCTGTTCTATCCTATCCTATCCTCTCCTCTCCTCTCCTCTTCTATCCTATCCTATCCTCTCCTCTCCTCTTCTATCCTCTCCTATCCTATCCTCTCCTATCCTATCCTATTCTTTCATTTCCTTTCCTTTCCTATCCGATCCCATCTCATGCTATCCTATCCTATACTTTCCTATCCCATCCTATCCTATCCTTTCCTATCCTATCCTTTCCTATCCCATCCTTTCCTATCCTATCCTCTCCTATCCTATTCTTTTCTTTCCTTTCCTATCCGATCCCATCTCATGCTATCCTATCCTATACTTTCATATCCTATCCCATCCTATCCTATCCTTTCCTATCCTATCCTTTCCTATCCTATCCTTTCCTATCCCATCCTTTCCTATCCTATCCTTTCCTATCCTATCCTCTCCTATCCTATTCTTTTCTTTCTTTTCCTATCCGATCCCATCTCATGCTATCCTATCCTATACTTTCCTATCCTTTCCTATCCTATCCTATCCTATCCTATGCCATCCTATCCTATCCTTTCCTATCCTATCCTATCCTATCCTATCCCATCCTATCCTTTCCTATCATATCCTTTCCTATCCTATCCTATCCTTTCCTATCCTATCCCATCCTATCCCATCCTTTCCTATCCTATCCTATCATATCCAATCCTATTCTCTCCTCTTACCTCCTCTGCTCATCCACTCCTCTCCTTGTTAAACAATGAATTACACTGGACAACAAATTTTTACAAAAGTCATGTTACTGAAATGAAATTAGTCAGTTCTTATCAATTTGTATGTGCTGAACACGAATATGACAGTGAAAATGCCGAATTGGCTCTAGTTTTTTTGTAATCTGAAATGAAGTAATTTTATATCGCACAATGCATGCCAATAGTGATACACTTACAGTTAATATTTGTAAAAACCAGGTCATAGACTAGTTCTTAGATTTTTTTGCCTGTCTCTTGTACAGCTGTTCGGGAGCATCTCTGCGGAGTGTCCAGCAGTAGTCAGCCAACATTGTAGTGGACCATTTTCCCTGGTACCTTTGCTCCATTGTTGCGATATCTTGATGAAAACGTTCGCCATGTTCGTCACTAACCATACCACAGTTGTCAGGGAAGAAATCCAGATGGGAATGAAGGAAATGCATCTTCAGAGACATATTGCAGCGAAATTTCTGGTATTGCTTGAGCATGTCTTCTACTAGTTCCTTGTAGTTTTCTGCCCTAACATTCCCCAGAAAGTCTGTAGACACTAGACGAAAAGCATTCCATGCTTGTTTCGCATCACCCTCCAGCAAGTTGTTGAAGCGGTCATCTTTGAAGAGTTCTCTAATCTGAGGACCCACAAAAACTCCTTCTTTAATCTTTGCTTCGCTGAGTCGAGGGAATTTTTCATGCAGGTATCGGAAAGCTGGCGAAGTGCGGTCCATGGCTTTCACGAAGTTCTTCACCAAACCTAGTTTGATGTGAAGGGGTGGTAGTAGGATTTTGTGAGCCTCGACCAGAGCTGAGTGCTGGATATTCTTCTGTCCAACTGCCATGTTTTGTCTGGGAGTCCATTCCTTTCGCACGTAGTGCAACTCTCTTGCTCGGCTATCCCACTCACACAAGAAACACATATATTTTGTATATCCTTGCTGCAGTCCCATTAAAATGGCAACTACCTTCAAATCACCACACAGGTGCCATTTGTACCTGTTATAGTCAATGGAATGCAGTAGCTGTTTTAGGTTATCGTATGTCTCTTTCATGTGGACAGCATGCGCTAATGGAATAGATGGAAGACGGTTTCCATTGTGCAAAAGCACAGCCTTAAGACTCAGTGTTGAAGAGTCTACAAAGAGTCTCCATTCTTGTGGGTCATGAGTGATCTGTAAGGCATTCATGAGGTCGTCAATATTGGAACAGAATACCAGATTACCTTCCTTCATAAAGAAAGGTTCCAACTGCTGATGGCGCTTTCTATATGAAGTAATTGTGACATCTTCTTCTAGAAGATTCCATTGTTGGAGTCTTGATCCTAGCAATTCTGCCTTGTTTTTGGATAAGTCCAAATCACGAACAAGGTCATTTAGTTCTTCCTGTGTTATTCTGTGTGGGGTTGATGATGCACCACAGTGAAAATCGGGATCACTGCACGCTGACGGACCAGGAGAAGAACATGTCGGCTCACCCTTGTCCTCATCAGATGAATCAAGGAAAATATATTCTGCTGGAGGTTCTGGAATAGGAAGTCCATCACCATGTGGAACTGGTCTCAATGCTGACGGAATGTTTGGGTAGACTATTGTCGACTTCTTTTGCTTCGTTATTCCACCGGAAAGAGGAGGAACCAAGCAGAAGTAACAGTCATCTACGTGGTTGCTTTGCTCTCTCCACACCATGGGAACTGCAAACGGCATTGATGGTCTTTTGCCATTCAACCACTGTGAAAGCTGTGTTGTACATGTAGCACAGCATATATGCGGGGCCCATGGCTTGTCTTGGTCACCAACCTTGCATTTGAAGTAAGCATGATATGCCTTCTTGACTTGATAAGTGATACTTTTCTTCTGGTTGGCAAATGTCACTTCCCCACAAATGTAACAAAAGTTGTCCACAGTATTTACGCACTTCCGAGGCATTACTGTTCTGTATTGTATCTAAATGGATAAAGTAATAATAGTTTTATAAAACAGTAACTTAAACTGTCTCGCACAAAGTCTGTAATATTGTAAATGCTCAACCGTTCCGACTCGCTTTATATAGTACACTGCTGACGTCATCTTACGTCAGCAGCCGACTGGCTGTAGTTTTACATTGCATCGGAAAATGACGTAATCAACTGTGCATGATGTGTCCATGATGGGATTATGCAATGAGGTGGAATATTACATCATTCTAGACTTATTTAGGATATTGTCGCAGTCCTACTGCATAAATTAACATGGTGAAACATAAAAAATGAACTATATGAAATATTTTCAAAACGAGAGCCAATAAAAATTTTTTATGGTTATATTCGTGTTCAGCACACCAAGATGCTACACATTAGGGCCTTTTCCAGTCAGTAACGATTTCTATGTTGACCAGTGTTAATTATTTAGGAGAATGTCTAGCCACGTTTCGATTCATATAATTAAAGTTTCGCCTACAGATGTCACGTGGTCTACGGAGACGACGCCGACGACCCTGGAGTCAAATGCTTCGACCGAAAATCCGGTCAACTGTTCGGCAGTTTCGCCCTTAACGCCTTCAGAAATTTACTGGCGGCAAGTTTCATAAGTTGTCATCGATTGGGGGACCTCGTTAAATGCTATCGAAAGCAATTTAAGATCAGCCAGAATAGCGATTTGGAACGTTTAACCTAGGAAAGTATAGGATAGGAAAGGAAAGGATAGGATAGGATATGATAAAATAGGATAGGATAGGATAGAATAGGATAGGATAGGATAGGATACAACGAATTCCTCACCTTTGATTATTTTGTTCAAGGAGCAGTGACCTGTATTTTTCCTTTACCTCCTAAAATGATGATGACGATGATGATGATGATGATGATGACGATGATGATGATGATGATGATGACGATGATGATGATGATGATGATGATGATGATGCTGATGTACAACAAATTCCTCACCTTTGATATTTTGTTCAAGGAGCAGTGACCTGTATTTTTCCTTTACCTCCTAAAATGATGATGATGATGATGATGATGATGATGATCACCAGATACTCGTGAATAAATTAGTACCTTGCGCTTTGTTAGGAGGCGCTTTAGAAATAATTACTCGAGTTTACGATTACGATTGCGGTTAGATTTTTGCCTGAGCGTAGGTTACAGTGATACGTACAAACAGCAAAGCAGCAAATGAAGGGAAACTACAACAGTTTAAAATTTTGTATTAGGGACAAAGAACTAGAAATATAACAGATATATATATATATATATATATATATATATATATATATATATATATATATATATATATATATATATATATATATATATATATATATTGTTACATGTCACGGTCGAGCAGAGTAGGAGAGTCAGAGGAGTGTCAACTTAACGCGGGAACGAGACGACCTCTAGCGGCGTAGATAGAGATTGAGGCAGAACGGTTGCTGTCTTCGGTCTGTTAAGACGTTTTGGTTTTGGTTTTGGTTCATGGGAACCGTTGTGTTGTGTTGGGTCTATGAGACCTTTTAAGACGTCTTGTTGTGGCACATTCTCGTTTGTTGAAGTCGTCTTTTGTTGTGTGACGACGTTTGACCCCTCATGGAGGTTTGAATTGTGTTTTCTGTAAATATCTTCTGTAAATCTTGTATATAGAAACAAAATACTTTTAACCTAATTCTGATGTTTTTGTTCTTTTAAAAGTTCCCTAGGCTTTTAAATGTAACATATATATATATATATATATATATATATATATATATATATATATATATATATATATATATATATATATATATATATATATATATATATATATATATATATATATATATATATATATATATTTGTGTGTGTGTTAATTGCAAAATGGGCAGGATCCAGGCAATACAGGCGCTATATAAAGCCGTGTACATTTACATTTTATTTACCGTGCAGTTATGTGGTCTTGGACATATCTGAAGGACTAGACGTCGGCGTAGGACAGCTCAAGTGGGACCTCACTCTCTGCCTCCTTCTCGCCTGGGTCATCGTCTTCCTCTGCCTCATCAAAGGAATCAAATCGTCAGGAAAGGTCAGTGCGTCAACTAATCATCGTCACCATCACCATCGTCGTCGTCGTCATCATCATCATTATCATTGTCGTTGTCGTCGTCATCATCATCATCATCATCATCATCAATATCGTCTTCGTTACCAGCATAGCCATTGTCATCGTTACGATCACTGTCATAATGTGTGGATGTACGTGTGATATGTGTACTTATGGAGCGCCTTTCGTGAACAACACAAAGGCGCTAAACTCGTGATAAGTGTCGTTCCAATCGTCATCGTTGTCGTCATTATCAGCAGCCACAGCAGCAGCAGCAGCATCATTGTCGTCGTACTTTTTTCTGCTGTCGGACATTGCAGGTCGTTTACTTTACGGCCATATTTCCATACGTCGTCCTGGTCACTCTCTTCATCTGGAATGTCCAGCTCGAAGGCGCCTGGCTCGGAATCAAGTTCTACCTCATCCCGGATTGGTCCAAACTCGCCAACGCAAACGTCAGTATTTGTCCTTTGTTCACTACAGAACTATTTTAACTTATTGTATAGATGATTATCTAGCGCTATTTCAGTGAAGATATCATATATCTGTAGACTCATCTGTAAATTAAATTTGAGCTGCAGATAACTTAGCGATTTTAGATTAGACTGGATTAGATTAGATTAGGCAGAACTAAACTGGATTGAATTGGATGCGATTTGATTGGAATGGTTTGGATTAGAATAAACTAATCTCGACTAGGTGGCGCTAGATCAGGTCAGATTAGGTCACAGAAGATCCGATCAGATTAATGAGTTCCGTTATTTGGTAGTTTAATTGCTCTCTCTTCTGTCTGCCTGCCTGTCTGTCTGTCTGTCACTCTCTCTGTCTCTTTGTGTGTGTCTGTGTCTGTCTGTCTGTGTCTGTCTGTCTGTCTGTAAATCTTTTTCTGTCTGTCTGTCACTCTCTGTGTGTGTCTCTCTGTGTCTCTCTCTGTCTGTCTGTCTCTGTCTACCTCTGTCTATCTGTCTCTTTCTCTGGACCACTGTAATACTAATATTGTATGCATGACTGTTATACGAATGGTGCTGTAGGTCTGGTACTCGGCTGGGACTCAGATCTTCTACAGCCTCGGCATAGCATTCGGATCTCTTGAAACGATGGCCAGCTACAATCGCTTCCATAACAAAATCTACAGGTTAGCAAGATCATCTATACAGGACTCAGACGATCCGCCAATTAATCAATCGCTTCATACCTTATGGAGATTCGTATAAATTGTCGCATTTCATGTGGTCTTATAAAATCTGTCTTGTTTATTTGTCGATCTTGTCTTGTCTTACCTAGTAAGTCTAATTCATTTAAAAATAAGCACGGTCGAAGCCATACGGCTGCTTTAGAAGAACTCATACATTTACATTTTATGTAATGTAATGTAATATATTGAGCTATTCTAAGCTATTCTAAGCTGAGCGAAGTTAACCTAAGCTAATCCTTTGGCTTCTATGGCGCAGTTACCACGATGCACTAGGCATCAATCGCTTCAAATGAAACCGTTGGCAAAAATCCTAATCCGTTAGAGAAAGAAGTCCGATAGGTGTTCATGAGATTTCACGATGTGACATTCGGGATTAGAGGGACAGACTACAAAAGCAGCGATCTAGAGAAGTTAGGAAAGAACAAGGATCATGAATGTTTGGAACGTTTTTAGTCTGTGATATTGACGCTGGTACCTGAATCAATCATAATTTCAACTGGGAAACCATTAAAAAGAATGCAGGCATAAGGTTTCTTCAAGGAACGGGCGCAATAAAGGCGGAAAAGTACAATATCTTGCGACGAGGGTATTTTGCAAAAACTAGCAACAATGTCAGACGTATATGCAATACCCCAATCATCCCACCCACCCGTTCCATCAGTCTCATCTCACTTATCCCAAACCCATCGTATCTTATCGTGTGTCTTGTAGAGACTCAATCTGTTTGGTTGTAATCAACGCCTCGACGAGTATCTTCGCAGGTTTCGTCATTTTCTCCGTCGTTGGTTTCATGGCCACCAGGACAGGACTTCCGGTTGACAAAGTTGTCGCCGCAGGTAATTACCAACATAATTTAGACTTCATGCGATTATCGGGCTTATCACGGTCCGTACACGGGGACCTTAATGCTGTGGCATCCGTTCAAACGGGCTGCGGTAGTGAAGGATCTCACCCGATCAACGCGCGGCATAATTAACAGGGACGAAACCACACGGTCGCTATAGAAAAATGTGTACATTTTCATCAATTCGTTGTCTTATTTAGGCCTGATACATATACACCCATATATACACACGTACAAATGAACACACATGCATACATACATATACAGACATACATACACACACATACATATGCAAATACATTTAGATAATAATGTTTGCTAATACCTGTAAAGAGACACATACGTACACACATACACACAAATGAACATACACATACATATACCTATACATACATAAATATGCACATAAGGCCTACATATAGATAATCATGTTTGCTAATGTCTAGGACCAGGCCTGGCGTTTATAGCGTATCCCGAGGGTCTGGCGATGATGCCAGTGGCTCCCCTGTGGTCCTGTCTCTTCTTCCTCATGATCTTCACCCTGGGCCTCGACAGTCAGTTCGCCAACGTCGAGGCCATAAAGACGGCCATCGAAGATGAGTTCCCGGTCTTCCGAAAGGGTCATCGACACATCCTCCTCATGTTCTCCCTCTGCGTCGCCATGTTCCTCTGCGGACTACCGCAGTGCTCCAGGGTGAGTCTATGTGCATGGGGGATGTAACTGTGGATGGTACGTAACTGTGGATGGTGAGGTAACTGTGGATGGTGAGGTAACTGTGGATGGTGAGGTAAATGTGGATGGTGAGGTAACTGTGGATGGTGAGGTAACTGGATGGTGATGTAACTAGATGGTGAGGTAACTGCGGATGGTGATGTAACTGGATGGTGATGTAACTGTGGATGGTAACGTAACTGTGGATGATGATAATACTGTGGATGATGAGGTAACTGTGGATGGTGAGGTAAATGTGGATGGTGAGGTAACTGTGGATGGTGATGTAACTGTGGATGGTGAGGTAACTGTGGATGGTGACGTAACCGTGTGCTGCGGACTTCATCGGCTATCGTCGTACCTTATCCTCGGTCCATAACTCTGCATGTGCTGTCTACGGTAAAATCGGGCTGGGAATCCTATGGTTGGGTCTGCGTGTGTGAAGGTGCCCGCCAGTGGTGAATTTTCTAGTTATCTGAGCACTCTTTACTTACTGATAAACTGCTTGCTCTTACTGACTATACATCACTTCGGCTGGCGTAGGCAGCGCTTTCGTGAGGTACTTAAAATGCGCTGGATCACCCATCATACGAACTCATCAACACTTAACCCTTGCAATTTCTGTACAGGTCTTTCACTCAAAATTGAAAACATTCCTATTCCGCAAATCCTATCCTGATTCTTCCTCTTCCCCTTGTCTCTTTCCGCTCCAGTTTCAAATACCATCCACCACAGCCGTCTGAAACCGAACCCTTCTCGCCTGTTGATTTTGTTTTGACTGTGTGGCTGTCAATAAACTGGTTCCCGCGACTTAGCTTTCGATGGGCGCTGTAGAAATCTCGAGTTTACGATACGATTACGATGTGTGTCTATGTATAAAAGTATACACTTGAGGAGAAGCAGGTTGCGACTTGGATTTAGAAGCAGTGAAGTAAAGCCCTATGGACTGGAGTCTAATAAGTGGGAATATGCACTCCTCTGGATATCAGCGCATTTTAGGTACCTACTTGAAGTCAGTAAATCCCATGGATGCAACTGAAAACGTGGACTACGTTCATGGACTTCCTGTTTCAACGACTGTTAGACGCCCGTTTGAATGGCTTCTTTCCATTTCAGGTCCCCGGGTATAAGGATCGCGGTGACCTGAGATACATGCATAAATCTTTGAAGAATGGTCCATTTTGGGAAGCAGCAAACTGACTCAACAACCTGATTCGTGCAGACTTAATTTGGTATTGCGCACCCGGTGTTTCTGACGCAGCTTTTGTGTGGCGCTAAGCAATTTCGGAGATTACATTTACGTTTAGCCTACATTACAGTTGCAAGAAGATCTGTGGAAAATTAGCCTGTCGATTTTGCTCTTTTTTACAAGTTTTAACACTGTCGGTGCATGGGAACTTTAAATGGCGCGGTACCCACAGAAGGGGAAGCGGTGACGAAGGATCTCACCAGATAAATTTCTTGAAAATGAGCAGGGTCGAGGCCATTCTGTCGCTACACAAACCGTGTACCTTACCTTACATTCTTTCATTTAGGCCCACATTGACACATGCTATTCGTTGATGTCGGCCGAGTAAGACTGACATAATACGTCATAAGGGTAGACCGCAATTATTTTGAATGTTGTTGTTATAGGCCGGTGTCTACGTGATGACGCTTTTCGACTGGTATTCAGCCGGACTGAACCTCATTGTGATTTCGCTTCTCGAAGTTCTGGCGATTTCTTGGGTCTACGGTTAGACGCCCACTGACTGCATTTGCTCAATATGACACACTGCAAACTGTTTCCTCTGCCTAGTCAATTCTAAGTCATTTGGTTTAGTCAGGATGCTGCTGCTGATGCTGATGATGTTATGTTGTTATTACTGGTGGTGATTATGGATGGTGGTGATGCCCTTTCGGCTCTGTTCAGCGATAGGCCTACAATCACTCACACTACGCTCGTCAGCGGTGGGCATAACCTTTAATGACAACGACTATTATGCTATTATTATCATAATTACCACCACCACCACCACTACCGCCACCACCACCACTACTACTATGCTGTTGTTGATGATGATTAATATGGTTTTGTTGCAAGAGGGATGATGAGGACTACGATTGTAAGGATGATAACGAATACGATGATGATGCTGACGACGACTGCGATAAGGATAGCGATTGTGGTAAAGTTCTGGTTCAGATAGTGGAAATGTGCGACGTCATCTTTTAGGAATTCGTCGATTTCTCGAAGACATTGAAATGATGATTGGATTCAAACCGAATTACTACTGGATGGCATGCTGGACTGTACTGGCGCCTCTCATGATGCTGGTAAATACGGTTCACGTCATCATGACGTCATTCATGCTACACGTTGCGGTTTCGCATCATGACGACGTCAACTATATATCAAACTGCACATAATTTCACATCGTTATACTAGCATCTGCATGCTAGTTCAGCAAAATATCCCTTCTGAAAAAATCCTCAGCGATTTCACTGTGCTACAGGCATGAAAGAAATTGCTCAAAACTGTCCCGATTTTGAGAACTTTGCCCTAGCACACGTTGCCTCTTCTAGGTAACCAGTTTTATTCTCATACATGTTGCCATATAGCGCCAGCGTTCTTTATACGCACGCCTTTTTGTGTTCTCATATTATTCGCCAGATAGCGCCAGCGTTTATTATCACATACATACAACCTGTCTACGCACTCACGTACGAGTCTAAGGTTATTACTATATTGATACATGGTTCGTGATAATTATAAATAAATATTGACTTATCCCCTCTTTGGCCCCTAATTTTACCACGAAGTCGTTAACTGCAGGCATGTTTGAAGTTCAAACCCGCTTCGTGCTATAATGATCGTGCTTTTGCAGGAGAGCTTCCTAAGAGGCTCGGCACACTTATGACTGTTCTACTTAGTATTAAGTAATACCTTCGATCTTTAGCCAAACACAAAGTAAATGCTAGCCTCTGTAAAAGTGTTGCTAACTGTGTACGGAAATCCTCTGCATGGGGCGACAGGTAACGTCCTGCATCGATGCCTCTCTGAGTTTCTGCGCTCGTCTTTCACTCAAGCCTGAAAACATTTCTTTTCCAAAATCTTATTTTGATTCTTCCTTTTCCCCTTATCTCTCATCTCGCTTCAATTTCAAACACCATCCACCGTAGCCATCTTACTACCTTACTGCCTGACTGCTGGATCTTGATCTGGAACCGAACCCTTTTGCCTATCGGTTTTGTTTTGACTGACCGCCTGTAATTAAGGTGGTTTCCGTGACTTAGCTTTCGTTGGACGCTGTAGAAATCTCGCGCTTAAGATTACGGTTCTTTAAAAACACACAAAGGTTCTTTCAGAGAACATCTAACATCCTTTAAAGGCACCGCAGTTAAGGCTCTTTACTTAAGGCATTGCTGTTTCGCCGGATGGCCAAGCGTTTGAGAGTTAAGCCAGTCTTACCACGCGGATGTCGTGTTTGTTCTTTCAGTTCATATTTGTTTTCACGATATACGACAGCTCACCGATCAACTACGACGACTACTACTACCCCAACTGGGCGACTGCCATCGGTTGGATGATGACTGTCGTCCCCCTTGTCTTCATTCCATGCTTTGCTCTTTATTTGATCCACCAGAACGGATGGAGTCTCAAGGTAAAAAATAATCATAGAACCAGCTTCTCCGATTACCATTGCATGGGAGGCTCATACATTCATACACACATACATATATACATACATACATATATCCAAATATCCATACATACATAATACATACATACATACATTCATACACTCGTACATACATATATACATATATACATACATACATACATCCAAATATCCATACATACATACATTCATACACATACATACATGCACACATACATACTTCCAAATATCCATACATGCATACACAATACATACATACATACATTCATACACAAATACATATATACATACATACATCCAACTATCCATACATACATACATACATTCATACACACATACATATATACATACATATATACATACATCCAAATATCCATACATACATATATACATACATATATACATACATCCAAATATCCATACATACATACATACATTCATACACACATACATACATACATACACACATGAACAAAATTAGGGGCCCATTTGACTAAACAACTACGTCTAAACCGGTTCCCTCTTTCAGCCGTATTCTTTATCATTGCTGTAATAGCATTCCTGAAGAAAAGTAAAAACGCCTACTGTACATGTAATTATCTTGGTTCATTCAGCTGGTTGTTAAGTCATTTATACGACAAAACACAACATCAAGGCAACACAAACACTATCCACAGCATTATAAGCAGGTGAAATGGATATCATCAAGTACATACATACACGTGTGTACATACACACACACACTTTACATACATACATGTACATACATTCATACATACATATTCATACACACATAAATACATACATATTGAAACTCGTGATTGGGGTCCATTGTACTTTGGGCCGTTTGGGCCCCTCGGTGATTACACCGAATCCACTTGTGTTAAAAACGCCTCCGATTGTCAGCGCGTAATAGCTACGTTGATCTACTTTACTTTACTTTACTGGTTTACTTTTGCTCTACAGGCAACGAAAGAGCTTCTGAAGCCGACTTCCGACTGGGGTCCGGCGTTGGAGGAATTCCGAACAGGGCGCTATAGCAATCGACCGACGACGGTCCTCGTCAACGACGACGATGACGACGACGCTGAAAGGGTCTTCTGCACAGACGAATCAGCCAACAGCGCCACTCCATGGAATCATCTACCGCCACCCTCTGCTCTGATCCACGCATCATCTGAACACACACAACTATAGACTCAAGTAGGAGAAGGAAGGGCAAAAGGAGGAAAGGGAGGGAGGAATAAAAGAAACATGGTGAAAGAGAGGAGGAGAGACGGATTAAAAGATAAAAAACTAGAACAGTTAGCAAATCAGTGGTGAAATCGCCTTAATCCATTTAGTAATTGTAATTGTAATTGTAATTTGAGATTTATAAAGCGCCTCTTAGAGCATAAACTCAACAGAGGTGCTTCCGACCCGAAAATGTAAAATCACTGTTGAACAGTACAGTCTTCAGGCGCCTGCGGAACACTGAGAGGGGGAGAGAAAGAAGCTCAAGTCGCAATACTCGAGGGAGACGATTCCAGCAAGTGGGACCAACGTAGGCAAAGCTTCTGGACTGGGCTGCAGCGGTACGCATGCGAGGGACAAACAGGAGATCTTGAGTGGCCAAGCGAAGGTTGCTACGATCCGGCAACGAGGAGAACAAAGTGCAGAAGTCAATGAGGTAAAGGGGAGCAGAGCCAACAACACAACTGCGCATGAGGGAGAGGATCTTAAAGTGGACACGCTGCTGGACGGGGAGTCAGTGAAGAGTGTCACGAATATAAGACGAGATGTGGCCATACTTTGGAATGCCCCTCTGAGACGAGCAGCAGAGTTGAGCACAGATTGTAGCTTAGCAGCTTTGGCAAGCGATAGGCCGGTAAAGATGGCGTTCCCAAAGTCAACCCTGGTGCAAATGATGGCATGGACCAGCGTGGAGATAGCGTGAAAGGAAAGAGTATGGCGAATGGTACGGAGCTGACGAAGATGATAAAAACAAGAGCGAGAGACGCTGTTAACATGAGCAGACAGGGAAAGCTCCTGATCCAGTACAACCCCGAGATCCCGGACCGTAGTAGAGAAGGAGATATCTGGAAATCTTTGGCGTAAGGAGGAGAGATCGATCTTGGCGAGCTGTAAGCGGCCACCAAGCCAGATGAACTGGGTCTTATTACAGTTCAAGCAGAGGCGATTGGAGGACATCCATAGGTCAAGGACAGATGTGGCATCGAGAATCCTCTGGACAAAGGCAGGGGCTGCCTCCGCCGGACCATGGGCATAAGCCTGGATGTCGTCTGCATACTGAAGGACGGCAACACTCAGTGGGAGGAGGGTCCGAGCTAGATCAGAGGTATTTAAAATATAAAGGAGAGGAGCTAGGACGGAACCCTGGGGGGACCAAAAAATACGGGAGACCAAGGGGACCGCGAGGGTCCTTTTGGTCTCCCGTATTTTTTGGTCTGCCCCAGGGTTCCGTCTGCAACCTTACCATTTCTCTCAGCCTAAACACAACTCATCGTAACAACTCGTCTCTCTTTAGTCTCCCGAAAACCGGTTTGTAATTGTAATTCCTACATTTCTACATTGTCTACAGAAGGCTAAATCGTGGATACCAGCATATTCACACGCGCTCTGTCAAAATAAAATCAGTAGGCAGGTAAGGTTAGGTTCAATTCCAGATCGAGCATATCCGGTATCTCAGTATTTCTGGACAACCCCTCTGACTTGACGCAGCGCACGTGAACACACTGATGCCCCGTGCTTAGCTTTTACATAGTGTTTCATAAATTTATGAATTACAATACAGAAAACAAAACTAAAGCAGTCCATCCATATTTAATTCGCATTAAGCACAAATAGCGATGGAGAGGCGCTGGAACAGGAAAGAAGTCTCCCTTTTGTCTCCCGACACTTGAGATAAGTAGCGACCAAGTTTTTTTGAGGCCAATGCCTTCCTGATTTGTGGGGCCGAGAGTCTCAAAGGCCAGAGGGACAAAGCAGTTTGTCCATAGAACATCGGAGTATTTTGCAATTTTTCGTTCTGCTGCAATCTCCGCAGCAGCGCCTGCGATCGTGGCTGTTCTGGATCTGTACGAGTCTGCCAGAGTGTCAATTATTGTAACGTCCCAGGTCAAGCATTGACCCCTCCCAAGGAATGAGGGTTGCTCCATCAGGTCTCCGGCCGTCGGACCTAACCAATCCTGTTGGTTCTTTAGTTGATGGAAAGTCAGCCTTCGCAAGGACCGTGCTAGCCCGAAATGTAAATCTCTGAAATGGAGCCAGGGTCGCTACGCGAACCAGGGATCGTCACGCACATTTAGTTTAATTTAGGGAACTTCTTCATTGCTCTCTGAAACGTAATAAAACTTTACTCACCTAAGCAACATTTGCTGACATACTTATTAAAGGTTGTTCTTGCTTGTTCTCTGCAATCAGGGCTAACAATATATAAGAGAAGCGTTGTGCTGAATATTTTGCCGATTGGATATTTTCAAATTTTCTTGGATTCTTTGAAGGTATACATACATACGTACCTACATGCATACATACATACATACACACTTACATGCATGCATACATTCATACATACATATATGCGTACATTCATACATACTGGTACATACATACATACCGGTACATACATACATACATACACACGTCATTTGGCTGCAGGACCACATGAAAGTTAACCTTTGGGAGTAAATATATCAAGATTGAGAGTAAATATAACAAGATTATACCTTCAAAAGCTCAATTGTGTAAGCGATCTATGTTAATTCAGAATTTATGATACAATGAAACGTTAATAGGAGGCTACACTGAATCCAGATACAAAAGTTAACCAATTTGAAATACTGGACTGAATTTCTTATTTTGCTGTATGTAGTCCGATGCCAGTCATTTTAGACGAGGAAGGTCGCACGATTGATGCCAAGACAAGGTCAGCATCAGGGTTGTGTCTATATTGAGACGGGCAGGCAGTAAATATGAATCTGATGCACAGATGTTTTGCCTTTAGGACAAATGCAATGTATACGTATTTCTATATCGACCGCATGACCTCGACCCTGCTCATTTTTCAACGAATTTATCGGGTGAAATCCTTCACCACCGCTCCCTGTTTGAAAGGCTGCACGACATTTAAGGTCCCCGAGTACGTGCTATCCTGAGATTAAAATCTCTTAAATTAGCGACTATCAGTATGCGAACCGGAATCCTCACAATCAAAGCGCCTTGACGTACGCTGTAACCAATGCAGTTGTAACTAGGCCAGTGATTCACTGGTTCTGTTATCCAGTGTCTCTTCTCAGCCTCTTTCGCTGTTGCTGCTTCTGTCTCTGTTCTAGCTTCAGTCCAAGTGTCTGCCTACGTATCCGTTTTTACCTCTGTCAAAGTTTTTCCTCTGCCTATCTCTGTTTGGGGCCTGGCATTTTCTTTGTGGATTGGAGTCTAAAGAAGTCAGTTTTTCATGGCTGTAGCTTGGTCTGGTATGTTTTGTTTGTGGTCTGGTATGTTTTGTTTGTGGTCTGGTATGTTTTGTTTGTGATCTGGTATGTTTTGTTTGTCTGTCTTTCTGACTCTGAGGTGATGAATTGGTAGATTTTGTCATGTCATCATCAGTCACAGTCATCCCCGATTTCTGTTGTTCAGTTGGCTTCCCCATCTCTTCTCGTCCCTTAATTCCATGAGAATGTGATGACCAAAGATGTGTCACATGTCACCCTATTTAGCTATCAGACGCACAGAAGGTGAACATTATATACAGGTCTTTAATTTTTTCCGAATATTTAGGATTATTAAGCGTCTTTCGTGTGCATGATCTGCCATATTTTAGCTAGCTCATCGCTCAAAACCAATCCTTTCTAGCAACCTTTAACTAGTCAATACGGCAGCACCATCAATATATATTTCTTTAGCGCACTGGCCTATTCAAAACAATGCACGTATAAAATGTCTCCTATGTCAAAATTCATGCATCACAAACCGTATAGAGGCCTACAGTAGTTGTCGACGATCTTTGCGAGTTGTCAGTGATCGGGCTTCGAACCATCGATTCGCCCGTTTCGGAGCGAAGCGTTAACTCGGGTAAAGACACAAGTCTTTTGATTCTAGAAAATATAATTAACGGACACAGTCAATCACAGCAGTACTTGGATCGTCATAGTTTCTAAACGCACGAATATATCAATGACGTTAGTAACTCAAACTTTCAACTTAGCACACGCCAGACCTCACTACTAATCTTAACGCTCTCCCTACAAAATCTTCGCCTTCGCTTATATAGACCGGCCTCCTGATATTGCGCAATTATTGAATTTTTCCAAAACCCGCTGACTCATAACAGCATAGGCCGCGCGAGCGTTGACGTGAAGAAATACGCGTCAGCAATAACTACTGCTGATATCAGCGCGTCTGCCCATAAGGCTCTGTCAGCCAGTCACTCTGCACCACTTACAACACGTCTCCTATGTTCGGAGCGTGCCAGGCAGCATGTGATCAACGCGTGCAAAACGAATCAACAATGCGATGACTCATGAAAATATCCAATACAAATACACATTTAAAACTTGCTGACTCAACAGCGCAATATTACGCTCACAATAGCCCTGGCAGTTTAAGGATATTTCGAATGCAGCGCGAAACCGGCAGTAGCAATCTATCAACCACACAACCTCTCCTCATGAGTCAACGAAGAACGGTAAACATCATCTGGTCAGAGACACTGGAACTCGGATTCCAGAGGAGACGTGAACGGTAGAGTTCATCATCATCATCATCATCAACATCATCATAATCATCATCATCATCAGCATCAACAACATCATCATCATCATTATAATTTCTTAGGTTCCTTTGTTACTGTGGTTTTGTTATTATTATTACTTTTATTATTACTATTACTACTGCCACCACTACTACCACGACCACTACCACTACAACTACCATTACCACTACTACTACAAATGACTAAGCATCAATCGTTGGCGCTGAGCAAATGTTAAGGATGCTCAACTTGCTGACACAGTAACCGTCACAGAGGGGGTTCGAACTCACACTCTACGTCTTACAAGCCGGGCGCTCTAACCAATCCACAAACGTGACCTACACACAAAGTCTCAGCAAGTGGGCATAGGTTGCGCTCCGTCTGAGCTTCTTTCTGCACTGCTGGTGTTCCACAGAGATCTGTCCTTGGCCCCTTACTATTCACAATCTTCACATCATCAGTCAGCCGCATAGCCAACCAGTTTGGAGAGAATTCCCTGCCTGAAAATCCCTCCCTGACCCATGTAATCTTAAACACTTCCCAGTAGCACAGCTCCCTAGCAGTGATGTAGTCGAGTCCAGCTAAGCCGGTCGCAACAGATGTTACAAGGCTGAACCCAGTCAAAGTCGTCCACCACTCTTTCGAATTAAGGAGAGCTAAAGGCTGAGTTCAGTCTAAGTGCGAGTTTAGGTCGGACTCGAATACTACATCACTGCTCCTTTCCCCCTCTGTCGCTGATTTTCTGCGCCCTTTTACGCTCTTTAGTCCTACGCCCTTCATCCCTCCCTCTACATTCCCAATGGTGTCGGAGAGAGTAAATCCGAACCAGTAACCGGCATGGGCCAAAATATGTCCTTTATCGATACTTTCAAATGACCATGACGATGTTTCAACGATTAGTTATGAATTTACAGCTTGACTGGATAAATCGAAAATTCGCCAACACTTCGAGAAGTTTGTTAACTTATCTCGATCTCCAGCTTTCAGACAGACAGGACTTCAGCGTCTTTCTTGTTCTTCTCTTTCTTCAGTGTAGTGGAGTGCCTTTCCTACAGGAGGAATTGTGCAATATATTACTACTTCTGCATTTATTAAGCGCCAGTAGCTAATGACTAAGCATTAATCGATGGCGCTGAGCAAATATTAAGGATGCTCAACGTGCTGACACAGTAACCGTCACAGAGGGGGTTCGAACTCACACTCTACGTCTTACAAGCCGGGCGCTCTAACCAATCCACAAACGTGACCTATCCACAAAGTCTCAGCAAGTGGGCATAGGTTGCGCTCCGTCTGAGCTTCTTTCTGCACTGCTGGTGTTCCACAGAGATCTTTCCTTGGCCCCTACCTATTCATAATCTTCACATCATCAGTCAGCCGCATAGCCAACCAGTTTGGAGAGAATTCCCTGCCTGAAAATCCCTCCCTGACCCATGTAATCTTAAACGCTTCCCAGTAGCACAGCTCCCTAGCAGTGATGTAGTCGAGTCCAGCTAAGCCGGTCGCAACAGATGTTACAAGGCTGAACCCAGTCAAAGTCGTCCACCACTCTTTCGAATTAAGGAGAGCTAAAGGCTGAGTTCAGTCTAAGTGCGAGTTTAGGTCGGACTCGAATACTACATCACTGCTCCTTTCCCCCTCTGTCGCTGATTTTCTGCGCCCTTTTACGCTCTTTAGTCCTACGCCCTTCATCCCTCCCTCTACATTCCCAATGGTGTCGGAGAGAGTAAATCCGAACCAGTAACCGGCATGGGCCAAAATATGTCCTTTATCGATACTTTCAAATGACCATGACGATGTTTCAACGATTAGTTATGAATTTACAGCTTGACTGGATAAATCGAAAATTCGCCAACACTTCGAGAAGTTTGTTAACTTATCTCGATCTCCAGCTTTCAGACAGACAGGACTTCAGCGTCTTTCTTGTTCTTCTCTTTCTTCAGTGTAGTGGAGTGCCTTTCCTACAGGAGGAATTGTGCAATATATTACTACTTCTGCATTTATTAAGCGCCAGTAGCTAATGACTAAGCATTAATCGATGGCGCTGAGCAAATATTAAGGATGCTCAACGTGCTGACACAGTAACCGTCACAGAGGGGGTTCGAACTCACACTCTACGTCTTACAAGCCGGGCGCTCTAACCAATCCACAAACGTGACCTACACACAAAGTCTCAGCAAGTGGGCATAGGTTGCGCTCCGTCTGAGCTTCTTTCTGCACTGCTGGTGTTCCACAGAGATCTGTCCTTGGCCCCTTACTATTCACAATCTTCACATCATCAGTCAGCCGCATAGCCAACCAGTTTGGAGAGAATTCCCTGCCTGAAAATCCCTCCCTGACCCATGTAATCTTAAACACTTCCCAGTAGCACAGCTCCCTAGCAGTGATGTAGTCGAGTCCAGCTAAGCCGGTCGCAACAGATGTTACAAGGCTGAACCCAGTCAAAGTCGTCCACCACTCTTTCGAATTAAGGAGAGCTAAAGGCTGAGTTCAGTCTAAGTGCGAGTTTAGGTCGGACTCGAATACTACATCACTGCTCCTTTCCCCCTCTGTCGCTGATTTTCTGCGCCCTTTTACGCTCTTTAGTCCTACGCCCTTCATCCCTCCCTCTACATTCCCAATGGTGTCGGAGAGAGTAAATCCGAACCAGTAACCGGCATGGGCCAAAATATGTCCTTTATCGATACTTTCAAATGACCATGACGATGTTTCAACGATTAGTTATGAATTTACAGCTTGACTGGATAAATCGAAAATTCGCCAACACTTCGAGAAGTTTGTTAACTTATCTCGATCTCCAGCTTTCAGACAGACAGGACTTCAGCGTCTTTCTTGTTCTTCTCTTTCTTCAGTGTAGTGGAGTGCCTTTCCTACAGGAGGAATTGTGCAATATATTACTACTTCTGCATTTATTAAGCGCCAGTAGCTAATGACTAAGCATTAATCGATGGCGCTGAGCAAATATTAAGGATGCTCAACGTGCTGACACAGTAACCGTCACAGAGGGGGTTCGAACTCACACTCTACGTCTTACAAGCCGGGCGCTCTAACCAATCCACAAACGTGACCTATCCACAAAGTCTCAGCAAGTGGGCATAGGTTGCGCTCCGTCTGAGCTTCTTTCTGCACTGCTGGTGTTCCACAGAGATCTGTCCTTGGCCCCTACCTATTCATAATCTTCACATCATCAGTCAGCCGCATAGCCAACCAGTTTGGAGAGAATTCCCTGCCTGAAAATCCCTCCCTGACCCATGTAATCTTAAACGCTTCCCAGTAGCACAGCTCCCTAGCAGTGATGTAGTCGAGTCCAGCTAAGCCGGTCGCAACAGATGTTACAAGGCTGAACCCAGTCAAAGTCGTCCACCACTCTTTCGAATTAAGGAGAGCTAAAGGCTGAGTTCAGTCTAAGTGCGAGTTTAGGTCGGACTCGAATACTACATCACTGCTCCTTTCCCCCTCTGTCGCTGATTTTCTGCGCCCTTTTACGCTCTTTAGTCCTACGCCCTTCATCCCTCCCTCTACATTCCCAATGGTGTCGGAGAGAGTAAATCCGAACCAATAACCGGCATGGGCCAAAATATGTCCTTTATCGATACTTTCAAATGACCATGACGATGTTTCAACGATTAGTTATGAATTTACAGCTTGACTGGATAAATCGAAAATTCGCCAACACTTCGAGAAGTTTGTTAACTTATCTCGATCTCCAGCTTTCAGACAGACAGGACTTCAGCGTCTTTCTTGTTCTTCTCTTTCTTCAGTGTAGTGGAGTGCCTTTCCTACAGGAGGAATTGTGCAATATATTACTACTTCTGCATTTATTAAGCGCCAGTAGCTAATGACTAAGCATTAATCGATGGCGCTGAGCAAATATTAAGGATGCTCAACGTGCTGACACAGTAACCGTCACAGAGGGGGTTCGAACTCACACTCTACGTCTTACAAGCCGGGCGCTCTAACCAATCCACAAACGTGACCTATCCACAAAGTCTCAGCAAGTGGGCATAGGTTGCGCTCCGTCTGAGCTTCTTTCTGCACTGCTGGTGTTCCACAGAGATCTTTCCTTGGCCCCTACCTATTCATAATCTTCACATCATCAGTCAGCCGCATAGCCAACCAGTTTGGAGAGAATTCCCTGCCTGAAAATCCCTCCCTGACCCATGTAATCTTAAACGCTTCCCAGTAGCACAGCTCCCTAGCAGTGATGTAGTCGAGTCCAGCTAAGCCGGTCGCAACAGATGTTACAAGGCTGAACCCAGTCAAAGTCGTCCACCACTCTTTCGAATTAAGGAGAGCTAAAGGCTGAGTTCAGTCTAAGTGCGAGTTTAGGTCGGACTCGAATACTACATCACTGCTCCTTTCCCCCTCTGTCGCTGATTTTCTGCGCCCTTTTACGCTCTTTAGTCCTACGCCCTTCATCCCTCCCTCTACATTCCCAATGGTGTCGGAGAGAGTAAATCCGAACCAGTAACCGGCATGGGCCAAAATATGTCCTTTATCGATACTTTCAAATGACCATGACGATGTTTCAACGATTAGTTATGAATTTACAGCTTGACTGGATAAATCGAAAATTCGCCAACACTTCGAGAAGTTTGTTAACTTATCTCGATCTCCAGCTTTCAGACAGACAGGACTTCAGCGTCTTTCTTGTTCTTCTCTTTCTTCAGTGTAGTGGAGTGCCTTTCCTACAGGAGGAATTGTGCAATATATTACTACTTCTGCATTTATTAAGCGCCAGTAGCTAATGACTAAGCATTAATCGATGGCGCTGAGCAAATATTAAGGATGCTCAACGTGCTGACACAGTAACCGTCACAGAGGGGGTTCGAACTCACACTCTACGTCTTACAAGCCGGGCGCTCTAACCAATCCACAAACGTGACCTATCCACAAAGTCTCAGCAAGTGGGCATAGGTTGCGCTCCGTCTGAGCTTCTTTCTGCACTGCTGGTGTTCCACAGAGATCTGTCCTTGGCCCCTACCTATTCATAATCTTCACATCATCAGTCAGCCGCATAGCCAACCAGTTTGGAGAGAATTCCCTGCCTGAAAATCCCTCCCTGACCCATGTAATCTTAAACGCTTCCCAGTAGCACAGCTCCCTAGCAGTGATGTAGTCGAGTCCAGCTAAGCCGGTCGCAACAGATGTTACAAGGCTGAACCTAGTCAAAGTCGTCCACCACTCTTTCGAATTAAGGAGAGCTAAAGGCTGAGTTCAGTCTAAGTGCGAGTTTAGGTCGGACTCGAATACTACATCACTGCTCCTTCCCCCTCTGTCGCTGATTTTCTGCGCCCTTTTACTGTCTTTAGTCCTAAGCCCACCAACACAGCTCGACTCGTTAAATCGAAAATTCGCCACCACTTTAAGTAGTTTGTTAACTTAGCTCGATCTCCAGCTTTCAGACAGACAGGACTTCAGCGTCTTTCTTGTTCTTCTCTTTCTTCAGTGTAGTGGAGTGCCTTTCCTACAGGAGGAATTGTGCAATATATTACTACTTCTGCATTTATTAAGCGCCAGTAGCTAATGACTAAGCATTAATCGATGGCGCTGAGCAAATATTAAGGATGCTCAACGTGCTGACACAGTAACCGTCACAGAGGGGGTTCGAACTCACACTCTACGTCTTACAAGCCGGGCGCTCTAACCAATCCACAAACGTGACCTACACACAAAGTCTCAGCAAGTGGGCATAGGTTGCGCTCCGTCTGAGCTTCTTTCTGCACTGCTGGTGTTCCACAGAGATCTGTCCTTGGCCCCTTACTATTCACAATCTTCACATCATCAGTCAGCCGCATAGCCAACCAGTTTGGAGAGAATTCCCTGCCTGAAAATCCCTCCCTGACCCATGTAATCTTAAACACTTCCCAGTAGCACAGCTCCCTAGCAGTGATGTAGTCGAGTCCAGCTAAGCCGGTCGCAACAGATGTTACAAGGCTGAACCCAGTCAAAGTCGTCCACCACTCTTTCGAATTAAGGAGAGCTAAAGGCTGAGTTCAGTCTAAGTGCGAGTTTAGGTCGGACTCGAATACTACATCACTGCTCCTTTCCCCCTCTGTCGCTGATTTTCTGCGCCCTTTTACGCTCTTTAGTCCTACGCCCTTCATCCCTCCCTCTACATTCCCAATGGTGTCGGAGAGAGTAAATCCGAACCAGTAACCGGCATGGGCCAAAATATGTCCTTTATCGATACTTTCAAATGACCATGACGATGTTTCAACGATTAGTTATGAATTTACAGCTTGACTGGATAAATCGAAAATTCGCCAACACTTCGAGAAGTTTGTTAACTTATCTCGATCTCCAGCTTTCAGACAGACAGGACTTCAGCGTCTTTCTTGTTCTTCTCTTTCTTCGCTGTTGTAGAACCTGTCCTACAAGAGGAATTGTGTAATATATTACTACTTCTGCATTTATTAAGCGCCAGTAGCTAATGACTAAGCATTAATCGATGGCGCTGAGCAAATATTAAGGATGCTCAACGTGCTGACACAGTAACCGTCACAGAGGGGGTTCGAACTCACACTCTACGTCTTACAAGCCGGGCGCTCTAACCAATCCACAAACGTGACCTATCCACAAAGTCTCAGCAAGTGGGCATAGGTTGCGCTCCGTCTGAGCTTCTTTCTGCACTGCTGGTGTTCCACAGAGATCTTTCCTTGGCCCCTACCTATTCATAATCTTCACATCATCAGTCAGCCGCATAGCCAACCAGTTTGGAGAGAATTCCCTGCCTGAAAATCCCTCCCTGACCCATGTAATCTTAAACGCTTCCCAGTAGCACAGCTCCCTAGCAGTGATGTAGTCGAGTCCAGCTAAGCCGGTCGCAACAGATGTTACAAGGCTGAACCCAGTCAAAGTCGTCCACCACTCTTTCGAATTAAGGAGAGCTAAAGGCTGAGTTCAGTCTAAGTGCGAGTTTAGGTCGGACTCGAATACTACATCACTGCTCCTTCCCCCTCTGTCGCTGATTTTCTGCGCCCTTTTACTGTCTTTAGTCCTAAGCCCACCAACACAGCTCGACTCGTTAAATCGAAAATTCGCCACCACTTTAAGTAGTTTGTTAACTTAGCTCGATCTCCAGCTTTCAGACAGACAGGACTTCAGCGTCTTTCTTGTTCTTCTCTTTCTTCAGTGTAGTGGAGTGCCTTTCCTACAGGAGGAATTGTGCAATATATTACTACTTCTGCATTTATTAAGCGCCAGTAGCTAATGACTAAGCATTAATCGATGGCGCTGAGCAAATATTAAGGATGCTCAACGTGCTGACACAGTAACCGTCACAGAGGGGGTTCGAACTCACACTCTACGTCTTACAAGCCGGGCGCTCTAACCAATCCACAAACGTGACCTACACACAAAGTCTCAGCAAGTGGGCATAGGTTGCGCTCCGTCTGAGCTTCTTTCTGCACTGCTGGTGTTCCACAGAGATCTGTCCTTGGCCCCTTACTATTCACAATCTTCACATCATCAGTCAGCCGCATAGCCAACCAGTTTGGAGAGAATTCCCTGCCTGAAAATCCCTCCCTGACCCATGTAATCTTAAACACTTCCCAGTAGCACAGCTCCCTAGCAGTGATGTAGTCGAGTCCAGCTAAGCCGGTCGCAACAGATGTTACAAGGCTGAACCCAGTCAAAGTCGTCCACCACTCTTTCGAATTAAGGAGAGCTAAAGGCTGAGTTCAGTCTAAGTGCGAGTTTAGGTCGGACTCGAATACTACATCACTGCTCCTTTCCCCCTCTGTCGCTGATTTTCTGCGCCCTTTTACGCTCTTTAGTCCTACGCCCTTCATCCCTCCCTCTACATTCCCAATGGTGTCGGAGAGAGTAAATCCGAACCAGTAACCGGCATGGGCCAAAATATGTCCTTTATCGATACTTTCAAATGACCATGACGATGTTTCAACGATTAGTTATGAATTTACAGCTTGACTGGATAAATCGAAAATTCGCCAACACTTCGAGAAGTTTGTTAACTTATCTCGATCTCCAGCTTTCAGACAGACAGGACTTCAGCGTCTTTCTTGTTCTTCTCTTTCTTCGCTGTTGTAGAACCTGTCCTACAAGAGGAATTGTGTAATATATTACTACTTCTGCATTTATTAAGCGCCAGTAGCTAATGACTAAGCATTAATCGATGGCGCTGAGCAAATATTAAGGATGCTCAACGTGCTGACACAGTAACCGTCACAGAGGGGGTTCGAACTCACACTCTACGTCTTACAAGCCGGGCGCTCTAACCAATCCACAAACGTGACCTATCCACAAAGTCTCAGCAAGTGGGCATAGGTTGCGCTCCGTCTGAGCTTCTTTCTGCACTGCTGGTGTTCCACAGAGCCCCTACCTATTCATAATCTTCACATCATCATCTAGCCAACCAGTTTGGAGAGAATTCCCTCCTGCTGGTGTTCCACAGAGATCTTTCCTTGGCCCCTACCTATTCATAATCTTCACATCATCAGTCAGCCGCATAGCCAACCAGTTTGGAGAGAATTCCCTGCCTGAAAATCCCTCCCTGACCCATGTAATCTTAAACGCTTCCCAGTAGCACAGCTCCCTAGCAGTGATGTAGTCGAGTCCAGCTAAGCCGGTCGCAACAGATGTTACAAGGCTGAACCCAGTCAAAGTCGTCCACCACTCTTTCGAATTAAGGAGAGCTAAAGGCTGAGTTCAGTCTAAGTGCGAGTTTAGGTCGGACTCGAATACTACATCACTGCTCCTTCCCCCTCTGTCGCTGATTTTCTGCGCCCTTTTACTGTCTTTAGTCCTAAGCCCACCAACACAGCTCGACTCGTTAAATCGAAAATTCGCCACCACTTTAAGTAGTTTGTTAACTTAGCTCGATCTCCAGCTTTCAGACAGACAGGACTTCAGCGTCTTTCTTGTTCTTCTCTTTCTTCGCTGTTGTAGAACCTGTCCTACAAGAGGAATTGTGTAATATATTACTACTTCTGCATTTATTAAGCGCCAGTAGCTAATGACTAAGCATTAATCGATGGCGCTGAGCAAATATTAAGGATGCTCAACGTGCTGACACAGTAACCGTCACAGAGGGGGTTCGAACTCACACTCTACGTCTTACAAGCCGGGCGCTCTAACCAATCCACAAACGTGACCTACACACAAAGTCTCAGCAAGTGGGCATAGGTTGCGCTCCGTCTGAGCTTCTTTCTGCACTGCTGGTGTTCCACAGAGATCTGTCCTTGGCCCCTTACTATTCACAATCTTCACATCATCAGTCAGCCGCATAGCCAACCAGTTTGGAGAGAATTCCCTGCCTGAAAATCCCTCCCTGACCCATGTAATCTTAAACACTTCCCAGTAGCACAGCTCCCTAGCAGTGATGTAGTCGAGTCCAGCTAAGCCGGTCGCAACAGATGTTACAAGGCTGAACCCAGTCAAAGTCGTCCACCACTCTTTCGAATTAAGGAGAGCTAAAGGCTGAGTTCAGTCTAAGTGCGAGTTTAGGTCGGACTCGAATACTACATCACTGCTCCTTTCCCCCTCTGTCGCTGATTTTCTGCGCCCTTTTACGCTCTTTAGTCCTACGCCCTTCATCCCTCCCTCTACATTCCCAATGGTGTCGGAGAGAGTAAATCCGAACCAGTAACCGGCATGGGCCAAAATATGTCCTTTATCGATACTTTCAAATGACCATGACGATGTTTCAACGATTAGTTATGAATTTACAGCTTGACTGGATAAATCGAAAATTCGCCAACACTTCGAGAAGTTTGTTAACTTATCTCGATCTCCAGCTTTCAGACAGACAGGACTTCAGCGTCTTTCTTGTTCTTCTCTTTCTTCAGTGTAGTGGAGTGCCTTTCCTACAGGAGGAATTGTGCAATATATTACTACTTCTGCATTTATTAAGCGCCAGTAGCTAATGACTAAGCATTAATCGATGGCGCTGAGCAAATATTAAGGATGCTCAACGTGCTGACACAGTAACCGTCACAGAGGGGGTTCGAACTCACACTCTACGTCTTACAAGCCGGGCGCTCTAACCAATCCACAAACGTGACCTATCCACAAAGTCTCAGCAAGTGGGCATAGGTTGCGCTCCGTCTGAGCTTCTTTCTGCACTGCTGGTGTTCCACAGAGATCTTTCCTTGGCCCCTACCTATTCATAATCTTCACATCATCAGTCAGCCGCATAGCCAACCAGTTTGGAGAGAATTCCCTGCCTGAAAATCCCTCCCTGACCCATGTAATCTTAAACACTTCCCAGTAGCACAGCTCCCTAGCAGTGATGTAGTCGAGTCCAGCTAAGCCGGTCGCAACAGATGTTACAAGGCTGAACCCAGTCAAAGTCGTCCACCACTCTTTCGAATTAAGGAGAGCTAAAGGCTGAGTTCAGTCTAAGTGCGAGTTTAGGTCGGACTCGAATACTACATCACTGCTCCTTTCCCCTTCTGTCGCTGATTTTCTGCGCCCTTTTACGCTCTTTAGTCCTACGCCCTTCATCCCTCCCTCTACATTCCCAATGGTGTCGGAGAGAGTAAATCCGAACCAGTAACCGGCATGGGCCAAAATATGTCCTTTATCGATACTTTCAAATGACCATGACGATGTTTCAACGATTAGTTATGAATTTACAGCTTGACTGGATAAATCGAAAATTCGCCAACACTTCGAGAAGTTTGTTAACTTATCTCGATCTCCAGCTTTCAGACAGACAGGACTTCAGCGTCTTTCTTGTTCTTCTCTTTCTTCAGTGTAGTGGAGTGCCTTTCCTACAGGAGGAATTGTGCAATATATTACTACTTCTGCATTTATTAAGCGCCAGTAGCTAATGACTAAGCATTAATCGATGGCGCTGAGCAAATATTAAGGATGCTCAACGTGCTGACACAGTAACCGTCACAGAGGGGGTTCGAACTCACACTCTACGTCTTACAAGCCGGGCGCTCTAACCAATCCACAAACGTGACCTATCCACAAAGTCTCAGCAAGTGGGCATAGGTTGCGCTCCGTCTGAGCTTCTTTCTGCACTGCTGGTGTTCCACAGAGATCTTTCCTTGGCCCCTACCTATTCATAATCTTCACATCATCAGTCAGCCGCATAGCCAACCAGTTTGGAGAGAATTCCCTGCCTGAAAATCCCTCCCTGACCCATGTAATCTTAAACGCTTCCCAGTAGCACAGCTCCCTAGCAGTGATGTAGTCGAGTCCAGCTAAGCCGGTCGCAACAGATGTTACAAGGCTGAACCCAGTCAAAGTCGTCCACCACTCTTTCGAATTAAGGAGAGCTAAAGGCTGAGTTCAGTCTAAGTGCGAGTTTAGGTCGGACTCGAATACTACATCACTGCTCCTTCCCCCTCTGTCGCTGATTTTCTGCGCCCTTTTACTGTCTTTAGTCCTAAGCCCACCAACACAGCTCGACTCGTTAAATCGAAAATTCGCCACCACTTTAAGTAGTTTGTTAACTTAGCTCGATCTCCAGCTTTCAGACAGACAGGACTTCAGCGTCTTTCTTGTTCTTCTCTTTCTTCGCTGTTGTAGAACCTGTCCTACAAGAGGAATTGTGTAATATATTACTACTTCTGCATTTATTAAGCGCCAGTAGCTAATGACTAAGCATTAATCGATGGCGCTGAGCAAATATTAAGGATGCTCAACGTGCTGACACAGTAACCGTCACAGAGGGGGTTCGAACTCACACTCTACGTCTTACAAGCCGGGCGCTCTAACCAATCCACAAACGTGACCTATCCACAAAGTCTCAGCAAGTGGGCATAGGTTGCGCTCCGTCTGAGCTTCTTTCTGCACTGCTGGTGTTCCACAGAGATCTTTCCTTGGCCCCTACCTATTCATAATCTTCACATCATCAGTCAGCCGCATAGCCAACCAGTTTGGAGAGAATTCCCTGCCTGAAAATCCCTCCCTGACCCATGTAATCTTAAACGCTTCCCAGTAGCACAGCTCCCTAGCAGTGATGTAGTCGAGTCCAGCTAAGCCGGTCGCAACAGATGTTACAAGGCTGAACCCAGTCAAAGTCGTCCACCACTCTTTCGAATTAAGGAGAGCTAAAGGCTGAGTTCAGTCTAAGTGCGAGTTTAGGTCGGACTCGAATACTACATCACTGCTCCTTCCCCCTCTGTCGCTGATTTTCTGCGCCCTTTTACTGTCTTTAGTCCTAAGCCCACCAACACAGCTCGACTCGTTAAATCGAAAATTCGCCACCACTTTAAGTAGTTTGTTAACTTAGCTCGATCTCCAGCTTTCAGACAGACAGGACTTCAGCGTCTTTCTTGTTCTTCTCTTTCTTCGCTGTTGTAGAACCTGTCCTACAAGAGGAATTGTGTAATATATTACTACTTCTGCATTTATTAAGCGCCAGTAGCTAATGACTAAGCATCGAATTAAGGTGGCGCTAAGCAAGTATTAAGGATGCTCAACGTGCTGACACAGTAACCGTCACAGAGGGGGTTCGAACTCACACTCTACGTCTTACAAGCCGGGCGCTCTAACCAATCCACAAACGTGACCTACACACAAAGTCTCAGCAAGTGGGCATAGGTTGCGCTCCGTCTGAGCTTCTTTCTGCACTGCTGGTGTTCCACAGAGATCTGTCCTTGGCCCCTTACTATTCACAATCTTCACATCATCAGTCAGCCGCATAGCCAACCAGTTTGGAGAGAATTCCCTGCCTGAAAATCCCTCCCTGACCCATGTAATCTTAAACACTTCCCAGTAGCACAGCTCCCTAGCAGTGATGTAGTCGAGTCCAGCTAAGCCGGTCGCAACAGATGTTACAAGGCTGAACCCAGTCAAAGTCGTCCACCACTCTTTCGAATTAAGGAGAGCTAAAGGCTGAGTTCAGTCTAAGTGCGAGTTTAGGTCGGACTCGAGTACTACATCACTGCTCCTTTCCCCTTCTGTCGCTGATTTTCTGCGCCCTTTTACGCTCTTTAGTCCTACGCCCTTCATCCCTCCCTCTACATTCCCAATGGTGTCGGAGAGAGTAAATCCGAACCAGTAACCGGCATGGGCCAAAATATGTCCTTTATCGATACTTTCAAATGACCATGACGATGTTTCAACGATTAGTTATGAATTTACAGCTTGACTGGATAAATCGAAAATTCGCCAACACTTCGAGAAGTTTGTTAACTTATCTCGATCTCCAGCTTTCAGACAGACAGGACTTCAGCGTCTTTCTTGTTCTTCTCTTTCTTCAGTGTAGTGGAGTGCCTTTCCTACAGGAGGAATTGTGCAATATATTACTACTTCTGCATTTATTAAGCGCCAGTAGCTAATGACTAAGCATTAATCGATGGCGCTGAGCAAATATTAAGGATGCTCAACGTGCTGACACAGTAACCGTCACAGAGGGGGTTCGAACTCACACTCTACGTCTTACAAGCCGGGCGCTCTAACCAATCCACAAACGTGACCTATCCACAAAGTCTCAGCAAGTGGGCATAGGTTGCGCTCCGTCTGAGCTTCTTTCTGCACTGCTGGTGTTCCACAGAGATCTTTCCTTGGCCCCTACCTATTCATAATCTTCACATCATCAGTCAGCCGCATAGCCAACCAGTTTGGAGAGAATTCCCTGCCTGAAAATCCCTCCCTGACCCATGTAATCTTAAACGCTTCCCAGTAGCACAGCTCCCTAGCAGTGATGTAGTCGAGTCCAGCTAAGCCGGTCGCAACAGATGTTACAAGGCTGAACCCAGTCAAAGTCGTCCACCACTCTTTCGAATTAAGGAGAGCTAAAGGCTGAGTTCAGTCTAAGTGCGAGTTTAGGTCGGACTCGAATACTACATCACTGCTCCTTCCCCCTCTGTCGCTGATTTTCTGCGCCCTTTTACTGTCTTTAGTCCTAAGCCCACCAACACAGCTCGACTCGTTAAATCGAAAATTCGCCACCACTTTAAGTAGTTTGTTAACTTAGCTCGATCTCCAGCTTTCAGACAGACAGGACTTCAGCGTCTTTCTTGTTCTTCTCTTTCTTCGCTGTTGTAGAACCTGTCCTACAAGAGGAATTGTGTAATATATTACTACTTCTGCATTTATTAAGCGCCAGTAGCTAATGACTAAGCATTAATCGATGGCGCTGAGCAAATATTAAGGATGCTCAACGTGCTGACACAGTAACCGTCACAGAGGGGGTTCGAACTCACACTCTACGTCTTACAAGCCGGGCGCTCTAACCAATCCACAAACGTGACCTATCCACAAAGTCTCAGCAAGTGGGCATAGGTTGCGCTCCGTCTGAGCTTCTTTCTGCACTGCTGGTGTTCCACAGAGATCTTTCCTTGGCCCCTACCTATTCATAATCTTCACATCATCAGTCAGCCGCATAGCCAACCAGTTTGGAGAGAATTCCCTGCCTGAAAATCCCTCCCTGACCCATGTAATCTTAAACGCTTCCCAGTAGCACAGCTCCCTAGCAGTGATGTAGTCGAGTCCAGCTAAGCCGGTCGCAACAGATGTTACAAGGCTGAACCCAGTCAAAGTCGTCCACCACTCTTTCGAATTAAGGAGAGCTAAAGGCTGAGTTCAGTCTAAGTGCGAGTTTAGGTCGGACTCGAATACTACATCACTGCTCCTTCCCCCTCTGTCGCTGATTTTCTGCGCCCTTTTACTGTCTTTAGTCCTAAGCCCACCAACACAGCTCGACTCGTTAAATCGAAAATTCGCCACCACTTTAAGTAGTTTGTTAACTTAGCTCGATCTCCAGCTTTCAGACAGACAGGACTTCAGCGTCTTTCTTGTTCTTCTCTTTCTTCGCTGTTGTAGAACCTGTCCTACAAGAGGAATTGTGTAATATATTACTACTTCTGCATTTATTAAGCGCCAGTAGCTAATGACTAAGCATTAATCGATGGCGCTGAGCAAATATTAAGGATGCTCAACGTGCTGACACAGTAACCGTCACAGAGGGGGTTCGAACTCACACTCTACGTCTTACAAGCCGGGCGCTCTAACCAATCCACAAACGTGACCTATCCACAAAGTCTCAGCAAGTGGGCATAGGTTGCGCTCCGTCTGAGCTTCTTTCTGCACTGCTGGTGTTCCACAGAGATCTTTCCTTGGCCCCTACCTATTCATAATCTTCACATCATCAGTCAGCCGCATAGCCAACCAGTTTGGAGAGAATTCCCTGCCTGAAAATCCCTCCCTGACCCATGTAATCTTAAACGCTTCCCAGTAGCACAGCTCCCTAGCAGTGATGTAGTCGAGTCCAGCTAAGCCGGTCGCAACAGATGTTACAAGGCTGAACCCAGTCAAAGTCGTCCACCACTCTTTCGAATTAAGGAGAGCTAAAGGCTGAGTTCAGTCTAAGTGCGAGTTTAGGTCGGACTCGAGTACTACATCACTGCTCCTTTCCCCTTCTGTCGCTGATTTTCTGCGCCCTTTTACGCTCTTTAGTCCTACGCCCTTCATCCCTCCCTCTACATTCCCAATGGTGTCGGAGAGAGTAAATCCGAACCAGTAACCGGCATGGGCCAAAATATGTCCTTTATCGATACTTTCAAATGACCATGACGATGTTTCAACGATTAGTTATGAATTAAGCCCACCAACACAGCTTGACTGGATAAATCGAAAATTCGCCAACACTTCGAGAAGTTTGTTAACTTATCTCGATCTCCAGCTTTCAGACAGACAGGACTTCAGCGTCTTTCTTGTTCTTCTCTTTCTTCAGTGTAGTGGAGTGCCTTTCCTACAGGAGGAATTGTGCAATATATTACTACTTCTGCATTTATTAAGCGCCAGTAGCTAATGACTAAGCATTAATCGATGGCGCTGAGCAAATATTAAGGATGCTCAACGTGCTGACACAGTAACCGTCACAGAGGGGGTTCGAACTCACACTCTACGTCTTACAAGCCGGGCGCTCTAACCAATCCACAAACGTGACCTATCCACAAAGTCTCAGCAAGTGGGCATAGGTTGCGCTCCGTCTGAGCTTCTTTCTGCACTGCTGGTGTTCCACAGAGATCTTTCCTTGGCCCCTACCTATTCATAATCTTCACATCATCAGTCAGCCGCATAGCCAACCAGTTTGGAGAGAATTCCCTGCCTGAAAATCCCTCCCTGACCCATGTAATCTTAAACGCTTCCCAGTAGCACAGCTCCCTAGCAGTGATGTAGTCGAGTCCAGCTAAGCCGGTCGCAACAGATGTTACAAGGCTGAACCCAGTCAAAGTCGTCCACCACTCTTTCGAATTAAGGAGAGCTAAAGGCTGAGTTCAGTCTAAGTGCGAGTTTAGGTCGGACTCGAATACTACATCACTGCTCCTTCCCCCTCTGTCGCTGATTTTCTGCGCCCTTTTACTGTCTTTAGTCCTAAGCCCACCAACACAGCTCGACTCGTTAAATCGAAAATTCGCCACCACTTTAAGTAGTTTGTTAACTTAGCTCGATCTCCAGCTTTCAGACAGACAGGACTTCAGCGTCTTTCTTGTTCTTCTCTTTCTTCGCTGTTGTAGAACCTGTCCTACAAGAGGAATTGTGTAATATATTACTACTTCTGCATTTATTAAGCGCCAGTAGCTAATGACTAAGCATTAATCGATGGCGCTGAGCAAATATTAAGGATGCTCAACGTGCTGACACAGTAACCGTCACAGAGGGGGTTCGAACTCACACTCTACGTCTTACAAGCCGGGCGCTCTAACCAATCCACAAACGTGACCTATCCACAAAGTCTCAGCAAGTGGGCATAGGTTGCGCTCCGTCTGAGCTTCTTTCTGCACTGCTGGTGTTCCACAGAGATCTTTCCTTGGCCCCTACCTATTCATAATCTTCACATCATCAGTCAGCCGCATAGCCAACCAGTTTGGAGAGAATTCCCTGCCTGAAAATCCCTCCCTGACCCATGTAATCTTAAACGCTTCCCAGTAGCACAGCTCCCTAGCAGTGATGTAGTCGAGTCCAGCTAAGCCGGTCGCAACAGATGTTACAAGGCTGAACCCAGTCAAAGTCGTCCACCACTCTTTCGAATTAAGGAGAGCTAAAGGCTGAGTTCAGTCTAAGTGCGAGTTTAGGTCGGACTCGAATACTACATCACTGCTCCTTCCCCCTCTGTCGCTGATTTTCTGCGCCCTTTTACTGTCTTTAGTCCTAAGCCCACCAACACAGCTCGACTCGTTAAATCGAAAATTCGCCACCACTTTAAGTAGTTTGTTAACTTAGCTCGATCTCCAGCTTTCAGACAGACAGGACTTCAGCGTCTTTCTTGTTCTTCTCTTTCTTCGCTGTTGTAGAACCTGTCCTACAAGAGGAATTGTGTAATATATTACTACTTCTGCATTTATTAAGCGCCAGTAGCTAATGACTAAGCATTAATCGGTGGCGCTAAGCAAATATTAAGGATGCTCAACGTGCTGACACAGTAACCGTCACAGAGGGGGTTCGAACTCACACTCTACGTCTTACAAGCCGGGCGCTCTAACCAATCCACAAACGTGACCTATCCACAAAGTCTCAGCAAGTGGGCATAGGTTGCGCTCCGTCTGAGCTTCTTTCTGCACTGCTGGTGTTCCACAGAGATCTTTCCTTGGCCCCTTACTATTCACAATCTTCACATCATCAGTCAGCCGCATAGCCAACCAGTTTGGAGAGAATTCCCTGCCTGAAAATCCCTCCCTGACCCATGTAATCTTAAACACTTCCCAGTAGCACAGCTCCCTAGCAGTGATGTAGTCGAGTCCAGCTAAGCCGGTCGCAACAGATGTTACAAGGCTGAACCCAGTCAAAGTCGTCCACCACTCTTTCGAATTAAGGAGAGCTAAAGGCTGAGTTCAGTCTAAGTGCGAGTTTAGGTCGGACTCGAGTACTACATCACTGCTCCTTTCCCCCTCTGTCGCTGATTTTCTGCGCCCTTTTACGCTCTTTAGTCCTACGCCCTTCATCCCTCCCTCTACATTCCCAATGGTGTCGGAGAGAGTAAATCCGAACCAGTAACCGGCATGGGCCAAAATATGTCCTTTATCGATACTTTCAAATGACCATGACGATGTTTCAACGATTAGTTATGAATTTACAGCTTGACTGGATAAATCGAAAATTCGCCAACACTTCGAGAAGTTTGTTAACTTATCTCGATCTCCAGCTTTCAGACAGACAGGACTTCAGCGTCTTTCTTGTTCTTCTCTTTCTTCAGTGTAGTGGAGTGCCTTTCCTACAGGAGGAATTGTGCAATATATTACTACTTCTGCATTTATTAAGCGCCAGTAGCTAATGACTAAGCATTAATCGATGGCGCTGAGCAAATATTAAGGATGCTCAACGTGCTGACACAGTAACCGTCACAGAGGGGGTTCGAACTCACACTCTACGTCTTACAAGCCGGGCGCTCTAACCAATCCACAAACGTGACCTATCCACAAAGTCTCAGCAAGTGGGCATAGGTTGCGCTCCGTCTGAGCTTCTTTCTGCACTGCTGGTGTTCCACAGAGATCTTTCCTTGGCCCCTACCTATTCATAATCTTCACATCATCAGTCAGCCGCATAGCCAACCAGTTTGGAGAGAATTCCCTGCCTGAAAATCCCTCCCTGACCCATGTAATCTTAAACGCTTCCCAGTAGCACAGCTCCCTAGCAGTGATGTAGTCGAGTCCAGCTAAGCCGGTCGCAACAGATGTTACAAGGCTGAACCCAGTCAAAGTCGTCCACCACTCTTTCGAATTAAGGAGAGCTAAAGGCTGAGTTCAGTCTAAGTGCGAGTTTAGGTCGGACTCGAATACTACATCACTGCTCCTTCCCCCTCTGTCGCTGATTTTCTGCGCCCTTTTACTGTCTTTAGTCCTAAGCCCACCAACACAGCTCGACTCGTTAAATCGAAAATTCGCCACCACTTTAAGTAGTTTGTTAACTTAGCTCGATCTCCAGCTTTCAGACAGACAGGACTTCAGCGTCTTTCTTGTTCTTCTCTTTCTTCGCTGTTGTAGAACCTGTCCTACAAGAGGAATTGTGTAATATATTACTACTTCTGCATTTATTAAGCGCCAGTAGCTAATGACTAAGCATTAATCGATGGCGCTGAGCAAATATTAAGGATGCTCAACGTGCTGACACAGTAACCGTCACAGAGGGGGTTCGAACTCACACTCTACGTCTTACAAGCCGGGCGCTCTAACCAATCCACAAACGTGACCTATCCACAAAGTCTCAGCAAGTGGGCATAGGTTGCGCTCCGTCTGAGCTTCTTTCTGCACTGCTGGTGTTCCACAGAGATCTTTCCTTGGCCCCTACCTATTCATAATCTTCACATCATCAGTCAGCCGCATAGCCAACCAGTTTGGAGAGAATTCCCTGCCTGAAAATCCCTCCCTGACCCATGTAATCTTAAACACTTCCCAGTAGCACAGCTCCCTAGCAGTGATGTAGTCGAGTCCAGCTAAGCCGGTCGCAACAGATGTTACAAGGCTGAACCCAGTCAAAGTCGTCCACCACTCTTTCGAATTAAGGAGAGCTAAAGGCTGAGTTCAGTCTAAGTGCGAGTTTAGGTCGGACTCGAATACTACATCACTGCTCCTTTCCCCCTCTGTCGCTGATTTTCTGCGCCCTTTTACGCTCTTTAGTCCTACGCCCTTCATCCCTCCCTCTACATTCCCAATGGTGTCGGAGAGAGTAAATCCGAACCAGTAACCGGCATGGGCCAAAATATGTCCTTTATCGATACTTTCAAATGACCATGACGATGTTTCAACGATTAGTTATGAATTTACAGCTTGACTGGATAAATCGAAAATTCGCCAACACTTCGAGAAGTTTGTTAACTTATCTCGATCTCCAGCTTTCAGACAGACAGGACTTCAGCGTCTTTCTTGTTCTTCTCTTTCTTCAGTGTAGTGGAGTGCCTTTCCTACAGGAGGAATTGTGCAATATATTACTACTTCTGCATTTATTAAGCGCCAGTAGCTAATGACTAAGCATTAATCGATGGCGCTGAGCAAATATTAAGGATGCTCAACGTGCTGACACAGTAACCGTCACAGAGGGGGTTCGAACTCACACTCTACGTCTTACAAGCCGGGCGCTCTAACCAATCCACAAACGTGACCTATCCACAAAGTCTCAGCAAGTGGGCATAGGTTGCGCTCCGTCTGAGCTTCTTTCTGCACTGCTGGTGTTCCACAGAGATCTTTCCTTGGCCCCTACCTATTCATAATCTTCACATCATCAGTCAGCCGCATAGCCAACCAGTTTGGAGAGAATTCCCTGCCTGAAAATCCCTCCCTGACCCATGTAATCTTAAACGCTTCCCAGTAGCACAGCTCCCTAGCAGTGATGTAGTCGAGTCCAGCTAAGCCGGTCGCAACAGATGTTACAAGGCTGAACCCAGTCAAAGTCGTCCACCACTCTTTCGAATTAAGGAGAGCTAAAGGCTGAGTTCAGTCTAAGTGCGAGTTTAGGTCGGACTCGAATACTACATCACTGCTCCTTCCCCCTCTGTCGCTGATTTTCTGCGCCCTTTTACTGTCTTTAGTCCTAAGCCCACCAACACAGCTCGACTCGTTAAATCGAAAATTCGCCACCACTTTAAGTAGTTTGTTAACTTAGCTCGATCTCCAGCTTTCAGACAGACAGGACTTCAGCGTCTTTCTTGTTCTTCTCTTTCTTCGCTGTTGTAGAACCTGTCCTACAAGAGGAATTGTGTAATATATTACTACTTCTGCATTTATTAAGCGCCAGTAGCTAATGACTAAGCATTAATCGATGGCGCTGAGCAAATATTAAGGATGCTCAACGTGCTGACACAGTAACCGTCACAGAGGGGGTTCGAACTCACACTCTACGTCTTACAAGCCGGGCGCTCTAACCAATCCACAAACGTGACCTACACACAAAGTCTCAGCAAGTGGGCATAGGTTGCGCTCCGTCTGAGCTTCTTTCTGCACTGCTGGTGTTCCACAGAGATCTGTCCTTGGCCCCTTACTATTCACAATCTTCACATCATCAGTCAGCCGCATAGCCAACCAGTTTGGAGAGAATTCCCTGCCTGAAAATCCCTCCCTGACCCATGTAATCTTAAACACTTCCCAGTAGCACAGCTCCCTAGCAGTGATGTAGTCGAGTCCAGCTAAGCCGGTCGCAACAGATGTTACAAGGCTGAACCCAGTCAAAGTCGTCCACCACTCTTTCGAATTAAGGAGAGCTAAAGGCTGAGTTCAGTCTAAGTGCGAGTTTAGGTCGGACTCGAGTACTACATCACTGCTCCTTTCCCCCTCTGTCGCTGATTTTCTGCGCCCTTTTACGCTCTTTAGTCCTACGCCCTTCATCCCTCCCTCTACATTCCCAATGGTGTCGGAGAGAGTAAATCCGAACCAGTAACCGGCATGGGCCAAAATATGTCCTTTATCGATACTTTCAAATGACCATGACGATGTTTCAACGATTAGTTATGAATTTACAGCTTGACTGGATAAATCGAAAATTCGCCAACACTTCGAGAAGTTTGTTAACTTATCTCGATCTCCAGCTTTCAGACAGACAGGACTTCAGCGTCTTTCTTGTTCTTCTCTTTCTTCAGTGTAGTGGAGTGCCTTTCCTACAGGAGGAATTGTGCAATATATTACTACTTCTGCATTTATTAAGCGCCAGTAGCTAATGACTAAGCATTAATCGATGGCGCTGAGCAAATATTAAGGATGCTCAACGTGCTGACACAGTAACCGTCACAGAGGGGGTTCGAACTCACACTCTACGTCTTACAAGCCGGGCGCTCTAACCAATCCACAAACGTGACCTATCCACAAAGTCTCAGCAAGTGGGCATAGGTTGCGCTCCGTCTGAGCTTCTTTCTGCACTGCTGGTGTTCCACAGAGATCTTTCCTTGGCCCCTACCTATTCATAATCTTCACATCATCAGTCAGCCGCATAGCCAACCAGTTTGGAGAGAATTCCCTGCCTGAAAATCCCTCCCTGACCCATGTAATCTTAAACGCTTCCCAGTAGCACAGCTCCCTAGCAGTGATGTAGTCGAGTCCAGCTAAGCCGGTCGCAACAGATGTTACAAGGCTGAACCCAGTCAAAGTCGTCCACCACTCTTTCGAATTAAGGAGAGCTAAAGGCTGAGTTCAGTCTAAGTGCGAGTTTAGGTCGGACTCGAATACTACATCACTGCTCCTTCCCCCTCTGTCGCTGATTTTCTGCGCCCTTTTACTGTCTTTAGTCCTAAGCCCACCAACACAGCTCGACTCGTTAAATCGAAAATTCGCCACCACTTTAAGTAGTTTGTTAACTTAGCTCGATCTCCAGCTTTCAGACAGACAGGACTTCAGCGTCTTTCTTGTTCTTCTCTTTCTTCGCTGTTGTAGAACCTGTCCTACAAGAGGAATTGTGTAATATATTACTACTTCTGCATTTATTAAGCGCCAGTAGCTAATGACTAAGCATTAATCGATGGCGCTGAGCAAATATTAAGGATGCTCAACGTGCTGACACAGTAACCGTCACAGAGGGGGTTCGAACTCACACTCTACGTCTTACAAGCCGGGCGCTCTAACCAATCCACAAACGTGACCTATCCACAAAGTCTCAGCAAGTGGGCATAGGTTGCGCTCCGTCTGAGCTTCTTTCTGCACTGCTGGTGTTCCACAGAGATCTTTCCTTGGCCCCTACCTATTCATAATCTTCACATCATCAGTCAGCCGCATAGCCAACCAGTTTGGAGAGAATTCCCTGCCTGAAAATCCCTCCCTGACCCATGTAATCTTAAACGCTTCCCAGTAGCACAGCTCCCTAGCAGTGATGTAGTCGAGTCCAGCTAAGCCGGTCGCAACAGATGTTACAAGGCTGAACCCAGTCAAAGTCGTCCACCACTCTTTCGAATTAAGGAGAGCTAAAGGCTGAGTTCAGTCTAAGTGCGAGTTTAGGTCGGACTCGAATACTACATCACTGCTCCTTCCCCCTCTGTCGCTGATTTTCTGCGCCCTTTTACTGTCTTTAGTCCTAAGCCCACCAACACAGCTCGACTCGTTAAATCGAAAATTCGCCACCACTTTAAGTAGTTTGTTAACTTAGCTCGATCTCCAGCTTTCAGACAGACAGGACTTCAGCGTCTTTCTTGTTCTTCTCTTTCTTCGCTGTTGTAGAACCTGTCCTACAAGAGGAATTGTGTAATATATTACTACTTCTGCATTTATTAAGCGCCAGTAGCTAATGACTAAGCATTAATCGATGGCGCTGAGCAAATATTAAGGATGCTCAACGTGCTGACACAGTAACCGTCACAGAGGGGGTTCGAACTCACACTCTACGTCTTACAAGCCGGGCGCTCTAACCAATCCACAAACGTGACCTATCCACAAAGTCTCAGCAAGTGGGCATAGGTTGCGCTCCGTCTGAGCTTCTTTCTGCACTGCTGGTGTTCCACAGAGATCTTTCCTTGGCCCCTACCTATTCATAATCTTCACATCATCAGTCAGCCGCATAGCCAACCAGTTTGGAGAGAATTCCCTGCCTGAAAATCCCTCCCTGACCCATGTAATCTTAAACGCTTCCCAGTAGCACAGCTCCCTAGCAGTGATGTAGTCGAGTCCAGCTAAGCCGGTCGCAACAGATGTTACAAGGCTGAACCCAGTCAAAGTCGTCCACCACTCTTTCGAATTAAGGAGAGCTAAAGGCTGAGTTCAGTCTAAGTGCGAGTTTAGGTCGGACTCGAATACTACATCACTGCTCCTTCCCCCTCTGTCGCTGATTTTCTGCGCCCTTTTACTGTCTTTAGTCCTAAGCCCACCAACGATTAGTTATGAATTTACAGCTCGACTCGTTAAATCGAAAATTCGCCACCACTTTAAGTAGTTTGTTAACTTAGCTCGATCTCCAGCTTTCAGACAGACAGGACTTCAGCGTCTTTCTTGTTCTTCTCTTTCTTCGCTGTTGTAGAACCTGTCCTACAAGAGGAATTGTGTAATATATTACTACTTCTGCATTTATTAAGCGCCAGTAGCTAATGACTAAGCATTAATCGATGGCGCTGAGCAAGTATTAAGGATGCTCAACGTGCTGACACAGTAACCGTCACAGAGGGGGTTCGAACTCACACTCTACGTCTTACAAGCCGGGCGCTCTAACCAATCCACAAACGTGACCTACACACAAAGTCTCAGCAAGTGGGCATAGGTTGCGCTCCGTCTGAGCTTCTTTCTGCACTGCTGGTGTTCCACAGAGATCTGTCCTTGGCCCCTTACTATTCACAATCTTCACATCATCATTCAGCCGCATAGCCAACCAGTTTGGAGAGAATTCCCTGCCTGAAAATCCCTCCCTGACCCATGTAATCTTAAACACTTCCCAGTAGCACAGCTCCCTAGCAGTGATGTAGTCGAGTCCAGCTAAGCCGGTCGCAACAGATGTTACAAGGCTGAACCCAGTCAAAGTCGTCCACCACTCTTTCGAATTAAGGAGAGCTAAAGGCTGAGTTCAGTCTAAGTGCGAGTTTAGGTCGGACTCGAATACTACATCACTGCTCCTTTCCCCCTCTGTCGCTGATTTTCTGCGCCCTTTTACGCTCTTTAGTCCTACGCCCTTCATCCCTCCCTCTACATTCCCAATGGTGTCGGAGAGAGTAAATCCGAACCAGTAACCGGCATGGGCCAAAATATGTCCTTTATCGATACTTTCAAATGACCATGACGATGTTTCAACGATTAGTTATGAATTTACAGCTTGACTGGATAAATCGAAAATTCGCCAACACTTCGAGAAGTTTGTTAACTTATCTCGATCTCCAGCTTTCAGACAGACAGGACTTCAGCGTCTTTCTTGTTCTTCTCTTTCTTCAGTGTAGTGGAGTGCCTTTCCTACAGGAGGAATTGTGCAATATATTACTACTTCTGCATTTATTAAGCGCCAGTAGCTAATGACTAAGCATTAATCGATGGCGCTGAGCAAATATTAAGGATGCTCAACGTGCTGACACAGTAACCGTCACAGAGGGGGTTCGAACTCACACTCTACGTCTTACAAGCCGGGCGCTCTAACCAATCCACAAACGTGACCTATCCACAAAGTCTCAGCAAGTGGGCATAGGTTGCGCTCCGTCTGAGCTTCTTTCTGCACTGCTGGTGTTCCACAGAGATCTTTCCTTGGCCCCTACCTATTCATAATCTTCACATCATCAGTCAGCCGCATAGCCAACCAGTTTGGAGAGAATTCCCTGCCTGAAAATCCCTCCCTGACCCATGTAATCTTAAACGCTTCCCAGTAGCACAGCTCCCTAGCAGTGATGTAGTCGAGTCCAGCTAAGCCGGTCGCAACAGATGTTACAAGGCTGAACCCAGTCAAAGTCGTCCACCACTCTTTCGAATTAAGGAGAGCTAAAGGCTGAGTTCAGTCTAAGTGCGAGTTTAGGTCGGACTCGAATACTACATCACTGCTCCTTCCCCCTCTGTCGCTGATTTTCTGCGCCCTTTTACTGTCTTTAGTCCTAAGCCCACCAACACAGCTCGACTCGTTAAATCGAAAATTCGCCACCACTTTAAGTAGTTTGTTAACTTAGCTCGATCTCCAGCTTTCAGACAGACAGGACTTCAGCGTCTTTCTTGTTCTTCTCTTTCTTCGCTGTTGTAGAACCTGTCCTACAAGAGGAATTGTGTAATATATTACTACTTCTGCATTTATTAAGCGCCAGTAGCTAATGACTAAGCATTAATCGATGGCGCTGAGCAAATATTAAGGATGCTCAACGTGCTGACACAGTAACCGTCACAGAGGGGGTTCGAACTCACACTCTACGTCTTACAAGCCGGGCGCTCTAACCAATCCACAAACGTGACCTACACACACAGTCTCAGCAAGTGGGCATAGGTTGCGCTCCGTCTGAGCTTTCTTTCTGCACTGCTGGTGTTCCACAGAGATCTGTCCTTGGCCCCTTACTATTCACAATCTTCACATCATCAGTCAGCCGCATAGTCAATCAATTTGGAGAGAATTCCCTGCCTGAAAATCCCTCCCTGACCCATGTAATCTTAAACACTTCCCAGTAGCACAGCTCCCTAGCAGTGATGTAGTCGAGTCCAGCTAAGCCGGTCGCAACAGATGTTACAAGGCTGAACCCAGTCAAAGTCGTCCACCACTCTTTCGAATTAAGGAGAGCTAAAGGCTGAGTCCAGTCTAAGTGCGAGTTTAGGTCGGACTCGAGTACTACATCACTGCTCCTTTCCCCCTCTGTCGCGGATTTTCTGCGCCCTTTTACGCTCTTTAGTCCTACGCCCTTCATCCCTCCCTCTACATTCCCAATGGTGTCGGAGAGAGTAAATCCGAACCAGTAACCGGCATGGGCCAAAATATGTCCTTTATCGATACTTTCAAATGACCATGACGATGTTTCAACGATTAGTTATGAATTTACAGCTTGACTGGATAAATCGAAAATTCGCCAACACTTCGAGAAGTTTGTTAACTTATCTCGATCTCCAGCTTTCAGACGGACAGGATTTCAGCGTCTTACTTGTTCTTCTCTTTCTTCAGTGTAGTGGAGTGCCTTTCCTACATGAGGAATTGTGCAATATATTACTACTTCTGCATTTATTAAGCGCCAGTAGCTAATGACTAAGCATTAATCGATGGCGCTGAGCAAATATTAAGGATGCTCAACGTGCTGACACAGTAACCGTCACAGAGGGGGTTCGAACTCACACTCTACGTCTTACAAGCCGGGCGCTCTAACCAATCCACAAACGTGACCTACACACATAATCTCACCAACTGGGCATAGGTTGCGCTCGGTCTGAGCTTTCTTTCTGCACTGCTGGTGTTCCACAGAAGCCAGTCCTTGGCCCCTTACTATTCACAATCTTCACAGCACCAGTCAGCCGCATAGCCAACCACTTTGGAGTGAAGTTACGGGCGTACCCTGACGACACTCAGCTTTACACTGCTCTGTCACCCACTGATCAGTCAGGCAAAGTAACTCTTGATGAGTGTCTCTTCTATTCATGCGTGGTTTTGTTTCATTGCTTTGGCTATTTATCCACATAAATCTGACGCGACCACATCTGCGTTCTGTCCTTTCACATTCCAGTATAACACTGGAGTTAATTTTGGACAGTACTCTCACATTTCGACCTCACATAACAATCCTCTGCAAATCTTGTTTGTATGATGTCAGGGTTTGCGTCTCATTAGGTCAGCTCTTACAAAAAACATGACACAAACTGAAGCCTGTTCTCTAGTCTGCTCTCGCCTCGATTATGCCAATTCCGTTTTTACAGGTATCTCAAATCTGGAAATCAAAAGACTTAACGCACCCGAAATTCCCTGGCTCTTGTAGAGCTGCGTGCACCTCCTCAGAAAAATTGCTCATCTCTATTAAGCCAGCTGCATTGGATTCCTGTTGAATTCCGGATAAGATTTGAACTAGCCTGTTTGACCTATAAAACACTTACCATGAGCATTCCTATCTACCTTCAGTCACTTGTCTCTCTTTACATTTCTCCCCGTAGCTTGCGACCTTCAGGTACGGGTCTCTTGGCTGAGCCACGATGCGGAACTGTTCTGGGCTCTCAGACATTCCAAACCGCTCCCCCGAAGGAATGGAACCGTCTACCAATGTTTCTCAGAAGCTCGAATTCCTTTTCTTCTTTCAAGAAACGGCTGAAAACTCACTATTTCTCACTGGCTTTCAAACATCTGGATATCTAACACTTTCACCTGATTCATATATCTGAAATAAGCCACGACTGGGACGCGAACAGGGGATCCCCACGCACAGCGGCCCTTGATGTACGCTTTAACCAGTGTAGCTAACCAGGATCACCGACCGACCGTCCTGCCTAGGTGCACTAAACTGACCAGGTACCAAGCTAAATTACAAGTGTCGTGTGTGTATATATATATACATATTATATATATATTTATATATAGAGAGAAATATCCTGTTACAGATTTACCAGAAGAGATTACGTGCACGACTGAGTATGAAAAGGAACATGTTTCAGATAAAAGCATAACTGACCATGTAGAGGAAGATGTTCCTGATGAAACATTACGGCAGTCGAACAGCCCTGATCAGCACTCTGAGGCCGGAGTTTCTGGCCTTGATTATTCCGAGCTCTTCATCAGTGCTCATTGGTAGAATTCCTGACTCAACGTATTTGTAGACAGAACTCTTGCTCTTCTATGAACGATCGTTGGCAGATCTTGTGCTCTTCCTGTGGCACTTTGTCTTGTGTTGTGATGCTTCTTTTTATATTATGATCGATAATTTATGCAGCCATACAGCGAAATCTAAACCAAAAACGAAAACTCGTTTTGTTTTTACGACTGGTTTCAGTCTTATGAAACGGAAATCCAAACCACCTTCTCCAGCGCATTGCTTTCGTTTTAAGGAATGAAAGCGACTTAATTCTTAAACACTCAGCTATCGATTTTAAGAAACCAAAGCCACCTTCTGAAGCGCGCTTTTTTCATATAACAAACCAAAGCCATTTACTCAAGTACTCTGTAGTGCAAGAAACTGAAAGCGAAACCATCTCCTTGATCACTCTACTTTCGATTTTAACAAACCGAAACTGAAACCCCCTCCTGGGCATTCAACTTTCTAACAAAAAGAGACGCTGTGGTTTGAACGGGCGGCTTTCGCTTTTAAACGCCCCTTCTCTGTCGCCACCATTATTCAAAACTCATCCCGTGCCCTGGAACTCTGGCCTGTCCTGCGAATCTCTAAACAGAACCGAACCTGACTCAGTATTGAGTCCTAACCTTGTTTGTAAATAACTTAGATCTCTTGTCTAGACGCTCAGCCGCTTAACAAAAGCAGGATTTTTCAGTACAGCTACAACCAAAGATGATGTTACAAGGACGAGCAGAGAATGTCTCCACTGCCCTGCCAGCATGTCTAAAAATAATTGTTGGGACCCATATCGGCTTTATACGGATTCCATACGGGAATGTGTGTCCAAAATGGGCCCATATTGGCATACTGGCAGGTCTATAGCTTACTTCACCTCATTTCAAACCTTTCCGATCCGCCACTGCCTTCCCCATTCTGAAAACCGTACCCACAGCCTTTGTTACAATAAAAGCGATTACAGTTACAACACAAGCGATAACAGTTACATCGGGTTACAAGATTAAAGTAATAGGCGATCATAACAGGTACTGGTCATTACAAAGATGTAATCTTCGCTTTAGAAAAGCAAATGGGTTTGGATTGCGGTTACAACACAGCGTCACTTTTAATAGGCCTATATTGTAATCGTAAACGTAAGCTCGACATTTCTAGAGCGCTATTTCGAAGCTAAGCGCAGGGCATCAGCTTAGTCACGAGCGCTGCGTCAAGTCAGTGGGGTGTCCAAAGATGCCATGTCAAGAACCAAGTCCAGTTGCCAGAAGGTCAGGAAGAGAGAATAGGGAGAGGAGGTGTCAGGGTGGGTTGTGTTTTAAGCCGAGAGAAGTGGGAAGGCAGCGAATTCGATCAGGGCGGGATTTCTTGAAAAAGGTGAGAGCACTTTTGATTAGCTTTCCTTGAAGAGGCGTTAGATAAATTTCTAACTACAACTAAAAAACTATAAGGTAAAACGATTGATTCTCGTGAAGATTGGGTTGATTCGAACCTGGACGTCGAAGGGATAGTCCCACGGCTCCATACTTTCTTTCGATAACGTAGGTTCCGCCCTGAGCGTTCCGCTCTAGAGCAACGGCCGCCATCATCCGAGGATCCACGAAGGCGTTCTCGAAAAATACCTTCGGATTACATAGCCTGCACAGACTCACGTCCTCTTCATTCTGCAATCAACCAATCAATCGATCAACCAATCAGTTAGTCGGTCAGTCAGTCAGTACGCCTGTAGGTAAGACGTTAGTAATATTAACAGATACTCCCTCCGTAGTAGTAGTAGTAGTGGTAGTAGTAGTAGTAGTAGTGGTAGTAGTAGTATTATTATTATTATTATTATTATTATTAGTAGTAGTAGTAGTAGAAGCATTAGTATTATTATTAGCATTAAATTTTAGTATTTTAGTATTAGTGTTAAGATTATTATTCGTAGGCTATTAGTTTACGATTGCTTAGTTTATCATAGTGAGATTTTATTTAGGCCTATTCTGTAAAGAATACCCACGATTCAAAACAACTCCAGGCAGACTTTAAAAATTTAAAAACTTTAAAGACTTAAAAACGGAGATTATATAAATAAATTAACGCACGAAACCAAAACCTCAAAGGCCAAACGAAGAACATCAAGTCTCTCCGGCTGCTTGAACAATTAAGTCGTCATAGCAACGTCATAATTAGGCCCGTTTTTGCAGCAACGTAAACAATACAATATAGCGGCGGATTTTAAAATCGAGTCATGAATTAAAAGCCACATAAAATTTATGTATACGCGTTTTCTATAGCGACCGTATGGCCTCGACACTGGTCATTTTCAAGGAATTTGTGGGGTGAGATCCTTCACCATCGCTGCCCGTTTGAATGGGTGCCACGCCATTTAAGATCCCCGTGCAAGGACAGTACTAGCCCGAAATGTAAATCTCTGAAATGGAGCCAGGGTCGCTACGCGAACCAGGGATCGTCACGCACATTTAGTTTAATTTAGGGAACATCTTGATTGCTCTCTGAAACGTAATAAAACTTTACTCACCTAAGCAACATTTGCTGACATACTTATTAAAGGTTGTTCTTGTTTGGACTCTGCAATCAGGGCTAAAAATATATAAGAAGAGCGTTGTGTTGAATATTTTGCCGATTGGATATTTTCAAATTTTCTTGGATTCTTTGAAGGTATACATACATACATACATACGTACATACATACATACATGCATACATACATACATACATACATACATACATAAATACATACATAAATACATACATACATACATACATGCATACTATCACGGTTTACGTGAGATGGTGAGTTATACCCTAGGCCTAACTAGCCAGGGAGGTTGTGAGCGGTGGCGAGATAAGAAATATTTCAATGAACCCAACACCGACGTTTATACTTATATTACCCCACAACATATATACACACACACTAAAGATATATTTACAGTACGTCTACGTTTTTCTAACACCCCGTCGATGGCCGTGCCCTTCCCAGATCCCCCCCAAACCCAACTGGTGAAAACTCACGGTTCCGTGGTGGGGTGAGTCCTGAGCGGAGCGAGGCGACAGTTTCTTGGTCCTGTGTTTGCACCACCCGTTTCGTGGCTCTCTCCACGTAGACGGGTGAAAGAAGCGTCCTTGCCACCGAAGGCGTCCTGAAGCGAGCGACCAAACGTCCTTAAGCGACAACTGACCTCGTACTTCGACGAAGTCTCGTTCGTTCTGCAACGTCTCTTTCTTCTGCGTTTCTTTCGTCCGTTCTTGACGGACGACTCTTTCGTTCTCCAACCGGACGACACGTTCTTCTGCGAAGACTCTCGTTCCCCAACCGGACGACACGTTCTTCTGCGAAGATTCTTTCGTTCCGCAACCGGACGACTCGTTCTTCTAGAAGACTCTTTCGTTCCGCAACCGGACGACTCGTTCTTCTAGAAGACTCTTTCGTTCCGCGACGTTTCGTTCTTCTCCGAAGACTCAACTCCACTCCTTTGTTCGCACACCTCGTCTTTCATCCTCCTCTCTTCGTCGGTCGACGTCATGCCCATCCCATGACCCCTTGGACCCCACGGCCATCAACCGACCATCGACATGTATATTTATAGCCTACAGTCACTTATACAGTAGGCCCTAGGTATTATTATCCATAGATAGTTCACCTGTAAATCAGGGCAATTCGTGACACATACGCACACATACATACATACGCACACAGACATACATACTTGCCGGTTCATACATGCAACTTATCAGTACATACATACATACATACATACATACATACATACATGCGTACATGCGTACATTCATACATACTGGTACATACATACATACCGGTACATACATACATACATACACACATGCCATTTGGCTGCAGTACCACATGAAAGTTAACCTTTGGGAGTAAATATATCAAGATTGAGAGTAAATATAACAAGATTATACCTTCAAAAGCTCAATTGTGTAAGCAATCTATGTTAAGTCGGAATTTATGATACAATGAAACGTTAATAGGAGGCTACACTGAATCCAGATACAAAGTTAACCGATTTGAAATACTGGACTGAATTTCTTATTTTGCTGTATTTAGTCCGATGCCAGTCATTTTAGACGGGGTAGGTTGCACGATTGATGCCAAGACAGATCAGCATCACAATCCGATCCTCAAGGCCAACATTCGAGCGAGGAAGAGGGAACAGCTGAGTCAAAGTTCTTCGATCCAAGGCTTAGGTGAACAAGTTCTCTCTGACTTATTATTAATATCGTTGTCGTAGTCGAGAAAGTTTCGAGTCGATTGATTGTGGACTGGTCGACTTTTGTCTCGAATGAAAATTGTCTTTCGTCGGAAGTTAGGGCCAGTTGTTTCTTCTGCTTCAGTTCTGCGATGATTGTCACGAGATGTGGGTTATAGTAATACTACTACTACTACTACTACTACTACTACTACTACTACTACTACTACTACTACTACTACTACTACTACTACTACTACTACTACTACTACTACTACCACTACTACCACTACTACCACTACTACTACTACTACTACTACTACTACTACTACTAATAATAATAATAATAATAATAATAATAATAGGCCTAATGATAATAATAATAAAACAATAGCAATAACAATAATAATGATAATAATAATAATAATAATAATAATAGGCGCGCCCTCGCTAAGGCTGGCTTTCCATTAACTAAAGAACCAGCAGGATTGGTCAGATCCCACGGTCGGCAGCCGGATGGAGCAACCGTCATTCCTTTGGAGGGGGTAAATGTTTGACGTGGGACGCAGCAGTAATCGACACTCTGGAAGACTCGTATCGATCCAGAACAGACGTGGTCGCGGGTACTGCTGCGGAGATCGCAGCAGAACGAAAGATCGCAAAATACACCGATATTCTTTCTACACACTGCTTTGCCCCTCTGGTTTTCAAGACTCTCGGTCCCATAAATCAGGAAGGCCTTAGCCTCATCAAAAAACTTGGTCGCTATTTAACTCAATTGTCTGGAAACAAAGGGACGTTACTTCTTTCCTGTTTCAGCACCTTTCTTTTGCTATCCAGCGCTTTAACCCAGCTGCCTTTAACGGTGCTTTCTTGGAGCCAGATTTAAGCGAAAATTGGCAATTCCAGAGAACAATCACCGACCGGAAAGCATCGTCAGTTCAGCGTGACAAGCATTCTACCAGAGACCATGCTTCTTCGTTTCTTCGTCTTCTACCGAACCGAGAACAGTTGTCTTCGTCTGACCTTCGATCGATGGAAGAAGTGATTGACTTCAGTTACGACGATGCATTAGCAGAGGTTAACGGGTGAAAAGACGAGCTAGACTTGAAGGAGCTCGTTCAGAAGAGACACTCAGACGAATTCATGATCTCAGATGTCGCACTCAATGCAGTGAGCGAGCGCGTCTACTAGCAAGTTAAGGTTTTCATCGACAAGAATACAATGAAGAAGAAGTCGACGCCTACAGTCGAAATCAAAGAATGAGAGAAGGCGGTGCATGTAGCCGAGATTAAAGAAGCGGAGAAAGCTACAAGCTGGTCGACGAGACCCAGCCGACGAGTCCCAACCAATCCTGAAGGTCAAGGAGCTGCAGCGCCCGACGAAGGTCAGCCGGCGGGTCAAGGTCGAGGAGACGTCGGCGCTTGGGTCAGCGAAGTCCGCGACGCAGGCGCCGTCGAAGCAGACGACGATGGCGACGAAGAGGAGGGAGGAGGAGGTGTTGGATGTTCGTCCGATCCACACCGGAAATCCTCGCGGTCCATCGAAAAATCTGCAGAACGTGCTACATTTACGCGATCGCTGACTCAGGGTTGCTTCTCCACCACTGAACTTAAAGACAAGACCATGAGATTTGGAATTGCACCTAGTCGACCAGTTTCCAGCGTGCCAGCCAGGGCGCCGTCAGCTGCTCCAGTTGCACCACCACTAGCACCATCTGCTGTTGGCCAACCAAGGTAGCCGGGTCTGTTCACGCAAATGACCACAACTGCCGCAGGTGTTATTATTATTAATAATTAAAAACCTCTAGAGCGTCGGTGTCTAATGCACAAGGCATCAACCGATGGCGCTTCAGATTTAATCCACATTCAGGTCGATATCCAGAAGATTAGTCCACTAAGACAGAGAGGCAGCCTACGGCGGATAAGCCAACTGAAAAAGATAAGTCTTAAGTCGAGAACGAAATGACATAACAGAATGAGCATAACGCACTGATGCAGGAAGAGAATTCCAAAATTGTTGATGTTGATGTTGGATCAGCTGTTGGTCACACAACTGGTGCTGCGATGACATGCAGTGCAGAAAATACGAACAGCCCGTAGCCTAACTGAGCGATAGACCGAAGTCTGCAGCCAATGGCTGCTATCTAGTAGTTATAGAGTTATAGCAGGACTGAATTCAATTACATCATGAATCCCAGCCACACGCTTACAGCAGTCCCCGACAAGCCGCTGCCCAGTGACTTTCAAGCCATAGGGCCGGCGTTTCGAGTGTTACAACTCAATGTTGAGGGTCTGTCGGCTGCCAAGCGCACACTCATCAGTAACCTAGCCCATCTTCACGACGCAGATGTCATATGCTTACAGGAGACTCACGTAGCAGACCTAACAGCGGGCAGATATTCCATCGTTGGCTACGATCTCATCTCCGCCTCCCCTGACCCAAAGTTCGGCCGCGCAACATACGTCCGCTCTGCCATATCCGATGCTTCAGCGGTTTCATCAGAACCATTCTGCGACGTCGTCCAGGTCGGAGACTTCTCAATTGCAAACGTCTACAAACCGCCGAGTGCTGAGTGGACGGCAAACCTGCCTCCCCCGTTGCAGCATCCGGCGTTGTTTGTGGGTGACTTCAACAGCCACCACCCAGACTGGGGCTACAACGACATGAACGAAGATGGTGAGCGCCTGGCGGAGTGGGCTGCGTATAACGATCTTGTGTCAACCTTTGATGCTAAACAGCGCGGCACTTTCCACTCGGCGAGGTGGAGAAAGGACTACTCACCGGACCTCTGCTGGGCTTCCACGGGTGGCGCCCACCGCCAAACCACAACGCAGACGATACTAGACGACTTCCCTAAAAGTCAACACAGACCGTCATTGATCCACGTTGGGCTGGTACTACCAACTATCCACAGCGCGCCAAGGCTTCGTTGGAATTTCCGCAAGGCGGACTGGAATACGTTCTGCGACAAGCTTGAAAGGAGCGTCATCACCATCCCTAACCGCTCCATCTCAATTCAGGAAGCATACGTTCGATTCCAGAAAGCCATCTTTCATGCAACCAGAGTGTCAATCCCTCGTGGCTACAGACCGGTCTACACTCCATGTCTGGACAGCAAGTGCCAGGAACTACTCAAAGAGTATGAGGATTCTGGGGACCCTGACGTGGCTGACCAACTTATTGACACTCTTGATCTCAATAGACGCAAGGTATGGGAGCAAAGTACATCGTCTCTCAACTTCACCCGCTCCAGTCGGAAAAGCTGGACCCTGATACGTCGCCTCGGGGCTGCGCAACGTCCAGTGGTCTCTGCCCGCCCTCGGGTCTCCCCAAATGCGGTCGCCAGCCACCTGATAAAGGTGGCGAAAGCTCCTCTGGAAAAGGATCAACAACGAAAGGTTAGAAACGAATGGCGGCAGTATTGTCGGCAACCACAACAGAAGAGCCCCACCGGTGACTTTCAGGCTTTCGAGGTCTCTGAGCTTCAGACAGTTCTCCAGTCCATCAAGTCAGGCACGGCTGCTGGATACGACAACATCCTCCCTGAGTTCTTGAAACACCTCGGACCAGTGGCGTCGTCCTGGCTCGCATCCCTTTATACAAGGGTAGTAACAGAGAGGAAGATACCACGAGAATGGCTACAGGCTAAGGTGATCGCCATCCCCAAGCCTGGCAAAGACCCACAAGATGCGGCCAGCTATCGTCCCATCTCTCTGCTCTCAGTATGCTTCAAGACACTTGAACGCTTAATCCTGCATAGGATTAGCCTCACCCTTGAAGATCATATTGTGGTGGAGCAAGCTGGCTTCAGGCAGGGCCGCTCCACATGTGACCAGGTCCTCGCCCTCACAACGTACATCGAAAACGGCTTCCAGAACAACTTCAAAACTGGAGCCGTTTTCCTGGACCTCACAGCAGCATTCGACACTGTTTGGCACACGGGGCTGCTGCTGAAGATCTCAAAGGCATTCCCAACGTGGTTCACGGAGATGATAGTGGTCTTCCTCAGAAACAGACGCTTTCGGGTGCACCTGGGCGACAGGATCAGCTCGTGGAGAACCCAACTCAATGGGCTCCCCCAGGGCTCGGTCTTATCACCATGCCTTTTCAACATCTATGTCAATGACCTCCCAACAACGCAATCTCGTAAATTTGCGTATGCTGATGACATCGCCCTGGGGGTGCAACGTAAAACTCTGGAGGAAGTGGAAGAGGTGCTGAACGCGGACGTTGAGCGGCTGGTGGGGTACTTTAAGATGTGGCGACTCCAACCAAGTGTAACCAAGACAGTCTCCTGCGCCTTTCATCTCTACAATGCTCAGGCCAATCGAGAGCTGAGAATCTACCTCCACGGGCAGCACATCAGACATGAGCCGTACCCGGTATACCTGGGTGTGACCCTGGACAGGTCATTGACTTATCACGAGCACATGAAGAAAACAGCGGCCAAGGTTGGTACTCGTAACAACCTTCTAGGCAAACTTGCCGGCTCAAGCTGGGGAGCCAATGCCCAGACCCTGCGCAGTTCAGCACTGGCCCTGTGCTACTCAACAGCTGAGTATTGTGCACCTGTCTGGGCTCGCTCAAGCCACACGCACCTGCTTGACGTAGAGCTGAACACATCAATGCGCATCATCTCCGGCACACTTCGTCCCACCCCTCTGCCGTGGCTTCCGGTCCTATGTAACATCCCTCCACCACATCTCAGAAGACAGGAGGCGACGGCGAGACTACTCGCTAAAGTCCAACTGAATGACAGTCTCCCGCTGAACGCTGATATCGCACTCCATCCAACTGTGCGTCTACCGTCGAGACGGCCTGTGTGGCTGAATTCACCAGTGGACATGACGGCTAATTCGGTCTGGAGTTCCGAGTGGTCTGCAACTGATGTTGTAAACCATTCCCTCGTGTCCGTGCCATCTGTCTGGCCCCCTGGTTTCACCTTGCCACGTCGCCTCTGGTCTACTCTGAACCAATTCAGAACCGGTCAGGGCCGCTGTGCGGCGAATCAGGTTCGATGGAAGCAGGCTACCTCCCCTTTCTGCAGCTGTGGAGAAATCCAAACTATGTCCCACATTGTTGATGTCTGTACAATAACTAGTTTCCCGGGCGGTCTATCCGCACTCCATGTTGCTGATGAGGCTGCTGCATGCTGGCTTAGCGCGAACTGCATACGCTAAATAAAATAATAATATAGAGATCAATGATTTAAAAAAACGGGTTGAATAAACATCTTTGGTTCATACGGGTATCCGTTCGAACGAAAACGCGGGACTTTAAGAGTCGGTTTGATTAATAATTATCTGTTTTACAAAGATATAAGTATGCAGGGCGAAGAGGAAGATGGAGAAGTTATGGAGATGGGTGTTGAAATCTCTAACGTTGTAAGTTTTAATGAAAGTAACTGCAGTATAACTGTATAAGCCTACTGAGCTTTTGTCGGTAGATTGAGAACCGCGTTTTGCGCGCGGCTACATGTATTTAGCCGCGAACAAAGAACAACGCGAGATTCAAAATTTTAGATTTAGTCAGTACCCGTACTTGTTTACCTTTTCAGTGCGCATTTAAAACAGCTTTTGTAGTAATGTAGTGTTAATATATAATAATAACTCGCATCTTCAATAGCGCTGGTGTCTAATGCACAAGGTATTAACTGATGGCGCACCAATTTACTGACTTTGCATGTCCTATAAATGCTAAAAATAAATAGATAAAGAACCATTATTCCTGTGTTGTGTTAAAGTTATTCGACAATTTGTATTTTTTCAGCCATCACGGAATGACATAGAGCCAGAAAAACCTGGCTCAACTGATGTTCCCCAGGAAGTCGTACCTGACATTACTGACATAGAAAGGTTTGGTACAAGTTCCAGAGGCAGCAAGAAGAATGTGTTGCCAAAAGATTCATATAAAGAGATGGATACCAAAGGAACTGGGAGGCCGTGGCTCAAACGTAATCATCGTGGAGAGAATCAAGTTTGTGTGCAACAGACTTGGATCAAGAGGCTTTGATCCAAACAAGGACCGCTGCCACTTAAAGGCTACATCTACAGATGAATCGTCCACTGTTGTTCTGGAAGTGTTGCTTCGTCTGAAAGAACCAAACACCATGGACAATTTTGGTAAGTCTGGAAGATTGAGAATTTCTTAGATATTTTGTAAAAAAGTTATTTAATCTTTTGTGCTATTCCAAAAGAAGAAGCAAATTCAAAAATAGCTTTAGTTATTATGTTTCGGTTAATGTTTTCTTAATTCCTGGGTTTTAAGCTTAATACGTTGCTGGCGCTGTCAAAGTTTCTTCCAGGAATGTTTCTAAAAATGTCAGACTTTTGTTGTGCAGTTATTGCAACACTGTCAGTGCTGAATAATTTTATAAATGTGCCAGTAATTCATGATCGTCATCCTCTGTGGCATGATCCTCTCTGGGACGTTGTGGTTTACAGAACATGTAGCCAGCCTTATGTAACCCGAAGTTTAGTGGGCGCAGGTCAGCTCTGCTGTTCTTGTCCATGTATGGCAAGGGCATCTGGCAGGTCTCTTCTGACCTCTTGAAGGGCTGGGAATCGTTGTTTGCCATGTAAACTTTGTTATTGTGAGGTTATTAATTCCAGTGGCATGATTTGTTAGCGTGAGCATAAAAATTGATTACTGTATGTGGATTCTAAATTTAATATCATGTATTGCTGGTGAGTGTGATATAGGGACTAGGTGATTCATGGCTTGCTGTGTAAAGTGGAGTACCCAGGTTTGAGTTTCTCCTGAGATGGTCTCTGTGTAGGATCCTGGGCAAGTCTTTAATGTGCAACCTCTTTGTGCCTTTGGTTGAGACATTTCTTACTTTCTTATCAGATGGTGATACCATATAAATATAAGAAAATAAGTTTGGTAATTTATATGGTACAGCTCGATGATTCAGAAGGTGCTGCATGCTAAAGGCCTTTATTACAAAGCTGGAGCACTTTATTTCTGTCTTCAATAAAAGAATGTTTACTACATGAAAGGTAGTGTTATTTCAGAGCATGACACTCCCACTAATTTCTGGTATGTGTTTTGGAGTAATTGCATTTGTTATGTTGACGTTTTGTCCCATTAGTAGTGGAGTACACACATTTATTTGTAATCTGTTGATGTTTCACATCACAGGATTGAATTATCATCAGTAATTTGCACAAAGTAATCTTAGATTAATTGGCTGAGAACTGTAGTTCAAGGAATCAAAGAGCTCACTGTGGCTTTCAAGAATTTGCTGCACAAAAAGATGCTTCATGTAGACAGATGTTTAATACTTTTATGATGACAGAGTAGAATGAGTTTGTAAGAATTAGTTATAATCTTGGCTGATAAGAAATTATAAATGAAGTTGCTTTTGTCTCACAGATTTAAAGATACTAACTGTAATAAGACAGCCAGCTTCATTATGCCTAATAACTTCTTATATTAATAGTACTCACAGGTACAGCACTCTATTTCTACACCGGTCTCTGCTGTTCTCATTACTAGTTCAAGAATTTAAAATGAAAGATTGCTTTACCCAGCTAATGTTGCTTCTGAAAAGTTGTGGAGCACTGTCTTGACCATTAATAAAACTTTTCTTTTTTGTGATACCATTAAACTGGTTTTTACAATGCGCAACAATTAATTACATGTATATCTTATATATTGTCTTTATGCCATCTGTTTGTAGTTTTCTAGCTTTAGTAAACCTTTTTTTAGGTGAGCTCTACTCATAGGAAATCAAAAACAGCTTTAATTGTATGTGATCGTAGGGTTCAATATCCTGTTGATTATGATTTATCTGACTTTTCATTTTCTTGATTGATTTCTCTGTTTGATAACAGCATGTGCTGCACCACCTGTTGGTAGCTATGACCAAAAGACCCTAGAGGAGAGTCCTGCAGCATTCATTCATTCAAAAGATGAGAGAATTAAAGAACCAAAGAGTAAAAACCTTCATTACTTTGCATTCCTAAAAATTAGTATAACTTGTCGATTTCACTAAGTTCTTACAAATAGTTACAAGTGTAATTGTAACGATCTTGGTAATGTTGGTTCCAATATTAATCAAATATTTGATGAAAATGAATGGTCTTTTCTTTGGGGTCTGAAAGTGATATTCTTCTTCTGGTTCTCTGCCCTCAGGCAGGTTCAAACATCTGATGATGCTACTCCTCTCATTGTTGAGCTTCTTTCTTTCAGCCTGCTGTATCCGTCCGTCATCATACAATCCAGCAGCATCTGGTCTTCCTCTTGCCTCCCCTCAATTCTGCCCTTAATGACAGTTCTCAAGAGTGAGTCCCTTCTCAATATGTGACCAGTCCATTTTCTCTGTCGCCTCTTTATTGTAATTATCATAGATCTTTCTTCCCCAACTCTTCGGCACCTCCTTGTTTGTTATGTGCTCCATCCAACTAACTTTTTCCATCAAGTGATGTTAGAAAGTGGATATTTGCTGGATTCAAAATCAGCTTATTGTACATGGTGATTGTAAAGGTGACCGACCAATTCAGTAGAACAATTTTCAAATTGCTTTTGGCAGTGAGAACAGTCAAAGATAGGCCGACAGTGATCTTTCAAACGATGTGTAACATGTCTGTGTTATTCGGCATAGGGCAAAAAATTATTGTCAAAGTATGGCTGAAAAGTAGGATACTTAAATTTTTGCTCATCACAATTAATGCATCAAAGTCATTAAATTTAATAACATAGGCATAAAAATGTTAGATTTAAGTGTAAACGTAGAGATTAGAATATGTTTGACCAAAATATGTTAAAAAGGCAGTATGCGTAATTTAAGCCTAAAACACCTAGTCAGCCTATTTCTAAAAAGTTGTGTGTTATGACTTAAGACTCGTTTTCTCAGAATGGGTCATATATAATGTAATGCACTGTGATAGGATATTTGTACTGTGCCTTTTTGAGCCTCTGTTACGTGATTGGGCCATTCTTGCTATATGCTGCTGTGACTATGTGAAATGCTGTAGCTTGTTTATAATGTTTTAATATGCATGTACAGTTTAATATTTGAAGCAAGTGTTTCAGTGTATTTTAATGTGATTTTGTAGCTGTTGATTCACATGTTTCACGTCTCAGTGCTATCAGACATAGTCACAGTCGAACTTCAGCAACCAAAAAGCCTGCAACACTTGCTGTAAGACATCTTCTAAACAGGACTCAGTTTTAAGTATTCTAGTTGGCTAATTTCTGATGAGTCTGAAATTTCAACTGTGGTGCTCTGCTAAGTTTGCGAATAATAGACTGACTTTCAGTATGTTGTATGATGTTGATTAATACTTGCTCTTTGTTTATTTCTCCCATCGTGAAATGTGATCACTTTAGAAGCAGTGACATTTGTAATTTGACATTTTTAAAGCGCCACTTCAAGAATAAACTTCTCATAGGACCCTACCGACCCAGACCAGTGAAACCATTGCGAAATATGATGACCTTCAGGCACCTAATAAACTGCAGAAGGGTTAAACTGAGGAGCTCGAGCCGCAACTCACGAGAAAGGCTATTCCAGCTGGTAGATCCAGCATAGGCAAACTTCTTTGCTAAGCTGTAGAAGTACGCATACGAGGGACAGTGAGGCACCCATGGACAGCCAACTGGGGAGATCCACTGCTTGAGATCGAAGAAACAAAGTGCAGAAGTCCTTAAGGTATGATGTCGCAGAGCCAGAGAGACAATTATTCATAAAGGTTAAGATCTTAAACTCAATATGCTGCTAAATGGGCACTCTGGTGCAGATAAGGGCATGAATTGGAATAGTAACAGCATGGAAGGAGAGTGAGCGGCGGATGGTAAGATGGGAGATGGCGTGGTGTAGGTGATGTGGGTTTGCTTGTGGTTTAAATCTGGATATATCAGGATATAGCTCATGCATCTCATGAGAGATTGGTTCAATTGTGTTTAAGTTCAAGTATAAGATGTTAAGAGAGTCATTCCACGTCAGATCAACCAGTATTAAAGTGATTGTTCGAGCAGTGTTTGCCCTCCGTAAATTTGAAAGGGAGAGAGACACCCTGATGGTAATTGCATTTTTTAATCAGCACAAGAAATTGATAAAAGGAGCTGAAAATTTCAGACTTCTATCCGTCACAGCAAGTCAAAGATCGTGAATCATTCAATTTTCCTCAAAGTCTTAAAACAGCCAAAAAGTGTAAACTTCTGTAGTACCAACATTGTTTGAGGTAATGAAGTAAAATATTCAGAAATTCTTTGTCTATTAATTGAAAGCGTGTGTCAAATTTCATTAAAATCTGACAAGTGTGGTGTACACCTCTGGTTGATTTGACATGGAATGACACAAGGCCATAAGATGATGTCTTTAAAGTGACTGATTTCGTTTATTGACTGAATGACTGATTTCTGTTTCTGACAGAGTGGTCAATCTCTGAGCGGCATGCAGAAACGGACATCGTCATCAAATGTCATGGCTCCAGCCTTCCTTGCAAAGCAGAAGGAGCTGAAAAGACAGGTGATATTTGTCTTCATTCAACAAAATCAATCAAGTTGATTGGTTTAATTAGGCTATTTGTAGATTGTTGCTCATCCTGATAGAGTGATAAAGAATAAACATAATTTGATTGATGTCACAACAGCAAGGGATGAAATGTGACGTGAAATTACAACCCAATTTTAGATCTAGAAGGCATAGTAGTGTCCGAGTATGACATCATGGGGTGTGGACTCTAGGGAGGAGGATATATATTGGGTGGAGAAGAAAGACATTGTATAATAATGGCAGGCAATGGACAAGGTTTTATCAGTAGTGCAAAGAGATGCTATAGTCATTAAGGCTGTGTAGTCTAAGAAATAATAAGAGGAGCTGTCCCTTAAGCCAAGACAGAAAGACAGCTAAGTGTGAGCAGCTTCTTTTGCTTAGCCAGTGTGTGAGGACAATCTTTTCCCTTGTCCCCTGATCCTCCAACTGGCAGGTTGTGGTAATTGCACTTATTTTATAGCTGAATATGCTATGGGATGCAAGTAGAACATAAATTTTGAAATATCTTTCTGGCCTGGCAAGGATTTGAAGCCATGACCTCTGGGTTGACAGTGCAGCACAAAAAGCACTGAACTATTGCTTAGCCAAAGAGAAATAATAAGAAGCAGAACAAGGCCTGATTTTCCAGAAATAACATTTTCTTCCCTTAATTTTTTACACCTGAAGGATCATTCTTATCTCAGGTAAAAAATAAATTTATAGTATAAGAAAATGGTGGTTAAGTGTGAAAGTAAGGGCTAAAATGTGAAAAGAGCCATCAGTATGTAATGATACTTTTGAACCCTTGTCATTTTGTACATTAAGCAACAGTTTAACGGTATATTTGTCAGACTTGCCTAAGTTTATAAGCTTTTCCTAATTTTCATAATTACTTTCTGCTTTCCATATTAATGGACATCCTTTCAAATTAGCCAGATTACAAGAAATCATTTGACTGCTCACTTCTGCAAAGCCTCCATTTTCTCTATATATTAGTTAACTGAAAGTCATAGATTAAGTTAGCTCAGTTAGATAACCATGTGTGCAGCACCTTTGAGAGGTTCTTAAGAGATCCTGTTTAAGTTCTTTGGTACTCACATACGAGCGTGCAATTTTCCTTCTAAATCTGTTGCCCAAGAGCTTTTTGTGTGACTTATGGATTAGTATCAACTATGTACATGTTGTTGGAATCTGATTAGGTTTGCCTGCTGATGCTAGAACGCAGTGAGTTGCATCGTCAAGTGCTGTTAAAAGACGAAGAGCTCAAGAAGACTGATGGACGTCTTAAACAGGCTCTCAAGGACCGGACATGTGTCAGTGCTCAGCTAGCAACGATGCAGAAAAAGCTAGCTGATGTCATGAAAGGCAACGAAGTCCTTAAGACCAAGGTAATTAGCATTCCAGTAGATGGTAGCTGTTAGATGTTACAGTATTCAGTCAGTTGTAAATAAAACTGCACCAACTCCTAGTCATATGCGCACAAATGTTCCGAATACAGACTTTAGGACTACATAATTGTTATTGTAATTTGCAACTTATAGAGTGTTATTGTATAATGCACAAGACATCAATCGATGGCACACCAAAACTAGCTGCAGTCAGATCGGTATTCAGAAAGTCACTCTGCTGAAAAAGAGGGGCAGCCTATCAAAGATAAGCCAACTGACGAAGGTAAGTCTTCAGAAATGACACAAGGTAAGTTGCAGAAATAACACAAGAGACCAAGCAGAACGAACAGATGCAGGATGACATGTCCAAAATCATAATCGTAATTCCAAGATTTCTACAGCGCGGCCAATGAAAGCCGCGCTGCGGGACCAGCTTATTCACAGGCGCTCAGTCAAAACAATATCGATAGGCAAAAGGGTTCGGTTCCAGGTCAAGATCCAAGAGTCAGACGGAGAGACAGCGTGGCAGCTACGGTGGGTGGTGTTTGGGGTTGGAGAGGAGAGACAGATAAGAGGAAGAAGGGGTGTTAGGATAGGATCTGTGGAAGAGGAATGTTTTGAGTGAAAGGACGAAGCAGAAATCTAGGTCCAGCAACCGAAAAAGCTCGTCCACCAACAGCAGTTCCAGTTTTTGCACAATCAGAAAAAGACAGGTGACCTGGCTGAATAACAATTCAACCAGGTCACCTGTCTTTTTCTGGTTGTGCAGATAAGTCTTGGGGAGTGTGAGGACTGATTTTAAATATTGTGGTTGGCCAGAGGTCATTGTTTTATAAACTATAAGCCTAAATTTAAAAAAAAACCTTTTGCTGAACAGGAAGCCATTGTAAAGATTTAAGTACATGGGTTATGAGCTCTTATTTTGATGCTCTAATCCTAGCTCTATCCAAATAGTTGAGAGCTCTATTTGGAGTTTCTGCATTTTAGACTTTGTGATGATATATTAGTAAAAAGCAAGTTACAGTAGTTAAGGCATCTGAAGACCACTGCATTTGCCTTGAGAACTTGGTGACATATTGTCTAATTCTGCAAATATGCATGTATAATGACTTAGACATACCATTTACTTAGTCGGTGGGAGATTTAGTAGAATCAGAACAACGTCAAAATTACGAGAAGCATCAGCAAACTGAGCAAGTGAGTCACCCGGTTTTAAGGATTTAAGCCATTCAAACTGTGGAGTGCCCAGTAACAGAAATTCAGTAGACAACAGCTGCAGAGATGAATGACAAGGCAAACTTTCAAAAGAAGTGTAAATTTGAGTATCATCTACATAGAAATAATACCATAGTAAATGATTATCAAGTACTGTACCTGAAGGTTTGGTGTGTAATATAAATAAAAGAGGACCAAACATGGAACCCTCTGGAACTCCCCATGTCAACAGAGTAGTAGATGTTTAATTACCATTTAAATATACTGATTGAGGTCATGGACTAAGATAAGTAGCAAACGTAGGGCAGGATGAGAAACCTCAATGCTGAAGATGATGCAGAAGAAGAGGATGGTCTACGGTATCAAAAGGATCAGACAGGTCATCATCCTACTGTTATCCATAGAACACATGATGTGATTATGAACAGCAAGAAGGGTGAATTCTGTTGAATTAAACTTATAGTGTGCAGACTGAATGGGTGAGATTAGCAAACTGGAAGATAAATGAATTTGCATTTGCTTCAGAACTACCCATTCGAGAATTTTAGGTACAAAATTCAAAGTTTTGATGGGTCTGTAAAAATGCAAGTCGCCAGAGTCAAGAGAAGGTTTCTTTAGCCACGGGTGAACCATGGCAGGAGTAAAACCAGGCAGGAAGGATCCCTCATGCAGTAAGAAATCGATAGTAGATGTAGTAGTTGGACCCAGGACATCAAAATACTCTTTCGGAAAAGATGCAGGAATGGTGTCTAGGTGATAGCTTTTATTAGGTGAGGAAAAGATAACTCATTATTGATGCTAGATATATTTTCGCCTACGCCCAGACAATGAGCGATTTTACTGTGAAATACCCTATAAATTGAACAGTTCTTGACCAACAGACATGAAGTAACCATTACTTTAGCATTTTGTGTCCTCTTTACATCCACCTGATGACAATTTAGCAATGAGAATTTAAACAGTTGCTTTGATATGCTATACAGTCAAGTGAAAGTACCAGTACAAGGCCATGAAACAATACCTTGTCATGATTTCTGAAATCTAGGGATCATTGAGCAAGGAATTGGTTGATGAGTAGTCATACACTCTTGTTTGGATCTTATAGCCCATTATGATGTTGATGCTGAAAATGCACACATCTTTGGAGAAATAGAGTTCCATTTTGTTATTATTGGGCCTGCCTGCCTGGCAGTACTGTCTCTCCTACCTGAATTATAGGCAGGCGTTCCTTCAGACCCACTGTCATGTTCCAACAGTACACTGCCTGCCTGCCTGCCTGCCTGCTGCCTGCCTGCCTGCTGAACTACTTTGCTTGGCATACAGATGGTCTGTTCAGCTAGCATATTAATAAAATTGTCATCTAAAAACTAGGTGATATAGTCCAGAAATTGTGCCTCATTGGCTTGTCCACCATAGACACCTGTAAATGGAACTGAAAAGAAACAGGAAATCTAATACCTCTTCAGTGGTCTCTCCTACCTGAATTATAAGCAGGCTTTCCATCGGACCCACTTTTATGTTCCAACGGCATATAGCAAATGCCATTTGTTAACTCAGTGTCAATGTCGAAATATTCTTAGACCAAATTCACTGTCTTCACTTCTTCCACAAAACAGGTTTTCATTGTCCAGTGTATTAAAACTGCCATTATCAGATGTCAATTTCTCAAGCATTTGCCGAATTTTGTGATTGGAAAGACCACACCTCACCATCTTTGTTCATTTAAATATGTGAGGTGAATGTCTTATATCAGTGGTTGATTATTATGCTATAAATGTCTCAATTCTAAAAATATCTTCCACATATTCTTATGCATGATTATATTATCTTGAACTAATTGTAAAGTTTAACAAATATAATTTTTATAGGACAACAGCTGTTGATATAATCATGCCTGCCCACTGACCTTTACTGCGTGTTTTTGACAGCCTCATGGTGCCTTTGACTGATGACGCATCTTTGTTATAAGTTTGTAACCTCCTCAAGAACTGTTGGCTGAAAGTAGTCTGAAGAAATTTTTCTGATGCAGAGGCACCAACAAAATTCAGTCTTATGCCATAAATTTTGTCTGCAAAATAGATCAAGAATTTAGTGGTAAGATCATGGGTAGCTGAGCATACAGCAGAGGATAAATAATAACTAATTTTTAAGGCCCACTACAAGGTTATGGTAAGAAAATTCTTGTAAGAAAATAAGCTACTACATTTGTGTATCTGCTGTTGCTGTCCGGTTTATTTCCTTTGAAGTGGTACACAGATGGCTGAAGGAAAATGTTGGGACTAAATCTTTCTCACTTTTCTGGCTGAACTTATTCACCTGAGAAGAGCATGCTGTCCAAATGCTGGTGAGACAATGCATTGAATGTGTTAGTATAGAAAAATATAATTTCTATGGTAGACCAACAGCCATCTAGATAATCATTGAATATGATTTATTTTGTACTTAGGCCCAGAAGTTCGATTTTGGCCGACTGGCACAACTGCAGAATGAAGTAGATCATCTCCAGGATAAACTGAAGAAAAAGGAGAAAGAAGTGTCCAACATGCATGACCGAATGAAATCTGAAACAGAAGAGTTCTCTAATCAGTGCCTTAAAAGAGGCCAACACTAAACTAGGTGAACACCTGATTAATAAAATTTTATTTTGAGAATATGTTTAGTAATTGTAAATTTTATATGTGCACAATTTAATGCAAATCTAATGCAAACTTCAGGAGGCAGAGATCACTACAGTATTTCAGCTTGGTATAAGGCCTTCTACATGACAGTCTTAATTTTACTTGAATTTTACTCTTTGAATAAACTTAAACATTATTCCATCTGTCCATCAATGTTCCTGACAAAATGACAGAAACTGATTAAGAGTGTGGTTTGCAATGCAACTTTGGATTTACCCAATACAAATGAACAGGCAGTGGAAGGCACTGCTGGAGTGCTGACGAGCAAGCAGCAGAAGTTGTTGGGCAGCTAGATAGTTTTTGGCCTATCACAGACATTATATTTTTAAACTTTACATCTTTAGGCCAAGATAATAAATAAGTGAAAGATATTTCTAGAATTGGGACATGAACATAAACTCAGCCATTCAAATCAGACAATTAAAATCACATTTTTAGTTATTAATATTACTACCTTATATACTCACGTAGACATCACGTATAAGCCGACCATAAATTTTTCTTTGAGAAGGGAAATGTCTATGACCTGCATATAAGTCTATGTAGGCTTTTACATGTTAATGTAGACTTTTTATAACGCTTTAAATGATGTTTTTAGATATAAATCTGGGCTTTTTATAGCGCTTTTAAACACCATCCCAAGGCCTTAAGTTAGACCATGAAATTGGAATGTGCTGCATGAACAAGTGATAAACAGTTTTATAGCACTAGAGATGTCAAATTTTAGTAAAATGTGGCCCAGGTACCCATGTCCTTTATGAACAGGTACCCCTCACTCCATTGTTGGATAAATGTTGTCACCCTCTGACACACCTGATTCAGGTGGGAACACTAATCAATGATGTTCACAGAGGCAAAACAACCTATGTTATTCTTAGATACATTTATTTAGTAAAATTCGATTGAAATAAAAATTGTTGCACTTGTTTACTTGTTTGCACTTGTTTGATATTGTTTATAGCACCATTTACTATAGTACTTTTAATAATCCCACCCAGTGTTACAGAAGATTGTCTCTTTAAAGCAATCTTGAACAACTCAAATCATGTCTTACATCAGCTACTCCCACCAATTAAAACCCTCAGTTATTCCCTACGGCCCCACACCCATGATCGTATTATTCCTCCTGCTGACAATTTAACTCGTAAATGTTTTATTGTTAGGATGTTGTATGATTATTAAGTTTTCTTGTGTTCTTAAATACTTGTAAACCAATGTGCGATTAGCTTTTGGTTAATAAAGAATATACTTACTTACTTACTTACTTACTTTACCAAATGTAAAGATATACTGTATAAAATGCCACATTAAAAAAGGTAAGCTAATAAAGCTTAGTTTATAATTTATAGGTTTATTTCAATTGAAATAGTGTCTCATGTAAATAGTGATAATCATTAACGTTTTCATTGGATAAAACTCTGAACTGTTTGTGATTGATATTAACTGTGTTGAGTATGTGACAATGATGACTAGCTTCAGTTGGCTTGAAATCATGCATCAGGCAGGAGAACTTACTATAGCTGTAAATACATCAGACATGACGAAGGCACCAGATTTACTATGTTCACTAGTATCACTAAGATAAATTATTTTAATTGTGACCCCACCTGCTTGAGCCCCTTGTGTCCTGCTGTTTTCCGTTCTGCAGTGGTTGTTTCTTACAGTCTCTTACTAACTTCTAATTATGCATGTATATCTCCATTTTCATCTAAGCCGATGTATTTTAACTATGCATATCTGTGATCAGCTCTGGCAAAAGGAATCTTAAGTGTGATTTTCTCAAATTTTTACAGATTTTTATTTTAATAATACATTCAAGTCTGTTTATAAATATTCCAAGTAGTTTTGGATATATTGTCATTTGAACATCATCACCATCAAATTTATAATTCTGATAAAACGACACTATTGGTGGGTCACAAAATCTCCTTGGTAATCATCTTAGGAACAGCATGATGACTTAACCAGAGAAATATGAGCGGCATTTGCCATTATTTAGCTGTCCAAGAGAATAACTGCCTTTATGTCACACAATGTGCTACTAGGCTGACATGTAAATATGTTTACCCTGGTCTTTGTTCCTAACCCTTAAATAAAGCTATCTCATTTTTGCACACCTGGAAAAATAATTGTTTCAGTTGAATATTAAAAATAGGCAGGTAGCAGCATTTCAAACAAGGCATAAATATGTATGTTGTTTGGCAGAAGGCGACAACATGATTGTCTAAATTTGAATAAAATGTAAGATTTTTAATCTGCTCAATACAGTTAATCCATCAGAGTAAATTAATCCATCAGAGTAATTAAATTCATGTATACATATTTTATAAGTGTAAAAAATGTTAAATTTAAGTGATAGTGTATAGATTTTTGTATCTGGTAGTCAGTGTGCATGATTTTAACCAAAACTCCTTTGTTGCCCACAGGTCACATGTTGCTAGCAAGCATCAGCTTATTCTTCAGAGGCACTGGTTTTGTCATTACAGGTGTAAACAGCAGAGAAGAAATTAACTGTTTTACGTGTAGTATCTGGCGCATCACTGTGATTGAGGGACCTTTTGGTTGCAATATTGATTTAATGTTATTCAGCTGCGTTGTAATGTTTTGCTTACTTGTTGAAGTAACTTTAGTGCAAGAGAAATGGCAGGTCTGTAAGACTTCATGGTTATGATAATACCTAAGCAAGGTTTTGAAGGTATAGGAAACTTCTGTCATTAGATTAAGTAACCAGAATAAGAGAAGAGGTCAGTGATAAGTTTCTTGAGGCTGTAGTGAACTGTAAACTGTCACTGGGCATATTTTTGCAGAGATTGCTAGTTAAAGATTCTCTCATTTCATGAGAAAGATTTTGCCATGTTAAAAACTGCCGTGACAATTTTGTCAACAGTTGATTGGATGAACCTGTTTTCCATTTACATTTTGAATAATCTCCATTGTACAGTAATCTCTGTATGGACAAAAAGTCCATACAATAGGCTGTCAGTCACACCACGAGAAGACTGGGTACATGAAAGTTAACCTTGACAGAAGAACAAACTTGGCTTATATCAAAAGCACCATGCTGAAGTGACGATGTGTCATTAAGGCATTTAATTAAATTAGACTTGTCTGAATTATGTATCTATTTGAACTAATATAATGTTATTGCAAAAGAACATAGTTTGCATTGCTCTAAGTACAAAGGAGAAGATATGATTCTGAAGATAATTGGGTTTCTTTGATGTCATGAAGGTGTTCTTTTGGTCTAGGAGTTATGACTGAAAAGATGGAGGAAGTGCAGAAATCTCTGAAGATGGAAAAGGTCAGCTGCTGGTCTCGTCTGTTGCTGTAGTGACATGTAGTCATGTGGCCTAGACCTATTAGGCTTTGTAGGCTGCATTAAGGCTCTGCTCTCAGTGTCCTCGTAAGTGGGGATGAGACTGCTGAGCACTTTCCCAAGGCCCACTGTAGTGTAAAGCAATACTACTTGATATTTATTTAACACATTTTACAAGTGCTATGTTGTCAAGAAGAAAGAATGGAAAGCCTTTTGCATATGGGCATATAAGATTAGCTTATATTGTCTTCCATTGCTGTGTTGCAGTATATAGGGTAATGTGCTTGTTGACGTATGTCCACAGAAACTCCTCAATAGTTTGAACGATGTATGAGCGGTGCTGTTCAGTTGTGAGCAGATTGTCTTACAATCATCCCAAAGCTTCTATGAAACAGAGAGTGTTATGGCAACTCAATATCTGATATACAAACAGTTTTTGTTAATCAGAAAAGAATTATAGTGTGCTGTTAATATTTTAATAAAAATTTACTGAGATTTTGTTCTACAGGAGAGATACGAAGTAATCCAGTCAACTGCCAAAGAATTCTTATCTGAGAAGACTTCTCTAGAAAATGAACTGAGAAATGAGAAGGAATTCATGATTGGTCTGCACCGAAAGATCCGAGACAATGAGGCCAAGATCTTGCAGCTCAATGAGACAGTTCTGTCTATGGAGAAACAGATTAGCTGTGCAGATGGTGAGAACGAAGACTTACCTTCGTCAGTTGGCTTATCTTTGATAGGCTGCCCCTCTTTTTTCAGCAGAGTGACTTTCTGAATACAGATCTGACTGCAGCTTGTTTTGGTGTGCCATCGATTGATGTCTTGTGCATTATACAATAACACTCTATAAGTTGCAAATTACAATAACAATTATGTAGTCCTAAAGTCTGTATTCGGAACATTTGTGCGTGCATGACTAGGAGTTGGTGCAGTTTTATTTACAACTGACAAGGGAAAAGATTGTCCTCACACACGGTGGCTAAGCAAAAGAAGCTGCTCACACTTAGCTGTCTTTCTGTCTTGGCTTAAGGGACAGCTCCTCTTATTATTTCTTAGACTACACAGCCTTAATGACTATAGCATCTCTTTGCACTACTGATAAAACCTTGTCCATTGCCTGCCATTATTATACAATGTCTTTCTTCTCCACCCAATATATATCCTCCTCCCTAGAGTGCACACCCCATGACGTCATAGTCCAACACTACTATGCCTTCTAGATCTAAAATTGGGTTGTAATTTCACGTCACGTTTCATCCCTTCCTGTTGAGACCAATCAAATTATGTTTATTCTTTATCACTCTATCAGGATGAGCAACAATCTACAAATAGCCTAATTAAACCAATCAACTTGATTGATTTTGTTGAATGAAGACAAATATCACCTGTCTTTCGAGCTCCTTCTGCTTTGCGAGGAAGGCTGGAGCCGTGACATCTGATGATGAAGCCCCAGAGTGACTTTCTGAATACCGATCTGACTGCAGCTTGTTTTGGTGTGCCATCGATTGATGTCTTGTGCATTATACAATAACACTCTATAAGTTGCAAATTACAATAACAATTATGTAGTCCTCAAGTCTGTATTCGGAACATTTGTGCGTGCATGACTAGGAGTTGGTGCAGTTTTATTTACAACTGACTGAATACTGTAACATGTAACAGCTACCATCTACTGGAATGCTAATTACTGTACCTTGGTCTTAAGTACTCCGTTGCCTTTGGTAACATCAGCTAGCTTTTTCTCCATCGTTGCTAGCTGAGCACTTACAGATGTCCGGTCCTTGAAAGCCTGCTTAAGACGTCCATCAGTCTTCTTGAGTTCTTCATCTTTTAAGAGAACTTGACGATGCAACTCATGTGGTTCTCGCGTCAGCAGGCAGACCTAATCAGATTCCAACAACATGTACATAGTTGATACTACTCCATAAGTCACACAAAAAGCTCTCGGGCAACAGATTTAGAAGGAAAATTGCACGCTCGTATGTGAGTACCAAAGCACTTAAACAGGATCTCTTAAGAACCTCTCAAAGGTGCTGCACACATGGTTATCTAACTGAGCTAACTTAATCTATGACTTTCAGTTAACTAATATATAGAGAAAATGGAGGCTTTGCAGAAGTGAGCAGTCAAATGATTTCTTGTAATCTGGCTAATTTGAAATGATGTCCATTAATATGGAAAGCAGAAAGTAATTATGAAAATTAGGAAAAGCTTATAAACTTAGGCAAGTCTGACAAATATACCGTTAAACTGTTGCTTAATGTACAAAATGACAAGGGTTCAAAAGTATCATTACATAATGATGGCTCTTTTCACATTTTAGCCCTTACTCTCACACTTAACCACCATTTATTATACTATTAATTTATTTTTTACCTGAGATAAGAATGATCCTTCAGGTGTAAAAAATTAAGGGAAGAAAATGTTATTTCTGGAAAATCAGGCCTTGTTCTGCTTCTTATTATTTCTCTTTGGCTAAGCAATAGTTCAGTGCTTTTTGTGCTGCACTGTCAACCCAGAGGTCATGGCTTCAAATCCTTGCCAGGCCAGAAAGATATTTCAAAATTTATGTTCTACTTGCATCCCATAGCGTATTCAGCTATAAAATAAGTGCAGTTACCACAACCTGCCAGTTGGAGGATCAGGGGACAAGGGAAAAGATTGTCCTCACACACTGGCTAAGCAAAAAGAAGCTGCTCACACTTAGCTGTCTTTCTGTCTTGGCTTAAGGGACGGCTCCTCTTATTATTTCTTAGACTACACAGCCTTAATGACTATAGCATCTCTTTGCACTACTGATAAAACCTTGTCCATTGCCTGCCATTATTATACAATGTCTTTCTTCTCCACCCACATATATCCTTCTCCCTAGAGTCCACACCCCATGACGTCATAGTCCAACACTACTATGCCTTATAGATCTATAAAATTGGGTTGTAATTTCACGTCACGTTTCATCCCTTCCTGTTGAGACCAATCAAATTATGTTTATTCTTTATCACTCTATCAGGATGAGCAACAATCTACAAATAGCCTAATTAAACCAATCAACTTGATTGATTTTGTTGAATGAAGACAAATATCACCTGTCTTTCGAGCTCCTTCTGCTTTGCGAGGAAGGCTGGAGCCGTGACATCTGATGATGAAGCCCCAGAGTGACTTTCTGAATACCGATCTGACTGCAGCTTGTTTTGGTGTGCCATCGATTGATGTCTTGTGCATTATACAATAACACTCTATAAGTTGCAAATTACAATAACAATTATGTAGTCCTCAAGTCTGTATTCGGAACATTTGTGCGTGCATGACTAGGAGTTGGTGCAGTTTTATTTACAACTGACTGAATACTGTAACATGTAACAGCTACCATCTACTGGAATGCTAATTACTGTACCTTGGTCTTAAGTACTCCGTTGCCTTTGGTAACATCAGCTAGCTTTTTCTCCATCGTTGCTAGCTGAGCACTTACAGATGTCCGGTCCTTGAAAGCCTGCTTAAGACGTCCATCAGTCTTCTTGAGTTCTTCATCTTTTAAGAGAACTTGACGATGCAACTCATGTGGTTCTCGCGTCAGCAGGCAGACCTAATCAGATTCCAACAACATGTACATAGTTGATACTACTCCATAAGTCACACAAAAAGCTCTCGGGCAACAGATTTAGAAGGAAAATTGCACGCTCGTATGTGAGTACCAAAGCACTTAAACAGGATCTCTTAAGAACCTCTCAAAGGTGCTGCACACATGGTTATCTAACTGAGCTAACTTAATCTATGACTTTCAGTTAACTAATATATAGAGAAAATGGAGGCTTTGCAGAAGTGAGCAGTCAAATGATTTCTTGTAATCTGGCTAATTTGAAATGATGTCCATTAATATGGAAAGCAGAAAGTAATTATGAAAATTAGGAAAAGCTTATAAACTTAGGCAAGTCTGACAAATATACCGTTAAACTGTTGCTTAATGTACAAAATGACAAGGGTTCAAAAGTATCATTACATAATGATGGCTCTTTTCACATTTTAGCCCTTACTCTCACACTTAACCACCATTTATTATACTATTAATTTATTTTTTACCTGAGATAAGAATGATCCTTCAGGTGTAAAAAATTAAGGGAAGAAAATGTTATTTCTGGAAAATCAGGCCTTGTTCTGCTTCTTATTATTTCTCTTTGGCTAAGCAATAGTTCAGTGCTTTTTGTGCTGCACTGTCAACCCAGAGGTCATGGCTTCAAATCCTTGCCAGGCCAGAAAGATATTTCAAAATTTATGTTCTACTAGCATCCCATAGCATATTCAGCTATAAAATAAGTGCAGTTACCACAACCTGCCAGTTGGAGGATCAGGGGACAAGGGAAAATATTGTCCTCACTGTGGCTAAGCAAAAAGAAGCTGCTCACACTTAGCTGTCTTTCTGTGTTGGCTTAAGGGACGGCTCCTCTTATTATTTCTTAGACTACACAGCCTTAATGACTATAGCATCTCTTTGGACTCCTGATAAAACCTTGTCCATTTCTTGCCATTATTATACAATGTCTTTCTTCTCCACCCACATATATCCTTCTCCCTAGAGTCCACACCCCATGACGTCATAGTTGGACACTACTATGCCTTCTAGATCTAAAATTGGGTTGTAATTTCACGTCACGTTTCATCCCTTCCTGTTGAGACCAATCAAATTATGTTTATTCTTTATCACTCTATCAGGATGAGCAACAATCTACAAATAGCCTAATTAAACCAATCCACTTGATTGATTTTGTTGAATGAAGACAAATATCACCTGTCTTTCGAGCTCCTTCTGCTTTGCGAGGAAGGCTGGAGCCGTGACATTTGATGATGAAGCCCGTTTCGGTATGCCGCTTACAGACTGACCACTCTGTCAGAAACAGAAACCAGTCATTCATAGTCAATAAACAGAAACCAGTCTCTTTAAAGACATCATCTTATGGCCTTGTGTCATTCCATATCAAATCAACCAGAGGTGTACACCACACTTGTCAGATTTTAATGAAATTTGACACACGCTTTCAATTAATAGACATAAAGAATTTCTGAATATTTTACTTCATTACCTCAAACAATGTTGGTACTACAGAAGTTTACACTTTTTGGCCGTTTTAAGACTTTGAGGAAAATTGAATGATTCACGATCTTTGACTTGCTGTGACGGATAGAAGTCTGAAATTTTCAGCTCCTTTTATCAATTTCTAGTGCTGATTAAAAAATGCAATTTAAAGCAGTTTGAGGAAATCTTGACATCAAACAGAACATTATTAACTGAGAAAACTTCTCTAGAAAATGAACTGAAAAATGAGAAGGAATTGACGATTGGTCTGCAGGGAAAGAACCGAGACAATGAGTCAAAGATCTTGCAGCTCAATGAGACAGTTCTGTCTATGGAGAAACAGATTAGCTGTGCAAATGGTGAGAACGAAGACTTACCTTCGTCAGTTGGCTTATCTTTGATAGGCTGCCCCTCTTTTTTCAGCAGAGTGACTTTCTGAATACAGATCTGACTGCAGCTTGTTTTGGTGTGCCATCGATTGATATCTTGTGCATTATACAATAACACTCTATAAGTTGCAAATTACAATAACAATTATGTAGTCCTAAAGTCTGTATTCGGAACATTTGTGCGTGCGTGACTAGGAGTTGGTGCGGTTTTATTTACAACTGACTGAATACTGTAACATGTAACAGCTACCATCTACTGGAATGCTAATTACTGTACCTTGGTCTTAAGTACTTCGTTGCCTTTGGTAACATCAGCTAGCTTTTTCTCCATCGTTGCTAGCTGAGCACTTACACATGTCCGGTCCTTGAGAGCCTGTTTCAAACGTACATCCGTCTTCCTGAGGTCTTGATCTTTTGACAGAACCTGACGATGTAACTCGATGCGTTCTCGCATCAGAAGGGTAACCTAATCAGATTCCAACAACATGTACATAGTTGATACTAATCCATAAGTCACACAAAAAGCTCTCGGGCAACAGATTTAGAAGGAAAATTGCACGCTCGTGTGTGAGTACCAAAGCACTTAAACAGGATCTCTTAAGAACCTCTCAAAGGTGCTGCACACATGGTTATCTAACTGAGCTAACTTAATCTATGACTTTCAGTTAACTAATATATAGAGAAAATGGAGGCTTTGCAGAAGTGAGCAGTCAAATGATTTCTTGTAATCTGGCTAATTTGAAAGGATGTCCATTAATATGGAAAGCAGAAAGTAATTATGAAAATTAGGAAAAGCTTATAAACTTAGGCAAGTCTGACAAATATACCGTTAAACTGTTGCTTAATGTACAAAATGACAAGGGTTCAAAAGTATCATTACATAATGATGGTTCTTTTCACATTTTAGCCCTTACTCTCACACTTAACCACCATTTATTATACTATTAATTTATTTTTTACCTGAGATAAGAATGATCCTTCAGGTGTAAAAAATTAAGGGAAGAAAATGTTATTTCTGGAAAATCAGGCCTTGTTCTGCTTCTTATTATTTCTCTTTGGCTAAGCAATAGTTCAGTGCTTTTTGTGCTGCACTGTCAACCCAGAGGTCAATGCTTCAAATCCTTGCCAGGCCAGAAAGATATTTCAAAATTTATGTTCTACTTGCATCCCATAGCGTATTCAGCTATAAAATAAGTGCAGTTACCACAACCTGCCAGTTGGAGGATCAGGGGACAAGGGAAAAGATTGTCCTCACACACTGGCTAAGCAAAAGAAGCTGCTCACACTTAGCTGTCTTTCTGTCTTGGCTTAAGGGACGGCTCCTCTTATTATTTCTTAGACTACACAGCCTTAATGACTATAGCATCTCTTTGCACTACAGATAAAACCTTGTCCATTTCTTGCCATTATTATACAATGTCTTTCTTCTCCACCCAACATATATCCTCCTCCCTAGAGTCCACACCCCATGACGTCATAGTCGGACACTACTATGCCTTCTAGATCTAAAATTGGGTTGTAATTTCACGTCACGTTTCATCCCTTCCTGTTGAGACATCAATCAAATTATGTTTATTTTTATCACTCTATCAGGATGAGCAACAATCTACAAATAGCCTAATTAAACCAATCAACTTGATTGATTTTGTTGAATGAAGACAAATATCATCTGTCTTTCGAGCTCCTTCTGCTTTGCGAGGAAGGCTGGAGCCGTGACATTTGATGATGAAGCCCGTTTCGGTATGCCGCTTACAGACTGACCACTCTGTCAGAAACAGAAACCAGTCATTCATAGTCAATAAACAGAAACCAGTCTCTTTATAGACATCATCTTATGGCCTTGTGTCATTCCATGTCAAATCAACCAGAGGTGTACACCACACTTGTCAGATTTTAATGAAATTTGACACACGCTTTCAATTAATAGACATAAAGAATTTCTGAATATTTTACTTCATTACCTCAAACAATGTTGGTACTACAGAAGTTTACACTTTTTGGCTGTTTTAAGACTTTGAGGAAAATTGAATGATTCACGATCTTTGACTTGCTGTGACGGATAGAAGTCTGAAATTTTCAGCTCCTTTTATCAATTTCTAGTGCTGATTAAAAAATGCAATTTAAAGCAGTTTGAGGAAATCTTGACATCAAACAAAACATTATTAACTGAGAAAACTTCTCTAGAAAATGAACTGAAAAATGAGAAGGAATTGACGATTGGTCTGCAGGGAAAGATCCGAGACAATGAGTCAAAGATCTTGCAGCTCAATGAGACAGTTCTGTCTATGGAGAAACAGATTAGCTGTGCAAATGGTGAGAACGAAGACTTACCTTCGTCAGTTGGCTTATCTTTGATAGGCTGCCCCTCTTTTTTCAGCAGAGTGACTTTCTGAATACAGATCTGACTGCAGCTTGTTTTGGTGTGCCATCGATTGATGTCTTGTGCATTATACAATAACACTCTATAAGTTGCAAATTACAATAACAATTATGTAGTCCTAAAGTCTGTATTCGGAACATTTGTGCGTGCATGACTAGGAGTTGGTGCGGTTTTATTTACAACTGACTGAATACTGTAACATGTAACAGCTACCATCTACTGGAATGCTAATTACTGTACCTTGGTCTTAAGTACTTCGTTGCCTTTGGTAACATCAGCTAGCTTTTTCTCCATCGTTGCTAGCTGAGCACTTACACATGTCCGGTCCTTAAGAGCCTGTTTCAAACGTACATCCGTCTTCCTGAGGTCTTGATCTTTTGACAGAACCTGACGATGTAACTCGATGCGTTCTCGCATCAGAAGGGTAACCTACCCGGTAATCAGATTCCAACAACATGTACATAGTTGATACTAATCCATAAGTCACACAAAAAGCTCTCGGGCAACAGATTTAGAAGGAAAATTGCACGCTCGTGTGTGAGTACCAAAGCACTTAAACAGGATCTCTTAAGAACCTCTCAAAGGTGCTGCACACATGGTTATCTAACTGAGCTAACTTAATCTATGACTTTCAGTTAACTAATATATAGAGAAAATGGAGGCTTTGCAGAAGTGAGCAGTCAAATGATTTCTTGTAATCTGGCTAATTTGAAAGGATGTCCATTAATATGGAAGCAGAAAGTAATTAGGAAAATTAGGAAAAGCTTATAAACTTAGGCAAGTCTGACAAATATACCGTTAAACTGTTGCTTAATGTACAAAATGACAAGGGTTCAAAAGTATCATTACATAATGATGGCTCTTTTCACATTTTAGCCCTTACTCTCACACTTAACCACCATTTATTATACTATTAATTTATTTTTTACCTGAGATAAGAATGATCCTTCAGGTGTAAAAAATTAAGGGAAGAAAATGTTATTTCTGGAAAATCAGGCCTTGTTCTGCTTCTTATTATTTCTCTTTGGCTAAGCAATAGTTCAGTGCTTTTTGTGCTGCACTGTCAACCCAGAGGTCAATGCTTCAAATCCTTGCCAGGCCAGAAAGATATTTCAAAATTTATGTTCTACTTGCATCCCATAGCATATTCAGCTATAAAATAAGTGCTATAACCACAACCTGCCAGTTGGAGGATCAGGGGACAAGGGAAAAGATTGTCCTCACACACTGTGGCTAAGCAAAAGAAGCTGCTCACACTTAGCTGTCTTTCTGTCTTGGCTTAAGGGACGGCTCCTCTTATTATTTCTTAGACTACACAGCCTTAATGACTATAGCATCTCTTTGGACTCCTGATAAAACCTTGTCCATTGCCTGCCATTAAAGTGGGAGTGAGAAGATGGGATAAGGATAATATACCTCTGTATTATGCACTAAGTGGTAGCTTGTTACAAAACATGTATGTTCCATATGATAACCTATCTTGTAATTGTGATGTATTCAAATGTAATCATTGGCAGTCTATAAATGATTATTACTGTTCCTTGGTTGACTCAATGTCTCAAGCCGCCGATAGATCAATTCCCTTTCTAAAAGAGAACTCTTTAAAATATTATTGGAGCCCTGAGCTCAGGGTTTTGAAGAAAGAGTCAATTGATGCTCACAATATGTGGGAAGTGTGTGGTAAACCGAAATCTGGAATTATTTATAATCTACGTAGAGATTGTAAATACAAATATAAATTAGCTATTAGACATGCTGCTGAATGTAAGGAGGTGGATCTGGATGACGAAATAGCTCAACTTTATATCTGGATGACGAAATAACTCAACTTTATATTGCCAAAGATATGAATAAATTCTGGAAGAAATGGAATAATAAATTTTCTAAACGAAACCGTATTCCAACTAATGTAAATGGTAAGATGAATGATCAAGATATTGCGGAAACCTTTAACAGGAGCTTTGCACAGAATAGTTTTGACTCTTATGAGGATGGTGATAGGTTTATAAAGGTCTGGGATAGTCTTCATTCTAAATTTCTTTCTGAATATGATTCTATCAATAGTTTTAACATATTTAATATCGAAGATGTAGAAAAGAGCATTAACTCACTAAAAAATGGTAAGGCCTGTGGCATGGATGGGTTAACCGAGGAACACCTAATACATTGTCATCCAGCTATTATTGTTCACTTAAAGCTTTTGTTTAATATGATTTATATTCATGGTTTTGTACCGGATGACTTTGGAATAGGGATAACGGTGCCCATTATTAAAGATAAATGTGGTGATATAACATCTTCTGACAATTATAGGCCTATTACTATTAGCCCTGTCTTATCCAAAGTGTTTGAATATTGTCTGTTATTTAAATTTGGAGACAAGTTAACATCTAGTGAGTTGCAATTTGGGTTCAAGAAACATTTAAGTTGTACACATGCTATATTTGCACTAAGACAAGTTGTTGATTTTTTTGTATCTCATGGGAGCAGTGTTTTCATGGCATCTCTTGATGCAAAGAAAGCTTTTGATCGGGTAAATCATATCAAGTTATTAGAACTACTAATAAATAAAGGTTTACCTGCAAGAATGGTTAAACTTATTGCTGACTGGTATGGTAAAATCTTTGCGATGGTAAAATGGAATAACACACTCTCGGCGCAAACGTCAATTAAAAGTGGAATTTGGCAGGGTGGCATTCTTTCTCCAATCTTTTTCAATATTTACATGGATGTGGTTATCAATGCCTTGGAAGGGTTGGATATTGGCTGCCACATTGGATACACCTATGCTGGATGTTTCACATATGCAGATGATATAATTTTACTGTCTGCCTCTGTGTGCCAAGTTCAAGTTATGATTGATATATGCTTTCAGAAGGGTGCAGAGGTTGATATAATATTCAATGCAAGAAAATCCAACTTATTATGTGTAGGTCCATGTTGGAGTAGACAAGTAAGTAATCTAGTCATGGGCATGGACTCTGTGAAATGGGTGAATGAGTTGAAATACCTGGGATTATACTTTTTCTCTTATAAAAAATTTAAAATTGACATCGGTTGCTATTAAACGGTTCTATGCTACTGCAAACGCCATATTTAGTCACTCGAGTTTTGTATCTGAATGTGTAAAATTGAGCCTATTAGAATCTTTTGTTTTACCAGTGTTAATCTATGCGTTAGAGGCTATAAACATATCAGCAGCTCAACTCCAACAGTTAAATGTATGTTGGAATAATATCTATAGGAAGATTTTCAAGATGCATAAATGGGAATCAGTTAGAATTGTTCAGTACTTTATGGGATGTATGGATCTTATACATATCATGCATCTGCGAAAAATACATTTTTCTGCTAGGATTTTATTTGGAAGCTATGATAACAGTATTCTCAATACCTGCTGTACCGAAGATTATTATAATGATGAAATTTTGCATCTATGTCGTGACTATAACATTGAGTTATCTATGTTGCATCATAGATTGGATGAATTTATGATGATTGATTTTGCTAAGGGCTGTACTTAAGCCCATTTAATTTTTCTTCCTTTTGTCTTTCTTTTTTGATTATAGTTTGTTGTACTTTCTGTATTGTCTACCTTCGTGGTGAATAAACGTATATATATATTATTATAGAATGTCTTTCTTCTCCACCCAATATATATCCTCATCCCTAAAGTCCACACCCCATGACGTCATAGTCCAACACTACTATGCCTTCTAGATCTAAAATTGGGTTGTAATTTCACGTCACGTTTCATCCCTTCCTGTTGAGACATCAATCAAATTATGTTTATTCTTTATCACTCTATCAGGATGAGCAACAATCTACAAATAGCCTAATTAAACCAATCAACTTGATTGATTTTGTTGAATGAAGACAAATATCACCTGTCTTTTGAGCTCCTTCTGCTTTGCGAGGAAGGCTGGAGCCGTGACATTTGATGATGAAGCCCGTTTCGGTATGCCCCTTACAGACTGACCACTCTGTCAGAAACAGAAACCAGTCATTCATAGTCAATAAACAGAAACCAGTCTCTTTAAAGACATCATCTTATGGCCTTGTGTCATTCCATATCAAATCAACCAGAGTTGTACACCACACTTGTCAGATTTTAATGAAATTTGACACACGCTTTCAATTAATAGACATAAAGAATTTCTGAATATTTTACTTCATTACCTCAAACAATGTTGGTACTACAGAAGTTTACACTTTTTGGCCGTTTTAAGACTTTGAGGAAAATTGAATGATTCACGATCTTTGACTTACTGTGACGGATAGAAGTCTGAAATTTTCAGCTCCTTTTATCAATTCTAGTGCTGATTAAAAAATGCAATTTAAAGCAGTTTGAGGAAATCTTGATATCAAACAAAACATTATTAACTGAGAAAACTTCTCTAGAAAATGAACTGAAAAATGAGAAGGAATTGACGATTGGTCTGCAGGGAAAGGTCCGAGACACTGAGGCCAAGATCTTGCAGTTCAGTGAGACAATTCTGTCTATGGAGAAACAGATTAGCTGTGCAAGTGATGAGAACGAAAGCCTTCTGCTGAAAAATATTGAGCTCGAAAGGAAATTCGGGAATGCAACTGAAGAACAAGACAGATCAGAGAACAATTTAAAACAGGTTGAGGAACTGAGTGAACTAATTCAGCAAAAAGACACTACCTACCGGCAACTGGAAGAGGACAGAAGTGAGTTAGCCATAAAGTTCGAAGCAGTTGAAGCTGAGTGGCAGCGAGGACTAAACGATATGAATGAGTGTAGTGCGAAATTAAAGAACCTTCAATTAAGATATGAGCTAACTGAATCTCAGCTGTCCAAAGTGAATCAAGACACAAAGGCTGCGAGAGAGAAACTTGTTGAGGAGTTGAATGAAGCGAAGAGCCTTCTGTCTTTCCAGCAGAGTCAGTTAGCTGACTGTAATGCGAAATTGGCACAGTTTTAAAGACAAAGGATATGCCTAGAAGAAGAGCTGAACAACTGTCATGCTGAAAAGGATCAGCTGCGGGAGCTGAAAGATCAGCTGGAACTGAACCTGGTTGAATGTCAGGCATTGGTAGGTAGCCTGGAAGAGGCAGGCCTACAGTCGTCTATTGAGTTATTAGAAGCTAAAGCTCAGGTGATAAATCTTGAGGAGGGGCAAGACAGAATGCTGCTGAAGATGAATAGTCATGAAGAGGCAAAGGTTGTGGCAACTGCTGAACTGACAAATGCAACTAAGCAGTTGAAGGAACTTGAAGTGAGAGCATTTGTGACAGAAAAAGAGCTGAGTCAGGTTCTATCTGAAAGGGATCGCCTCACTGAAGACAACCAACAAATAAGGAAAGAGTTGGAGGAGGAGCGAAACAAGTCAGCTGGATACGAAGAACAGTTGACAAAGCGTAAACAGGCAAATGAGGAAATGAAGGAAAAGTTATGTTTGGATATGGTTAGCACAGAGAAGATGGGGAGGTTGATTCATGGCGAGGTGGATATTCAACCAAAATTTCTCATCCCAAGTTATGGAACATCCAAAATGGAAGTACCAAGGGACTCTGTGGGCAGAATTATTGGACCGCGTGGAAGTATGCTCAAAACTTTGAGACTTACAACTGATGCAAAAATCAAAGTGAAAACTGGCACTGATGGTAAAATGAAACTCGTTTTCATTTCAGGAAGCAGGGAAGCATGAGGACAGGCAGAAGAACTAATAAACGAACTGATTGCAGACTGTCATGATTTCCTGAGTAGTTCCAAGTCTGCAGAAAGCACCTCTCAACTGGATAGGTCAGACGTCGTAGCACCAAGTGCAGTCAGACCTGGATGGTCAGATGATACTGCTTCAAGTGGTAATAGGTCAGCCGAAATAGAAGCAAATTCATCCCAGTCACAGCATTTGTTGAAGGAGACACAGGAAGAAGTTTCACAGGAGAACTATGACTTGGCTGATGATCATCTTAATGACCATACAATGGTCCTGTAAATCCTCTTAACAACTCAAATACTGTAATATTAAAAGTGTTTTTAATATGTTAGAGTAAGGTTGATCCTAATGGCATGTGAAGCCATATAACGTCATTCATAAGCCCCTCAGACCAACAGTACATTTTGGTACAGAAAATTATATCACTGATGGGTTCTCTAATCTTTAATATCAACAGTTAATCTTTTGTCTTTTTTGAATGTTACAAAAGCATTGCTAAACCAGAATGGCATTATATCAGTAAAATGTTATGAGATGGTTAAGTCTGTAACTGTTATTTCTTGATAATTTATTGCTGAAGCAACATTTAATTTCTCACTGCATTTATGCAGATGACGGCATAGCATTGCTTTGGTTAGATTATCATGCCATGTTTCATCTTGCTTTCTGACACCAATTCAGTTAAACTGCAGTGTTAAAAGATAGTTTTCACAGAAGAACGAGACAGCTGACCTCCATTATGCATTTGATGCCTTCCTTCAAGTGGTTTACATTTTAGTGTAATTTTGACCTTGCAGGAATTCTTGCTCTGTCTTCATTTTTTATGAACTTCATCAGAGAATCCTAATAGGCTGTTAGCGTTTCGTGCATTTTAAAAGTAATATGGTTTGCAAATCTTAAATTTAATCTTTTGAATTGATAGGAAAGTTGAAGAAATGGAATCTGAAGCAGAACCAGTTTGTCATCAGGCAAACATGTGAGGTTCTTCGATTGACTAGTGTATTGGATTCATCTGTTGATTCTGTCCTTAATGTGAATTTAATATGGATTAATTGCTGTAGTTTTGTTTTATCTGTTATTTATCCGTAAGTCTGTAAACTCAAAAATTTCTGAAGCACTACTTAACAGCTAAGCACAGGGCATCAAGTTTGTTCACAAGTGCTGTGTGGTCAGAGAGTTTGGTTTGTCCAGAGATACTTTGATGAAAGTAGGAAATTAGTCCAATCACTCATAGTTCTTGTATTCTATTCACGTAAAATGTTTAAATGAATAGATGTGTTACTTAACAACAGTCATTTAGAAGTGTTTCATAGGTTGCACCCTGTTAGAGCTGTCAGGTAGCCCAGTTTCATTATCTTGACAGAATCTCCTTAATATGAATCATCATACAAGAGGCACTATATAATTGTCCAGATTCAGACACAAATCTAAATATATCTATGTGTATACAGTGTACATACTTTTCCATTAAATGGATCTTGCATTTTGTTCTGTTGTGTATGCAAGATGCTGTATGCAGTTAGCTTGTATTGTGAACAGGTCCTGAATGTCTCAGACAATCCGTTGGTCTGTTTGCCAGAGAACATGAACATGCTTATCCGAATGACTCGTTTCTTGACCAGTTTCTGTCAGCCGGTTTCTTTACCGCATCTCATCTGCTGATGCTTACAACTAGTCTTCATTCAACTGTCCAAAAATCAATAAACGTAATGCCAGTTCCCAATCAAAAGTCAAAACCCAGGTTATTTGGATAAATATGTGTAACTGAAGCATAAAATTTGTTGATGCTCCTCTGTTGTAAGGTGGTGTAATCATTCATTTCAGCATCATTAATAATTCTTTGGAAGCAAACGGCTTATTTGTATAGGCTACATGGTTAGGCAACAAATTGTCCGTTCCACATGGCTTACTGAAAAAGAAGCAATGTTGACAGACTAACTTGTTAACTGATACAAGTTGTTTTGGGCAGCCAACACCATCTTTCTTCTGTGTTACATAACTACCATATATCATCAGATTGCCTCGCCTGATAATACGCAGAACATGGGACAGTTTTTTGGGGTGCCTACAACATATTCTGCTGCATTCTGACGCTAAAAGAAGAAGCTGAAATTAATGACTGATTTAGATGCATTGATTTTTAACTTCATTTCATCGTAGAAAATGAGAATATAAACTTCAAGCAGCCAGAGTTCAGGTGTGACAACATGGAATCAAGTTTTGTGTAATCATGCAATCTAGTCCTGGAATGATGTTTAGTATTTGTGCTTTGGCCTTACAACCCAAGAACTGTGCTTCTGAAGGCTGTCATCGATTGTGGTGGATAGTGAGTACAGTAAAATTACCTGTGGTTTATACTATATGGGTTTGTATCGTAAAATTTCTGTAGAAACCACTAGCAAGATGATATTGAAAATCGTCCCTGCAGATATTTTCTTTCACTCGACAGTAACAGCTATACTGTAATTCAAGACCCACAGACATTTTGGTATAAAGTGCACTCCAGTATGGATAAACTAAACCAGTCAGTGCATCTTCTGCCCAAAAAATTTTAAAGTAAATTTGTGTTTTAGAAGTAAACAGTGTCACAGTAACATGAAAAGCCGTTACCCAGAATTTGACAGCCTCTGAGTGACGAGGTCGTAAAGAGGCAAACAGCAAAGAAAGTTGCCATCTACGGACAAGAACTGAAGATTGAAAAATTGACCAGTACCATCTGCAAATATTGCAGCCTGAATAAAATGTGCAGATCATAGTGTACATATTGCCAGAGTCCTCATCACATGGTATACGCTAAGGAACACGATGTTCCTGGTTGTAAACAGGAATTTTTGTAATAATTCTTAAAGGTCATTCATAAAGGACCTCCGAAATAAAAGATGGGAAGGGTAGGACCTCCAAAATAAAGGATGGGAAGGGTAACCCGAATGCAGACGTGGGGAAGGGATTATGCCCAACGTGGTCAGCTGCATTTAAATTTAGTACATAGTTATTCCAGTAAAGCCTATGCCTTGAACATCAACTTCAGTCAGGAACAGACAGTCGATACTGCATTGGATCTAATTAGAGTCCCTTTGCTGGATGTGGTAGTATCAAGGTACTCATCTCGTAGCAGTTAGCAATGCAAGATGAATAGGGTATCCTAATCTGGGCTTTAGTATTCCACAGTATTCTGCAGATGGTTTGGGGTCAGGCCAGATGCAGAAAAGGGGACAGGGGTCCAAAGCTGGTCATTTTTGCACCTTCCTATAAGAATGACCCCTTGCAACAGATAAATGGTTCAACAAAACGTGTTTATGTTAAGTGCTACCTATCTTAAGTCATCAGTTGGCTGTAAAGATAAAATCGATACATTTCCAAATAGATCACTATCCTTTAATACACAGATGATGTGAGGAGTACCTCTCTATACCAAAAATATTTGAAAAACTGACTCTAGTACAGAACATCATCAATAAATTGATGTGTTTACTTAATGAATGATCAGCATTAACTCTGAATCAATGATCAGTGTAAGAGACATGATTAGAGATCATTATTATTCATACGGTAAATGATCGTTTCAGTGCCAAAGCAAAGCAGTTAGCAATGCTTTTCTGCATAAAATTTTGAAGCCAACAATAATTGATTCTGCTAAGCAAATTTGCTGTTTAATACAACTCAAAACTCATACTGAATTCTACAACAGTGCAGATCATCTTCGCTCAATGCAATATGCACAGATGTTCAATAACTGAACTAAAAGCCAGTACACAAAAAGAAACAATGAAAAGGCAATACTAACATAATTGAAACTTTCAGCATGGTACATGATTCAATCCAACCATGAACGCCACCGTAAAGCACAAAAATTCAAATCGGCCAATAACAAAAGACGAAAAAAGCTCCGCTTTAATATGTACAAGTGCAACCGTCCTAAAAACTAAAGTTAACCTGCAACCTGTGTGCATCTACAAAGCAGTTTCAAACTGCAGCACCCTTGAACTGACCCAGTTACTGAAAGCCTTGAACATAGAATGTTGACTGAACTCATCCATACATCAAAAGCCTTGAACAGAGTTTGCTGTCTACAATTTATGCAACTTAACAACAAAACAATACATATGTCACAAGTCTGTACAGAAATAAACATGGAAATCAAAAAGCAACAGACATATATATATACATAAGTAAATATATATATGTATAAACATACAATATATATATGTATATAAACAACCTGATCCACAGATCTGTAAACCAAACATCCACTGGATTTTCATATAAAAACTCAAATGGTTATGTGTGACAATTGCATGATGGGAAGTGACAAACTAAAATATCTGCAGAGATTCAGTAAATATGTAATGTTCTCCCACAACTGTGAACCTCATAATGAGAAAATAATGTGAAAATCATTTCCAAAGTTAAGATTCACACAAATATAATTTCCAAATGAATTATCTGTTGAACAAAAGACTACAAGGATAAAAGATTAATAAATCCAAAAAATGCATGCACTCCAAATATATATGCAAAAAATGTACAAAACTTGCCAGACTGTGAATGGATGCATTTTCATATTTCTAATATTGTTTAGTCCAAGTTCAGGCAACGGCAAACTGTGTCACTACTAATGACAAACTGGACATTCAGACAGCAAGATATTTCGCTTGCATAAACATCTTCGTATGCATGCTGTATAATGCGCAAAGATAAACAACATCAAGTCAACCACAAGTCAGACCAACACAGAGCAGGCGTTGTTTACAGATGTCAGTACTGTTCTAGATAGATGCTTGGACATCGTGACCAATCATGCTTCTCCTTACATTGCCAGTATTCCCCGGTAAATGCATGAATCACTCCACCAGTCTGTGGATCATCTTCCTTCTGAAACCATTTTGGCACATATCCCTTGATATCTTGACCTGTTGGTAGTATTCAAAACAAATAATAATATTTATCAGTGAGAATATATGTATGCATAAAATATCCAAATATTCATGTGGAATCTTGTAATGATTATTTCAATGTTGAAATACATGTACGACACAGATCTGAAATGTCATGATTTAAGTAAGCTGAAAATATTTAAAGCTCAGCTTTAAAAAAATTGGTTCAATTAACCTTGACCTAAATGTTATCTGAACTGACCCAAGCACCATAAAATGTGCAGCATAAAATTTTTCAATAATCCTGTGGAAAACTGATAAAGAAACGAAACAGGCTCTTTCCCAGAAAACCCATGTCAGCAAAACAAATGCGAACAAAGCAATTTTCATTGTCTTCTACTACAGTCTTAAAAAACTTCTAAACACCGCTGTAATATGCATACGGAATGATCTAACTTCACTGCACAGTTAAGTGGAACAGCAAGGAAAGCACCGAGGTCAGTCACGGTTTCAGTGAGCACTGACTGTTAGCTATCACAATAGCAATTCTCTGATAAGACACACATGTGGTGAGTTTGATTAAAGGAGGTACTCATGCAGAAGACAATGAACTCTGATGTTACTCACAGTTCAACAATGCGATTCAAGTCAGTTTCACATGAGGGCCCCTGGATTAACATACATGCAGATGATAAGGTCCTTCTTTAAAAATGCAAGAATATGGCCCTTATCCTGGCTAACCACTATAGCACACTGCTACTCAACATTGACTTATCTGAAATAAGTGCTAGGCTAGTTGTCTGACCTTGACTAGCAGCTTTGAGGGCCTCCTGTTCCATATTCTTGCGAGCTGCCCTCTGCTTCTCTTCAATCAAGACCTTAACGCGATTGGCTTCATCCCATTTGCCCTCTTCCATCAGGCGCTGGTCTGGACGATTGCGACTGTCAGTTGGAGCAACATCGGGCTCGCGTTCATTCAGCTCCACAGCTAACTGCGTGAAATTGTAGCAGCGCTCCAACTCTGGCCTAGACAATTTACATGACCACAGGTCGCATTAGGGTTAAGAATCTTAAAAAACAATAACAATTATGTAATAACAATTACCGGTAAGCTTAAAGAATTAAGCAATAATGCTCTTGCATTCAAAGGCACATTTGCACACTTCAGTCAGGACATGGAAACAAGTCCCATATACCTTTCTTGTTCCTAATTCTTTGCTCCAAAGGGAAATTAATTACAATGACCTAAAATTAATGTTCAATTACCTAAAGAACAATGTTTAAGCATACCACTGCCTAAAGAACAATGTTTAAGCATACAACTGCCTAAAGAAGAATGTTCAAGTTTATAATTTTCTTCTTCCTTCTGGCTGGAATTAATCCCTCCTAGCAGAGGGGTCAGCCACACGAATCCTTCTTTTCCATTTGTTTCCGTCTTCAGTACCTTCATTCTTCAATCTGAGGAGCTTTAGGTCTTGCTGAATCATGTCTCCCCATCTCTTCTTTTGTCGTCCACGACTGCGGCGTCCGTAAACCTCTGCTGTCAAAATTCTTTTAATGCAGTTTTCCTCCTCTCTCCTCATCACATGACTGTACCATCTCAACCTGGCTTCTCGTACCTTGTCAGATATACATGCCACTCTCAATTTCTATCTGATATACTCATTCCTTTTCCTGTCTTTCAGTGAGATTCCAAGTATCCATCGCAGCATTCTCATTTCTGTTCTATCCAGCAGCTTTTCCTCCTCTTTTGTCAGTGTCCATGCTTCTGCTCCATATATCATCACTGGTCTTACCATTGTTTTGTACACCTTTCCTTTGACTGGAACCGGCATTTTGACATCGCATAATATGCCTGATAGGTCTTTCCATTTTTGCCACGCTGCCTTAATCCTGTTCTTAACATCATGTTTGCATTCTCCTTTAGCATTCATTATCGATATTAATGTTCAAGCACAAAATGACCTAAAGACTAATGTTCAAGCATACAACTGCCTAAAGATGAAAGTTCAAGCATAAAATGACCTAAATTTTAATGTTAATGCTCCTAATGACCTGAAAATTAATGTTTAAGCATGTAAACCACCTAAACCATATAGGATCTTTTAAGGACCTCCATTACAGATCCTTAAAAGATGCTACAATAAGAAGAGATCTAATATACCTTTGGGTTTTAGCAAAAGCAAATCAACTCACGGTGGATATCTGCGTTGCCAGAGGACTTTCGTCTCACCCGTCTCATAGACAACGTTACCCTTTCCAGTTTTCACCGTATTCAAAACCCGAGCACCCTCTAGTTTGTCGTCCCAAGTGCCTGACAGAACGTACATCGCTCTGTCGTGACTGTCAGTAATCACACCTGTCACCTGGACACAGAAATCATAGAAATGACATCTAGTGATCTTTTTTTTAATTCAATAAATTTATGTAGCGCCATTCAAGATATCTATTCAGCAGTGATCCCACCCCAACCTTAACAAAAGAAATATTCTTTTCAACATGTTGTGCAACAGAAGAAAAGGAATTTGGAAATGTATGCATTGATGTATGTTTGTACATCATACATACATAGTAGTAATATCTGCATCTTGTTATGATGGCAGCACAAATAATGCATCAAGTAAGAATCACACATTACCATACCAATATAATACCCATATAATACCACAAATCCAATAACAAATCCAAAAATTACAAGGACAAAAGAAATAGCACAGTAATTACTATTACCGTTTTATTACTAATTACTAATGATTATTACAAAAGAAACAGTAATCTACTACAGATGCATGAGCAATTGATCCTGACATCAGCAAAAGACGAAGAAGAAAAAGAGCAGTACTGTAGGTAACCACAACAGGCAGACATGGGTGAGAAGTACTAGCAATGTAAAATTTCTTAGCTTCGGCATGAGGGTTGGTGACCAGTCCTCTCCCACGCCGCCTGATCTTCCCACTGATGGTGCAGAGTTAGTGCACTCATTTTATAGAACATTTCAAAACATCTTAGTGCCTTGAACCCATGACCTCTTGGTTTACAGTCCAGCAAGCTAGTCACTAGACTATCAGCTGGACTGACTTAATAATCCTGCATATGAATCTCAGTCATCCAAAGCCGCAAACCTTTCGAGGTGCGTCACGAGAGAAGAAGCTGTAGGGCGTGTACTTCAGGTGACACCTGTCACCTGTGACGTGATTCGTGATGTCCATCTCCCCATGGTTGTCTACCCACAGTCGTCCCACAATGATGTTGTGGACTGTGGTTGTTACTTTGCGCCAAGTGTAATGGTTGCCACTCTTGTTGAACATCAAATGTGCTATTCCTAAGAACAGCAACACGTTAATAAGCAAAGTCAGCAAAGAGTAAACATAAAGCAAGGAACTCTGAAATCTGTCAGCTTCTAAAGCATCAGTAAATAAAACAGTCAATAAAATAAATTAATTTAAATTAAATTTTATTAATCAGTTAAATTAACTAACCAACTAATTACATGAATTAATGCTAAATCCTATGTATTTTAGTAATTCACTTAAGTCTTCTTGACTGGAATCTCTTGAATGTCAACTATTTTAGTGTCTACCACAGTTAATGGAGATGACAGCAGTGCAATCCTATGTCCAGTGCCACCAGTACGAATGTTGGCAACTATGTATTTATCTAGACACTTAATATAGCGTCTTTAGGTACTTGACAAAAGCACTGAAAATGCTTGAGGTGTTAAAGTTCATCATTAAGCAAACGATGCTCAGATAACTTAAGACTTGCATGGAAATACTCAAAGTCCTATTCTAGGCCTTCATTGCATAAGACACATAGACACATCGAACAACTCTTGCAGGGTTATAAGAAGTTGCTGGTACAGTTATATACTTGATAACACATCTCATTTGAAAAGACAGGTATATTCTGGTCCAGCACCACCAAGTGTCCATACAAGTATGCATATATGTATGTATGTATGTATGTATGTATGTATGTATGTATGTATGTATGTATGTATGTATGTATGTATGTATGTATGTATGTATGTATGTATGTAAGTATTGATGTATGTATGTACATATGTATCCATGTATGTACGCATCATATATGTATATATGTATGTATATGCATATGTGTATGAATGCATGTCTGTATGAATAAATGCATATATATACAAATGCATGTCTGAACTGGTGTAAGCATGTGTAAGTTATGCAAATACATACGTACGTATATAATGATATTTATGTTCACATAGCACCCTTTTCAAGCAATCCTGGCCCTGTTTAACCTGTATGAAGTTGCAAAGATTTCACTGGTGCCACTTCAGATCCAATATGACTTAACTGATTAGAAAAGGAGAGACTGGAGCATTCAAGACTCACGAAGCAAAAGATGCAGACAGCTTCTTAAAAGTGGATGATACTATGAACTAAGACATGACAGCATATTATTGCTACTAGTACAGGCTAAACAATCACTCACCAAGTGGTATAATTTGCAGGTATTTGCCTCGAAATTTGCTTGACATCGTGAACTCTTGCCAGGACATCCAGTGCTTACTCTCCGTGTACATGGCAACAACCGGAGGATGATGACTCACCTACAGAAACAGTTTCCATGACAACCATGTACATTTTACAACAACTGCAACAAAAGTAAACACCATTCAAACTCACAATAACTGAACGTTACTCCACAATCACGCCTATGTGCACGCATGCATGCATGAACGCAATCATGCATGTGTGTCAGCATATATGTATGTATGCATGCACGTATATTTGTATGAATGTATGAATTATGCATTTATGTATGTAAGCAAGTGCATATGCATGTGTATGTTATCTATGTTCATATTTATGCATATAACTTGATATTTATAATCTTATAGCACCTTTTAGAAACCTCTCAAAAGTGTTGGAAGCATGGTATCCAACAGATCTAAATATGTGCAAATTAGTAAAAGCTGAAAATAATTCTGTTTACAACCCAACTCAACTGACCTGCTCAGCAACTGACCGCCACCCAAAGTCATCCATTCGATCGCATTCAAATGTTTCTCCAAGCAAAGGGTTGAATGGTTTGAGCGTGCGTGTTGTGGTCGTAGAATACGAAGACACAGTGAACGCAGCAACGTAGGCCATCTGCTCAAAAATGTCATCAGCCATAGCAGCCTTATCCAAGCAGTCTGAATATTCAAAGTCTTCCGTCAAGCGCTGCAGAAAGGACAACGGCTCACTAAAATTCACCTAAAAAAGAACAAAACAGATCTCACTGCTATAATTAATATAAATTTTGCATTATTATTACATTTATAATTACTAATATTACTACCATACATATGATCAGTCAGGTACAAAAGATTTGTGAAGGAGCGGTATCAGTATCTGGAATTAACATTTCTTCTTGTTTTCACTGAGGTATTACTATTAGTATAAATCTTATAATTATTACTATTATTGTTACTATTATGAGAACTACTAATGATAACATGAATAGCTGGATATTCCTTGCATGTCAATTTATTTAGAAATTGGAGAACAGAACAAAAACAAAATCTGTTTATTGGCTGATACTGTGTGAACCAGCAACAGTAAATAAACAGAAAAATTTAGAACCAGGAACGTGTATCATACAAAATAGCAACACTGAACGTGTCAAACTTACAGGCATGGGAATTTTGCTGAGTTCTTTGCCAATGCAGTTCTTCATAATGCTCCAGAGGTTAAGGCTGTAGTTTGGCTTTTCTGGAATCGTTTTTCTTCTTTCCCTCTTCGGATGCACATTACCCATAGCACCCTGAACATCGCCCTTCCCGAGGTTAACTGAAAAACCACCAGGTGGGTTCACCTGACGGTAAGTCGAGATTTTCCTATCCTTCTTCTGCAAAAAAGGTAAAGTAAGGTATGGTAATCACTCTGTCATCACATACCTCAACAGCAATTGGCAATGGGTTAGAGAATACCAGAGTATAGTTATAAAAGTTTTATACAAAAAGACACTACTAACAAATTCTATACAAACAGATGCACTGCGACACATGAAAGTGAGGTTGTCAGCATGTTTTATGAACAGCTCATATTAGACGATGCAGGAAAATTTAAAAACACATACAACTAAGGTATGCATTGGCGAGTGTAGTATATTTTTGTCTCAGATATGTCTAGATTTGTTCAGGCAAGCAAAAATGTAGTTTTGAGTTTTGAAATATATATATATATATGTTCTGTTAGGCCTTCGATGTGATGAAAGTTGATATGCAGAGTTGAGAATTTTGAGAAGATAACCAGAAGAAACTGTACAAAATTATATGATCAATAAAATTCTTGAAACAAAGAAACTCAACAGAAATCACAAAGAAAATCCAGTAGAAATAGTCCACGTTCCTTCACATAAGATATTATATGTAGCGCTTAATGCAGTACAGTGTAGTCCTGGAGATAAGGAAGTCACAAAGGCGTTTAGAAGGGGCCTAAAAAGTACCTACACACACACAAACACACACACACACACACACAAGGGCAGCAATATTGAAAGACAGAGATGATAAACTGATAATAACATTTTGATTTCTGTTGCATTACATAAAACTAACAATATTTAATTATCCAAAGCAACCTGTGCTGACAGATAATCCAACTGATGTAGTGGCACAGTCGCACAGGCTACTCTGAAAAGGATCTTCTATCTCAAGCATCTGAGAACAAATGTTGATGGAGGGACAAAGTGCATACATACATATGTATGTATGTATGCATGTATTGTATGCATGTATAAATGTATGTATGCATGTATACATGCATGCATCTATGTATGTATGTATGTATGTATGTATTATGTATGCATCCAGACACTTAATATAGCAGCATTCAAGTGCTGCCTATACTAGCCTAAATAGTGTCAAAGTTCAGTAAGAACAGAAAGTTCATCTGTAAGCAAATAATGCTCCAATAACTAGAAAAATCACAACTGACTGGCTCTTGTACATATGCTGAGCTCAGTCAGTAAAGCTCCACAGTAAATGAGTTCTTACATTACCTTACTGGCCGGAAGGAGAAAATGCAGTGGCAGAGGGAATGACAGACATGCTTACGTGCTTATGAGCCAAAACGCTGGCTTCCATCTCGTTCTTGTCAGACTCTGATTCGCTGCTGTCATAATTGTCTGACCGTGGATCAACTGGAATCATGCTGTCCACACTGATGCCACTAAATGAACGTCTAGAAAAACCAAACAAAGCATAGAAGTATGGGAAACAGTCCAACAGGAAATGAAAACCAACTTCAATCAGTTAATCAGAATAAAATTCATATTTGTATCCAGAGATAAAGATGTTGAACGCAATGAAACCTAATTAAACAAATCAAGATGTTACAAGATGCACGTCATAAATGAAGATGTGGATAAAATGAAACTGAAGTCTACAGACAAATCAAAGTTCTCCTGTCTTTGGTTTTCTACTCAATGTATTGGCTTAATCACTTTCCATGTCTAACTCCCTTTTGTTTTGTGACACAAAGATGTGGAAAGCAATTAAACCTAAGAAGACAAATCGAAGTTCTGCTGACTTTAGTTTCCTTCTCAATGTGTTTGTTTCATCACTTTTCACATCTAACTTTTTCTTTATTATGTGATGTCCCTTAGAATCATTAATCAATGCAATCCAGATGCACAACTCTGTCTCGGAAGACCTTCCATCTCCAGGTTTTGAATCTTGGTGCATCATGCAAAACTGGCATTTCATGTCCAGTAAAGAAAGGTTGTCCAGTTGCAGGACTGATGTAGTGCCTGCACTTTAGCTAAACTATCCTTCAACTACAGGACCATGCCTCTGAGGACTAATGTTGAAAGAGGTATGTAATAAATGAATGTTTACCTCACTTTCCACTACTTTATGTCTCTAATGTAAGAATTTCTTGAAAGGAATTCCTCTGGTAGGTCTTCCAGTATTTGGTCTCATCACAGCCAAGACTCACAGATTGAGTCAACACAAAAGTCAGAGTAAATTACAAAGCACAAATGATATTTAAGGAATTGATAAGTACCAGCTTTCAATAGAAAATATTACGTCATGGATTGTCAAATTATAAATAAAAAGTTTACATTATGAAATTGATTAAAATACAATAAAAACTATTATTTTATTGATAGGAATAATAAAACCAGATTTAAAAAAAAACACAGTCACAGACCCATTTCAGTAAATTGTCATGATGTCCATGATGAACACAACAGATTTTTCTTTAACATTTGGATGTGCGACCTATAAATGCTTAAAATCTGAAAGAATATTTGGAAGCCGAAGAAATTTATTTTTTATTATAATGAAAATGGTTTACTGGTGAGTTTTCTTGTGTGGTGGAAGGCAGACTTTGAACTCTTCTGTCTGTTCATCCAGAGCATCAAAGAAGAACTCATCTTCATCAGAACTGGTTTGGTTACCACCCGGAGCAACAGAACTAACAGCTGCAGAAAGCCAGAAAGCATAATGACTCTTGATTTGCACATCAAATTGCCAAATGCATTTGTAACAGGTGTAATTTAATGCAGACCTATTCTATATATGTATAAATGTATGCAACTCCAGAATGCTGTATTCATTTAATTTCATTTATTGCTCCCAAAAAACAACTGCATAAAAATATATTACATAAAAAATACATGTGGGATACAACAGCATAAGAACCATGTTCCACTTATTTTGGTCGCCTGTGTCACATGGAATACTATTTGAAATGACGAATGATCAACGTAACATAGTCCAACTGGACTTGAGCAAACAGAACCTTTGTAATAAAAAAACAAAAAAAACTTAACTAAAAATATAAATTAATTAGTATAAATTCACTTATTATGTTAATTCAAATGTGCACATATATAATTTTAAAATAATTTTATATTGGGCAGAAAACAAATGTCATGAGCTAAATTGTTCCATAAAGAAGGAAGAAACGCATTTAACAGAAAATAGACGAGTGTTTGTGCGGGCATAACTTCTTTGACAATTACCCTTTGATCTGGTAGTACTGTATAAGTGTGGTACTCAATGTTGAATGAAAAATAACCTGAGAAGGAAAAAGGAAGTAAGTTATGAGCGAACCGATACATAAATTAGATATTCAAGACCGATTACAGTGCGCTAACAAACACACAATATATTAGTCTTGACAGGTTCCTTTACAGAATTATATCGTTTAATCTGCACTCACAGTACAGTTATTGAGCAGTAGATAAGAATCTGTGTCTTAACAATGTGTTTTTAAACTGGTTGTGATGCAAGAATGCATTCTTGGAAAGCCTAATCTGCGGAGCAAGATTTATGATGTACTTTCGTCAGCTACACTAGTTCTTATAGGCATAGTAATATGTACTGGACATTTACATAGCACCTTTTAAGGATCTCTCAAAGGCACTGGGAAAGTCCTTAAATGTTCTTGGGTGTTAGATATCAAACACAACAGCAATTCAACAACTTGAGAACCTGCTTGTCGGAGTTCCACGAGACGGACAAAAAAATCAAACCATAAATTCAGCAATGGTCAACATACTAACACTTGATCACAAGTAATCTACAGTTCCGTGTTACCGTATCTACCACCAGAGGCTGTTGAAGTGGCATCCAGGACAAGGAATTAAACCTTAGATACAGAAATGTACTGGTAAACATTTTACACTTGGCCACCAAACAAACTACAACACAGCATTAGCTTTTCTACCGTCAGACGCTGTTGATGGGGCTCCTACCTTTCTGTGTATTGATTCGTTTCCCTTTGTGATTCACGACGTTGCTCAGTGACTTTCGCACCTGCCGCTCGAGGCTGCTGTGCTGTTTACCGAGCTGCTCAACGAGTTCTTCAAGCCGCAGCCTCTGTTCATGCTCATACTGGAGCATTCGCTGCCAGTGTTTTCCCTGACCAGATGCCATCTCCAGATAATCATTACATGCCTGAAATGAACAAATGAAACATTATTTCTAAATAGTTAATACTTAAATTAACCAATGATTAAACAATATATTAAGAAAGTAAAACTACAAATATTAAACTTTCTGAAAATTAGGCCTTGTCTTCAGGGGTGTCTTGCATGGTACAATTAAACGCAGTAGTGTTGTAGCACTGGACACAGATGGAAATGGCTTGAAAAAGAAAATTTGTTATGCAAGGCTCACCACTGATGGCCAACAGATGCAGTCAAACTCGCAAATGAAAAAATCAACAATAACGTTTATTTATAAATATGCATAAATAATCTTTAAAACACATAATAATTACTATTTCTGAAGTAGCGTAATGCCGGTATGCAAACTGAAAAGCCAGCTGCTGTTGAACAATACAAAAGGTAATGAATAATGTTTGAGCATTAGGCCACAGGCTGTAATTTGCAATCTCAAGAACTCAACTCTGCGGCACAGCAACTGCCAGTTCAGCTGGTTCAATGAAATAAAGCCCCTACCATTTAAAACCCAAGTCAGACAAAGAGAATTGTTTTTAAGTACTAAACTGCATTAAAATAACAAGATCTCGTTGAATGTATTAAAATAACAGGCTCCAGCAGGGTTATTCAAAATAGGAATATGCATCTGAAACAGGACCTCAAAAATTCCTTGCTACAATGTTGCATATAAGCTAATGCATTATGCAAAGCCTGAATCAGAGCCACCGATCAGACTACACTAGGCTATGGTATGAAATGGACTATAATCTAAATCCAGACTGAACCAGACTGTAGACTAAATTAGACTACAGAAGTAATTAGGATATTAAGTTACACAAAGACTGAAGTAGACCAAGATCTACAGACTAAATCCGCTTTGTTCTGCCTTTTGGCTGCCCCCCAAGTTAGTATCAGTAAGCAGCATTGGCTTTCTGGATGTTGCCTAGAGCAAAGTAATGTAACAGAACATTTATATAGCACCAATTACAGATTTGCAAATGATGACATAAGGCATCTTTTGGTCTGTAGGAGTTGCTACATAATTGAATTTTGACCAGGTTTCTCCAAAAATGTATGATATTTGACTATAAATTCACAGTTGATGTCTTGTACATTACGAAGACGGTACTACAGAAATCATCTGATTAGATTAGATTAGATCTGACTAACCTGATAAACAGGAATCAAATCAAAATTGGACAAAGCACAATCTTTGCTTAGTTCATTCAAAAAAGCTTTACACTTAACCTGCTTGCAGACATAGGAGCATTCAAACTACATTAACGATGGCAGCAGTCATAATACGAAATATAGTTGCACACATAGAAACATTCAAACTACCTTAAGCATGGCAGTAGTCATTATATGAAATATAGTTGCAGAAATAGGAGCAATCAAACTACCTTAAGCATGGCAGTGGTCGTTATACGAAACACAGTTGCACGTTCGTTGACAGACTTTATCTTCGCAGTAACGTCCGCCATGTTGTCCAGCTGTTCAAGTTCACTGAGGGATCTCTGCAGGGAGCTACCGTGCTTAATGATTAAGTCATTACACGTATTCAAGTCGTTGAGCTTAGCGTTTAGCGTCCGCAAATGGCTGTTCAGTTCAAATTTCTCTGGCTGCTCATGAATGTCATCATCTTCATCTGAAAAATTCAAAACAACAGTCAGAAGTCTGTATAACTGTATGCAATTCAAAGCATTAATTATGTACAAGGCTAAATCTGAAATAATAATGTCAACATGGTAAATATAAAACTATTAAACAAGTTCTTGTTACAGTGAGATCATCATCATCTAGTAAATGTTCCAAAATGTATTGCAGACTGAACATTACTGGCAAATGTCTTGCTTATTAAAAGTTACTTGCCTAACTCCAGGGCCAGCAACAGAAAGGCATGCCTGCCGAAAGCAGTCCTTGTCCATGAAACAGTCAGATTAAGACAGTCAGCAAACCAGGTATATTGGAGACAAGTCTAGGGAGTCAGCACAGAATGATAGAGTGAAGTTGGCTAAATGTAGTCTTGTATAAGATTAGCCCAGTTATATGCATTTCTATCAGCAGTCAATGCAATAATTTTATGATCAGTGATATAAGTTCACATTCTGGAGTTGTGGTCATAGCTCTTGCCAATTTAGTTTTGAAATGCCAGTAAGAAGTGAGCTGCAGTAGTCAAGATGGCTGGAGACAAGGGCATTAGCCAAACAAACCAGGGCAGAAAAAAGAACATGGCACCTAATCCTTGGATATCACGGATATAAGTGGGCAGACCTACATATAATGTATACACTGAATGAAAGGTTGGAGTCAAACAATGCACCAAAATTTCAGGCTGAATTGCTGTGTTGAATGACGGAGATCCATAGACAGACAAAATTCAAACAGTTAAATCTGTTCGGTTGCTGTTAAGTTCCAAAGAGAAGAAACTGTTCTGGATGGGTTTAAGAGAAGTCCATTTTCTGCCATCCAAGACTCGGCTGAAGACGTCAGATAATAAAGTGAGAGAGCTGGAAGAAGAGGAATTATTGAAGAAAATGTAGAGATGAGTATCATCAGTCTAAAGATGGTGTTTCAGACCGCTCTGACACAGCAAACCACTTAGCGGAGTACACAACGAGAAAAGTAAAACCTCAAGAACAGGCACCATTTGTCAGGATATGAGAAAACAAGCTGCCAATTTTCAACAAAAGTTGCAGATGTAAGGGAATGAAGAGGAGGTGGGGCAATCAGGATATGAATAACCATCTGATAGATGAATACACAAGAATTTCAGCCTGATGTTGGATATCTTGTTGCTAAAGAAGTTAACGAAAGCATCCGTCAGAATGGATGGCACGGAGGTCTTTGGTAGCCTGCACGATGTTTTCCTATGGAGTAACTTACTGAGGGCCAAACAAAGGGATTTTGGGCAAGATGAGTTTTCTTGAATTAGCTTTTTGAGATAGGAGGAATTGGCCTTGCAAAATAGGATACAAACAAGTTTACAACATTGTTTGAAATGCACATGAAAGAAAGGAAATCATAAGCAGTACCAAGCATGTTCAAGCAGGCTGTGTCAATTCAGAAGTAAACCAAGGATATGGGCTGCAAACAACAACACTTTTGGATTTATGAGGAACATGCTTTTCTAGCAGTTTGATCAGAACAGATTGGAGTTCGTGAGAGAAGGCATCTGCATATAGGTTTAAGTCAGAAAAAGAAAGTGAGGAGCAGATGCAAGTTTTTTCAGTCTGGACATCTAACTGATACCAGGATCTGAAAGGTAATGGCACATGACACTTAATAAATACAGTTCTAAATAATAATACCTGATTCTAACTAAATATAGAAATAATAATACCTGATTCTAACTAAATACAGAAATTATAACACCTAATTCTAACTAAATACGGAAATAAAAATACCTGATTCTAACAAAATACACAAATAGTAATACCTGATTCTAAATAAATACGGAAATAATAATACTGATTTTAACTAAATTTAGAAACTATAATACCTGACTCTAACTAAATACAGAAATTACAATACAATACCTGATACTAACTAAACAGAAATTATAGTACCTGATTCTAACTAAAAACAGAAATAATTATACCTGATTCTAACTAAATACAGAAATTATAACACCTGATTCTAACTAAATACAGAAATAATTATACCTGATTCTAACTAAATACAGAAATAATAAAACCTGATTATAACTAAATACAAAAATAACAATACCTGATTCTAGCTAAATACAGAAGTAACAATACCTGATTCTAACAGGTTGACTGCTCGAGCCTTTGACAGCTCCAGGGCAGTTACCCATCGCTGGCGTTCAACTTCTGAACTAGCTTTCAAGTGAAACGTCTGTGTTCCTCCATTTGAAATAACAAAACTACACGAATCACCAGTATGAATGAAGGCATTCGCTAAGTTGATTGTACCACGGCAAGTGTGTAACATCTCCGCTTGATTCCTAGGAAAAGTAACAAGATATCACATTTTAGTAAATCTATTAGAAGTCTGAGGAATAATCAAAGTTAAACACATAACAGCTAACAATAATAATAAACTGGTAAACAGTAAATAGTTAATAATAATTCATTAAGGTAACAGAAGAATGGTGCAGATCTAATATAATCTAATCCAGTCTAACCTTATAACTGCATTCATTCATTCATTCATTCATTCATCCATTTCATCCATTCATTCATTCAGAACATTATGATAATGTACTTGGCATCAGTTGATAAGGCACCAATGTCTGTTTGCAAATCTAGCAAATTCCAGAAGGTCACTCTGGCACTAATCCAACCTAACCTAATATACTTCAGTCTAACGACTTTTATTGTGCCATCACCATACTGCACAAGATTAATCAAGGGTCTTTTCAAATAAAACTGTAGTCAAAGACAAAAAAATACTAGCAAAGTAGGCTAGAGTGAGAAGCAAGCTGAAATAGAGAGACATCACCAAAGGAGAATAAGCACTGAGACAAGTAAATCTTCAGTTAAGACAGCAAAATGACTCGAAAGAGCAAACTATTTGACAAAGAGCATTCCACAAACTTGGCCTAGCCACTATAAAAATTTTCTCTAGCCTAAAATGAACAGGGTCGAGGCAATACAGTTGCTATGTAAAACCGTGTACATTTACATTTAACTTTACATTTAGAAAAGCTATCCCACATACCATGACTGGAGTAAGACAATCAGATGCTCATGCAGCAAAGTGATAAAAGAATACTTCAACTGGGAATATTTTGTATGTATGACATTGTCAAGTCATGCAAATAAATAAATGGTATCCAGAAATTGCCATTCAGGCAGTATCACGCTTGTACGATGCACTTAAAAGGTGTCATGTAAATCTCCTGTTATATTTTGATACAAAAGAGGAAAACCGATGTAATGTAATACAGGAAATATGAATCAGTCTGAGTTAACAGCCAGCGTGCAACAAATAACAGACTTAATTCTACTGCAAGGCAAATAAAAAGTCATCCATGCAGAGAAAAACTTTAGTCTTAAAGGCAAACTTTGAACCTTTAAATCATAAACAATCCTAACCCAATTACAAATACATTGTTGCCTTAAATGGTAATTCTATACCATTTGCGCAAACACTGCTAAAGCCAAAATTCAGTCCATTCATCCTTACACAAACTTTTATGAAAATTTCCTCTGTTGCTTGACATTTATTTATGGTGATGCTGTAAAAGAAAATTGTCCACAGTCGTGATAGAAACTAAATTCTACTGAGTTCAACAAGGAATATAATGCCAATAGAGTATGACAAAATAAGCACACCGGTAGTAAGATAGGAGCCCATTCTGCAGGACGAACCATCTTTTCTGGTAGCCTCTGATATAGTTGGTCCACTTGTAAAGCCATCCCTTGTACTGGTCCGGTTGCTGAGCGGCGGCGGTTCCTGGTGGACCGGACGTGTTTACTACGGTGGCCTTCAGATCAGCCGACATTTTTCCTCTTCTAAAGATACAATACCGAGATTTCGCCTACAGTCAACAGTCAGTTTTCTCTGGTAAAATCGATAATATCCATATGACCAGAATAATTCTCGTATAATGTAAACTGCACGTGAAATTATTAAAGTTCCTTTATTAAACTGGAATATACTGCATCCCTTTAAAACCAACAGATGCCTCCAGGACAGATTATATGTTTATTCAGATATTACACTTGGTGACGTAATTGATATTAGTCACAGAAAGCCTTTATATAACTGAACTGTGTGACAATAACCTTTTACTTCGTATTCTTTCGACGCTCAAGAGAATAGCCACAGAATTGTTTAGGGTTTAGCTCCATACGGCAGGGTTCTTTCGAGCTGAAACTTAACAAACTGTTTAAATTCAAAGCCTGAAGTGCCTGTATTAAGCACCACCCACCGTAACTGCCACGCTGTCTCTCTGCCTGATTTGGATCTCGACATGAAACCGAACCCTTTTTGCTATCGATTTTGTTTTGACTGAGCGCCTGTGAATAAGCTGGTCCCCGTGACATGGCTTTCGTTGGGCGCTGTAGAAGTCTCGGAATTACGATTACTCTCTTCATGTAGCGCTTCGTTTAAGAGATGAGAATAGGTAAAGGCCTACTGCAGATATGCTCATCATCATCATCAAGAACCATGGGCTCAGCGCCCGTAGGTGTCCGCTGCCGTCTTCACCAAGTTCTTCCATCGTTCCCTGTCCATCGCCGTGTGACTCAGCTCCTGAAGTGATGCTCCTCCCCACCCGGTGATGTCATCCAGCCATTCCCTGTGTGGCCTTCCTCTTCGATTTGTCCCCTCCATCCTGCCAAACATCAGTGTTTTTTATTTTCCTATCCTCCTTCATTCTGCAGATATGTCCAAAAAGTTTCAGCTTTCTCTTGATCAGATTCTGCATGATGGTTTCCTTAGGGCGTATTCGTTTGTATAGCTCTGTGTTAGTGACCTTTTGTGTCCAGCCTATTCCCAAAATCTTTCGATAGCATTTTCTTTCGAAAGACAGCATCCTTTGCTCTATATCCTTTGTTACCACCCAGGACTCGCACCCGTAGAGCACTCCGCTGAAGATGCACGTCTGTAGTACCTTCACCTTGGTTTCCAATTTTATCGCTTTACTTTTCCAGATTTTATCCATAGCCTTTAGTGTTGCTGTAGCCCTTGCTATCCTTGTCCAAACTTCCTTTCTACTGTCTAGGTCATACGTCGTGTTGCTCCCGAGATATGTGAACTTTTCCACATTCTCCAGTTGGTTTCCATCAATTACTAGTTTCTTTCTGTGGTCCTTTTCTCCGAATACTAGAGTTTTGGTTTTTTCGAAGTTCATGGTTAACCCATATCTCTTTCCTTCTTCATTCAGAGCTTGCGCTGTTGTTTCCAGTCGTTCCTCGTCTCTTTCGATCAAGTCAATGTCATCTGCAAAACATAGGTTGTTGATTCCTGTTCCGCTTATTACTACCCCATCTTCTTTACCTCTTATCTTATCCAAGACTCTTTCCAATAGTATGATGAAGGAGCTTGGGGATATTGGGTCCCCTTGTCTTGTACCTCTGCTTGTTTTGAACCAATTTCCCTTCTCGTTCCCAATCCGTACTGCCGCTGTTGCGTTTCCATTTATTTCCTTTAGCAGGCGTGTCAGCTTCTTGTCCACCCCAAATGATGCAATAGCCGCCCATGTTATGTTCTGATCTATGCTGTCAAAAGCCTTACTGAAGTCGATGAAACAGTTATATATTGGGATGTTTTTTCTTCTCGCTTTTTCTCCTATCAGTCTCAGTGCCAGTATTTGTTGTACTGTGCTTCTATCTTTTCTGAACCCTGCCTGTTCATCTGCCATATACCCCTCTGTCTTCCCTCTTAGTCTTTCTGTCAATATTGCCATCATTACTTTTCCCAAGTGACTTATTAGCGTACTTTCGATCATGCAATGCGCTGGTTACAGTATCGGCTTAGAAATTTATTCTATTGCCATTCATACGGGTAATATATGGACCTAATCATAAAATAATGCACCGTATTGTAAGTAGCGGTATTTCTCAGCGCCATACAAACAGTATTCAGTAAAATTTCTTATATCTGGTAACAACCCACCCTAGCTTCTTCCCCCTCCTCCCTCTGGTCTTCTGGCAACCGGACCTGGTTCTTGACATGTTTTGGACAACCCCACGGACTTGATGCAGCTCTCGTGAGTAAGCTGGTGCCCTGCGCTAGTAGCGCTTTAGAAATTTTCTAGTTTACGATTACGATATCGCGCTAAAAAATACCGAATTAACATATCAATTACAAATACACAGATTGTGAGCTACTATCTTCTATTTCACCTTGGATATTTAACCTTGACTTATTGGATATAATAACAACTCTACAACGTGACTAAACTATAAGTTGCGTGCAGACGCGTCGTTCGCTTCTTACTTACAGTTTTTTTTAGAAACGGCGCTGGCAAGCACATGACGCATTGCAGTATTTGTCTGATTCTTTAACGGCTGTCAGCCGTTGTCTGAAGCTCTCATTAGTATTCGTGTACGTCGCTGTGAATTAGACCGGTTGACAACGCTGGTGTTTGTTGCATTCATCTTTCATATTTGAGTAAATTACTAACAGAAAGAGGAGAGAAAATGTCAGCTCTCACAGATCTGATCGGTGAAACCCTTATTGACAAGGAAGGCGAAACAACGAGCGTGTCAGATCTGCTGGGGCAGATTGGCGCGAATGGGGTGTTGGGTTTGTATTTTTCAGCCCACTGGTGCCCCCCTTGCAGGGGCTTCACTCCAGAATTGGCCACCTTCTACAAGAAGTTCCGAGAGACGGAGAAAGGCCGCACGATGGACATCGTCTTCGTCAGTTCCGATCAAGACGAGGAAAGCTTCAAAGAGTATCTGAATGAAATGCCGTGGAAGGCTTTGCCGTTCTCCGACAGGGACAGAAAGGTAAGGTACTAAAAGCGATCTCAGTTGCTACCCCCAAAGTATGCTCAGGAGAAAGGAAGGTAATAATGAATTTATTATGCACCTCTATATCTTATCTCAGGGTTGCAACCTACAGTTTGTGTGGCTTTGGCTGATGCAGCGTTTTTTATCTGCCGTTTTCAGAAGATGACTGTTAAAACCGGTAGTCTTCTGACTATTTTATTGGCATGTACTCTTACAGAAGGAGAGAAAGTCGGCATATTCATGAGAGGGCTTGGCTTAAATATGTTACATTTTGTATACACAACATTTTGAATAACTGATAAATCTGATTAGAAGATTGTGAAAATTGGAAAAAATATACTGTGCTATTCCTGCAGCTGGCAGTGATAGACTGGGATGATAAAAGTGATATTATGTAATCAGCAAATGTTGTCGTACGTGCTGACTTCAGACTCAGATTTGATAGTCAACACGACCCCAGCATAACTCAGGGAGCCCTTTGTCCCTGTCTAATGCCAGCTTGGTCAACAAACAGTGCTCTCTGAGGTTTATGGGGAAAATCGTTCAGTGCTACTGAACACCAACTTGGGCACACCATGCTTTCTCATGCATTGGGCCATCATTCTGAAGCAGTCTTCCACTGAAGACTTGAACTCTTCCACCGCAGACAGTTCAAGAAACATTCTGTTTGCTTAAATCACGCATATCAGAACTGCTAGATAGCATTGTTTTAGCAGCTTTGTGGTGTTCTTAAAATGCTCAAATGGTCAGGTACACATATACATATATTTCTATTCTCAGACCAGCATTCTGATTGTCTCAAGATTGTTTCAATTCTTATGACCGTTTTGTTGAAACAAAACTGTTCTGAATCTAGGAAAGATGTTATCTAGTTTAAAAAGACTTTCCAAAATGTAGCCTAAAGTACAGTCTTAACAGTATGGTACAATGCAGCAGTGTTTCTTCTGTGCATCGACCTTTATTTTTTGCAGGTTATGCACTCTTTAAAAATAATGTAGGGAATCAATCTACAAGTGTAGACTTAGACTCAACACCTAATGTTGAGGTCTGGCTTATTGGCAATGTGTAGACTTCTATGCAACACTTTGTAGATGTCATGGTAGTCTAAACTAGTCTAGACACAAGTTGCAACACCTTTGTAGAGAAAGAAGTCTGCATCAATGTTACATTTTCGCTACGTTTATGTAACAAGAATCTACATAAATATAGTGCTATATCTACATTTGTGTGGTGCTGCATCTACGTTTATGTGCTAGTAACATCCAGATTTATGTGGTGCCACATTTACATTTAGTGGTGTAGGATCAACATTTATGTACTGGTAATTGATGCATTTGTGTTGTTGCATATACAGTTGTGTTATACGTATTCTGCATTGATTTACTATTGTACTTACCTATACACAGCAATAATGTTTATACACGATGTGTAGTCATTATTAACTAATGTGAAATCATTTGATAATAAACAAATCATTTATTACAGTTTATTAGGCTAAATGACAACTTTAATTGCAACTAAAATGCTATAACACTTCACATAAAGAGCAGTTTAAGTATCAAACGCTTGACGTCGTTAACAAGCAATCAAAAGTAATAAATGCCAATGCCTGGAGATTGCATGTAATCGGTATAAGAATAATCTTTTTACAGTCTAATCTAAGGACTTGATGGCTTTGGTGGTGGCCGAAGCATGACAACAAGACAGCAGAATTTTTAAACAGTTTGTTATGTATAACTCTAAAAATTAAAAGCACGATTTATTGACTTCTGAAAGTGGTCTGAACGTGCTGGCCTACATTCCTAAATGGGTGAGAATCAAGATGTGATGAGGTTGTAACTTGCAAAATGCTGTAAATTTTTAACTTGAGCTATATTGGACAAAACAGAGCATACAACCAAGAAACAGCGTGGGAAAGAATACTGTTCAGGAGAATGGACCAATGCATTATGGGCAGTTTGAACTCGATCAGTCCAGAAATGACAAGCATGTCATAAAGCGCAATTAAATGCCAATTAAGGATAGACGGAAAGAAGTTTAAAAAAAAAATTGGAAATGGTTACTTTTACGAACTTTTAACTGGAACTGAAACATTGATATACCTTCGTCATGGTCATGAGTAATGTTGTTAAGAAGGTTTCGAGTTAAAGTTGACAGAGCAGCTAAATTCAGGATCTTTTCCTTGAGCTGCTGAAATTCAACAGTGAGCAACTTTTCTACAGAAGTTTCTGCTGGTGTACTTAGTTATGTGGCCTTTTATTCTCATGTTGCAATTTCTCAGTTTTGTCTTCATTAATGATTTTTTGATGCAGGGAAAATTGTCAAAGAAATTTAAAGTCCAGGGTATTCCAACATTGGTCTTCATTGAAGCAAATACTGGAAAGTTGGTGACAGCAAATGGTCGGGAGGCTGTGGGCAGTGACTCCGAAGGTAAAGAATTTCCTTGGTACCCAAAGCCATTTTTGGAGATCATAAAGGGCGAATTACTGAAAGGTGACACCAAGGTACAAAGTGATGAAGCTCTTGCTGGAAAGGTCAAGGGATTCTATTTTTCAGCCCACTGGGTAAGTACTTCTCTTAAAGTTAATAGTGTTATTTTTGTGGACATTTTAAGGCTTATGTTTTAAATTCATTTTCAGCTTTGTAGATAAGTCTTTCAAAACAAAATTGGGTGTTTATTGTTTCCTTTCTCTGTGCACTAGTTTTCTCTTCACTGGAATGTATAGTTCATTGCAGGATACTTTATTATCCTTAATGCAAACATTTTATTGTAATATAAAGTCATTGCCTGTATCTTATGTATCTGCATCAGGTGTAATAATACATACTTAGTCTTTCCTGTGCAGGTCTGCACATCGGGCAACGCAGCTTCTCCATTCATCTCTGTTGACCGCCTGTCTTTCTGCCTCATCCCACGACATCTCCAAACACCCAAGGTCGTCTCTGATGGTCTCTGGCCAGTTCTTCCTTTGTCTTCCCCTCCTGCATTTCCATTCAGGAATCCAATTCATTGCTTGATTGGCACGCTTGTCTCTGTCCATACGAATTACACGTCCCATCCATTTCAGTCTTCTCTTTGTGATGATATTCTCTATATACTCTTATCTCGTCCTTTCTCTTATAGTTTTATTTGATGAAGTTTTAGCAACTTTTATTTCTTGTGCATTAATGCCTTCATGCACAACACACAGAAGTTCCAGTGTAGAAGTTGCTAAAACTATATTGCCATAGATGACTGAAAGAGGTGTTAAGGCAATCCCCACAAAGTTACAAACTCTTGTAAACTCTGTTTTCTTCCTAAAAGGCAGGGTAGCATTTCTTAATAGAAACCTGTGTGGAACTATAGACATTAAACCTACTCTGTTATTTCATTAAGATGCAATCTTGATCCAAACAATTAGCATGCTGGACTATCAGTGCCTAGATTGGGAGTGCAAATCCATGACAGGGCAGAAAGATATTCCAGGATTCCTGTTCCCTTAGCCCCCCCCCAATGGTAAACTTATCTATGCAATGAATATCATGTGCTGACTGTACGCTGTCTGTGAAAAGACCAGACAGCGAGGTTGAGTATTAGCCACCCACTGTCACTTGCTGAGAATAGGAAAACGAAAGTCAACACTATATATCCATAGCTACCTAAGAAACTGCTTTTCTTCTTTGTGATCTAGGTCTCTGAGCAGTTGCTTGATATCTGGTATTCTTGATATCAGTTTGCCCCTTCCGCAGTTTCGCAAGCGCCTGAAGTCTGTATTATTTGACAGTGGTCTACAGGTTCGGGTCGGGAGCGCCTCTGATGAGTCTGTTCTTGAAGTGGCGCTTTACAAATGTCAGATTACAATTACAAGAATTAAGTTTTGGTGATTTGTTGGTCACATGTTTTCCTTGCAGTGAATGGTTGAATTTGCTGAGTCACTGTGAGTCGGTGGTTGTAATGAAGCAGTATTCACTGCTGTTGGGTTTCCGTACATGTATCGGATTTTGAAGAGTCAGATGCTATGAGTTGTACTTGTGCGTGTCGGTGTTTCTTGCGTGGGTGTTACATCTTTTATTAATGGTGGGCTAATAATAGACATGACATCATAGTCATAAACAGCACAGTCACTCTGCAGAGTCTGTGTCGGCCTTTAGATATTGACTGAAAACTCAGAGGCCATTTCTATGTGTTCTCGGATTTCCCTCTTGGCTTTTGACTGGACTCGCCGTGGAAGCTGGTATGCGCACTGACTTGCTTAGCAACAACCTTCTACTGATGCATTTAGCGTTATTACAGTGGTGATACCTTAGATTATTATTGTCATTATCATTATTATTATTATTATCTCTTATTATTGGACACAGTAGGCATGAGTTTGCTGTTTGTTTGGCTAATAATAAACATGACATCATAGCCAGACAAACAACACAGTCATGTGTACTGTTTGTTGGGCTAATAATAAAAACACATGACATCTTAGCCAAACAAACAGCACAGTCATGTCTTCTGCCTTTGTCCAGTAATAGACATCACGCGCTGTTTGCTTGGCTGTGCTGTATGCAGCATAGACAGAGGTGACTCATTACTTTCTGTTTTGAGAGCTTCTGGCAAGTATACTTGTACCAATACTTGCATGCCACATGTGTTTTTACGCCCACACTAAATGTTTACTGTGCATATGCGTAATTATATACGCATAAATATAGGTTAAAGATTACTGAAAAAGAAATTTAAAGTAAAACAATGTCAGTTGATGATCTTTATATTGTTACAGATGCATCAGCTTTCACGGTTTCAAAGCACATGATAGATAAAATAACGCTAAGTAGAAATGCACTGAACCACTAGCTATCTAAAAACCTTTAGATGAGAAGAACATCCCCTTACCCCTACTACCCCAGCTACCCCACCTCCCGAGAGGCAGCCGTGGGTATGATGTGTCAGCAACTTCACTTTTCTTACCTCAGCACATTAGGGCAGATGACTAGTCCATTCCCTCACCACCTGATCATTCTGCTATGAGTGTACGGTCGATGTACACATTTTATAGGTGAGTTTGCTAGGGGGCACAAATTGACCAGAAACCATAAAACAGCTTTTGCCCTTGTGAGGATTTGAATCTCTGACTTCTTTGACAGTTCAGCATACTCAATGCTATGCTGTTGTGTACCTCAGCAGGTTTTAGGTACGATAAATAACATTTGTAAATACAATAAAGTAACACATACGTTTTTGTGATTTTGATTGGCAGTGTCCTCCTTGCAAAGCCTTTACGCCAGAACTGGTCAAAACGTACAATAAGCTGAAGGAGGCTGGGAAGAATTTTGAAGTAGTGTTTGCAAGTTCTGACAGAACAGATGAAACATTTAAGGAGTACTATGGTACGATGCCGTGGCTGGCTTTGCCACTGAAGGATGACAGGATTGACCAACTATCCACTTATTTCGAAGTTGAGGGTAATGTCACTGGTTCATTAGGCTTTGTTTTGTTGTTAAGATGGTTATCCAGTTTTGAATTGCCTATTTGTCAGGCCTATATGCAAGTTAACGATCATTCATCAGACCAAATTCACCATCTCCTCCTCTGCGCTAAAACTTTTCTGCCCTTTCGTCATCCCATCCTTAAAATCTGGAAATTGATCCATAGCACACATGCTTAATACAATGGTTCAGCAATATGCTGATGATATTCAACTCTGTTGCTTTATAAGCTAACGATCCATCAGCTGAAACTGAACTTGAACTATGCTTGTCTTCTCTTCCCATTTGGTTCTTCTTTACTGACCTTGCAATCAACCCAGTTATGTCAGAGGCAATTTTTTACAACTCGCCAGCATGTGCAGTCTTTCTTTTCTCATTCATCTACAGGAACTAATATCGAGTTATGAGACAAAATTAAAACTCTTGGGGGTCACCATAGATAACTTGCTCGCTATGACTTTGCAGGTATATTCTATTTGCAGGAATAGTTCTACCACATCAGGGCATTTTGTAACATTAAGCATTTCTCTGACTGATGTCATGGATAACACAGTTGCTGGTGCACTTGTTGGTTCTTTATTAGACTGTGCAACTGCAGTGGTATATGGTATATCCACTTTTAATCTAAAAAGCTCCAGGTGGTTCAAAACTCTTTGTAGGGTTGTTACTTGTTCTTCTTGTTCATCAAATGCATTATATTACCTTTGTGACTTTCACTGGCTTCCAGTTGTATGGTGTGTTTAATTTAAGATTGCATACTTGACCATAATCCAACTTTCCATCATATGTTAAAATTCCACATTGTCGTCATAGACTATTATGCTCTTCAGATACTGGCTTGTTACTAGAACCTAGGTTCAGGATAATAATAGGATCATGTGCTTTCAGCTTCTGTGCTTCTCGTGTTTGGAATCATCTACCACAAAAAGCCGAACTTGTCAGCTTGCTTTCATCATTCTAATCATTTGTCAAGACCTACCTCGTACTCACCATGCCTTTGCATGACTGTCTGGGCCGCTAGTTAACATACATCCACTTCCCAGATTTAGATTTACGGACTTTGCACTCATAATAAGTGCTTTAAATAACTCATACATTTAGAGCTGTCATTTTTCTGTCTTTCTGTGGGTTTCTCAGTCTGTTTTATGTTAATCTGTGTGTGTGTGTGTCTGTCTGTCTGTCTGTCTGTCTAAACTTTTTAGAGTAGAACTTTGTCATGAAATTCTGACTTGCGCTATATACCAGTAAATTTTAATAAACGAGTCACCTAGGTGTATTCATTATATTCTGTGTTGCATTACATAGTAAGTTTGCATTTGATAACTTTACTACGTGCACAAGTTTCATATGTCGGTACTATTCTAGGTATCCCTATGTTGGTGATTTTGGATGAAAACAACGAAGTTATCACTGCGAACGGACGTAGTGCTGTGAGCAAAGACCCAGACGGAGAGGCAAGTGGTGAATTGGTTGATTTAAGTCATTTGGAGAAATCAGATTTAACTTACTGCCTACTATGCCATCAATTAATATTAATTATTATTATTACTTAGTTACTTATATCATGATAATTTATAAGTTTACTTCAAAAGCGAGGGTATCTAGAAAAAAATTAAGAATGTTTCAGGCGGTTATTTCTGCCATTCTGTGCCTTTGTTGTGCCTTGCGTTTCTTGATGTGGACTTGTAGGATTACTTTTGGGTTTGAATAACAGCTTTGTAATCAAATGACTGCTGCTCCATTTGAAAGCCTCATTGTGATCAAATTGAAGCTCACTTGATCACATGACCAAGTTCACACTATAGGTGTGGCAAATTAGCTCATTTTCATATACACAATGTTTGTGGAGTCAGTACTTAATGCCTCCAGCTGTCTGAATGCTACAGGCTAGTTCCCTGTTTTCTAAGCCAGGAACAAGACTTTCTTGAGAGATGAGTCAGCTGACACGTTGCCACTTGGCCAGCCATGTATCCTGTGTAAAATTACAACCCGGTTACGTTGCTTGTACTTAAATATTCTTCTTACATGTGGTAGAAACCACTTTATTGTCTTGTTTCTTTGTCCTGACTGGGTGGCTTTAGGGTCAGACATTATTCTATTTTGCAGGTCTGGGGTCCAACAGGGATATTAGTTTCTTGGTCCTACGTTACCAGTTGGTGAATCCCTTCCTTTCCATTACTTTACCAACTCCTTTTATAATATCTGTATTCTGTGCATTTGTTGTTATAAAAAAGTTTTGCCAGCTTTTTCATTATTCCTAAGATTGGTTAGTAAACTATGCAAGCTGATTATTTCCTATATACGGAGAATATATTCATCTGCATGTGTTAGTAATAATTTTGTTTTATGTTCTAGAGTTTTTTACTGAATAAAGATCACTTGTCTACTTATTTGCTTGTATGGTTTGATCTGATTTTCTAAAGAATCCAAATGTTAGCAGTCAAGGCTATCCATTCACTTCTTAGACCACGGTTTTAGTCATCATCATTCAAATTTCTATAGCGCTGTAAACAATATCCACATTGTTCTTAGTCTTTTAAGTGTTTTGATTTATAGTATCTAACAGCCTGCTTTTCCAATGCATTCCAAGTCACTTTTCACTGAGAACAGATTTTTTGTTATTTGAAGAAATTTCCATGGCATCCAGCACCAGTTGAAGAGATTGGAATGGACAATGCATCCAGTTTGAATGAAGCTGCCTGCCTTTTCTTGTTCACGCGTACGTAGCTTTATCATGGGTCAGATTCATATCTGTATTGTGTGGTGTTGTATTTGTCAATTTATATAGCACCACTTAGAGAACAAATTCCTCAGCCTACATTACTTTAAAACTTGGCATACATTTTATACTGTGTGCGGCATGGTGTTCTGTCGGTAACATGTTTGGTCAATGATCATGCGGTTGCGGATATGACTTCATATAACGATCCTGGGCAAGTTGTTTGCAGGATAATTTGGTACCGATGTAAGCTGGGGTGTATCCGGCAAGTCCTGCGATGAACTGGCCCCATGTCCAGAACCCTGGGATTCGTCCATTGACAGCTTAAGGGCCAAGAAAAGGAAATTAGTCCCTCCCTTATGCCTCACTTGTGAGATATAGGATACTTTACTTACTTATACTGTGTTAATTAAGAAAATTAATATATATAGGTTTGTAAGCTTTCATTATCTCCATAAGATTTTTAAATTAAATTGTAATTTATACATTTTTTATGTTAATTAACCAGAAATCTTATAGTTTTGTTAGCTTTCATTATTGCAATAACATTTAAATGTTTTCTTCCCAAATTCAGTTCTCTCTTGAGGATAGTTTTTGGCTTTCTGTTTTTGTTTACAGTTTTGTGAATGTCTTTATTGATTTGCAGAAGGTAATTCAAATCTTCAGTCGTCGGCCACTGAGTTGATGGAAGGTGCAGCAAAGGCTTACAAAGAGGCACAGAAGGCAAGCGTTGGCTCAGAAAATGAGCTGCCCATGCTCTTCTTTTTCTACGAAGGAAGTTCACCAGAGGTCAGTTGCTCTTTCTTAAATTGTAAAACATACTAAGGTTGTCTGTGATTTTTATTCCTAAGGTATGTGTTATGCGGGTTCCTACTTGTAACGAGCCTTTGGGTTTATATCGAATAATGCATTGTAATTAGGTCGAGTTATGATGATGTTGCATTCTATTGCTGAATTCAGTCTATCTACGTCTTCAACCATCTTGTGCTAAAAGTTCATGTTATATTTTGTGTGATGTGAAGAGTGCTTTTTGTCTATGTATTGTTTTAATAGTTTATATTTCAAACATTTCTATTGTGATTGTTGTTAACCTGTTCTGTTTCCATATCACTATTATGTTTTTCACTTGGTTAGTCCCGTTTTTGTATATGCTTGACGTCCTAATTTTCGTAGTGAAAGTTTGGAGGTTAATAAAGGTGTTCTGTCGTTGGATTGTTGCGGTTTTGTTTGCTCCTTAAGCGATGTTTCAACCCCAGGACTGTACTTCTGAGGAGATTCTGTATGAGGCATGTAAACAACTGATCGTGACTTGGCTTTGGTGCACCATCGGTTGATGCCTTGTGCATTAGACACTGGCATGTTAGAAGTTACTAATTACAATTATAACTGTGCTATCCTTGCCTTCTTAAAAATTTTTGAAAAATTTCAATTATGATTTTTGGCATTCAGTCTGATTCTTAGAATTAAGTATTGTTTTTTTCAATGGACGCATGCATTGTTATTTGACAGAGTGCATCCATTGCTACATCCGTTCGATCGTTTGTGAATTTAGAAGGGGATGAACCTGTGTTGGCTCTCTTTGATGTTCCTGAAGAACGCAAATACACCCTGCCGGCAAAGGACATCACCAAAGATACCATCCAGCAGGTGGTAGAAGATTTCAAAGCTGGAAAAACCCAGTTCAAGCCATTTAGCGAGTAGATGTCTGGGATTTCCCTGCAAAATTCTTGGTGTTGTAATTCCCTGCAAGACGTGATCTTTCAGTCATTTGATGTTTACTTGCCGCAGCTCACGGTACTTTAGTTATTGAGAAGATTTAGCTATTTATCAGTAGTGTTATGCTGGTCGGTGATATGTTATGTGTACCTGCTACTTTATGCAGTTTGTAGTGTGCTGCAACGCAGCTAATGCGAAATCATTAGTTAGTTTAAGAGTTTTTCACTTTTCATGTGGCTGTGCTTGCTTAACCAACAGAGGTGGGATAGAATTAGGTTGGCTGATTTGAATTTGCAACAGAACTAAGCATTTGAGGAAAGAAGTTGGTTTTTGTTTTTACTTGGCAAATTTTGCTACAGGTTTTCTAAGATGTACTGATTTTGATTTTATGATTGTATTTGTTATTTTGCGTATTTCCTTGTATGCATTTGAACATGTGCCTTCTTACCTTCAAAACTTGCTGTTGTTTCCCATCTGACATGAGTATTTCAGATATGCGGTATTGGCCGTTATTCTTAGTGACTTGTAATTTGTCTCTGTTCCATGATAAAACTTCACTGTTTAACCCTATGGGGTATTGAGATACCATGACTACCCAATCGCAATATACCTGGTGCTTTTAACTGTTTAAAAGGCGCTATGTAAATGTCCAGTTGGCACAAATATTTTTGTCTTCATGCCATGATAGAATTGATTTGTAATTGTGTTTCGTAACTTGGAAGAATATTTTAAGATCTGATATTTGTCTGGAAATGATAATGAAGAGGAAATTCGGGGGGAATCATAACCAAGTCCCTCATTCTCAATCCAGCTTCTCATCTAGCAGTTGTTTTTCTAAATGCTTTAGCGCAGGATGTGGTTTTCTAGTTTATGTTTAGGGCAGATCTTTTGCCAGTCTCTGTGTAACGAGACAGGTTTATGCTTTCTCTTATTTTATTTCTAGATTAAGTACAGTAATACAGCATAATATTGCACACAACTCACATATTGTACTCAAAGTTTTTATCATATATTCAAGAGTATTTCGCAGGCAGTGATTCTAGGGTTTTTCTTCAGGGTGGCACGCAGTATATTTATTAGATGACTTGAGTTTGTCACCATAGAGTAGTATGAGTTGGGTCTGTTTTGGAATTTGTTTAGATTTGTAACCAAAATTCTGAGAACTGAATCACTGATTGTGAAATGCAAACCATGGTGCCTCTCACACAGTTAGCTTGTTGTGTGTGAATGTTTTATAACAAGGCTGTTTTGAATCTTTGCATCTATGAATTGAACGTTTTCCGATGTTTTTATACAACCCATTGGTTGAAGGTCGCTGAAATACTATAAAGTCAGTGTAATCTGATAATGTATGCACTTTCTACAAGTATACATAATTATAAATGTGATAGATGCTGTTGCATGTCTTGGATCTTTTTGGCGGTGAAATAGCAACCTGCGAGATTATTTATAATAACAAGTTCCTCATGAAGTTAGTTCTGTGTTATTAGTCAAGCCTAATCACTATCGCATAATCTGAACCAGACAATTTGTTTTACTTTTCTAGCAGCTTAGTTGCTTTGCACCCAGTGACTTCTTAATATCCATTTGTATCGTCTTGCATTTGTTGTCTGACCCCTGTGACCCATCAACACCTGCAATTCCTCGCTCAGCCATTGGGCAGATGGCATATTAACAAATGCAATTAATTAATTAATTAATTAAGGCTGATTGTATTTTGAGCAATCATGAATGCGTATGTTCAAAGAGTTGGTTTAGTCATTTTGATGTCTATGTGAAACTGACATAGATTGCATTGACGAACTGTGTGAAACCTCAGAGGTGATCATCTTCAGTATGAGTGCTTTCTTAAATCCATTATACATATATTTAGCACCCAAAAAACAAAGTTCACAAAACTGGTATTGACAGGAGCTTCATCAAAGCAAACTTAATGAGGAGAGTGTTCTCTCGCATGACTAAAATTACTTGTGACGTAGTAAAACCAAATGTTTACTTGGCTTTTCTGTGCCGACTTGAGCATGTGCTCATATTTCATTCTCCTTAATCTTATAATTATACTTAATCATACTTATTATACATGTACTTATAATATTCATAATTGTACTTAATTATATGCCACTTGCCTTTTCTCCTGCATCCTTCCTTCCACTCAAGACTGAAACAGAACTTTTCAAGTTATCCTTTCCTGCATCCGCTCCTATTCCACCCCATGACCACGATCGCCTATGATTTCTACTCTAGAAGCATGTCTCCCTGGCTTGACCCTCCTTCTGGTTCTGACCTGGCTCCAAAACTGACCAAACAGTCTGGCTCTTGTGGACATGATTTGATATGCAACGGCTTTTGTGTATCACTGTGAAAGTTTGGAGACATACATTACAGTAATGTGGCCCATGGTTTAACCACTGCTAAACAGGGTTTGGTTGATTAATGTCTCGGTCACTTTTGTGTGCTGTAAAGTCAGAAACCAACTATTATTTTTAATATTTTTTATTTTAACCCGTTTATGTTTTGAATACTTTATGGTGGCAGTACACAATTTGTTTAACATGATGTTGGTGGCATTGTTTTCTGTGAGGTATTGTTGATGTACTTGAATGTGTTTCTAAACTTCCTAAGTATAGTGTATGAAGAACTGCTTTTTGCTTCATTATTGTTTCTAATTATTATAATTATATTGATGTAGGTACTGTATGTGGAAAGTTTGACTAACATTCTTTATATTACAAAACTAGAAAACTAGATGCCGGAATAACCGATTTTAATTATGTAAAATAAATATTTTTTATTTTATATATTTAGATTTAATTTCCAGGAGCAAGTGCTCCCTTGGCGCAATGTGCAGGCGCCCATGGTTAAGCCTCGTGTGGACCTAGGCTAGCTTCAAACTGTGCGAATAGGATTACCTGTAATTGGAGTTGTATATAAATTAAAAGCAAACACTTAAAGCTTTTGCAATCATTGAGTTTAGCCACTTGATGTCAGTTAATTACAATATAATAATATTTGAAAGGATCGTAATCATAAACTCGAAATTTATACAGCATCCAAAGAAAGTTAAGTCTCGGGAACTAGCTTATTTACAGACGCTCAGTCAAAACACAATCGATGGCTAGAAGGGTCAGAATCAGTACCTGATCAAGGTCGAAGAGTAGGGCAGGCAGACAGACGGCTACGGTGGATGGTATTTAGAATACTCTAATAATCTAAGCATGATAGATAAGGAGAAGAATAGGAATCAGGAGAGGATCTGCGAAAGTGGAGTGTTTCCAGTTTTGAGTGAAAGACCTGAGACTGCAGGGGTGAGTTCGTCTGATGGGTCAGATGATTGTTGTAGTTCTAGTAGGAGTTTATTCCAAAGGGGTGGATGGCTATGGATCAGTTTCCAGATTTTAAGGATGGGATGACGAAAGGGCGGAAAAGTTTTAGCGCAGAAGAGGAGATGGTGAATTTGGTCTGATGAATGATCGTTAACTTGCACATAGGCCTAAAGGCACATTTGAGTTGCTTCAGCTGGACGAAGGTTATGCGTATCGTATAATACCCGATAAATGCACCTATACCACTAAGATATGCATATATGGCTAAGCGTATGGAGGACCGCGAATAAATCCATGTCTGCGGTATCGGTCGTTCAGCTACGTACGGCATGGAATGCAAAAAGGCATTTGTCTCATCATTTGTTGAGACCAAATTCGAACTCTCTGGTTGAGACGTTCCTACGATATTCCGATTTGAACAGAAAGTGCAATGGCGCAGCCGAGGACTCCGGCCAAGTGCAAGACACCGAGGGCAGTTCGAAAGAGCGAATACTACAGAAATAACACAGACAAACACTCAATTACTATTATCAATACAGTAATAGTCTAGACTAGTGTGTGGTCCGGTTGTAGGCAAAACATGTGTGAGCGTGAACGCGGGCGCTTTCTGGGGAATAATAAGGTATCAAAAAAGATTGTTTAGAAAAAGTAGTATGCCTGGATAAAGTGGGGTAAAACGTCGGGACAATTTCTGGCAATAGCTTTCATGGCCAGTTGCCAACGGGGAGCAACAGAGGATTTCCCCAGAAGGGACATTTACCGAACTAGCGTGCAGATGTTGTGCAAAGGACATACCAACTATTAATAATTTTGTTATTAAGATGGTGTTGTGACACCTTAGTATCACCATATCACTCCTATTCTTAAATCAGTCCACAGGCTAAAATATTCCGAAAGCAGTCATTTCAAAGTTCATTCGCCAAATTATAGGCAGGCCTACAGAATATACGTGGCGGATCGGCCATAAGGCAGGTCTGCTTGGAAATAGGCAGGAGTAGCCATGACTTGCTTTAGGTAGCAACGAAATGCTGAGCTTGTGTACTCGGTTCGGCCGGTTTAGCTGCATAGGATTTTTAGAAATTAATCTTTATTAAATTTAAATTGAATCTAATAACTTAATAATTAGACAGCACAGACAGACCTCTTAGTTTATTTTCAGTAAAATAATGTGCAAGAAAGTGTCCTATTGTTCAAATGTGGGCCCTGTAGGTCCTTAAATGTTTGTTTTATGGCATTTAATCGGTCACATTAAGACTACTTTATTTAAGCATAATTTATTATTAAGCTGGTCACTATATAGGGCCTAAGCAAGACAGGTAGATGGTTGAATAATGTTTGTTGTGTGGTGCGCAACATTTGTCGTGAAGGATGGTTGCGGGCCTTCACATGTACGAGTCAAAGTGTTTTAGAGTGAACTCATATCGTGTACAAATATACTGACCAGGGTGACGTCCGGAGAAGCCCGTGTTCGATACGGTCCCGGTTACGATACAAATATACGGACGAGAGCGTCCGGGGAAAAGGCTAATCAGTGCGCTCTCGGAGGGACGACCGCGACAATCACTGTCTGGTTTCGGTCTGACGGTGCGGATACGGCAGGGAGAGGGCCTACTCTGCCGTAGATCGCGAGGCGATCTGAGTTACGGCGGTTGGAACGTTGAGGTTGGATAGAACGCTAGGAAGGACCCCGTTCGTAAGAAATAAGCGACAGGTCTGTATGAAGTAAAGGGGTGGGATTGGGAAGCGTACCCCAGTGCATGCCGTTAGTGAAATTAGTCAGTGCGCTCCCGGGAGAGCTGCAGCCGAAACATTCGCTTTCCTGTTCGGAGACTGGCTTGCAGCCGCGCGCGGAGCGGGGACCTACCCTGGTGCGTCGCGAGACGGACTGATAGGCGGTGAGAAGATAAAGGTTGTGGTAAGCTCGGGGAAAGAAGCGGCCGCATTACTCCTTGTCGAAATTCACACTGCAGGAGGAGATAAGAGGAAGACACCGCGGATCCTAACCCAGGCCAAGAAAAACACCGGTACGTAAGGGATCAGATCCTGGCGTAGACCAAGAAGATACCCGATACATCATAGTCCGGGTCGGTTACCCCGATAACACCGAAGTCAAGACGGAAAATATTGACTTCTCTCTATACTTGTTGCCACACACACTGATCGGAGGACTGACTGAAGTGCGGCGAGGAAGGGCCCCTCGTGCTTAGGTCGGTCAGAAGGTCTGTGTGTTCTTTGAAGAGAAGTTAAAGAGGGGACCTTCTCTTGAGCGTTCCCTAAGGGTATCCGATGTCCTGATGCAGAATTTACGAACTGTTTTGGTCGAAAATTGCCAACACAGAGACCTGATACGGAATCTTACTCCGGAAATCCTACACACGGAGATGGAGCGAGAGACATGCGATAACGGGAAGATGAGTCATCTGACATCCAGGTGCCTACTGTGGAAAGACGCAGAGGCTCGTTGTATGACTTCCCTGTTCCAGGAGCCAAGAAAACGACTGTTGTCTCAGAATAATGGCGGTAGCGGGAGAGTTACGACATGTAGAGTGGTCGTTACGAGAAAGTCCGTAGTAAAGAAGGCACGCAGAAAGAGAACAACTACTGCCGATAAAGGAACGAATCCTGTTCTGAATAAAGGCCACCCTAGGACATTACCCATCCGGCGACCGCGGAAGAGACAAGTCGGATCCCGAGACAGAAAGTTAGTGACGACTCCCTTAAGGAAACGGCCAACCCTAAACCTTCCTTAGAGAGAACGAACAATACGGGGAGAGACGATACGGAAAGACCATTTTACGTCGGAAGTAGAAGGGGCAGTGAGGCGGGTGGATCGAAACGTAGAACCGGACCGGAGTTACCCGCGCCCCGTGAAGTTATGTACCGACCGAGAACTCCACAATGAGTACGTGTGAGTTTCAAAGTTCTTTCGCTAAACTATGTGTATAGATAAACTCTTTCAGTAACTACTCTCAAGTTTTCTAACCGATCTATACACCACACTGTACCTTGATTCTGAAATGATCTCCCTCCTTAATTCCGCAAAGTTTTGTTTCCACCAATCCTCTGACGTTCATCCACCATCATTGCCTCAAGATTCTCTATCACTCCTCTGGCTTTCCATTTAAAACTAGTCCCTTTTTTCAAGAAATCGTACCCAAGTCCGTCTAATTCGTCGCCTAAGTGATGAAGATGATAAATGTTAATACATTTAGCTCATTATAATCGCAGTCCAGAGTCGAGACACAGCATTCAAAATGCTTTCGTGGAGGAATAGAATTAGAGAAGTGCGAACTTAAGGTGGAATTTGTAGAGAAAGGTTACCTATCAACTCGACTCTCCAGTTGAGTCTCGCTCAGAGGAGAATAGAACTAAGCTAATTGATCAGACTTACGGATTCAACGGAAGACTTTTGGGGGTCTTCATATTTCTGATCTTGAATTGATTTCATTGCAATTTCTTCCTTCGTCGCATTTTCTAAAACAGTCATTGCAAGAACATATACGCATGTATATGTGTTTATGTATGTATGTATGTATGTATGTATGCATGCATGCACATATAAATAGGAATGCAGTGCAGCAGAGAGCGATCAGACCTTCAGATTTATACACTGATTGCGGCATCTGTTGCAATGTTAAATTAAGCTTATCCACAAAAAACTTATGAGGTAGTCTCGCATCAATCGCTTGCTATTTAGCCTTAAAGCTGAGCATTATTCACTCTAAACTTTAGACTTGAGGATAATCACAGGCGGCACTGAACTGCGCCGAGGGAGGAAAGGTCGTCGGGGAGTTACAATCCACTTCAAAGCCAATCTGTCACTCACGGTTGGGGTTTTCAAATCTAACCCTGCTGATATACATTTTATCGGCCGGGGTTCTCTATAACAATTTAGCGAGCCACATTCTGAACTCGGTGAATGAATGTCAGAGACCAATTTAGACATGGCCATCTGAGTCGTTTGTGCTTACCTTACTTTACCTTACCCCGACCTTATCTTACGTTACATTATCTTACCTAACCAAATCTAAACGTATTAGATTATGCATAGTTTTCGTGTGAAATTAAAATCCAATGCGTATGCACTGGCATTATGAACTCACTCATTCTGCTGCTGGTTACGTGCATATGGATGGCGAGAATGATTTCGATGCAGGCGTGCCAGCATAAGTAGCCAACCATGACCCATCGACACCATTCGGGCAGTTTCAATTTCGTAATATACATCGCCAGGAACAACGTCACAGCTAGGTAAAACAAACAGTGTCTGAGGCCTAATTACTCAGTTGTCTTAATAATTCATTTAAACTGAAAAACTTAAGTGTATAGGCCTACAACACAGCGAAAGTTAAGCATCAGACTTTTTCAGACGGTGCTAGTGCAATGTCAGCTGAACCATCCGTTAGGTTTGGAAAGTCTTTAGTATTTGATGTTTGCTGTTTTGGCTATGTATATATTCTTGCTTTTCTTCATATTCGTTCAAAAACTCTGAAATTGGAGGGTCTATAGTATTCATTCCCAAAGCAGCCAAACTGAATTCAAAACGTGTCCTTGAAATTTAGTAACAATAAAAGCTGTTTGACTGGTTAATAGCTTAAAGTTTCGACCGTAATTTATACAATTAGCCATACTGAGGTTTTCAAACACGCTACACGTAAATGGGACTTTACTATGGCAGATTAAATAAATAGATATGTCATATACTCTTTCAAGTAGCGACTCGTTTTACTGGAGGCTGCCATGAACGCATGTAATGGGTTAAATCCCATATCCAGTAGTCGATTTTATCATTTTCGGTACCTGCTGACAGATGAGCTAGCAACCCCACTAGAAAGTGAAGAATATTGAATATCCAGCGATTCTTAGCCGTTGGATCCGGTCGAAATATGGCCATAATGGGCTACAAGCACATAAAAAATAAACTTCACCACAATGAATAAAATTCCGATTACAGAAGTTCTCATGATATAAATATCAATGCTGTTAGTTTTCTTTCGAACCTTATAATTATGATGTTAAACTTGTAAGCTATTTGTTTTCTCTCAAATTTTATATAAAGTTAGATATTAAAGCTCTTTTGTAATATTACATCGTTTTTAATAATACTATGCTGTTTTTCACTGTATTATATCCATATTTGTTGCAAAATGTGGTGTTTATCTCGCATTAATAAAGTTTACTTGCTTAGCTACATATATTACATATATACTTATATACATATATACATATTTACATATATACATATATACATATATACAAATATACATATTTACATATATACATATATACATATATACATATATACATATATACATATATATACATATATACATACACGTAAACATTTTCTGACTTGTCATCTCGTTGAATGTCTTGGTTTGACCTCATTGGATTTCGACCCGGTAGTGAAACTGGCATAATAACATAACTGGCTGTTGCGGATATGTTTTGACTAAGCGCCGGAGAATAAGCTGATCTGCCTGATGCATCTTTCGTAAGGTATACGCGACGCTGAAATGGTTCGGCGTTTACATTACACCTAGACTATTATACCCTAGATGCCTAGGCCGAAAGAGTAATGCTAGGTAATGCATTGTAATGTACTGCAGTGCATCGTAACGTAAAGTAATATAGCGTAAGATAATGCGATTTGATTAAGTGTACTGTAATGTAGTTACGTTTATAAGGACAAGCGCCATGACGACGATTCCGAGAGGAGGATGAGCAACCGTCGGAGGTTCCAGCTAAAAACAGAACTATCACTGCAAAAGTTAATGCGCTAGAAAACAACACAAATGGGGAAGACTGTTGCACCACACGGCCACGCAATGTATGCAGAGTTAAACAAGGTCTTCAGATTCCTTCGGTAGTAGTAACATCTGACCTATCCGCAAATTGCTTTAAGGCAACTATATAGGCCTAAACTCTAGCTCCCTCAGTAATTAAGACATAACTGTATTTTCAATGCATATTGCAATTTTGAAGGTATCTGTAGCATTCAGGAATCATGAAAAAGAATGGTATGACAAAGTTGAAAGAGATGACAGAGAGCAGTGTGAAGGTATTAAAGAAAATTTGGAGTAGGAAAGCTTGACTTCCATCAATGAATGAGAAAGATTAATCTACGCCAGTGTATGCGACTATGAATGCGGTGAACTATACAGGCGAATATTAAAGCAGGTTTAGCAACAGGAGGCCAAACCAAACAAACCTGCGAATAGCCTTGCACTTCAATGAAGATAATGATAAAAGCCGCAGCAGTCAGGATTAGAGTTATTGACATCAACGGCTGATGAAGCTGAAGCCAAAACAAACACATTCGAAACGGTTACGGATAGAACTATTCAGAATATTCAGAATACATCCCTTTCTTTTGAAACACAGTCTGTAGGTTGGATGTATGTAAGCATGCATGCATGTCTGTTTGTACTTATGGATCTACGTAGGTATGCATGTATGTATGCAAGGATGAATGCATCTAAGCACTTATATAGCGCAATCTAGAAACCCTGCAAAGCTTATAGGAACCTTGCAAAGGCACTGCAACGTGACTATCTAACGGTTCCAAAAAGGTACGTTTTAAGATTGATTAGCTGACAATGTGTCTTGAGATAATCATGCCATGTAGCTGATTCACATGCCTTAGCACAAAATGTGATGCTCTGCGCAGTCAACGTTAGTTAACGCCATAAACCTCTGTCGACATTATGAAAATAACAGTTCACGCTTGTAACTTGTACGCCTAACTACTGCATAGGGGCTCTTGCTATTTCGTAATGTAAAAGTATCACCACCAGAATTACAGTGTCGGCTTAAGTTTTTATAATAATTATGCCAGCGAAATAGTAAAAAATTATAGTCGAAAATGTAAACGTGAATTAAAACTCCCACCTACTGGACTGCAATCTTTAATTAGAAGTAAATTTAAACCCTATATTTAGTCTACAAATTCGGTTGGAAAACGACGACGTGGATTTGTAGGCCTGTACAAAGTGAAACCTGTAATTAACGATGAATTCCACGATTAACAACCATTGTAGTTTCTACGAAGTAGCACAACTTGCCTGGAACCAGATTGCTTTGCCACCCCAAGTCTTTCCAGGCCAGGCTGATTTGTAATAGCGAGGCATGAGAATTCCAAAACTGGCGATGACCATCCACGCAAATATCATCATAATACCTGTATACGATATAAAATCCCACTTTCAACCAAAACGCAAGATGTATGGAAAACCAAGTAAAAAGTTAAAATAAGTGTTATTTTTGACATCACCGACATGACAAGAAATAGAAGTTTTTTCTCTCTAAAAATCTAAAATTTGTAGCTACATTTAAATCTAGAGTTAAAAGCATTACGACAGATTATGGCGCTCTAATGATTCGAAAACACTGTCCTTTATATTTCATCAAGGGCATATTCTAAAGGATATTTAAGGACAATAATGTGTTAGTTGAAAGATGATAAAATTACGTGCTGTTGTGAAGGGTGCGAGAGAAGAACACAGTTTATGACTGTTATGATTTTAACCGAATTATAATAGCCCTATACTAAGGCATTATGGAGTTTCCCACCCGACTCTTTACCTACCGCCCTACGCTTTCAACGATAAGCAGCGCAACGTACCATGATTGTTAGTCAGGAAAAGCTAATATACGAAAAGACCAAAGCAATGGGTATGGCTTTAGTTAGGTGACAAAAACATTTGAAGCATTAAAGCTTAATGTAATAGACTATGTACATTCAGATATTGATATCAGTGTAACATTGAATTATATATATATACATATATATATATATATATATATATATATATATATATATATATATTGATTCATACAGTGATTTCCAAAATAATTTGCGTAGCCTATAGCCTAGAACAAATTTTATCATTTCATTGAAGCTTGTAGACTGACCGTGTGCTTTGATGAGTGGACTAAGACTCGGATTTTCAGATATGTCAAGAAACTGACTGAAATTCACTTTGACTGCAGAAGCTGCTGGTGTGTAGGGATGCTTAGACTTCATGCCTGCATTGGCACAGAACAAAATATATAATTGCATCCTTGATTATCTGTTGTAACTGTAATTTTGTAATTGTAATTAGAAATTGATACGGCGCCGCTTCAAGAGAAACTAAAAGGCGCTTTGTTATTGCCTCCATGGAAATATCACACATAGGCCTAACTAAGATTTTCTTAAGTATAGCAAACTTTTTACAACACGAATTTCAATAGCATAGGTCCCGAATTTAATTCAGATTTAGAACACAACCTGATCAAAACGCTGCATAGTTATACCGCGGCGCTTGATGTGAACATCTGCACGCTAGTTCGGAAAATGTTCCTTTTGGAGAGAAAATCACTCGTTTCCTGCTCCTCGTTAGATACGGGTCATGCCTAAAACTGTCCCAGTTACCAAGTCATGCCAATTGTGATTACCGTAAAAAGTCCAAGTTCTCTACACGTCTTTTCTAAGCAACTTAGTTATGTTCTCATATTATTTGCCGGATAGCGCCAGCGTGCCTTTTATGATTCTTCGCTATCACGTACATAAGACAACAGTCAGACCAAGCACCTGACTAAGGCTATTGTTTATGTAATGGGTTATATATTTTTGGACTATTACTGAGACCTGTTATATTATGTAAGTTTCCGGAGTAGGGTCGCGAGTGACGTTTTGAGCTAGCTCGTCATTAATAAGTATTCATGATTTGAAAGCTTTACATTTTTAATAAATTCAAGTGAAACCACATAACGCTACTACATATGAACTAACCGCTGCTGGCCATTCCTTTTGCTATAAGGATGTGGTACGTGTCTGATCCGGGATATAAGACCTGGTCTGTTTTGGTCTGTCGCTTTGATCGTGTGTTCGTCGACGGTGGTGGATAGGTCAGTCGCGTGAATCGACAGATGAGCATTCCGTCATTGAAGGACCCTGACATACTTCCATCCACCAGACTCATGCTTTTCTAAACGAACACACCATGAGTTATATATGCAACGGCTGATTGCAATGCATATGGCTGTTTATGGAGAAAGATATCATCGCAAGATGCACATCCCAGTGTCGGAGATGATTCAAACAAGTTTGGATACATAGCGCGATGCGAAGATGACCAGGGCCATGCCAGGGCATTGCAAACAATGATTTCCGGCCCTCTAAGAGGCCAGAAGAGACCTGTCAGACGCCCTTACCATACATGGGCAAGAACAGCGGAAGCTGACCTGCCCCACTGAACTTCGGGTTACATACGGCCTGGAGACGAGCGCAGAATAGAGATGGCTGACTACACGTTATGGAAACAGCAACGCTCCAGTAAGAAGCATGCCGCAGTTGATGATGGTTATTTATTTAGCGCCTTTTAGTAACCTTTCAAGAACGCTAAGCAACGTAATGCGAATTTGCAACGTAATGCCAACAAAGGGTAAAGGCAAATGTAACGCAAGTTCTATAGGGACTCTGATAGATTTCCATTCACCAGACTCAGGGATTTCTAGTCGAAAACAATTGAAATATATTTGCAAACAGGTGACCGTGCCTGAGAAAACCCTCAGAAAGTCGGAAAAAATCAAAACTGGGTTCGATACTGCACTGGATTGGGCTGGAACTGACGAATAATAAGGTGAAACCGCATGTTTTTATCATAGATATATAGTTAAAAGATACTAATTCTGAAATATATTACGTGCATAGGTTTTTCGCGGTTACTTTTGAGAAATCACGAGTTAAAGTTTACCATAACTATGACCCCACCTAATTCGCTATTCTGAGGGATGTGAATGTTTATGAATGTCTATGTTTAAGGCCTACTGTAAATTGGAGCTTCTTTTTACGCCTCTGAGGCTGCCATCAATCCATAAGATTGGAAAACGTGAATCATATTCACGACTAGGTAGTTTGCATAATAATGGATGCAAACAACTTCAAATTAGGCCACTATGAAGACATGTCACAAAATTCTGTTGCAGGACATTACAATAAATTGAAATAAACAATTTCAGACAGTGAAACTCTGCATAAGCACTTAAAGTTCGACAGGTAATACAATAGGGAATAGGCCTACAAATATGAAAGAACTCGTTTTGACTGGCTTTACGCCTAAATGCCTTCTGAGCGCGTTTCTCGCAAACGACTGAAAGATTTCTCAGGCACAGTCATTATATGTAATATAGGCTAGGCCTAATTGTAATTGTAATCAGAAATTTGTATAGCGCCTCTTCAAAAGAAGCTAATCAGAGACGCTCTCTTGAGCGTGTCTAATGCCAACGAAATTTTAAGAAAAATGTAACGCATCAATAGCATAATTTAGGCCTATTTAGTCAATTTACTATTTTCCTGCATAATGAGATCCTCTGTAATGTAATTAACGGTGCCGTCGATGATGTCACAAAATATGATAGCATTCCTATTGTACAGTCTAGAGATTCATCCTCTAGAAAGTAACCCTGTACTCAGTCAAACCAGAGTTAGGAATGTACGACAAGACGGTGCAAGACGAAAACAGAGACAATGGAGGAGACAGGCGCCGATGCAGTGGCTTCTGAGCCATGGCCAGAGACATCTGAAGTACATGCAACAGGCACTAAGTCGCTTAGAGAATAGGTCTCCTATAATTCATCATTAATGGTCAATTATATGCACTCGATTTCCACCACGCTTTCAACAGTCAAGTTATTAAACAGCCTACGTTCACAGAACCTGCTGCATTTTAATTTTATACATATTTATGCATTTACATATACAATATATAAACAATATATATGCGCAGCTGATGGTCCTGTAGTTCTCGGCGATGAGCTCATTTGTTCACAATATGTATAGCCTCTTTGTGTGCTTACGAAGTGGTTCAACCGTGTCTCGACCATATTGCAACTGTTTACTCATTATACGATACTAAATTGGGCTATTGATGAGCTATATTGGCGAAATGACAGCATTGACTCTGCCACGTGCGAAGATAACACAACAGCGGAATGAACTCTGGAATTGCATTAAACCGCAACTCGTAATAAAGTAATTTAAGCCAATTTAAGACGAGACTAAGCGAAGAATTCAGTTATGTCTGCGTGTTTCCCAGTGTGTAGACCTAAAAGACTCTAGGGACATATGATAACATCTGCCTCTAATCTAACCACTACTTTGCTTTAGATATAACTATCCGTATTAACATGTATAAGCAATATAAATTTCTGCATATATATCCAATGTAGGTCTATATGCGCTAAATATCTGTATATATAGGCCTAATCAGTACAGCTATCTTTGTGTATAATATAATTTAATATAGTATAATACAATACATTATAATAATATAATATCATTTAACACAATATAATAGATGATAATGCTATCATATACAATAATATAGCACATTAAAGTATAAAAAATAATGTAATATAATACAATATAATACAGGATAGTAATTAATTCAGGAAATATGCCTACGTTTTTTAGGGCTGAGTTAGATTCTCCGGTATTCCAGGACATCTGTACATCGATACGGCCTGTAGCTGGGTTGTAAATGCAGTCAGTGACACCGTCGTCACCCTGTGCAAAGGTTAAATGTTCTCAAGTAAATCAAGCACATTACTAAAATTAATGGCGCCAACAACAGTATGCAGTGCATGTGCGATGGCTTGGCGTTGTGGATACTACGCTTATAAGCACAAAGAAGTTAATCGTCGAACACAATGTGTACATCTATGACAGTCTATGCAATGAACCAACTCATCCCGCCATTCCCCGAGGTCGGTTAATGAGTACCAATTCAAATTGGAGACCGTCCATGGAATAGGAGACCATCTGGGTCAACTGATTCCGCCAGTCCCAGGGTCTGAAATCTTGTCACGCCATTCTCCATGGTCAGCAATGAGTACCAACGCAAAATGGTGACCTTCGTGGAATACAAGGCCAACTGGGCCAACTCATCTCCAAATTGTCGAGGGTCGGTAAGAAAGACCAACTCAAACTGCGAAGCTAAAATAAAATAATTTCTTTGGAGTGCGATTTAATGTATTTGCAAAAAAGCTATTTAACCCTAGGAACACATGACAAGAGAGCTTTTTCAGAGGCAAATGAACAAGTATGCGTTTCTTAACCTTTTCTTGTGCCAAAACAAAACAGATAAAGGCATATCATTCTTCTTACATAATAAAAAATGATGATGATGATGATGATGATGAGTTCTCTGCCCGAAGGCAGGTCCATTGGCTTTATGCCACCCGGGGATGAGATGAGTGAAGTGGCTTCCCGTTGCCTTACTCGCAGACAATTGTGGGTGAGCAACTTGTCCAAGGTCGAAACGCAGTGACTTAGGCAGATTCGAACCTGCGACCCTCCGGTTACGACCATACCACTACACCACCGCGTCCTAGATTAAAAATATGTCTTTGATGCTTCCTGTAATTCTTACTGCTCGATCTCTATTTATTAACGGCTTGAGCGACACAAGCAGACTTCACGTGTACGTCACATTGTATAAAATTCCAATAAACCGTGTCATAATTTGATACTAGATTAGAGCTGATGTTAATACCATTTCCTGAAATACCCACCATTTCTGTATCTTTCGAGAGGCCAAGCGCTACGTAGGGAGTTGGAATGGTGGTGGCTGATGCGAATAGTTCGAATGCTGTTCCATCTGGTCCTGCAGCTGACCACGTCACTCCGTACTCGCACTTATTGGAATCGTTCGGATCGGCACAGTTGCTCAAGTAACATCCTTTCGTCGTTCCACACTCGGTCGTGTCTATGGCAACTGGCGGCTGAAATAAAAGGAGCATCCGTATCTATATTATCAGACCACAACGAAAGCCACCACTCGCTACAAGTCATCGATGCTCGTAATAATAATTAGCAACTTCTAATGTGCCAGTGTCTAATGCACAAGGCATCAACCGATATCCGTATCTTAATGTGTTGGACTGCTTTGATTTATTGAAGGAGAATCCAATTATGTATGCCATAGCACGACACGACATGATATTACATAACAAGACAAGGTATAATATGACAGGGCATGACATGACGTGACGCGACATGACGCGACATGACGTGACATTGCCTTGCATTGCATTGTATAATATTGTCATCAGGGAGTTGTGCAAATAGAAAGACATTGCACTCTAGTTAAGTATTTTAGTGGACGACACTGAACTGTAGGCCTAGTTCACAGAGATGCACTGAACCGTAACGAACTAAAGTCAACCGTATGCAAAAATTTCTCAGTTGTTGTATTGCTAGTCCTTTGTGAAATTAAAAAGGCGCTAAATAAATGTTCCGGTGTTGTCACGTCACGGCATCGTAATCGTAATCGCAATAGTAATCACGAGATTTCTACAGCGCCCAACGAAAGCTAAGTCGCGGGAACCAGCTTATTCACAGGCGCTCAGTCAAAACAAAATCGATAGGCAAGTCATGTCATGCCTAGGGTCTATTATTCATTTTATTTGCATAAAGGCGTTTGAAAGTCACATGAAATGTAGCAAACTGTGCAAGAATTTGAACGTATTGTATCTGTTATATTGTGTAGCTTCTTGTAGTTTATTGGACTAGATATTACTGTTTTACATTGTGTGTCACATCTCAGAACGTTACTAGGAGCTACATAAACTATATATTTTACCATTCTGGAATTTTGCATGAACATCGACTACGTTCAGTAGCAACTATCATCAGATAACTTCGAACATTAACACAGTGGCACAATAGAAGTTCTTAGATTATATCATTAGCTGATGTCTATTAACGAACAATTACAGTGATTAAGCGATTAATGAATTGCATATATTTGCTAAATAATATATTGCCACGAGTGAATGATATAGCGCCTTCTAAGTGAATGATGTAGTGCACTGATCAAATGTTTCCTGTTACCTCTCCGGTTGTTTCTGGCGGAGCAACTGGTTGAGGAATTTCCCAGAAGGTAACTTTCGACTGTACTATCGTACCCCTAAGAATAATAGCAACCAATTAGAATAAGGGTTTAGCAGAGGCTTAGCTGGCAACGAATGAGATAATAAATACAAAGAAATAAGCAAACATTTCTAAAAGTGGCTACAAAAATCTTTATTACTATGTAATGTGACATATAGACCTATGTTCACATTTCTGATATTTAAGAGCTCTTGGCAGAGGCTTAAATTGGATGCAACAATTTGACAAAGACATTTTTTAAACTCCCGATCTTCTACTTTACTCGTGTACTGACCCCGAAAGGATGGCGGGTTGAGTTGATTCAGAAGGCTTAGTATTCCCTATACAATGCAAATTGCACACCACACTGCTTTCCTTCGCCATGTTTGCCTGCGTCGTATCAACATCGTTAAGGAGCCAACCGGTACAGCTAAGTGCATTAAACTAGGTCTCTATAAACATCACAGGTATGTCCACTTCATGTGCATCTATAACACCTGTAAGGACTGTTCACGCGTGTAAACTCAGCAAAATTTATTGATGTTACGTCTTAACCGATGCACTTGTTAACCCTATTACCCTGGTCAGTATACAAATTTTTCTACTTAGACCTCAAGCTAAGCGTTATCAAGAAAAACACATATTGACAAAGTCAGCTATTCGTCTTCAGATTATCGGAAAGTGGTTTAGATCTTGACGATAGAGGTCTGTTGGTTAATAGAAGGACGCAATTATTAGTTATCAGCGTCAATCTTTGCAATAAGAGGCCTGATGGTCTAGGTTCATTGGGTACAATGATACAAAACTTGTGACTGTGAAGTGCAGTGGTGGATTGAGAAAAAACGAAGATACATACTGCGAGAGAATCTAAGCAAAATGCTAGAATGGTCGCAGGACTGGCAGATGCCTTTTAATTTGGAAAAGTGCTTGATGATGCACATGGAGAAAAGAAAGAAAGGTTTTCATATAAAACAGAGGTAAGGTGTTGAGTAAATAATTTTAACCTGGGAGTAATTATGCCAAGGAATGTAAAACCTTCAAGGTCATATGCTAAAGCAGCAAGATAAGCTAGCTAAGTCTTATGTATGGTCAAGAGAATAACAGTCAGTAGAGACAAGGATACGAAACTAAGGTTGTACAAATCACTGGTGAGGCCATATTTGGAATACTATATCCAGGTATGGAATCCATAACTGAAAAATGACATAGAACAACAGAAGAAAGTGCAAAGGAGTGCTACCGAAATTATTTGGGTGTACAAGAAGCTGAGCTAAGAAGAAAGGTTGCAATGGTGTGGACTAACAACACTGGAGATAAGGAGAAACAGAAGAGGCCTAATTGACCCTTGTAAGTGGTGATGTATACGGAGAAGAGAATGACCGGTTCTATCCAAAGGTACAGTAATTCTAAATATCTCTGAGCGTTGGCCTAAAAGCTCAAAGTAAATACATTACATATAAGTAATTTCGCTAAAGTTGCACTACACTTGGCGGACTACATTTTCATTTCATTTCATTTTATTGCTCTACAAAAAGACAACAGCATATAGCATATTACATCTTTAAAAAAATTCATGTGGGATACAACAGGCAATCCCAGAAAGAACCATGTTCCGCTTATTAGAGACGCCTACGTCACATGGAATGCTATTTGAAATGACAAATAATCAACTTAACAGGCCTATAGTCCAACTGGACTTGAGCAAACAAACATTGTGTTCATTTGCTTTATTTTTACATCTTAGACCTCGTCTTCCACGTAACTTGAAGTCCTGAATCGACCACTGGATAGACCAGTTATAAGATGCAGCCTTTTCGATAGCTTCTTAAAAGACGCTATGAAAATGATTTGTAATTGTAATTGTAATTTGAGATTTATAAAGCGCCTCTGATACATGCACTTACCTGAACTGGACGGTCTCTGTTGCATTCGGTGGCGCAACCCAAGTCACTTGAACTGACGTTTTCTGAGCACCGCTTACTTGAGTCGCAGTTGCTCCCTGGATAAAAAAAATACGAAAAAAAGTCCCCCGATAAAGAAAATGATCGTCGTTGAAATAATCAGTCTTGTACTATTCCAATTTTTGGTAGGCGAGCTGAAAAATTACTCCAGAAAACATTTTTCTGCTAAGCTGCGGAGTTTAGGAGGTTAACGAAAAAATTTCTTCCCCGGTGGCTTAAGCCATGCCCCTCCTGGGATGAATTTTCTGATCTCTGCGGCTTCATGGATCTCGACCGTTTCTCTCCAAAGGGTGTTTCGGAATAGGGTTTGCTTAGAAGCGACCATCGATTGCACTACAATATCGAGCCCATAGAATTTTCCTATTAGGTTAAATTAGATCAGTTGTAAGCAGACTTAACATTTCGAAGCTACAGCGTAAAGTATGTAACTGGCATATTATATTAATGACATTAGTGTCAAGCGCAGGATTAAATCGCATTTGTTGGGTTGGTTTGCAGACTGACTATACAGTAATGGGCTGCTGATCAATTGTGGTGCAAGTGGTACACTAGAAATGCGGTATTGTATCGTATTGTAATGTATTTTATAAAACAACACAACTAATTGTGTTTCACCTGTCACCTACATTTATTAGCACTGCTGCATTCTATAGTTCTCGCAATCTTCTCAATAATTTTGTCGATTATTTCTACTGATAGCTTACTCCCACTACTTGGCAAGTGGCTTTGGCGTCGGTTGAGGTCAAGAAGCTACCGAAGGTTGTGAAGTCTGTGCTTGTCGTGTACTGTCTGGCTTGGAGGATGAAACCTTTGAAGATCGTTCCGTTTTTACCAGAAAGTGTTACTAAAATTCACATGAAATTTAGGTGAATTAAAAAACAAAGAAAAATACAATGAAAGAAATGGCTAATTTGAATAATAGAAAGTAGAATAAAAGAAATAGAACAATTCGAAACAATTTGGAAAATCAGCTAGTTTCAGTCAGTCAGCCTGTGTTGTGCTCTCAGTTTACCAGTCGGCCATTCCATAGGATTCTCGATCAACTGACGAAAATTTACAGTAATGAATCTAACTGGAACGATGAACATTAGAACGACTTGATTCACCTGAGAAAGCGAAACAAGTGAGAGGGTGCAGCCCTTATGAATTTAGACACATTAGGTTCAAAATATTTGCTAAAATGAAATTGCGAAGGTCTATGCGACCGGTGCATTGAAGCGTGACCGAAAAAGCACTCAGCAGCAGAGCAAAGGCCAGTAATATTCAGAAGAATAAGATCTTGAATTCAGTTACACAATAGCTGAGCGTTAGAAAGACGGTTAATGCAACTTTTGATCTATTCTAAAAACTTCCAGAGCGTCGCTGTAATAATACACTCGACAATTTTTGGCGATCCTCTAAAACAGATCCACACTCAGGTCAGTCCAAAGGGTCAAAAATCTTTATAAAACACGAGTGGACTGCTCAAGTACAAATTGAAATGGTAATTACTTTTCAAAATAGAATTACTCCCTCCTAGACCATGTAAAAAGTGGAAGGGTGAGAAACTTACCACTGTGGTGTCCAAGGCGTACATTTTTGCGCCTGAGGCATAGCAATTACCCCAATAATCACTATGTAACCAAACTAATTTGTACGAATCTCTCATGTTACCACAACCAGAAAAATCAGGCAGGGATTCAGAGTTTACGTTAGCAGAGAAAGATGTGATATTGAATTTGCCAACCGCCTCTAACAGCTGTACAGTAGGCCTATTGTAAAACAACAGTTTGGCTGTACAGTATCATAAAACAACAGTTCGGCTGTACAGTATTGTAAAACAACAGTTTGGCTGTACAGTATTGTAAAACAACAGTCGGGCAGCCCTTCTTTCCCAAATGATCTTTCTGCTGTTCTCCTCTTTCATGCTCTGCCTCAACTCGTAGAATTTTGCCATTTCTTAGATCGAAAAGATATTTGCGTCTAATCTTATTACATGACCTTTAGCTGATGTTTTTAGTTTAGCAAATCCTTAAGTGTGATTACTTGATATTTGCCCTGTTTAATATGGATTCATGTATATGTATTCACGTTAGACACACATGTTATATACACAGAACATTACCTATATAATGCATTAGTGCGTGCATGGGTTTGTGTCCATGTATCCTACGTTTATAGACTTAAAACTGCGAATGGTAAAGAATAGACTGCGGTTTAATATGGCTAACTGTGCCATTAGGAACAAGCCATTCTGCAGCAAGGGCGAATCCAGAAGGCTATAGATCTCCCATTTTGGGGGCATTATATAAAAGCATTGCGAAAATGAACATTTACATAGCACCAATACTGTGTTCACATTTTTAAAGATACAGGTTGGAACCCGCCATTATAGTTCATCTATTAAAAACACTAACAAGTATTCGCCGAGACTGTGGTCAGAGTGATACCTGTACCTTGCACCCACCTGTATGATTTGTTGTGGCGTCATAGGATCCGCTGTTTGGCGCTCCATCGACAATGACGTCATAAGGCATTTCTGTCGCCTGCGGAAGAGCATTGTGACTCGGAATCAGGGTGGTGCATGAATCCGCATAATTAGGGGCACCCGATGAATACCCCTTAACGTGGCCGACAGCCAGAACAGTCCATACAAAGAAACGGAAGAAGAGGTGGCGTCGTCTCAACTCCATGTCGCAGATGCTTCTTGTCTCTGTATCTTTAACCGAGTCTTTAAAACGCTGCAAACTGTTCCCTGGCTAAGACCGTGCAATACAAACTTATTGAATACCGTTGAGAAGAACCAGTCGAATGTATTCGGTTACAAACTCGGTCGGTTGAACGAATAGTTATAAGCGAGAAACTGATGCATATAAAGGTCTTCTCTACCTTATGAACTGTGCATGCCTACAAGTTAGAAGCGGCTTGTCTTTGAGTGCATATTCACCAATACACGGATTTGCGTTTTATAACAAACCCCTCGACAAACTGTAGGTTCATATAAACGAAGTCGTTCCTGTGCAGCTAAGACCCTCATGTGTTGATTCAACCGCAAGTAGATTGTGCTTTATAGCATTGGACTCACAAGCGAATCAATCACCGAACAGTCTGATGACTTGCACATTTATTGTTAATCAATATATATATATATATATATATATATATATATATATATATATATATATATATATATATATATATATATATATATATATATATATATATATATATATATATATATATATATATATATATATATATATATATATATATATATATATATATATATATATATATATATATAATGTAAAAGGAACGTATAGGCCTATAATAGCCACAGGCACAACTCTAGCTCACAGCTTTGTTCATAAATGCATTCAAACTGGTACTAGTCCTACGCTCTCATAGTCTCGCTTTATAGGTCGCGATGGTAAACGTTAGCTCATGGGCGTATCTGAAGTATGCCTACGTCTATAATTCTTCTTCTTCTTCTTGTTCTCTCGTCCGTCAGGCTATAGCCGACGATGAGGTCTGAACGAAATGCCTCCACGCTGTTCTGTCCTTCGTTAGCCCCACGGCTGCTGTGATATAATATATATGATATATGATATGATATACGTCTATATATATGATATACGTCTATAATACGTCAAGCGATATGATATATATATATATAAAATCATGAACATATATATTATATATCATGTATACATTCGCGACATTATATATAATGTCAATGGCACTGTTTATGCAATGGCCCATGGCATGGTGCTTACGCCCATGTGTGTAGAGAGGTGCAAATCAATTATAATTCTCGATGAGAGAAGCCGGCGGCCTGTCTGTCAATCGCTATCCTTCAGAAAGTAATTCTTCCGATTCGATCAAATTATGGGTCGTTCATGAAGGACGTCCGTAAAAGACTACCTACTTTGGACCTAGTCCTCCCCTTGTCCGAATCTGTCCGCATTTGGCATTACCCTCCCTCACCCCACTCCTTTGCGGTTAACTCCCTCAGTCCCGAAGTTTTGCAAAACGAAAAGTAACTATTAATGACGTATTTTCATACAAAATCACCTCAGTCTTGCAAAATATAAGGCATGTAAGAATACGAGAATATTTCGAAGATCTGTATTTGCAATACTGTACAATTATTTTGGTCAGTGGATATCAATCGCATCTGATTAAACAATTTTTTTACAGAATATAGAAGTTAGAATAATAAGTGGACTTAGCTATAAAGTGCATCCATCTTTATTGTTTTGCAACACATTGTATTCTTAAGATATATGATATCTTCGGCCTACTTATATCAGATATTCATTTTTATGTATTGCTATAAATCTATGTCCTTTTCCACATGTTGAATGAAGCAATTTACTGTTATAATACACGGATGAAGTCATGTTTTGATGTATACCAATGCAGGACTAATAAATGATTGTTTTCAATTTGAAACTCAAGCTCCAGAATTTGGAAGCAGCTTTCGGAAAACTTAAAAAAACACAAACTCCTCTGCTGAATTTGAAGCTAAAATATTTCTCCTGTGATTGTTCTAAGCTACACATGTGCATGATTTTTTCGCGTTTCATGAGTGAAGAATGTAGGCCCTACTTATGTAATCTCTGAACCTTCGCTGTCAAATTGCTTTGTTTTACAATAAAATGATGCCGACGTGTGGGGAGGCTTGATCAGTTTTTTGAAGTTTCTCTTCCCCCGCCAAAGCTTATGCAGGATAGTAATACACATAAATCTGCTTGATTTATACTGATAACAATATTACTTATGCAAATATTTATATAAATATCTTTATTTCAGTTATTGCAGTATATGCATTTGTTCAAGTAAACGAATTGTCACCAAAGCAATATGGGTTATTACAGTTCTGGCGATAGTAGATATGACATTAATTGTGTCCAGAAATTTATATAAAGAAGAACGCGAATTATAGGGACGTGCGAGGGACCTCCTTATAGTGGATTTGACCATGTCCCATTGAAGATAAATTCCCATGTGTGTCGATCATGATACCCAAGGGTCTTCCCCACTTCTGCTAACAAGAAACCGCACCCTGGTGTGAACAGCCTACTTTAATTGTTGTGTTGATATTACCTGCACATCACTGACGTTTGAACCACCAGGAGCTTCTATAAAATAGCCCAGATTACATATTAATATTATACAATATATTGACTATTACATAATGCATGACGGGGCCCAGGATGTTGCACGTTGTGGAGCTCTGATCTATGAAGAGGTTAGGTTAGAAATGCCGTCAGTTGTTCGTTATGAATGCATGCACTCAACTGTGGAAACGGTCTTCAGTTCTATCCTAAAGTTTTGCATTTTCCGTAGGCATTTGTGTAATTTGCCTACATGAGAAAGAACAGGGTCTAAATAACCTCATTAGCCTATTGTACAGTTTAAACCTGAGGAAACTTCTGTAGACCATTCATTTTAAATATATATAGCCTCTTACACACATCGACGTGTACAGCGTCCTAGCGGCTAAAGAAAATTTGTGTAGAGGAAATTTGTGTAGGCCATTTGTTGTAAATTTATATCCTCTTACATACATGGACGTGCATAGAGTCCTAGTTGTTAACGCGTCGCGATTCCGGTTCGAATCCCAGGCCTGTCATGTGAAATCGACGTAGATCGTGTTCTTGAACTGTGTGCGACCTTAAAGGTCATCAACCTCAAGCGTCTCTTTAAATCCAGTACACATACACTTATGTATATACACTATTGTCTATTTAGATCGAGAGCTAGACAATGGCCTTCTATATAATATAACATAGTAATATAGAGGTTCATTAGTAGACCTTGAGATAGGCATGCGTCTGCTTTTGTGGGAGTATACTCGGTATACAGTGAAAAAGTTCTGATGTATGTCGGACTATCGACCCATGTAACATACACCTTGGTATTATCGTCTTTGTTAACATTTCAGATCATATCTTGCACTGTGCCTTTGTAACGCTTAAGCAGTGTAGCCTGATGCAAAGGTTTGGCTTATATAATTTCCAGAGCAATATATATATTATATCTGTCTGTACATATGAATGTATATATGTATATACGTATTTATGTATACAAGTATGTATGCTGTATGTATGTACCTGTGTAAATTTGTATTTTTGTAAGTAAATAAGCAAGCAAGTAGGTAAGTATTATGAATGTATACGTGTGTGTGTGTCCATCCCTGTGTGTATGTATATGTGTGTAAGTATGTGTATTTATGTATGCATATATCTGAAAATTTATATAGCGCCTTTTAATACATCTCAAAAGTGCTGCTAAACGCGCGAAATTACATAAAGGTAGAGGTAGCACACTGTTTTACAAACTTAAAAGAAACTCATTAAAAGCGCGATTTAATTACGCTATAATTATGAGATCATTTAGAAGAAAAGAAGAAGAATGCCTTAAGTCTTAAGTAAGCTGAATAGGTGGATGTGTGAAGTGCTAGCGAATTCATTTTTCTTAGCCTCAGCGTATGACAGCTGAAGGCCATTCCTCTCTCTTGCCGCCTGATCTTTGCACCGACAGTGTACTCATTTCATAGGTGACTTCACTAACGTTAGAATAGGCCTATATAATAAATGGCAACATAACACCGAAATCACACAAACTTGTGTATACAATGCTTTTAGGAGACTTCAGGCCTACAATTAACCTAATCATGCAATTGTTAAACCCGCTTCAACTGTTTAAAGCTCAATAGCTTAGTCCTGATCTTCAACGTCAACAAATAGGTCAATCGCTTTGTCATCACGACAACTAAGAGACGTCAATGGTCACGTGTGGCGATCAAACTAGTATCGGATAGAAATAATCAATGCCAAGGTTATTGTGAACTTTCATAACGAAATTAGGCTGTCTAGCAAAATAAGAACCGCCAACATTAATCTACATGTACATGTTTTGTAGCGACCGTATGGCCACGACCCTGGTCAGTTTTCAGTGAACATGTAGCCTAGCTTTACGCTATGCATGCTGTCATATATATAAGTATACTGTTACGTGCTAATCCTAAGAAAAGGAAATAAACTCGCTTGGGTTGAGATTAAATGTATATTTACACTTGCAAGAGGTTATAGCACATAAACAAAATACCTGACATCAGACAGAACGTCGACTGCTGTTTTGAAGCCAAAAGTCGAAGTCTTCACATCAGCGAACAAATTGAACACAAAAACCTCTCAGGTTCCTCCAACAGACGGAGGACCTTTACATCAGCTCGTAAAAAGGAGTCTTGGCGACTAACAGGAAACAGAGCCACGTAGGACCCGGCCTATCTTAACTAGCCAAGCTCAGTCAACTGAAAGAAACTTCCCCTCTTATAAGGATTCTGGGGTTACGACCCAAAGAGACGGCTCATCCTTCAGTCACTCCTTACATCCGGGTCTTCCATGTGGGCCGACTCTAACAATACACAAACTATACATATAACTGTTGTGAATAATGCGTCATAAGATTTATCCTCTAATAATGCCTTTTACATGTATAACTGCAACCTTTATTCGCATGCGCACTGGACACTGGATTTCGTATTAACGATGTTCTCATAAAAACTTCGAGTGATATTCTCGTAGCTGTAGCCTTCTTTTACCGACCTTTGCCTTTAGATCTAGCTGCCTTGTAAAGCTAATCAAGTGTTAATTAGAATAACAACCACCACGAAAAATCACACATGTAAAGCTGAGTTCGCTATAGCACACTTGTTGTTGAACATTACTCATAAAGGCTTCAAGAAAGCTGGTGTATAAGCCGTCTTCATGATAATATTTGACGTGCCATTCGATGGCCGACATTTGAATTATGTTTAGATATATGTATGCCGTATCTTCGCAAAATATACATAACAAATTAAAGGCATCCACATTGATTCGTGAACTCTCACATATGAAGGAAACGACTGTGTTAAGCTTTGGCATCCCACAATTATCAAATCCTTTTTCTAAAGATGTCCGTCTCAACATTTTCCCCGTTGTGCGTCTTTCTGTGTCTTCTTATACACACGATTCTCTTTTCCCGCAGTAACCTCTATCAGAATTGCCAAGATGATAAGATACCTTTATTATATAGCGCTTGAGACCGTAATGTTTCCATATTATTTCTTTCCTAAAGCCCTGTCTGAGATTAATGAGGTCAAATACCTGAACATATAATCTCGATTCAAAAGCAATAGAGCTGTTTCAATTGGCAACTCCTTAGAGAAAATGGGTGAGCATTAGTGGTTGGCGAAAAATAAAGGAATAAAGATCCTCAAGGCGACTTAGCGAATCTGTCAAAAGCTGATGTTGCAGGTTATTCACACAGTGCGAAAATATTAAACGCGGTTGTGCATGCTATTTGTGAACAACACACAGGGTGGCGTTTCTAATCGCTTTTCGATGCTGGGTCTAAACAACCAAGATTTTGAGAAAATTTTGAATGTCATGCTGACAAGCAACAGCTGCTTTTATAAACGAGCTGATCCAAGATTTAAAGTTTGTTGGGCGAACTGATGTTCAGAGTGGCAAAATATTAGCCTGCATACCAGTTGCCAAGTTTCTGAAATGATTCCATTAAACTATAATTAAATTTCCCTAGTAAGACTTAGGGAAGCCCTCATTCTATTTTATTAGGCCCTGGAGCCAGCAGTGAACGAATTACGAGGTCCTTAAAAAGGGGCAGTCCATCGCAGAACTTCTCATTTATTGCCAGCTTGCGACGGTACCAGATTCTGCTGCTTGGTGACAGAAGAAGAACAGATGTACATTTGCGATCTAACAGATTCAGGTTCGAGTCTGCTGAGGGGCTCTGCTGGGTTTCGGTTTTATATTGCGGACCTCATAATTCGTCATTCTTCTATATATTGTAATCGTATAGTAATTGCCAATTTTATTTAGCGCCTGTTACATAACAAACAACTGAGGGGCGCTAACTACTCAGAGGTGCTGCACGTGAACTGCACGTGAAGTGGGGCGGATGATCTTCGCACACGATTCATGTCTGATATTGTTTTCGAAGGGGAAGGCATTGTGAAAATCACGTGTAGGCTACTTGGCTGATTATGAACTGGTTTTACAGCCGCGAAATCTAAACGATTAACTGAAGAATGAATTATCTTCTCTTAAGTTAATGGAATGTGGTTTTGACTGTGCTTTAGTTTGGACTGCGTTATCTGTTATTGACTTAGCTACTGAGTTTTAACCTCATTAGAGATTTTGAAAAGCCATGCTGTTCAAGGCCTACATCCTCCCACTGAAACAGTGTTGGGCTCTCGGGCTTTCTTAGTTGTTGATTCAAAGCTTTGGAATTCACTGCTCACTTCCGCGCGTTCTGTCATTAACGTTTAAAGCCCTTAATGATAACAGTGCTACAGAAGTCTTTAAACTAGATTATATTAAAATTAACCTATAGAATAAGTAAATATGTTAGTAAACAAGACATCTGTTAACACGCCATGAATATATAATGGAGCTAGAACACAGATAAATATCAACTGCGTAGCATAACAAACAGATTAAATGTCAACTAGAGGCTAACAGTAAGGCAAGTTCCGGTGTATTTAAGGTTAATTTGTTCCTGATTTAACCTCCATACTCACAGCGTTAAATTAACAAGCCAGGTCGAATCATTTCTTACTTTTTAATCAGAATTTAAAAGCCATCTGACTTTTAAAACACAATAGCACGTATCTAAGCCCACATAAAAGAAAATGAAGAAAATACAAAAAAGGTAAAAAAATTAACACAATAAAGTAGTAAGAGTACTTTTGGTTCTGGAATATTTTCCGTTAGTTGGCGCTGTATTAGTTCCTCTGATTAGTACATAGTGAACTACTATGAATGACAGTCTCCCTCTGGTGAGTAAAGCATAATTTCATGTGATGATTGCAGAGTCGCTTTAGTGAGAGTAGGTCTACTTTTGCTGGGTTCGACAGGAGAAAAAGAATACAGAGGAAAGCTACTTTGATCTGAGTAAGTAAGACATTTGTTAACACGCCATGTGTCCATCGGCTTAGCGAGGAATTGGAGGAGTGCGATATGAGCTAGAGCAACGCTATGAAAGAAATTAAGCTTTATATGGTAGATGGAATAAACAAACAGCACACACTAATTAAGATAACACTCGGCAAATGTCTTATTTTGCACTATAATGTAAATAACAACTGGGAAAAACGTCTGCGTTAATTAGGGTACATTCCTCTTCCACAGATCGAACCCTGACATCCCTTCTTCCTCTTATCTCTCTCTCTCTCCTCTCCAACCCCAAACACCACCGCCCCGTAGCTCCCACGCTGTCTCTCCGTCTGATTTTTGGATCTTGACCTGGAACCGGACCCTTTTGCCTATCGATTTTGTTTTGACTGAGCGCCTGTGAATAAGCTGGTCCCCGAGGCGCGGCTTTCGTTGGGCTCTGTAGAAATCTCGGAATTACGATTACGATTACAATACGATTGTATAGATCTAGGCCACTTTTACCTGATGGAGCAGGCCAACCGGTAATTGAAAAATTAAATTAAAAAAGTGAAAAAATGTTTACAATTATAAGCAAACACTAAATACATACATAGTCAGCAAATTAGAAGATAATATTTGAAGGATCGCATGTAACGATTATGTGCTTGCATATTGGTCTAAATAAACTGTAGGATTGCTTCGGCTTGTTCGAGGTTCAGAATTAACGTATCTATATATAGTAAGATTTGATATGAAATTAAAGACAAATATCATAGAATATCTAATAAAAGCACTTAAAATATATACGATGCATGTTGGCTAAGCGTACAAAGTACCGTGAATGCCTGTATGTCTATGGTATCGATCGTTCAGCAACGTACGGCATCGAGTGCAAAAAGGCATTTGTCGTATCCTTTGTTGAGACCAAATTCGAACTCTTTGGTTGAGACGTTCCTACGATATTCCGATTTGAACAGAAAGTGCAATGGAGCAGCCGATGGCTCCGGCCAAGTACAAGACACCGAGGGCAGTTCGAAAGAGCGAATGCTACAGTAACAACACAGAAAAACATTCAACCATAGTTACCATTATCAATACCTTAGACGCACGAGTGGTCCGGTTGTGTGATAACAAAACGTGTGATTACGATCGTGAATGCTGGCGCTATCTGGGTGTTAATATGAAAAGCCAGTATGCTAAGCATGGGTAGAGTTCTCAATATCGGAACAATTTCTTGCAACATCCAAATCAACAAGGATCATATATATGTGTTTTCCTTGTGTAATGCCACGATCCCGGCAACAGTGATCCAATGATTGATTATCGCTCCATCACATTAATCAGAAGTTTACTGTCACAGGTTCACCTAGCGTATATTTACATCAGCGTAACTTGAAATGGTGCCGAGCTACTGTACCACAATTTCAACTTTTGTACACCGTGAATAAACAATGTCCATTAAGTTTGCTATGAGATTGGCATTCTCCAGTGATTTTTCATACTGCTAGTGATAGTGGAAATGAGTGTAAGGAAATTGTAACCACAATTTCTAGACCAGAGTAACTCTCATGAATACAATTCCAGTCTAATTTAATCTAAAGAAAATTATAGCGCCGCTATCACATAGCATAAGTCGTCAATAGATGGTCGATTCTAAGCAAAATCGCATTACAACATTGCAATCCATTGGACTGAGCCATGCAGCTGAAATTTTTGAGGTCCGTGAGACCAGAAGATGGGCTACAGGGATAAGCAGTTTGATTCAGACGAGATTTAGTCCCGACCTATACAACATCAAAGAACCAGCGGAATGGACAAAAACATCGAATTCCAGAGTCTTAGGCCGAGAAATACGGGGAGTCCAGTGTTGTTTTGGTTCGGGGTAAAAACAAGAGTAAGAGCAGCAAATGAGCGAGTGTAGGGTTTATGAACCCGAGGGCTGAGGGATGAGCAAAGAGTAGAAATGGGACGGTAACTTGATAATCGACCCAAAGAAAAGGTTGACTTCTTGAGGAGTTGGTAGACCAAAGCATGGGCATAGCAGGAAGAGATACAGACTGTTAGAAAGAGAGAAGAGAGAGAGAGAGAGAGAGAGAGAGAGAGAGAGAGAGAGAGAGAGAGGGAGAGAAAGAGAGAGAAAAAGAGAGAGAGATAGAGAGAGAGAGGCAAAAGAACAAATGAATGAAAGGATGGTAGCTTGTGATAAAAAATAATTTATCAGTAAGGGAAATATGATCAGCTGTCTCTTCTTGTTTCGAAAAAAGAGACAGCTGAAGAGTAGGACGTGGTTATTGTATGGCGCCTGCCACGAGTTGGAAATCAACGTGTTGCTTGAAGAATTTAGCAAGTCGTTGTCTAGAGTATCCATGTGTATACAAAAATTACCAGTTATCATGAATTCTGAAAGAAAGAAGACTAAATATTAAAATAAAATTTGAAATTTCATAAGTACGCCTTGGTTTAGAAGTGATGGATGCTATAAATGTTAATAAATTTAGCTGCATGTAAACGCGGTCCAAAGTCGAGGCAAAGCATTCAAAATTCGTGGAGAAACAAGAAGAGGGAAACGAGGTAGCATAAGATGGGACTTGTAGAGAAAGTCTACCTATTCACTCGACTCTCCAGCCGAAGTCAACTCAGGGGAAAATAGAATTAAGCTAATTAAGTAGTCAGACTTACGGTTTCAACCGAAGACTTTTTGGGTTGTTCACATATCGGTTCCTGGCTTGACTGCATTACTATCGGTTCCTGGCTTGACTGCATTACAATTTCCTCCTTTTTCGCCTTTTCTAAAACAGTCATTGTAAGCACACGCATGTATGGACAGTTATGCAAATATGCATGTATTTATGTAAATATGTATGCACGCATTCATGTGTATATGTAATTACGTATGTATGTATTTATGTATGTATATATATGTTCTACTATAGTTGGTGACCGCGACACGATTCTAGAACATATTTAAACTTAAATATTTAACTTATGAAAGGTAATTTGCATATAAAACGACCGGAGTTGTCGGGGGGGGGGGGTATATCCGGCACCTCAGGCACGATTGCTTTGATCAAAACTTGGGTGGACGACTTTTGGCCTAAGGGATTCAAACATTCGGAGGATGCCTGGCAAATCTAGAACTGCGGTGCATGGTTGTAAATCGGCCTGCAGTACAACTTAGAGTTTTTATACCTATAGATCTATACATTGATTGCAAGGTTAGATTAAGCTTATCCAAACAGAAAACTGAGAAACTTCTGAGGTAATTTTGCATCAATCGCTTGCAACTTAGCCTTAAAACTGAACATTATTCACTCTCACTGATAATTGCTGGCGGCCCTAAATGTGCCGATGGAATAAAGGTCACCAGGGAGTCACAAGCCACTTCTAGACCGACTTATGGCCTTTTGGGGTCGAACCCTGAAGCCTCTCTGGAAATCTAACATTGGTGAAATAAAACATAACGATTGCCTCTCTTTTTAGTTTGCCAGTTTAGCGAGTCACATTCTGAATTTCCTCTTTTTCCTCAATCAGCGAACTATGTAACCATAGCCACCAAAGTTGTGTAGGCAAATACTACCTTACTTAATTCTACGTCAATCTTACCTTACGTTACACTATCTTACCTTATCAGTTCTGCGTTAGATTATGCACAGTTTTCTCACAGAATTAAAACCCAGTGCGTATGCACTAGCATTGTGAACTCACCCAATCTGCGGTTGGTCATGCGCATATGGATGGCTAGAATGATTTCAGTGCAGGCGTGCCAGCATATGTAGAAAACCATGACCCAAAGGCACCATTGGGGCAGTTCCAATTTCGTAATATACATCGCCAAGACCAACGACACGACTAAATAAAGCAAGTATCATCTTAATACGCATTTTTCTTGGTTCATTCAGTAAAATACTTAGACCTTATATTGAGAAAAAGGTCCAAGTGTAACACAACAAAATTGAAACGCTAAACATTTTTAGCTGATGTTATTACTACATTGTCATCTGAGCCATCCGTTGCTTTGGAAAGTCTTTGTTATTTATGTTTGCTGTTTTGCCTATGTACATTTTTGCTTTCCTTCCTATTCGTTTAAAAACTCTTAAATTTGAGAGTCTATAGAATTCATTCTCAAATCATTCAAGCTGCGTTAGAAAATATTTCCTTAGAGTTTAAATTTTGTTTGCCGCTTTAGTGGATTACAATTTTCAACTATAAATCTGTTAGCTATAGTAAACTTGTAGCAGTCATGCAACAAACTACTCATGCTTGAGACTTAATTGAATCTATAATCGCAAATTAATTGTGTGAAGCTCTTTGCAGTTACGGCTCGTTTTACTAGAAGCTGTCTTGAACGCAGTAATGCGTTTTCTCCCATAGACTGTGTATGTTTCTTCGGACTGAATTTCTCGATAATGACCTGACTGGGGTTGATTTTGGTGTGCCATTGGTTGAAGCCTTGTGCATTAGACACCGGCGCTACTGAATTTGTAAATTACAAGTAATTGCTAAAGTCCCATATCCAGTCGTCGATGTTATCTTAAACCGTACCCGCTGACAGTTGTGATAGCAGCCCAACCAGAAAGTGAAGCTTATTGAATAAGGGTCGCCTCTTGGACTTTGGATCCGGTCGAAAATGCGCCATAATGGGCTACAATTAGATAAAACAACAGCTTCACTACAGTCAAGAAAATTCCGATAAAAGTTTAAGATGAAAATCGATACTCAGACTTTTCTAAGCCCTTTATAGTCTCGAGTTTAGAGCAACACAATACACCTTTTAAGCTTTGCATGCATGTTCTTATTATAAGTGTCAACAGTTAAGAATAATCGACAGTATACTGATGTTCTTGGGTATTGAGTGCAGTTGATGCGTTTCCTTTTAGTGGCTCTAGAACAATTCGCAAGGACATTACACTACTTTGTCCACTGCTTAATGGCACCTCAGATTATTATATGGACAAATGACAACATGAAATGCATCTCATGTAGTGATGCTTTTGGCTGCTGCTGATGTTGTCCTCAAAGTGGGTGTGAAAATGCTTACAGCTATTATGGCGTCGAGTTAACGAGAGTTAATGTTGCTGAAGATAAAATAGTCTTGTTATTCGAGCTTTCAATTCTAAAAGCCGACAGGATTGCCGTATAAGTCTCTTAATAAGGACCGATGCATGGGTGACGTGAATTGTAAAAGGCTTTGACGAGGTGTCATATATTACAACCGACATGCTAAACTATTTTTGGGCGAGGTTCATTGAGTTAGATTTGTGAGGTTCTTAAAAGGTGCTAGATAAATTAAACACTTAATTATGTACATGCATACATCCATGCATTCATGCTTATACATATGTACATATTCCGCCTTATCACTTTATTGTTCGCCTTAGCTTGGCCTCTTTGGCATTGATATCTTATCTACTGGTATCTAATCTCCTGTCTAACGACGTATGACATCGAATGTACGCGTGTACTTCTGTCGCTGTTACTACCTGTAATATTCGGCATTTTGTCACACATGAGTCAGGGATAAACAACCAGAAGGGAATTGCACAGCGGAGGAAATGTCTGGAGAAAGGTCTTGGGGAAATGTTCTAGGCCCATTGTGCTTGACCAAATACAGTAGTATGTATGGCTGATGCAGAAATGTTCTGATTAAGCGCCGGTGATTGAGCATCTTTCATGTGGAAGACTACGCTGAAAATTTATACAATTTGGGATACTTTACATATCATGTACACCTATAATACCATAGATGCCGAAAGAATAATGCAATGTAAGGTAATATATTTACATTTATGAGGACAAGCGCCATGACGATGATTCCGAGAGGAGCATGAGCAACCGCCGGAGACGCCAGCTAAAACAGATCAGTCACTCACACTTAAAGTAAATGCACACAACACAGCACGAATGGGTCAAACTGTTGCATCACGTAGTCCATGCGAATACGATGTAAAGTGTGCAGATTTAATTCAAACAAAACACGAATTGGTTACTCAGTGACCACTGACTGATGATGCTTGAAGCGCAGTATTAGGCTTATGGCATAGGGATATCATTCCGCCACAGTGCATACCTACAGGTCTATCTAACACCTGATAGAGTTAATTTAACCTTATATGGCTTTCAAATTAAGGTCTTCAGACGCCACACGAACTGTATATTCGGTAGTAGTAATAGTTGTCCTATTCATAAATTGCTTCAAGGCAACGATAAACTAGAGTTCCCACAGTATTTAAGACATCTTATAATTTCTATGTACATTTCTATATTGAAGGTAACTGAAGAAATCGGAGATCACAAAAGAAGAAAGAAGTAACGAAGATGAAAAGAGATTTCAGAGATCAGTATTACGGTATTGAAGGCGATACGTAGGAGGAAAAGTAGAGAGCAATTATTCCCTACCTCGATGAATGAGACAGGTTAATTTACGGCAGTGGATAGGGCGATGAATGCGTATTGTTGAACTATACAAGCGAATATTAAAGTAGGTTTAGCAATAGGAGGCCAAACCAAACAAACCTGCGAATAGCCTTGCACTTCAATGAAGATAAGGATAAAAGGCACAGCAGTCAGGATAAAAGTTATTATCATCAGCCACTGATGAAGCTGTAGCCAAAACAAACACAACCGAGATTTAATTATAACTCAGAATATTCAAACCTACCCCGTCTTTGAATTTTATTCTATTTATGTATGTACGTACGTACGAACGAACGTGTGTATGTATGTATCTATGGCTGTGTATGTATGCATGTATCCAAGCACTTATATAGCGCATTTTGGGAGCCTTACAAAGGCGTTGCAACATGTCTATCTAACGTTTTCAGAAAGGTACGTCTCAAGATAAGCTGAGAATGTTTCTTGAGTTAGTCATGCCGTGTATTCACACGCCTAAGCGCAGCATGGGATGTTCTGTGCAGTCAGCGTTAATTAATGCAAGTCAGCGCAATCTTTAAATCCATGACCTAAAGACAGTACTTTCAATAAGTAAGCTTCTGTCTACAATGGAAATCATCACAGTAGATCCTCTTAACTTGTAACTATTACATATGAGTGCGGCTTGATTTTGGTACGTCGTCTGGTGATGCCTTGTGCATTAGACACCTGCGCGATAGAAATATGAAATAATAATAATAAAATAATAATAATATTATTATTTTTAATATTAATAATAGCAACAACAACCATAATAGCAATAATAAGAAAAAGATACTGCTAGTACGTAAGGTAAGAATGCCACCAGAATTACAGTGTCGTTTTAATTGTTAAAGTAATTATGCTAGTGAAATAGGAGAATATAAAAAGTCATTAGGATATATAAAAAGTCAATTAAAACTCCCATCTACTGCACTGCAATCTCTAATTCGAATTAAATTTAGATCTTGTTATCATTAGCAGTCTCCACTGGAACACAAAGTCGAGAATTTGTAGGCCTTCACAAGGTCAAAACATCACAAAGGTCAAAACATCACAAAGGTCAAAACATCACAAAGGTCAAAACATCACAAAGGTCAAAACATCACAAAGGTCAAAACATCACAAAGGTCAAAACATCACAAAGGTCAAAACATCACAAAGGTCAAAACATCACAAAGGTCAAAACATCACAAAGGTCAAAACATCACAAAGGTCAAAACATCACAAAGGTCAAAACATCACAAAGGTCAAAACATCACATAGTATTTGAGCATAAACTCGTCCTGTAATCAGCGATTATTAGCAATCATTATAGTTTCTAAGAAATAGAACAACTTGCCTGGAACCAGATTGGTTTTCCATCCCATTTCTTTCCAGGCCAGGCTGATTTATAATAGCGAGGCATAAGAGTTGCAAAACTGGCGATCACCATCCACGCAATTATCATCATAATACCTGTATCCGGTACAAATACTCAGTGATTACTTTCAAAGACCAAAAGGCAAGAAGCATAGATAAACAAGTAAACTGCTAAAAAGAGTTATTTTGAGATCCTCAACATACACTAGTACAATGAGATAACGGCAGGAAATAGAAGAATTTTTTCTCTGAAAATGTAAAAATTTGCAAAGACATTTAAATCTAAAGATTATAATATCACAAATGATTGTGACGCTCTATTAATTCTAAAAACTCTTATCTATTTTTATTTAAGGATATGTATTCTTAAGGATATTTAATGACAACAATGTGTAAGTTGAAAGATGATCAAATTTCACTCGGTCGTGAATGATGCAATAGTAAAACACAGCTTAAGAATGTTAATGAATGGGCCAATACAAAAGTATCGCCAATTTTCTCAAGCGACTCTTTATCTTCAACCCAACGCTTTCAGTGATAAGCGTTTAATATAATAGACTATGTACATTGATACACTGATTTCATTGCTCATTATACTATTATTGTTGGTCAGGAAAAGCTACTCTACTAAAAGACCAAAGCAATAGGTATGGCTTTAGTTAGGTGACGAACAAAGTGGACGCATTAGGGTTAAATATAGTAGACTATGTACATTGATACACTGATTTCATTGCAACATAGATTAATTGTTATATGTATATATGCATTGATTTCCAAAATAATTTGCATAGGTCTAAATCTTAAGCAAATTTTAAAGTTTTCTTAAGCTGATCGACTGACCGTGTGCTTTGATGAGGGGACTAAGACTTGGATTTTCAGACAAGTCAATAAACTGACTGAAATTCACTTTGACTTCAGAAGCTGCTGGTTCGTACAGATGCAACTGCTTGTCGCCTGCATTGACGCACAACAAACGATCATCAGTTGTTATTGTAATTGTGTACTTGTAATTGTGAATTTATACATCGCCGCTTAAGGAGAAGCTAAACAGAGGCATTACTTTTTGTTCGCGTGGCAATATCTTATATAATTAAGACCTCCTTAATTATAGCAAACTTTCTTATTACACGAAATTCAATCTAAAGCGGTCGTGGACATACGTGTAAGTCCTAAGTTTAAATCAGGTTTAGAACAAAGCCGGATCAAACAATGCCTAGTTATACCGCTACGGGCCTGGAAAGCCAGCAATTGCCAAAAACCGTTCCATTTACTAATTCTTTTCAATTTCTGATCACCTTCAAGAAGTCCAAGTTCTCTACATGTCTTTTCTTTGCAACTTCTTTTTGTTCGCATATTATTCACTGGATGGCACTAGCGTTTCTTTTAAATATTCATCGCCATCCCATACAGCCGGACATAGCACCCCTCTAAGGCCATAATTATGGATATATTAGGATTTATATGCACATCTGCTACATAACGCTAGCTTCCGAAGTAGGGGTGCTGGTGACATTCTGAGCTATCTGATTAATAATTCATAAGCATTCACGATTTAAAAGCTCAACATACTAAATAAATTCAACTAAATTCAACTGCGACCTGATAGCTCCACTACGTATGAACTGACCGTTTTCGATCTCTCCTTTCGCTATGAGGATGTGGTACAAGTCTGATCCAGGGTAGAAGATCTGGTTTGTTCTGGTCTGTCTTTTCGATCGTCTGTTCGTCGACGGTGGTGGATAGGTCAGTCGCGTGAATCGACAGATGATCATTCCGTCACTGAAGGACCCAGACATACTTCCATTCATAAGACTCAGGCTTTTCTAGACGAACACAACATGAGCTACATGTGCATCTGCTAATTTCAATGTATGTATAATGCTATTTATATACCGCCTTTAGACACATCAGAATGGCGCTAAACAATATAATGTGAAAATGCAATGTAATGTTAACGAAAGCTCAATATGAATGCAATGGAAGTTCTAAAAGGACTATGGTAGACTTCCATTCACCAGACTCGGGGATTCCTAGACGAAAAATGGCAATGTATTGCAAATATGTGACCATGCCTGAGAAAATCCTCACAAATCGTAATAAGTAAAAACTAGGTCTGATTCTGGTTTGAACTGATGTATAATTAGGTAGAAACAGTATGTTTCTATCATAAATACAAAGGAAGTTACAATTTTTTAAATATATCTGGAGGTCTCTTCACGACTAGTTTTGAGAAATAGCGAGTTCATGTTTCCATAACTTTGACAAAACGTAAGTCGCTGTGCTCAGGGTCGTGAATATTTACGAGTTTAGTGAATTGGACTCTTCTTGTGCCTTTGAGTTAATTAATGAAATGTTTATAAAACTGATTAAGGTGAAACACTTACACGAATTAGTCATTTGCTTTATAATCGATGCAACCGACTTCAAATTTGGGCATCAAGAGGACAAGTTACATTAAATTTTTTTGAAGGTCATTGTATTAAAACTATTATAACTGGACCGTAACATTTGAAACATTTTAGAGCCAGTAGAAAATATAACTGAAACATTTATCAGTCCAATAAGAAACAAAACTTACTTAAACAATAGATACTATGTTCAAATAGGTATGTTTCTACATGTCAATATATATATATAGCAAGTATGATTACCTCTCAACATAATTTATATAATATAATTTTAAAATGATATATAATATAATATATTAAATTGCAATATACTAATATAATATGTTATGATATAATTATATATATTGTAATTGTAATTTGAGATTTGTAAAGCGCCTCTTAGAGGATGAACTCAACAGAGGTGCTTCCGACCCGAAAAATAAATTCCCTGTTGAACAGTACAGTCTTCAGGTGCCTGCGGAACACTGAGAGGGGGAGAGAAAGGAGCTCAAGTCGCAATTCTCGAGGGAGACGATTCCAACAAGTGGGACCAACGTAGGCATATAAAATATGATATAGTATAATATATCGTAAAATATATTATAATATGATATAATATAACATAACATAGCAAAACATAATATAATGTAATATAGGCATGGTATCCCATATTTTACTATTTGGACCAAAGTACTTGTATTGGTTAGGTTTAGAGCGGGTAGTATTTTAACTGAGGAGAAATCCTTACGTCATCTAGGACAAGGTTTTCATATCCTTCATCCCAGGACATCTGTACTTCGATGAGGCCTGTATCTGGTTTGTAATTGCAATCTGTGACACTGTCGTCACCCTGTACACAGGTTAAAATATTTTCAATTAAACATAACAGGCACATTATAAAGTTAGCAGTGCATGTAAAGTAAGTATTGGTGCAGTGGATACCAAATTAGTAAACAAAGAGAAGTTGAACGTCGAGCAAAATCTGTACATCGATGATCGTCCATAAAAAATGCGGTCATCTTCCATTTACTTGATCGGTAACCAAGTACCAGCTGAAACTATGAAGGTAAAATAATACAAATTTGTTGGAGTGCAATTTAATGTACTTCAAACGAAACTCCTTTAACCCAAGGTCCACGCTATGAAAACAGCATCTTTAGAGACTTTAATGAACAAGTGTGTCCTTTCTAACGCCATATCACAACAGATACAGTCACATCATTTTGGCGCACATGATAACAAAATATGTCTTTGTCACATCCTGTAATGCCTACTGCACGATCTGTATCTGTTGAAAGCTTGAGCGACACAACGTAGACTTCACGCTGTTTCAAACTGCATAGAATTCCAATAAATCGCATCACCATTTGATACTGTATATAAGAGCTGATGTTACTACCACTTCCTGAAATACTTACCATTAATATATCTTTCGAGAGACCAAGCGTCACGTAGGGAATTCGAATGGAGGCGGCCGACGCGAACAGTTCGAATGCTGTTCCATCTGGTCCAGCAGCTGACCACGTCACTCCGTAATCGCACTTATTGGAGTCGTTTGGATCGTCACAGTTGCTGAAGTAGCATCCCTTTGTCTTCCCACATTCGGTTGTGTCTATGGGAATCGCCGGCTGAAACAAAGGCAGCATCCGCAACCTACATCATTAGGTCACATCGAAAGCCGCCACACGCTACAAGTTATAGCTAAGCCTACTTGTGTCGTATGTGATTGACGGCTCTGAGTTATTGGAGGAGAACCCAATTGTGTATGACATTACACGAAACGACATGACATAAGACGGCATGGCGTGACATGACAAGAGATGATATGACGTGGCATGACATAATGTGACGTGATATTATATTGCACTGCATCACATTACATCATCACATTCGCCGTTTGACTTCATTTTATCAAGAGTTGTGCAAATAAAAATTCCTGATGAATTTTATTTGGTCTTCAGCCAGTATACTTCACTGAAGTATTTAACTAACGACGCTGAACTGTAGGCCTAGTGCACTGAGATGCACTGAAATGTAATGAACTGAACTGTATAAAAAAATTGTTTTTGAATTGCTGGTCTTTGGAGAGATTATAAAAAGCGCTAAATAAATGTTCAGACACGTGTATGCATTGTATGCTTATTCACTATTGTTACATGGCAGCTTATGAAAGACACATGAAATGTAACAAACTGTTGCAAGACTTTCATTCTACGGTAGCCTGCTAAATATTGTTGGAAAATATTGTATTACACCGTAGCTTACTTTTTGTAACCTATTGCACTATTTATTGTTGTAGGCCTACTACACTGTGTGTATTAACATTTAATACATTACTAGGAAGCTGAATGTACTACATATTTTTCTATAGTTAAATTTTTATGTAAACCGACCTTGCGTAGTAGCGACCAATGTTCTTGGATAATATTATTAGCTGGTGTCTCTTACAGAACAAACACAAGTAACGATTAAGCAATTGCATATGATTAGTAAATAATATAGCGTCACGAGTGAATGATATAGCGCCTTCTAAGTGAATGATCAAATGTTTCCTGTTACCTCTCCCGTTGTTCCTGGCGGTGGAGTCGGCGTAGCAGCTGGTGGAGGAAATTCCCAGAAGACAGAATACGACTCTAATATCGAACCCCTAACCAAAGGAAAAGCAACCACTTAATATAAGGCTTTATGAAAGCTTTATTGCAAGAGTGGCTGGTAGGTCCTATCTCTTGAGATATTGAGGGTATAGACTGAACAATATACTTCACATAATGCTATTTAATTTAGCATATATATACATATAGGCCTATCGATTGTAATATACTTCTATGATGTCGACAGCAAATTGGACTCAAAAGCGATATGCCTTCTTAGATGGACACAATCGTGTACCTAGTTTTGACAGTACCATGCTAATAAGACTGATTACTTTCATGGTAGAACAGTGTAAGTAAAGGTAACCAGACATGTAATCTCGCTCTCGACGTCTCGGACTCGAGACGGTCTAGAGACGTACCCAGTGTCTCGTCTTGGTCTTATCTCGGACAGATAGGCTCAACCTCATCTCGGTCTCAGAGCAGAACGTCTCGGGTCTCATCTCGGTCTCGCATGTTGCCATGGGATGTCGTGAGCAAGTCCCGAGACCCACGCATAGAATGTGTATAGCTGGAAATAAGTTAATAATGGTGTGGTCGTAGGGATAGTTAGTTCACCAGGTTTTAACTGCAATCAGATGTTCTACATTTCAAATTAGCCTCTCATTTTCAATTCATCATAATAACTTTCTGTTTCCGTAACAGTATTCGGCCTAAGCAATTTAATAGTCCTGCAGCAGCTATCTTCAGTGTGCTGCAGTATCACTCCTAATAACTAACTATATTGCGACATCTGAGATCTCTTCGTCCCTGTAACCTGAAGTCCTGAGTCTACCACTGGATAGATCAGCTCTGAGGTGCAGAGCTGTGAGAGGTTCTTACAAGGCGCTACAACATGATTTGAGACACCGATTTGAAACATGCTCTTACATGAACTGGACGGTTCCCGTAACACCAGGTGGCGGAATCCAAATCACTTCAACTGACGTTGTCGGATTATCGTCTACTTGGGTGACAGTTGCTCCCTGGATAAACAAAGTTCAAAATAAAAATTCCGCCGATAAAGAAAATGCAAGCGCTGCTGTGATAATTATAATCAGTCTAGTACAATTACAGCTTTTGGTAGGCGATCTGAGAAATGCATAAAGCTTTCTGATGAGTTGCGAATTTTAGGGGTAAATAGGAAAAATTTCTTTCTCAGTGGCTTAGACCATGCCCCCCCCCAGGATGCATTTTCTGATCTCTATGGCTTCATGGATGTCGACCTGTTCCCTCCAAAGGCTATGTTTCGAAATAGGGTCTGCTTAGAAGCAACCATCGATTGCATTACGATAGCGGCGCTATATAAGTTTCCATACTAGGTTAAATTAGAACTGTTGTAAACAGACTTAACTTTAGAAATTACACCATGACATGTGTAACCGACACTGAAGCGTTCAAGAACGGATGTCTTAAGTCGTATTTGTTTGAATCGCCTTATCCCTAGACTGTGTGATGCGCTTTTGGTCACTTCTGGTGCAAGTGACGCAATAGAAATGTGCTATTGTATCGTATTGCATTGCATAGTATAACGTGTTTAATCTTTCGTCTGCATTCATTAGCACTACTACAGGGTGGGCCAGAAGTATTTGTTCAAATTTGAAGGCCTATAACTTAGGCAGTTTAGCAAGTAAGTGTATGCTTAATGCATCAAATTAAAGGTCGTTATATCAGCTATAAGTCCGACAAATTTCATTACGGTAGCTTGCACTACGCGCCATATAATTATTGTGTACCGCACCTACCTTGTTTTCTGACGTAAACAATAATTTCATCATGGCGCCGTTAACAGAAGATGACAGGACTTTGATTCGAATTTGATGCAGTCATTCGAGCTCGTGGAAGACACATTGAATATTTATTTGATTAAATAATTCTTGGATTTCTTAATGGCTATCAATAATGCAAACTTGCAAAGACTAATTTTCCAAGTATTGTGTTTTGCAAGATAGACGAATTAAAATCATTGTAAACTGATACATATTCAGTACAGTAGTTTTACGCAATTATTAATAAAGCTAAAAATGTAAATTTTTGAGCAGTTGTAGCTGATATAACGACCTTTAATTTGATGCATTAAGCATACACTTACTTGCTAAACTGCCTAAGTTATAGGCCTTCAAAGTTGAACAAATACTTCTGGCCCACCCTGTACATACTATATTTCCCTCAGAAACCAATCTTGTCGATTTTTCTACTGATAGCTTACTCCGTTGGTTTGGCAAGTAGCTTTGGCGTCGGTTGAGTTTAAGAAGCTTCCGCATTTTACGAAGTCCGTGCTTGTTGTGTATTGCCTGGCCTGGAGCATGAAACCTTCGAAGGTCGTTCCGTTTTTACCAGAAAGTGTTACTAAAATTCAGATGAAATTTAGATGGTTGATAGAAATAACAGAGATACGATAAAAGAAATAGCTAATTTAAATAAAAGAAAATAGAAGGAGGAAAAAGCAAAAATCCAAAACAATCGAAGAAGTCAGCCAGTTTTAGTCAGTCAGTCTGTGTAGTCTAGTTTACCAGTCAGTCACCTGATTGGTCTGTCGATCAACTGACGAAAATTTAAAGTAATGAATAGAATTGGAACAGTGAAGATTAGTAAGACCGGGTTCACCTGGACTGAGCCTGTTCTGCATCGCATTGTTGTAATTGTAATGGCAAATTTGTATGGCGCCTCTTCAAGAGAAACTCCTGCCAGGCGCATTATAAAATTCTATTGAGGAAATGGATATTTATATAGCGTCAATCAATAAACATTTTTCCGCGATAATGATGCAAGTTCGTTCTTGAAAACATCTGCATACAGTATAACGCGTTGAGATGGTTTCGATGAGACTGATGTCAGAGTGAGATCGGTAGCTTACACCCACCTGTGTGATTTGTTGTGGCGTCATAGGATCCGCTGTTTGACTTTCCATCGACAATGACGTCATAAGGCATTTCTGACTCCTGCGGAAGAGCATAATCGTGTCTCGCAAGTAGCGTGGTGCATGTAGTTTGATCGTCAGGGGCACCATCTGACCACCCATTAACATGTCGGACAGCCAGAACAGTCCATACAAAGAAACGGAAGAAGAGGTGGCGTCGTCTCAACTCCATGTCGCAGATGCTTCTTGCCTCTGTATCTTTAATCGAGTCTTTAAATCGCTGCAAACTGTTCTCTGGCTTAGACCGTGCGAAACAAACTTTCTGAATACCGTTGAATAGAACCGATCGAATGTATTCGGTTACAAACTCCGTCGGTTGAACGAATAGTTATAAGCGAGAAAATGATGCATATAGCCCTATTCTGCCTTATGATCTGAACATTCCTACAAACTAGAAGCGACTTGTGTTTGAGTGCATATTCACCAATTCATAGATTTGCGCTATAAGAAAGCACTCGGCAAACTTTAGGTTCATATAAACGAAGTCGTTCCTGTGCAGCTAAGACCCGCATGTGTCGCGTTCTGCTTTATATCCTTAGACTCATAAGGTAATTTATCATCGAACGATCGGATGATTTTCAGGAGTTCATTACTAATCAAGATATATATAATATATATAAAGAGAACGTATATAATAGCCATCGGCACAGCTCTAGGTCTCAGCTTTGTTCATAAATATATTCAAACTAGTAAGAAAAAATAGATTGTGCACCCTCATGCGAAGCCTCGCTATTGGTCACTATAGTAAACGTTAGCTCATGGGCGCACCCCAAGTGCTTCTATATAACTCTAAGTGATATCATCCATATATACACACAATATCATGAACATATGTATATATATATATATATATATATATATGTTCACGGCATTATATTGTATGATTGACATGATATATGCATAGGCGTATTGCATCCTCTTTACGCCCATATCAGTGTAGATGTGCATACCAATCAAATTCTCGATGAGAGAAGCCAGCGACCTATCAATCAATCGCTATCATTCAGAAATTAAATCTTTCCATTCAATCAAATAAACGCCGAAAGCCCAAAAGTCGGAGTAATCATAAACCGTATGTTTTGGTAAATAAATGTAATTTCATGTGTGAATATAGCACCTAGATGGCTTTTAAAGTAAAGAAAAGAAATTCTTTCCGACAAGTAAGTAGACGAATATATATATTCTAACAATATGAGCTATTATATAGGATGCAGAGATATCGTTCCAGGGAATACAAACGCCAAACCACATTTCAGAACCTGCAACCTACATCATCAGGCCACAACGAAAGCAGCCACTCGCTACAAATTATAATTTCTTTTGTTGTAATGTGCTTCACGGGTTTGATCTATTGAATCAGACCCCAATTATGTGAATTGAATTGCAATGTCGTCATCAAATAGAAAGCTTTGATCAGTTAATGAGTGAAATTCATTTGTTCAACAGCCAGTACATTCTAGTAAAGTATTGTAGCGAACGACACTGAACTGTAGGCCTAGTACCCTGAGATGCACTGAACCGTAACGAACGTGAACTACATACAAAAGTCGCACTGTTGCTGCATTGCTGGTCCTTTGAGAGATTATAAAATAGGCGCTAAGTAAATGTTCAGATGCGTGCATACATTGTAGGGCCTATTGCTTATTCTATCTTATTACATAAAGGCCTATGAAAGTCGCTTCAATGTAGCAAACTGTGCAAGACTTTCTTTCTGTTGTTGCCTGCTAAATTGTGTTGGAAAATATTGTTTTACACTGTAGCTTATTGTGCTGTAAACTTTTGCACTATTTATTGCTGTAATATATTGTTTGTATTACGGCTCAGTACATTACTAGGGATCTAAGGATCTTCGAAAATATATATTTGCATCCTGGAATTTTTCATACACATCGACTTTGCTCAGTATCAACTATCGACTGGTACCTTGAACATTAATACAGTGGCACAATAGAAGTTATCGGATTATATTATGATCCATTGTCTGTTAAATAACAAACACAAGTAACAATTGAATAAATGCATATGTTCAATGAATATTATAGTAGCATGAGGGAATGATATGGTGCATTCTAAGTGAATGATGTAGCGCCCTGATCAAATGTTTCCTGTTACATCCCCGGTTGTTCCCGAAGGCGGAGCAACTGGTTGAAGTTTTCCCAGAAGATATTAATACGACGTTGCTATCATAGCAACGACTTAAAATAAAGATTTAGCAAAGGTTTTCTCTGGTTAGCGTTGAGATGGCAACCATTGAGGTAACAAGTGCGAACAGTTAGAATACATTTCTAAGGGCCTCCACATTAATCTTTATTGCTATGTAATATGAAATATAGGCCTATTTACACATTTCTGAGATTTAAAAAATCTTTTTGTCGAAACATGAACATGACCGCAAGAACTTAACAAAGATTTCTTTGTAACTTCAGATCTTGCTCTAGTACACCTGTACTGACCCAGACAGGATGGCGTGGTTGATTAACTCAGAAGGCCTAGTATTCCGTAGACAATGTAAAAACTGCACACCGCTTCATTTGGCTTGCCAGCGTCGTATCAGCATCGCCAAGCGGCCAACCGCAGTTAAGTGCATTGAACTCGGTCTTAGAAGTTAATAGATATGTCCACTACAAGTGCATCCATATCACAAGTTCAAGCATCTGTAAGGAAAACCATCATGAATGAAGTCAGCAAAAACAATTTGGAACGTGCTAACTGAGGCTCGTTTCAACTGAAGCGCCGTTGTCGGTATTTAGATTTCACTACTTAGACTTCAAGCGAAGTGTTATCAGTCTGAACACTCCTTGATAAAGTTAGCTATTCTTCGCTTTTCAGAACAGTCTTGCTTTGTATCCATGAGACCGCAATCAATCTACGATTGAGGTTTGTATTGAGCAATTAGGCTGACGCATTTGTTAGTTATCAGCGAGAGTCGTGAACACAGCAGGTTTTGAAAAATTGATAATTAATCGAGGTTCATTCAGTTGAATTGGTTTGGATATAATTGGCTAGACTGTGTAACAAGCGACGTTCATTCATGCGATTTGATTGACAAATGAGCACTACGTGCTTGTTGCTGACCCATGCACAGCAAAAGTAAGGAAAGGAACATGACACAGGGCATGTATTCTCACTCATACCGTCTCACTTAAGTCTTTTCTAAATGAAATAGAATCTAAAGCACATTGGTTATCAGGGTATGATAAAATGAAATTACTAATCCCAGCCGGAGTTGTTGGTTGGATTAGACTGAGAACCGGTTGAGGAGATATAGAGTCTGATAGGCCATCGGAGGAAGGAATCTTGAAAAACTTTAGTCTTAGGATCGAGATCTTGTCAGAAAAGAAGTGTAGGAACCTGTTGGCAAGAAAAAAGTGTGATCACGAACCAGACAGTATATTGCATGTGTCGCCATGTAAGATCTTATTCACCTCCTGCCATAATTTCTTGAAGAAAAAGAAGTTTCAGAGACTAGACAAGTAGGTAGATTTGACAGCTGAGACAAGTTAACGGACAACACGACGCTGGAGCCTGAATTTAAGGAAATGGAAAGGTAAATGGGAGTGTCGCCAACACCTTTCAAGCCGGCTTCCTGGCAGTAGCGATATTTGACTTGTACCTGGACTGGAAAGGGAGTGCAGCAACCCTCTTAGCCTTGCAGGAATGTGCCTATCCAGAATTTCAGACATAGTTAAATTTTGCTGGACAGCAAGTTCGGTAGCTGTCTGTGCTGGGCGGAGCATAAAAGAGGCAAGGATGTCAGCTTTGAAGGTTTAAACGTTAAGCTTTTTCAAGGGCGGCGGCTGATGAAAGAGTACGCGGAAAGCCTTCAGATAAGACTAGATGACGCTGTCCATTGTCCGTGTGAGAGATGTCATGGCCTGCATTCAAAACAAATAAAATAGTAAAACCTTTTCAGTTGTTTTTATAATTGCAATTACAACAGGATCTAGTGGATATATTTTCGGTCACAATTGCAGATTAAACTGAAAATAAGCAATCTTTACCGTTGACACTACTATCAGTCTTAATCTAATTATTTACATGACAATAGCCTGCAAAATAACAAGTAAGCAATATAGTAGCAAGATGTAAAATGATTATAGGCTTGGTTTAAATTCGTGAGGCGTTATGGCCGATTGGTTGAGCGCTTGTCACGAAATGCAGCGTGTTGAAATGGGTTCGAACTTCTTTTAAGAAGTTGTTTTGTAGAGACCTATTTGTTCATTCATTCATTCAGAATAATTATAAAGCGCTCCTTCAAGATTTCCACTCAAAGGCGAAAACTTAGAGATCATTCAAGCACAGTTGCTTAACACCATTGGCTGACGATTCATCTTTGATGATGGCGCTAAAAATATAAAATTAGTATCTAGTCTAGACGATATCGGAGTTCATTTTGAATAATTTCATCCGCAGACAACAACTGATGACGAGAAAGCTGGAGAGGTCTCCAATCGTGGGCCCTCGTACAAACGTAGAGACCGACGAGCCCTGTCTCGTCTCGTCCATACAGAAATCGACATGATTAAGATTTTATTATTATAAGGAGAGGTAATCGTCGATATTTCGCAAACGTATGATTTCCGAGTAAACATCATCCACATCACGTCCGATTATCGTTGGCAAATGCGCCTCATGAATCATGTTCATATGCACACACACACACACACACACACACACACACACACACACACTTGGCGTCTATCGAGGCACTATATACACTTAAGCAACCATGCGCGTGCAGGCAAACCAATAAGTTTATCGTGTATATTCATATAAGTGTGTATACTAGAAGCGTATCGCTAATGCCGTCCATGTCTGTGTCTTCCATGTGCATTTGCTTGCTTGCTCAGCGGACGCAAGATTCGCGCCTATAAACGCGGACGTACAATGGTGGGCGATAATAGATCGATTGCACACTCATCGAATACTTCTTACGTTTCATGGATGTCGCTGAACCGGATGCACAAAGAAGCGGGTGCACGCAGGCTGTAGCAGCAGCAGCATCCAGGGTGGGACAGAATGGGAAGCGTATCTGGATGCTACCACTGTTGTTGAAAAGAGGAAGGAGAGGGGGTGTTTGTCGACCAAGTTCAAAAGAGAAAGAGGCTGAATAAGACGGCGCAGGAGGGAGACAAACGACGAAGTCTCACTGCCTCTTTTCATCGGTAATCTAATACCCATTGTCGGAGCTTCGCCTCCTGACCATGCATATCGAATGACCAATTCTTAAGCCGCATAAATGCCCCTTTTGTAGATACACGTGAATATACACGATGAACCTATTTGTGTACCTTCACGTGTATCATTACTTAAGTGTGCATTTCCTCTTCAATAAGCGGAACTTAAATGTATTGACGCGTCTCTTCATCAAGTAAACGAACAACGCCGTCACTGGCATAGCCAAACGTATATATATATATATTCAGTACGTGTATATACATATTTATGAATGTATAATATATATATACCTCGTATGCAGCAGAGCTATGATGAGAACACGTATGAAGGTGTACAGTAATACAGTTCAGAGGCTGCCTTCATATAGACATATCGTACCATTCAGGCCTATCTGTTATTCCTCAGTGTTTTCCTGTGAAATGTGGTCAGGATAACCAGAACCTCACCATCTGGAATATATTACTGCAAACAGACTCAGGAATGAGACTTAGTTAATAGTTAACTGTCGACATAACCGCATAAAACGTCTCGGCCTAAATAAAGTCTGTGTGTAAGTGAGCGTCAGACTATTGATGAGTCTGAGTAGTTTAAAATTAAAATTGTAGGCTGACTTAATAAAGTTTGTAAACTTGTAATGAGTTCGACGGGTTTCGATAGCGAGTCCGCGGTGGAAAGGAGTATAAGGAGATCTTGTTTTCCAACACGACAGGGCCCTGGCGGCTACGAGTCCTGCAGTGGCGACTCTTTGTCCAGCAACACTGGACCATCCTTTAAGGTGGAAGACAGACGACCACCAGAGCAGGATGATAGCCATGCTGCGTTTTCTCCAGGTGGTAAAACGGCGGAGATGGTGGGGTTTCTAAGTGGAGGAGAAGAAGGCAACACTCAATCGCTCAACTTAATCACGTGTCAGGTCAGTCTCGCCTTCAACTTACACAGATGCCTGCATCTTGCTGTATAGTGACTAATATCGCATTACGTCGTTAGTCGGAGTCAGATCGGGATTGCCTTAAGCCTTATATCGGCGCTTGAACTATTAGGTTCCGATCTTTTTGCGCCATGCAGTTCCACGCAGGTAGAAAAGTAAAATTTTCAGGAAATGTATTTCCAAACAATTTGCGCAAAAGGCCTGTTTATCAAGAATAATCAACTGTCCTTGTAAATCGTAGTCAGCAATCTCATCTACGAAATTCGCATATATCGAAATTCAATATGTCTACAGTAATTACAAAGTTAAGATGCAATTTATGGATGGAAAAATTGTTTCAAGAACCAAAGGATTGGGTAAAATGCATTCCATCTGGATAGTATAAAATATTCAAAGGCAATTTCCACTTCCCTTCAGAAATCACACTCTGAATATGAATAGTCATGAAATGCAATTATAAGCTTTCCTGGAATTTCAGCGGAATATTTCAAGTTTAAACTTTCAAGTTTAAAGTTTTTAATTTTATTTAAATCAAGAGCAAAGATCGACCAATGCATGCACAAAAGTAAGACAAAACCGAACTAAATATTAGCAGTAATATTATTGAAATTATAATTGTAATTTAAGATTTTTAAACGGCCTCTTAGAGAATAAACTCAACAGGGACGCTCCCGATCCGAACAAGTAAAATCACTGTTAAACAGTACAGACTTCAGGCGCCTGCAAAACCCTAAGATGGGAAGGGAAAGGAACTCGAGTCGCAGATCTCGACAGAGAAGGTTCCAGCAGATGGGACCGACATACGCAAAGCTTCTGGACTGAACTGTAGCAGTAATAAAGCACAAACTGTAAGATCTACCCTACGCCGTAGATTGATACCAGAATAATGGATGGAGGCTAGCAGGGTAAAGCTCAAGCGATAGCAGGCTATGGACGCTATATAAATTTTATACAGGTTCCGAGTACATCGTTTCCGAGTTCGCTGCACGTTTGTACTTATCTAAATTCATTCTGCCGCCAGTTGTCGGGTGATTTCGACAACTGTAATTCAACGCCTGGAATGATGGAAAACTCGACAGAACCAGAGTTTGTTCGGATAACACATGACTCTAACCAAACTCAATTTACATCAGGTAGGAAAGGGGTTGGAATAAACATTCGGTGCAAATTATGTCATTTTGTTTTACTTTATTGGCTGACTGGGTACATAACCATGCAGGTTAGAAGAAGTTTGTCACGCCATATAATTGCGATTAAAATAACAATTAAATTTGTGTTGCCTAATATTGTAATGGATCTGACCAATATTTGCATAATGTATGTTCTATAAAGATTTAAAACGTAGTTATATTTTATCGTACAATACAAATTTTGCTTCAAGATACACAGCTGAGCTTAGAGAAGTCAGTTACACTTCTACACAACGCTTTTCTAATGATAAGGATTTGCTCCGATTAGAAGCCATCCTCAATGTCTTAATCTGTAATTGTTCCATAGTGTGACTATAAGAGATAAAATTAGCCAACTATCGAGGGAAATATTTTTGTCAGAGCTTTGACTACATAGTTTGTCAGACGGATCGAATGCGAAACGATAAATTTTCTCATTGAGGAATAGTTGATGTCATATGATTAATCCATCTTAATCGAACATTTAAGCTTATATGATATGACTTCGCGGATATGACTCCCCTATGCTTAAGCTCAGACCAATATACCAAGTAGAGGTTTATTTAAATTACCATCAAAGAACAGGCCTGTTACAGTATCAAGTCGTTATATGGTAATATTGTTAGTAGGTCTATTTCGCGTTAGAAGTTTCGTAAAAATAATTAAGCTGCAATCAAAGAAAAATTACTTTCAAAGACATCGTTTAAAAGATAATGTTTAAGAGAAAGTTTAAACGACATCGGCATAAAAACCATGTCTATTAAAGTGAGAAACCTGCTTAGTTTTATTATTCGAACGACAGCCAACTGTGTTGGTGTTAACGATAGGCACCGATATGCGGATTCATATCAACTGCAGTCGTCTGATCGCAAAGCCGGAAAGGATTTTTATCTGGGGTTTGGATGAGACGACGGTCATCTTCAATTCTTTACTGAACGGCAACTATGCTAAGCAGTTTAACAAGGTATTCAGATAACAAGTAGCTAAAGATTTTCTATTTTACATATAAAGCATTTATTGCACTAAAGAAAATATTTACCATAGTACACAACATATTTTATTTAATGCGTTAAGTTTTTACCATACAATCCAAATCGTTATAGATTACTATAGGCACATTTTCCATATTTCATAAAGCTTGTTGGTAGTCTAGAGACGTAATATAGCGCCTTTAGGCACTTCATAAAAAGCTCATTGTGCTAGCTTAGAAATTTGTTAAAGTCAATAAGAACAAAGAGTAAACAAACAATGATCAGATAACAAGAAGGGTCACCATTGGCAGGCTCCCGCACTCACGTAGGGCCCAACCAAAGGGTACCCATTCAAAGTTGACAGTTGACATTCGCGTAGTCATGTTTTATTTTCCTACAAAAGTTCGTTTTATCCTACAAAAAAGCGTCATCAGAGGCTATTACACAAAGCATTTACTGTACTAGGTATAAATTAAGTATTTGCTATATAACACAAAGCATTTACTATGTGTTTATTACACGAAGTTTCGCAGTTTCACCATAACGTTTGAATTACATTCCGGCAAGGTTAACTCAGCATGTCGTTGCTGAACAATTGTGATCCAGAATAGATTAGAGAACGTACTGGGCTAAATATTGTCATAAATTTTAGAAGGAAATTCTATTCTTATGCAGGACTTCCTAAACGGCGAAGGAAACTCTATTTGCTTGTGTAGGATGAGTCTACATGCGTCTCTTTGGGACTGAGAATGGAGAAGATGATCTGTGATCTGGCAGACGAACAGCTGTTCCTTAAAGATGTAGAGGTACGTTTCTTTTCCTGAAATGTTACTACTATACGATGCTTTCAGAGAGACATGCGGTGTTCATAATATAATGAATATAACAGCTACAATATCCTTGTGCATGTACACTTTTAGCTCCATCAAGTACACTGTAAAAAATGTGGTCTCGGTCAAATATGGTCTCGGGGTGGATACGTCCACCCGACCCGTCGGTGGAATGCTTAACAGATTAATTTCTTTTCAACTGGACAGGGAAAGGATCAGGGTCAGGGACGCAGATAATTAATCAGACCATTCTGCTAATAACTGGCGGGGCATAAAATCTTTCCAACTGTGAACCAGTACACTTTTTTAAAGGTGGGCCATTGCACCAATAACTAGTGGAGCATTCCGCCTTCCAAAACTTTACATCGGTGTACGATTACATCAGTAACTGATGAGTGGGGTTGGAACACCTGGATTGCGTCGGCAATGACACCTGGATTGGGTCGGCAATGATGCGATGATGACTATGACTTCTTGTTGTGGTGGTTGTTAATGTCCATCGTGTTGTCCTTGACGATGAAATATTCGTTGTTGTTTTTGCTGTGTCATTATAAATTGTTGTCCTTGAAAATGATCATGTCGTTGTCTATAATGACGAAGATAAGGTATACGAAGAAACATTTGGACTAACTGAAGGCTTTAACTTATGGAAATTCTGCAGTTTTTAAATGCTGTCTTTAAAATTTTCATATTATTTTCTTATTGAAGTGCAATTTTTAATTCTACAAATTCAGCTTTTAAGAAGCGCATAAGATATACTACATCTGTTCGGAAATCTTGATATTGAACTATAATGTTTGATTGTTTCGTGTACAAAGGAGTTCAATCAAACGAATATTGACGACACAAATTCCGATGAATTCAAGTGAGTATTCCTATAAATCTAACCACCTGTGAGATCCGATTATCTGCTTTGCCCGTTCTGTCAGTTCTTCGCTGTCATTCAGGTCTAAACTTAAGACTCGTCTGTTTCTGCTTGGATATATACAGGCCTAGTTTCACATACTTATCTGACTTCGACAGGACGATTTCATTTTAAGTGATCGTCGACTAATGCTTTGCATTATAATAAAAGCACTATAGAAGTCGTTAGCTTAGATTGGATTAGATCATCAAAATCTTAACTCATTATATAAAGTAAATGTATACAATGTAATGCGCATGCTTATACTGGGATAGAAACCAACAAAGACAGACACACAGGCAGAGGGATATAATACAAATAAAACGATATTGAATTATATTGTTATTGACAAATGATATTGACAAATAAAAGGACAGACGTATAGACAGTTATTGGTCAAAGTTAAACGAATTAATATTCTACTATCGCTCATAGTCGATCGTCGCGTCTGAACGATGTCAACCTACGTTACACTCTGTGAATGCTATAGAGTTGCTGGATTAGTATTGTCGTGTTTGCGCTTCAGCAAGAAAATCCTCAGACCCCATCTTAAACGCGGACTTGAGTATTTTAGTGTAGACCTGTGTTTTACAAGCAAAAGCAAAGCTTCAGTGTCCCATTCGGAACTTGGGAAGGCGCTTATTTACTGCTCTTCAAAGCCCTTTAGCCGGTGACGGACTAGTCCCAAGGTCCTGGACACGGGACCATCGTAGGACTTGCTGTATACTTCCAAGCTGACGCCGGTACAAATTCTACTGCTTGATGACATGAAGAACGCGGATAGTATATTACAGTGCTGTAATGTAATGTAAATCTCAAACTTTTTTAGCGCTACACAATAGCTGCATCAAGGAGACCAGCTTATTAGCCGGCGATATATCAATCAGGTTCGCATGAACCAGGTTGCTGAGGAGTTTAAGTGTAGGCCTATGCTGCCTTGCGCTATATAAATTACAGTTATAGTGCAGACCTATGCTGTGTGGCGCTATATAAATTGCAGTTTTGCTGTCGATGGCCTGCTGTCGACGGTGTTCAGTGCCGATCTGGTGTCTGGAGAGCCAGCCTGTTGTCAGAGACAGGACAAGGCAGAAAATCTGACGCTGAGATTTCGTCAGATTCGTGACAGCTACACCTCTCATCGGACTAACGTCGGAGGTATCATCAAACCAACGGAGCACTACAAACACAAAAACACCCATACGAACGTCTTATAATTAATCAATAAAAAAGATATTAGTGAAGACAGTCGGTTCAATAAAGATGGAAAGAACACAAACTTCATATGATTAGCTAAAAAAAACCATAACTATCACTCCTCGGGCTATCCATCCAAAAACTAAAGTTCCACAATTTACCCTGAACCTTCCAATGGTCAAAGAAGCTGTAATGATTTTGTTATTTTTTAAATTTTATTATAATTTTAATATGTAAAATGTTGTAATGGAGGACAGGTAAATGTAGGATAAGGTAATGTTCCTTGAGCAAATTCTCCATTCCTCCACCTCTCCTGTCGATTACCCTCCCACTTCCATATCTACCCTCAAGCACCACTGCTAATCAATTCTCGGGCTTTCCATGCAAAACTTAAGTTCCCCATCTTACCCTCATTCATTCAATCCGCCGACCTCCCATTTCTCTCAACCTAAACGCAACCCATCGAAACAGATGCTCAGCCTGTTTCCTTCCCTGTGCAGATCTTGTTCTTCAAAAGGTATCTCGAATTGAACAACCCGTCTGACTTGACGCAGCTCTTGTGAATAAATTGGTGCCCTGCGCTTGGTTTTAACTATTGCTTTAGCAATTTTCGAGCGTACGATTACGATTTCAGGAAAAAAATGGGTAGTCTTGATTTGAATTTAGGTCTCCTGGGTTCAGAGAAGAGAAAGTCTTGGCTTCGACTTCGGTCGGAAATCGAATCCTTGACCGACAACTGGGTCAGTCTGGCAGCAAAGACACTCAGCCTCATCAGCTGTAGTTAAGTATAATAAAACAGTCGTGGTTCGTAGTTATGCGTAGCTTCAATAATAATCTGAGATTATTATTAAAGCGGCGTTATATAAATTTTTAATTACAATTACAATAAAGTAATGTAATGGTTCCTGATCTAAATTTACCAAACTCTGCATTGACTTATCTTAATGGTCTTCGTTTATAGAAAAATTAATAAATGGACTTACAGGTTGTGAAGGAATAGAAAGGATTAATGAAAACACGGATAGAAGATCAAAGTAACAGTGACTAGACGAACACAGGCTCAATGAGAGAATTTAGGATCAATAAAACTTACACAAGGGCAAATGAGAGATTTGTGGATGAATGAATAGGTGAATGGTTCAATTCGTCTTTCAATGATCCCAGTTTTTTGAATATTTAGAATAAGAGCACGAGGAATAATTCTGGGAAAAGAGCATCATTCCTTTCGGATTTTTTTGGGAGTTATGATTATCATTATCATTATTATCATCATTATTATCATTATTATCATTATTATCATTATTATCATTATTATCATTATTATCATTATTATCATTATTATCATTATTATCATTATTATCATTATTATCATTATTATCATTATTATCATTATTATCATTATTATCATGTGTGAGCAGGGCATCGTGCGTTAATGTTCTGGTCACGATGAATTCTCTTGTTCCTTCCTTGGCCAAAGTTCTTCTCTACGGTCTCGGAGGAGCGTTTGCCGCCGAAAACATCTACAGCGCCACTAAAATCGGTATTTATCTGGTTTTTAATTGAGATAAGTTAATCGAAGGATTGAAAATGCCTTGTGAAACCTATTATTGTTTATTAGGCGAACCACATAGCGGGACTTCAGGTCCCTTTGGTATCAATTTTCCACTTTTAAAGATCACATACGCTGTAATGAAACATCGTATTTGATTGTGTGGTGCTCAATACTAATATCTCATAATAATAACACTAATAATATATTAATATAATATTATTATAATTAATTATACATCAATAATAACTATTATTATATAATTAATAATAATACCATTACAACTAGTCCATTATTATTACAACAACAATAATAATAAACAACAACAACAATAATAATAAAATTGAAAATTATTTAAATCGAAAAGGTAGGATAAAACTAGCGTGTTGATTGCGACTCAGGACATCAATAGCTGTGGTCAAAGATATAGCGACAAACTTGAACGGTGTTCCGTGAGAACAGCAACATAAGAACAGGATAACTTTTCCTATGGAAGTTCCGGGTTTGCAGATAGGAAATCGATGGCGATAAGCAATTTTGAAAGTACTACAAGCTGCTATATTAAGTGTCTAGATACAAAATACTGCATGCATGCATACATGCATACATACATACAAACATACATGCATACATACATACATATATACATACATACATACATACATGCATACATACATACATACATACATACATACATACATACATACATACATGCATACATAGATGCATACAAACAAACATACATACATAAATGTGTGCATGAATGCATCTGTTTTTAAATCACAGGCAAGGAGAACTCCTTCAAGAGAATTGCCTCAAGATTTGGTGACAAATGCACATACATTGTCGTTGGCCACAAACAGGACGACGAACTGGCGGCAAAACAGGTAATCGATATGAGGTCATTAGCCTCTTTCGTGCAGATCACATACATGCATGTATGTATGTATGTGTTCGGCAAACTGAGATGGCTCTTCTCTCTGCCCACAATGATGGTAAAGTAACTCCACTTGCTCTTCTCAACCCATCGACTGGATTCATCACTGTCTACCACACTATCTTGCTCCATCGCCTTGATAACCGGTTTGGAGTATTAGGTCTGGTCTTAAGCTGGTTCCAATCATATCTTACTGAAGCACTCAATCTGTCTTTATTAAGAGATTTTTGAAGGCGAGGGTAACACTCACAGCCGCTTCCCTTAGGGCTCTGTTCTCGAGCTCTTGCTTTTCTCTCTCTACACTATTCCATAAGTAGGGAATATGCCATTGAATCAAAGTGGTATCAGACATAATATAATTACGCTGATGATACTCAGCTCCATATTTCCTTTGATAATTCCTTCTCATCTACCCCGCTCTCTTGCTTTATTGTCTGAGGTCTTTAACCGAGTGCAGTCTTGGAAGGCAAGAAATGGTGCATTAATACAGTGGCGCTATATTTGTCATTGAATATTGATATTAGGCCTATTTTTAGTTGTATGAATCGTCTCGGATTCTCTCCCCACTTTGTGTCGTCGGACGTCGCAATCACGTATTTCACTCAATAGAGGTAGCACGATGCATCTTTATACTAGAAGCACACAGTTCACAATTTCGTTAAAGATTGACTTCTTGCTCTATATTTATTTTGTCGAATGGTTTAACTGTTTTGCCTAATATTAACCTATTTTCAGATGAATTGGCCATTTTGGAGAATCTCAAGCCATTCCGACATAACAGCTCTACACCATGCTCTCGACCTTGGGTACCTCTGAAGCGGTAGACCAACCATTGTCTGTAAAACAAAGGATATTTGCACGCACTAAGCACACACTGCATAGATGCAAAAATGTAGATCTAAGCTTGTGTACGAACACTCGCGTAGGCGTCTCTCAAAAGTACAACTAAACGAATGCACAAATTATCTTAAATTATTTGCAGAAATATTCAATCATTGTCTGTTACTGTTTTTAAGTGTAATTTATTTTTAAAGGAAAAATTCTACCGGTTGAGTTGTTTGATAAAAAAAACATACAATGGAGATCGAATTCTTCGGTTTTACCCGAACGACTTACTCATTGACTGTTGTCGAAATAATAACGTTACGGCTTTATTGAATGCATCTTCACAGCACTTATGCTTCTAAAGGATAATAATACATTTTTATTAATTTGCTTATAACAAAATTATTCAAAGCGAATTCTTTGCGGATTGTCGTAACAGAGTCCATCGCGTAGTCGAAGATTCGTGGGTCAAATGGCTACATTTGTGGAGTGAACCAGGAAGTTCATTGTATTTCAAAATTTTAGAAAATATATTATCAGACATCGTTGAAAATAGCCAGTTACTCTTGTGGGCAGATTTATAAGCGGATGATAAGATGCACGCGACATGATATTTAGAAATCCACGTGAGCGTAATTGAAGTTCAAGATGGAGTAAATTTGAATTAAATCCACCGCATAAAGCGTTATGCTGCTTTGATAATGTAGTCAATAAGGCCTACAAATCCGAGTTAAATTTATTAACAACAGAATTAGAAGGTCTGTTAAGAGAGTCGACCATTATACTAGTACGGTTGGATAGGAGAATGTTAACAATTATGTAATCAACCAAACTGTCTGAACTACCGATAACATCGTACACTTGAGTCTGAAGATTATCTCTGATTAACAAGGCAACCCCTCCACATCTACCAGACAGCCGAATTTTTATATTTGACTGGGGTCATTGCACTTTATCGTATCATGATAATTAGCTTCAAAATGATACTTAGAGAGAAGAGAATTTATCAGATTACGATAAAAGTCAATGTCTTCATTCAATGCAATAGACACCTTATTGAAAAGTTCGAATGGGTTTTTGACATCTTCGTTGATAGCACCAGGATAGTTCGCTCTATGTTCTGTATTATCTTCGTTTAGATATAGCAAGGAGTCGAGATTCAGCGAATAAAGAGAAAGCAAACGATTAGCACACGCAATGCAAATACCACTAACAAGAACGGACAAAGGCAGTAAATTGCTATCAGTAAATTCTCATCAGAAATTACAGGCGTAATGTGGCATAGGTCTGGAGTTAGAAGCCAGAATAAACAAATAGGAGTGTACAACAACACCCCATAATGACAGCCGCATAAGTGATGACTATTATTATTATTATTAGTAGTAGTAGTAGTAGTGGTAGTAGTGGTAGTAGTAGTAGTAGTGGTAGTAGTAGTAGTAGTAGTATTAATATTATTATTATTATTATTATTATTATTATATTAATTAATATTAATACTAATAGTACTAATACTAATACTAATAATAATAATTTGTTCCCTTCGCTTTTGAAACTACGTCCAATTAATAACGCAGGGCTTTCATAACTGATCTTCGGCGCTCTCTGACGCTGGTTTCTGATGACAAAGGAGAAACATGCCATCTGTTTCAACGCCTACCAGTTGCCATCCAACGATTTAATGCTGTCGCCTCCCGAAGCACCTTCTCTATGCCAAAATTTGACGAGGATTTTTAGCCAACCCAGATAGTTTTCGTTTTTTTTCCGGAGCGCTTTTTTGTAAGTCCCGAGGGATCATAAGTATCTCGGGCATAATAATAATAATAATAATAATAATAATAATAATAATAATAATAATAATAATAATAATAATAATAATAATAATAATAATAATAATAATAATATTACTATTATTATTATTATTATTATTATTATTATTATTATTATTATTATTATTATTATTATTATTATTATTATTATTATTATTATTATTATTATTATTATTATTATTGTTACTATTATTATGCGCATCAAATCGAGTAAATAAACCTGATTTAACGTAGTAGACATAACATAAAATATAGGCTATATAATAGGTCAAATAAACTTTCATGAATAGATAACAAACTCAAAAATAACATCTGAACAGTTAGGTCTAATAGATGTACAATCTTGCACGGACCAGGTCCCAATTATTAAGCCTAATCCCCACGACTTAGGCAAGTGCGCGCACGACGAAAAATTAGAGGGAAAGTTGTCTGAACATGATCCAATAATCAAGGAGGCTCCGGCTGTTTGGACATAACGAGCGTTGCGACGGCGGACAAGACCAGAGCTATGCACCTGATCAATTCATTGAAAAATGAGCAGGGTCAAGGCCATACGGTCGCTGTATAAAACCGTGCACGTTTACGTTTACATTTAGGCCAGCTCCGCCACTGCATTTAGTCGGGTAGTGCCAGTCCAAAGCATGGATAAAGGAGGAGGGCGATGTCAACGGCCTTTGATGCCGTAAGATGTCGTTAAACATTGGAACTACTTTACATTTAGGCCAGCTGTGAAATCCTCCCACACAAGAGGTTGGGAGAGACTCATCACACATGGACACGGGTGGTAGAATCTGACCTGCGCCCTCTAGATTTAGTAGTAGATTTAAAACTATACACGGCCTGAAGAGAAGCACATAAGAGAAGGGTCGCAGCATGTTGTGGAAACCGCAAAGCTCCAGAAAAGGGTTCTTTAGAGATAATGATAATCCTGAAGATTTATTGATGCATCTGTATAGAATTAACGCAACTTGTATAGTCGCCAGAAATCAACATTAGAAATAGGTCAGCCGAGCCCTATGGGGGTCTGTTGGACTCTTTCGGTCGACCTTTGGCCTCTGAAGTAATCTGAGTATTTCGTTGTTGCAAAACTGTGTTGATTTCATATTGATGTTGTTAAAGTCAATAAACGACTATTCAATTTAATTTTTGAAAATCAATCTGCTTAGTAAATGCAAATATTTATAAGTCTAAGAGGCGCTAAAGCATGAATAAATTATGCTTTTAATGTGACATCACCCACTGAAAATGGCTCTTAGTCTCTTTCCGAACGATCGAAATCCCTTTGCCACTGAATTACTCTTCAACCGTTTTTGGTTATTTCCAGCTAAAGCATTTGCTTCCCTGCGCCTGCAGGACGATTGTTCAATCATAGAAGAACAACTTGTGTAGTCAGTGTCATGCTTAGGTAACTCCGCGTCACGGTGATTTGAATCCAGACTTCGGTGTTCCATGCTGCGATCTAGGATGCTTTGCTTAAGATGTAGTGGCACCGTTCTGAATTTTTCATCCCGTGAATCGCTATTATTCGGACTGAAGTCCCCCGAATACGAAAATATATCGACGTTTAGTGAGGGACCTATGTTATTATTTTCACCAAATGAACTGACTGTATTCGGTGTGGTTTCCATTGTTTCGACGACGTTTAGTGCAGGCACACTTTGATAGGCATTCTGTTGAAGCGGTGGAAGCATGTAATCTTTTAGGTTTATCAGCGAAGCATGAAACTCTTGTGTTGGTGCGGTGGTCACGCATGACGGCTTAATCGCCCATTCGCTGTCGTAGTCGCGATGCAGTTTCTTAGACAGCGTGAATTTCTGTGGAATGTACTTCGGAGTAAGACTCTCGTTGAAGACGTCAACCGACAAAGAATCGTCAGATGGCGATACTATCGTTGGATCAGAAGTCGCCATATTGTCTTTGCCTTTGGAACACGACGAATACAAATTCATCTCTTGACATAGTATTATTATCAAACGGATCAAATGCAAGTGAAAGATTTAAAGCTAAATGAATCGAATAACGTTATTTTTACAGATTTAGACTTAATAGTTGCACTACAGCTGCTATTTGGGCCTAGTTTAAGCATATTCTGTCAGTTTTTATTATAAATTTAATCTAGGTAAAAATAATCGAGACATTTAAAAATACCTCTCATTTGTGATAGACATACGACTATGAACTTTACCTTTAGCTATCTGTATTATCTTATGGTTTAGACATTCAATACGCATTTAGCATTTTGCATCCATTTAGCATTTTTCTAAATTTTAGCAACTTTAATACATATTTCTGTGAAGTTCTTGCTCCGGTGAAATATAGTTTCACGTAGAAGGAACTCTGTATCATCATTCAGTGAAAGCCAAACGTATTCTCGTCTATTCTATACATCCTACACATTGCAGGCTTCAAGATTTATGTGAAAAGTTTATTTAAATCCATTAAGCGAAAATATAAAAGCAGCTCACATTAATGCTGATCTAAGTTAATCATCTGAATTAAAATTTTAGTATTTGATCGGTTAGGCCTCTGCCACAGCGTTGAGTTACAATAGTGGCTAAAATTATGAGAATTATGAAAATTATAGCTTAAAGGATTTATTATTATTATTATATTATTATTATATTATTATTATTATATTATTATAAAATTATATTATTATTATTATATTATTATTATTATTATATTATTATTATTATTGTTATTATTGTTGTTGTTTTTACTATTGCTATTATTACTGTTATTACTGTTATTACTGTTATTATTATTATTATTATTATTATTATTATTATTATTATTATTATTATTATTATTATTATTATTATTATCAACAGCAAAGTCCAGCGACACTGTTCAGGTAGCACAGCCAGTATCAGACACACGTGCATCCATCGAGGGCCCTTCCTTCGTTCCAAGAGGATGACGTCGACAGCCGGAAGTGAATGCATAGGTTGATGAGAAAGGTCAAATGCAGATTCCAGGTCAGACAGTTCAAGGTCAGACAGAGGACGGTTGTTGTGAACTTCCACCCATACGTCACCTTCGTAGGACCGTGACCGGTGCGGATCGGATGAACATCCTGCTCCTCCAACTCCCTCCTCTTCGTCGTTGCCGTCGTCTGCTTCGATGGCAGCTGCGACGTGGGCTGCGCTGGTCCGAGGGTCAGCGTCTCCTCGACCTTAACTCGCCGGCTGACCTAGGTCAGGTGTTGCGGCTCCTTGATCTTGAGGACCGGTTGGGACCCGTCGGCAGGGTCTCTTCGAACAGCTCCAGGCTCGCTTCGTTTCTTTAATCTTGGTACACATTTGCGGTGTGTAGTAGAAGTGCACATTTGCGGTGTGTAGTAGAAGTGCACATTTGCGGTGTGTAGTAGATGTACTCATTTGCGGTGTGTAGCAGATGTACACATTTGCGGTGTGTAGTAGAAGTGCACATTCGCGGTGTGTAGTAGAAGTGCACATTCGCGGTGTGTAGTAGAAGTACAAATTCGCGGTGTGTAATAGAAGTGCACATTCGCGGTGTGTAGTAGATGTACATATTTGCGGTGTGTAGTAGATGTACTCATTTGCGGTGTGTTGTAGAGGTACACATTTGCGGTGTGTAGTAGAAGTACACATTTGCGGTGTGTAGTAGAAGTACACATTTGCGGTGTGTAGTAGATGTACACATTTGCGGTGTGTAGTAGATGTACTCATTTGCGGTGTGTAGTAGAAGTACACATTTGCGGTGTGTAGTAGAAGTACACATTTGCGGTGTGTAGTAGAAGTACACATTTGCGGTGTGTAGTAGATGTACTCATTTGCGGTGTGTTGTAGAGGTACACATTTGCGGTGTGTAGTAGATGTACACATTTGCGGTGTGCAGTAGAAGTACACATTTGCGGTGTGTAGTAGATGTACTCATTTGCGGTGTGTAGTAGAAGTACACATTTGCGGTGTGTAGTAGAAGTACACATTTGCGGTGTGTAGTAGAAGTACACATTTGCGGTGTGTAGTAGATGTACTCATTTGCGGTGTGTTGTAGAGGTACACATTTGCGGTGTGTAGTAGAAGTACACATTTGCGGTGTGCAGTAGAAGTACACATTTGCGGTGTGTAGTAGATGTACTCATTTGCGGTGTGTTGTAGAGGTACACATTTGCGGTGTGTAGTAGATGTACACATTAGCGGTGTGTAGTAGAAGTACACATTTGCGGTGTGTAGTAGAAGTACACATTTGCGGTGTGTAGTAGAAGTGCACATTTGCGGTGTATAGTAGATGTACTCATTTGCGGTGTGTAGTAGAAGTACACATTTGCGGTGTGTAGTAGAAGTGCACATTTGCGGTGTGTAGTAGATGTACTCATTTGCGGTGTGTAGCAGATGTACACATTTGCGGTGTGTAGTAGAAGTGCACATTCGCGGTGTGTAGTAGAAGTGCACATTCGCGGTGTGTAGTAGAAGTACAAATTCGCGGTGTGTAATAGAAGTGCACATTCGTGGTGTGTAGTAGATGTACATATTTGCGGTGTGTAGTAGATGTACACATTTGCGGTGTGTTGTAGAGGTACACATTTGCGGTGTGTAGTAGAAGTACACATTTGCGGTGTGTAGTAGAAGTACACATTTGCGGTGTGTAGTAGATGTACACATTTGCGGTGTGTAGTAGATGTACTCATTTGCGGTGTGTAGTAGAAGTACACATTTGCGGTGTGTAGTAGAAGTACACATTTGCGGTGTGTAGTAGAAGTACACATTTGCGGTGTGTAGTAGATGTACTCATTTGCGGTGTGTTGTAGAGGTACACATTTGCGGTGTGTAGTAGATGTACACATTTGCGGAGTGCAGTAGAAGTACACATTTGCGGTGTGTAGTAGATGTACTCATTTGCGGTGTGTAGTAGAAGTACACATTTGCGGTGTGTAGTAGAAGTACACATTTGCGGTGTGTAGTAGAAGTACACATTTGCGGTGTGTAGTAGATGTACTCATTTGCGGTGTGTTGTAGAGGTACACATTTGCGGTGTGTAGTAGAAGTACACATTTGCGGTGTGCAGTAGAAGTACACATTTGCGGTGTGTAGTAGATGTACTCATTTGCGGTGTGTTGTAGAGGTACACATTTGCGGTGTGTAGTAGAAGTGCACATTTGCGGTGTGTAGTAGAAGTACACATTTGCGGTGTGTAGTAGAAGTGCACATTTGCGGTGTATAGTAGATGTACTCATTTGCGGTGTGTAGTAGAAGTACACATTTGCAGTGTGTAGTAGATGTACACATTTGCGGTGTGTAGTAGAAGTACTCATTTGCGGTGTGTAGTAGAAGTGCACATTTGCGGTGTGTAGTAGATGTACACATTTGCGGTGTGTAGTAGATGTACACATTTGCGGTGTGTAGTAGATGTACTCATTTGCGGTGTGTAGTAGAAGTGCACATTTGCGGTGTGTAGTAGATGTACACATTTGCAGTGTGTAGTAGATGTACACATTTACGGTGTGTAGTAGAAGTACTCATTTGCGGTGTGTAGTAGAAGTGCACATTTGCGGTGTGTAGTAGATGTACACATTTGCGGTGTGTAGTAGATGTACACATTTGCGGTGTGTAGTAGATGTACTCATTTGCGGTGTGTAGTAGAAGTGCACATTCGCGGTGTGTAGTAGAAGTACAAATTCGCGGTGTGTAATAGAAGTGCACATTCGCGGTGTGTAGTAGATGTACATATTTGCGGTGTGTAGTAGATGTACTCATTTGCGGTGTGTTGTAGAGGTACACATTTGCGGTGTGTAGTAGAAGTACACATTTGCGGTGTGTAGTAGAAGTACACATTTGCGGTGTGTAGTGGATGTACACATTTGCGGTGTGTAGTAGATGTACTCATTTGCGGTGTGTAGTAGAAGTACACATTTGCGGTGTGTAGTAGAAGTACACATTTGCGGTGTGTAGTAGAAGTACACATTTGCGGTGTGTAGTAGATGTACTCATTTGCGGTGTGTTGTAGAGGTACACATTTGCGGTGTGTAGTAGATGTACACATTTGCGGTGTGCAGTAGAAGTACACATTTGCGGTGTGTAGTAGATGTACTCATTTGCGGTGTGTTGTAGAGGTACACATTTGCGGTGTGTAGTAGATGTACACATTAGCGGTGTGTAGTAGAAGTACACATTTGCGGTGTGTAGTAGAAGTACACATTTGCGGTGTGTAGTAGAAGTGCACATTTGCGGTGTATAGTAGATGTACTCATTTGCGGTGTGTAGTAGAAGTACACATTTGCAGTGTGTAGTAGATGCACACATTTGCGGTGTGTAGTAGAAGTACACATTTGCGGTGTGGAGTAGATGTACTCATTTGCGGTGTGTAGTAGAAGTGCACATTTGCGGTGTGTAGTAGATGTACACATTTGCGGTGTGTAGTAGATGTACACATTTGCGGTGTGTAGTAGATGTACTCATTTGCGGTGTGTTGTAGAGGTACACATTTGCGGTGTGTAGTAGATGTACACATTTGCGGTGTGTAGTAGAAGTACACATTTGCGGTGTGGAGTAGATGTACTCATTTGCGGTGTGTAGTAGATGTACACATTTGCGGTGTGTAGTAGAAGTACACATTTGCGGTGTGTAGTAGATGTACACATTTGCGGTGTGTAGTAGAAGTACACATTTGCGGTGTGTAGTAGATGTACACATTTGCGGTGTGTAGTAGAAGTACACATTTGCGGTGTGTAGTAGATGTACACATTTGCGGTGTGGAGTAGAAGTACACATTTGCGGTGTGTAGTAGATGCACACATTTGCGGTGTGTAGTAGATGTACACATTTGCGGTGTATAGTAGAAGTACACATTTGCGGTGTGTAGTAGATGTACACATTTGCGGTGTGTAGTAGATGTACACATTTGCGGTGTGTAGTAGAAGTACACATTTGCGGTGTGTAGTAGATGTACATATTTGCGGTGTGTAGTAGATGTACACATTTGCGGTGTGTAGTAGAAGTACACATTTGCGGTGTGTTGTAGAAGTACACATTTGCGGTGTGTTGTAGAAGTACACAGTTGCGGTGTGTAGTAGAAGTACTCATTTGCGGTGTGTAGTAGATGTACACATTTGCGGTGTGTAGTAGATGTACACATTTGCGGTGTGTAGTAGAAGTACACATTTGCGGTGTGTAGTAGATGTACACATTTGCGGTGTGGAGTAGAAGTACACATTTGCGGTGTGTAGTAGATGCACACATTTGCGGTGTGTAGTAGATGTACACATTTGCGGTGTATAGTAGAAGTACACATTTGCGGTGTGTAGTAGATGTACACATTTGCGGTGTGTAGTAGATGTACACATTTGCGGTGTGTAGTAGAAGTACACATTTGCGGTGTGTAGTAGATGTACATATTTGCGGTGTGTAGTAGATGTACACATTTGCGGTGTGTAGTAGAAGTACACATTTGCGGTGTGTTGTAGAAGTACACATTTGCGGTGTGTTGTAGAAGTACACAGTTGCGGTGTGTAGTAGAAGTACTCATTTGCGGAGTGCAGTAGATGTACACATTGCGGATTGAGTACATCTACTACACACCCCAAATGTGTACATTTACTACACACCGCAACGTGGACATCTACTTGTCACCGCAATGTGTACATCGACTACACACCACAATGTGCACATCTACTACACACCGCAATGTGTTCCTCGACTACACACCGCAAATGTGTACAACTAGTACACACCGCATTGTGTACATCTACTACGCGCCGCATTGTGTGCATCGATTACTCATTGGTGAGTGTAGCATTGTTGTGTGCAGTTGATGTGCGTATTCTTTCTCGATATTCGCCAGTTTACTAGATATTATGTAGTATTCAGCCTATTGCGGAAAGCAATGATTACAATTTTATCGATCAAGTTCAGTCCTCGCTTTCTGTTGATACTTTCTCTTTCATCTTGTCCTCTCTTTTATTATTTTATTCGATATTTCATCGCGTCATATAAAATATGTAGAAATCGGCTCCATCATTGACCAGTTCTCAATTTGCCATGTCTTTCGATTCAGGTAGCAGTCGCATTGACTCTTTCGATATAGCGCGCATGCAACCTCAAACACGTAAGGAGTAGTAGTAGCTGTTGTTGTTGTTGTTTTGATTATCGTTATTTGATTTTCCCGCGGAAGAAATGATCCCTCAGGCACTAAAAAATTAAGTTAGGAGTATAATTAGAAGGTTATGATTAGGAGTATTATTACTATTTTATTTTTAATTTGTCCGAGGTAAGTGTAATCCATCAGGAACAAGAAGAAATTACGCCAGATGCTTTTAAAGGGGTATCTGGAAAATCGGGCCTCGTCCTCAGCAACATAGGAAACCGTGCCACGAAAAGCAGTGGCATTATTATTAATACATAGATATAATAATAAAAGGCTTAGAAACGTACGTGGGATGTCAGCAGTGCCGAATGCGAGTAAAATTGTACTAATTAGTTGATTATGCAGCAACTGTAAGCTTTTATTTCCAAAGCCTTATTCGTATTTTAGATGTGCTAAGATGTAAAGAATTTAAAGTTATTTTAGGCAAATTGTTTAACAAATTTCAACACGTAGGCCTAAATGTGGTTTTAACAAATGTCGTTATTATTATTATTATTATTATTATTATTATTATTATTATTATTTATTTTTTTTTTTTTAATAAGGTTTTCATCAGGTCTCGGGTGCCTAGTGGTCTCCAAACGTGCCCCTGCTTAAAGTAAACGAGTATTGGCGGCTGAAATAATAATAGTGTGATGAGAAGTAATAAAACACTCACGCTGTGCTTGGTCCGTTGGCTTTGTTGGTGGGTCAGCCACAGTCTCTCTGTACTTGTGATGAGGATGGCTGCTCTTGGCTTCGGTCCTTGCAGCCTCGGTTCTTGCGGCTGACTCATTCGCATGGTCGATTTGAAGCTTCAGCGAAGAAACTCCGAAGCATCCGATGGAACGACGCCGCTTCTCTCTCTTCAACTGCATTTCAGTTCATTTAATCTGGCAACGTTGTATGTTATATTCCTGTGTAATATGTTAGACACGGTGTAGAAGCTGCTGCGAAGATCTGCGAGTGACTGCAGCACACGGGTTTCGTGGCCTTTAAGAGAAGTGAAACTGCCTAGAGGTCAATGACTTGCGATTGATCCTCTAAGTCTCTAAGACTAGTCTAAGTAGTAGCCATTGGTTTAGCAGCCTTAGGGTAAAACTGAAGGAGGCCCAACGACGTTCGAAACTGCCAGAGGCAGAGAACTTAAAGAAGAAGAAGAAGGGTTATAAAGATGGGAAATGTTCATTTACAATCATATCTGCCCACCTCTAAGTAGTAGCTATTGATTCAGTAGCCCTAGGGTCATAAAGCTCTAAATTGTTCAGTTGTGCTCATATTTGCCAACCCACTCGTTAGGCCTATTCACTTGACTTTCGCTCTGTATTTAACCTATCCACAATTTAAATGAGGCACATAATAGCGCCTATTTTATGCCTGGCATTATCTTATTAAGACAGTAATTGCTAGCGGGGAAAATTTCCGCAAGCGTCGTCTTAACTCGGTTTATTAGGCCAATAGACTACAAGATGTATACAAGCTAGACAATAAAACTCAATTGTGTGCAAGCGCTTTAAGCATGCTAACGTCTCGCTGTCGAATATAATTAGGTGCTTAGTCAAATGACACGTTTGAGTGCCGATTAGGAAGGCTTGTGTAGGCTTATATTGTCTAAACATACATACATTTCCCTCAGGGGATGTCTTATCAGTGGTTGATTGAGTTTAGAAGTTTAGTTAAACTAATTCATGCATTTGTGTTCTTGAGATTGTGACGGTCTTTCCACTTTCTATACCAACCTGAATGGATCTCCATTGAAAAAAGCCTATTATATGTGTGTGTATATGTCGCTGTCTGTTTGTATGGTTGTCTGTCTGTCCGTCTCTCTTCATTATTTACTTTTCATAAGAATAGAGACACGAAACTTGATTAACTTTATAATCCCATGTTAATTCCTAACATATAAAGCGTTATAGACTAAGGAGTCAATGTATCTAAATATCCTCAGCGCATCTTGAAGGTTTTTCCATTACTGTAGTTTATAAGATCGATCGCACAATAAGTTAGAATAGTATTAGTAGTAATGTGTCTATCAACTATAGGCTACTAGCTCATGAAGTCCCCAACAGCCGGGCCTATGTGCTTGATTACGAAGCGGGGCGGTGATAGTTTGTTATAAACGTAGCCGAAAATCATGCTTTCGTCTATGGCAATTAACCCTCAGTGGTGCACGCGGTATGTTGCTGAGTCTAATTAACCTATAGAAACAAATAAATCAGTCCACATACCTGTATAACAAATAAATAAACAAACAAATCACCTGACAAAGCTTGGGATGGCGACAAGGGGCCGCCTGTCTGTCTGTCTGTCTGTCTGTCTGTCTGTCTGTCTGTCTGTCTGTCTGTCTGTCAGACTATCCTTCCGTCATCAGTTAGTCGGTCCGTCAACCAATTATTCAGTCAGTCAGTCAGTCAGTCAGTCAGTCAGTCAGTCACTCACTCACTCACTCACTCACTCACTCACTCACTCACTCACTCACTCAGTCAACGATCAATCGCAGTTGCTGGGAACTACAGTGTTAATGGTCGTGATGGTGGTGTGGGACGAGAGACCAACGACTGCCGTCTTATCCGGATGTAAGAAGCCAAGGGCGTAGAGAATTGGCAGGTACTGGCAGATCAGGGTGACGAAGCAGATCAGCACTAGGGCGAACCCCAGTATGGCTGACTGCAGGTAGACATATGATGTGGTGAAATAGGCCGGTATGAAGACGACCCAGACAAAAAGTGTCGTCGAAACCGATATGAATATGAACCAGGATTCGTTGAAGTTGTTTGGCAATTTCCTTGTCACGAAGCCAATCCAGGCGCAAAGAAGCATGGTGAGGATGTTGTAGGACAGAGGAACGATGAACCAGACAGTCGACTTGTGGCAATACAACTCCACATACTTCTCGAAAATACTCTCCATCTTCAGACTGGCTGCTGATGGATCCGCATTCTCCGAGATCAGAACCAACATCCACTGTACATTACAAACAAATATACAACATTTAAATCTAATCTAATAACTTCTACAGCGTCGCTATCACAATGCCCAAGGCATCAATCGATGGTCGCTAATACAACAATAAAATTAAAACACATAACAAAAGGAAAACCATTTCTTCTTGTGTCATCAAAGAAGAATGGTTTGTTTGCTTTGATTACGTATTGTTGGACATTTTCTGTAATCTCATCATATAAAGCGAACTCATAATATCATAGAAGAGTCAATTGCTCTGTAAGTCATGGGAATATGAAAACTTTAAAACAAAAGGTCCACTTTAATATGTCAAATTGTTATTTTGCTTATAATGCTTTCACATTAGAACAAGATTCATATCTCAAACTTGGAATTAATTACATGGTGGCTTAATTCTTCTACAGTTGACTGACCTGGTGTAAAAATATCGTGAATGTGTTAGGTAAAGGAGTTTGTTGTCGATTGACTTACTGCAGCTGGATATTTCTATAACGTGAATTCCAGTCTGCGGGATAGTCTGGTGGTCAGAGTCGTGGACTGTCAACCTTGTGGTCGAGTGTTAGAGTCCTGCATAAAATTAACATACTCTATTGACTGTACTGTACACTCTAGGTCGGAAGATCAGACGCCGATGAATATGGCCGGTTATACTCCAACATACGCCGGGTCTAGGACATTGAAGTTGATAACACTGAATATCAAATTCTTAAAGTATTGCTATTCTCTCTTAAACTTGCATCCGCAAAGTAGATACAAACCTGAATGAAAAACAGACAAGCAACGAAGATCAGTTGAGCCTCAGTAGAGATGAACCTAGGTGCTCTGACGCTTTTCTTTCCTGCAGCAAAGATCCTGTAGATTCGGACGTTCTTAACGAGGAGTGGTGCGTAGATCATATTGATGCCAATATGGAACCCAGCACTTCTCACAATGCACAACCATTTGGATGCATCGGGCTTCGCCACGTGAACCACGACTATGACAGAAACGACTAGAATACCAAGAAGAATCAAGAGACTGAGCTGGATGCTGATTGCCTTCACCAATTTGTGTCCACGATTTGCAACAAAGACGCCAGCGCTACTGGCACCGCAGATGGCAATCACCACCGCCATACACAACAAAGAAATTGAGATCGGATGCGACCATTGAAGATAGACTGGATCGATGGTAGCACAGGTGGTTGACGTCTTGTCGTCTGGCCAACTGTAAAGCGGACAAGATTGACAACCTGTTCGATTTTGGAGGAGAATCTCGTTTTCTCGACAATTGCCACACATCCAGCAACAGGATGATGGTTGTCGAATCATGTACTGGTTCTCCAAACATGGCAGGCTACAAACGGACATTGGAATCCTGTTAGTAGATTCTTCTGATGATAGGTTCTTTGGCCACTGAATGTCTTCCTCTTGAACTAGGACACTGAGTTCGGTGGCATTCCACAACCCAACAACTTTCCACTTTGTTTCTCTGTCCGCTGCTAAGTAGCACTGTTTCACTACAAGGTTTTCTACAAAATCCCCTTCGGCGTTGAACTGCAATCTACCCATAATCCCTTCAAAGGACGACTGCTTTATTCTGCGTAATAAAGCAGGGCCTCGGATACATTGCCGCACCAGCGTTTTGTCTGAGAATGCCTGTGGACAAGTGTCCGATATGTAGTCATGTAATGCCTGGGCAAAGATGGTGAACGCATCATGTATTCTGTTAATGATACCTAGTAGTCGAGGACACGTGGCAGAATCAAGTGTGAAATTCATGCTGCAGGTCTCGTTAGAGGCATTGCTAAACGTACAATGGTTGACGGATTCCCACAATCTCATCATCCAAACGTTGTCTAGACTGTTTGACGGATTGATAGTTTTCAAGTAGTCATCAAAGTCAGGCATCGCATAGTCGGAGTGGTCAACAAAAATTGCTCCGTGTAGCATTGGTTGCATGTCGGCCTCAAGTTTCCAGCCACCCATTGTATCAGGTCCAAGCCAGATGAACCTTTCAAACTCGTTCTGCTTCATCAGCGCGTTGAAGAAACCTCTCACAACGGACATGTAGTCTATTAACAAGAAGACAACCCTGGCTTTTCTGTTCGCAAGTAACGTTTTTGCTGCAGCCTCAAAATCACCTTGACTCGCTGACGATGAGATTTTAATTGTAACAGAGACGCAGATACCGTAGTTCGCGGCAGGACCTTGAAGCAGGTGATCAAACTGTTTTACACCATTCTCTCCGTATGATCCTTCGGCATATACCACCGATACGTAAGTCCAGCCAAAGTATTTGGCAATTCCAAGTAAAGCAAGAATCTGAAACTTATCGGGCGCAACAACTCGTAGAAAATACCCATATCTACTCTTGTCACTCAAGTCGTCACTTGTGGGGTAGATGCCGATAATGGGAATTTCAAAGATGCTCATCAAACTTGAAACGGCCGTGGCTGCTCTGGTGTACATGGGTCCCACAATTCCCACAACATCGTACGACTTGAGTTCCGTCGAATAAGGTTTTTCCGTCTTTAGAGGAGAGTAAGGAACTGAGGAATTCGTATTAAGACGGGCTCCACTTGGGCTGGGATATTCCTGTTCGTCCTTGATAAGAAATGTTGAAACTTCGAGAGCTTTCATGTCATTGAAACAGCCATCGACGTTAATCAGACCGAGAGTAATGTTTGGTAGAACATCGCTGCGTCGGTTAATCAGATGAACAATGTAATCGGCCATTTGAAAGGAACTGCAAGTGAAAGGGCTTGGGTTCGAGTCGCATTCAAGTCTGTTGCGATCGTATAGAGACACGTCTAAAAGATGGCCAAGATTAAGGTCTCCCTCCTTCGCTAAAATAGGGTACAGTGCACGTCTTTCTATGCCGGGTGGTTTTAGTAACCCGTATGGGGAGAAATTTAGGCGGAGTATTGTTGACAAACAAAGAAACACACAAACTCTATTCAGTAGGCCTACGTTCATCCTTGCAGTTTCCCCAAATGCTGCAGGCGTAGGCCCTATGATGTATTAATTAGCCTATCGCTTGCACCTAGATATTGAACTCTTCGCTCTAAAAATATTCTCAAAATATTCCACTTTTTCCAAATGCTGTATATTATCCCGAATAATGCGCGTTTATCAACTACTTGTCAGACAAGTAAAACATATTTTACTATTGCAAAATATTTTAGCTCTCCAAATTTCGCGAGTAGATTTAGATGCAAATTTCTACGGTTAACTACACGATTCAGTCGTTGGTCTTGACGTTCTTCGGAGAAATATCATTTATATAGGAAACCGAAGAAGAGATGTGAATTAAGATACGTTGCATCTGGATTCTGACGACCAGGAGTTCATATCGTGCATTGCATGTAAACACGAACTTTATCCAGATATTCCATCACAATACATGGCGCGAAAACGAACGAGTCGAATGCAAAATTTTTAATCCAATTAGGTCCATCATCTCATCTCACGCAAGAGTAGGCCTAATAGATGCGAACATCTGAAATTATTTCGTATCGGGAAGAATTTCTGTTCTAACATTTGAGGTGAGGTCGATAAACAATGTGCTAAGTCAATGTATTGTTATAAAGCATTAATTTAGGTTATGTTTATATGTATATACATTTTGATATATAGGAGTATTTAGAAATCTTATTATGCCAATTACATCATATGTAGGCCTAATTGGAACTATTTCTTGTGCGTGTGCTTGCTTTGATTGAGCTAATCGGAAGGACTTTCGAATCACGCATCGTAAGTCTTCGTACAGAAATAATTGTTAGAGTCTAACTATGCTAATGACTTGTAGGCCTGTTGGTAGGCCTATAACACCACACGGGAACAGACGAGGTCATAACCGATTAGATAGTGCCAGGTCAGATCAAATATCTGCGGATGATTGGGATAAAATTAATGAATACCGATATATGTAGGCCTATATCGCTTTGTTGTTTTGTATAGAAACATTTGTCGAACCAGTTCCTAAACACATAGCCATAGGCCTATCTGCAAAAAGTCCTATGGTTTGCAAATCATAACTAAGTTCGTATCTAAACCATTAATTCAAATGACCCCTGCCAAGGAGATAAGCGTATACCTGCAGTAAGTAACGCTCACTGTTGGAAAGCATTGAAAGGGCCAAAAGTCCATAGCAGTTTCTATATAGGGTCTACTTAAATGAAAATGTAAATGTAGGCCCTACGCGTTTCTTCGCAGCGGCTTCGATCCTGTTCATTTTTCAGTGAATTAATCGGGTGAAATCCTTCACCACCCCTGTCCGTTTGAATGGGGCTGTACCATTCAAGGTTCCCGCGTACGGACCGTGCTAGCCCGATATTCAAATCTCTGAAACATATCCAAGATCGGTATGCAAACCGGCATCCTCACGCAAAGAGGAGCCTTAGGCTTCTTGTCCATTAGCACTGAACGGCACTACCATGGCAGTCTGTCATTTATGCCATAAAGAACAGTAATGTTGTATGTAATTTTCTGTACACTGGCTCCCACTGACTCCATGACAGTTCTTATAGTATTCGCTCGATTGATAATTGGTTTTCAATATCCTTCCTAGAATTCTATAACTTTGCGGGTGACTGTGACTCAAGTCTAATTCTTCGCCTAAAGACATCCACATGATTCACATCGCTGACTCTACATCCAATATAGATTATCCGTTCCGTACTATCTTTGCCCATATAACCTATAGCAGTAGGCCTATCCGTTTTCTCCATGGAAGGTTCAAGATGGGCGGCTTCCATAAGAAAAGCAACACTGTATTAAATATTTTAAAACCATATCTCGGGTAATTTTTCAGCGGTTGCTTGATGGACAACATCCTGAGGATGGCGTTTTCCAGAACAGGATTTGTTCTTTTCCTGGCCGTTTATAGTAGCCTAGTTCTCTTCTTGCATGCCTTATGCATTCTTCATCTCGTAACATTGGAGCTAGTGTCATTTATCTGGGTGACCAGTCTTTCTCTTATGTCAGGGAATATGAAAACTGTTACAAATCTCGGCGTCTCCACCCTCGGCACATACCTATCTATCGGACAACGCGTATTCCCATTATCATGCGACCCTCACCCTGTGTTTTCGTGTATCACCTCCAGCCCCATACACGTAAGCCTATTAGTCATGCATCACAGCTTACTGAGTTCTTGTGCTCGGTTTCTGTGTAGGCCGTTCACGACCAGCACAGTTTATTAATTTTGTTTCAGCAGATTCGTTGCGGTCTCGGTGGAACTCTAACATTGATGGGGCGCCTGCCTGCATAACCCTCGCTGCTGCTCCTCTTGACCTTAACTCAGTTTCCGGTTCTATTCCAAACACCATCCTCTATAGCCGTCTGACAGCTTGACTCTTAGATATTGACCTGGAACCGAACCATACTGCCTACCGATTTTGTTTTGACTGAGCGCATGTGAACAAGCTGGTTCCAGGGACTTAGCTTTCGTTGGGTGCTGTAGAAATCTCGAGCTTAAGATTACGATTACTTACGATTACGATTTTTCGCGCAATTGTTGCAATGAGCGATCCCGTTGAGTATACTATTATACAGAGATTGTTGTGTATAGAACAGAGTCATTACCCTGTCAGAAACGTTATCGAGGAGTTGCCGGTGTGTGTATGCTCGGAAATTTCCCAAGTATCTTTGATATCTGACTGTTTTGAGGACTGTTTGCAGAATTTTATTGAGATATTGATAACGGCGCCTTCAAAATGAATGCAGAAAACTATAAACTGTGTGAGCGATTGATTTCAGCGACGTATGTTCGGCAGGGGGCCGACGCAAGAAAGACCCTGGAAAATAAGTTCAGACATCTCTTGGAACAGGTATTTGATCATTCTCTAAAATTTATATTTCTAAATAATGAGTGCATTGCACGCAACACCAACAATCATGTGAGGTAAGGTTGTGTCACATTATAAAGGGGTCTGCCATCTAGTTTACGCTGATACTGGGAGTTGCTAGTTTACCCAAGGATCACTTCGGATGACATTCTTAAGCATGCAAACAAGCTCAACAGCGGAAGACCCTTGGTCTCGATCTGTTTTTGTGGCAGTTATTTCATAGCAGTCCACAGCAACGGAAGTCTGCCTAGGCATGAAATATTAGGTGAAATCCCGTCAGTGATGAGAGACATTAGGCTACAAATGGGTATCTTGTTTCGCTAAATTATAATGAGCCAATTTCTTTTAACTCGTACGGCAACCTTGAGTATAAACTGTCTCAATAAAAGCATTCATGCAGATGTGTTGTGAATAACTTCTAGTGTCAGAGAACAAGCCAGGTTTACCCATGCACTCGGATTTAACTGTTTTATTATAATAAATTTGAACCAGATGTTGGACTGGAGCAGTGTGTCTGCAGCCAAATCTCTTTTATGTTAGTTTGGATGAAATCCAAGGACAGATCCAGGGAACCATCAAAAAAAGAAATTCTAGCAGACTCTAGAACAGTGAGTTTTTTGTCTTAAGCATGCCCATTTCTGTTTTCAGAACAAATGGCCTGACGATGGTTGGGATGATCAGTCAATCGAGATGGTTTTGAGTGAGTTAGCCATCATGGATAGCAACAACTTTCCTTCCAATTGTGGAGTCGGTGAACGTGAGTCAAGAATCGTTTCAACTCTTGTCAGCCAGCGACACTACAGGTAATTTATTAACTCCACTGGATGAGTTTGATTGTCTCTTTGTCAGAATATCATTCGAAAATCACCATATCCTTCCAGAACCTCCACATCATTCTAGAACCTCAATAGCAACAGTGTAAATTCTCAAGATGGGCATCGATAATAATTTGTAATCAAATTAATCGCATACATACATACATACGTACATACATACATACATACATGATAATGTCTGAGTAATGTTATCTGTAAAGAGATGTAAAACAAACAATGCAGTACCACTTCTTGTGAGCCTGAAATCAGTTTCATTTACTCTGCTTTCAAGCAATATATTCGGTGTATCTTGCACAAATGAAGACATGATTGTTTTAGGCTGGGTCATGGGATTGGGAGATCAGGAGATATTACAGACATTCAGCCAAAAGCAGCAGGATCAAGCATTCTTATGAAGCTAACAAACGCAATGGCTGCTGATGCACTGCGTAGATTAGGTACTCTCAACTTTTAAACTTAAAATTTAAACTTACAATTACAATCTTCATTACTACGCTCATTTCTTAAACAAGGTTTCTCTGTTTGGCTGAAGCAAAAATAGTTTATAAATTGCTAATTTGTTTTTTTGCCCATTTTAGTAAAAGTGTTTTTGCAGCTTGATGTATGGAGCAAGATAGTTTCAGTTTAGGAGCTGGATGAAGATTTGAACTCTCAATCAGGAACTGGGGCTTAAAATTTGCTGGATTTTAGATGAAGCATGTGTGAGAGATGACCATTTAAACCATAACTGTTTATGATATTGAAATGGTTTATTGTGAAAAGGTGTAAAGCTGACTTCATGTAAAATAAGATGTAACACACTCTCTTCTCAAAAGTGCAATAATAATATGCTACAGCTGGTGCATTGTTTTGGATGCCACTGATTTGATTAGGATCTTTTTCTGTAAAGTAGCTTTCTGGCCTATTTTCAGGTGTTCCGTCAGTTGCTTCAGCATTTGTTGTTCCCATGGCAACTGGAATGACCTTGATGTTATGCCTGTTGACTTTTCGAAATCTCCGACCTCAGGCAAAGTACGTCATCTGGCCAAGGATCGACCAGAAATCATGCTTCAAATCCATGGTTACAGCTGGTACAATATTGAGTTGTGATGTTATGTTAACTTATAAACCAGTATCTCTGCCTGTTTTATCTATCAAAAGACCCAAATGATGAAAGATATCCTGCAAAAATGTTGTTATTGATGAAATATTGCAGTAAAAATTGAAGCCCATATTTTACAAAGAAACCAACTGTTAGGGAAAGAAAACCAGTTTAAGGTGTAAATAGTGAGATGTAAATAAGATGTATATATATTGGCTTTTCTTTCGTTAAGAGGAAATTTTAGCTACACGTTAGATACTGTTTCATTGAATTTCCTTGGGTTATACTTCGTCATTATCATCTCGTCTGTCAATCCCAAATTTACAGTAGATGCAAGTTTTGCAGAGCTTACTAGGCAGCTGGATAAAATTGGCAAGCCCAGAAAGGGCGAGTGTCTTGCTAAGCTAGGGCCACCTATTAATAGGCAATTGAGATGGCAAAGTAAACTATTGTCACGACGTATGTGTACTATTACATTGGTTTCAGGGTTGGAGCCAGTTGTTATCGAGAATAAACTAGAAGGAGATGAACTTCGAACAGATTTGTCAGTCATCGAAAGTACCATTGCTCAACTTGGGGCAGAAAACGTTGTCTGTGTCATGACTACTACTAACTGTTTCACGCCACGTGCCCCAGATCGGTCGGTAAAACACTTTATTTTTTCAAAAATTTTAAAATTTTATTAGGCTGTCCAGTATTAGTAATGTGTGTTGTTAACTTTAGTTATATATTGCTATGTGAAAGTTTATTCACTTTCCCATACCTTGTGTATAATTTTTATAAATGTACTATATAATTTATCAATCTAAGACCAATAGCTTTGGAAGATATGTAGGAGTCTGGTTATTTACTCCAGGCTTTCTTTTTATTTGCAATTTGTCATTACGTTGATCTCATTGTGGACAGCAGTTAATATGAACTATACTTTGTTAAACTCCTTTCAAAGATAAACCCATTGTGGTAGCAAAATCTGTCAGCACTTTAGACTAAATTCAAGTTAGAGTTGCTTGAATTTCAGATGAATTGAATTTTATGTGAATATTTTCGGATGTTGCATAGTCTGGAAGAAATTGCCGACATCTGCAAGAGGTTCGAAATTCCTCATCTTGTGAACAATGCGTATGGGGCCCAGTCATCCAAATGTATGCACCTCATTCAGCAGGTCATTCATCATTATTCGGCTATCTTACTCATTTTGTTTATATTTCGGTTCTGTTACAAATCTGTGTTTTTTCCTCAAATCTGTTCTTAGTCTTAGGAACTCTTAAGTACTGATGCAAAGTAATGATCTCCAATTTTTTGTAATTGTAAAAAGGTAATATAATGTTCTGTAATGCTAAATTGACCCTTGATTTGAGATGAACTTGGATGTTAACTTAATATATTCTGAACAGTTATTGGAAAAGTCTGTCTCAGTCTTCAATGTGTTTTGAGATTTTGTATTTGGTGGAGTAGCTATGGATTTGGCATGAAAAGTACTCAGTTAAAACTTTGACTTAAGTCGCAAATTAAGTTGAGAAAATTTCAGTAGCTGCTAACATCATTTTAGTATTTCAGCTGAAGGATCTATTGTCCTCAGAAGCAGGCTGTTGAGGATTGCTGCTGATAGAAACCTATAACAACAGAGCAATAACTTTGTATTACCATCTTCTAATCATTACAGATGGCCGTTATATGCAGACGTGCAAATAAAGTGACATTGTTTTGTGTTTAAATAGGCTCAGCGTGTGGGTCGGGTCGATGCATTTGTGCAGTCGACTGATAAGAACTTTTTGGTTCCAGTTGGCGGAGCCATTGTCGCTGGATTTGATGCTAAGCTGGTGGAAAAAATCAGCAAAATGTATCCAGGTTTGAAATATGCAAAAATATATGTTGTGTACTTATGATATAGATACTTGTACAGCCTGTTAGAACCTCTCAAAAGTCTTGGAGGTGCTTGGACATGACTTTTAACAGATACACTGTTTTAAGCAGTCATAGGCTGGTCAGAGAGGTTTAATGTTCATGCTGTTTGGTGCTAGCACACTGGTGTTATTTTTTGTCATTGTAGGTCGTGCATCGGGCAGTCCCACAATAGACCTGTTTATAACGTTCCTGTCTCTGGGTTTTTCCAAGTACAAGCAAATGCTTGCTGAACGCAAGGAAATGTTTGCTTATCTGCAACGCCAGTTGGCAGACTGTGCTCTGAGACATGGAGAGAGGCTTCTGTCTACAAAAAACAATCCAATCTCACTGGGTCAGCTGAGCTTCTGACAACTTTCACTTCAGCCAGGTTTCTTTATGTGTTTGTGTATGTATGCATGCATGTTTTCATTTTCATTTCGTCTTATGCCTGGTGTGTTACCTTGACTTTCTGTCTTTTGTGTTATTTGTCTATTTATTTGGGCTGAAGGACAGTGATGATGTAGTGATGATGTAGTGAGCTGTAGTCATTTTCTGGATACTACAGAGATTTTTAAATACTGTGTAAGGTTATTTGAAGTAAACCAGACTCAGCCTATGTTTTTTTTTGGCATCTAAAGTCCTCAGAAGAGGACTATTTAAAATTAAATTAAAAATTTTTATTTAAAATTGGTTGAGTCTTTTGATAATTTATTGGGCTCGTCCTGTTCCAGGAGCATGAACTCTACTGAATTTATGTAGGAATTTCATAAGAGGATGTAGCTTAAATTGTAGCCTTGGAGATTTCTTTTAATATTTATTAATGTAATGGAGATTAATCATCTTGGTTGTACCGTACTGGTGGGTGATTTGCTTCTTCTGACCTGTAGGCATCTCGTTGAGCTCTGTGTCACCTGAAGTTGCTACTAGTCTTGGTTCAATGCTGTTCATGAGATCCGTCTCAGGCGTCAGGTACGTATTATGGCAAATGAATGTTTAGCTTGAGTTAGTACAGTTGCCGTAGTAACTACACAGAACTCTGCAACTTCACATGTAGGGCCACATAGGATTTCTCTGATGTACTTTTTTTTACTCCTTACCTGGGTTCATTGTTGAAATACTGAGTAATAGTTGGATGAATCCGTAGTGACCATTAAGGGCCCATCCATATATTACGTACACAATGAGGGGGAGGTGAGGGGATCGGATTTAGGCGATTTTGCGTACGGGTGTGTATGGCGAAGGGGATGGGTCTCGACAAAATGTGTACGTACGCAAAATAAATTTCTAATTATGACGTCCACATTAGCCTATTTATAACACTGTATTATCCTATAGTCGTCATCCTGTATTAATCCTATATAACAAAAATAAATAGTAGCCTATAAATAGTAGTAAAATAAATGTCTTATAGATGACTTTAGCTAATTAACTTTTGTAAAGGGGGGGGTTAGAGCTTGGTTGTACGTACACATGGAGGAGGGGGTCCACAAAATGTATGAGGTGCAACAGAGGGGCGGGGTATGAAAATATATTTTTTTGCATACGTAATATATGGATGGGCCCTAATACCGTGTGGTGTATGATAACAGTATTAAATAAGTCATTAAATTAGTTTAGGAATAGATCAGATTAGACTTATATAAATGCCGTGAATGAACATCCGAATGAGGTCTACATGGAAAAAGTAATTTACATGGTATGCATTTCCGTCTGTTGCTAGGGTGGTTGCCAAGGGTGCTGTGCAGACCGTAGCAGGCCGTCAGTTTCGTGGATTTGGAGCCCACTGTGATAATTATCCATGTAATTATCTCACTGCTGCTGCAGCTGTTGGAATCACCAAAGCAGATGTTGACAGTTTCATTAAGCGCCTTGACAAGGTGCTTGGCAAAACCAAAGTTCCTCACATTGTGAACCTGGAAACTTTGGGAGTTACAGATGATCAACAAGGTGCCAATGAACTTGACGAGACGACTGCTCATAAGAATTTGCCAGAGATTACACAGGCTGAAAGATCAGCCGAGATTTCCAGTGCGGAAACTGTGTTAGAAACGAATCATGTATGACAGTCATGCTTGTACTCGCCTGTTTATCATTCTTAAAAGCTCTTTCTTACATTACTCGTGTATTTCCTGCTAAAGTTTTACGCTTTTTCTTTTTTTGAGCCATTAATGATCAAATTTATAAAGTACAATACATTTAGAATTCTAAGATAGCAGTTTGGGAACATCATTTCGTTAGACTTGTCTAGTATTTCGTTTTTTATGTACTTTGTACTGTTGACCCTTACTTGCTGAAGATTTCACATGAACTGTCTGTGTCATTGAATGTTAAAAGATTGAAAGACCCAAGAATACGTTTTAAACAATGCTGCTAATACTTAGAGAGAAGGTGTACACCGAATACCATTGATCGTAACTGCATTTTGTTTGATTACATTTTACACCAGTTTTTCTAGTGAAAAATTACATTGTATGTCTTCGTAAATGCCTTTCATGTACAACTAAGCCAAGCTCAGTGGTTCGTTTGAGTAGATTTCTATTGACTGCTCCAAATTATTTATTTCATCCTGTTTTTCAAGGTAAAATTCATTTATAGAGTCACCTTTAATCAGTTTATTATGCATTATCACAAAGTGGTATGTGGTAGAAACTAATGGCATTGGCTTTGGTTTTGTATGGTGATGTGTGTTGCTGATGTTGGCTGTGTTGAACAGACATGCCTACCAGGGTGTGATATATTGGGAAGTGAGAAACCCCCCCCCCCCTTCGGTGGTTCAGACTGGCCCCAAATGGAATCCATTGTCTCTGTTTTGATCCTGCCTACTGGTGTAGGTCTCCCCAGTGCTTCGAAGTTCAAAACACACCCCTTTGCCAAATGACTCAAGACAACTTTTCCCCGACTTCATACCATTATCTTTGGTAGTGCGTTAGTCATGAAAAACGAAGAGAGCGCCCGAGTTTTCGTTAAATGCGCGCTGTACCCTACAATATGTTTGCTGGTCGTTATATTAATCACAGTCTACATTGCAGTCAAAAAGTGTATGTGATTTATAACATTATAACGTGATTTTCAAATAACGATATATACAGTCGAGACTTCAAGTGTGTTGCTTTCCGTTTGGAGATGTTGGGGGAGCGGTGGCAGTTTGGGAGTCGAATCGGAGGTTGGTTTGGACGTCGGCTGGTGCCACTGCGGTCAAGCTGGCCTGGCGGAAAGAGTCTTCCAATCGTGACAAGATATATCGGATGGTTGTGCGGTAAGTCGTCTCCATGCTAATCGTAAATCGGTCGCCGAGTTCGTCTTTAACGGCCAGTATGAACGGCTCCTCTATCCGCTAAAGCATTACAATGCAAACTAAGATTCAGAACAAATAGAATGTCAGTCCGCGGCATGGTATAGTATTGTTCTGCACTTCAGTGTTTGCGCAATACAAGACAATGCAGAACAAAACTGAGGTGAAAAGTAGAATAGCCTACCAGCGCAAGAAAACGTCCACGCATCCCAATATGGGGCTGTTGTCATATGGGCTTCGTATGTCCTATAAACAACGCTGGTCGTTGTTTTTAGGACATACGAAGCCCATATGACAACAGCCCCATATGGGCTTTTTATAACCACACAAACAGACCCATATGTAGGACATATGAAGCCCATATGGGAATGTTGTTACTGTATATAAGCTTCATATGCCCAACCTATGAGATTGCTGTTGCTATGTACAAAAACTCCAGAGCGAAGGATCAAACCCGATTACAGTACTCAGTCGACCACAGGACGCTTTTTAAAAATTCCCAACTTGGAAGTTGTGCATTGGTGCTCATTTGCTGACCAATAATGGATGGGAGCTGAGTTAGTGCCAGGTGGTGTGGTAATCAAGGGACGCTCACCTGATCCAAGTGCTAACCCGGCTCGATTTGTCTTGACTATAGTTTTGTTTCAACAAAGCAAAGCAGGATTTTGCAACTATCCACGTCTTAACGTCAAGTAACCAAGAGCTAAGACTCGGGAAACGCGACGTGCTTGACCATTCCATATGCAGTGAGTAACGTTCCAAGGGCGTAAATCTCTGTGGGGCACAGGGGGTACCTGAGTAATGTTTATGTTGGGGAAGCCCGTGGTTACGGCCCCAATATTTCAGAATCTTTTCTTAATCACATAAGAGCTGTACAAATAATATTAGCATTAGGCCTAGTACACAACGGATGTTTATATAGGCTTATATAGGCCAATCCGTAATTCTGACATGTCTGCTAACAATTGTCACAAACTCAAAAATGGTTGAGAGGGAGGGGATGAGAGAGAGACAGAGAGAGGGAGAGAGTGTGTGTAGGTGTGTGTGTGTGCGTGTGCTGTGTTTGTGTGTGTAGGTGTGACAAACTCAAAAAATGGGTGAGAGGGAGGGATGAGAGACAGAGAGACGGAGGGAGGGAGGGAGGGAGAGAGTATGTGTGTATTTGTGTGACAAACTCAAAAATGGGTGAGAAGGAGGGGATGAGAGAAAGAGAGAGGGAGGGGATGAGAGAGAGGAACAGAGAGAGAGAGTGTGTGTAGGTGTGTGTGTGTGTGTGTGTAGGTGTGTGTGTAGGTGTGACAAACTCAAAAAATGGGTGAGGGAGGAGATGAGAGAGAAAGACAGGAGAGAGAAGAGAGAGAGGTGAGAGAGCAAGCGAGCGAGAGTAAGGGAGGAATGAGTGTGATATATGAAGAATAAAAAGAGGAGGGAGGGAGGGAGGGAGAGCACCATGCCTTCCTCTCCTTAAGGAGCCCAATGTTCAAAGCTGAATAGGCGAACCTCTTCTAGCAAGGCCATTGCTGCATTGAAGTAGGACTACACTTGTCTTAGAGTTAAGGGAGGCGGTCCAACTAGGACTAACGCTCTACTCGCCCACGTACATCTCTTCCTTTTGCACCTGCTTTCACTTCCCACTGGATTTGCATTCGGGTGGGGGTGTTTGCACGTAAACGATTAATGAGGTTCATAACACTCCATCTACCTGGCGTCGTTACAAGGGGCTTCTATGTTTAGCGCGCAATTTCCAGGCAGTTCGTGCGAGGTTCTCTGAAAATTCCAATTAGTCTTAAGTCGAAAGTGGTCAAATCGAAATTAATCATGCTCCGTTAATTATCCAGTTCCGTGCAATTCAAGCAATAAGCAGACCGTGTCTAATCACAAAATAAAAAACACAAAATTCGGTCCATCTCGGCTTCCCAATCACACATTGCATACATACATATGTATGTACATATAACAGATATAAAGCTATAACATATAAAAATAACAATTATATAACATATAATATAAAAAATAAAATAATTAAGTAAAAAATAAATTAAATAAATAATTATATATAATAACATGAATATAAAGGCAGGCTTATATGTGGAGCCCAGAGCCATCTAAATGGCTCTGGTGGAGGCTATATACATATACATATAATACATATACCTATTTATAAATATACCTATAATATATATATGACGTGCAGCGCATAGTATATACCATTAATGTTACCTTTCGATAGTGGTCAAACCGAAAAACGAACAAGGTATTTCTGTTTGTTGGTTTCGATGCTTGCAACAAAATCAGATTAGGCCTATGTCTACTTAGGCTACGAATAATTCCTAGCCATACATAACAGCCATAATTTACCACGGACATACTCGATTGTAAATTTAGGCCGGGATCAGTCGATCTTAGTAGGCCTACATTAGTTTCTATATTTGATTTGCCTGAAGACCCAATCAGCATTGACTGTTTTTAAGCTTGATGTATATATATATATATATATATATATACTCTATTATATACCACTATATACGAAATGCAACTCATGCATGCATATATATATATATTGTATTACATATTATCCTATATATATATATATTATAACTGTTAATTTTGAACATTATATCTGCAGTGAACCATGGCCTTGGGTAGGCTGTATTTCGGTAAACAAGTTAGGAGCAAATTGCGGAATGCGTTCGTCGGTTCGTGGAAAGTATTTTCAGGTCGATAATTGCTTAATTCAGAAACCGAACGTGTGGGTGCAAGCTCTGACCATTTAGGAAGCTGCCGCGTGTAGGTCGACCCATAACAATTTCCCAACCGTAATTTGAAACCGACACAAATTGTCTGTAATTGTACTGTATTATTGTACGGTTACCGTGACCTGCTACAGCTGTTTGAATCACTTAACCTCGATATCGTACCTTGTATTTGCTGGAATTCCCTCCTTGCATCTGTTCGTTCTGCTCAGTCGCTTCTGTCATTTAGTTCTCAACTTAAAACTTACCTGTTTCAAATTGCTTATCCACCATAGGCTGCCTCTATGTCGTGCGGACTGACCTTCTGGATATTTTTAGAGCTGGTTGTGGCTTGGTTTTGGTGTTCCATCAGTTGATGCCTTGTGCATTAGACACCGGCGCATTAGAAGTTGCAAATTATTACTATTATTGTATAAGACAAAGGATATAAATTGTCGATAACAGTGCTGTATGAGAGCGCGGTTGCCTTGATCTATACCTATAAGGCTATGCTTAATTTGTATAATGGACCTATAGGCTCAAGGGTTACATGGCCGTTTTAGAAAAGAAATACCCAGATACGGCCATTTTTCTCTGAGTAATTAGAAGCTGTCAAACAATAGCATTGGTCCAAGAAGCCAAATGGCCATGGCTTTCTAATATCGCAAATGTACATGTTTAGATCACAGATCCTTTTGGCCCTACTTTCTGATTATACCTAATATTAAAAAGTGGCTCAAAACAAAAGCACCTGTGGCACTTACAACCTTTGTGCTTGTCTACCTGTGCAGTGTGTGTGTGTGTGTGTGTGTGTGTGTGTGTGTGTGTGTGTGTGTGTGTGTGTGTGTCTAATTTGCGGCCCTCCGATCCTTCCTTCATGCGTTGTTTCCCTAGCTTACTTTGAAGTCACAAGTTTCTTCTCTTGTTTTTCTAACCTTGATGCTATTCAATATTAAGTAAGTAAGCAAGTAAGTACGATATAATTAAGTAAGTAAGTAAACTTCATTAGCGCAAGACAAGCGCCCACGCTTACAACAAAATTCATGCAAAGCAGTAGAAAGCATCACAATGTCAGTAAAAAGATATAATATTGTAAACAGTCCAACTGTAACCAAACAACACTTCAGGAGTTGTTTGGTTCATGAATTATGAATAGGCCTATTTGTGTAGACTCTGTACCCCGTTTATATTTACTGTCCCCCTCTGCCCCCCCCCCCCCCCATTACGAACAAAAAAATGCAAAAAATGTTTGCCGCGTATCGCGCCGTCCCCCCAAAGTTATATACAGATTTTCGCCTCTGCCCCCAAATAGGCCTACATTTTGCACCTTAAGGCAAGCCATGAACTACAACTGCATCCGAGTAATGCACACTTCTTGAAATACATCGATACCCAGTAGCAATCGCTGAGCCCCTACATGGACTTCTGCGTAGTAAGAGCATTGGACCGCAACTCTGCGCGGAAGTCCCTCCGACAGGTCATTCCAGCGCTCAATGCATGGTGCGAAAAAGCAGGGAACACGTACGAAAAAGAGGTAATTTTATGAATAGAAAATGTATTTGACTTAGTGTGCATGGAAAATTACACTAGTTTCCAGTTCGCTTGTTATTACTATTGAAGGCTACAACGACACTAAGAGTTTCGCAGCCAATTCTCGTGATACAGAACTCCCTGACTTGAGAGTTATGCTATGACATAAAAGCTGCTTACGTACAGCAGGTGGTATAGTTGCCACGTCACGTGCTTTGGCACCCACGTCAAAGAGAACGACAATTTATCTAATGTAGCTTTATACCTACAAAAACATGCACACATGTGTGCACAATGAAGCATTAATTGCGCATCCCTGTTGCTTTTTCGAAACGGAAAATAACTTCTTGTTTACGCTGTTTTTCTGTTCTCTTCGGCTATTCATCCGCCACATGATTTTTTAATGCATAAAAATATGACATGCGTCACCATAACAACGCGTCAACCTATCGTAAACACGTGTATTTGTCACGTTTTCAGCTGAAGCGTATTTACCAAAACACCGTTAAAACGAGGTATTAATGGTTGCTTGTTGGGTAAAGATTTTAAAACTCTGATACGGTCTGATACAGCCAGCATTTGTTATGCTATCAAGAACATTTTAATAGGCCTATTTATAGGCCTAAGCCTCGTTGACTGTAGATCTGTGCGAGCGGCTATCTTTCGTCCTGGATTTATGCAGCCTTCTGAGTGGAGGCGATGAGTTAAGAGGAATCATCTCGAAGACAACTTCCGTTCCCTAATTGCCACATCAAGAGTTGATTCTTCGATTCTAGCGGCTTCAAGCAGCTTAATTACTAAAAAGCCCTAATCGTGTGTGAGAAAATAATTTGTCTTGCGTATAACGTCATTTCATTTGTGGTGGTGGGGATGGTGGCTATGGCAGATGGGGGTGACGGCGGCGGCGGTGGTGGTAGTGGTAGTGGTGACGGTAGCAGCGAGGAAAGCAGAGCTTGAATTTCATAAATGTTGCTGTGTTGAATTGGGAACTTTAGTGGAAGCGACAAACTAGCTCGACTTCTTCATATGCTAGCGAAACCTAGTGTCAGTGTTTGCAACTGCTTCATAGGAAGCTCAACGTATGGTAAACCAGTCAGCCACCTGAAGAGATACATGATGAAGATGATATCCACATTTGCCACTGTCGTCATAGTGGAATATTCTACGAGTCCTGCAAGTCCTGCGATGCTCTAGCTCCGTGTCCAGGACCTTGACTTTCGTCCATTGCCGGGTCAAGAGCCTAAGAAAAGAAATGAGCGTCTCCCCAAACCCCACTGCAGCATTGGTGAAGAATCTCGTCCGATATTTATTACTATTACTATTACTATTATTATTATTATTATTATTATTATTATTATTATTATTATTATTATTATTATTATTATTACTAGGCCCTATTATTATTATTACTATTATTATTTATTATTATTTTTATTTTTTATTTATTATTATTATTATTATTATTATTATAAAAAAACCGATAGCCTGAATGGAAGAAATAACAAAAATAGCTGTCAATAGTAATTTAAATGGAAGAAGATAGTAAACTTTAAGCCCATGTACATTGCAATACATCAGTGCATTGTGTGTGTGCGTGCGTAATAATAATAAACTTTATTATTATTATTATTATATTGCATTTATTACGCGCAAGGTCAGTAAATCTGAATCAGAGGCAATTGTGAGTGAAAGACTTACTCAAGGTCCCTACACAGTAACCGTCAGAGGGGAAGCTCGAATCCCTACTCTCTGCGTTACAAGCCAAGCGCTCTAACCAATCGGCTACCGTGCCCCACTTAAAGATGAGGAAGGTCGAGGCAATACGGTCGTTATAGAAAAACCTGTACATTTGAATTTTACATTTACACCGTGGAACACGGAACCTTAACTTTAGTGAGCAGTTGCAAAAACTGACGTTAGGTGTTCGCCAGCATATAAAGGAGTCCATACCGTAGAGGATGCTTTGCTTTATCCCTTGCACTACAATTCACTCCCAATTTTGCAAATGGTGTGTCTCAAAATGTTTATCGTAATCGTAATCGTAATCTCGAGATTTCTACAGTGCCCAACGAAAGCTAAGTCGCGGGAACCAGCCTATTCACAGGCGCTCAGTCAAAACAAAATCGCTAGGCAAAAGGGTTCGGTTCCAGGTCAAGATCCTGGAGTCAGGCAGTCAGACAGTTGGACGGCTACGATGGATGGTGTTTGAAATTGAAGCCAGAAGACAGATAAGGGGAAGAGGAGGAATCAGGATAAGATTTTTGGAAACGTAGTGTTTTCAGTCTTGAGTGACAGACCTGCGCAGAAACTGAAAGAGGTGAAGAGTTGGTGAGTTCGTTTGATTGACCAGACAACTGTCGCAATTTAGAGTTAAAAGACTCACCCAGAAAAGATCAGCGTCGAAGTTGGCGATGCGGTGGCAGTGAGACTGAGCCGTCAGCTGAAGGAGTCGGTTGACGTAGTCCATGTCGTCGAAGTTGATGATGGCGTCATCGATCGTGCAGATGACCTTGAGGGCGTGGCTTTCGAAGACCTTGCTCGACCGCAGCTCGCTGATCGTGTCCAGGTCCTTCATCTTCGAGAAAAGGTACTTCAAGTCCTCGTTCGTCTCGAAAAGTCTGTACGAAAACGAACCATCTGTCGATTGACTATTGACCGACCGACCACTCACTCATTCACTCACTCAATCAATCAATCAATCAACCAACCAACCAATGAAGCCATCAATCAGTCAGTCATTCAATGACCGAACGGACTAATAAACGGACGAATAAGGAAGTAAGGATGGAAGGAAGGAAGGAAGTATGTAAGTAAGGAAGGAAGGAAGTAAGTAAGGAAGGAACGAAGGAACGAATGAACAAACAAATGCACGAAATGAACGAATGAAAGAAAGAATGAATGCAAGAGCGTTATAAAATATCTTCGGTCATTTCGAAGCTTATTACCTGACAAATATGTTGATGGCGGTAACTGTCATGTTTCTGTTGATGGCCTTCCATGACTTGGACAGACCGTACAGCTGCCGAGCATCCAGTGGACAGCGTTTGTCTGGGATCAGTCGCCCCGACAAGAAGGCGGTACGCAAGGAATCGGGAGATCTAAAGGGCTTCGACGGTGACTTGCAGGAAACCGAGGAGTTCGACATGGATGACGGAGACCCCGTCTTTCGCAGGCTCGCCGAACAACCCATAGCTCTTGTAAAGGGAATTGTAAATGTAAACGTGAATGTAAACGTAAGTCTTCACAATTTTTCAGGGCCACAGAAAAGCTGCGTCAGGGAGACCAAGCTTATTCACCGGGCCTATCAAATCAGTTCCGCAAGAGCCAGACTGTAGTTAAATGTGTATGTCTGTTTGTATATCTATAGCCTCTGTCTCCGTCTCCTGTGTGTGTGTGTGTATGTGTGAATGTCTCTGTACCTTTCTCCTGATCTCTTTTGTCAAGTAAACTTTATCGTTTTTTGTGCGACTGATTGTCGTTTTCTGTCGCAGTCCCTTTGTCTCTGATGCTCTGATAGTCTGTCTCTATCTTTTTTTCTGACTGACTGTTTTTCTCTTTGTGTCCTTCTCTATGTCTCGATGTCTCGGTAAATCTCTGTCTCGGTCTCCGTATATGTCTCCTTGGTCTATACTATAGTCTTTAGTACAGTCACTTGGCAGCGACACGTTACTTAGAGCGAAAGATGAAGCTGAGCAAAGGTGATTTCTCCACGGAAGTTTCCAATACCGAACGGACGTGATAGGCATATGTTGAGTATATAGTTCTAGCTAGTGGTCCGCGGTGAATGGTCTCTTAGATACGGAATGATCGCTACTGTCCAGTGCAGTTGCCTGCGGTGGTCGGCTTTATCTGAACATCAGTGTCGTATCCGTAACTGCTAATCACTAATTCCATGATGGCTGTACGTAGAAAGCGCGCGCTCGGGCGGTGTGTCAAGGGCACCTGTCGAAACCGAGGCTAGTCAGGTCAGCAACAGGTAGTTAGTCAACAGTATATCCACACAGGCGTTGACTAGACAACACACGGCGGCGCGCGCTGAACCAGCGATAGACTAATGAGTTTTATAACGAATCGGGGATACACACACGTGGCATCATCATCAGCATCATCATCAGCAGCAGCAGCAGCGGTGGCGAAGGCAGCAACAGCAGCAGGAGCAACAGCAGCAGCAGTAGAAGCCGTTGATTAAACGAATCGTGCGCTTGTGTTGCCTGGCATCCATCAACTGCGGTCTTTTATCGCAGTAGGTGGCTGTAGGTCACTTGGACGACGCACTTACAGGTAGAGCGCTTAAGTCAGTGCTGCAGGTGGCACCACGGTCGCTTAAATTTATCCTTAGATGACCAGCTTATTCACAGGTGCTCAGTCAAAACAAAATCGACAGGCAAAAGGGTTCGGCTCCAGGCCAAGATCCAAAAGTCGGGGAGAGAGAGAGCGTGGCAGATACGGTGGGTGATGTTTGGAATTGGAGCGGAAAGATAGATAAGAGGAAGAAGGGGAGTCAGGATGGGGTACAACATTTTAATAGGCCTATGCGTTAAAATAATAGGCCTAGGCATTAAAATAATAGGCCTACATAACCTCGCAGCAAAGCTATTCACACGTTTCTACAACATTATTGTGTTCAATAAACGTAGACCTATCCGGAAAACTTTTGGCGCTGCCAGTGCATTTCCGTTTATGAATAGGCCTATTTATGATTAGGCCTATTTATGAATACTTATAAATAGGCCTACTTGTAACTTAGCAGAGGCCTATCTCATCTTTGCATCAATGATTCAATAGCAGTCTCTGTTTAAAATATGTAACGACAATTTTTAATTATAGCATCGTGAGTAACGAGTTATTTCTACAAGGTCAGTTGTCAGCGCAAGTTAAACAATAGATAGAGTTTCACTTGTTTGTTTGAAAGCCTGAAATTTGGTCTTGGATTTGTTCTCTTATTAAAATCTGGTCCAAGCGCTGTGCGTGACTGATTCTTATACAAGAGGGAATTAGTTCCACACCAAAGACAAACAACCTTGTTTATCTTAGTATTATAGTCGTTGTAGCGTCATAAAAGCACTTAATTTAATTTTATTAGTTTCCTGCCTTGCAACAATTTACTTCTATACGGAGTTTAGTTAGGATCGCTTTAATTTTTAACTAACCGAGAAGTCAACAAAGCAGGATAATTTGATACCGGCGCAAGCTGGGAAGTACCGTAAAAAACAAATCCTGTGATGCACTGGCCCCGCGATCAGGACCCTGAGATTCGTCCATTACCGGCTTAAGGGCCTATGAAAAGGAGATGAGCGCTTCCCCTAAGTCTCATTTGTGGAGTATGTGATACTTTACTTTTTAACTTAATTTTTATTTAATATGACTGCTGCAGCTTACATATTTACAGCAGATTTGGCCTACCGATGAGACAAGTTAAGCATAGCAAAACGAAGGCTAGGGGAAGAAAAAGATGCAGACATATCAGGAAATAGGCGCTATTTGTGTGTATATATAATAACATTTATATGCAAATAAAGAGACATGTATGACTTCTTATTTTGACTGAAAGTCTTTGGCAAGAAAGTCTATAGTTTCTGAAAATTTGTCTTCATCAGCACACCTCGATATCTGGTTCTAATTTAGATTTTTCTGGTTTTGTCCCTATAATGTTGGTTTTCCCTAGTTTCGCCTGCCTTCGATCTGGCTATAATGTCGATTTTATGGTTTTGCTTCTACGCTGGATTTCCCAGGTCCATCCTTGGTTTTGGTTTTACTTAGGTGCTGACGCTGGTCTCGATTTTAGACTGTCTGATTCTGCCTTTGATTTGTCGGGGCTTTCTTTCGTCTTTCCAGTTTCCGAGTCTCGCTTTAATTTGTCGGGGCTTTCTTTCGTCTTTCCAGTTTCAGACTCTCGTTTTAATTTATCGGGACTTTCTTTCGTCTTTCCAGTTTCCGAGTCTCGCTTTAATTTGTCGGGGCTTTCTTTCGTCTTTCCAGTTTCAGACTCTCGTTTTAATTTATCGGGACTTTCTTTCGTCTTTCCAGTTTCAGACTCTCGCTTTGATTTCTCAAGTAGTGCTCCAGCTTCAGCTTTTGCTAGACCTGTTTCCGGTTTCGAATTCCTAGCCACCTCCTCTGCTTTCGGTTTTGCCGATTCCTCGGCATCCGCTTTCATTTTGGCTGCCGCGGTTATGGCTTCCAGTTTCGATTTCCTGCTTTCGATATCTAAGGGAACAATCTGGGACATTTCCTTTTCCTGCTTCGACCGGAATCTGCTTCTTCTTGCCAGCTCCATCTCTTGCTGCTTGTCGATGCAGGCCATTGTGAACAATCGAAACTCACGATAATCCAGCTCCTGCACGAGTATACGATAAAATATGCAAAAAATGATTCATATAATCGTATAACAAGCCCATCGTATAATATTGGTATTCCACTGTCTAGGCCTGTTATTAAACTAGCAGTGTACAGTAAGCATGCTTACTGTTCTGTCACAGACAGCTCAAAAAATCTCAACCAATCAGAAGTCACACCTATTTAGATCTGTTAGATATAGCCTAGCCATGTTTTAGCCTTCTTACATGGCCCTATTGTACATAGCCAGATGCATTACGCCAGTACTATAGGCTATATAGAAAAGTCTTTCACTTGGAAAACTTTATGAGAGCCTAAAGTCTTCATCCTACTAGACGTTTTTAGGCAGATACATATATTTATATATACAGTAAGAGAGAGAGAGAGACAGACAGACAGACAGACAGACAGACAGATACACTTGACAAGCAGACAAATAGACAGACTAACAGACAGACAAACAGACAGACAAATAGACAGAAAAACAGACAGAGAGACACAAACAGACAGACAGACATGATGGATGGATGGATGGATGGATGGATGGATGGATGGATGGATGGATGGATGGATGGATGGATGGATGGATGGATGGATGGATGGATGGATGGATGGATGGATGGATGGATGGATGGATGGATGGATGGATGGATGGATGGATGGATGGATGGATGGATGGATGGATGGATGGATGGATGGATGGATGGATGGATGGATGGATGGATGGATGGATGGATGGATGGATGGATGGATGGATGGATGGATGGATGGATGGATGGATGGATGGATGGATGGATGGATGGATGGATGGATGGATGGATGGATGGATGGATGGATGGATGGATGGATGGATGGATGGATGGATGGATGGATGGATGGATGGATGGATGGATGGATGGATGGATGGATGGATGGATGGATGGATGGATGGATGGATGGATGGATGGATGGATGGATGGATGGATGGATGGATGGATGGATGGATGGATGGATGGATGGATGGATGGATGGATGGGATGGACGGACGGACGGACGGACGGACGGACCGACCGACCGACCGACCGACCGACCGACCGACCGACCGACCGACCGACCGACCGACCGACCGACGACCGACCGACCGACCGACCGACCGACCGATAGACAGAAACCGCGCTCCATAATGAGGAGTTCATCCTGGCCACATTGTATCGTCTGCTTTTACAGACGCTGCAGCTTTTAAAGTCTGTTTTGAATTACGGACAAATTTTCTCTGTCCTCCGATTTAGATTTAACTCGCCTTTCTAAAGCAGATAAGGTGCTGTGCTCTGTGCAACAGTTGCGCCAACTACTGAGTCGACATGAACTACATGTAAGCGTAAATGTAAATATCGAGAATATTTTCAGCACCACACAAAAGCCGCGTCAGGGAGACCAGCGCTATATCAAATCAAGTAGATCTACGCAGGAGCAGGTTGTTCGGCCAGTTGTTTTCGAAGCCAGGTCAGAATCTAGGGGGTCAAGCCAGGAAGACAACATGGAGCTACGGTGGAAATCGCTGGCGATGACAGTCATTGGACGGTGCAGGAGCGGAAGCAGGATAAGATGCTTGAAGGGAGACTGGGAGATATCCCCCGGGTAAATGTCCCCGGACATTTCCCCCCGGACATTTCCCCCGTCGTTTCCCCCATGGATTTCCCCCCGGATAAAGGACCCCCGGACATTTCCCCCAGACCCAAGTCATATATTATATATCAACAAACATTACAATTAGTTTTATATAGGCCACGCCCGGGGGTGAAATCCAGAGGGAGATGATCGGGGAAAGAGTCCGGGAGAAATGTCAAGGGGGTTTTGTCCGGTCTTCAGTCTTGAGTGAAGAACTGCATGAGTGAGACAAGCGGAGTGGTAGTAGTGCTCAGATCAAGAGGAACGAATGAAGGTCTGGCGGGGGTCTTTCAGAAGCTTCATGCATAAAGACGCATGCAAACAAATGTCTTATTTTTAGGCATAGGGGGCCTACCTCATAATGTCGCTGAGCGACGTTTAATCATCACTGGTATGCCTAGTATTGGCTCTTTTTGGCTGCTGGTAGAATTTAAATGGTGCCGACCCGAACGAGTAAGGCCTCACCCTCTTTTTTATTTTTTTATTTATTTCATTTTATTTTTATTTATGTACTATTTCATTTACTCGTCCCCTCTTACTTCAGTGGCTGGCATTACCCATTGGGGATGGCAGGGCCTTTTACCCATTAGGCACAGTAGGTACTGTGCCTAGGACCTACGAACTTTATAGGGGCCTACGAAAGTCAATAATGCGATATTGAAAAAAATATTGATTTACCCGAAAATAAGACAAAGGAAATACAAATTTAATAACCTTAAAGTTTGTACTGAAACAGTTTAAGTTAAGCTGTGCTAAATTATGTTAACTTTGCGGCTCTTTGCATTAGCAAAATCACATATAATGTCCTCAAATGTCATTTCCTGCATGAAGTCGTTTTCAATTGAAAGTAGTGCAAGGGTAGATACTGTAGACGTCAAGAAATAATGTGAATGTGTTTAGCTCTAGTGCAGAGTTGGCAGTTGGGGCCTACGAATGCGAGAGTGCCTAGGGCCTACGACGACCTTAAAAGGCTTTTGGTTAGGGGTGAACTAACCTCGTCCCCGGAGCAGTCGAATTCATTGAAGATTTTCTTGATGGCACGGTTGTGAAAGTTGAAGAGGAATCCGCAGATGGTGAACTCAGCCACTGAAACCTCGTTCGATCCATCCGCATCCAGAAGATCGAACACCGTCCTTGAATGACGATGAATGAACTTCTTTATATCGCGGTCCTAAACGTGTATATACACCTTTGTATGTAACTCAACAATCATATAGCGCCTTCTGTGGAACTTTGCTTCATAAAGCGCCATTTTTATTATTATTATTATTTAGTAGCCTAATTATAATAGTAGTATTAGTAGTAGTGGTAGTAGTAAGTCGACTAAGTTGTTAGGTCAGTCGCTAACTCATCAAGTCAGTCGGTCATTCATTAACGACTGACTCCGGGGACTACTAGGTCGTTAGCAACCTTGCTGCCTACAGATTTTGTTTTGACTGAGCGCATGTGAATAAGCCGGTTCCCGCGACTTAGCTTTCTTCGTGCGCTGTAGAAATCTCGAGTTTGCGATTACGATTACGATTCACGCGTTGCTTGTCTGTGTAAGAGAATGGCGAATCGAATCGACATCGTGACCGAATTAACTGTAGGTCTAATAATTGTTCTTTGTTTCTATGCGGTAGCGATAGAATCCATCCTAGTCATTACTGTGCTCTAGATGGGGTTGGCTTCGGCTGAAAGGAGCTTTATAGTTAATTAATTTGCACAAGATGTACAAGGCTGAAGAGGAAAACCGTTCCAGACAGCCTATGCCACACCAGATGTTGCATGGTGAGCTTGTCTCCTCTTTTCTATCTCTCTCTCTCTCCAACCACAAACACCCCCCCCCCATAGCTGCCACGCTGTCGCTCGGCTTGACTGTTGGATCTTGACCTGGAACCGAACCCTTTTGTCTATCGATTTTGTTTTGACTGAGCGCCTGTGAATAAGCTGGTCCTCGCGGCGCGGCTTTCGTTGGGCGCTATAGAAATCTCGAAATTACGATTATGTGAGCAAGAGACGAACAGTCCCTTATGAGCACGCAATGTAGGAATCTGTTGTTGACCCTTGCCACGAAGACGGCGGCTACACGGCTCCTTAATGTAGCCTGAGGCCAGGGTACAAGTGATATGTCTAGGCCAGCATGACAACCCAATCAGGCTGTAATGCTCCACGTAGGCCTTTCATTCACCTGTTCTAGGCATTGTATGTGTGCGTCCTCTCTCAGGCGATGGACATATGGCGTGTTAACAAATGCATTACTTACTTATTTACTATAGGCTACAGTTGGATGTTGTGTAAGGCAGACCTTCTGCGCCACAAGGATACAGAAGAGTAAGTAGAATTCGTCGAAGTCGATTGTGCCCGATGCATCCGTGTCCAGCATGTCGAAGACCTGGTAGATCTGCTTCGTCGAAAGGCTGGTCAGACGACGCATCAGGTGGTAGAACTGGAGGTCTTTCGAATCAGACAACACGCAGCAGTACATCGTCACAGCATATACAATACGATATAATACCATATACAATACGATACAATACCACATACAATACGATACAATACCATATAAAATACGATAACTGTAATTTGAAATTTGTATAGCGCCTCTTCAAGATAAACTCATCAGAGGCGATCTCTGCGCTAACGATATTAAATGTCATTACGAACGAAACATTCGTCCACAAGTAAACATAGGTCAGAAATACCATATACAATACGATACAATACGACAGATATACAATTAAATGCAATATAATACACCTGGAATTTGACAATGTCCGTTTCCACAGTTCGGAAGTGTACAGTGAAGTTGGGCAACAGGAAATATTATCAAACATAAACAGATCAGAAAATATAAGTTTTCAGTCTAGAGTGAAAGGCTGATTCCGTAAGAGAGCGGATGAGATTCTGGAAGATGGCGAACTAAAGCACAGCCTAGGGCGATGCAACGTTAAAGGAGATGGATTAGGCCTCTACCTCCTGTTCTCTTATTCTATTGAGATAAAATATATAGGCCTATGTAGGCCATATGTGTTCAGTTCACTTTCGACAACAACGGACGCTTGTCCACGATGCTATAGAACACTCGTATATGTAAATTTGCTCTTGTAGTAATAGTTCCACAGTTTAACGACATCTTATGGCATCAAAGGCCGTTGACGTCGCCCTCCTCCTTTGTCCGGACTTGGGACTGGCACCACCCGAACACGGCAGTATACACGGTAACATACCGTATGATATATTATGGCAATCGTAACAAAACGTCTGTAACGTGATAGGTTGCTCGTGCATACCCCAGGTCCACTGCAACCATCAGCCTCAGCATGGGGACCGATTGGACCGATTGGAGACCCACGAACCAGCTCCAACAGGTTTCGGCCATCTGTACGTGATCCAGTGTTGGGAATGAGTCCGCTGTTGTCTGGGTATTTGTCTGTTTACCCAGTTGATTTCAAGTCCAAATTTATGTGCCCCTTCAAACATTATCTCCAAGGACAGAAGCCGGATCTTCAGCTTTCCGGTAGAGAGGACCACATCATCAGCATTGTCCAGATCAGTGAACCGCTTCAACTCAACACATGCACCTGGGTGCCCCTCTTCAACTATCTCATCCACGATCCTATCCTTAGGCACAGGAGCAGGTCTGGCGCCACCTTGCGCCTCTGTCGCGCTCTTCTGTGCCTGAGGATCCCAGGTTCGCGTCCTGGCCGTGGCTTATTTCAAAGATTTAAATCTCTGGCTAATACGGTCCGTGCAAGGGGACCTTAAATGGCGTGGCGCCCATTCAAACGGGCAGCGGTGGTGAAAGATCTCACCCGATAAATTCATTGCAAAATGAGCAGGGTCGAGGCCATACGGTCGCTATATAAAACCTACACATTAAAAATTAAATTAAAATTACTGAGCATGAGAACTTGCTGTAAATGTACCGTTGAGTGAGTCGCAGTCGTGAACATCGAGAAGTTTGAAGAATGTGTAGAGCACGTGAACCATCTTTCCAGTCATCAGACTGTACTTTGCATCCAGGTAAAAATAGTTGATCAGGTTGGAGGAGGAGGAAGACGAGGAGGAGCGGGAGGACAACGACGACATCTCGATCAGCTCTAAAGCCAACCTCCAATCAATTAATTAATCGATGCCACGAGCCAAGTGCAAACTTATCGATGAATCTGTCGGTCAAATTACACACTCCTTTCAAGTAATTTCATATAACTGTACGTATAGTCGTGTGCATATGTATACATATATTAGTTCATTATGAATATATATATATATATTAGTTCGTTATGGTCATGTGCATATATATATACATATAGTCGTGTGCATATATATATATATATACATATATTAGTTCGTTATGAATGACGCTAAAATGTTTCGGCCTGTGTCACGCTATTTAATTGCTGTCAACAATCGATTGTGACGTTCAACAATAGATCGTGACGTAGACAAGAATTCATTCATCTTTTCTTGATTATTCTCGAAATCCTCGAACGCGTTGATTATGAGGTAGAAACAATTACAATCAATATGTGGGTGGGAAGCAAATAAATTATTCAACAGTCATTCAATCAACTAATTAGCCAGTCCTTCAATCAGTCAGTGAGCCAGTCATATAATCTGACTGCCAATCAGAAAATATCTGACTCGAAGTTATCTACTCAGTGAGCCATATGTATGCATGCATGTATGTATGTATGTATGTATGTATGTATGTATGTATGTATGTATGTATGTATGTATGTATGTATGTATGCCCTCTATGCTTAGACCACAGCGCAGACGTTACAACTGAGTTAACATATGACGCAAATTCCGGAAGAGGATTCTCTTGAAATACAACTGCTTAGGCAAGGAAATACACAAGCCAAGATTCAGTAATAGGCCTACATAATAATATATTGATATACAGGCTTACACATAGGCCTATTTTGTATCATTGTAGGCCTATATATGTATTTAAATAAGCCTACAATGATGATACATGCCCATCTGCTGATATAAGACTTAAAATCATGTGTAGGCCTATATTATATTCACTTGCGGATGTGTTTTTATGCATTTATATCATACACATGAATCGATCAGCAACACACACGCACACACACACGCATACTCACACACACACACGCACACGCACACACAAATAGACCTATGTTTGAATGCATGCATGTATGCATAGCGCCTTTTAAAAGCACCTCTGAAAAGCAGCCTATATCCGAGAGCGTCGGCTGGGGGCCACCAGCAGACCGTCGCCCACACTCGCAAATTTTGGTCCTTACAGTTAGAGATCTTAGTACATTAAGTTTAAAACCTTGGCCTAGAATTTTAGCCACATATCTTCTTTAATAGCGAACCCACACTTGATGACCTTTGATCCAAGCCTTCTATGCCCCTCCCTCCATTCTCATAACCGTAGGCCTATACGGCCTGTATACGTGCCGGCATTCTTTCATACTTCACCACATAAATAAGAAAGCCTGGCCTTAAAATCGCTATAACTGCTATATTGAGGACGTAAGCATATGCCTTGTGTAGCTGACGGTTTGTCCGATTTAACTGCGAAATGCTTTTTTGCAACTAATCTGGAAACCACAGATTTAAAAGACGGAGCCTACGGCAACCTTTTTTTTTGCTATGTAGCCCTATTGTTTTAAGAAGATGCCGCTTCTGATTTGTATAGAGACTACTGATCGTATTAATGCGACATTCTTGGGCTGACTTTGTAAAGCACCCTAGAAACTGGAAAAACTTTATGAAACAAAAGCCATGTCTCGTAACCGTAATCGTGAACTAGAGGAAGTCTAAAGCATAACTTAAGTATAAGTTAAGCCACGGCACCAGATAACTTATTTCGAGCACTGTAATGGTAGGCCTATCCAGATAAACCGTACGTGTGAAGAACAACATCCCATGACAGGATACCAGAGAGAGAGAGAGAGAGAGAGAGAGAGAGAGAGAGAGAGAGAGAGGGGGGGGGGAGGAGGAAACAGAGGGGCTGTTACGATAGTTGCGTTTTTTCAGTACCCTTTAGGCTGCCTAAACCAGATATTGTCTCTTTTAAATGCACAAGAGGTACTTCCGTTAAATTAAAATGTAAGAAGAGTTAGACTAGTTCGAGTCGATGGAAATCCTGAATTACCGGTAGGCTTTGGGGTCACATTAAGGACTTCCGCAAAGAGAAGAGGAGGGAGGGATCACCAAAATACGGACAAGAGGAAAGGGTTATTCCCAATGCGGACGTCCGCATCTGAATTCGACACGTAGGCCTATAGTTAGGCCCACTTCAGCACAGCATGTGGCTTAAAAACCTCATTCAGTCAGACAGCAGACAATCTGTACTCGTTCGATCTAATTAGAGGCCCTTTGCTGAACAGTAGTATCAAAGTACCCCACCCCGTAGCACAGTTTTCTGGCAAGATCAACAGAGTAGCCTAATCTAGACCTTGGTAGACCTACTCCGCTGGAGTGAGGACGTCCAATAGCGGGATGGGGAGGGTAATGCCAAATGGGGACAAATGCGGACAAGTGGATGTAGGAGTCCAAAGTAGGTCACTTTTGCCTATGTTCTTTATGAACTACCCCATAGTCTGTAGGAAATCGTCTGTGTCATATCATTTTGTCGTCCACTGCTATTGTTGCAACAGTCGTAGCTCTCCCTAATTTAGTTCGCCATTGTTTGCATGCATCATGCATGCTTCGGATCATGTGTAGCCTATGAAGGTTATCTTCAAAATGACATTTATATTGACTAAGGGTACAGTGTAGGCCAAAACTTATATCAGCTTTTCACTCTTCTGACTTTATGCGTCAGAAGAGTTCTCTGGATTCATCTTTTGCAAAGAAAGAAAAACCTAAAATAAAACGGTAAGAAGAGTTTTCTGTTTACAGAAGATCTATTTTCTGAAAACGATACTTTTAAAAAACGTTGTCTGAATTAGATGATCAACTTCGAAATATGCGTGTTTTAAATTATTTTACATCAAATAGGCATATATAAATAGCATTTGAATCACCGAAATAAATGTCCTAAAATTAAATATGCCTGGTTGAAATCGTTGAAGATTAGGCTATACAGCGGCCATATTGCTGTTGCTAGCAGTGAATGATAAAATGATGATAAAGGCGAATTTATGTAGGTCTGATGTTCATGTTATATAGGCTATAGACCTATTAAGACCTATAGCAATTAAATCGGTGAATGCTATTGTGCACGTAGTCTATACTTTTCGACGTTACACCCAGATTCCTCAACATACATGCAACCAGAAAATCTTCCTACAGTACTGATTCAAATTTTTCTGAGAGTACTGAATTCGGCTTCTGACTTCGAAATAAAAATCATGAATTCGGAAGTGACCCAAATATCGTAGCCAGAGTAGGCCATGTTGGTGGGTCGTTCCGCTGGGATTTATGATTTTGAAGTTTCTGGTAAACATTGAGTTTTACGCCTCCCGCGCAGTATTGAGTATTTTAGGCGTCGGCTAACGTATAGTCACTGATGCGGTTACCGATATAGGATCAATATGTGTTCCAGTTAAGCTAACGGCTAGTGTTACGTTGAAGAATAGTTTAGCATTGTGTGGCGTGATCAGAAAGCATTTCAGGAAAATATTAATTACGGGTACTGAAGATCGCGGCCCAAGGAGATACAGGTTGTTGAAAAGTAAGCTTGCTTGCTATCATAAAATTTAATTAGGGAGATTAACTTAGTGTTATGTAAGCATTCTGGGCATACATCCTACGGAACAGAGAATGGTGGAGAGAGTTAAATGGTACGTTATTTATTATTTATCATGCAAATGTTTGGAGCAGTAGGACGGATGTCTTCCACGATACCGTCTGTGGCCGATTCAGCCAGCATCTTTCAGAAACTTGACCCACTTTTGGGGATGTAGTCTTGTTGCATTTCTGAGGCATAATAACGGGATTAGTATTTTTGTTTCAAAAGGAATTTTTCTTGTGCTGTAGTTTCGTACAACACGCTAATAGGATTTCACTGTTCCTGTTTCTGGATTTCAGCATTGACGCAGAATTATTACTGTTAAACAGTATACGATTGTATTCATAGATCATTGCCAGTAAATATTGTGGGCATTTGACCTGCATTACTAAAAGATTTGTTTTGTTGTGTTAAGTCGTCCCTTGCACAGCAGAGGAATACGCCTTTGTTTCGTGCAAGGGTCACTGTAAGTAATAGAGATCAGTCAGCTTGTTGTTTAAAGACGTTCTTATTTCCCTTCTTATTTCCCTGGGATTCTCATGCTGGAAGCACCTCTGAGTAGTTTGTTCTGTAAGAAGCGCTATATAAGTTACCAAATACAAATTAACTTGCTTACTTACTTGTGTCTTTGGCCGGTCGTTGCCTTACTTTTTACCTTTTTACTTATTTATTTATTCAAAAACTAACTTTGTAATGCACTTATTTCATACTGCTCAGTCTTCGTAGTCATTTTGATCTCAACTCACACTTACCTCTTTAATTACTATAGACTGCCCACCCTCTCATCAGACTGACCTTCAGGAAATTGATCAGAGTTTTTATATGATTTTGATCACCACAGATTGAGAATTTACTGTTTATCATCATCTCCGTCATCATCATTGTTATTATATTATTTTTCCCCAAGATAAATGTAATCATTCAGGAGATTATCCTGAGACTGTCAGTCGCTTCTGGAACAGGCTGTCTTATCCATTCTGGCAAGGAGAAGGTACTGCAAAAAGCAGTGGCATAGAAATGTGGAATTGTTAGTTTGAGGCATTGAAACACATGTTTGGTTTCTCTCACATTCCCAGAAGTGCAAGTTAGGCTGCATCCAAAATCTGTGATGAGCGTTGAGTCAGTAGTGTAATGGTGCCGAATGTTTCAAAGGCTGAAGAAACAAAGTGATGAATGTGGGTGTAATCAGGGTGCAAAATCACGAATTCTGCCTGCCAGTTATATAACATAGCATCATACTGTGTTTCTGTGGAAATATGAAAATCCTAAGAATGAACGATTGGAGAGATAGGGTGCCTGCAGTTGAAGCCAAAAGGCGGGAGTGCATGCGACAACACCTGAAGGATACCCAGACCACTGGCTTTGATAGAGAGGGAGGCCTGCAATGATTGACCATCATAGAGGAACATGTATACTTAAATGGAGCCAAGCCCTTTGCACAGAAGGTAGTCACAAACCTCAAGGCAGGAATGACCAAAACAAAACCAGCATGATGTTCTGAACTTTAGGTGAGCGCAGAGAGCTTCTCAAAAGTATCATGGGATTGTTTCTAGTAATCAACATCAGTCTGTCAAGAGCCAGTGAAAGCTCAGTTATGTGTGATTCAAGTAATGTGTGGTCTAAAGGGATTATTATTATTTTTATATATTTTTATATACTATTATTATTACCTATAGAATAAGAGCCTTTGAGGCATGCGTGCATGGTCTGGTGGAGTCAGTGCATAGTTCATGCAACGTACAGCATTGGGAATAGGCCCAAACAACAGACCATCCAACGACTGAAAATCTGTTCTTAAATTGCTACAACTGTTGCCAGTTGCTTTTGTAGCCGATAGCTAATGGGGAGAAGCAAACTATTTTCTTCAGAAGGGACATTTTGCTGAACTAGCACATAAGTTCTTTGTGCAGGAGAGGCTAGTTATCATTACTGCGATAATTGTATTTTAAGAGGAAGGTCAAGAATGATGGTGTTCGAAGTAATGATGACTGATGGATGACTTTAAGCGAGCTGAAGAATGAGAATTATAATAACACTATTCCAGTCCTTGAAATTTCTCAAAACCAAGCAAAAGCTGCTTCAGAAATACCAGCTTATTCACCGGCTTTATAAAATCTACAAGAGCTAGGTTTTTGGGTCAGTTTTGCATCCACTTTCTAGCGGAGACAAAGTAGGTGAAGCAATAATCCAAGTTCACGAACTCACAGTAGTGAGGCAGTTCTTTTGTGTTGAATGCAATCTGTATAAATTTTCTTGGTTTTGTTAGCACTGCTTTTAAAATTTGTTTTCTGAGAGAAACTGTTTTATTGTGTCACAGCGGTTGAATTATTTCCCGAAACATTAACATTCCCTTGAAGTTCCTGCCTGTCCGCAAGAAATGACTTCAGTACTAGCACGTCGTGCTGCCTCTGAACCAGTATCAAGGGTCGAACTTAGGATCAGTTGTCAGAATCTACTCAACAAGGATGTGACATCTAAGTCTGATCCGATGTGTCTCATGTCCCTGATGGACAAGAGTGGTGTTTTCTTTGAGGTAACCTTTCCCAGATTTATGTTTGATATATTTTTTAACTACATGCCAATATCTGTTGTTGACTTTATGCTATCAAACAGACATTTCAACCTAATTGATAAATTAATGTTTGGACTGAAATAGTTCAAAGAAGAAGAAGAAGAACCATAAGCTAATCCGGAGAGCAGCCTCAAGTATGAAGTGTTATCAACTTTAGTTTTCTTAGTCTTGGCATGTGAGGTTGTGTGGCCAGACCTCTAGCTTTCCGTTAGGTCTTCCCACCCAAAGTGTAAGTCAATTTGCATCTCATTTGCTAGGGACACAAATGGAACAGAAATCGTGAAAAATCTTTCTACTTTGGTGGGGATTTGAACTCATGACCTCTGGGTTGCCTGTCTGGCACACTAACCTGCTGTTGTTCTGATGAATTTGCACATACCTCACCGTTGACTTTGAAAAATGAGGATGCAAAACTCCCAAGCCTTCCCATGACCTCCAAGCAGATACTGAGACATTGTCCTACCGTGGAGGCATTTAAGATCTTCAGTTCAACGTTGACTGCTTTAAACTGGTATCAGTTCTGCTTCAGAGGTTGCATTTGAAGGTACATGTAAGGCTTAGTTTTGAAGATGCACAGTTTGGAGTTTGCTTACTACCAGAGACTTTATTATCACTTGATTAAATTTTATTTGCTCAACTCAAGAGACCAGTGTCCCCTGTAAACTCTATGAACACATGGCTATGCAGCAGATTTGTGGCTGTGTGCACTACTCAGAAAGTTAAACAACATGAAGTTGTCTAAAAAACATCTTTTCGCGCAGGAAGTTTATAAACCTGTGCACTGAATTTTTGGCTTAGAGAAAAGGTTGCATGAGACTGTTATCATTTATGTTGAGGCATCCTATTTTCTCTGGATTTGCCTATTTTACAAGTTAATCCGAAGTTACGGTTAGGTTAACACCATCACCCGCAGCTTATTGTTCAGTGGAATTGCATCCATCTGAGAATAAGAAGCAGAGTTCTGAATCTGAAAAGGTCAGTCCACAGCAGGATAATTTTGCTGCTTGAGACTAGGTTACCATGAAGCAGTTTTCAATTGGCTGTAACTATGGTTTATGCATACATTTTGTACTGTATGCAAGTAGTGATAGAACGATATGAGTAATCGGATAAAGGTCGCAAATATTAGCAAGTGACTGATAAGGAAAGTCGATGTACAAATAACCTGAGAAGCACTTCTAGATCCAACACACCTGTCAGTAATCCAGTTATATATATACATATATGTATGTATGTATATATAGCATTTTATTTTTATTTCTGCATTTATTAAGCGTCGATATCTATTGACTTTATATCACAGAGCAACTGTGAGTGAAGAACTTGCTCAGTGTCCCTACACAGTAACCATCTCAAAGGAAGAGGCTCGAATCCATACTCTCCACGTTACAAGCTGAGCACTCTAACTTTTGAGCTACCATGCCCCAAGATACTTATACACACATACATACTTGAATCTCTGCCATCAGTCAGTGATCAGTAATCATATATCTTAGAAAGTAACTATAAAATTGTCAAGAAACGAGCATTAAGGTATACATGAATTTTAAGCATGCAATGTGAGCATTTTCCTCTGCTACAACATGCTTTATAAGCTCCAGGATGCATAGCAGTGCATCAGAAGATCTAAAGGACGGTATTTTTTGAATGTATACAGTCCTTGAATATAATGTCAAGCACTGATGTATTGGGATTTTCATTATGTTGCTGTTCAGTTCAATGTTTAGGAGTAATCAAGAAGGCTATTAAAGAAAACCTTTTGTTGTTTTTAGATTGGTCGAACTGAAAATATTAAAAACTCCCTTAATCCAAAGTTTTCTCGGACATTTGAGGTTGATTATTACTTTGAGGAAGTTCAGAAACTTCAGTTTATGGTCTACGACATTGACAACAAGACAGAAACCCTAAACGATGATGACTTTCTTGGTCAGGCGGAATGCACGCTTGGTGAAGTATGGAATCTTTCACTTTTGAAGTAAATTTAATGGCATTTTAGGTTGAAAAGTTTCTCGTCTTCCTAACTTTTCAAGTATGTTGTTAAAATGGCACAAAACTTTATAGAAATGTCACTGAAGCTTGGTTCAAGTACTGTGGAAATATTGGTGAGTGAGTAAAAATGCTGGTTCTGGTTATGTGTCGATCTCCAGAAAGTCAAGCTGACAAAGTTAACAGTGCTAGTGATACCTGGTTTTCTCTTCTATTTGTTGGAATAAACTGAGAGAGATAATAAGGGAGAAATTATCAGGGAGGAAAACAGCAAACTCAGAAAGGAAATTGTAGGATGAGGCAGCATAGTCCAACGCATCTGTTGTAAATGGATCAGTTTCTAGACATTTCTGTAACTCTGATCTAATATAATGCAGTGACTTCTCTAGCGCTGTTATCATAATGTTATCCTAATATCTATTGAAAAAGCCTGGTAAGAAATCTGATAGCTCATGGAAACCTCATAGGCCATGGAAAGGTCTCATTGATCTCAACTGTACTTGTCTAACGGATTATGAATACAAACTACAGTTTAACTTCAAAGTCGCCTTGTTTGTTGTGGTAATAGTGCTGTAGAAATCTTCAGATTAGATCTGGTGAATGTTAAGATCCTGTTCACGTTTTACTGGCGTAGATTGCCGTACAACTCTGGAGCAGTTGTCATCTGTTAAGTGTCTTGCATCCTTTTCAGTTGATGACTGTGCTGACTGAATGGCTGCACGAGGTGCAGAATCAGTCATGTTCGAGTTTAACATAATGAATATTAAAATCATCATTAATACCTTTATCATTATCATATATCTTAAAAATGTATCAAAAAGAAATTTCAGGGTCACAAAATATTAATGTGTTATCTTAACGCATCTCATATTTGGTTGGCATTATCTTGGTTATATCTTTTGTGATTTACCTGATGTTGCAAGCTTCATGTTTTCTGGATGTTAACTGTGTTTTGTTACAGATTGTATCCAACAGTCCCTTAACAAAGCCTCTCACTATAAAAGACAAAAAATCAAAGCCAAAAAAGAAAGGTCATGAAAGCACCATAACGGTCAGTGTTGAATCACCTAATTGTAATTACTGTACTTTATTTAATTTTTATTTGTTCATTTATTGCACTAAATATGCAAGCAAGGTCAGTAAATCTGAATATATGGTTCAAGAGAAATATGTGCGTGAACTACAGGTTGCATGATGTCATTATACTGAGTCCGCTTGCCAGGCTTAAAACCCGTAATCGTTGGAACAGACCCAGTGCACTATCAAATAGACTGTCATTTTACACTTTATTTCTAAGAGTTACATTATCAGTCAAGTCTTTTGAGAGACTCTTTAAAGGTGCTATGTTGCTATATAATTTGTGGATTACGTTACTTTGTTTTACCTTAATTAATTAGTACATTTCAGCCGTTAGCATTATCGGTAATTGTCATTACTGTAAGGATGTTCATGACTGTTGACTGGATTCAGTTTATTGCCTAACCTCTGCATTGCTGATTGACAAGTGCAGATTCATCTTGAATTTCTGCCCCAGTTCATGTACGACGCTCTGATGTTTGGTTTAATACTTGAGTTGATATGAGAAGTTTGCTCTGAGTGGCTCATCATAGATGTCATATGATGTTGCATAATCACTAACAGGTGTCTGTATGCAAGTTATTGTCTGCCCAGTGGCAAATGCATTGGAATATTATACTGTGCATTGCCCTTAGTCCTACGGAATCTTAAAATTTCTGAAACACCACTGGAGCTCGGTGCTAATGGCCTAGGCATCTATTGATCTAACCTGAAACTTCTGTAGCATTATTGTTTTAATGCACAGGGCATAAATCGAGGGTCTGTTCTAAGCAAAACAGTTTTCCAAACTGGCAATCCTTTGGACGGAACCAGTTGAGATCTATGAGGCTTCAGAGAGCAAATTCTAGAAGCGAAGAGCAAAAGCCTGGCAGAAGCTAGTCATGGTCCCTGCTTAGTGAAAGTGTCTGGCTGAATTCTGCTTTCACATGGTTTTCAGTTTTTTGAATATCTTATTGTATTGGGTGCTGTTTAATTTTGCATTAGATTGAAGCAACTGAGATTGAGAAATCAAATGAGATTCTTGTCCTAACGTTCAAGGCAGAAAAACTGGACAAAAAGGTGACTGTAAAAACATATATCGCTTTTTGCATTAAATGTTAAAAAAGGCATAAAACTTCACATCTTTGTAGAAAATGCCCAGAATTGGTCCCAGTATTTGAGAGATCTGTTAACAGAAGTGCAAACATTACCAGAGCAATTCAGCAGGAACCTTTTTTAATATTGACCTGCAAATTTTCTTACAATTTAGATCTATGCCAAAAGAATGGAGTGATGAGTTGGCCCAGATGGTGTGGTTTTTATGGATAGTCAACTTTCCAAGTTCTACAGTAATCAAGCTTGATTTTGCTTAAATTCACTGATAATTAATTATAAGCCACAGATTTTAAAAAATACAAAAACTTGTTAGAAATATTTTAAAGTGCAAATTAAACGATGTGCCTTTTCGAGGATGCCCACTGTGCAAACCTTTGCAAAATGTTGAGAATCACTTTTATTGGTTTCTGGTTGCATTTAGGTATCCTGCCAAAAGGATTCAAACCTATTAATTTTCACTGTGAAAATAAATTAGAGCAGTTATTTTATCTTGTCAGTTCCAGTGCTAGCATTTAATCGCGGCTATTCTATCTTTTAAATTTATCGACTTTAATTTCAAAGTACAGTTTTCAAGATATTTTTAGGATGTAATGGGCAAATCTGATCCTTTCTTGGAGTTCTGTCGTGCTTTGCCTGATGGAAACTGGCAGACAGTTAAGAAAACAGAGGTCAGGTTCAGCTTGTGATTTTCACGTTGCCACGTTTAATGAATTAAATACTGTCCAGGCAAACAGCTACACTGAACACCTGCTGTATAGATTACTGTATCTAGGCGTTTATCATGCACCTTCTAAGAATCTTGTAAAGGTGCTTCTGCCCAAGCTAAAGGATGTTGTAGTTTGATAAGAGTAAACTGTTGAATAGTACCGTAAGTCATCTTCCTGCAAATGAAAGTTGTTAATACTCATATGGTGCTACAGTTTTCAGATTAGATTTGATTGAACAAGACCCAAACTTTTGAACCAGTCTTATGCTTGTATCCACGTTCAAGCTGTTACTAACTGGAGCAGCACAACAGTGTTTGCAGTTAAGCGGACTTTAAAATTGGTAGATAAACAATTGCTGGATTTGCAATGGTAGAATTGCAGTTGGTGGTATCTGCTTCTAGTTTTTTTCTGTAGGTTGTTAAAAAGAACCTCAATCCAAGTTGGCGTCCCGTTGAAATAAAAACATCTCGACTCGGAGACACTCCAGATGCACCAATCAAGGCAAGTTTCTGTTTTAGTGAATAAGTAAAGCAGTGCTTAAGCTTGTGCGTATTTTTCTGCTCCAGGATCCAACATGTCTCTAAATGCTGTCATTCATAACATTCATGCTATCCGTCAATAATGAGGACCTTTGTCAGATGTACTGGAGTCTGAACAGAAAATCATGCATTTTGATTGCTTCATTTTTATAGGGTGTTTTTCTGTCAAAACAGATATAAATCTTTCGGATAAACAACTTCAGTCTTTGAATTCCAGCTTTGTGGATTCGGAATTCGCTTCCTACGGTTCAGTTTGTTCTGCGATTTGAACGTAATGTATATGTCGTACCCATGGTTCACATTGTGCAAAGTCAAGTGTGTCATTGTTACCTCAGTTGACTTATCTGCTAGCTGTGATTCTGGCCCCTCACCTGCAAGCTGTTGACTGGACTTATATAATGAATTATGGGTAAGATAAGCACAATCTCTTATATGACTGGTTGTTTTCTGGTCAGTAAATTTGATTCATTTCTGAATTATGTATTCTGATTGGATATTTATGGTCATCTAAAATGCTCAACAAGGAATGTTACTGATGTTACTCATTGGCTGTTTTTTAGGTCAACTGTTTTGATTATGACTCTGACAAGTCACAAGACTTGATTGGGTCATTTACTACATCAGTTGGTGAAATGATGCAGGCTGCCTCTGGCAAACAGGTCCGTTGATGTAATTTTGTAAACAATTTTATAAGTGCGTAACGGAAGTGCCTTTTGCCTTCCATGGCACTTTTGCTATTCCAGGTAAGAAATTATGATTTGATGATAATTTCATTTACTTTTATTTTTTATGTACTTATCTACAACTGTTATAATAAAGTGATGGAAAACTCAAACAGACAATGATGCATTGTGCCAGAAGTAAATTTCTGCTTAAAATTTGACACATTAAACTTTCGCATGAAAGAGTTTCTTATTCTGATGGAAGGAAAGCAATTTATTTGTTGAAACATTTGGTTGTGTTTTGTGGTGCAGCTTTCTTGGCAGTGTATAGAACCTAAAAAAGCCAGCAAGAAGGGATACAAAGGCTCGGGTACGGTTCATCTCACATCTTGCTGTGTGAGTATATTGCCAATGGAGTTTTTGTGGAATGTTAATTTTAATTGCTTGATTTTGGTGTGTGTAGTCTTTCTAATCTTATTAACCAAAGATAATTGCATATAAGTTGAAAAGTTTGGACAATTTTGAAGGTTCGAATTTGGGGGTCGCCTCATATAAGGTTCAAGCAAGTCGGCAAAGACTTGAAGACACTTATAAGTGGAGAAAATTATTTTATTGTTGGTTGTTAACCTTAATTTGGAAATTATACAGACTGGTAATTTTAAAGGTAATGTGATTAGGCAGTGTTTGATTACTGGTAGATAATTTATTGGATAACTGTATTTTGGGCAAAGCATGGATTCGGGCATTACGCGTACCCATCTTAGAGTCTAACTTGGTACCTTTATATCTGAAACCACGCATTGTTTAAAAATGATTAATACATGGATCATACACCGTTCCCCTCTCCAACGTTGAAAATTTAGGGATCAACTTACACGCAACACCAACTCAGGTGAGTATTTATGTTATGCTGAAGATTTGCTAATTGAAAATATCTGATTGTTGTATAGGACTTTGGGACATTTGTTGTTTCCCCTCTGTTGAGGTTTCAAGCCCTTGTGTCATTTTAATGCTTTGTACAACAATTATTAACTGCCAGGTCACAAAGTTTATCCTGATCTTGAGTTGCAAATACGTAAAGTATTAATTAATGAACTGTTACAGTACAGTAGTATAAGTGTTTTCGGTTAATCTTAGGATGTACCTTTCTTAAAATCGACCAGACAGCCATGTTTCAGTGCCTTTTAGAGCTTCCTGAAAGGCACTATGTAAATGTTATACATATGCAGATATACACCTACTTGCATGATTGGTCTGTGATTTTTTCATATTAGGTTGTCAAAGAAAGTTCTTTCCTGGATTTTGTTTTTGCTGGGCTTCAGATCAACTTTACCGTAAGTTTCATGGAGCACTATTTTACTCTGACTCTAATACATGTAATCGTAATCTCAAGATTTCTACAGCGCCCAACGAAAGCTAAGTCGTGGGAACCAGCTTATTCACAGGCGTTCATGTCACTTGATCTGATTTAGCATATTATAGATCAGTTGTTTTGCTTAAGCCTTTGATATACTTGATCTGATTAGAAAAACAATTTATTCATTGTTTGCCTATGATTCAAATTATATGTGATGCCTGGCGCGTTAATCTCTTAATAATAATATTCATTCATTCATTCATTGCAGACCTAACAGGCAGCATATGGTCAATAAATTCAGATTTCAATAGGTAGCATCTTAAAGATTTTATAGTTGGGCAAGGTAGCCACTTGGATAGAGTGGTTGGTTTGTAGCACAGAGGGTACGGGTTTGAGCCTCTCCTGAGGCGGTTACTCTGTAGGGAGCTTCGGCAAGTCCTTCACTTGCAGTTGCTCAGTGCCATCGATTGATGCTTAGTCATTAGATAGTAGTGCTTAATAACCACAGAATAACAATTAAAGACTTTACAAAATATGCTCTGAGATTTTTGCTTTTATTTATTCAAGACCTGTAAAACAGTTTGCTGACACTGACTGGTGTTTCTGAATGGCTTCCTTTAGGTTGGAATTGATTTTACTGGGTCAAATGGTGATCCTCGAGATCCAAAATCTCTTCACTACATTCATCCTTTTCAGCCAAACCAGTACATCAAAGCAATCGAGGCAGTGGGAACTGTCATTCAGGACTACGATAGGTAGCCGTAAAGAAAAACTGAAATGCATCTAACCTAATTGACTTCTATAGTGCCGTTGTCAATACCCAAGGCATCAGTCAGTGGTTGCTTCAAGTGAAATTGTATGTATGGATGTGTGTATGTATCAAAACACTTAATACAGCAGTTTTAAGTACCCTACAAAAGCATCTATAGATAAAATGAAACAGTTAAACTTGTATACTTGTTCATGTTGTGTACTCCAAGTTTCTGAAAAAGAAATTACTGGAAGTTGGATGCTATGATTTACAACTAACATTTTCCAAAGGACTTTCAAAAGAACTTAAGTGGTGCTACTTGAAAAAGTTTTCTGACAAGTGCATCAATGCCTTGCATAAGAACATGTCCTGTTTTCAGTAGTTTGCTGTGTTTTTATGCAAATCACTGCTTACAGATTTGTATAGAAAAATTTATGATTTCACAGTGAAAACAAAATCTTTATGTTGAACTTTGGCTGGTTGCAATCAGGTTATCAGAAAATCTTACTAAAATTTTTGCTGCACAGTTTCTCTTAAAGTCACAATAACTTCTGTTTTATACACATGAAGTGCAATGACATGAATACAATTGAGAATCTGTATCTCTTCTAGTGATCAGTTCTTTCCTGCCCTTGGATTTGGTGCCAAGGTACCTCCTAACATGGAAGTATCTCATGAATTTGCGATCAACTTCAATGCCAGCAATCCGTTTTGTGCAGGTAAATTCAAATTCTAATAATCTAATCTAATGACTTCTATAGCAACATGGTTAACAACTACAAGTTGAACCGTAATAAAATATCGTAATTCACTAGAGAAGCCCAGTCGTAATCCGTGATACATCCAGGAAACCAGAAATCAGGATATGATGGGTAAGCAAGTTGAAACAGACGAGTGCTACGTTTATGAGTTATCAGTTACTGGTATTCAGTAGGGCATAGACACTTAATATAGCACCTTTTAAATGCCTTATGAAAGCACTGCTTCATCTATTCCAACTTTATCCAGAAGATCCATTGCCACCAGGACTACTCCTATTGCGATTAATTTCAAGAGACGCATGCATGTATCTGAAAATTTCTATAGCACCTGTTAAGTAACGCTTGCATGTATCTGAAAATTTCTATAGCACCTGTTAAGTACCTTACAAAAGCATTTAGTACTTTCGTATTGGAATAAATTACATTGCCTTGCCTGCCCTTCCTTGCCTTACATTGCGAGGATGTTACGTTCTCTTGTCTTACTTTCCTTACTTACCTTATTTTATTTCAGGGATACTGTATTTCCATAGAATCTGTTGTCATTTAGTCTTGGTTCTGTGCACCTTGTGTTGGGTGATGTGTTATTTTTCAACACTGTGTCATAAGTTTGAATCCTGGCTATTAAGGGATGTTCGTCTTTTGGTGATGTGTTTGTTGGCTTTGGTGATGTGTTTGTGGGCTTTGGTGATGTGTTTGTGGGCTTTGGTGATGTGTTTGTTGGCTTTGGTGATGTGTTTGTTGGCTTTGGTGATGTGTTTGTGGGCTTTGTTGATGTGTTTGTTGGCTTTGGTGATGTGTTTGTGGGCTTTGGTGATGTGTTTGTGGGCTTTGGTGATGTGTTTGTGGGCTTTGGTGATGTGTTTGTGGGCTTTGGTGATGTGTTTGTGGGCTTTGGTGATGTGTTTGTGGGCTTTGGTGATGAGTTTGTGGGCTTTGGTGATGTGTTTGTGGGCTTTGGTGATGTGTTTGTGGGCTTTGGTGGTGTGTTGATCAGCTGTTGGTGATGTGTTTGTGGGTTTTGGTGATGTGTTTGTGTGCTTTGGTGATGTGTTTGTGGGCTTTGGTGATGTGTTTGTGGGCTTTGGTGATGAGTTTGTGGGCTTTGGTGATGTGTTTATCAGCTGTTGGTGATGTGTTTGTGGGCTTTGGTGATGTGTTTGTGGGCTTTGGTGATGAGTTTGTGGGCTTTGGTGATGTGTTGATCAGCTGTTGGTGATGTGTTTGTGCTTTGGCGATGTGTTTGTGGGCTTTGGTGATGTGTTTGTGGGCTTTGGTGATGTGTTTGTGGGCTTTGTGATGTGTTTGTGGGCTTTGGAGATGTGTTTGTGGGCTTTGGAGATGTGTTTGTGGGCTTCAGTCAAACAATTTTTGATTCCTAGGATTGGCCTTTGAAGCATACAGCTGACCAGAAACAGCTCCAAAGCAGTTTTATGTGACTCAGGTCAACATGAATTCTCTGAATAGATTAAGTCTCACCTTTTTTGATCTGTTGTACGGACATGTTTCAGCGCCTTCTTTGAAATACTTCTGGTACTCTGGGATTTAAACATAAGACTGACCTAGTTGTGCAAATTTTTTGTTTTAGGGATTTCGGGAGTGATTGAGGCATACAAGATGTGTCTGAGCCAGGTCGCTCTCTATGGACCAACCAATTTTGCACCATTAATCCACCACGTGGCTAAATTTGCAGCCACAGCTCAGCAGGAACAAGGAGCCAAGGTCATAAACTGTTACTGCATAGTTTTGTAATTCTATCAAGACAAGACAGAGTCATTTATGGAGGTGACGACTGAAAGTTATAGACACGTTTTTTCTGGCTTTGAATCTTTGCTTCCATTTCCTCGTGCATTGTGTTATGTTATGTAACACAAGAAGATTTATGTGACTTATCATATTTTGCTATGTAACATAAGAGGATTTATATAGCTCATGTTCAACTTATCTAACACTGAACCTGTTGTGCACAGCTTGTCACCCAATTTTTTGACAGCATTATTGTATGTTTATATAACGCCTTTTAGGCACCTCACAAAGTGCTACTAACACAGCTGTGACATGAGGTAAACAGAGAACACATTTGTATATTGTGCTGAGTCACATGAAACAATGCTTCTGTTCAATGGAAGAGTGTTCCAGGAGGACGGTCCAATGCGCAAGAAGACCCAATAATCTTGTATTGATGTGCAGATGCTATAAATCTGTACATCTCACTGGCTATTACTGGCTATTATTGTTATTAGTATTACAGTTTTTACAACGAAATTAAACAATAATTTGGTTATGTGTTTAGTCAGAGTTTTTTGTAATTTGCAGAACTATTATGTTCTCTTGATACTGACGGATGGAGAGATCACCGACACTGCAAACACGATTCGAGCGATTGTCCATGCCTCGTCTCTGCCAATGTCGATCATAATCGTTGGTGTGGGAGGGGCAGATTTTGGACAGATGAACATCTTGGATTCGGATGATGGACTTCTTGCTGACTCGGCTGGAAACAGAGCCAAGCGAGATATTGTGCAGTTTGTGCCTTACAGGCAGTTTGATGGGGTGAGTTGTATGCTAGGGTGATTTTTTCATGATCACTGGTAGGTGTGACTGCTTTTTTCTTTCCGATTAGGGCAGCATGTGGATGCAATCAGTTAATAACTGTCTATATAGAGGGCCCATTTTGGCCTCGGCAGTACTACAACACTTTATAAATCGTCTGCTTATTATTATTATATTTTGACCTCTTACATGTACATGGCTGAAACAGTGTCTTGTGTAGTTTGTGCCCTTTGGACACTTCGCAGCATATGATGAAGACACTGCTTGTGGTATCATAATCGTAATCCCAAGATTTCTACAGCACCCAACGAAAGCTAAGTCATGGGAACCAGCTTATTCACAGGTGCTCAGTCAAAACAAAATCGATGGGCAAAACACCAGTTCCAGGTCAAGATCCAGGAGTCAGACGGCTACAGTGGATGGTGCTTGAAATTGAAGCAAGAAGAGAGATAAGGGGAAGTGGAAGAATCAGGATAAGATCTTTGGAAGAGAAATGTTTTCAGTTTTGAATGAAAGACCAGCGCAGAAACTGAAAGAGGTGAAGTGTTGGTGAGTTTGTATGATGGTATGTGCTGTTATCTTGACTCTTGCATTGTTCTCTTCAGGGTCCCTTTGAGGCATTGTCAAAGCATGTCCTGGCTGAAGTGCCTCGCCAGGTGTGTGACTACTACCGTATGTATGGAATAGCTCCTGGTGCTGGAGCTCGCGTTAATCTGCTTCAGCTTGGTCAGACTTCGAAATAAACGACGTAGAAGTTGCAACATCCTAAAAATTGTTTTACAGCACATTAATACTTTTAAAATAATATTTAAAAAAATACTATTAACAACTTTCATATTATTGTTAATATTATTATACGTCGTAAACTTTAAATCCGATCAGTCCGCCGCCCTTTCATTTTCCAAATATTTTATATGTTTATATATTTAAAAAAATATTTTTAGCTAATACTTTGATAACTGAAAACGTTTGCCGTTTCATATTCCAAATATTGCATTTGTTTATAAATATAGTAATTGTAACTGATACTTTGATGAAATTTGAAATTTTTTTGTTTTTATGTAAACGAACAGCAGACATTGCTAAATGTTTTGGTTTTATTAAAAATTTGTGACTATTTATGTGGGTTTGGTGGCACTTAAAGTAGCTTAATTTTTTAAAATACATATGTTTACAATGCATTAGTGTTTTGAATTTTTGAGATGCATATTATTGAGAAGGTACGGCATTGGAATTGTGAATTGTAAGTGCTAGGCATTAAAAAAGGGATGATTAGTTTCTTTTGTCACCAGAAATATGAGTTAGACTGCATTCCAGTTTCAAATTATTATTATATCTTAATCTGAGGCAAGTGTAATCCATCAGGAAAGAAAAAATTGTCTAGTGACTGTTAAAAGTGTCTGGAACGGCTGTGTCTCATCCGGCTGATGATCAATAATTTTATCATTATTTTTTTGCCCGAGGTACCTGTGATCCCTCGGGACTTGCCAGATCTTGTCAAGTTTTTGCAGAGATAGTGCTGCAGAAGGTGACAGCATTATTATTATTATTATTATTATCATTATTGTTACTATTTCGTTTTGACTATTTCGTTTTGTTATAGTAGTATTATTACTGGTATTATATCAGTATTAGTATTACTTGTATTGTCATTATTACTAATTATTTTTTATTAATGATTGTGTAGTGTTTCTTTTTGTTGTTGCTAGTTTTTGCCAGATATTGTTGATATAGTTTTTGATATACTTGTTATATTTGCTAGATACTGTTGATATAATTGTTGCTAGTTTTTGCTGTACTAGATGTTGTAGCAGTTATTAATGATGGAGCATAGCAGATTATAAAGATTATAAGAGGCTTGGTTACTGTGCATGTTAGAATTTAGTAGGAGGAAATGTTCCGATTCAGTTCTTTTGTTTTTGAATTTTCTGCATTTAACTTTTTATGGTAAATATGAGTCTATTTTTATTGGCATTGTGAAATGGACCCAGACAGTCAATGAAGTTGTGCTGTTTATGTTAGCTGCGTTCATGTTTTAGATGTTGTCAATTTTTGGTTTCTTATTTTCTATATGTTGATCATTATCCATATTTTATATATTTGACTACAAATAAAAATTTCAACATTTTCTTCTCTTTTGAATAGCCAAAATGATAAGTTTCTAATCAAACCTTTTTCAGAAATGATCCACGATGATAAATATTTCTGGTGGTAAAATGCAGTGACAAAATCACTGTCCGTGACATGTTGGTTCACATTCCATCTCTGTGCTGCTAGATTGTAGTGCACATGCACCCACTGTGTAGCTATTAGATGTCCTTAAACGCTGGAAACTAGTACCAGTTGTGAGATTAGCCATAAGACTGGATACTCGTACATGGCAGTTTGTGTTTATATACGACTAGATTATACGACTTGTACATGGCAGTTTGTGTTTATACAACTAGAGGCTCTTTGGGAGCTATATAAATCCTCTTATGTTACAAGTGCCTGTAAATAAGCTTGTCCCTAGGATGTGGCTTTTGTTGGCCACTGTAGAAATCTCGGAATTACATTTATGATTACGATTAGGGGTTCAAACTGACCTCCAGACATGAACTTTTAATCAGAGCTGTAGTAATTGGACTTCTGACAGTTGTCGGTCTTGCCAGTGCAATCAGCGAACTACTCGGAGCGTATCACTGTTGGCATTCATATTGATAGTTTACTCTTAAATTGTAATATTATTTGTGATTGTGCAAAATAGCCGTTCCTGTGGTAAACTCCACCATCCAGGCCTCGACTTTTCAATCATGAATGGAGAGTGTGACCTCTAACCTGTAAAGGTTGGGATTAAAAATCGAACTTTCAAGATTCCCAAGATGCCAGGCAGAACCATACCTGCATCAAGCTATTGGCAATACTAGGCATGTAATGGAGCGTTTGCAAAAAACTCTAAAAAATAAAAAATTTCAAACTTCTATGGAAGTCTACCATCCATTGATTGGTATGCCTATTTGGCCTTATAGAGCTGTGCATTATTCGTTATGGAGTTTGGACATTTGGATAATGAATGGAACCAAACTTTGCCAGAGGTGAGGATGGAAAAACTGATTATTTTATACAAGGGGTTGATTTCTGACTCAGGGGTCAAACTCTTAAACAGCAGGTCCAACCCTTATCCAACAGCAACGTCATATGTGGGACATATGGCGCTCATTTAAACAATATTCCCATATGGGCTTCATGTGTTATTCTATATGGGACCAAAATGTAATAGATAAATAACCCATATGGGAACATAGTCACAGATTTCATGTGTTCTACATATGACGCTGTTGGAGTGGTTAGCCTATATACATGCTAGTGTATTTTTATTTGATAAACAAAGTAATCATTGAATTACAGCCAAGGCAAAAGTCAGTCCAGTTGCGCAATTTAAACGAGGCCTACATCTAAAGTCGTTTTAAATACTTTTTTATTTTGAACACAAAATTAATGACATAAATTCAAAACAGTTCTTTTTATTGAATGCCAGCCAGTAAGATGTTTTAAATGTTCTCAGATACTTTTTATTGAATGCCAGCCAGTAAGATGTTTTAAATGTTCTCAGATAGTAAGATTTAATTTTTGATAAAAGTACTTTAAGATGTGTAGAAACGAAGCGCTACATATCTTTCCCATATGTACTTCCAGAAACGACTAACACACAGCGTTTAAGGATTGAGCAGCTGGAGCACATCACACTCGGCCCGCCTACCGAATCCTAGATGACAGACTACAGATTTAACGTGCACGGAGTCTACACTTGAAGTGTTGGAGTGGCTCAACACACTCGGTGACTGGCATATTTCGCTCCAAAACAGTTGTAAAGTATTTTTGAATTAAAGCAAATATTTAATGAGTCACTTTAGTTATTACTATATTGGCAAGTAATACAATTCTTCATAGGTTTCCACGGGTACATTTTACGCAAGTAGCTGCTTCATAGAGCTGTATTTGTACGTCAGAGTAAAGCGCTATATCTTTATTTTATATGTCATCCGCGTTCGAGGCTAGAACAGTCAATTGATTTAACACGTACAGATTTTATTAAAACGCTAATTTTTATTTTAAACTTAGTTTTGCATTCAAACTTGCAGATGTTGCTAAGAATAATTCTCTGTTGCAGATCTGCCGTTAAGAGAAATTTATTATATCCACGTTAGCGTCGGTGGTTTTTAAATCTATTTATAGCCCAGACGTCGGCGGCCTAGAAAGACAGACGCGTGAGTTTCTTTTGGCTGTTGTTGTCGGAGTCGTTTTACTGCAATTTTCTTTATAATTTCCTCTTCATTTATACAGTAACGATTTGATCCGATCGAGAGACGCAGTGGAAACGTCATCAAATTATTGGTTGTGCTGTGGATGAGGTAAGTTCGATCGTCCTTCGAGCGAGTATTTTCTACGCAAACAGCCTAGTCTAGACTGGCGTATCAATTGGTCTCCCTCCGCCTCTGTCTGTGTCTGTCTGTCACGGAGCTGATCGTATTGTTGTTCGCAGTCGCGGCTTTTAAGCTTCAGCCCTGGACAGCACAACTTATCGAAAGTACTCAACGATATAAGGTAGTTACTTCAGATATTGAGATAGTCAGTATAGAATAAACTGTAACCATTTAACACTATTTTACCCTTTCGTCAGCATCGCTGTATCGCCCATTCTTTCACTTTCCGTCTGTATCCCTTTCAGTCTCCTACTCATTGTGCAGCCTTCCTTCATGTGTCTTTTCACGTGTGACCTGTCTGACAGTATTTAATAATCATAGCAATGTTGGATAAAAGATTCTGTAGAAATGAATGTCTTAAGAAACGCATTAATAAAGTGAAAACTATTGTGTTAGTTCAAGTCTTAAACATCGAGCTAGCAGTTGCGATGGTTAATAAACTGGGACATTTTGTGAAGATATGAGGATGACTTTTACATCTAGCTATCGTATTTATTATTTTGAATTGATAAACAGGAACCTGCTTGACAAAACATATCAGCCTTGTAAGAAATGTTGCCCATAATATAAGTATATGAAAGCAATTTTTCTATATATGAAAGCAGTTTTTCTGCCTCAGTTGTGACCATTTTGCATGCATTTAAGCCCTTGCAGTTTGTTAAATATGATTCAACTATATAGCAGGAGTCCAGATTTTTGTTCAGTTATCTGGCCACTCTTAGGGGAAATTTCATTTAAAACTTATTGGCTGTTCAAGGTTAAGTTCATCCATCGGTTTAGTATACTTTGGAATTTAAGAATGCAAATATTAAAAACTTGAAGTGGGTATTTCTTGTATTGCTGTTTGATTAAAGGACACCATATATTGAATTGTTGTTCTTGATGGCATTTAAGTCACTGTCTTATATCAAAAATTGTCATTAAATCATTAACTGATGAATAATGACTTTCACTTGGCCACTTTTTTGCTTATAGCTTTGAAAGTAGCTGCTGTCCAGTGAATGTTCTGTACTGTTAGTTACAGAGAGAAATTGAAATTTATGAGCGTCTTTGATTAACAAATGTAATTTCACATTTTATATTCATGTCAGATGCATCTTGGCCTGACCTTACTCTCAAACTCTAGTTTCCTGCCTTTCACCTTGACGTTAAGGAAACAGTCCTCGGATCAACCGATGTAGTTTTCTTTTATTAATCCTCCTTTCTTTGGATTCATGTCATTATAGCCTAATTTTATGAATTCTAATTGTGTTTGTCAGCATACTAATAAAATTATTTTTGCTAAACCATGAGCTTGAGAAAAAAGGGCAACTCAACATGGGGACAGAGCAGTAGCTCAAGATGTAGAGTTTCATGATGAGAAGATTTTTCATTTCATATAATTTAGGCTTGAATTATATTTAGGAAAATGGGCTATGAAAAGGTGTATGTAATTTGTGCAGTGTTGGCCATGAGCTGCTAGCAAAGCATTTTCAGGAAATTTCCTAGACTGTGTATCTATCTGAACTGTGAACATGGAAATCACATCACCAGCATCATTAGAATAAACATATGTACCAGGCTTACTTTTTGAAAACTACAGAAAACAAGATCTATTGTCCACAAAATCATGATTTTAGTAAAAATTAACTTAAGTAAATAAGTAATAGTGCAAATATGTAAGCAGGTAATTGTATTAATGCGAGACAAGGCCAACATTTGACAATGTACATTACATGAAAGAACAGTAACTACATGTTAAGGTATAATGGTATGTAAAACAAAAACAGTTATAAATCAATGCAAACCAAGGTGCTGGCAAAGTGAAAGAAAATAAAAATTTAATGAGGGATGAAGTTGTAAGTGATAAAATCATTTTTCATTATATGTGACTTTTGCTGAATTAACACAACAGACAACACGGATCTTCACCAGTCAAGTTGTCAAAAGAACTTTACAATGTAAATGAAATCCTGTAATAGTCTACAGACTCTGGCCATTAAGGAGTAAAATACAGATCTATAGGACTTAATCAGTTCTGGCCATCAAAGAGTAAACTAACTGTTAGATCCTGTCAACTCTGACCATCAAAGAATATAATACCTATGTATGACTCTTAGACTCTTAGTAACTCTTGTAACTCAATGTAACTCTTGTAACTCAATGTAACTCTTGTAACTCAATGTAACTCTTAGTAGTTGTGTTCTCCTTTGACATTGTAAAGCACCCTAGAAGTAGTTTGCTATTGAGGATGTTTTAGAAAATGTTGTCATGATATTACATTACACAATCATCGTCATCATCATAGGTTTGTGACACCAGCCATTTGGCGGCCATGGGTACAGATAAACAATCACCATTCTTTTCAGTCATTTGTCCAATCTTTTGCCTTTCTCATATTGAGTTCAAGTCTTGTTATGACTTTATTTATATTGTCTAGAGTCTAGACAGTGTTGTCATGGTCTTCTTTTGTTCTTTCCTCTGTATCTTGAATTCAGTGCTTTGTGTTGGATTTGGTTTTGACTGTGTCTTGTGGTTTATAAAATATCCTTTCAGTTACAGGGCTGTTTTTTAGTTGTTTAAACTTTTATGCTTTAGCTTACTGTGACCATATAGATCAAATGGTACATATAAGACTTTGCCAAAGAGTAAAATACCAGTAAAAGACTTTTTGTCAACTCTGACCATCAGAGTAAAATACCTATATAAGACTTTGCCATTTCATTCTAGAAAATGCTCTTTCAGGTTCGGGATTGTTAAAAAAATTTTCACGCAAGATAAACTGCCTAGTCATATGAGGAGTTGCATTAAAAGCACGTGCTTTGGGAGAGAATTTTTTGCCTGTTGTTTGTGAGTTCAGTGTAAGTGAAGAGGTCATTGTCTGTTATATCGTTAATAACCAGTAGCGACTTGACTGCCACTCGACATCATCCGGATGAACAGTGTCTGGCCTACAGTTGCTACTTTTTATGGTAGCGAAAATGACTGATGATTGCAGTGAGTCATTGTCTTGTTCTTTAGAAGTAATAAAATAGTAATAATGACGAAGTAGTGGATATTACTTGCTATTAAATAGACAGATTATTTGAAATAAACGGATCATCAACCAAGTGGCTACTAAAATAAAATATTTTAGTAGTAATTGTAATTGTAAATTTGTAAAGCACTGCTTCAAGGTAGCCTCGTCAGAGGCGCTCCCGGCCCATCATCCCAGAACTGGGGAATAATACCGTGTTTAGTATTTATTATTAATCAGATAATGCATATATGATGCAAAAAGTACATGACATTGTTGTGTAGAAGTTATTGTTTGGAGAAATGAAAGGAGAGATTGAATCAAATCATGGGACGTGGAGGGAAAACGTTCAATATTTTGCCATTTAATGGATGAGTGTACAGAACTGGATAGAAGCCATTAACCTTCCTTTTGAAAACTTGAGCAAGTTTAGCAATAAACATCGTGCAACAATGGTAATAACAAGAACTTTACAGTTCTTCCCTTCCAAAGAACAAGATGGTAATAACAGTAATTGTAATAAATTCATGGAATGAACACACAATAATACTAAAAGAAAAGTAAAAGATGTGAAGTATTGTCTTGTCCGAAGCTGTCCTGAGATGGTGCTCCAGACGGGTCGTGCCACTGCCTATAATGATGATACAGTTTACACCTGGTGAATTTGCTTACATGATGCCTGGTGTCGTGTTTTGCAGTCAAAACCAGTCTCAACCTTTGAAATGTTGGTCCTACTGGGTCTGTATTTTCTAGGTCATTCAGAGAAATGGTGTAAACACAGTAAGCTGTGCCGTGGTTTCATCATCATCATCATCATCATCATCATCATCATCACTGACTGGATGAAGTGTAATCGACTTCAGCTCACCTCCTCAAAGTCAGAATTTCTCCGACCAGTGCTTGTACTCAATTAGGCTGGACAACTTAGATCGCACCCCATCATCGTTAGTATAGATGCTGTTGAGCCAAAAAATAAAGTGCATGATCTGGGTGTTTTCCTTGACAGAGAGGTCTTTCGATGATGTCACATATTACAGGATTTGTGAGGACCAGCTTTGCAATCCCAAGACAGCTGAGGTTTGTTCCCGGTCTCTCTCAAAAGGATGTGTCCCACAAACTCGAGTAAAGTTTGCTCCTGAACCGAATCGATTACTGCAATGTCATTTTTGCTGGCTTGCCACAGCACAGCATCATTCACCTTCAGGTGGTCATCAACGCCGATGCTTGTCTGGCCGTATGAATAAAAGTTCAACCACGTCACACCCTTACTACAATACCAGCTTCAGTGGCTTGGGATTGATTAATGTGTCAAGTTCAAACTTTGTCTTTTAGTATACAAGTGTGTGCTTGGCTGTGCGCCTCTTTATCTGCATCAAGCTGCTGTCAGACAACCCTAATTTACTACAGCTGCAGTCATCAAAGTCTTCGATGTCTTTTGCATGCAACTAAGACTAAAATGGGTGATTGAACCTTTCAAATCATTTACTGAGGAGGCAAAAGTTTTCACATTTTAAAAATCAATTTGAAACTCTATTTACTATGTAACTCTTAGTACTTGCACCAACATTTGACATTGTAGGGCACCTTAGAAGTAGTTTGCCACTGGTGATGCTTTAGAAATTGTCATTATGACATTACATTACATAACCATCATCATCATCATCATCATCATCATCATCATCATCATCATCATCGGTTTCTGATGTCAGCCATTTTGGGGCAATGGGTACAAACAAATGATTTCCATTCTTTTCAGTCATTTGTTCAATATTTTGCCTTTCTCATATTGACTTCAAGTGTTGTTATGACTTATTTATATTGTCTAGACAGTGTTGTCATGGTCTTCTTTTTTCTTTTCCTTTGAATCATGAATGCGTTGCTTTGTGTTGGATTCAGTTGACTGTATCTTGTGGTATATGAGATATTATTTCAGTTGCAGGGCTGTTTCTGATTGTTTGAATTTTTATGCTGTGGTGTACTGTGAATCCTCTGGACTGGGCTGGTCCTTGTTTCGTACCACCTTGCATAATGTCGAACCAGTCTGTCGCTCTCTGTAAGCAAAGGTGGTCTTATTGAACATTATCTGATTGTTTCATTAGTCTCACTAAGATGGTGTCCGTCTGTGTAGCTATATCTGGGTTATGTCTGTGACTTTCAGGCTGGTTGTCTGTATGGGTCTGTTTTTCATTTGTGTATCTGTGTTTATATCTGGGCATTTATATAGCTCCGTGTAAGAGAGCTCCTCAAAGTGCTAGTCTTTAGGATGTTGGATTTGGAGAAGAAAGCAAGTTCCTGAATAGTTGCATATTGACCCTGTATCAGGATTATCTGTCTTCAAAAGAGGCTTGGCTCCCTATCTGGAAAAGGCCTTCACTGGTAGGCTCTGGCAGACTCTGAGCGCCTAGACAATAAACACCAATGAAATCCCATCCATTAGTTGACAGAGCTCTGACCCTGTATTAGGACTGGCCGCCTGTCTGTATCTGTCCGTCCATCTGTCCGTCCGTCCGTCTGTCTGTCTGTCTGCACACAAACATACCCCTACCAGTACACCCTTCCTTCGGAATTATGCACCGTAGCCTAATTCTTTACCCATTTGGGACTTTGGATTTTGTTCTTGTGAGTTACTTGGACATGTTGGACCTACGGACTTCAAATTGATGATGGCTGCTTAATTATGAATTTAGGAAACCCACTCTTTGCTATCACAGAATTTTTTCTGAGCTGTTGCTATGTATGGTCGTTAGTTTAGCCAAGTGAGCTAGTTACCACATTTAAACATTAAAGATTTTCAACCCTAGCAAGACTGCTGAATTGTAAAATTTATTTTGTTTTTAGAGGCTTAAGGTTAAATTTTCAGTGCCGTGTTATGCCTGTCGAAACTTTACTCGGAATATGCAAGATTAAGCACCTGTGAATATGATTATTCTCTGCACTTAGCTTTTGATGGCTGAAGAAAAGCATGGTTAGCCGTTAACAATGATTGTACTATCTCGCAGGTTCTGTGTTAGCTTCCTCTTGATTTTCACAATGCTTGCAGAGCTTTTATTCACTGGGCTAGACCTTTTGTTTAGAGGCTTTTCTTCAGGAGGCACGAAATTCGACACCTGTGGTGGATATAGATCAAAGAAAATCAGTCATAAATATTTGTTTTTCTGAGCCTTTAGCAGATAGAGAATGTCATGTCGCAGAGTAAATATAGGTGTGTGGAAACCGATAATCAATATTTGTTCTAGTCTGTAAGACTCTATCGGTACTTTAAGCCTTTAGTCCAGGCGTCCGCTATGAGACTCCAGTTACGTTGGAACCTCAATATAATGCTATCCTTGGGAGCAGTATCAAGTACTATGTTGTAAACTGGTTGTGTTATACTGATGTCATGCTCCAAAACTCCATTAATTTGGTATTTATATCTCTGACTGCTATGCCATAATTCAGGTGATCATGAAGAGTGTTGTAAGGCATGTATCTAATCTAATCTAATCTAATGACTGCCATAGCACCATTTTCAAAATAGCCAAGTCATCAATTATTGGTCTGTTCAAGTGAAATTGTAATCAAAATCATAATCCATTGGAGAAGCAAGGTCAAATTTCTATAGGTCAGAGAAACCGGGAGTTTGGCTGTGGTGGGTAAGCCAGTTGAAACAGATGATTCTTTAGTTTAGACCTGAATGACATCACAGATTTGACAGAAAATTGAACTTGGCAGCAAAGTCCAAAGCCATGGACCAGCAGCCAAGAATGTACTAGAACCCAACACTGTTCTGGTATGAGGGACAGTAAAGAGCCATTGTGCCTGTCGAGCATGTGCAGCATTTGTCGGTATGATGCTTGAGTGTGGAAAAGAGAGGTTGGACGATTTAAATGCATTACCTTGTGAACTTTAAGAAAGATTTTAAACTGGTATGAATGCCCATAATAAATGAATCTACCTTGCATATCTGTGCACATTTTCTGATATAAAGATAGATAATAATTGTATGTATGTCTGTATCTGAACATTTATTTATATAGCGCCTTTTAAGCATCTCTCAGAAGCACTGGACCGTGGCTACTGAACAGTTCCAAAAAGTGTGTCTTATGATTAGCTGAAAATGTTTCTTGTCCATCAGCTGGAACAGTTAGGATTTCCAGCAGAATACTGATCGGGAAAGAAATTAACTTCTGTGGGACTAGATTCAGTTTTTGCATAATTTTGGTTTAAATGCTGGTTATAGTATGCGAATATAAGTAAGTAAGTGAGTAATGCTTTTGTTAACACGCCATATGTCCTTTGGCTGAGCGAGGAACTGTAGTCTTGGACAAACGCAAACAATTAAATACATAATACAGTCAACAAATTAAGAAAGATGCAAAACCACAAAGGCAGACATACAGAATGACACTCAACCACAAAGGCAGACATACAGAATGACACTACAGGTATGTATAGACGATTAGTTGTTCTTTTGCTTTGATTGCTTGGATTTGAATTCCAGTGCTTCATGTACATTTATTCACCACTCCATTTTCCGTTCGAGTCCTGTTACCCTGGGTGAAATCGGCAATTGCTTTTTGAGCGGCTAAAAAGTGGAAGGTTTTATTGAGTTGCTGTTTTCCATCTGGATTTTGGCTTAGTAATCTGAATACCATAAGACTTTACCTTTGAGTACTGGTATGAGTGCCCATAATAAATGAACCTACCTTGCCTATCGTTACCTGTATGCCTAATAAGAGGCTACCGGTGGAATCTGGAGTCAAGAAGGGAGTGGGTGATAAAACTTGACAGCAGCATCCAAGAATTTTCAATTGTGCTGATCCAGGTTTCCATGGAAGTAGGCTGTTCTTCCAGATTGTTAAGTATGTTTGCGTGGGTATACGTGTGCCGGTGAGTGTGCGCTACTACCCAGGACAGCATTTGTTTGTGGTTGGTCCGGCAGTATCCAGATATGTGCACCAGGAGTAAAGCAGCGGGTTGCCAGAACTGATATGTGGTTTATAATCGCTGCAACAGGTGTCTTAAAATTATAATTGCTGTCGTAAATTAGCATAAGAGCGGTGCATTTGTTATTACTCTGCTAAAACATCAGTTACAGTGTAACACGGTGGCTGATTGGTTGAGCACTTGCGCTATTAGATTGGGAGTATATAAGTTCAAGCTTCCCGTAAGATGGTACAGACCCTGAGGAAGTTCTTCCTGTACATTTGCGAGGTGTCTTCCATTGATGAGCTCTTACTAATTGGATGGTAGCACTAGAGATGTATATATTTAAGCTATAATAAACAATATATATGGATATTTTAACAAAAAAATTAGTTCTTAGTTGCTTGTTTCCAACAGTTTCGATTTTTGGTAAGATGACTTTGTTTATTATGCACTCATATCACGAATTAATACTGAAAGATGCAGTCTTTGGGTTGTTAGATCCTTGAGTATGAACTGCAGATGGAAATACTATTTTAAACGGAGAAATGGAGAACAGTGGTAGTTTACTATTTGGTTCACAGCACTTTTGATGGCCATGGCTTCAGGCAGGCCTTGCTTATGTCTAGGTCCAAACTGGATGAAGTTTCAGCCTGTTACAGTGATCTGTTGCCTGCTGTAACTTTTCAGCTGCTGTAACTTTTCAGCTGCTGTAACGTTTTTCTTATGATTTGCAAGGTTCGGCAGTGCATTTTCAGTTCCCCTTGGCATGTAAGGATTTTTTACCTCGGACAAAGAGGCATGACATTTACAATTTCTTACCATGCTACTATATTAGCATAGGCTGTTGCAACCTTTGTAGAAGCCAGTTACATGAACTACAGCACTTCTGCATTCCCTACTTTGTTAGTGATAGATACTGACCACATGTTAAAAATATTTTTGTCGCAGGTTGAAACTTGTGGAAAATAGGGTCAGTTTGTGCAAATGCTATCACTTTTCTCCTACTTTTAACAGGTCTTCAGGCAAATCAGAGGCCTTTAAGCTTTAACTGTTCTGGTTAAACATTGGCGAAGTGAAGTGTGAAGTGCACTCCGCACAAGTCATCCAGTGTGTCATTTAAGCATAATGCCATGCGATACTTGTGTGTGCATATCCCTATATCCTATACTGTTTGGCGCATGCCACTGTACAAAAGCATAATAACGACAGTAATTGTCTAGTGGTAAAGCAGACAACGAGGTGACCTTGTCTTGTGGTTAGACTAAACTGCCTGGCGTTAGACAAGATTAAATGTGCTTTTTATTTGTTTATTTAAAGCACTTACTTTACGAGCAAAATCCGTAAATCTGAATCTGGGGTGTATAGTAAATCTTAATCTAAGTCACCAGTTGTTTCGCAGTTAATGCCAGCATCTGCTGTTATGTATACTACTTTCACTCTCTAACCTAGTGACTTCTGTAGCACCGTCGTCATATTGCGCAAGGCATCAATTGATGGTCAGTTCGAGTGAAATCATAATCAAACTCATAATCCATTGGAGAAGTCAGGTCTGTTTACTGGTTCATTAGAGATCTAGTCACACTAGGTTTAGCAAGTGAAACAACCAGCAAATGTAACGAGTGCAGTAGCGTGAATATGTTATGTGCTTTTGCTAGCTTGGTGTTAACCAGTATGACCTCAGATATTCGGCTGATGCAGCTGGCAGTCATAAGCAGTTGATCATTCATTTTGCATACATTATCATTCAACACAATTCCTGGTTTTATGTGTTTTGAACAGCAGTTATCATGTGTTTTCACTTAATGCTATCTGTTGGCAATAAAGTTTTACCCGGTGGTCGAGTGGTGAGGCGTTAGTTCGTTTGCCTGTCTGACAATCAAGTAGCTTGCTGTTTAGAATCAGTCTTTGTTAATGTTTTGCTTTTTTACACAAATTTACAGTTTGCTTATTAAATCAGAAGTAAGACTGGATCACATTAACCGAGAAATTATTTATTCTAAAGGAGACTTAAGACCGTTGTGGTAGAAAGAAACTAGACTGTGTTAAGCGAAATAGGAAATAAGACTAGATTCCGTGGAATTAGATGTGACTTGTGTTAAATGGGAAATGAAGGTTGTTTTATGTTAAAGGGAAATAAGATGGTTATGTTAAATCCGAGCTAATCTGATCTAATATAATGACTTATATAGCACCATTATCATAACGCACAAGGCATCAGTTAGAGGTCACTTTGCATAACCCAGTTAAAATTAGATACTGTTGCTTTAAAGCAGAAATAAGTATGTTATGTAGAGTGAGAGATAACACCCGGGATAGGGCTGTCTGCCTTTCTCAACAAAATATGGCTATGTTTTTATCTGTGGCCAACCATCAGATTTCGTTGAAATTTATTTCTGTGTTGTTATACTGGGCAAATGTCATTAAAATATATACTGAGTGAGTTTCAAGTTTTGCTTAAATAAATGTTGACCTATAATAAAAGTGATATATTAAAATGACATATTAAACTGCTGAGCAACAGCAATATATGTATTTACATAAATTTAAATAAATTATGTTAATCTGCACTGGTTTGGTGGTTCTGGAGACCAGCAACAAGATACGGGATGTAACAGTTCCTGTTACATAGTCTGTTTATCTTTAATAAATATATTATTGCATTTACTGTTGAATCACCCACCAGACGTCTATCTGCCAATGTCCTAGATCTGATGCTTTGTAGAATAGTTCTGCCAGTGTCCTTGTTTTTGTACTGCCTGACTTAGTTTCTACCAGTGCCTCAGATTTCGTATTTTTGATACTGTATCGGATAGTTGTACCCCATTTTCAAGATTTTGTATGTTTGTTACTTATGTAATAGTTCAACTAATTTTCTAGATCTAGATAGTATTTTTGGTAGAATAGTTTCAGCATCCTTGGTTGATTGATTGTTTAATTGATTGAAGGCATTTATTGATTCATCAGCAACAGAAAGATACAAGCGTAATGTAATAGCAACGTAAATTACAAACATTTTCTGCTGATGCTGTCAGAAGGATGACCCAAAAGGGTCAGCGCACCTGCTGGGTGCAAGGTTGTCCCCTTGCCATTAGAAGTGCTTCAGATGGCCAAACGATTTGTCTATGTAAATTGTTTATAAATTAATATAATTTAAAAAAAAATAAATAGAAATACTTAGCAAGTTTTGAGGTTCACAGAAAAGTTAATTGAGTGTTTTTTAAACAATTACACACTGCAGTGATTGTACAAATTTAACAGATAATGCTTTAATTTGACTTTTGAAATGCAATAAAGACAATTGTATGTTAGTACCTGCTTCCTCAGATCATTCTTTATGTGATGTTCTGGTGTTATAACTGTGAATAGCGACACCTTGGAGAAAGTAGTCATCAAATAGTGAAGGCAGCAGTTTTGGTGGTAGAATACATGAATAAGTCAATTTTAAATCTGGTAATATTAATTAATTATAATACATATGCATTTTTTACATGCTGGTTTTTTTAATTGATGACCATTCTAGCATGCCGGTTATGCAGACGGCAGGCGTCTGGAGGATTTCTAAGCGCTTCATGTCTAGCTGGGTTCCCAGCAAATGTTGCAGTAGAAGAAATATGGAAAAACGAAGAATAATACAAGCGTTGAAGTACTTGTTTGGATAGCAATGTCAAATTCGAGATAATTTACTAATATTTGCTAGACTTTTTGATAAAGATACATGTAAGGTGTTTTCATTTCACATTAAGTTCTGATCCACGTATTCACCAAGAAAGTTGGAAGATATGTTCTGTATTAGTTCCTTATTATCGTATCACAATTTTTTGTAGCAAGCTTGTAGTGAGGTCTAAAAAGCATGAATTTGGTCTTATCTAAATTGAATGATAAGTTTTTAGCCTTTCTGCATAATGACATTTCCAGTTTACAATTTATTTCGTTTTCAAGGGAATCAGCAGATCAGAAAACAAGACATTACTATATTTGGCAAATAATAAAAAATCAGACTGACTAGCAGTTAGTGGTAAATCACATATATTTATAAACTAGGGACAATAATAGTCCCAACATGAAACCTTGGGGCACTCCACATCGAATAGTTATGTAGCTGCATTACTTACTTACTTAGCTGGGCAGATGACCTTCAAACAGGACATACTGTGCTATATCACATAGAAATATGACAATCGCTGATATGCTGTTTCTCTAAGACCACGGTGCTCAAGGTTGCTTTAAAAATATGGTTCACAGCTTGTACCTATGGTAATTTTTTCTAGCATTACCCTGGACCTGGTACTTTTGGTACTGCCTGTATTTACTATGCCAGGGGCTGAGGTCTAGCTCTTATGGTACTGATGGCACTGTCTGGATTAATTCTAAAAATTTCTCAATCTTGCGTGTATGGTACTGTCTGGACTGGTTCTGCCAATGGCCTAGATATGGAATGAGTGTGCACTGAGTGAGACTAGAGCCTTGGTAGACGGAAACCCAAAGAATCCCAAATGTCTGCAGGGAAATATCATAAAACATCCGCAGATAAAAATACACTGGCTGTGAAATGAAAGCCGTTCTCAGTTGTTATAACGTTTAATCATGTTGGATGCTTTTGCTCTTCATTAGCAACTTCTGCAGCAAGCACAATTCAGGCTTTCACCAAAAATTCCTGTCTGCAAATTTGTTGGAGTTTATGAACAGTCTACAGCCAGCTACACAAAAGTGGTGCTCTTATGCAACTGTATATCCTTAGAACATTTGAAAACATAGTTATTTAAGCAAGAATTCATATATATATATATATATATATATATATATATATATATATATATATATATATATATATATATATATATATATATATATATATATATATATATATATATATATATATATATATATATATATATATATATATATATATATATATATATATATATATATATTATATTCATGTGTATATATATAAGTATATATAGTACAATATAAGGTTATTTATTATAATAATATATATATGAAAACTCTAATATTCTCAGTCACATTACATTTTGAACAGATCAGTAATGCTTAAGTTATTGTGCACATGGGAATATCCATAGAATGCTACCCTAACAGGTACATATCTACTTTATAATGACGTTGAGTTATTATGAAAATTGTAACAGAAGTTCAGCTGTGGTGCAGCTAGGTCAAAGCACAGTTAGATATCCAACTGTGTGAAAGCCAGTAAGAAACAGTGATTGTTTGTGGCGTTTCCTGAAGGAAGAAAAACAGTGTGAACTTCAAAGAAAGATTGGTAGTAAGTTCCATTCCTTGGGGCAACAGTGTAACATGAATTGTGAGTCAAAATCCTATAAAAAAGTGAATGAGAAAAATGAAGCACTTGAGAATCTGTTGATGTGGTTTACCACAAATCAATTGTTTGTGATAATCATAATGAATAATGTAGCTTTGTGTTGAAGCTGTTCCAAAGCATGTTTAGTATACTACGCTTTGTGTGTGTAGATTTGTTATTTAATTAAGATGAATTGGATGAAAATATGCAGCATTATATTTTTGTTCTACTGAATTTTTACAGGACTTTATTCAAAGAGAAACTAAAAATGATTTTATCTTTAAGCAGTCAACTGTGAAATGTGTGAATTATCTGGCATTCATTTAGCTCTAGCAGAAACCTCCAGCTGCTGGGGCTAGGTTGGTCTTTCAGGCAGTTTTTCTGGCCTTTTTCTGAGGATTTAAATGCTGATAGATGGCTAAATTACGGTACGTTAGCAGCTTATGCCACATTTGGCTTAGCAGGAGATTGCCAGTCTATATAATTTCTGCATTAGTTGTCGGCCAGTCCAGCCTGCATTTTCTCACCGAGTGCAGTCAACTTTCTGCTCTGCGTAAATTTTGCATTTTTTCTTGAGGAAAAGTTGCCTTGCGTTTTTCTCCCAACTGGGCCACAGTTGCGAAAACACGATCTATGATTGTCTGTCATTTTGTGGAGCAGCAGTCCTGAACGTTTGCTGCCAGTGCCAGCCAGGTCTGATGAAAATTTTCAGCTGTCATTGTATGCAGCATTTCTCGAGATTCCATAGCTGCCTCCTCTTCTGGTCTTCTTGATTAGATTGCCGTTGGAATGCCTTCCCCTAACCGGTGTGAGGAATCCCCATTGTGCTGGCCGGCTCAATCAGACGTTTTTTGTGTGCTGTGAAGAACATCTGTGGCAAATGTCTAGTCGAGATGGCTTGATCTGTATTAAATTTCATGGGAATTATTGTGCCGGCATTTATGTGGCTGTCTGAACTGAAGAACCGTACAGGAACTGCGTTCTGATTTCCGTGCTGCTTCCGCTGGCAGGTCAATATGTTGCCTCTAGAGGGAAGCCCGACTGAGTATCGGCTGTTATTATTCTATTAGTATGATTGGGTAGGATATCAGGGCAATTACAAACCCAAAATAGCAGATGTTGTGTCTAACAGATTAGTACAGTAGTTAATTTTTCAAATCCTGCTAGCAACATAGGCCGCATTCCCGTTTAAGTTTTTGACCTATTTCGTATACTAATATGCAATTGTGAAAAGCTGAAGTTTGACTAATGGCTGAACAGTTGATGTTTACCCCAGCTTCAGTTAATGAGTTTGTCCTAGTGATGATAAGTTATGCAACACATGTATTAGAGGTCACTGTAGAGGAGTCTCCTTGAAGTGGTGCTAAATAATTGTCTCATTACATTACATCAATTGTATTTGTAATCACAACATTCTAAGAAAACATTGTCAAAGGCAGCGCTGAGTTGCAATTATAATGATAAATTTGTTTACCACCATGTTCAGGAGAAACCTAATCAGAGGGACTGTATATGCTGACCTGAATGATGTTGAAGTTCATTAAGAACAATAGTTCATCAATAAGGAAGCAGTGCTTGGATACGTAAGTAAGTAAGTAATGCATTTGTTAACATGCCATCGGCCGAGCGATGGATCATAGGCGTGGGTGGGTCACAGATAACTAGAGAAGTTACAACTGGCAGGCTCTAGTGCGCACAGATTCCCATCCAGAAGTTCTGCTGTGAATTGTTTTTGAGTTTTATAATGAAAAAAACTAATGCCAGAGAAGACCCCTTGCTACTGAGCTTCCAATACACTGAACCCTCCATCTGCCAGAGAAAACACTTAGAGGCTGCTGATCAGAGTTGCATTTAAAGTCCATGTCCTGTTATTCATCACGTTGCTGTGTTTACGGTAACCTGCCGATTCTCTGTCTTCTTTCCAGACCGAATGATCACTTTCAGTTTACTTCTGCAATCTTCACTTTGCTTTAGACTGATCCGCCGCCAGATGGTGTTTTCTTCAGTTCTCTTCGGCGATTTATCTTCCTTGTGGAATTTGCCGCTTTATCTTTACATCTGTATCTCGATTTCTGTGACAGCCCTCCCCCCTTTTGTGATGTACACCAAACATGAAAAGTAGTGCATTACGAACCTTTTCAACATGGAATACCCATTTACTTGGTGCACAGTTGCCCACCACTTAGGATTCTTGGTGGCAAATTGTGTGCATTTGTCTTTCGCCCTTGTGTCTGAAATCCAGGGGCAGATTTAGCTGTTTATCCCCCTTGGTTATGTGCCGGTGCCCCTCAGATCAGACCCATGTATGGATGCCATAATGTGGTACCCTTCTGGAAATGCTCTTGCCCCCACCCCCACTTGAGCAATCCTGGAGCCGCCACTGCCCAGATTCTGGTATATCTTGTGAAGTTGATGGTTTGTTGTCAAGCCGTGTGAGAGATGTAACCCATAAAGAAAAGCTGTCCAGCTGTTGATTTGCTGTTATCATGCATGCACTTCAGCCAAAAGATTCCTCTACACCAGGACCATGCATTGAGAAATATTGTTGAAGAGGTTTGTAACAAATGAGCAGTTACTTTACTTCTTCCATGAACATCTATATTTTTGTGTGTGAAATAGATCCGGATGCCACTTCCAACCTACTTTAGCCTCAGATCAACATGATCACTTTGAGTGATCAGCTTTGTGCTCAGGCTTACAGGATGAGTTGTCTGAAAAGAAAGAATGCAAAACAAAAGTTTGAGCTTGCCGGTTTGGGTGAATTCCTGAATTACGGCCATCCGCTTATATGACATAATCTGTCTGCAAAGTTTTGCAGCTGGCTAAATTATCAGTTGGTCACCCTGTCCTGTCATTTGCTGCAGGTTTCCTGACATTCCAGACACCTTTCCTGACATTCCAGACACCCTGTGAATGCTTCCGGCTGACCTGTAGTTAAGGCATTTCATTCTAAAAACAAAACAAAAACTTACAGTGTTACAAGATCATAACATTGGTTAAATGAAAACTATGCTTAGCTTCCCTTCCCTTGCCCGAGAATACAGTAGCCTTGTTGTTTGGGGTTGTGATCTTTAATGTAACTGACATCCGTTAAAGAATGTTCGCAATTCTACATGTGTTCTTAAAAGCCTGCACACCTGAACATATATTTTGCCCTTTTTTTATTTCATTGTTACTCTAGTTTGGCAGTGTTGCTACAATATGCAGCTGTCCTTTCATGTTGTGTGGTGTTGAAAGGGTATTTTGCTGAGCTATAAAGTGGTCGGATGATGTTTCTGGAGTGGAATTTAAACAAAATTGGCCTTCACGGGTGACTCTTCAGACTGCTTAATACCCCACAGACCTGACTTAACCAGAAGCTATAATTGTGAAGTGTCCAGGTAGTGTCTGGCTTGGCACCTGAATAAGTCTGAGAGCGCTTATGAGGAGTTCATAAAAGAACCGAATGTGCTTTAACGGCAAGTAGCTTACGTAGTTGCTAATTGAAGGACAGACAACATATTTGTAATGGTTTTATGTTAAAAGAGGTAATCGTAATCGTAATCTCGAGATTTCTACAGCGCTCAACGAAAGCTAAGTCGCGGGAACCAGCTTATTCACAGGCGCTCAGTCAAAACAAAATCGATAGAGGTGTCTGCCTTGACTCTGCCATCCCCCATAGTTGTTTCGAGCGACTGTGCCATCAGGCGTCTAAGTCTGTTTGGAGTCTGAAAATTTCTTATCTTTTCAGTGAGTTTCAGGCATTGGTGAGTCACCTGTAAAAGATTTTCTTGAGTTAGTAGTTTGTTATATATGTCCTTGATTGGTGTTGTCTTGATTTTGAGCGACTTCAAGTGATTTTTATCTCTAGTAATTTTTTCTCTGGTGAGTTTTTTATAGTACTGTGAAAAATTTTAAAGGGCATTATGCAGGGGATTGAACCGAACCCTTCTTGCCTATTGATTTTGTTTTGACTGAGCACATGTGAAAAACTAGTTCCACTTACGTAGCTCTCATTGGGTGCTGTAGAAATCTTACAATTACGATTATGATTATGATCTTGTTGAATGTTGCCAGGGATGATTTTGTTGTTTATATCGGCCATTTCTTTGTGATCCTTGTGATTATATTAGTAACATTGGTCAATGGACATTGTGTTTTCATTGTTTACGTTGTATTGGATTCTTCTCGTTGAGGCTTGTACAATATTTGCTTGTGTGCTCTGAAGGTATTACTGTGTACGGGTAATAGTAATCACTACCTGTTGATGCATGCACTTGTCTTTTAGTTCATTCATTCTCTGTATTGCTAAATTTAAATTGTAAATGTTGGTGTGCTGTAGCATTTTGCATGTCATAAGGCAGTCTTGAGGGCATAGTAGATTATTCCGATAGTAAGATATGGCTGAAGATTATGTTTAAAATCCTAACGAATTGGTATTTGAGTGCAGGAGAATGCACTTATTTTCAAGTCCATTCTACATGACCAGTTCATTGAAAAATGAGGAGGGTCGAGGCCATACGGTCGCTGTAGAAAAGTGTGTTCATTTACATTTGCATTTTACATGCACCGTTTGACAGCACCTAAAAACTGTTCCCTTTGCCATGGCTGGTCTCAGAACACTTTTGGGTTGATGTACTCAAAAGGGTACAACATGAGTGCATGAATGAAATTGCAGTTTGTTTCTTACTGCTGGTAAGCCAGTAAGAAATAGTGATTGTTTGTGGCATTTCCTGATGGAAGAAAAACAGTTGAACTTCAAAGAAAGATTGGTATTAAGTTCCATTCCTGACTTAATGTGAAATGAATTCCTCTAGGCAGGCACAAAAATGCCAACCCACAAAAACTGATCCGCTAGTGAGTTATTTATCATTTTGTAAGTCCATACTACAATTTAATCTGGAGACGAGTGGCACCTACTAGCCGTTATGTTTGCAGATCAAGACTCAGAAGAGACACCGATCCAGGGAGAGTAAATACAACAAAGCGGATCGCTTGGGAGAAATGAAATTGATTTGATAAGCAGGATCTCATCAGGAGAAGGTAATTTTTACTCTGAATGCTGTGCGTATTGCTAACTCTTTGTCCTTCCATGCATGTTTCTTGTAGGCAGTGCGCCATCTCGTGCCATAGTTGGAGTGCCGTTGTGCATTGGGCATTCTACGCTCTGCTTACTTAATAAAACCACTTAATAATTAGAGCCCTGTCTAAATGAATTGAACCTTCTAGTGCAAATTGTGTGCATGGCAATCGGAACTGTCTGCAGGAGCCGTGCTGTCTCAGATGAACAGATCAGGTTGAGGTCAGTGAGTGCGGCGCGAGAACTGCACCTCGTGAACCACATCGACCCAGACAAAGGATGCATAATTGTTATTATTTTGGATCATCGCAGAATTCGCCAAATCGGCTACACAGCAACAGCAGTGGAGGGCGAAGTTGTGAAATTAATGTTGTCTAGACTGGAGCCATTCTTTCCAGCCATCTTATATAAGGAATCTTTGGTTAAGGGTGGGTTTCGAGGCTATGGTGGTGCGAAGGTTGGTAACAGGCTGTTAGCAGAGCTAGAGTGTTTAGCTGCTTGGAACCCTGCATCTTTGGCTTATGGCGCACTTGATGGAGTTGTCTCCTGTTGCATGATACTGGTACTTGGAGTGGCACTGGTATATCGTTGCACCAGATGACCGTAGGGTTAAGAATGCAGCTGTTGCAGTCAAGTGGTTGATCTGCTCTGGGTTCCTTCTAAGATGTCTATTTGTGTTGTCTGGAATTCTTTTTGCTAGAATATGCTTTTTCCCGTTCAGTTTTAATTAGAGCTATTAAATGCTTACAATGCTGGCTTTTTATTGTTGAGCGTCTTGAACGACAAAACCTAGTCATGCAGGAATCCACAGATGGTGCTCTAAGGTCAACCTGCTGTAGATAAGTACCTTAGGTCCGGTACTGATGACTTATTTTTTTATGTCACCGTATACTGATGACTTATTTTTTTATGTCACCGTATACTGATGACTTATTTTTTTATGTCACCGTATACTGATGACTTATTTTTTTATGTCACCGTATCAAAGGCCTCTGTCTGCTCAGAGGCCGGAGGCAATGACAGAGGTACTCTTGACCCTAAAGATTTCAATATTGGTGTGCCTAAGTTCTAGATTGGCCAAGTGTCGGAGGTCTGCTGGAAAATAAAGCTAAAAAATGGGTGAAAAGTCTGGAAATGGTGGCAGAGACTTTACTGACTAAAAAATTGTTGGGGGAAGTTGAGTGCAGCGTTGCTCTCCTTTGTAGAGATCTCGATCCCTGGATCTGCCAGTGACTTAATCCCTTCCCCCCATTCTCAGACTATGCTGACTCTCGTGCACTGCAAGCAAAACATTGTGCGCCAAAAATAAACTAGCCATTGTTAGGAGTTATGGCTTGACTGTGGCTTGCTGTGGCTTGGTGGCATTTGATGAAAGGTTGACTTGTTGATGTGGTAACGAGGCAGACAGTTCGTAACCCAGAGGTACATTCAAGGATAACATCTCTATAGGATTTGCGGCTTTATTATGACTTTGAAAGGATAGTAAATGCTTTGTGTGTTATTCGTCTTTGTCTGGCTTTTATACCATAGCCCTTGGCAAGCAGGTTTTTTCACTGGAGGGCAATTTTTATAAGGACTGCACACATCTCAGTCACATCTTTTTAGTTCAGTCGGCTAGCCGTGCTTCAGCATGTTTGAGAAGTTCTTAACAGATACTATACAAATGCTCAGAGACATATAAAGAGGTTATTTACAAATTCTCTAAGGTATTTGTAATTGTAATTCTGTGACAACTGTTTGTCTGGCCAATCCTTTGGTGTGATCCCGATCTGGTTTGGCTATATCTCGTTTTGTTTGCTATTGGCTGATGATGCCTTGTGCTTCAGGTATCTACGGCAAAGAAGTCGTTTAATATAATTCTTATTTTGGTTTACATTATTCTCCGTTTGCTACATTGCATTTGATTGGCAGTAGTGTTTTGAGCAATTTGCATTACAGTTTACATTACATTAGATGTTTCTACATCACATACAGGGCTTTTCTACATTCCACACTGCTGCCCCAGAGAAATGGAACTGACCACCAAAGTTTCTTCAAAGCCCAAACTCTTTCTTCCTTCAAGAAACACCTGAAAACTCATATTTCTTAATGGCTTTCACACGTCGTGATATCTCACTGTTTTTCACCTGGTGACTGACTAACCATGTCTCAGATTCGAGTTTATGTTACTTTGCAGGCATTAAAAATCTTCAAAATAATAATAAATTTTAATAATAATAATAATGATGATAAATAATAATAATAATAAATAAATAATAATAATAATAATAATAATACCATGCTCTGAACCGTCTTGAGATGGCACTTCCAACATTATCTAAATAACTTATTAACATCTCTGTAATAATAAAACTACTATTAATAACAATAGTAATAATAATAATAATAATTATGTTACTCACATTTGATAGGGAATAGTGTTATGCATAATTTATATTGCACGTTGCATAACATGTGATTGCCCTGCATTTACATTAAATTTTGTTGCTCTGCAACAGACGGGCTTAGAAATTGTTGTCATTGAATAATGCCTTCTGTATATGGTATATGGTCTTGTGTGCAGTAGGTATGGTAATTCTGTGGTTTGTTCCTGCCTGCTACGACGCTGCAATGCATTGCACTGCATTTCTTGATATTGCAATGCAAAACATCACCTTTGATGTTGTTGCATTTCATTTTATTACATTACACTACAGTACATGGCATTGCATTAGGTTGGTGATAGTTGCACACTGCTGTTTCCTGGTTGGACCATGCCTCAGCTGAATGGCTTTGAATTGCATTAATTATATCAGTGTGATGTTGCTGCCAGTATGAGTCATTGTAATCTCAGCCTATGTCTTGTAAATGTAAGAAGAAGAAGTCTTTATTGATTACCAACAATACACAAAAAGAATAAACAGACTGTTTAAGTTTATACAAACATGCGTCAAAGGGAGAACTCAGGAGGAACCATTTGGGTCCCGCTAGACAGAGTCTTCCAAGTACTACTTAGCATTGTACAGGTGGTAATGTCAACCGTTAGTTTCATAAATACAATTTATTATGACAGTTGATAGTGATTATTAAGTTCATTATACAGTGATAATCATTTTTCACGCATATTATAATATTGTTTTAAACGTGCTTTAGATTGGTGCAAAGTGGGAATTGGGTGAGAGCATAAGGCAATGAATTCCACACAGTAGCTTTACTTACATTTTTAAATTGTACTTTAGTTATAAAGATGGTATAAGACTGGCACATTACCTTGAAAAACTGCAAAAAATTTATGACAACGCCTATGCTGACGTCTTAGGGACTGAGTGTGAGGTCTGTTGCTGCCTACTGTACTTCCTGTCTGTCTAGTGGTTGGGGCTGGTTAGGCTTTTTATTCTGTGCATTGTTGAAGTGACAAGTGGAATGCACAGTGACACGTTAAAAGTATTGTGGCCAGACTGTATGAGCATTGGCATAAATTTCTGGTTCATAAACAACACATTTGATAGGCTTAAAAGGTGCTATATCAATGTCCAGATACATAGATACATGCACACATATGCAAGCATGCATACATACAAACGTATGTATAAATACATACAGCATACATACATATGTACATGCGTACATTCAACAATACAACATATTTACCTACCTACGTGCCTACATACATAAATACATACATGCATACATATAAATACACATATAAATACATACTTACATGAATGCATATGTGGTGAGTTTATAGCCCAGCTTTTTCTGTTTGATTACTACAAAATGCTGCAAAAGGCTCTGGGCTGCAGTGACTGTGCTTTCTGATCAGACAATTAATTTATGAGCATTGGAGTTACAATAGTGCCTGCTAGTTGCAGACACTTTTCCAACTCCATGTAGACAGACCCTGTTCAATAGTGAATGGGTAATTTTAAAATGGGGCTGATACGGGTCTTCTGTTTGATTGGCTGCAGCTGAGAAGCATTTCAGTGACAGCAAATCATGTAGTTGTTTTAGTGGCTGATATGCAGAATGGGTTTAAGGGGTTTAGTCTGCCTTTACTGATAGCCTTTTCCCACTGACTATGTCTTAAATTGCTAGTCAGTAATTCTCCTGTATGTTAATTATCTAGAGATAGGAGTATTTGCTTGCTGTTATGAACACTATGTAATGCAGTCTGATCTTAATATGTGTGTGTGTGTGTGTGTGCATGTATGTATGTATTATGGATTGTTTAATTAACCCTCTCCAGTCCATTCTGCTTGGCGCTGTTCAATTGATTGGTGCAATTCCCAGGTTTTTACAATTTTGTTGCTACTTCCATGACAGATTGCACTGGATTCCTCTCCACTGGAAGAATGCAGTACAAAATTTTGCTGATCATGCTCAACTGTTTGGTCGGTTATGTATACGAGTGTCTTCTCACTTTCAGATCGTGCCAGTAGATCCTTCACTCTGCCCTGAGGGGTGGTTTACTTGTTTCACAGTTTTGAACTTCTGCTGTGCATTGTAGGAGCTTTGACGTTGTTGGACCGATGTGCGATGTTTGTGCTTCAGAGTGTGAATGCCAAGCTGTGTGATTTTGATCGTTTTACAGTGGTTTTGGTGGGAAGCAACCTTACGGAATACATTTATGGGATTTATGAAGTTTTGGCTGCTTTTGTTTTGACTCTTCCTTGGTCTTTCTTTGTCTCTTTTCGTAAGTGCTTAGAAACCATTGTGTTTGATTGCGGTTTTGTGTTACTTGGTCTGAGGAATCACTCTTGAAGAGGCATGATACATTTTCTTACATCCAATTGCAATTACAATTACAACTTCAGGCAAGAATTGTTTTAGCCTCTTCCGGCCTTTTTTATCCAAAGCTGAAAACGTATTTGATTGATGGTGGAACGATGTTGTTGGGTTGGGTGCAGAGCAGAGGAGTTTCCTCAAAGTGGTGCTATACAAATGTCCCTTTATGTTACATTAAATTACCATATATGATGCACTGTGACTGATTTTAACTGCACATTCGGTTACATTTCATACAGATGACGATGATGATGTTGGACCGTTTTTCTTTTGAACAGTCAACTAGAACCTTGTGCAATAGTGCTGTGAAAGTTTTCTTAATGGAATATAATTATACTGAATAATCACACATATAATATAATAATAATATTATAATAATATTATAATAATATTAGTATCTTCTAATGCACAGGTGTCTAATGATGGCATGTATGCGAGCTTTTTACTCTCAGATAACATGTTTGTTAATTTTGCTTTTTGAGTTAACAAGTGGTCAACAGTGAATTGCACAGATATGTATGAAAGTGGTGGGAAAGGTGGAAAAAGGTGGATTTTGTGGAAGAAAATCATTCAGTCTCTGACCAATGGGGCCATGATACACTGGCCCCAATGCTAAATATTCCATTGTAGTTGAACCCAAGATAATTAATTAGTATACACATATGCACTTTTTTGTATGCAGGGTTATTCTAAATACAGTTTACTTGTTTGAGTTGGAGAGAAGGAGGTTTTATTTTGACTGCACGATGGAGTTCATTACATTTCTTTTGCTTGGTTGCAGAGGCTACTTACACTGATCTTTCCTTTAGATTGAGGCTTAGACATTTGTAAACGTTCTGGCACATGAGATACTGTACTGCTGGTGTCCTACTGTAGTGCTGTACTTACAGTGCGCAGTGTTCGTTAAGGAGAAATAGAGCGCTCGATTAATTAAGCAAGAGACTGGCCAGTTTACCAAGTACTCATCCTTTGTGTTGTTGTTGGGTTTTAATGTCTTGTTAAGTAGCATCATGTTTGAGTTTGTGGCAGTATTTTAATCCAAGTTGCAAATTTTGTATCTGCATAATTTTTAGGTAATTACAGTGAGAGTTTTGTTGTCAAGCAGATTCGGACCACTTCTCATTGATCAGCATAATTTTTAGGTACTTACAGATTGAGAGTTTTGTTGTCTAGCAGATTGAAACCACTTTCTCTTGCACTTGAGGAAGTGGTCCCAATCTGCTAGACAACACAAAACCCATATTTTTAAACTTCTGTGAGACTCATAAGATTTACAACCCATACGGTCTTTTATATGGTCAGACTACGACTTTCTGTCCGTAACTACAATCTCCAGACTGCTTAAAATTCTTAGAGCAGTTCCTGAGTTTGAAATAAAACTTTATAGGGTTTCTGAGTGAATGAGAACGTAGTTTGTCTTTTTTATAATCATACAAACAACTGTTCTAATCGGCCGTAATTCCTCTGGATCTGAAGGCTGTAGGATTTTATGGATAAGGAGACAAATACTGGGATAACTGAGCCACTAAGTTTTTCTGCAGAGGTACCAAAGGCTTCCTGCGAAAAACCTTGTAGATTTTGTCACTCAAATTTCCCCTCATCTTGCTTTTGCTTGACAGGAAGTGAAATAAAATTTGGACTGTTCGCTTAACTTAGGTGGGCTGGCCACCTGTGGATTTATCGTAATCTCATAATCGTAATCTCGACATTTCTACAGCACTCAGTGATAGCTAAGTTGCAGGAACCAGCTTATTCACAGGTGGAGGATTTATGTATAGATCTGCCACCATACACTGGAAGTATTACAAAGAGCAGTACATTACATGTACTTCTATCAGTATTAAAGTTTCATAATTGTAAAATGCATTAACAAATATGTTAGCATCATTTGAAATTTAAGGTAACGTAAAGAGATATTCGTACAGCACCATTTCGAGGAAGCTGCTAAGGTAATTAAGATGCTAACTTCATTTGCGCATACTGTTTGTTGGTGTATGATGAAATGAAGTGTAGTTGATTGATTCAGGATATTTGTGCTACTTCTTAAGCGGTAGTGTAGAGTAAATGAGAGAGCATTGGAATGGGCCAAGATCCAATTGAATCATGCATTCTTGTCAGACGAAAAGAAACAGATACTTAACTAACTTATTTGCTTGCTTGAACTAGAAAAATGTAGAGGCTTCAGACAAAAGCAGCTTGGATTAAATGCTGCACTGAAGTGGGCAAAACCTGGTTGGAAAGAAGGCCATTACCTGTTGAGGTGACATGGCCACAGATAATATTAATAATGACGATTTATAGAGCGCCATAGTATGGCCGAGACCGAGAAAAGGGCGCTGTGCATGTACAGTCATTGACTGCAGCCACATGTGGTGCAGGATAGATCCCATTGTGGATACAAAATGTCTTTTATGAATTCCCTCCAGAAAAGAAGCAGAGACTGAGGTATTTTATCTGTTCTCCATTATATGTGCCGTGTTATTACACGATAGCAATCTAGAATATTTTCTCTACTTTGTCAGAACTGGGTTTGTTAGCCTGATGGCCTGCATCGGTGGCCTACATGTTTGCATGGTGCACAGGAGTCATTAGTGGACAAATGTAAAAGCTGTGCTTAATCATTGCCACAATTATAAATGCCTCCCACCAGATTCTTGGCTGGGTTTTGAAATCAACAGTTTTGAAGTGGTTGACATAATAATGTTACTACATGCCAGATCCGTGACCATATTGCAAATTTACATGTTGATTCAGTTTTTAATCGTAGTCGTAATTCCGAGATTTCTACAGTGCCCAACGAAAGCCACATCACGGGGACCAGCTTATTCACAGGTGCTCAGTCAAAACAAAATATTATTATTTTGACAGGAAAAGAGTTACTAAACCTACTTTTGGTCCATCAACCACTGATATTTAGCTGGTTACTAACAAAAACCAAAAAAACATTTACTAGGTAATGGTGTTGTAGTCACCTGTATTTCTTAAACTTTGCTGTTAGCTCTAATGATAGTACACACACTGTTCTGTGTTCTAATTGGAGAGTTATTATATCTGCTGTTATAAGCAGCATCATAGAGTAGGTTTGATTTGCACTGATATAAAATTATGATCATTTATGCTCTGCATAGATTAGCTCTGCATGAATTAATGCTCTGCATAAATTAATAAATTATAAGAAGATGAAATCAATTTACTACAGTTGATATTGTAGGATAAAATGCTTGCCAGTAACTTAAAAAATTTAAGTTACAGTTCCAGAGTTTGGTATCAGTTCTTGCTAAGAGGTCATTTATGGAATGGGACTAATTGGATTAGTTTTGTCTTTGGGAGAGAGACAGACAAACAGCCAGGCAGACAGGCAGGCAGGCATGCAGACAGATGGAGAGGAAGATATTGGAAATTCTAGTCTACAGAAAACATTTTTGTGGAATGTGTGGAATGGAATTAAATGAGGCTGAATTTGCTGAGGATGATATATATTTTTTTCAGATTTGAGTGTAGATATGTATACAGTGTTTATGAAATGGAATGGAATTGCATGGAATTGGGTGAACCAGTTTTTTTCTGTGTCTGAAGGAAGAAGAGAGAGAAAAAGAGTTGTGTGGAATGGAATGTAATGGTATTGAGATAGTTCTGCATGAGAATTTGACAGAAGAGTACAAGTGTGGGTAAAGATTGTTCAGTATTAAACAGCATTCAAGACCTGTGACAGTTGGGCTTTATGGCTAAGTACCGTACGATGGAAGGGAATATCTGGAAATAAAATTGCTCCCGATGGAAGGGAATATCTGGAAATAAAATTGCTCCAGCTAATAACCTTTGAATCTGGATGACAGGATTTTTCGCTTTGAAGTGCTGCTTCGAAACATGAGTTTGAATTGATTAGCACATTTGCACTTTGTGCGTTTGGCCAGACCGGCTGATTAGGGATCTGACGCCCTTTGAAGGCTTGGAGCTAAGGTAAGGAGATAATTTCACAGTGCTTCATTGCAATGTATGTTACATTACTGTCCATGCAGTTTGGGTAATTGTTCAGAAATATTTGCTTGATTATACTGAGAGTAACCAGAGAATCTTTAGACTATTGACACAAACCATTTTTTTTCAGATGCAGGCTACTACTGTATATGTTACAAGCTTCAAAGTTTTAATATGTTACATGCACTTTTTTTGGTATGGGTGGAAATTTGATTATGTAGGAATTTCTTATCATGCCAGCCACACTACAGCTATTTATAAGGTAGCATTTAAGAGTACCTGTCAAAGCATTATCGTATAAATCACATTTTTAGCTCAACTGAAATGTGAGGCTTTCTGTTTTACAGTATACTGAGTATTGGGGTTTTGGCTTTCTAGACAATTAAGTAAGCATTTAGTGGTATATGATTTTCCTCAGTGTCTAGCAGCTTGCCATGTGTGTGTCTGATGGCCTTATCTTCTGGGGTTGCCGTTTTGTGAGGTGGTACACCGTTATATGTGGACTCTGAACCTGGACTTATGTCTTTTGTACCATGGACCATCTGGCTAAACTCATAAAGGAAGGTTTTTGCAACATTTGGGTTTTTTATATCCATCCTTCTTTATGGGTTAGCGATAACAGCTGTATTGTCTGTGCTCACTGGTCGGAAGGTTCCCAAGAAGATTGTTGACATTTTTGTTTGGCTGTGTCTATATACTGATCAGAGTACTTAGGTAATTATGGAACTGGTATTTCGTAATCGTAACCTTGAAATTTCTAAAGCTCTGCTTAAGAGCTAAGCATAGGACACCAGCTTGTTCACGAGCGCTGCGTCAAGTCTAGAGTTGTCCAAAGATGCCATGTCAAGAATCAAGTCCGATTGCCAGAAGACCAGAGAGAGAATGGGGAGAGGAACTGTTAGGGTGGGTTTTGTTGTATTTTTGGATGTCCTGTTAATTTTATGGTTCAATCTGCTTCTTTGGTTCAATGGACTGACGTCATAGTTTTTCATGGGTTGTTTTGGGTTTGATATTTGAGTACCTCTTAGATTTAGTCCATTTTTTGGAGTTGGCAGGCTAATAAAATGTGCTCGATTGCGTTAGATTAGGAGCTGTGGCATTTAGTGGTGACACTAATTTCTTTTCAGACTTCTTGCATTACTGTCTGGGTCTTTGTAAGCCTATGCGTCTTTTGTGTTGTGTACAGCTGGTTTATATTCGTTTTATTTACTAGTCGTGTTTATGTTTTCTTCCTTTAAAAAAATTAATGAATAATGATCTTTCTACTCAAACTCTGTTCAGCCAATAACTAAGCACAAAGACGTGTACATACGTGCATGTTTAAATGATTTTATGGTCAGCGTTCTTTTGTCTTTTATCGATTCTTACTTTTTGGTTTCATTTATAAAATCCATTGTGCAAAGAACCTTGCTTATTGTTTCCATATTATCCACTGCTTATTTTTTCATATTATCCACAGTTTAGTTTCCACTGAACTTCTTCTGTTGTTTGTATTCTTTTATCTCATCAGTTTGTTTTAATTTTAAAATAATCTGCTAGGATTTTGTATTTGTGGTTTGTGAAACAGAGTAACTTTTATGTTGTTATAGTTGAGTAGGCATTAATATAGTCCTTTCATATTATAACATGCCTTCCATTTTAAATTATGAGGTGATTCTTGTCATTATTAAATGTTGATTTCAAGTTGTTAATGCACCTTAGTGGCATAAATTAGTGAAGATTCTGTTGTATGTAGGCATGAATTTATTTTTCTATGATACATATCTGTTTAAAAAATGCAGTACCTAGGCAAGAAATAATGTCCCAATTAGTGCTATTTGGAGGAAATTAAGTCATGTACTGTAGATCATATTTTTTTTTCTTTAGAACCTGCTCTGTTAAAAAAAATGTAGACCACTCTGTCTGGATGTAGTTTTAGCTGATTTTCACATTTTATTATTAATTTATAACTTCTATCATGCTAGTATCTAATGCACTAGGCATCAACCGATGGTGCATCAAAACCAAGCCATAATGCAGTCATCATCCGGTAGATCAGTCTATTAAACCAGAGAGGCAGCCTATGGTGGATGAGTAATCTGAATGAGGTAAGTCTTGAGACGAGAACGAAATGACACAAGCAACTGAACAGAATGAACAGATACAGGGACAGGGTTCCAAACTCCTGGTCCAGCAGCCGAAGGGGCTTGTTCACCTAGAACAGTTCGAGTCTTAGGTATCGCCAAAGAAAGGCGATCAGATGACCTGGGAATTGAGGACTGATTTTAAGTATTGTGTTTGGCAAGAGCTCAGTGTTTTATAAACTATAAGTCCCAATTTGAAACGAATCATTTGCTTAACAGGGAGCCAGTGCAGAGATTTAAGTACAGAGGTTATATGGTCATGTTTTGAAGTGTTAGTTATAACTCTAGCCAAAGAGTTCTGAATTCATTGGAGCTCAAAACTCCAGGGAGTTCTGAACTCTGGTGTTTCTGCATGTTTAACTTTGTGATATCAGTAAGAAACGAGTTAAAGTAATCAAGGTGACTAGTGACCAATGCATTTGCCTGCCAAATCCATGAAGACATGGGGACATAATGCCTAATTCTGCATAAGTCAAAATATACATGTATGACAGCTTACAAATACCATTTACATAGTCATTGAGAAACTTAGTAGAATCAAAAACAACGCCCAAGTTACGAGCAGTATCAACCAACTCAGAGAAGTGTACATATTGCCAATGAAACAGGCCTCGACATTAGGTGTTGAGCCTAAGTGCACACTTTTAGACCGAGTTTCTATGCAATTTCTTAGTGGATGACCCGTTGTTCTGCACTTATTTATTTTGACGCTAGCATTGCTTTTCGTTTATTCTTCAGTTGCAAGACAGTGGTATTTGCCGACAAATCCCTGTCATGTAGGCCCTCCTGTTTTCTTTCTTTCTTGTCTTCTGTTGCAGATTGATTGCTCTGATAGTTGAGCCTCAGCGATCATTATTGATTGATTAGTACATGCGAGTGTGAATGGTTTATGTTCCGCCATGCTTTCCTCACTTCCGTTGGCAGTATAACACTAGCACCCTTGGTGTTCTTGTGTGTGTGTGTGTGTGTGTGTGTGTGTGTGTGTGTGTGTGTGTGTGTGTGTGTGTGTGTGTGTGTGTGTGTGTGTGTGTGTGTGTGTGTGTGTGTGTATGTATGTACCAGGTATGTATGTGTGTAAGTTTGTATGAGTGTATGCATATGTCTGTGTGTATGTGTGTATGTATGTATGTATTTATATATGTATGTATGTATGAATGTATGTATGTACATATGTTTGTATGTATGTATGCATGTGTATGTGTGTGTTATGTTAAGTGTTATGTTAAGTGTGTGCTTTGTTAAATGTGTATGTATAGTACATACGTGAGGTCTCATTCGAAAGAACCAAGTCCATTTTGTCCAAAAGTTAGCTTAATGTATCACTAAATAGGGCAACGGCTGGTCTGTATCATAGCAGTTTTTGGTGTTCCATGAAAGAGTACAATAAGTTCTATAAAATCCCTTTTCTAATTTTGTTATCCACTGGAGAGATCAATAACTCTACAAATGGTTTTATGTCTGAGTTCCCTTTTAATGTTATTTGTTTACATTGGGCTCATTAATTTTCATGATGTGCACAGTTGGGTTGCTTGGAAGACCACTGTTTGATTGGAAGATAATAGTTCATTATTTTAAATATATTATACATAAATGTTTAATATTTGTTGTGATGTCTGATTTTGATGATTTTGAATCGCTGTCAGAGGCTACAGGCAAACCAAAAAACATCAAAAATGGGAGCCTAAGGGTCACGTATCAGGTCCACCATGTCATTGCAGCAGACTGAAGTGCTTCAATCATATTCGATCGTATTTCGAACAGTGTGCATTTGCAGCTCAAATCGACCTTAATTTAAGTTAATTAATTTCAGACAAGAAGTTTACAGGACTTATGTTTGACAGGCGTAGTTGGAATATCCAGTATTAAGAGATGTCATCCAAGGCAACGGCTGAATAGCGTGGTGTTTAGAGAGCTGTGTTCTGCCATATTCAGAATAAAAGTTACTAATAATATGGCGAAAGAAATTAAAGTATGCAAACGTGCTTTCACTTCCATTCATGGCATAGTGGCAACTGTGATAATTATTCAGAATGCCATGAGCAAAAATCTAGCACCAGAGGATATACATACTAGGCATAAAAACAGATGTGATGTGTTGCTTAAAAGTGACATTGACAGTGTTCTTTCGCATATCAAGCAAGTCTCTTTGCTGAATGAAATCGCATTATGGTTTGGGGGGTTGCCCAACATACGTCCTGTGGGCCATGTTCTGGCCTGCCGAATGGGTTCATCCAGCCCGCCGAGCCTTTCAAACTATTGATTTTTTATGCCTAAATCGTAATCGTAATCGTAATCCCAAGATTTCTACAGCGCCCAACGAAAGCCGCGCCACGGGGACCAGCTTATTCACAGGCGCTCAGTCAAAACAGAATCGATAAAATTGTTAGCTGCTTACTTTAGTACTTGTGTAAGCAAAAAGTAATGTCAGGGATCCCACTAGTACAAAAAATCAGAAAAAATGTGAATTTGTTGTATCTGATCTTAAGATAGGAAAATAAAATTATTGTTCATTAGTATGTGTTGCATTGTTTTGAATATTGATGAAGTTTTGTCTTTGGCCCCCAAAGTTTTAGAAAAATGGTGATGTGGCCCTTCACTCCAAAAGTTTGGAGTGTTTAGGTCATACATGGTGTTTATACCTCCCAGAACACTTGAATATTAAAAAGATTTTTAAACTTTACAAAAGTAGATTTGGTACAAATCATGTCAGATATGAAAGCCACAGGAAACTCTTGAGCAATTGTTACAATATTTGCTTTGGTTATCCGCGTGAAGATGCCTGCAGTGCCCTTAATGAAGTCAGAATGAAAACTGGAGTTTCCCAACAGACTAACCCTGTTGAAGGAAAAGGCGTCATATTCATTGCAACTTAACTAAAGTTACATCTAAAACAATCGGAAGCATTCTACTCATAAGCTATCTGGTCCATCGTGGAGTGTAATTGAGTGTAACAGATTGGAGATCAGCTGATGAAGTTCCTGATACTTGGAGCAAAGTTTTCTCAGCTGCCAGGAAGCATCTCAACCCGTGTGTCGTATTTGACAGCAAGCAGCACATGTTTTTCAACTTCACTGAATATTTGAAGCCTGCATGCAAACCCTCTTCCCCAGCTGCAACATGAACCAAGTCCGGACTTACTAACAGACAAGTCAACAATGTTGATCCTGTTTAGGAATAGGCTCAAAGGCATAGAGAGACTGCTGTTGTAATCAAACAACAAAGAAGGTCTGTGTTTTCAAATGCTCTGGATCTGAAAGACTGTACAAGGACTATACCAGTTAATAAACTTAAACTTGATGACATTCAGGGTTGAGCATGATTTTGTAGGCCAGATACAAAGATGTTTTGTTCAACAGTAGCCATGCAGTGTGAAACTTTAGGGGAAAGTAGGGATGATAGTGATTTGGATTAACCTGACTGTCACTGACACTAAGAAACAACTCTTGTAGAGCATTTTTAAAAGTTTAGACTTTAAGTAGGCCTATTGTAGACTTAAGCCATGCTGATAAACCGCAACAAGTAGGCTAACATAAATGCTATGGACTTGACACCATTTTCCTTAATTTTAGGAAAAAATTAGTTTAAATATTTCTAATTACTAATTCTGTTTACTGCCGTATAGCAGTCATATACATGAATGATGAACTTAAAAGATACTAAGCAGTTTCTCTATCAAAAGCAGTTTTAAACAATGAAATGAAAACTGGAGTTTTTTTGGTTTGATTTATGATGATAATAATTGTATTAATAATAATAATAATAATGACAGTAGCGATAATAAAAATAGTACGACAATTTATATAGCACCGTAGCATGGCCGAGGCAGAAGAGAAGAGCACTGTACATTAATAAAGGTTTCAAAACTTTAAATGGTTTTTTTGCAGATAAGCTGCTTTTTGACTTAGTTGGTTCATGAAGATAATGTCTGCTAAGAGCAGACTCTGATGTGGCTAGAATGTGCATAGACATTCACTGATGTATTTAATGTCACATACTGCAAGACACTTCTGTCGAATCACAATTACAGGCACTTTGCTACATAGCTACAAACCACAGTGCTTCATTACCAGACAGTAATGTAGGTAAGCGTCCTATAAGTTACTACTAAGTGTGTGCAACACATGTATGTGTGTATGCATTTTGTAATTTATGCGTGTAATGGTCCTAGCTCACTACAGCTTAGGTAACATCATTTTCTGAAAAGGAGGGACAAAAGTTTCCGGATATTCGACCAACTCAGTCATCGTCTGTGTCCGCAGACAGACAATAATACAACTAAATGGCCTTGTGAAAATGATTTATGCAGACTAATAAGGCAGAGTTTTATTATTAGAGGAGTTTAATGACTTTTGGAAGGTTCAAGGATTAAAGTGATGGCATATTATTGGAATTCCCAAATTCTATCACCGACCATTTGATATTGACTGCACAGAGTCTCGTGAACTGTCGTAATTACTTTGGTGCAATTTATGGTTGGGTCAGAAAACATCACACTCGATGGTGAAACCTTAAAACCTGTAGTCAAAAAATTTAATATATTCTTTCTAACTACAAGGAATTTCTGTAAAAATGTGTGCCACGTAATTACACAATACACATGCATAGATTTATGTGACCAGGTGCATACATGTATGCATACATACATGCATACACACATACATACACATGTAGACACATGCATACGTAGAACACATACGTAGTCACTTACATACACCTACATATATACACATACATGCAGAGATATTTAGACACACATATACATATATACACACGTACATCTACATGCATACATACACACGTACATGCACACATTCATACACGCATACATACACACATACATGCATACATCTGTTCATCTGTGTTTTTTACAATAAATCTGCAAGACCTGTGGGGTTGTTATTTGTGTCGAGGTTTAGTAGTCGTTCAAACTGTTCTTTCCATCATTTCTGTGTGCATGAATTGTCTTTTAGTACTGCACCGTTTGCATCTTTCATTGATACAACTTTGAGTTCAAATTGCCCACTAAGCGGCTTTATCTTGCTGTCGACTTCCCGCATTTTATTTATCTTGAAAGCTTCTTCTGCTGTTCTGCATTGTTTTTCCATTCGGTTGTTTTGTCTCTTCATAGTTTCCTTCTGATTTCTCTAGTACTTGCCAGTCAAATTTTTTCCAGTGTGTAGTTTTATTTTGTTGCTTGGTTTTCCCTGCATGATTTGTAGCACTTCGTTCAGTGAATGAACTCCAGGTGAATGGGTAAACAGAGAGGCACACGGAAGTAAGTAAGGAAAGATGGATATGATAGTGTTGTATATCTGTAAGGTGACATGTGTTTTTTTGTCTGCCTCTTCTCATCTGTCACCTGTGAACTTAATTTTTGTGAATTTAATTCTTTGCCTGATGGAAAGAAATTTAAGATTTTATTGGTGGACCTGGGTGAGATGAGCTAGGCTCTTTGTTTCTTTGTTTGCTCACTGGTGTTGGTATGTTTGTATTTGTTTGTATTGTTGCTTGTACATGTCTGTTTGCTTGTGTTGGTGTTTGCAAATTTTGTCTGTGTGTTGGTGTGACATGGCAGAAAGATGATATGGTTATAGGTCACTTGAAGCAGATGTGAAATCGTTCACTGGTACCTTCCAATTAGGACGCTTGATTAGGAATACCACTGCGCAGTTTATATTTAACATCTGTATTGTTTAAATTTAAAACTCTGTCAGTGTTTCAGCATTGGATTAGATTTGATAGGAATTGAGAATGCAATTTGTGGTGCTGTACAAATTTTCATAATTGCATTACATTACTGCTGCTTCGCAGTCCAGAAGTTTTGATTACGTCGGTCCCAGCTGCTGTAACCGTCTCTCTAGAGATCTGCGACTCGAACTCCTCTTTCTTCCCCTCTCAGGGTTTCACAGGCACCTGAAGACTACTGTTTAACAGTGATTTTGCTTATTTAGGTTGGAAGCGCCCCTGTCGAGTTGATTCTCTAAGAAGCGCTTTATAAATCTTAAATTACAATTACGATTGCAATTACAGTTACATTCGTTGAACCTCTGACAGCTGCATAAGATGAGCCCTAGACTTCTACGTACAAGCCCACACTGGGATTTTACCAGGCCACTAGTGGTACAGTGTGGGCCAGCAAAGGGCTGAAGGAGTGTAGCTGTCAGGGAATGGGCAGATGTGTTTCTGAGTTGGCGTGCACCTGTTGAAAGGCCAATCCATCTGTTTCTTCCTTCTGCTGGAATATCCATTCCACATCCTCTGGCAGGGTTTCATCTGTCTTAACGGCTGTCTGAATGGAGGACAAAGTGTAAGATAAGGAGCAAGGTGATGATCATCATAAGGTTTTTGTTGATGATGATTGATAACGATGATGATTGATATAAGGAACGTTTAGAAGAAGGATTGATTGTGATGATGATTATGAAGAGGATGGTTATACTGACGAGAATGATGATTTCAACAGTGACCATAGTGATCACGATGATTGCAACAATGACAATGATGATGATGCTGAGATGATGAAGATGATGATGTTGATGATGATGTTGATGATGAAGATGATGATGTTGATGATGATGATGATGCTGTTATTGTTGATGAGGATGATGAATTATGGTGAAGATAAAGATGAAGAGGAGGAGGAGGATAACGGTAATGACAGTGATAATGATGATTATGCATCAGAAGACAAACTGAATCTATCCATAAATCTAATACGAATGAAGCAGACAGTCTGTATGCTGCAAGTAAGGTACTTGGCTGCAGGGAAGGAGCAGGAGGGAGAGGCAAAGGAGGAGGAAGAGGAGGAGGAAGACAAAGTGGAGGTGGAGGGAGATGAGGTACAGGCTGTCTCTTCTAGATAGTCTCAGAGATATCTCCAAAGGAAGTCTACACCTCTCTTGAACTGTCCCGGGAGTTACTGACAGAAGCACGTGTGTAGACGTCATTCCAAATATATATATATTGTATATGTGAATATATATATATATATATGAGTGTGCATATATGTGGTTGTGTTTTTGTATATAATACCATATGTATTTGTAATTTGCAACTTCCATAGCACAGGTGCACAGGACATCGACCAATGGTGCACTGCTGTGTGTTTGTAGTATGCATGTATGTGTGTGCATAGTTACATGTATATACACACTCTGTATACTTGGATTTGGATCTGTATATATGCACTTGTTTTTATATGTATACATACTAGGGTGGTCCAAAAATTTTTTTTGTTTAAAGTTCCAAGTTGGAACCTACCAACGCAGTCCATCTAGTAAAAACTAACATGGGGAAAATTTTAGTTAGATTGGACTGTATGTAGTGTTGCACGACTCAGTCAAACATTTATGAATATTCGATATTATATTGTTGCCTTATGGCTAACATGCAAGAATCATAACACAAGCATAACAAAGTATGTAGTTTAGTATGACTTTAACTATCAGTATTAGAATAATGAAACGAAATAGTAAGTAAACAATCTGCCAATGCAGTGACAAATTTGCCAGTCATGAGCTAAGGCATATCATATTTTTGCCAGTGTGCGGTATGGTGGCAGCGCTCAGGTTGTTATTCGGTATTTGATTCAAGTCTGGCCACCAGTCTTCTTCTTGGAGTCAGAGTGTGGCAATGCTTCTGAACAACTTGCAGTAAAATATGATTGTTTTTGCTGTTTATCATTTGTCCGAATTGGGTGTAATCCTGAATCAGCCTCAGTCATCTCTGGCCGTGTCGTTGATAACCGTAATGCCATCACATTGTGCAGTGAAGCAAAATAGTCCTCATTTTCATCCCAGCTTTTGATGAGAACTGCAGGAATTAATCCTTTAGTTCCAGAATCTAAAAAGATGTTTCAATGCTGGCAGTAAGAAAGACTGCAGTTGGCTGTTAACATTAACAGACGTCAAGTCAAGCCTCAGAAGTGGATCCTGGGATCCGTCTTTCTTTCTCAGTGAACTCAGTGTTTCGAGCAAAGAAGGCCAACCTAACTGTAACTTCACTCAAGTACCACAGATAACGATGGAGCACTGTAGTATTGGAGCGGTGAATTTCTTGGTTTCTTTGTTCGTTCACCTGTCAGAGAAAACTAAGACCATTGTACGGGCAGAGATGGCACAGGATGCCTGAAAACACACCTGGATGTAAATGTTTACAGATGAACAGATGAAACTGGAAGATATTCTTTTCTTCAACCGGCTTCAGTTTTAACTGGAATCGGACAGAACATCCACATCTGGAATGAACTGATGATTGTTGCCATCCACCAAGCCCGGTGAAGGTCTTCAGGCATCAAGATGGAATTCTGCCAAAAAAGATGATTAGTAATTCCAGGAGTATTTCGTGATCATCTCTGAGATTATGGAGAGGCAATAACTCGCTCCTTGAACTCGGTTATATCGGCCAGATCTGTTGCACTGGCCTGAGCTTCTCCGGTGCTGGAGTTAAGTTTGGGACACCAAGTAGTTGCTCTGCTCCAACCCCGGGCACAACAACAGAGAGTCGATCCACCCACCTTCTCAGCATCCACCTATTCCAGGCTACAGTTTTCTGTTCCAGTGAACAACCAGTGCAGAATCAGAAATTGAAGTTTCGCTGTGCTGGCAAAATCTTCTCAACATAATCTCCTTTCTTGGTGAATGACACTGAGTCAGTGGCAGTCCTGAATTTTATGACCTAAGCTCTTAGACCTAGGCTCTTGTACCTAGGCTTTTAGACCTAGGCTCTTGTACCTAGGCTCTTAGACCTAGGCTCTTAGACCTTGAACAGTAGCAGCCAACAGATCTGGTGCTTCCCTTCTGTTCCGTTCAATACACAGGATTCCACCCATTCAGTGACAGAGATTCTTGCTGAGGTTTTACTAGATGAATGGTGCTTTCTCATTCTCTTTGATGCATTAGCATACTCCTTTTCCACAAATCCTTCTTGATTCTTCCTGTTCACCTTAGTTCTCTTTCTGCTCCAATTCCAAATGCCATACACCGTAATGGTCTGACTGTCGGCCTTACTCTTGGATCTTGACCTGGAACCGAACCCTTCCTGCCCATCAGTTTTGTTTTGACTGTGAAGAAGCTGGTTCATGCAACCTAGCTTTCATTGGTTGCTGCAGAAATCTTGAGTTTACGATTATGGTTACAGTTACTCTGGGTCATTAAGTTCTTCAGCTGTTTTTTTGTTGCTGCTTAACTCCAGTTTCACAGTGATGGACAGAACTTCCATCTCCTTTTTTGATCTCTCAAGTTGTGCTCCTCGAACTCTGTGTTTCTTGCTTTCAGTTCCATTTTCCGTATGATAATGATTGAAAAACCAGTCTTGCTTTATTAAGTTAATAGAAATTCAACATTTACTAGCAAGAGAACCATACCTACGCTAGACTTGCCATTCACCACCTAGAAGACCAAAGGATGTCAAAACAATTTACTAAGTGAAGGGTGTATGCAACCTCTAAATATTCTCCAATTCACATCAAGTTGCACCTGATTTGTTAGTTTCTATATTTGAACTTATTTGGCACCTTCCGTTATTCAAAAACTAAGACTTTTTCATCCCACAAGCGTGGACAATCCTAATATATGCATTATAGTTCTGTGATCTGTGCATCGAAAGAGTTATATGCAAGATTATCATAAATACAGTAGAGCATTTGTATTCTTAAATATGCATGCATATGACTGGGTGTGTATAGTGAGCATACATAACGAAATGTATAATTAAACTGATGGGTTTGTGTTGTCTTTGAGTCCTGGCTCCCTTAGACTGAGAAGAAGAAGCCTTTGCTACCGGCCCACTTAACAGTGTTGTATGTTTCAGTGTTGAGCACTTCTTGTCAGCTGATGATGATTAGCTTCAAGTTGTTATTTCTTGTCTGGGTCAAATTTCATGTCTGCTGATGTCGTGTCTAAGTCTTTACTTTCTGACTCAGTTTGGGGTCAGTCCCTCGGCTGCTGGATTTTTATTGCTGCCTCTGATGTTGACTCAGAATTTGACAACTTTTTTGTTTAGTTAGAGGTGTTCGAAACAGTTGCCAACCCAGCAAAAGAACTTTAGTTTTCAGGTACAACCTTTGGAAATGAAAGAAGAAAACCGGTTCCGTAAGCTAAAAATCGAGAGGCAGTGATGGATATGATGCGTTAGCGACGTTGGTTTACTTTTCCTCAGCTTATGAGAATGGGTGGCCAGAACTATTCCACACAGTCTGAACTTCTGACCGTGGTCCTTGTATTCATTTTATAGCAATGCACTCCATGCTAGGGGGGGGGCACAAGTGGACCAGATATCTCAAAATGTCTTTTTGCACTACACTAGCTCGAGATCTGCGACTCGAGCTCCTCTCTCTTCCCTCTCAGGGTTTCACAGGCGCCTGAAGACTGTACTGCTTAACAGTGATTTTACTTGTTCGGGTTGGGAGCGCCCCTGTTGAGTTTATTCTCTAAGAGGCGCTTTGTAAATCTTAAATTACAATTACAATTACTAGTGTGCACCCTTGTGAAATGAAAAGGTTTACTAAGATTTATCTATATTCCTGATGCATGGCTTTATACATATATGCTGTTTAATTGAAACTCCAGACTAATGAGGTCAGGGTCACAGATCCTGATTTTAGTACTTAAACTGTTGAAAGTGACCTCTACATAACACAACCTAATTGTTAAGTGCTATTGACATGGCTACCAAAGAAGACACATTTTGGAGATTTTGCAGTGCATATGTATGCATGTATACATAAATGCATTTTTTACTTATGTGACTATGCTCGTGATCAGGTAGACAGACATAATCCAGTGATCTTGATGTACCAGGAAAAGTGGTTAAATAGTATTATCATTATATCTTTATTAATTAATCACCTCTCTCTAATGACTAAGCATTTAGTAATTGGATATTTATTAAGCGCCATTATCTAGTGACTGATCATCATAAGATGGCAGTGAGCAGCTGTGAATGAAGGGCTTGCTCAAGTACCTACACAGTAACCTCCTCAGGGGAAGTTCAATCCCACATACTCTATGCTACAGGGTGAGTGCTCAACCAGTTGGCTACCATGTATATATATATATATATATATATATAAAGTGCATATAAACAGATCCAGGCCTATGTATGTATATGTATTTACAGATACATATATACACGGCTTACATTTAATAGCTAAGATGCAGTTTTTTCAGTGATTAGCATCCAGGTTTGGTATCTTATTATAGTTTATTAGGGGTCACAGTTGACAGATCAACCAAAGGCTGAAAATGGGGTATTTCAGTTGTCGTATACAGTTTCATAATTATGGTGTAAAACCTAGACTGTTATGATATATGATATCTGATAATGATATCTTATGATGTGCATACACTGATCACATGATCTATGCTGAAAGGCCATTTAAGGGTCATATATTTTATAGTCAGATGTTATATAATATCTTTAGGTATATACAGACATGTAATTATTTTTGTGGATGTATGTGTTTATGTGTATCTATGTACACAATTTGTGTATACATGTATGTGCAAAAAATGAACAGCAACTTACATGCTGTAAACTTATGTAGTTCAGAATGTGTAATGCTTATGTGTAATGTGGTGTAGTATAAGTAGACATTTATGTACTGCTATATAGTAGTTGTCTTCACCTTATACTTCCCCAACAATTCTAACAAGAATAAATTTTCACTTTCCTGGGAACTGCACATCTTTCTTAAAGAGTTTGTGACCGTAATTTTTCATGTCTATTTGCATTTTGAAATTCATTCATTTCTGAGACAGGCACAGCCTAACAGCCTTGAACAAGCTGTTGGTAAACATAGCCATATATAAAGGGATTTGTGAGTATATAAAAATGCTATATTAAGTGTCTTGGTACATACATACATACATGCATGCACACATACATACATACTTAAATACATACATACATATGTACATACTTACATAGATACATATGTACATACATACATACATACATGCATCCATCCTTCCATACATACATATATATGTAATATAGAGTTCTCTCTGCTAGCAGGTGGTGTGTTTTGGAGTCACAGTGTGGCAGGATGTGAATTCTAAGTCCTCAGATGCTGTCATCCACGTCAAGGACTTTTAAAGTCATCTTTTGCTGGCTCATTACCAAGGGAAAGTCGATGAGCAACTCCCATGAGCACGGTTGGTTGGCGTGTGGCCATTCACAACTTTTTACTTTCATACTGATACAGAATACAGAAAAACATGATGCATGTTTGCACTAAATGGCAGCCGTAAATGTATTTTTAAATGGTAAGAAAATCTGACGGAAAACACAAACATACATCTGGCTAGATCAGTGGGCTTCTTTGTATACCCATATAAGGGGAGGGGGTTAAAAATTGGGTTAGCTATAGAGAGGTTTGGCCATCACATAAAGTAGGCTTGTCTGTTAGCCTATGGGTAATTCTAGATATCCAAAATATGTAATACATTAATAAATTATTCATGCGTGTAGAATGGAGGAATGTTCATCCCCACAAAAGTCCTTGATAGGCAACATACACTTGTTTCGAAGTCATTATCTGTCTGATCAAAGGTCTTTGTTGCCAGACAAATGTCCTTGCTATATTAAGAGAGAACTTGGAGCTTCGTATTGTTTATATTATTAGTTTTTCCATGGTACATGTAATCCTTTGGGACCTAAAAAATCTCTGAAGATTAGATATTACACCTGGAATGGCAACTGCTCGTCAAGTTCCGATGTAGGGAAGGCAGTGCTGAAGGCAGCTGCATTGAACCTTTGTATGTGAGCCTGATGGCCTACATGGATAGCCTACATGTTTGCATGGTGCACAGGAGTCATTAGTGGACAAATGTAAAAGCTGTGCTTTAATCATTACAACAATTATAAAAGCCTTCCACCAGATTCTTGGCTGGGTTTTGAAATCAGCAGTTTTGAAGTGGTTGACATAATAATGTAACTACATGCCAAATCCAGGGACATATCGCAAATTTACATGTTGAATCGGTTGACAGGAAGAGTTGTTTATCTTCGCGTAAACCTACTTTCCACTAATGTTTAGCTAATGTTTAGCTGTTTTTAGTCAAAAACGAATAAAACATCAAATGGTGCTGTAGTGAGTTGGCAATTAATGATATCATCAGCCAGTGTGGACGATGGGAGGTCTTGGTTCACTTGCACAGTGCTTTCCTATGGAGTAACTTACTGAGATGTTTTTCTGAAATTAAGGTTGTGAGATACATGTAGGAGGATTTGGCCTTGGAAACTAGGATACAGACCATTTCACAGAGCTATTGACGGAACCGAGTGTTTTAAGAACCAGATGGACGAATTTATGTAGCAAGCAGTTGGCTGTTTTTAGCAATTTCTCAAGTTGCTGCCTGTTCAGCTGGACTGCCTGCCGTAACTGGTGTACCTGGTAAGTACAAAAAGGTTACGGTGTCGGTCGCAGTTGAGTCCCAGAAGAGACTTCGTCGTGCATGCCGTGGGATTAGTGTAAGTCCATCAGGTCTCTTGCCATCAGAGACCAGACGGTTCTTTGGTGGAAGGGTAGCCAGAATGCATGAGACTTCAGCAAAGCAGGTCATTTAAGGCAGCATGTTGAGCTGTATGGCCTCTAGGGGCCCACAGCCATGGCCCAGGCTGTTTGTGAGCCATCGTCAGTAACCAAGGAGCCAGAGGTGCATATATGCAGTTCGCAGAGAGTGGTACCAAGAAGACCAACTGCAATTCAGTTCTGCAGCCTCGTCATAAAGTCTTAAAGTACAAGCTGTGATTGGCATACAGCCAGTCGCCAGCCTGTGGGGCAGAAACTGCTCTGAAGCATGCTTGATGGTAGTAGGGCTCAGAAAGCCAAGCACTCAAATTCGATGCAACCCTTTTGATTATCCCAGTACAATTGTTTATGGATGAGACTGATGGCTGTGTTTTGAATCAGACTTTCTGCTTGCCATCAGAGAACCATGGCCTCATACTGGGTGTCAGTAACATGCATATCCTTGAGCATGGAGAATTGGAGTAATTGGGTGCCTGCAGCTGAAATGAAGAACATCAGCAGCTGGAATTTGTATGGGAGAGCAGGCGAGGCAGCCCAACAAATACCCAACGACCAGCTTTGATGAGAAGTGCAGCTTGGAGCCACTGACTGTCCAACAGAGGCAAGTTAAGAATTGAGTTAAGGCCTTTACCGAAAACGGAATTGTATCAATCTAAAGATGGGTGACCAGGACATGGATAACATCGCAAAGTGTGAAGAAGTTGGGGGCGGTCTGAAAGAGCTTCTTAAGAGTATTAGGGCATCTTGCATCTGACAAAGGTCAAAGAGAAATCAGGAGTGCTTGCTTCTAGAATGTCCTGAAGAGCATTCGAGGCAGACAGTGGGGTTCCAAGCAGTGTGGCTATTTCCAGTCTTATGGGCAAGAATTGACTGAGTGAGCTTTATGTGGTCACAAGTTTGGAGTTATACAATATCACCTCACATTTCAAGTAATTTAGAAGCAAGTCTAGTAGCTCTTTGATTTACTGATTTTGCACGCTTTATTAATGCTTGTAATAAATGCATAAAAGCTCAGTGGTGACCAACCAACTTGAACGTGCCTGGCATTACTCACGACTTCTTATGCGATTTAAACAACATGCAAATTGTTTACATCCTAGTTTCTAAGGCCAAATCCTCATATCTCGTAAACATAATTTCAGAAACTCATCTGGCCTGAAATCCCTTTGGAAGGCCATCAGTAAATTTTTCCATAGGAAAACACTGTGCATGCTACCCAAGACCTCCTGACCATCGGCTTTGGCTAATGCTATCATTAATTTCTTTAGTGACAAGATATCCAATATCAGGCTGAAATTCTCTGGTATTCCTCTGTCAGATGGCTGTTCATCTCCTGATCGCCCTCTGCCACTCTTGATTCCCTTACTGCCACTCCTTTGGGTGAATTTTGGTCTCATGGTTTATCATCTCCTGACAAACAGTGCTTCCTAAATGCAATTCACACCCACCTTCTCAAAGGCTACTTTGATGTGCTTCTTACCACCTTCTTGAAATTAATCAATTGGTTGCTTGCTGAAGGCTTCCTGCCATCATGTTTCTCTCATGCAGTGCCTTTGTTGAAGAAACCATATTTGAATTCTTATACTACGTCAAACTACGTTACGACCAATCTCAAACTTGAATTTCATTTCTAAATTTCTTGAACATGTTGTTAAAACTTCACTGGAGACACACATCTGTCTTTAAACTTCTTACTTAATCCTTTCCAGTCAGCATGTTGCAAATTCCACTCCACTTTTCTATCTAGATAATGTCCACAATAATGTTATCTGCTCCATGGACAGTGGCAAAGAAACTGCACTTGCTCTTCTTGACCTGTCTGCCGCCTTCGACACTGTTGCCCGTGCTGTATTGCTCCATCACCTTGAGCACTAAACTGGTTCCAGTCATATCTTACTCCTGGTACTCAATCAGTCTTCATCAATAGAGACGTGTCTGACCGGGTGGCCTTCACCTGCAGCATCCCTCAGGGCCCTCACTTTTCTCCTTGTTCAAGACTTCACTAAGTGTTTTACTGAGTCAGAGTGATCTGAAACATTGATGATATTCAGCTCTGCATTTGCTTTGATAATTCCGAATCTGCCAACTGTCTCACTCTATTATCTGACGTGTCCAGCGAAGTTCACTCTTGGATGGGAGAAAATGGACTGCTCTGAAACCCATCCAAAACTGAGTTTCTCCTTTGTGGAACTTCACAGCAATTGAACAGATTTAATTCTTTGAATTCTGTCCAGTAGGTATTTCTGTCATTCTCACAGCTGTTTTGCTCACAGTTTGGGTGTTGCGATTGACTGCTATCGGACATTCACTGGACACTAACTCTGTATGTAGGTCTGCCCAATACCACACCCATAATATCCATAGGGTTAGGCACCACATTCTTTTCTGTCCTGGTTTGTTTGACTAAAGTCCTGGTCTCCAGCCGTTTTGACTACTGCAACTTACTTCTTACTAGCATTTCAAAGCTATATTGACGAAGCTTCAAAGAGTCCAAAATACCTTGGCAAAGCTATCACTTAAACTCCAAAATATAAATGTATGTGTCCGATCCTAAAATCATTGCATTGGCTGCCCTTGGAAAAGCTAATAATTTGCATGACTGGGCTAATCATATGCAAGACTCACAATTTTACTATCTATATTCTGTACTGACTCTCAAGACTTGTCTCTATGTAACCAGGTCTTCTGACTGTCTTCATCTGACTGTTTCGTGGTCAAGACCAGCTGTCACAGATGTGCCTTTCTGTCGCTATCCACAGACTGTGGAGCTCTTCCGGCAAACGTTGTTCAGCAAAGTCTGTTTTGGCCTTCAGATCTCGAGTAAACACTCATCTATTCCTGGACTCATTTCTTCCACAGGATGTTTCTAAGTCTTCTCGGATTCCCTTCTTGGCTTACGACTGGATTTACCCTGGAATTTGGCTCGCACACCAGTTTTGCTTACAGTAGTGGCACCCATCGACTGATGCCTTGAGTGTTATTACAGTGGCACTACAGAAGCTCCCAGATAAGATTTAGATCTGATTAAATCTTCTCTGCTGATGTCCTGACGAAAGGAAAGCCTGCTTGGCCTGTTTTATGAGGTATTTACGCTTTTCCTTTGGCCTGAAGAAGAGCAGTCCCTTAATTAAGCGAACCGCCAGAAGTGGGCATTAAGTGTTAGCGGCTTTGTTAGCCTTGGAGAGGTACTTAATTAGGTACTACTGGTACATAAATGTTTAGTTAGAGTATATTACATGACATTTTATTTTCTACACTACATGCATTACATTACAAGTTATACTGCTTGTTGAAAGAAGAATATCTGAGACGAGAATTAAGGTAGTTGTGAAGTAATGGCTTTCTGGTTAAGTCCTTAGTCATTTTATTGGAGACGAATGTGGTCTGAATTTGGCCACTTTGTTTTGCCAGACAGGGAGGAAGCTGTGTTTGTTTGTCAGCCTGTGTCTGTGTCGGGTTAAAATGTTTCCATCCTTCGAGAATGCTCTTGATTTTGGACAGAAATTAGTTCTTGAAGCTATTCTTTTTCTTTGCAAATATCCTCTTTTCTAAACAGCAGCTGGAATTTGCAATTACCTCTTCTCCTGCAAAATTCTCTGGGCAGTAATTGTTATTGAAACTTATTACTTCCTTCTGCAGCCTGACCATGCCTTGGTGTAGCTCATGGATCCTGTTGTTCCCTCTTTCTGTGTAGTACTCGGCATATAAAGCAATCAGTTCCGATTCCTCCATATTTTTTGTGGCCTATCATTATCATAAAACTTGGACAAAAGAAGACCGTGCCAAAATGACAAGCTAGACCAAACTGCACTAGATATGTTGTTAATGATGCAGTCATCACCATGCCTTACATCAAGATGCTTAGCAGCTCGTCATTCTAGAACCACGCAATGCCTCAGCTTTTGAACTCATAAGTAAAATCACACAATTGAAATATGAAATACTAAGTGATGAATATGGTTGCAACAATTACTATTCGATAATGATGATCATAACTTAAATATCTTGATGTTGAAGTAAAAATCACCACTTAATCATGGAGTGTTGTCAGTAAATATGCTATAAAGTTTGAGCTTTAAGCTATAAGCTTGAGGTGTTGAACAGCAACAGTAGGAATAGCCCAAACACATGCCCAAAACCATAACTTTTAGGGCATTTTCCCAAATAATATCTTTTGATTAATGCAACACCTGAAATGTCTTCACATCCAAAAAATTAACCCTTTGTCTGAACTTCAAATTTCCATGTATTCACACTTGGCCAAAGCGGGAACAGTTGTGCAGTTTTTTAAGCTAAGTGACCAAACTCTTGGCCCAAGCCTCGGCTTCTATGGGGCTCCACAACTTTGCATTTTGTAGACTTTATAGCATCCGATGTAATTCCAAAAGTCGTTGTTGCCGTGGCTGATGGACCTGAAAAATGTTGAGGGTCCAGACCTCTCGCAGTCTGTGCAAAGGCCTGCTTGAAATATGTGGAGTGCTTAGCCATGTCTCCTAGGATACAACAGAGCTTGTAGCCATGTTGTTGCAAAGTAAGCAGATAAAGAGGTATCCTGTTTACCTTTTCTGCCATTTTATCTGCTACCAGGTAAGGTTTTCCTAACTGGTCTATTTTAACTTTGTGGGGCACAGTAATCGATTGGTTAGAGCACTCGGCTTGTAGCATGTAGAGTACGGGCATCCACAATTCGGTTACCACACGGGGACCTTGAGCAAGTCCTTCATGTAGAACTGCTCAGCGCCATTGATGTTCTGTCATGTGGTCGTGTGTGTACTTCAGAATGTGGAAGTAGGGCAATATCAAATACAGTTGTATCTATTATGGTTTTTATTTTTTTACAACTTGGGACACATATGAACACATGCAGACAAACGTGTGCCTTTGTTCTTGTAGGATGGTATGTCACACATGTAATCATTCTCACCTTTGAAAATGCTGTGAAACCCACTACCAATAATATGAGCATTGTGTTGGTGCTATGTAAATGCATGCTTACGTGATTGAGTCCAGAGGCAGATCTGTAGCAAGTTTGCCTTGTAGGGCTTTTAATTTGAAGGCCAGGTTCTAAACCTCGGTAACAGAATATTCTAATTTATTCTGTAGAGAGTTTTTGAGGGGTCATTGAATTAACTGCTTAGATATAGATCTGTGTTATCTCGGAATATGTTAGTGGCACACAAAGGGTTTTTGTTAGAGGTACGTGCTCGAGCACACGAGCAGCAAGATGTCAAACAGATGTCTTATTTCATGATTTAATTATTTTCTGAGTTGTTGAAATTTGTGGAAGCGATGTGCACTTGCATAAATGTGGTCGGTTTTTAATCACTATGAGAACACAGTTGCAGCTGGAATTTAATTTGAACAAACATGTTAAAAACCAAGTTGTCCTGCCTGCATGCATGACTGGCCATAGGAACTTGGAACACAGTAATTGGTTTGCCAATACTGGCTTCTGAATTTCCATATAGTTGATCGCAGACAAATGTTGTACCTCAGATTAACATATTCGACATTTTGAATGTCTGTGCTACAACTTTCCCAATTATGAAATTATGGAAAATAATGTGATCGCATTACAGAGAACAGAGTCAATTTCAGGCCCTACAAGGCAGTTTTTTGGCCATGTATGCTGTTCATATTCAGTTGTGCTTGTATGTACATCTAAAAAATTCATCGGTGTTTTACTGCGTTAGGTAGATTTATGTTTTATCTGTATGTAGTCATGGACATGTCCATGCCATGGTCTCAAGGACAGTTGATGAAAGAGTCGTAAGTATATTGCAAGTGTAGGAAATGAATGATTTACCATAATTTCCTTGCCTTCTCTTACCAGACAGAAAAATGTTCATGCCTATGCTTGTATATAAATTAGATGCCTATTCTTGTACCAGTGTGCATCTAGTTATGAATATTTGTATAGGTAATTGAGTGCCTAGCAAGTGTTTTTATGCAGACTTGTAGGTAGATATTTATTATTTACATGTGTGTATCCATAGACATACACACATGCACATACATAAATTGCATTATAAATACATACACGGACATTTTTGCATACGTGCATAAATAAATGTTTGTGCATATATATATATATATATATATATATATTATTGACTAATGCTGCCTCTATCTTTTATACATATATATTGTATATATTATGTGTATATATATTATGTTTGTATGTATGTATATATATGTATATAATTGGCTAATGCTGCTTCTGCCTTTCATACTTAAATATATCAAACACAGGCCACAGGCATAATTGCGTTATACAGCATAAAACATTCGTCACTAATTAGCTGAACAGGTGAAAACTTATGTTTTTATGTTCCCACTGTTGTTGAAATGAAACTGGAGACATGTAAAATTTTCTGTTGATAGATTAGATGTTTATTGGCTTTTCCTTAGTAAGATGTTGCCCATGCTGTGCTGTCGGATGTTAGGAGTTATAATTGTAAATTTATATTGTGCCACTTCAAGAGAAAGGCAGTCCAGCTCTGACAACAGAAAACCATGATCGAATGGAATAGTTTTTCAGTGTTTACAGAAAGAGGCTGAGAACAGCAAAGAACCTCATGTTGTCGGTTGCTAGCCTGCTAGGCAACGTCTTTCTAAAAGTTGGCTCGATCGCAGCAAAACTTCAAGCTGGACTATGGAAATTTGGGGCAGCAAGACAACAAAGTCACCTTGGGCTAGCTCGGTCTGTACATGGGGACCTTAAATGGCATGGAAGCCATTCAAACGGGCAGCGGTGGTGAAGGATCTTGCCCGATAAATTCATTGAAAAATGAGCAGGGTTGAGGCCATACGGTTGCTATTGAAAAACGTGTACATTTACATTTACCTTGTGCAGCTGTGCAAAGAAATCTATGCCTAGGTGTGGGTGAGACCTTATCATTGAGATAAGGTGGAGCACAGTCCCAAGGACAACTACTCAAAAGCGTTAAGATTCTAAACCCAGTACCATTTTTGCATTGGTATCCAGTGCGCTTCCTCGCACATGAAACTGGATATATGCCTAAACCTGGGTATGCCACCAGATAAAAGAGTTGCTCATTTCATTTTCCTCAGCAAGCTAAAATCAGATCCGAAAGCCCTGTGTCAGCATGAGGCTTTGAGCAGAGGTAGATCCAGAAAGGGGGAGCAAGTTTGGCCTAGAATGTGGACATCACAGCTTCTGAAATCGAAATTTTGCAACATCTAATAGCAGTAACACTGACCTTACTAGATGGCAGATTGTCGTGACTTGATGCTCAATACTCGATACCTGTGACCGGACTTTCATGTGGCTTGGCGGCTCGGTATTATATATATATGTGTATACATATGTGTATATATATACATATATATGTGTATATATACATATATATGTGTATATATATATATGATGAGTTAAATGTCAAAGGCAGGCGCATTGGCTTTATGCCACCCGAGGATGAGATCAGTGAGGTGGTTTCCCACAGACAGTTGTGGGTGACACTTGTCCAAGGTCGCTATGTAGTGGCTTGAGGCTGATTCGACCTGCAACCCTCTGATTATGAGGCACAGACCATACCACTACACCACCGTGTCCCACATATATATATATATATTATATATTTTATATACTACATTTATTATGGTTTACACTCTTAGGTTATAATTCTGTAACTGTGATCATCGGTATTTGTGGTGTTAACTCACTCAGAGCATGAACACATATCAACCTACATTGACAGTGGTCATGGTTAGTGGAGCTGAGTTTAATTTTGGAGTCCCAAGCCCGTGGTTTGACCCAAACTCAGATGTGGATGTGGCCAGAGTTTGCCTCATGGGTCATTCCTGACTGTGTATCACAGGAACTCCCACTTACTTCCCAGCTGACTCGGGTATCGCATTACTCTGCTTTGTGACAGAGGCAGTTGTGTATGTGTACGTATGATGTATCTAGACACTAAACATAGTATCTTATAAGCAGCTCTCTGAAGCACTGTGTTGTTTGTGTAGCATCATTACACAATAGTTTCTTATCTCAAATCACTAGTCTATATTTAGGTAGGAAATGAATGTCTTGACCATATCAGGTCTAATGTCATCATTTGCTGGCTGTTTGATAGAATAATATGTTATCTCTTGTAGTAACAAAGTGAATTTTTTTCAGCGTTTTCTGTCTGCGGATTTTTGTGGCGTTTGCATGGCCTTCCATTTTGATTATTAGAAAAGTGTACCATTTCCTGTCAATGAGTTTTTTAAAGGGAAACGTTTTAATGTGCAGTGTTTGGGTAGTTGTGATGATGATGATGATGATGATGACGATGATGATGATGATGATGATGATGATGATGACACATGTATAATTGATAATGCCCTGGAAAACTGCATTTTAGAGGTCTTTAAATTTGCTTTATAAAAGCCAAGATTACATACCCGAATAGTCAAACAAGTGGAGGCATGCAATCGATACCCATGTGCAGTGAGCCAATGGACTCAAGAAAGGAAGTAAGGAAGGAAGGAAGGAAGGTTCACCTACAATTAGTAAGATTGTTTTCTAGAACTTGAAGGTAAAGACAATAAGTTTTTCCAGGGTCTTAAAATCAAGAGCTTACCAGGTTGATGTTTCCATGTGAAAGAATGCTATCTGCTGAGATTCACCATAGTTCGTCTTTTGTCAAACACACGACTTGTCAATGTGTAAATGCTTACTGCAGTGTACAAAAACCACCTGCAAAACCTGTGAACCCCTTAATCCTCTTGTCTAAATTCCAGTTGCCCTGCAGCCCAGCAGGTGATGAAGCTGGAAAACAGCAGTCCCACTGGAATTTATTTTTTAAAGGCACATGTCCCACTCCGAATTTTATCCCATGGCCTTTTGCTTTCAGGCTCGAAAGAATATCTACGTAGCAACTGCAGCTGCAACAGATGGTTCTGATTTTGGAAAGGTATCAACTGATGCTTTCGAACCCCAGGCCAGGCTCCTGAACTGCAGAGACTACAACAGTTATGTTGCTTCGACTATTATGTCTGGCGCTGTTCTTCAGGTTGTCCCGTGTGGCAGAGTAGAGAGATCTGTGGCTCCAAAGAGAGTGGCTTCGGAGGCAGAGGTCTGCGGGATGACTGCAAGCGATATACTGGAAATTTGCATTGAATTAGATTTAGCCATAAATAATTCTTGCTCTGTTTATTCGTGTTTGGCCCAATGGTTCCCTAATGACTTGTGCTGTGATGATTTTCAATTTGCGTCATATCAACAACTTCCATTTTTATGAAAGGGGCTCCACAGGTCTTGTTGCGTCACTTTTCTTCAAGGCAAGACGTATGTAGTCTTTGGCTAACTCATCTGTCTTTGGTGTCTCATCAACTCCAGCTCATCATTTTGTAGCTTTTTGCGATATTTTTCAAATGCAATCAGTGCACCAGAAACTTGTCATACTGCAGACTTTGGGAGCCACACGTGTCAAGAAACACCTCATAATGAGTTTATTTTCTGTAGCTGAACTAATGCCCTTTTTTCGGCCTTGGCTCATAATTGTAATCGTAATTCCGAGATTTCTACAGTGCTCAATGAAAGCCATGTCATGGGGATCAGCTTATGCACGGCACTCAGTCAAAACAAAATCGATAGGCAAAAGGGTTCGGTTCCAGGTCAAGATCCAAAAGTCAGACGGAGAGACAGCGTGGCAGCTATGGGGGGTGGTGTTTGGGGTTGGAGAGGGGAGAGAGATAAGAGGAAGAGGGATGTCAGGATAGGATCTGTGAAAGAGGAATGTTTTCAGTTTTGAGTGAAAGGGCTGTATGAATTGTCTTGTTGTTGTTTTTGTTGTTATTATTATTATTATTACTGCTACTACTATTATTATTATTATTATTATTATTATTATTATTATTATTATTAACCTTGGGATCCATATTCCTGACTATGTTATATTAGTGTTGTAATGAAGCATTTTATGATGAGTCTCCAGTGTAGCATTGTTTCTGTACTCACTGTATGTAAAATTAACTGTTTGCAGATGTAACTAATAACAGAAAGGCCACTGGTTTTACTTGCTTTGTCTAGTATATTGTCTGGTATCAAGCTTTGACACTTTTGTTCTGATTGTTTCAGAATTCACTGAAACTGAAACACGGAACAGTAACTAAAGAAGAAGACGACGACGACATCGGACATATCGTGACTGACTGTTTCCGCAGTCTGGAGCCGTCAACTGTGAATCTGTGATAAATGGTATCCAACTATTGCTCACCGGCTAGGCGACATCGCAGCAAGACTGACTCAGTTGTGAATAAGAGGCAATCAGAGCGCTGCAAAATGCTTGTGGACGGCACGCTAGTCTGGCATGCATAGCTATGTCCGTTGGCAAAATCCTCCGGAAAATTGTTAAAAAGTGGCTGAAGAAAGATAGCGAAACGGGCGTCATCGAACCGACCGAGTACGACCTTTACGAGGAGACCGAGGTGCCGCTCGCGACAGGACATTTGGATTCTGAGCCTTGCCTCCAGGATTGCATGTTCTGCATTGAGCGAGATGGCACGTGCAGCGGCGATCTAAACCGAAACGTACACATATCAGACGAGATGGGATTTTCGAACGATAGCACTGGCTACAGGAAGTGCCGTCTTGACGATTGGGATTGCGGACTGTCGGAGACGTCGTATTCATCTTCTTGTCCTCTGCACGGCCTGAATCATTTCATGGGCGATTCGTCCGAGTTTTCCTTAGACTCTGCCTGCCATTCTAGTCAGTCGCCGGTCCCCCTTTGCGTCTGCGAGACGTGCTACATATTCGTCAGTTCTCACCTGCCGTCCACACCATCCGCGTCGCCACGGACTGTAGCTGTGGATGCTGCTGGTCAGCCGCTATGTGAATCCGACACGAGATGCTGGTCGCACCAGTGTCCAACTGGACAGGACTTGATCAAGGCATCCAGCAAGACAGGCAGATCGGTAATGACAGCAAAGGAGGTGGAGCCGACAGACTGCAATAAGGACAGTTCAATTTCAGTGGTAGGTTTACAGACTTTGCTCACTACCATTGTCGTGCATTTATAAGCTTCTAGCTGCATACATTAGTTCAGTAAACTTCTTGTGCATTTCAGAAAGACATTGCATTGTGGAAACCTTTTTCACCGCTGTAAGCATCATTCGTGTTGAAGCAAATAGAAAAGTTGAACTCTGAATGGGACTCTGAACAGTTGAACTTCCTGAGCTCCGGCACCTTGTATAGTGAATCTCAGATGAGCTCATCATAGCAACTAGGCATTAAGTAAAGTAAGTAAGTAAATCATCCATGGCCCAAAGTGGAATATAGGGCCCTCATTTCTCATTCTATGACTCTTGAGCCAGCAACGGACAAATCCCAAGGTCATGGGGGGCAGTGTATCACATGATAGGCTCTTTACTTTCCAGCTTGTAATTATACTACTTGGTAACAGAGATAGGTGTGTGCAGGCAACTTGCCCATAGTCATTAACCAGAGTCACTTCAGCAACCGTTAGACCACAGACCGAGTGTGCGCCCAAATGACCACCGTGTCACTAGGCATAGCATAGTGCCATATCCTGACTGACCTTGTGATGCCCTTCTTGGTCACTGAGGGTATAAGCTGCGTATGAAAAGCATATTAGTATTCTTTGCTGAGTAAAGGTTACAGTACCCTGTATACTAAGCGTCTTCATTTAATTATATTGAGTGTTTAAGAAGCATGGTGCAAGTGAGGGCTTGATTTAAGTTGAATTCTGTGTGTTGGTCCACAGCTTTTTTGGGCTACTTGATATTGCCAGGTATTTGGGAGGTAATTTTACAATACTTTAGTAAGTTAATGCTTTCTGAAAGTTGTATCGCTACTGAAACGGATGCTGCAGAAAACCTACTTTGTGTTACATTTGGTAATTTGGTAGGAAGAATTGTTACCCTGATCTGGTTATTTTAGCCAGATACTGATGGGTTTTAAATGCCTCAGAAGGCACAGATACTGATGGGTTTTAAATGCCTCAGAAGGCACAGATACTGATGGGTTTTAAATGCCTCAGAAGGCTTTCATCCCTCCTTAACAGCCAACGGCAAGAGTTCTTTATTTTCTCTTCAGAGGCCTGTTTTGTCCAGTTTATTTCGTCATTATAAAAGTCTTCCTTTTGCCTATGATAAATGTTGGTCTCTCTTTATTATGGGTTGGTCTCAGACTGTAAAAACACCACCCTGGACAGCCGGTGTAAGAAATGATACATTGATAACCTAATTTCATGGGTCAGTGCTTTCTGGCTTCAGACAGGGTAACAACCTCTGGCGTTGACCCTGACTAAGTATTGACATGCAATACATTTATAAATTTCTCTCTCAAAACTCTCCTCCTTAAGACCCCACATGTGGGGAGGTTTGAGTGGCATATGAAGTTCAAAAACTAGCTTTTTGCAGGAGCTTTTTAGCAGTTGACTTAAGCATGAAGGACTACCTTTAACCTGTTCCAGAAAACGTAAAGGATATGTTCTTTGGGTCAGTCTTATTATTTAAATGGACCTACAAGATAATCTAATCAAATATAATGACTTCTATAGCACCATTATCATAACACCCAGGACATCAGTCGATGGTTGCTTCAAGTCAGAATCAAAGTCAAAATCGTAATCAGTTGGAGAAGCCGGTCAAATTCCGACACGTCAGAGAGCTGTATTTCCAGAGTAAGAATATGATAATGATATATGTATATGCTATAAAAAAATTAAACTAAGTTAAAATGTATTTTTATTTATTTCTTTCTGCAAAAATAGAAAAGTTGTAACTATGGTGAAACCAATTATGAAGTAAGACTCCAAAGTTTGGCCTGGTTTACAGACTGTTTAGGACAGGTCATGGACTTTACTGCAGCAAGTAACGTTTGTTCCTCACGTTTTGCCTCTTGAGAAGGTTGCTCTTCCTTAATAGCAGAGATTCCAAACCATTTTGACTGCACTAAGATTGAGCTACTTAACTAATACATTATGTAGTTATTCTTTTGTTGTAATTTTTAAGAATGAAACATTCCTTTCATCTGAATCGTCTAATTCTGGTGATTCCAAATGTAAACAATTTTACAGATCCTCTACTTAGTACATGACAAAAACCCACACTTGACATAATCACGTTGAAACTGACTTGCAGTCTGTTCGAGATTAAGTCAATAATACATTGAGAGGTCAGAATGTATTTTACATCTCTACGGACCAAACAGCAACATGCCAACAGACATTATAAGGTACAATTTCGAAAGTCAGACACAAACTATCGACTGAACTTAGTCATTGCAACAGCTGGCCTAAACGGCCTCTGCATGCATAGGCTGACACAAGTTGGTGGCGATGGCCTGGATATTTCCAGACAGACGTTTTCATTTCGCTCATTGCGGATGGCAATGTGTCACTGTTGGAAACTGGTGGCCAGCTGTGGGTCGAATGTGGGCCAGTCGATGTGGCTTCTCAAGGCTGAAACTTCACCAATAGAAGAAACCTCGTTTTGATGTTAAAAAACCTGACAGATACAAAATTAATGAAGCTTACTGTGTGTTTTGACAGCGGTTCTACATGCTGGAATTCATTTGCTGAGCTGTCTGATTAAACAGGTCTGAGAGTGTTTACAGGAAGGAGTTTGCAATGAAAAAGAAATGGCAGATACTTTGCAAAAGCTGAGAGTTCCTTAAATTAACGCCGTGAAACGACTGTGTGTGAATCCCTTATTGAAATCATATCAGCGTGATTAGGATGAGTGATGTTCAAGTCAAGGTTGATAATTCTTGATTTTTGTTGAAATGAAAAGCATGACTTCATATACAGAAGTAGGAGTAAACAGCTAGGAAAGGCTCTGAGTGGATGTAAACATAACCAGTCCCTTGCTGCTGGTTTTCTTCTGTCAACACCCTGATTTAAAAACTTTTTAGTGCCTTGTTAACTAATCCAAATTTCTGTGTGCAAGCGACATATAAACGGTACATGCGCTTTGTTGTATTGTATATATATGTATATGTGTTTGTCTATATATTTAATTTCACAACATTAGTTATAGTATATATGTATGCATGTGTAGGCCATATGTGTGAATCAAGACACTTAATGTAGCGGCTTTTATGGACCTCTTCAAAGCACTGCATCGAAACAGAGAATCAAAAAACTATTGTATTTAATTTGGCAAATTTGCAAAAATGGATTTTAACAGGAATATTGCTTTTTCATTTATTTTATTAATCTAACTGTACCTGTACCTAAAAGTGACAATGAATGACAAAAAATCTCATCTGAACTAACCTGGACTTCCTGAACAGTGACTGTAGTATAGCTGACACTGATAATAGGTTGCTGCAAAGTGAAACCTCACTGCATACCATATTCATATTTCACTCAGTGCCCAGTCAAGTTCTGAGCTGGTAGGAGACTAGATGGCAGGATGTGATGAGTATGCTAGTTAAAGTTTAAGATGATTTGAGATAAATGTTAATGCAAATGTACACGATTTTTCATAGCGTCTGATTTTCCATAGAGTCGTATGACCTTGACCCTGCTCATTTTTCAGTGAATTTATCAGGTGATATCCTTCATCACCGCTGTCCATTTGATTGGGCACCATGCTGTTTAAGGTCCCCAGTGTTGTACGGATAGGACAAAAATGATATCAAAGAATTGACAGCTTGGACGTAGTAAGTCATTCTAGTTTCCAGTTAGTCATGCCAACTGGAAACCAAAATGCTAGCTAATGACACTAAAACAGGTCAAGGGAATTCGAGACCTGACTGTCTAAATATAGGTCTGTGAAAATGAGCTGGTTACAAGTAATATATGGCATAAACATTAGCAGCAAAAAACATGGTAGAATCAAACACAACCCACCATAGCCTCCTCTCCCAACCTGTCTCTGGTCGCCTGGCAGCCGGACTTGGTTCTTGACATGGCATCTGTGAACAACCCCACGGACTTGACGCAGCGCTCGTGAATAAGCTGGTGCCCTGCACTTAGCTTTTAAGTAGCGCTTTAAAAATTTTGACTTACGATTACGAAACATGTAATACCCATATTTCCTGCTAACGTAGTGAGATGAACATCGGAAGCAAGTTACTCAAATTAGCGTAGCATTGACTTAAGTCTAATGGAATAAATTCAGTCTTGTAAGGATTCAAAAGGAGCTTATTTGTGAATAAGCTCCTTTTGAACCCTTACAAGACTGAATTTATTCCATTAGGCCTAAGTCAACGCTAAGTACAGTAACAATGGACCTAAAAATTAAGGACTAGTGTTGTTGCAATGAAAAAATCAACTTGCAGAAGACTCCATCCTACATACACAGCTGCAAGCCTGTTAATCATTTTGTCAGATGAATGCTGTCAGTGAGTGTTAATAAGCTCTGTCAGCAATGGCGTCAAACTGTTAGTGGAAAGTTTTCAGAAATGAATTTCTGATTTGGTGGGCTGTTAGTCTAGATTTTGCATGAAAGCAATGTGGTCTTGAGAGCGTTATTAATCCTTTGTAAGAAGTTATTAGGTTGAAAAGCTTTCGAGTCCTGAACAAATATACTTACTGCCCTAACAACATTGCACCTGCAGACTCGATTTGGTGAATAAGCTAGTTTCCTTAATGCAATGTTTATATGACACTGCTGTGTTATGAGAGTATGCATTATTACGATTACATTACAGTTTGATATTAATACATGAATTTGTTTTTGTATTTGTATATGTATTTGGTATTAGTTTATGAAGCATCTGACTGTGAGCCCAATGGTCAGAAAACCTTACGTTTATGAAAATTAAATTACTGTCTGATGTGCCTTAAGGGTTTTGTGAATAAACAATAGTTTATCGTGAAGGAATCATGTTCACTTGATGGGCTTCTGATAATGGTGTGTAATGTTTATGAATTTTGTGAGAATGGTAATTTTGTCAAAAAATGGGTAACACATTTATTGGATGATCTGGTCTGTCGCTAGAGGTGCATTCATGATGACGAAAGTTTGCTGATGGATGCTAGAGACATTTTGGTATTCTAAGCAACATTATGTTATTCTTGTCCTGGGTTTCACTGGAAGTGACCATCAGTTGATACCTTGTGCATTTTTATAACGGCGCTATATAAGTCATTAGGATAGTCTACGTGTTGCTTTGGATTATTATTTTCTTGTGTGTGTTTATGCTTTAGCTGAAAATTCCATGAACCCACAGAAACTTTCTGTGAGGTTTATGCTTATATTATTATCACTCTTGCCCGCTATGTTTCGTCTTCCTGCAATTCCTTTATTACAGCACAGCTGCTATAAAAAATGCCACAATTTAAGTTTTATTGCAATGTACTGCATCTAAATGCTAAAAACTATGCTTTTTATTCATATCTGTAAGTAAGTTAGTAAGTATATTCTTTATCAGCCAATAGCTATTTGACTTGTCTTGTTTGAATGAACTACTCCTGTTCAGTAGCACATTCTGTTGGTATATTACCCCCAGATTTCACAACCAGGTGCCATTACCATATTATTCTATCCTTGTATGATGTTGTTCTGCCCCACCTTATTGCTCAAACCCCCTTTTAAAGCCCAGTTTACAGCTCAGCATATTAGTCGATTATGTGCTGCTGCAAATGAATTTACTGTTGCTTGGTGAAAATATGACTGTCATGGAGTCTTTATGGTTTCGTAAATGTTCTTTTATGGAACAGGCAAAGGCTACTAAATAATTTCTTGCAATTGTGCTTGCTGCCATGTGCCATGGCTATTCTACTTATCTAGGAATTCCGTAGTGGCAACTGACGCTGTCAGAATATTAAGTGATAAACTTGAATGCTCTGGGAAAGTGGAGTATATTGTCTGAATGTTATCAGTTTCTCAGGTGAAAAAGTCTTCTATTACAATTTAAAGAGCTATTGTGTGCATTTAACCGGGTGTTATCGAGTGGAATGTAACTGCCTCAAATAGAAAGCAGACTGTTATGTGTATTGTATGTAAATAATTTAGTAACATACGATTTACTATATTCGTGCACTTCATGCTGTTAACAGTTATTTTTTCTCAAAAAGTTAGAATAATAAAAAAGGTCCTGTTCACAGCTACATCTTTATGGTATTTTGGTTGCATTGCACAGCAAAATCCCAGCAATATAATGTGCTCTATGCTTTCCTCTTACAAATATCTTCCATAAATTTAATCACTGCTTGAAAATTCCTTTGATATACAGTATGTAGAACTGTGGCTGAGCATATTCTAGTGTGCTTGCAAGGTGACATTGCTGTGTGTAGGGAACTGTGGGCTTTGTACCGGTATTTTCCAGTGTCTGATTTGGTCTTTTTCAGTGTCTGGTTTGGTGTTTTCCAGTCTCTAAATTGGTATTTTCCAGTATATGACTTGGCGTTTTCCAGTCTCTGATTTGGTGTTTTCCAATCTCTGATTTGGTGTTTTCCAGTGAATGATTTGGTGTTTTTCAGTCTCTACTTTGGTGTTTTCCAGTGTCCGATTTGGTGTTTTCCAGTGTCTGAGTTGGTCTTTTCCAGTGTCTGATTTGGTCTTTTCCAGTGTCCGATTTGGTGTTTTCCAATGTCTGAGTTAATCTTTTCCAGTGCCTGATTTGGTCTTTTCCAGTGTCTGAGTTGGTCTTTTCCAGTGTCTGATTTGGTGTTTTCCAGCTTCAGGGTGTGCCAGGTGTTTTGATCATCTTTCAGGGAAGATGGCAAACGACCGGATGGCGTGATTCTTATCCCGTGGTCTCGTGGAAGGTGTCTTACATGGGATGTGACAGTTTCTGACACATTTGCAGCGTCACATCTAGGTTTTACTTCAACTGGACCAAGTGAAGCTGCAAACCGGGGCAGTCTCAGCCAAAAGGCTAAAATACGCCACTATAGCCGAAACCCACTCTTTTGTGGCGGTCGCACTGGAGACCAGCGGCGCATGGAGTACGGAAGGATTTTGTGTGGGAGTTAGGACGAAGGATGACAATGGCGACCCACGATCCACTGGAGACCAGCTACCTGCTTCAAAGACTCTCAGTAGCTGTCCAGCATGGGAACGCCATCTGCTTCTCCGGAACTCTGCTATGAACATATAGGATGATGATGATGATGATAATAATAATAATAATAATAATAACAACAATAACAACAACAGCAACAAACAACAATATTACAATATAGTTATCATAGGCCTAATGGTAATGATAACAATAACAACAACAATGACACATAATAATATTAATAATAATAATAATAATAAAGATGATGATGATGATGATTATGATGATAACAACAACAACAAAATAATAATAATAAGCAATGTAATTGATAGAGAACCTGATATGAATGCTACAAACTATGCTGATATGTGTTGCTGAGAATTAACTTGTAGAACTAGATTTGTTTGAGATATGTTAGTAGTGCTTATCGTCTAGTGATCCTCTGAAGGGGCTGCTATGCAGACATTCAGAGACTTGCATGTAAAAATGTATCATATGTGAAGATTCCATCACCACTGGAACAGATAAGGCCATTATCCAAATAATGTCAACAAGATTATCCAAGTGATTGCTTTACACTTATAGGCATTATGTATGCAGTGTTATCCAGTGACATCTTTCAGCCTGGATGCATTGAAAGTTTTTTAGCAGTCACTGTCAAAATAACCAGATACATTATATAAGCATATGACAGAGGCTTGTATCTGATATTTGTCACCCGGATTGTAGACTGGAGTGCTAGGCTGCTTGAATTAATCATAAAAAGGAAGATTTCATACTTCGGGCATGTACTTATAAAAGAGTGGAGAGTGTCTCGAGAAAGAGATCAAGGCACACAACTGCTGGATCCAGAACTCAGGAAGACCCAAGATGACATGGATAGACAGCATCAAGTCGTGGACTGAATTATCGGTTGACCAGTTGTTACAAGAAATGAGGGACAGAAGCGGATGGCGCAAAATTGTCCATGGTGCAGACAATCCTCGGCTCGAGGACGGTACAAGACAAGACATGCTAGGCTGTCTACCTAGAGTTCAAGGGTTCAAATCCCCACAATGGAAGATAGTACATTGTGGGTAAGAAGATAGAAGACTGGCAACCTGTCCCCATATGCCAAGGCTAAGAAAATGAGGTCACTGCAACTTTGTACATATGGCTGCCTGTGGGTTGTCTTAAGGGGCTTCGGCTCTTCTTATAGATTGGAAGGCAGGAGTAAGAGTTTGTGTGTCAACAGCCAAATTAACGGCCAAGTCTATTTTAGGTAACTGGTTAATTAACCTTATTTATATCTTTAAAAGTTCATGAGTGATCTTGTGAACATCTGTGGCCAACTGCGGCTTCTGGCCAGAACAAACTAATGAAAGTGGGCTGCGTTACAGTTGCAGGCGAAGGCCTTAGTACCCACCGTCAGTGCTTTTTACTTACTTGCCTGCCTTCCTACCTGCCTGCCTGCCTACCTTCCTACCTGCCTACCTTTCTACCTGCCTGCCTGCCTACCTTCCTACCTACCTGCCTGCCTGCCTACCTTCCTACCTGCCTGCCTGCCTGCCTACCTTCCTACCTGCTTGCCTGCCTACCTTCCTACCTGCTTGCCTGCCTACCTTCCTACCTGCCTGCCTGCCTGCCTACCTTCCTACCTACCTGCCTGCCTGCCTGCCTGCCTACCTTCCTACCTGCCTGCCTACCTTCCTACCTGCCTGCCTACCTACCTTCCTACCTGCCTGCCTGCCTGCCTACCTTCCTACCTGCTTGCCTACCTACCTTCCTACCTGCCTGCCTGCCTACCTTCCTACCTGCTGCCTTCCTTCCTACCTGCCTGCCTGCCTGCCTACCTTCCTACCTGCTTGCCTGCCTACCTTCCTACCTGCCTGCCTGCCTACCTTCCTACCTGCTGCCTTCCTTCCTACCTGCCTGCCTGCCTACCTTCCTACCTGCCTACCTTCTTACCTGCCTGCCTGCCTACCTTCCTACCTGCCTGCCTACCTACCTTCCTGTCAATTTACCTATTTACCTAGCTAAGGGTTATTTGGGTTTTATGGCTATAAAGGCCTGCCCATCTACCTACCTATTTATGTACCGACATTTATCCATGTCTGTGGTTAATATATAATTCAAATAAATTTTTATTAATAAATCAATTTATTCATCAGTCAACACCAGTCGGTCATTGACTGTTTATGTATATGCAAACAGTTACTGCTTGTTGAAAGTCATGCATGCATGTAAAGAGAGGTTTTGAGGCACAATATAAATGTCCACGTAAAAGCTAAGCAGCAAAATAGCTGGTGAGACGCTTGGCACCCCTAAACTGTTGTGGGCAATCTAAAAAATTATGTCCTATGGTAGTAAACACTACTGTAGCTAGAACACTCTTAGACTTACTACAAAGGGCTGTCTGGCTGTCAGCCAGAGTGACTGTTTTATTACTAGACAACTGATGTCTGTGATCGATCTGGTTATTTTAATGTCTGATGTTTCCAGACATTGATTTCTTCAGAGTGCAAAGGTGCTGCCATCTGGCCAGTGAAGACTTTGCAGAGGCTTGTCATCTTGTTATTGATTTCGACTGTGCTCTGTCGAATCCTATAAGAAGCTGAATGAACGTTCCGTCGTCACTCGGGAAATCTCTACATGTCTCTGGACTGAATCAGAAGGATTCCTTTGGATTCATTTTTCCCAGTCACTAAACACATTACACTTATTGAGAATTTGCAAATTACTCGTTTTTCGTGTTTCTCAATGGTCCTATTTACTGCCTGTGATATCTACCAGTATTTACTGATTATAGCAATCGTACACTGAATCTATCAACTTTGGACTGACCTTCTGGATATTGACCTGATCGTGGCTTGGCTTTGATGCTTGTGCATTAGACACCCACCGTGCAATAGAAATTACCAGTTACAGTTACAACCTTAAATTGGCTCATTCACAAGACACAGTTCATGGTTTTGTGTGTTGTTTTGCAGGAGTGGCTCGTCCATGTAAGCTACGGTAAGGTGATTGAAATGCTCCAAGATTACTTGGTTATATTTATGTGTCTTATATACATGCGTATGTATGTGTTTATGATGTATGTATGTATGTATGTATGTATGTATGTACGTATGTATGTGTGTGTTTATGTATGTATGAGACTACTTATGTAGCACCTTTTTCAGAGTCTGCAGGTTATAGCTATGAGACATTTACCATGTTGGGACCTAGAGCCCACATTTGACAGCGTGCAATGCATTTAACACTTCCTACCCATTGCTCCGTCCCTGGGTTACCGCAACGAGGCTGATGGCTACTAGTTAAGCCATAGTCCAACCATCAATCAGCCTAGAAACGTCACTCATCGTTTGACTGCATTCCACAAGGCCGTGGTCTGACCCTCCTCCGCCGCCGCTAGAATTCAATACATTGGAATGATGGTTCAGACAGACGTTTTGTTTATCGGGCCAAAGATCCATTGGTTGGTCTTTTGAGTCGTAATCGTAATCGTAATTCCGAGATTTCTACGGCGCCCATCGAAAGCCGCGCCGCGGGGACCAGCTTATTCACAGGCGCTCAGTCAAAACAAAATCGATAGGCAAAAGGGTTCGGTTCCAGGTCAAGATCCAAAAGTCAGACGGAGAGACAGCGTGGCAGCTACGGGTGGTGGTGTTTGGGGTTGGAGAGCAGAGAGAGATAAGAGGAAGAAGGAGAGTCGGTATTCCGTCATTCGTTCGGTTGGTGGGGTCGAACTATCTACCGTTTAACACGTTATACTGGCTATATATTACATTACAGTACAGTACATAAGCCAGCCAGTTATCCAGCGACCCAGCCAGCCTTAGCAAGCCGAGCCATTAGGCCGAGCCCAGACCTCAGACTGTTCAATAATTACCAGCTAATAAGCTGCGCTGCCTGGCTGTAATTTTATCGGCGCTTGTCTGGCTGGTCTGTGCAGCGCTGGTAAACATATGGGCCTCGAATGAATGATGTAATATCCAGGGAGGTGGTTTAGGCCCGCCGACAGGCCTGAGGTTGTTGAACTTCGTCTGTCTGCGCACCCTTGTACCTCAGTGCTTCAGCGGTTTTCAATAATCACCCCCACCGCCGCCACTGCAGCCAGTTCGCGGTTAACATCGGCCGGAGCTACCACCATTAGCCCGCGATTGATTTATATAACTTTAGCTGTGAGTTGCCAAAATTGATGGCGTATAAATGACATGGTAATGCCGTTCCATCGACAAATAGTTTTCTGCGTGTGTATGTGTGTTGTACGTGCGTGTTTGCATGTACATGTTTTTGTCCATGTTGTATGCGTAAGTCTCTCGTGTGATATTGGAAATCTATAAATCCCTTTTAAATTTTTTTGCTCCAGACCGCACAGTCGGTGGGACGAGAGGCAGATGGAAGGGTAGCTTCGTGTTTGTTCTGAGCTAACAGGTTCTGAAATGGCAGACACGCAGATCAGTGCACTTAGTAGGAGAGGCATTTATTCTCAATTTACCGACTCGGTTACAGCATTGTGAGGAACCGCCAGGACAGATTTTGATGTCCGTATTGACGTTGATCATGTTGCTGCCAAGTGATGTCTTCAGGCGTGAAGTCGATGAGAAAAAAAGAATTTGTCGTGTTTTGTGGTGCTGCACGAGTGTGAGAGTGCATGTTATCCAGACTTGGGTGCACTGGCACCATTTCGCCTTGAGGAGGTGGCCGTGAATTTTGTTTCGTATGCAGAACATTAATGGTGATCTTATTTGACAGTTTGTTTTGAACCGTTTAACCTCTAGCAAAAGTTTGTCCACTTGATTTTGTCGTGTTTCAGCTTGAGATAGGAAAGTAGGAAAATGTAAAACTCCAGTGTCTCGTTGTTGAGTGTAGATGTACTAATTTCCAGCTGTTCAGTCCTTGAGCCAACGATGGGTGAATCACAGGGCCAGTGCATCACAGGACTTGTCCTACGCTTCCCAGCTTACCCTGATAGCAAATTTTACTGCTCGATAATAGGGATAGGTGTTTGTGTGTGGAGTCTGGTCAGCAAGTGTGAATTCATAATTTTTGTATTACAGGCCAAGCAAGTTACAAATTGACCACATTGTCCCACTGTTTAGTGATGGTATATCCTTCTTTTTAAATTTTAAATTACTGTGGGAAGTGTAAACATGTAATTTGAAAGGTTTCGTGTTGTTTTAAATGATTCTGTGGAGGTGTCACCAACATTCCACAAATGGAAACAATTCAGTGACAGTACCTGATCCGCTGTCTTGCGTGGAAAGAATGCGGCAATGTTATCCAAATGGTTGAGCCGGGAAGAGACCTGTGGTTTCCCTTAGCAATGTGCTGTATAAGCTTATGGTTCGTGAATAGCAGTAGCTACATGTGTTGCCTGCTAGAGGATGAAATCCGCAACTGTACAGATTTGTGTGAAAGTAATTTGCGATCTGTTTGATCTGATGTGTTTTGAGAAATCTGTGACAGGCTTTTCATCTGGTTGCAAACGGAAGCGCTAGGACGAGAATGATTCAGAAAATGTTTGATTACTGCAGCTCACATTCTCTGCTGACTTGGCGTAGAACTGTAAACGTTTTTTGATTTTTTATTGCTCTGTAATATTTCATGTGTGGTTGTTTTACTTTGTCCTGTTATCTAGGGGTTTCTCACTGTGGCCCTGACTCAGTATAAGATTACATCCTTTTCCGTCTCATATTAAACTTTGCCCCAAAACCCCCACTGACTTGTGAACCAGTGACTCATCCAGGTTTGCCTTAATAAGTTGGGAGCTACAGACCTCCTTAGCTTTCCAGGGTGCTGTGAATCCAGGAGTTGAGGAAGGAAGGCCAAATTTACATGGTTGAGGTCTTTCATGGTACCTCACTCAGCCGATGGACATAGGGCATATTAACAAATGCATTGCTTACTTACTTACTTCATGATAGAAAATTTTGAATTATTTTTGCAAACCATTTTTTAGTTCTTGACTCACTTTTTGAGCTGATTTCATGGTTGTAAGTCAATAGAATTTCTGGTATGACCTTGTTTTAGTCATCCACTTTTCAGCCAGTTAGCTGAAACTTTTCAGCCATGTTTCCATGGTTCTATTTTTCATTGACTTTTTGCTCTTGACTTCTTGCTGTCTTTCCTCTTAATTTCTCAACATTTCCTACCATTTGTCCCATTTTGACGCAGTTTTTCATGGAATGTTCATTTTGGTTTTCCAATTGATCCGTTGTTTTTCATTGTTCCAACTATTCCTTTGTTTGCTCTAAGAGAATTTTAACAGTATTATAACAGCTAATTCTACTTCACAACTTCCATGGATATTTTTGGTGTTTCTTTGTTGAGATTTCTTCACAATTTTTCTGGACATCTGTTGATGCTAGTTACACTAGCCTGGCATAAGTCAGAGATGGCAAACACCTGGGCACATGTACCATTCAGATATCACAGAATTTGATGGCCTTATGAAAGTAAGAGGGTCTGCAGGACAGTTTGTGCGGGTCAGCTCAAGGGCATGGCCCCAACATCAAATGGTGGACATGGTCAGATTGGCCCTCAGAATTTGCCCCTCTTCCAACGTAAATAGTTGTTTCACTCATGTATATGTTGGTGTTTGAGTAAAGTTTTGGTTGTTCTGGAGGCCTAAATGTTGCTTTGCTTGTTTTGCAGACATCGAACAGACGATTCCATTCCGTCACACGTCCAAAATCACCCAGCTGCAGCGTAGAACGGCTACCGAAGACTGGTAGTGGCCATGTGAATCTGCCACCGTCGGTTCATAGATCGCTAGATGGAGAAGAGGGCTTCGTCGAAGGCCAGCGTCGCTTGCAGAGCATCAACCGATGGGAAGATGTGGCGCACAAGTCCTTCCGCCCACCTCCGAATAAGACAATCTGCCATGTGGCTAAGTGAAACCCTGCAGAGGGCATCGCAGTCCCTCGTACTTTCACAAGGCCCATCAAATTCTGTGATATTTGAATGCTACATGTCCCCAGGTGTTTGCCACCTCCAACTTACGCGAGGTTAGCGTCGTTAGCAGCAACACGTGAGGCCGAAAAATTCGACGTCTTTCAAGATGGCAGAAGAACAACACGTGGCGGATGTTGGGTGCTGCTGAATCTAGCGGCCACTTGAAATTCTCCAAGCGGTCGTCATTCGGAAGAGAGGTGGCTGGCATGTATGGCAAATGCCGAGTGATTTGAGTTGTTTGTCGACAAGAATTCATAGTTAATTCATGGGCCCATCTGTGTGGGGTTAGTGCATCAAGTTTTCTTCAAGATTTTGTTGTAACCCAAGTTTCCACCCAACATCTGCAGAGGGGTTAACTACTACTATCCTTCTCCCCAGTACTTCTTCAAAAGTCGTAAACTATGCTGACATCTGATTTCGTTCGTTGTTCGTCATCTCCAACATTTGAACAACTCATCTTGAACCTTATGTTGGTGTTTCGAATCCAACTGTGCCGCTGTTGATAGTTTATGCGTTGCAGTGTTGCACGGAAGATGAAGCTTTGAAAACATCTATTTTTTCGATATCTTGATTATATTTTCTTGAATCTGCTGGTTGTATACGAGAGGTTCGTACACGAGAATGAACCCTGAGTCACCAACTGTGTGGCACAGTGCTGCTGCTTTTTTAAAAGGCCTGCACGTTTTGCTTGTGGATCGGGGTGACTTGCCTGAGGATGGCTGCAGGTAAACATCGCTCATATATATTTGTGTTTGTCTAGGATGAGGCATGACGTGATAAGTTTTACTGCCTCACCAGACCGTGAAATGTGCTTTCAGCAGAGTCTCTTGCCACATGCCCGGAATAAAGCCGACTTGTGAGCAAAATTAATCTACGGGCCGAGTCCCAATTGACTGCGTGCTATCTGTTCTCTCGTCAGAACCGTATTTTGTTATTTTATTGCCAGTACTTGTCAGTTTGAGTCAGTTCTCATGATTTGCTGTTGTGTGGCATGGTCCACTCGACAAGTAAGTTTGTGTCAGATTCTAAGGCTTCACAGATAATGAGCTCTGTGCTCATGAGCTGAGCTCTGTGCTCATGAGCTGAGCTCTGTGCTCATGAGCTGAGCTCTGTGCTCATGAGCTGAGCTCTGTGCTCATGAGCTAGATGCCTAAGGTCTTTTTAATTGAGTTCGTTACACAAAATGAAAGCAAATGCAAAGCAGCTTCTGGTGTATATTCACCTAACTTGTTGTGACTGAACTTGAAGATTGGGGCTTAAACCTTGAGTTTCCACAAAGAACAAAGAAACTGTAAGGTAAGGTAAGGTCAATGTCAACGGTCTTGGCAGCCATAGGATGTTGTTAAACATTGGAAACTACTACTGATGACTGTATTTGGGACTCAAACCAGACACCACAAAAGCAGAATCGAACATGAAATGTGAGGAGCCATGCAGATATCCCTAGACTCTGATGGAGTCATGTTTAAGGAAAACAAAGTGACCTTTACATGGAAGCCAAAGATGTTTAAAATTGTCAGATCCCTAATTTTTAAGCCCGTGTGATTTTAGGTAGTACTACTAGTTCTCTCAGTCTCATTCATTAACATATTAAAGTGAAATCAGTTTGCCATGTTCTTTTCAGAAGAGCCTTTCAGCTGATGCCATCCACTTAACTATCCAATAAGAACTTGAGCAATAATGTTAGTATGAGATTTATTCAATGAATCCTTTCAGTTCTGACAATCTTTACCTGAGGCTCTAAACCAATGCTTGCCTCAATCTGCTGCCAAGTCATTTACCAAGTGGTTTGCACAGCTGGTATATATTTCAGACTATCAAGAGAGCAGCGATAGGAAGTGACGATAGGGAGAGCGTGGAAGAGGAACAGAGGAAGAGGACGAGAGACGGAGAGAGAAACACAATGACAGAACAGGGGAAGGATGTGAGAGTTGTGTAGACGTGTAGTCTGTTGCCGTTTGGCAGAATAAATCTGTTTTATATGTAGACAAGTTTTATCTTGTGAACAGATACCTGAAATGGCATGAGCAGCTGAAAAGAGGTGCCTCTTTTCTACATATCCAGAAATTAATTACTACATCATAAGTACTTCTGAGTGGTTGTCTGACAGGGGTGCTTAATAAGTCCTACTTCACAGCACTGTTGTTTCTTCTGTCAGGGTTACTCTTAAATTAAGCACCTGAGCAGCAGTGTTAGTAGGGAGGCAGAATGGTGGGGTACTTCGCGAATATGGTGTTCACCGCTGGAGGATCTTGAGCAAGTTCTTAACGCGCAGCTGCTTAGCGCCATTGATTGTACTTTTGTATCACCAATTAATTGGTGATGTCGTGTCAGTAATAAATAATAATACCAATTTGGGATTGTTCTTGATATTATAGGAAATGATTCTTGCAAAGAATTAGCTTTTTAAAGTACCAGTGCTTGTTGAACTGTAAATGAGGCATAAGTAGCTGCTCAAAGTGAAGGCACGACTGGACCGTAAGGCAGTGTGTATGCTCCAGATCATGAGGCTTAACATGAACTTTGTGCAGCTGTGTGGTGCCAGTACTAATTGAATTATTTATTTGCACTTATCAGTCAAAGCCTTAAAAATTTTAAATTGTAAACCTGCTTGAAAAAGAGTGGCAATAATGAACTTATGACATTTGCTACTTTGACTTCTGCTTCAAATTTCTTGTGATTGTTCTGGCTTAGTCGTTACAGTGTATTATTACTTTGAGATTTGGAGGATTTTGGTAAAATTAAGGTGAACTGCTGTTAAACAGAAGATTGTCTAGACGGAGATGTTTCTGTTGCTTTCAAATGAGTTCTGGACTAGTATGAGCCAGATAACCCGACAAAATCGTGCAGGACAAAAGCATGCTGATGTAAGTGCAAGCCGACAAAAGCATAAGGTAACAAAAGTGCAAACCGACATGAGCGCAAGCCAACAAAAGTGCTCTAACAAAGCATGCGGCTGAACATTTGATTTTTAATTAAACTTGAAACAAAATGTTATGGTGTAATGTACCTTTATTTTGTTATGAAATTTAAGACATATCTTTAATTAGATACAAAATTCAACTTTGGTTCATCCGAAAATAAAAAGCCAAAAGCTATCAACTTATAGCTGAAACGATTGATGCAAAGCATCGTACTAATTGTTTGGAAGATTGTCAATGACTCAGTTACCTCATCAACAAAGCTGAAGGGGTGGTCAGTAGTAAAATTAAATGAGCCTTTAAAAAATTACGTTTTAAGATTTAACCTTAATTTTAAAACAGTACGAATGAAACTTAACACATGCATGCAGTGATGGGTACTAACTACTTTAAAAGTAGTTTGACTGTAGCTTGTTTCTAACTACTTTAAAAGTAGCTTAACTAATAGTGAGTAACTTAGTTTTAAAAGTAGTTAACTACTTGTACATTATCTTTTATTAATTCATAATCAGATAACTATTCTATACCTGCAAATGCAACTTAACAAGTGTTCAAGTGAGACAGAAAAATAAAATGGAGACAAGCTGATAAGTATGCAACTGCAAAAAGTAGTTAGAAATAATTAGTTAACTATAACTTAAGGTTTTCTAGTTTAACTACTGGTTACAACTACTTTTGAAGAATAGTAGTTCACTACTTTTAACCTATTAAAAAGTTAACTAGTTAACTACTGCCCATCACTGCTTGTGTGATACCTGAAACTGATAGAAAAAGAATTTCTAATACGTGCTTTACTTACATATTAAGTAATTTCATACAACATACTTTGATGGCACATTTATGTCGGGAACACGTTTGTCGTACGCACTTTCGTCAGCATGCCAGCAAGCTTTGCCAACTCTTGCTAGCCTAAGTTTGTGAATCTTTAGACTACAAGGTATATAGCTCGTTCTCCAAGTAGTATCGTTCATCTATAGTTGTTCTGTGAGAAGGAATAATTTTCTAAAAGGATTACCCTGTGGCCGTTCAGTTACAAGGTCTGTCCTGTAGCTTGAATTTCAATGCACTACGGCACTGTAAAGAAGTAACTGCTTATGAAGTGAAATGTTTTCTGTTCGTTTAAAAGTTTTTTGCTTCAAATGATTGCTTGTTTAATAGACTTTTGTGACTGCATTTTAGCCCTATGACATTGACACATTGTTCTGTTACCCCACTGTATAAATACTTAAATTCTTGCTCTCGGCACTTAGCATTTGCTGTCGTGGTCATGTAGACATGCAACCCTTATCGGCATTTAGATAACGAAAGTGGTGTACCTTTTAATTGCCGTTTACGAAATTTCATTTATCTTCGAGCAGTCCAAATGCCTTAGTCACCTGTTTGAGAATTTGTGTTTGCATTTTGTCGATATCTGGTAGTCTAGAGTCTAAAAATTCAACAGAATAACATCTATAGACTAACCTATTTATTGTACGAACTTGTGTATTATATGCAATCTGTGCATCGTGACTTGACCTACCAACAAAGGTCAGGATGTAGAAATTAGGCAGAATGTACAGAAAGTAGATTTTTGGTATCAATTATTTCAGACATTTCCATATAATCATTATTAATCATAAATACAGTGATGAATGATGATGGTGATTATGATTATAAATATCTGAGTGAGTGAATGTGGGAAATGGCAAAGTTACTGATAATATGGAAAACAATGGCAGTTAGCAGAAGCAGCAACATTTTGTTATGGACATTTTATGAATGTTTGAAGTTATACGGAGGCATCCCAGAGATCACAGGATACATGCAGCATTTAACAGGCGAAAGAGCAGTGATGATGATCAGTCTTGCATTCACTACTTGTTATATTGTTGCCAGTCTAACAGAATATTCACCAGCTACTCCTAGCAGCAGAGTATGTTGCAGTTTGTGAAACATTTGCTCTTCAGTTCATCATATGCCAACTTTTGGTGCAGGTTTGATTAAGCACTCTTTCAGTTGGCAGTTCATTGATGCTGTGTTTATCAGCTTTGGAAATTCATCAACCAATTATTGGTCACAAATATAATAATGATACAATTCATTCACTGGAAAGTGAACATTCTTCTTGGTTTATAACATGTTACATTTCTTTAAAACTTAGCAAATTGTCTGGTCTGGTGCTGTGAGAATGTTCGACGACAGATGCAGTGTAACCAAGCAGGGCACCAGAGCATCTTGTTCAGTTATGGGATTTTTTAACTGGGATGCCTTTGTCTTTGGTGCGGCATTTCCTAGTGCTACTGCCTGCTTCAGTATTAAAAATTACTTTTGTGCTTTAAGAAGTTTATTTAGCAGACAATCGGAGGTCTGATCGACGGCTAGAATTATCTGCTTTGACTCTAGAATGTTTGAATTTTTCATGAAGAAACTGGTACATAGAAACAGTAATACTGAAAAATCTGTAACAATAATAACAAGACAACAGCAATAATACATTGAGAAAAATTGTTTGTACTTAACTGATACTTTGAGAAAATATTAAAATCAGAAGCCACACCATATTGTGTTATATTATGGCAAATTTTATGTCAGGGAACACCAGCAGACTGTGTTTGATGATGTTATACTGAAATGCTGTGAGAAAAGCATGGATTTTGACAAACTCGGGCAGGGTAGGCAGATAAAAGGGCAGCAAAGTGCAGAATCGAGTGTGTGTAGTTTTCTAAGTGGTATGCCCCCTACGTTTGGTAGTGTTATGTAATAAATTATTTGAAAGGCTATTAATTGAACTGAAGATTTCAAAAATTTCCAAGTAAGGGGAAAATATTGCCACGCCAAGTTGTTTAACTGCTTTACAAGGTTCCTTCATTTGGGTATGATATATCTCTGGCTGAGCCGAGATTTGGGGGCCTTAGTGGCTTATGATATGGTCAAGTTTCACAGAATACTAACAGAGTACATATAGCATGATCAAGTTATGTGGATTACCAACGCACTCGGCAGGTAATGTGGTCACAATACACATCAAAATTAGCCTATGCTCTCTGCAGGATTAGTTAAAGACCACTCACGGCAGCAAGTTAACTTTGAATGGAAAGGCCAATCTAGTCCCAAGTCATTGTGAACATTTGTTAGTAACCACACATCTCTTCCAACTTGCTTACCAATCGTAGCCTGGCTTCTGGTTTCTCTGACCTATCGGAATTCCACCCGGCTTCTCCAATGGATTATGATTTTGACTGCGATTTTGACTTGATTAGATTAGATTAGACAACTAAGCCAATCGGTCGCCGAACAACAACACATCTGCAGTGGATTATTACTATTATTATTAGTAATTAATCCGCAGTGGGTGCAGCACCAACTCCGTGGTTCACTGTTGAATCGCCGAGTCCGTGGTTCAAATGTCACAGACAGCACTTGTAAGTCAAAACGAAAACTCGTTAGAATCCAAGGCCGACTTAAGAAAAAACGCCGGAATGTTGACTCATACTAAATTGTCTGAACGTCTGCGACTTACTCAGTATATACTTAAACATTGAGATGTGGCTGCATTGTGCAGAACACTTCATAACGCGCAGCGGTGTGGCTTTAGGGACTGCTACCGGTGGCAGTAATGTAGTCTATCGGTAAGGCGTTTGGTCAGTTATCGTGCGGTTGCGGGTTCGACCCCGTGTAACAATCCAGGACAAGTTGTTTGCGCACACCGTGCCTCTGTTACCAGTCTGGTACCGGCGTAAGCTGGGGTGTAAATGATAAGTGCTGCAATGCACTAGCTGCGTGTCCAGGACCTTGGGATTCGTCTATTGCCGGCCCAAGGGCCTAGAAAGGAGATGAGCGCCTCCCCTACGTCTCACTTGTGAAATATGGGACTTTACTTTTTACTTTTTACCGGTCGCAATGCATAGATTTATAGCGTAGGCCTGTATATGTATTTATATGTATATAGCGGAACGCAAACATGAGATAACGTGATTAAGCTAAACGGACTAGACAGAGACGTACGTGCCGCAATCCACATTTGCCATAGCTAAGCGACAAAGCCCTGTGCTAGACTGTGGAGTAGTTGGTCGGGGTTCCTAGGGTACGGACCCCGCAGACCACCTGAGGAGAACCCGATCCCAGGAACCCCGGCCACTCATCTATTAGATGTTTTAGGAGTAGGCTATCCCACCCCCGATTGATGACTATTAACGTCGCTCAGTCGACGGATACGAGTGTCTTAAACATGATCCAATAAAGGTAGTTGAAAGACTCAGCTTGGTCAATTTCATACTAAATGCTTTAAAAAAGCGTTGGCTTCTGGGGCTTCGCCACGTACTACGCGGGGGCTGGATCCTAATCGTTATGGACTTAACGTCATTCGCGCATACTGTCCCAGACCCACCCTTAGTTAATCCAGGTCCTGGGGCCCTTGCTAAAATGTCGCCTACACCGCATATGATAGGCAGCCGTGTCCATCGCTGGGAGACAATACCATCAGCAACGTCGTGCGTAGGACATCGAAGTATAAAGCCAGTCTGACGGTATCTCCATATGAGCTACATAATGTCCTACCATATGACGCCCATGCGACCTTATTCCTGCATGGGCTTCATTTATCCTACCATATAAGACCACATGGTATGCCATGTAAAACCCATATGGACATATGGGCTTCATGTGTCCTACATATGGTCTTCCACTCAAAACTGAAAATACTCCTCTTCTGCAGATCCTATCCTGATTCCTCTTCTTCTTCTCTTATCTATCCTACATATCCAATTCCTAACATCAACCACCAGAGCCGTCTGGCTGTCTGCCTGACTGACGTTTGGGTCTTGACCTGGAACCGAATCCTTCTTGCCTATCGATTTTGTTTTGACTGAGTTCATGTGAATAAGCTAGTTTCCGCGACTTATCTTCCGCTGTGCGCTGCAGAAATCTCGAGTTTACGATTACGATTACGATGGCGTTCCTGTTAGGAAATGTTAGTTGGGCAGACCGTATAGGCACGTGCTTCATTACTGGGAAGACGATGCTGTCCAGGTTAGGCAATGTTTGAACGATAAAACAGAAAGCGTGAGCTGAATATTGAGCCGCGATTTTTATTGCACTTTTTATTGCACGCTTCATTGTCAACCTGGATTTCATCAGCGGCCAAGTATGTTTCAGTGACGTTTTTAACCAGCCTTATGTCGTCGTCAGCCGCTGAGCGCAGTGTCTGTCTGTTCAGCTGACGAGATGACGACAGACAGACAGACAACTACACTTCAGATTGTTAAACAAGATATTCGATGCGGATTTTTGAGATCCTGCTACGTTCTGAAAAGGGTTCATTCCGTACTACATGTTAAACCCTTGTTTATCTATACTCAGTGCATGTTGTTACGCACCAAGTGTATGGGAGTAATAGGATGCATATTAAATAATTTACTGCGCACACTGACAAGTAAGCATCTACAGGGGTTGTACTAAAATCCCGTAAGGCAAACACCGATTCTGAGATGCAGGTGTAGGTCTAAAGTGTTGCGTAAGGTAGGCCTAGCTGTTATTATATACATGATAAAAAGCTGAAGATAAAATGTGATGCACAGTTCGGCTGATTCTTATACAAAATACCAAGTTTGTTAGCTCTGACATGTATGCGTTTATAGATTACAGCACACACTAGGCCTACGCAGCACAGTTCTGCAAGGAAATAAGAGAATCCACTGCCATGATAATTAAATTTTATGCGAGTTTAAACTTCAATATAAAGTAACATGTGTGACTGAAGAACTTTATAGTACCATTATATACAATACCCAAGGATTAAAAGTAAGCTTACTGCCTGCCAACAGCAGACTAACGTGGCTATGGATGTGTGAGTGCATATACGTATGCATGTGTGTGTATGTCTGTGTATCTATCTGAACATTTATGTAGCGCCTTTTAAGAACCTCTCAAAGGCGCTGAATCATGATTAGTTGGAAGATCTAAAAAGGTGCACCCTACGATAAGCTGGAAATATTCTGGCCTGAGATGAATTGTGCTCTCCAAACCAATCAGCGTCACATAAATTATTATTATTTCCAATAAGTTTTTAATCCCGAGGGATCAGATGCATGTATTATTTTTTTAGCGCCCCGAGGCAGGCTACATATGATCCCTGGGAGCTTAAAAACTTACTGGGGAAGAGCAACAACATCTGGAACAGACACTACTCATCAAGTTAGTATTATTATATTTAATATTATTATTATTATTATCCATCAAGAATGAAACCATACGTTACTGCTAGCCCTACTACTACTACTATTACTACTACTACTACTACTACTACTACTACTACTACTACTACTTTTCTTCTATTAATATTTGTAAATATTTTTTAACAATAAAATATGCAAATAAAATATATTATCCGGGGTATACGTGATCCCCAGGTTTAAAAAAATAAGGAAAGCTTTCAGGCTGGCCTTTTTATGTTTTGCTCGGTGAAAAGGTCGGCAAAGAGAGACTGCATTGATGGCACCGATAATTAAGCGCTGATGGAGAAAAGTTGAGATTATATCCCGATTATCTACCGATACCTGCGCTAGGTCATCACGCCGTCTAGACTGCGGAGCTGGGGAAAACAAGCCCCCGCCCCGGCTGTCGAACTACGGTCCAGTTGTGGTGGTCTAAAGCGGTGACACGGAAATTCCCCCTTCTCCCTTAGATATCCCACCACATATATATATATATATATATGTGTGTGTGTGTGTGTGTGTGTGTGTGTAGTCCGATGGTCTACATGTTTTGGCTATAATATATATATATATATATATATAGTCTGATGGTCTACAAGTTTTGGCGATGTATATATATGTAGTCCGATAGTCTACATATATATATATATATATATATATATATATATATATATATATATATATATATATATATATATTATATATATATACCGATGGTCTACAAGTTTTGGCCATATATATATATGTGGACAATATATATATATATATATGGCCAAAACTTATATATATATGGCCACAACTTATATATATATGGCCAAAACATACATATCTGGCCAAAACATATATATATGGCCAAAACTTATATATATATATATGTATGGCCAAAACTTGTAGACCATCGGACTACATCCGTTAGCTTTGTGTGCGATCGCAATAATGTTAATGTTAATGTAATAGGCGTTTTATTGTTTAATGACATGTTGTGACTGACCGGGTCGTTTTCGTCGATCTTGCATACAACACAATTCAATCCTCCAACCCTCCTGTATTCGTCAGTTATTTACAGTACAACCATTCTCCTTTTCAAGAAATCCCACCCTGATCCATCGAATCCGCTGATTTTGCTTTGGCTGAGAACTGGTGAATAACATGACTTAGCTTTCGGGGCGCTGTAGAAATCTGGAGCTTACGAGTACGATTACAATACCTACCTTATGGTAACAGCAGGGCGTAGTTAATTGAACGCTTCTGGTGGATATAATATAGGCCTAGTAGTGTTGCTTCTGCTGCTTCTGCTGCTGCTGCTGCTGCTTCTGATGCTGCTGCTTCTGCTGCTGCTGCTGCTTCTGCTGCTGCTGCTTCTGCTGCTGCAATCGACAGCAGCTGTTGCTTCTGGATCTGACTCTTGCAGGCGGTCGTCTGCTCAGAGGCCTTCGACGATCGAGGGACTGCTCCCTCCCTCCCTCCCTCCCGCTGAGACGCTTTCAGACTCTATGATCGTAGATCTGCCGGCAGAATAGGTCAATCAGTGGTGACCCAAAAACAGTTCCAGACTCTGTCTGTCTGTCTGTCTGTCTGTCTGTCTGTCTGTCTGTCTGTCTGTCTGTCTGTTTTTTTCTCTATCTCTCTCTGTTTTTCTTCTCTCTCTCTGGCTGTCTTTCGTACTTTCTTTATCTGTCTGTCTGTCTGTCTGCCTGTCTCTCTCTATGTTTCTCTATCTCTTCTCTCACTCTCTCTCTCTCTCTCTGTCTCTATCGCTCTACGACGAGAACCTCGAATTCTCTGATAAATCTGTCGATGGATGACATTCTGCCAAAGACTAACGCGCGATTCCTCCTGCCGCAAGGTGTCGTGGGAAAAGGTCGACTAAAGACAATAACCCGGATTTAAATTATTCCGGAAAGACCCTTGGTGTCCCGTACGTAGCCCCCTCCGGGACGTATCTTAGCCTACACGGCCGGCAGTCGACAATCGTACCCTTTTTGCGGTCCTACCACCGCAAATTAAAACACGGGGCCAGCGCATTGCCACTTAATTCCAATCGTGCGCTGGTCGTACGAAACAGCTTACCCAAAGTCGCCCAGTCCCCGTTAGCTGCAACCTTGTCACCAGCGGCGCAATGGGAGTCAACTGCTGTTCCAACGACCGTGGCTGTTTTGGGCACCGTTTGTTCGGCACAGGTTTGCCGCGCATGTCCGATAACTAGTAGAATAAAACTAGTGCTAAGTTGTGTAGATAGAAATCAAAGAGGCCCCTACTAAAAGCGTGTGATATAACAATTTACTTAGCACTGTGACATACAGCGCTAAACCCGGATTATGCGTTTATTATGCGGACGGATGCAGGGGCAGCTCTTGCTATAGGGGGCCTATGCCCCATCTGAGTTTAGAAATATTAACTAATCTAAAGACTGCTATAGCGCCGTTATCATAATGCCCAAGGCATCAGTCGATGGTCGCTTCCAGTCAAAATCGCAATCAAAAATCATAAACCGTTGAAAAAGCCAGGTCGAATTCCGATAGGTCAGAGGCGAAGGTGTGCAAGGGTGGATAGAGAGGTTGCTCCGGTCATGTTCTGCTCATACCCTGCTCTAAGGTTGTCCTTCGACACGGCAGACAGCGACGTACATTTTGACACATCTGAAAGCAAGCTGCTATTTTCATCTTTCAGGTGTTTTTTCGTCTAGGTATATACGCCGCTTGCATCTAGGCACGTCTGTATGCGATCATTTTTCCACTGTACGGGCTTAGGGAGAGACGTTCTAATAACTTGCGGCTGGAAAATAAGCCTCGATTGGCCACCGCCGACCCTGGAACTCCGCAGGGATTATTAATAACAGGAAGCCGCAGCGCTTACTAAGACGGACTGCACAACTAATCCGAGATCTTATTGCTTTGATGCTGACGTTGAGCCAACTCTCAAAGGTCATTGTATTCCGATATGCCCTGCATGACTCCGTCCCCTGCGTCTCTCTCCTCTACCATTCCTACATGCTTCCCTTCCCTTTCCTTCCCTTCCCTTCCCTTCCGCTTTCTCTTTCCTTTTCTCGACCTCCTTCCATCCCATTCTCCCCCCTTTTCTCATTCTATCCATTCCTCCTTTCTCAGTCAGTCAGTCAGTCTCAGTCAGTCAGTCAGACAGTCTCTATCAGTCGGTCGGCCAGTACGTCAGTCAGTCAGTCAGTCTCAGTCGGTCGGTCAGTCAGTCGCTCGCTCGCTCGCTCAGTCACTCACTCAGCACTCCGCCCCCATCCGTCCGCCCACCAGCCTCCCGTCCGTCCTTCTGTCCGCTCGTCTGCCTAAAGGCGCGAAAAGACTGGCAGTTCATTAAACGCCTATCGCTAAAAGCGTGAATCATCCGTCTACGGCTGGACAATAAGATTGCCAACCCCCACATTCTGTGCGTCGACTCAAAGCTCAACCAATCCAGCTGGGTCATTTCGATCGTTTGGCCCAGGCAGCGTATACCCCCAGCATCAAGGTCACAGGCTTCCGAAGAGGACCAGTCCCTCGATCACGCCCACCCTCACCCCAACAGACGGTTAGAACCAACACCCCGCAGAGAGCCAGAAGTTTGGAATGATAAAGACTATGACAGCAAAGTTTAAGTCCTCCTCTGAGCCAGGCTGATAGGCTCGACCGTCCCTCCCCAATTTAAGGTTTTATAAGGGGTAATAGCACATGTTGTAGTTTGAGACCCACTTCCAATATTAAAATAAACAGGAATTAACAACGTTCTAGCCAACAATAAATAAGGACCACAAGAACATTCAGAGACCTTCTCATGCATACATACATACATGCATAAATACATACATGCATGCATACATTCATGCATAAATACATACATACGTACTTGCATAAATACACACATGCATGCCTACATACATGCAGGCATGCATACATAAATACATACATACAGAAATACATGCAGCTGAAAAAGTATCATAAGCCAACGATTTTAAAACGCATAGGCCTACTATGAAAGTTCTCCACTGAAGTTTGACTTTAAGAGGTTATTTATCGTAAACGGGTTTGCCAGATGGTAAAACCAACACCCCGGCCTGACCGTGTTGTCAAGACTTAGAAGATCAATTTTTAATTGGCTTAAGGGACTAAATAATGAACAATCGCTCCATAGCCATAGCTGCTCGGCCTGCTCCACCCCTTTGGAATAAACTCCCACCAGAATTACGACAATTACCTGATATCCACCATATGAACTCACCATCACTTCACCCCTTGCAACCTCAGGTTGCTTAGGTCTTCCATTCAAAACTGAAAACATTTCTCTTCCGCAAATACTGCCGATGCCTTTTCTTCTCATGCAGATCTAATTCTAAACACCATCCACCGTAGCAGTCTGACTGACTGACACTTGGATCTTGATCTAGAACCAAAACCTTCATGCCTATCGATTTTGTTTTGACTCAGCTATAGTGAATAAGCTGGTTCCCGCGCCTTGGCCTTCGTTGGGCGCTGTAGAAATCTCGAGTTTACGATTACAATCCCCTATATGGCCGGCAAATCAAACCCAGCAGTCAACTACTCTCTACAGCAGGGGCCCCGAATGACATCATATGGCTGACGCTAAAGGGCTGCCATCTTGCAAGTAGACGGAGTCAAAGCGTTCTTGTCAAAGAGGTTATACTACCTACACTAGAGGGAGTATGACGTCATTTGCTTGAAGCCGCCGTATAAAACGGCATTGGCCGACTGGTTGTGGGACTAAATAGCTGTGTGAAAATGTCGAAACGATCGAATTTAAATTGTGTGGCGTATGGATGTAACAATTTATTCACGCCCGAAACCAAGGCCGCCGGAATATCATTTCATCGGTAAGTTGTTTATTTTTTTGTGTTTTTGTACTTTTGTTTAATGCGTAACCTTCGAAATGAAATGCAAACAGTCTCGTTTAAGCCTGTGTGTCGGTCGGTCGCATGTTGGCAAATTTATTTTAAATTTTATTTGTGTGTTTTAGTACTTTTGTTTAATATATAAGCCTCGAAATGGAATCCAGTCTCGTTTATGCAACGCCTGTCATGTTTTCTACTGGAACAAATAAAACAGTAATTCTAGAGTGTTTTTGTTCCATATTTGCGTTTCCATGTTTTGTTTCTGGAACCGAACCCTTTTGCCTATCGATTTTATTTTGACTGAGCGCCTGTGAATGAGCTGGTCCCCGTGACATGGCTCTCGTTGGGCGCTGTAGAAATCTGGGGATTACGATTACGATTTTGGAACAAACATTGGCCTAACTATTTATTACTAGCAAACAGATCATGGTGCAAGGGAATAACGTTTTCACAATCTGTTATAGGTTTCCAAAGGATCTTAAAACGAGAAAGAAATGGGCAGTCCGTGTGCACCGTGACTACTGGGAACCAACTGATTACTCACCTATCTGTTCCATTCATTTCGAAGATGGATGTTTCTACAACAGTGGCATACGCAAGAGGCTATTACCAGGTTTGCCTGCCTGCTATGACTTTAATAATATGTGAATATCCTATATGAAATTTGTGGCTTTTTCACTTAATCCCATTAAAGCTTTAGCACTAAGATTATGTCAGCCCAGCTTGCGATCAATAATTATGCAGTGTCCAAATTCAGATAAACTACCGCAACACTGCACCAAATTACTACAACAATATCCCGATATAGCTCAATGTGATGGCTGTGAGATCTTGTGAAATCTTGCCTTAATGGTCCGGTTGTAATTCTGGAGGTGTATCCATTTAATAAGTCAATCTAGGAGACAAAGTTTGCGACGTTGTGACATGGTGTGATATAATAAGTCAAATATCTATATCTGTAACAGATAAATGCTAAAAGTATTTTTTGGTTGATCCTGCACAATATTCTTGTTCTTCTTTTAAGGGGCTGAACCGATGCTGTTCAACTTTCCAGCTCATTTGCAGCCGAAGAAACATACAGTGCGACGGGTACGCACATCACCCATTGCAAAACACCGTGTTGCTGCTGATTTCCATGTAACAAGTTCTGCTGCACACTCACAACAAATTTGCAGCCAAACTGCCTTAACAGGTGATCATTCATATTTTCTGCACTCACCAAAGAAGATCAAGCGTAAACTTGATGCAACACTAAGTGCTCTGGTAACAGCTAAAAAGAAGCTGAAACTTGCACAGCAGTCTAATCGACGTTTGAATAAGAAAATAAAGTGTGCCAAAGATCTCTTAGCAGAAATACAAAAGAAACAGCTAATAACAGAACAGGCTGAACAAAATCTTTTGTCTTCGTTAAGTGAGTCTGCTTTGGCTCTGATCACTAGATGCGTGAGAAATGCAGCTTCTGGGAAGGTTAAAGCTCTGTATCCTCCTGAGCTACAGAACTTTGCTTTGTCACTGCATTTTTATTCTGCTAAAGCATACGACTTTGTTCGAAGCCAGTTTGGAAACTGTCTTCCACATCCAAAGACATTGGCAGCTTGGTACAGCTGCATAGATGGAAATCCTGGCCTTCATAATGAGGTCTTTTCAGCTCTAAAGCGTATGGCAGAAAGTCGAGGTGGAAAGCAAATGATATGTTCATTGATGATGGATGAAATTGCCATTCGCAAGCAGGTGGATTGGGATGGTAAAAGATATGTTGGTTATGTAGATCTGGGTGTTGCAGTAGAGGATAATAGCAGTCTTCCAGTTGCCAAAGAAGCATTAGTCATGATGATTGTTAAACTAATATAAATATAAACTGATTAACATTTATGTTACTGTTGATTAAATTTTATGTTGCAGCAAATTAACGTTAATGTGACAGCTGGTTAGCAGTATGTTACAGTTGATTTAGCATCTATGTTGCAATTAATTAGCATTTATATTACAGTTGTTTAGCATCCATGTTACAGCCGATTAGCATTTGTGTTGTGATAAATCGCATTCGGTAGTGGTCTCATTTTGTTATTTTTTCATTTTTGCATGTGTGAACAATTTCTTAATGAACAAACTGAGCTTGATATCAAAATTTTAATTATAGTTAGAAAAAACTGATGATTTGAGTTAGTGGAATTTTAAATAAATATTGCTCATCAGAGTTTGTGAAATTGATTTGTTATATGTATATAATCAACACCTTGGTTCGCAAATGTTTCTCCGTGGCTGCATACCTGAACTTGCTTTCTTGCATCCTGCAACCCAAATGCAGTTTCATGTGTGGAGTTTTGATTCAGATGTAAAATTTATGCTACTGAGCTGCTTGTCAATTCTCTGGTTCTGCCTTGTCAGGTCAGGAGCACTTCTGAAATTTCTTAAAGAGGTGCTATAAAAATATTTGCACTTACAACTGCTGAGAACTGCCTGCTATATGAGTAACAGAGACATGATTACTACTGTCTGAGTTTTCTTTGGCATTTCTTTTGTTGGCTTAAAGAAATTACACTTTTATTTCTGGGCTGGAAATATTTGGCAAACCTGAAAACTTAATTCAAAAGGACATTTGTTGCAACGGTGTTGTTCTTATATAACCCTGCTTCAAGTGCACTTATGAACTATGTAAGGGGGGGAGTAACAAATTTTAGTTGTATTGTATGGTACAATTTACAGCTCTGATAAAAAGATTACCTAAAGACAAGTAATGATATGTCTCTGTTATATACGAGTTTGGTGAAGGTAGAATGAAGCAAATATCTATTTTCAGGCAAACAGTCGTTTTGTCTAGCCACAATGCCAAAGCAATACAGTATTTATTCATAAACGTACATCACATCACTTGCTAAATGTAATGGTTACGAATACCATTTGTATATAGGGCTTCGTAGGGTAGTAATATTTTCTAACGTAAATAAAACAGTATAATTTGCATTTTTTTCTTCACGCTTTCAAAGAAAATTTGTTACTTTTCTGTACTTCAAAAAATACGAACAAAGAAACAGAATAAATCAAAAGCATTTCGATGGTTTAACGCGGCATCCCATGTACACACGTGGACTACCTCCAACCAGTGGGTCAAGGTCGCGTAGCGACGGTGGCTTCACAACACGCAGCGTTATTTGCCGGCTGCGCTCCATCTATAGAGTATATATCATTGGTTCTTGTATTACTTCGTTGGTATTAGTGTAGAAAAAACGTGCGAAATGGCTGAAATAGAAAGTAAATTTAAATCTAAACGTTGTACGAAAAATTGTGTTGCATTTGGATGCAGTAACGTTGCCAATCTGGAATCAAGAACGGCAGAAATAACTTTCCATGGGTACTTTCACGTTTACACTTAGCCTCAGTGATCGTAATCGTAATCCTGAGATTTCTACAGCGCCCAGCGAAAGCCGCGTCACGGGGACCATCTTATTCACTGACGCTGTGAAAAACAAAATCGATAGGCAAAATTGTTTGAATAGATAGCATAACTTCACGTCGTGATATGGAGCAGTTTCGCATCCCATCGCCTACAGAGGAAGCAAGGAGCTACTCATGTCCATTCTTTAGGCCTAATTATGGTCCCCAAGTTACTAGATTACTCCATTCTCATGGGTCCCCGAAATTTAAATCAGATAGCCTTGCAAAAAAGTTATGGTTTACTCAAACAAGACAAGAGTCTGAGCCCAAGACTCATGCCAAGTTTAACTTATGTTTATCGATGCACATCAAAGCAGTTCCTTAATTCCAATTAGGTTATGGTTCAACAAAAGTTTATGATAAGCTGCTGATAGTATGAATAATTTTTTCTTCAGATTTCCAATGTCGAAGCCAGATCGTGTCAAAGTCTGGGAACATGCAATGCATAGAGTAAACTTCAAAGCCTCTAAATGGTCATGTATATGTTCTGTACACTTTACACCAGATTGCTTTGACCGCAGTGGTCAGACGGTTCAACTGATGTAAGCTGTATGTTTGATGCCAGCCAGCTTCACCATTTTGTTACCCTATGCTGCAGCGTCCACATGATAAATGTTAAATGTTTTCATTATTTTGTATAGCGACCATCTTAGCCTTGACCCTGCTACCTGGTGAAGACATTTTATTGGGTGATGTTCTTCATCAGCACTGCAAGCCATTTTAAGTCTCCATGTACAGACTGGTCTGGCCTGAGAAATAAATAGATCTTTAAAACAAATGTAGCCATGACCAAAAACCCTTTCCAGAAATCTTGTCAATTCCAGTCTCTAAAGTATCTGTAAAATGAAATATTCAGAGCTTATACTGTGATATTTACAGATGCCGTTCCAACCATCTTCAGTCTACTGTCACTTCTGCAGAAGAACTGTAAACCACGCAGAGCTCCAAAAGACAGATCTGTGCCAATGCCTGCTGTTTCTGGATTACTACATCTCCCTTCAACAGAACCAGTAGCAACAGTTAAAAACTAGCACATCTCGAGATAACCAGATCACCCATATTCTATGCCAAGCCCTTGGACACTAAAGCGACATGTGGATGAAGCTCATCAGAAACTGGAAGTCATGCAAAAGCGTCTGAAAACAAGCCAGCAAAAAAGCCGAAGATTAGTGGTATGGGTTCATTCTATGAAAACTTTGATTTCTGATGTGAAAAATAAAGAGGTGTTTTCACAGCAGGGAGCTGACAACCTTTGTGCATCGTTTTCTGGTCCTGCTTTGGATTTGGTAATGAGCTGTTTGAAGAAAAGTTCTGGTGAACTAGTGAGGTCATATCCACCAGAACTACATGCATTTGCTCTTACTTTACAAATTTTACTCTTCTAAAGCTTATGATTATGTCCGACGAACATTTAGCAAATGCTTGCTGCACCCACAGACCATCAGTTCTTGGTACAAATGCATTAACGGGAACTCAGATTTCACGATGAAGTATTTTTGTCTCTCGAAGGTAGAGCAACATGGTGTGTTGGTGGCAGAATGTTGTGTTCTTTCATGATGGGTGAAAATGCTATTCAGAAGCAGCTAGGCTTTGACTCTGCATCAGACAAATTTGTAGGATATGTGGAAATGGGAATTGAAATTGATGCTATGGCTGGTCTGCCTGTGGCTAATGAGGCACTTGTATTTATGATTGTTTCTCTAACCGATAGCTGGAAAGTGCCAGTGGCCTATTTTCTTGTAGCTGCTTTAAATGGTGCTGAACGGGCAAACTTAGTGAAGTTGTTTAGAAAAACTTTTTGCTGTTGGTGTAGATGTTATGTCACTTACTTTTGATGGTTGCCATGCAAATATTACCATGGCCAAGTTACTTGGAGCATCGTCAGATACAGATAAAAATTTAAAAACTCTTCTGCTACGGGTAAATTTATAAGGATTATTGATAGACTTTTTGACATTTTGAACAGTAGTAATCCTTTGGCAAAGGATTATAAAGCGCCATGTGCTTAGAAAATGAAGGGGTTTGGTGGCCTTTTCTGCTAAATGCTCTCCAGTATTTCATAAGACTAAAACTTGCCATTGGGCAGTTAATTAGCAACAGTTTGTGAAAGACAGGAGTGATAGGTTTTATGGCATCTGCTCAAAGTGCTATTCGACTCTTTGACAGTTTAGTTAAACAAGAGTCACTTATGAAATATCTGTTAACATATAAATTCTGTCAAGATCACTTGGAGCTCTTCTTTGCAGTTGTACGTAGTCATGGGGCAGCAATAATAACCCATTTCCTCTTCAGTTGCATGCTACTGGTAACTGTGAGCCAATGAATACTTACAATCTGTTGACAATTAATGACTCCATTGAGAAAATGCAGAGCAGATTGAATGTGGAAATTAATAGCATTTCTCATTCCAGGCTAAATGATGTTGTTTAGGAATCCGATTCTGTTTGTTTTGGCCATGACTATCTGCCAAATATAGGATCTTTGTAAAAATTTGTTGATAATGTTGTTGTTTATATTTCTGGTTTTATTGTGAGATCATTAGAATCTGACCTGTCTTGTGAGTTATGCCTTGATTCACTGCGATCCGTGAGACAAGATGATGTTAGCCAAAATGATTTTGGCTTGATTGAAATTAAGGACAGAGATGGTCTAGTTTCTCCATCGCGGGATGTTATACCTGTGTGTAAATCAGCTGAACTCTCTATCCGTAAAATTATAGAACCATGTCAGAAACTTATTCTTAATAATAATGTAATTATGCATATAAAGAATGATATTTTGTCAACTTTTATTTGCAGTGAGATTTTGGTGTATCTTGCAATGAATACTCACCAGGTTAATCTGATCATGTCCATTGCCTCACAATTATTAGACTGCATCACCAATGCAAAACTTACTCTAGACTTGTACAGGGTGAAAACTGTCATTCTCTATGCAATAAGACAGTTGTTTTTAAAGGGCAGTGAACTGTTAGCTGTCTATGTGTTTTGTAATTGAGAAAGTTTTATGCATCTTATTATTATTGCTACTGTTTTTATTGACTAGGTTTAATGGAGATTGCTTTAATAAAGGCAACTTGAAGTTACTTTGTGTTTATTACTTTCAGTTACTGTGATGATGGCTTTGACGATGTTGATGATGATATTGATGATGATGTTAACAAACTGTGCCAAAGTAATCAGTTTAAGTGGATTTCAAGTAACGTGATAACTTACTTTGCCTAGCTAGTATGAAAGCCTGCATACCACAATTGACCCTATTCAAAGACCTATAGAGTTATGCAATCAAAGTACTCTAGGTGAAGACGTGCATTGTCAGGGACTCGTGAAAAAGTAAATGTACACCTTTTTCTATAACGAGCGTATGGCCTCGACCTCGATCATTTTTCAATGAATTTATCGGGTGAGATCCTTCATCACCAATGTACGTTTAAAAGGGTACCACGCCATTTAAGGTCCCCGTGTGTGGACCGTGCTAGCCCGAGATTAAAATCTCTGAAAAAGCCACGATCGGTCCATGAACCGGCATCCTCACACACAGAGCCGCCTTAGAACATGTTAACGTAGGCTCAATTATTCCACCTGGGTAACGAAAACACAAAATTGGCGTCCCATTCGTGAGTTAGAAATAACAAACAAAATTCTGGAGACAAAGATATTTTTGTTATAAATTTGGCCAAATTCCACATCCTAATTGCCTTGGCAGGTGCGTTGTTGACAGCTGACCCGTCTACCAACTGGCCTAGTGATACGTCACTTCCGCTGCCGTAAGCTCAGTACACGGCAGCACTTCCTCTAGTTCTTCTATTACCTCGTTGAGGACTCCGAATATCAGAAAATTCGATTTCCACGCCGAAACTGGTAAGAATTTATTATTTTATCTGTTAGACCTTGTGCCCTAGTGACATAAACACGAACTAGAAGATGGAAAAGATAAAAGATAAAAAGTAGAAGATGGAAAAGATAGAACATTTTTAATACAATTACTTCAATGAGACGGTGACTGATGGTTTGAAAGTAGTATGTTGGCAAATGTCAAGTGTCCTTTAGATAATGGATGTTGTTACGCATTTTTAATTTTATTTCCTGGATGTTGGTAGAATTATTTAGTTATCCATCTTTTAGTTTGTGTTCATCCATTTATTTCTATTATATTAGCTAAATAACCTGCCCTAATATGCTCAAAATAGCACGAAGGCGAAGTTAGGCTGTATCATAAGGATGTGCGTGTATGCTTAGGGTAATTTTAATAGTATTTGTCCCATTTTTGGCTTTATCATGACCGATTAGTTTAAGCGCTCCTTCTCACTCCACACCTGTTAAATGCGGTCACGGTTTACTGACCACATTCAAGTTCAAGACCCGTCTGTCATATGCAAATCGTTTGAAAACAGTCTTGTGGCACGCTGGCCGTTTGGACTGAGCACTCCTTCTTTTCGCTTCACATCTTTTATACACCGTCACGGTTCGCTGAAAACAGGCATGTAGTAAGCTGGCCAATTGGTTTGAACGCTCTTTCGTTTCATTTCACACTTGTTAAAAACGGTCACGGTTTGCTGACATGTGGTGCGCTGACCGTTTGGTTTGAGCGCTGCTCCTCGTTCCAGATCTCTGGTACGACTGTTGACAGGCGTATACACTTGTACGCCGATCTGTGGTTTGGGCGCAAGGGGGCAGCACAGTGCCTTTGGATTTGTATTGATTTTGAGTTGATATTGAAAGACGCGTTTTATTCGAATAATTAAAAGGAAATAGTTTTCAGAGTGAAAGACCAGCGCAGATATTGCAAGAATTCACCAAGAGTTGGAGAATTCGTAAGGTAGGTCTGACAATTGGTGCAACTCACACCGAGACCATCCCTTGCTCTAAACTGAAGGGGCAAGTTTTCATTTTAAAGCTGTAGGGTCCTTGAGCAAGTCCTTCACTCGCAATTGCTTAGCCCAATCAATTGATTTTAGTCATTAGATGGTGCTGCTCAATAAATGCACAAATAATAAAAACTAAACTGAATCCTTCACCTTATACCGACTCCAGGGGATGGTGGTTGATTGGCATAGGTGGCTTGTTCTGCAATGGATCTTCTCCCATCCAAGTGCTAACCATGCTTGACATTGCTTATCTTCACTGTGCTCGCCATCCTGTATCCTCAGAACGAAGAATCTATCCTTAATCATGTAAAACTAGTGATATTATCTCTAGGCTGCTTAATTCACTTGGAGTTACAATTTCTTGAGATGTTTGGTGTTTTATAGATCCAGCTTTCAGCAGCGCGAGCATCACATGCAAGTTCTTCAGCATGAAATGGATGAGAAGTAGAAACGGTGACAAGAAGAAACGCTGAATGAGGAGCTGACATCAGTAGAGAAAGAACTGGAAGATGCTAGTGAGTCTAAGCAATCCATTATCTGATTCTAAAATAGTCGGGAGAGGATGAAGAGGAGGAGGAGGAGGAGGAAGAGGAGGAAGAAGTTTAAGAAAAATGATGGAAAAATGAGAAAACAAAAATGATGAGAATGAAGAGATGTGATCTAATAAACAAAGAAAGAAGAGGAAGAGATGAGAATAGGAAGGCTAACCTGCATGTAGCTTGCATTGCTACTGATTTCATTGCTAGCCTGCATGCTTGCTTGCATTGCTACTGATTTCATTGCTAGCCTGTGTGTTTGCTTGCCTGCATGTTGCTTGCGTTGCTACTGACTTCATTGCTAGCCTGCGTGCTTGCTTGCTTGCATTGCTACTGATTTCTTTGCTAGACAGTGTGCTTGCTTGCATTGCTACTGATTCATTTTTAGGAATTGAGCATCTCGTTTGTTAAATTATGGAGGACTCTGAATATCAGAAAAGTAGATTTCCACGGCGAAACTGATCTCTTTGTCTCTCTTTCTTCCTTTCTCTGCCTTATTATGAGCTGTGTGGTGAGGCAATTTGTGCATTTTGTACGGAGGAATCAGATTTTCAGGAATTTCCATATGCGCCGCTACAATAGAAACAATTTTCTGGCCCCTCCCTGTGAAAGAAATTTGTTTGAGCCAATGTGACGCATGTTAAATTGTATTCGCTAAATGTCAGTAGATTTTTTTAGAAATTCAGCGAGTCATTTCCACTGATTCCATTGATTTGTCCTCTTTTTTTCTTTTATGAGCTGTATGCTCTGTGTTGTTGATGAGTGTGTGTGTGTGTGTGTGTGAGAGAGAGAGAGAGAGAGAGAGAGAGAGAGAGAGAGAGAGAGAAGCAGAAACGGTGACAAGAAGAAACGCTGAATGAGGAGCTGACTTCAATAGAGGAAGAACCTGGAAGATGCTAGTGAGTCTAAGCAATCCATTATCTGGTTTTAAAATAGTCAAAAGATGAGGAGGAGGAGTAGGAGGAGGAGGAGGAGGAGAGGAAGAGGAAGAGGAAGAAGTTTAAGAAAAACGAGATGGGAAAAGGAGAAAACAAAGATGATGAGAATGAAGAGATGTAATCTAATAAACAAAGAAAGAAGAGGAAGAGATGAGAATAGGAAGAAAAAAGAAGAAGAGTTGAAAATATTGAAGATCAATTTAGAGAGCAAACAAAAGAAAGAGGAAGAAAATGAAGAAAAGCGAAGAAAAGAAGAAATGATGGGAATTAAGGGAAATGGAGAGGGAGTGAGAGACATGAACAGGAACAATTAACAGAAGAATTGTTGCTCTGTTAGGAGCAAAGTTAGAGAGATGGCATTACGTGTAAACGAGGTCAGGCGTGAAGTAGCTTTGTATCCCATGGATTCCCAGACCAAGCAGAGCCACATGCAAACCACCAGAGCGAAACCTGCGGACCGTGACCGACATTGGAACCTGGCTTTGATAAGTGAGCAGTGATGCCAGTATAAGACTTTGGGGTTAAGGGTTCGAGGCACTCACTCTGCTGTTTATACAAGTCTCAGTGATTGAGTAAGTGATGAGTGCATGAGTCAGTCGGTCACTGAGTTAGTGAGTGAGTCAGTGAAATATGTCTGTCTTGTCTGTCTTCATCCCTTGAACTTGTGTGTGGTCGGTGAACCGTGACCCTCAAATGGGCCAACAAGCCACAAGACACACCTGTCTGTTTTCAGGCGATTTGCGTACAGTAGATGGGTCTTGAACTTGATGTGGGTAATGTCAGTCCGAAGCTTGAACGAAGCAGAAGGCAGACGTCTGCGGCTTACTACTCACTGGGCGAATTGAGAGTCTTCGCTCGGACGGTCTGCAGCGAGCTGAAGAAGAACTCGGGCGATTCGAAGGAGTTTTGGTCGACTGGAGAAGCGAGGCCGTGACTGAAGCGACAGAAAGCCTGAGAAATGAAAAAGCGCTTAACATTCCAAGGCCTTCGTCTTTTTAAGTGTCGATATATATGTATACACATATCAGAGGGGTGCTATGAAAATTGATTTAGGCCTAGTGTTAATTTCAAGCCCGTTTAAAGCTTTTTAATTTAATTTTCCATTCTCTGTTTTTGCAAGGCCACGAAAGCAAATTGTTTGCCTGTCTGTCTATCTAATTACGTTTGATTCGTTCCTGTAGAGTCATGCTCGTGGAGCTCCAGTTCGCTTGATGACGTCATTAACTCATTTCCGGTCACGTACACTTCTTCCTGTCTGAAGGCAAGACGAGGCAACTGGCATTGTCACTGCTGCGGCCAAGTCGGGTGATGATCTTCAGCTGGAGTTTCCATTTGTTGTGGCCACTGTTCCTCATCCTCTTCTCACAGGACAGTCGCCAGAACTCAGCTAAGGGTAAGCATCGTGTAGATCTTCATTCCTTCCCAAGCTTCTTTGCTTGAACTGCTGCTTAACTGCTGCTTCCTTCAACTGCTTGCTTCAGCTGCAAGTACTCGTTTCAACTGCTTGCTTCAACTGCAGCTGCGTGCTTTAACTGCAAGCGCATCTGCTTGCTTGAACCTCATCTGCAACTGGTTGCTTGCTTCCTTCAACTGCTTGCTTCATCTGTTACTCTTTATTAACTTGCTTGCTTGCTTCATCTGCTACTCATTGCTAGCCTGCATGCTTGATTGCATTGCTACTGATTTCATTGCTAGCCTGTGTGCTTGCTTGCATTGCTAATGATTTCATTGCTAGCCTGCGTGTTTGCTTGCTCTGTCTCTCTTTTTTTCCTTTTATGAGCTTTCCTTTTGGAACTGCTTGACTGGCTTGCTTCATCTGCTATTAGTTTCATTGCATGCTTGCTTGCCTGCATGTTTTTTGCTTGCATTGCTAATGATTTCATTGCTAGCCTGCGTGTTTGCTTGCTCTTTCTTCCTTTCTTTTTTCCCTTTAAGAGCTGTTTGTCATATGTGTAATCGTTTGCGTTATGTTGATGTCTACCTAGATTGGTTTGGATATGGAGAAATTAGTCGAGTGACGATCTTCAGCTGAAGTAAGAGACCCGTGTCCAGGACCTTGGGATTCGTCAACTGAATGGATCAAGGGCCTAACAGGATAAAGCAGCATAAACTAAGTAAGTTCCAAGGCCGGAGAGAGCTCTCTCCTCTCTCTAAGTCTTCAAAGCCATCGACTGCGATGCAGTCGATGACCTTGAAAGTTTATTTCAGCTCGGCTCTTCCCCTCTCTCGCCTTGGAACTTCTAAGTTCCAAGGAGAGAGAGAGAGAGAGAGAGAGAGAGAGAGAGAGAGAGAGAGGGAGGGAGAAAGAGAGAGAGCTCTCTATTCTCCCTCTCTCGCCTTGGAACTTCTAAGTTCCAAGGAGAGGGAGAAAGAGAGGGAGAAAGAGAGGGAGAAAGAGCCGAGCCGAAATAAACTAAGTCTTTCAAGGTCATCGACTGCGTCGCAGTCGATGGCTTTGAAGACTGAGAGAGAGAGAGGAGAGAGAGAAAGAGATAGAGGAGAGAGAGAGAGAGAGGAGAGAGAGAGATAGAGGAGAGAGAGAGAGAGGAGAGAGAGAGATAGAGGAGAGAGAGATAAGTGGGCAGTGATGCCAGTATAAGACTTTGGGGTTAAGGGTTCGAGCTGTTTATACAAGTCTCAATGATTAAGTGATGAGTGCATGAGTCAATCGGTCGTCACTGAGTTAGTGAAATGTCTCGTCTGTCTGTCTGCCTGTTTGCCTGTCTGTCTGTCTATCTAATTACGTTCTATTCCTTCCTGTAGAGTGCTTGAACTTCAGCTACAACTGCTTGGGCTTGCTTGCTTGCATTGCTACTGATTTAATTGCTTGCTAACCTGCATGCTTGCTTTGCTAGCTTGCATTGCTAATGATTTCATTGCTAGCCTGCGTGTTTGCTTGCTCTGTGTCTCTCTTTTTTCCCTTTAAGACCTTTAAGAGCTGTTTGTCATATGTGTGTAATCGTTTGCGTTATGTTGATGTCTACCTAGATTGGTTTGGATATGGAGAAATTAGTCGAGTGACGATCTTCAGCTGGAGTAAGAGACCCGCGTCCAGGACCTTGAGAGAGAGAGAGAGCCCTCTCCGGCCTTGGAACGGATCAAGGGCCTAACAGGGTAAAGCAGCATAAACTAAGTAAGTTCCAAGGCCGTAGAGGGCTCTCTCTTTCTCTCTCTCTAAGTCTTCAAAGCCATCGACTGCGACGCAGTCGATGACCTTGAAAGACTTAGTTTATTTCGGCTCGGCTCTCTCCCTCTCTTTCTCCCTCTCTTTCTCCCTCTCTTTCTCCCTCTCTTTCTCCCTCTCTTTCTCCCTCTCTTTCTCCCTCTCTTTCTCCCTCTCTTTCTCCCTCTCTTGCCTTGGAACTTCTAAGTTCCAAGGAGAGAGGGAGAAAGAGAGGGAGAAAGAGAGGGAGAAAGAGAGGGAGAAAGAGAGGGAGAAAGAGAGGGAGAAAGAGAGGGAGAAAGAGAGGGAGAAAGAGAGGGAGAAAGAGAGGGAGAAAGAGAGGGAGAAAGAGAGGGAGAAAGAGAGGGAGAAAGAGAGGGAGAAAGAGAGGGAGAGAGCCGAGCCGAAATAAACTAAGTCTTTCAAGGTCATCGACTGCGTCGCAGTCGATGGCTTTGAAGACTTAGAAGAGAGAGGAGAGAGGCCTCTCCGGCCTTGGAACTTACACAGTTTATGCTGCTTTATCCTGTTAGGCCCTTGGATCCGTTCAGTTGACGAATCCCAAGGTCCTGCACATGGGGCCATCCGTTGCAGGACTTGCCGGTACCAAATTCTGCCGCTTCGCAGAGTCGTTACACGCAGTCAGCAGACCCGAACCAGAAACCTGTCAAAGAAGAAATTTATTAGAAGAACTATTTCTTTTATTATTATTCTTCAAATTTTGCCTTAAATAAATATTTACTACGTTATTCTCATTCCAATACGAGGAGGAGCAAGCAATGAAGAAAACTACTTGTAGAAAATGGAAAGGCACTGAAAATTGACTGCGTGATTGAGTAAATAAATGGAAAACCATTCTGCGACGGTTATTTTTGGATACAGTTCAACCAGCGCATCCAAAAGCGCATAATACACGCTACGATTAGCACCCCTTTGCATAAGATGCTTATAAACTCTCAATACACAACACTAGACCTCTATTAATCAATTTATATAGCACCTTAGATTTAAATTATGTACACCTATACTCGAAACTTAGATGCTTCAGTTAATTACACACAAGCGCATATATACTCGAAATACATATACCCTTTACACAAGCTGGAAATTAACACTAGGGGTATATATAAGCAATTTATATAGCACCCCTTTGCCTTTATACGCTTCAGTTTTAAGCACAAAAACATACAAGCGCATATATATTCCAACTACACTCAGTTTATGTAGCACCCCTTTGCCTAATATGCTTCAATTAAGCACACACAAGCACATATAAACTCTAAATACACATGAACAAGCTTTAATCGAGCTTTAAAGTAACACTAGGCCTCTATTAATCACCCCTTTGCCTTAGACTTTAATTATGCACACCTATATATACTCCAAACTTAGATTATGTAGCACCCCTTTGCCTTAGACTTTTCAGTTAAGCACGCACAAACACACAAGCCCACATGTACTCTAAATACACATACCCATTACACAAGCTTGAAATTAACACTAGGCCTCTATGCACACTCAATTTTGTATAGCGCCACTTTGCCTTAGACGCTTCAATTAAGCACAAGCGCATACATAATCATTTATATAGGGGGAAATATTGTAAAATTATGAGTTCACTTACTACTGCTGTCTTTCTGGTGGGTCATGGGCCTCATTCCAATGCGAGGAGAAGCTACTGCGACTCTTCCATGGTGTCCATCTTCTTTCATCTGTTCAAAGGAATCAAGAAAATACTTTTAGAAAGTAGAATTAACCCAGAATGGAAAATAAAAAAGCTGTGAAGCAAGTAAAAATGGAAAGACATTGAAAATTGACTGCGTGAATAAGTGAATGAAAAACCATTCTGCAACGACTATTTTTTGATGCAGTTCAACCAGCCATTATTCTTCAGTTACTGTGTAGAACTGTAGAAACTGTTTGATGCACTTGATCAAGTTTTATTTAACTGAATTATTGACCGAATCAACTAGGCACGGCTACGCTGGTACTTTTATAATAGACGCTAGCTAGGTCTATGTCTAGTAGATCTAGATGTGGCGCTTTCCTGATGTCCCGCTTCGGAGTAGATAACCTGATGATGTGCTAAATAATTAACCGCTCAATGTCAACGGTATTTACATGACATTCAAGCGTTTGAAACCTTGTGTAAAACTAAGGCATAGACTCTTCAGTTAAGCACACACAAGCGCATATATACTCAATTTATGTGGCAGCCCTTTGCCTTAGACTTCAATTAATATTTTCAATAGTTTTACCATATATCTCAGGCGGATAAACAATTTCACTGTATCTACACAACATATATGTGCATGGCATACACTCTTCAGTTAAGCACACACAAGCGCATATACACTCTAAATACTTGATAATGATATTAATTAATGCGTGAATACATAATTTGCTTTCTTGGCCTTGCAAAAACTGAGATTGGAAAATAAAGTTAAACAGCTGTGAAGCAAGTAAAAATTTAAAGACACTGAAACTGAGTGAATGAATAAGTAAATGAAAAACCATTTTGCAACGACTATTATCGCGCGTTAATAACAGACGATAGGCCTAGGTGTGGCTCTTGCAAGAGGTCCCTCTTTTGAGTAGATACCTGGAGGCGCTAAATAACACACCTGCCTCCAGCATATCCGTCAAGCATTCAACTATCTTGATACAGAAACCTTCCCATTGTTAATAGTATATCTACGTAATTATCTCGTCAATGTCAACGGTATCTACATAACATCTACGTGTATTAATTACGACAAGAATTCAAGCGCTTGAAACCGTGTGTACAACTAAGGCATGGACTCTTCAATTTCAATTAAGCACACGCAAGCGGGTATAGTCTAAATACATATAATCAATTTATATAGCACCCCTTTGATATGTGTATACATATATATCGACACTTACCAAGACGAAGGCCTTGGAATGTTAAGCGCTTTTTCACTTCTCAGGCTTTCTGTCGCTTCAGTCACGGCCTCGCTTCTCCAGTCGATCGAAACTCCTCCTTCGAATCGCCCGAGTTTTTCTTCAGCTCGCTGCAGACCGTCCGAGCGAAGACTGTCAATTCGCCCAGTAAGTAGTAAGCCGCAGACGACTCCTTTCTTCCTCGTTCAAGCTTCGGACTGACATTCCCACATCAAGTTCAAGACCCATCTACTGTATGCAAATCGCCTGAAAACAGACTGATGTGTCGTGTGGCTTGTTGGCCCATCCGAGGGTCACGGTTCACTGATTACACACAAGTTCAAGGGATGAACACAGCAAACGTTCTGCCTCAACTATCATACACCGCCACGAGTTCGTGTTTTCCCACCTTAGTGACCACACTCTCATCTATACCGGGTATATATAGGTCACATGCAACACATCGTTTATTCAGCGCCGAAATATGACAGCGCATCAGCCGATGGCGCTGAGCAATTTCGCGTTCAAGCCAATCGAATACCATGCCACAAAATGTATTTGAGCAGTTCAAACAAACCTCAACCACCTTGCTGGGAAGTAAACGACAAGCCCGGCGATGCACTGGCCCCGTATCCAGGACATTGGGATTCGTCCATTGTCGGCTCAATGGTCTAAATAAAATTGAATAAGCGCCTCCCCTACATCTCACTTGTGGCACATGCGAAAATTTACTTTACTGCTGACACTATCCCACAAAGTACACATCTTCCTCATACATAGTTTTCCTTCTCCCAATGGGTCTTTTAGCGCCACTTTGTAAGTTGGTCTCCCTGAGGCGCCTTTTTGTGTGGCGCTAAGAAATTTCGGAGGTTTACATTTACATTTACATATATCCCCGTGGCGGATTTAGCTAGAGGCGCCCCTTTTGGTTATATGCCTGCGCCCCTCAGACCAGACCCGTGCATGGAGGACTGCGAGAATGTGGCGCCCCTTGGAAATGTTCTTGCCCCCACGCAAACAATCCTGGAGCCGCCATTGACATATCCCTCTGGTTCTGGCACTGTGCCATTAAAAATGTATCGGCGGGCATCCAGATCTGCGACAGCGCGACAAAACTATTCTAAGTTAGTAGGTCCATAACGCAACCGAAATCTGAGAGCAGCTGCGCTGTGGAATGGGCAGCCTAGAACAGATATAATTATATCACTGGATCACACGAAAAAAATTTTCGCCTGCTACTAGGCATATGTTATGTGTACTACACTAAATCGAATCTGCTGATTCCAAATCTGAAGTCAGATTTTGTGTAGCACGTCAGGATCTTAAGATATGCAGCATACATGCTAATAATTATGCAAACTCTTTACAGAACTAGTATTTCCTTATAACTGTGTTATTATGCAAACTCAGAGTATTCATAACAAGAAACAAAATGTTATTCTTTTATAACTTGAAATTAAAATATGTTTTAAAATGTAATATAAATATATGTATGTTACTCAGATGAAAGCCTACATTTCGAAATTTTGTCTCTAGCTTAATTAACTCTATACGAGTTCAAAAGTGCTTTAGACACTTGCTCTTGCGCTTGTGAGTGGCCGCTGTTACCCGCTGCAGAAACCAGCAGTAATCGCCCATCATGTTGAAATTGCAGTGGCCCTGATATCTTGCTTCAAAGGTGGAGATGTCTTGATGGAATCTCTCTCCATGCTCATCGCTTACATCACCCAAGTTTGGTGGGAAAAAATCCAGATGGGAATGTAAGAAATGTATTTTTAGTGACATCCGGCAGCCGAGTTGCTTATATGCTGTTAGCATGTTGCTAACGAGTTCAGCATAGTTCTCAGCTCGGTGATTCCCAAGGAAGTTTTGCACCACCAACGTACATGCATCCCAAGCGGCAAATTCCAGTGGGTTGAGCTTGGTTCTAAATACAGTATCACGCATTAGTTCGCGGATTTCTGGCCCAATAAAAATTCCAGCCTTCAGCTTAGCATCAGTTTTGACGGCTCCAAATTTATCTCTCAGATACTGGAAGCCTTGTCCAGTACGATCCATTGCCACTACAAAATTCCTCATGAGGCCCAGTTTAATGTGAAGTGGTGGTAAGTACACTTTCAATGGATCAACCAATGGTTCGTGTTGCACGTTGTGCCGACCAACAATGTGCTCAGATCTAGGAGGCCACAGTTTCACTTTGTAATGGTTGCTGTCATCACGACTGTTCCACAAGCACAAAAAGCACATATGTTTTGTGTACCCCAGCTGTAGGCCTAGAATAAGTGCTACCACTTTGAGGTCCGCACAGATGTTCCATTTGTGGTTTGAGTAGTTGATCACTTTCATTTCAAAATTAAATCTCACACACTAGCTACAGCTATATAAGAAAACTTCACCTTCGTTCTACGCAATCTCGCCTTATATACTGGTATTGATGCTGACGTCAGCTCGCTGACATGCCCAATCATGTCTAGCGGCTGCTGGAGGCTCGCTGTTAGGAACATTTCAGGCGACACTTTCTGGCATGCACGTATCACTGGCAGCAATCGTGGAGACACATACAACAGAATGTACAGACATAACCGAAAACGAGTCCTTACGTCATTACTTGAATGCATGCATAACTTAAAATCTAGACGTGCTGGGCAGATTCTGACTTCATATTTGGAATCAGCACATTTGAATCAATATAAGGCACTTGCATTACTTTCAGTAGCAAAATCGTTGTGATCCAGTGTATACAAACAGAAAACTAAAACGTAATAAATTTCGAAATGGCGCCAACAATTCTATTCGCACTTGCATTCAGCACCTACCAAATCCGACCCAAAGACAGATGCACAAACACAGAGGCAAACACACATACAGATTGTTAATTAGTGGTCAACACTTGTATGCGATTCGTGTAACCAGCGCGCGATTTAATCTAATGGACGTTTTCAGATTGTTAATTAGTGGTGAACACTTGTATGCGATTCGTGTAACCAGCGCGCGATTTAATCTAATGGACGTTTTCAAAACTGTGCTGCCACCTAGCTGGAAAGTAAACGTCAAAGTCCTGCGATGCCCTGCCCCCGTGTCCAGGATTTTGGGATTCGTTCACTGTCAGCTCAAGGGCCTAAGGAAAAGGAATGAGCTCCTCCTCTACGTCTCACACTATGGGATATGGGAAACGTTACTTTATTGCTGAGACTATTCTCATAAAATACACATCTTCCTCATAGGCTACATTTCGCTTCTTCCAGTGGGTCTTTTTTGGTCTCCCTGAATCGGTTTTTGTGTGGCGATGAAAAATTTCGGAGGTTTACATTTACATATGTCCCACTGCTTCAGACTACCACCCCAATCCCATCAATTAAAAACGGATTGGCGGTCATCCAGCTGAGACAGAGCGGTAAAATTAATGTAGGCAGATGCAAAACGCAGCTGGCTTTGGCGGACTCGCGCCGAAATCTGAGACCAGGTGCTCTGTAGGATGGGCAGGAAACGATGGATAATTACATGCAAAAACCGAGAACCTAAGCTTACTAAATTAGAAATGGCGCCAACAAGTCTATTCGCACCTGCATGCTGCACACGTGCGACCTGCCTAATCCGAACCAACTCCAAATGACAGACGGATAAAGGAGGAATATAAAAGAGTGGTCAACACGTGTATGGAAGTCGTGTTATCAGCGTTGATCTAATGGTCTTTTCGAAACTGTGCTGCCACCTACCTGGAAGGTAAACGGCAAGTCCTGCGATACGCTGGTCCTGTGTCCAGAATATTGGAAATTTGGAAGTCATCCACTGTCGGCTCAAGGGCCTAAAGAAAATTAAATAAGCGCCTCCCCTACATCTCACTTGTGGGATACGAGAAACTACTTTACTTTACTTCTGAGACTATCCCCATAAAATACACATCTTTCTCATACATTTCGCTTCTCCCGATGGGTCTTTCAACGCCATTGTATAAGTTGGTCTCCCTTACGCGGCTTTCGGCTGAGAAATTTCGGAAGTTACATTTACATAGTTCCCAGTGGGCGGATTCAGCTAAAGCCGCCCACTCTTGGTTATGTGCCTGCGCCCCTCAGTCCAGATCCGTGCATGTGGCGCGAAAAATGCTCTAGCCCCCACGCAAACAATCCTGGAGCCGCCACTGATATATCCTTCAAGTTCAGGCTATTTCCTATTTACAAGAGATCGGAGGGCATACATATCTGAGAATTCATCGGGTGAGATCCTTCATCACGGCGGGCCGTATGAATGGGTACCACGCTATTTAAGGTATCCGTGTAGGACCAAGCTAGCCCGAGATTAAACCCTCTTAAATATAATCACTATCGGTACATGAACCCGCACATGCCCATGCACAGAAGCGCCCGACGACATGTTAACTTTAGGCTTAATTATTCTACCTACGTAACGAAAACACAAAATTAGCGCCCAACAGATGAGTTAGAAATAACAATCAAAATTTAATTGGGCTGGAGACAAAGATAAAACCTATTTTTGTTATAAATTTGGCCAAATTCCACATCCTAATTGCCTTAGCAGATGCGCTGTTGACAGCTGACCGTCTACCAGCTGGCCTGGTGATACGTCACTTCCGGCAGCTACAACTGCCGAAAGCCCAATACACGGCAGCGCTTTCTCTAGTTCTTCTATTACCTCGTTGGTCTACAGCGAATAACTCATAAACAACCTACACATAGATGTATGACAAATAATAGATGTATTAAACCAAGTTGCAAGCAGCTGCAAGAAGACTACCACAGTAGATTCCAGCTTTTTTAGTTTTGTTTAGCTGAATATCGATCACTAGGATCTGGCAGGCGTCTTGCTGCTGGAGGTCATTCCACGCAGTTGGGCTGACATTTTATGGACGGGTCATCCATCTGTTGTAAGTAGCCAATTTTTGATCGTCAATCCACATCGTCTAGCCGCCGACAGAGGGCGAGCGTTGAGCGTGAAGTAGTTGCTAAAGGTCTTTAATAGTCGATGTATCTCACTGGACAACAAATTTTTACAAAAGTCATGTTACTGAAATGAAATTAGTCAGTTCTTATCAATTTGTATGTGCTGAACACGAATATGACAGTGAAAATGCCGAATTGGCTCTAGTTTTTTTTGTAATCTGAAATGAAGTAATTTTATATCGCACAATGCATGTCAATAGTGATACACTTACAGTTAATATTTGTAAAAACCAGGTCATAGACTAGTTCTTAGATTTTTTTGCCTGTCTCTTGTACAGCTGTTCGGGAGCATCTCTGCGGAGTGTCCAGCAGTAGTCAGCCAACATTGTAGTGGACCATTTTCCCTGGTACCTTTGCTCCATTGTTGCGATATCTTGATGAAAACGTTCGCCATGTTCGTCACTAACCATACCACAGTTGTCAGGGAAGAAATCCAGATGGGAATGAAGGAAATGCATCTTCAGAGACATATTGCAGCGAAATTTCTGGTACTGCTTGACATGTCTTCTACTAGTTCCTTGTAGTTTTCTGCCCTAACATTCCCCAGAAAGTCTGTAGACACTAGACGAAAAGCATTCCATGCTTGTTTCGCATCACCCTCCAGCAAGTTGTTGAAGCGGTCATCTTTGAAGAGTTCTCTAATCTGAGGACCCACAAAAACTCCCTCTTTAATCTTTGCTTCGCCGAGTCGAGGGAATTTTTCATGCAGGTATCGGAAAGCTGGCGAAGTGCGGTCCATGGCTTTCACGAAGTTCTTCACCAAACCTAGTTTGATGTGAAGGGGTGGTAGTAGGATTTTGTGAGCCTCGACCAGAGCTGGGTGCTGGATATTCTTCTGTCCAACTGCCATGTTTTGTCTGGGAGTCCATTCCTTCCGCACGTAGTGCAACTCTCTTGCTCGGCTATCCCACTCACACAAGAAACACATATACTTTGTATATCCTTGCTGCAGTCCCATTAAAATGGCAACTACCTTCAAATCACCACGCAGGTGCCATTTGTACCTGTTATAGTCAATGGAATGCAGTAGCTGTTTTAGGTTATCGTATGTCTCTTTCATGTGGACAGCATGCGCTAATGGAATAGATGGAAGACGGTTTCCATTGTGCAAAAGCACAGCCTTAAGACTCAGTGTTGAAGAGTCTACAAAGAGTCTCCATTCTTGTGGGTCATGAGTGATCTGTAAGGCATTCATGAGGTCGTCAATATTGGAACAGAATACCAGATTACCTTCCTTCATAAAGAAAGGTTCCAACTGCTGATGGCGCTTTCTATATGAAGTAATTGTGACATCTTCTTCTAGAAGATTCCATTGTTGGAGTCTTGATCCTAGCAATTCTGCCTTGTTTTTGGATAAGTCCAAATCACGAACAAGGTCATTTAGTTCTTCCTGTGTTATTCTGTGTGGGGTTGATGATGCACCACAGTGAAAATCGGGATCACTGCACGCTGACGGACCAGGAGAAGAACATGTCGGCTCACCCTTGTCCTCATCAGATGAATCAAGGAAAATATATTCTGCTGGAGGTTCTGGAATAGGAAGTCCATCACCATGTGGAACTGGTCTCAATGCTGACGGAATGTTTGGGTAGACTATTGTCGACTTCTTTTGCTTCGTTATTCCACCGGAAAGAGGAGGAACCAAGCAGAAGTAACAGTCATCTACGTGGTTGCTTTGCTCTCTCCACACCATGGGAACTGCAAACGGCATTGATGGTCTTTTGCCATTCAACCACTGCGAAAGCTGTGTTGTACATGTAGCACAGCATATATGCGGGGCCCATGGCTTGTCTTGGTCACCAACCTTGCATTCGAAGTAAGCATGATATGCCTTCTTGACTTGATAAGTGATACTTTTCTTCTGGTTGGCAAATGTCACTTCCCCACAAATGTAACAAAAGTTGTCCACAGTATTTACGCACTTCCGAGGCATTACTGTTCTGTATTGTATCTAAATGGATAAAGTAATAATAGTTTTATAAAACAGTAACTTAAACTGTCTCGCATAAAGTCTGTAATATTGTAAATGCTCAACCGTTCCGACTCGCTTTATATAGTACACTGCTGACGTCATCTTACGTCAGCAGCCGACTGGCTGTAGTTTTACATTGCATCAGAAAATGACGTAATCAACTGTGCATGATGTGTCCATGATGGGATTATGCAATGAGGTGGAATATTACATCATTCTAGACTTATTTAGGATATTGTCGCAGTCCTACTGCATAAATTTACATGGTGAAACATAAAAAATGAACTATATGAAATATTTTCAAAACGAGAGCCAATAAAAAAATTTTATGGTTATATTCGTGTTCAGCACACCAAGATGCTACACATTAGGGCCTTTTCCAGTCAGTAACGATTTCTATGTTGACCAGTGTCTTCTGCGCATGAGCGACTTCCGAACAAGAGTTCGGCCATATTTCAGAGATACTTAATGTCAACGGAACATATAAATGCCTTATTGTAACAAACACCTCTATGGGCCTATAATAATAAGTCATCGTATGGTCCTATACTATATCCAAGTAGGCTCGCACCCAGCGTGTCTTAGAGATGTTGCTTATACAGGTGTAATAACAAATAGCAGGCCAAGAAATTTTCCTGTTTTCTTAGCTTCGACGTACGAGAAACTAGTCATCTCCCTCGCCGCCTAACCTTGTCATATACAGTGTACTCATTTTATAGCCAAGTTCGCTAGGGATCTGTTCCCACTCGGCTTGGGCACATGCAGTTTCACCAATGCCCTGTATGGCCCGAGACCAGGGTTAATCCCTTGCCACGTGACTTTCCAATAAATGCTAGACACAGGCCTCAGCCAAACATACATTTCAGGGCAATGAGCTTTTGCAGGATTAGCTCCAAATCGCTTCCAGTCAAATCCTGCACACAAATAGGACAGCCGGAAAGATCGGAATTAATCAACAGCTGCAACTACTGAGGCTGAAATTTGGTATTCTCCTTTGTTTGCCCTCTTTTCTAGTCTAATCTAACGACTTATATAAAGCTGCAATCACAGTGCACAAGACACTGATTGAAGGTGACTATGAGTAAACTGTGGTAAAATTCTAACCCGTTGGAGAAGCCCTGTTGAAGTAGTCTTGGCTTCGTCACTATACAAGGAACTCCACTTGATATTATGACAAGTAAATATTCTGTAGGACTTGGGTTTCACATTACCAAGCATCCAATGACAGTCACAATTTCAAGTAAACTTACTGGATTTGAAAAAAAAACAGGCTCAAAACTGCGAAACAAAGGTTCGTATGAAAAGTATCCAGTGCAAAGCACTCGTTCGCAACAGTTTTACATTTATCCACTGATCCTCAAATATTAGTAGGCTAAACCCAATAAATCAGATTCTGTCGTCTAACTGGAATGTTAACCGGCAATTCCCAGACAGCCAAGTTCATTGGGCTCACTGTGGGCCCATATTGTCACTGGTGGCAGCAGTTGGCCAGCTATGAGCCCTCTCTAGGCCAAGCAACCACGACTCTCATGGAATTACAACCAACACCACTGACCAACGTGCAACGATCAAGTTCACCTGGACTAATGTTATCTTGTGCAATGACTAATTGTTGTAAATCATTAAACTTTGCTATGAACACACACCTGTCTGAACAAGTAAAACTGTCAAACCAGATCATAAGCAACAAACTATGTCTTGATATCCGTGGAACTTCTATTCCAGGCATCCGAGAAAGTTCTTCGATTTGCAACTTGCAACTGTTTGCCATAACATTCTTAAGGTTTTCTTACCCGTTGTTTATTATTGGAAACCTCTTAACCTCTTGATGCCTAATAAACTCCTCCAGTGGGTTGTGAAACTTGATTACACAAAACGTGACATGGTTGCTGATTGCTAAAGCATTTGCCTTTCGACTCTGTCTGGAGTTTGAAATGTGATATTGACAATTGTTGTCAAGCCTCGTAACCCGTAAAGATGTACTGTTGCCCAGTTGTTGCATTGCCGTCATATCCGCACTTCAGCCGAAAGATGCCTAACCCTAGAACCTAACCTCAGAGGATCAAGTTACTGCCACTAACTTTATGCATCTGTAGTTCTATTACTTGTTTACACAGTTATTTTGGCAATCACTATACTCAAAGCTTAAATAAAGTTTGATTCCACGGAAACCTTGCTAAAGTATGAATCAAGTACAGCAATAACAATGACTGGATTACAGGAAAGTTAAAGTTAGACTACCTGGTAACGAGGTTTCCAAACAGTCACATATACAGACATGTCGGTAAGAATTGGAGACCATCTGTGCTATTATCAATCCATGTTTTAACAGTATTAAAGTCATTCATTCATCTACTGAACATCCCCATGGGCATAAATTCTCTGAGAAAATTCACAAGTCAAAGGACCATTCGTTCAGGTCAGCAAAGACATGACAAACAAGCAAAAACCCCGGCCAACAAGATAATAACCAAGTGTTTGCTCCAATAACATGTTGTCAATTCCACTTGGCATTTGATATAACAGAATTCAAATGCAACGTAAAACTAGACATGTTATAGTTGTATCCACTACACTGGTGTTTCAGTGCAGCTGCATTTCAGTAAAGTTTTTGTCTAATCTAATCTGAAGACCTTCACGGCACAATTTTCTTAACACACAATCATCTCTGAAGTGAAAGTGTAGCCGGCAATGATATTCCAGTAAAATGGTTCCACTGAAATCTAACAGGTCAGTGACACTTAAAAGTTGGGCTAAGACGAATAAATGCAATGACAACGAAGTTTAATCACCTTGAGACACACGAATCACTAACAATTATACCAACTCAGAATGATTCATGTTACTTTGAACCAGTAGAACTTCAAACATCAGTCAAGCAAAACAGCTGATTTCAGAATCTAACAATGTTTCTTTGTCCAGCAAAACCCAGCTCTTAAAATACTGCAATTGTCATTCACGACTTACACTTTCAATAACTAATGGTGACACATTACTGCTTTCAGTACTGTATATGTACGGTATTTGTGCAGGACTTACATGCTTATAAAAGAATCTTAATTTCAGTATGTTCAAATATAAAATCTGTTCAATCATGTTTTCATGTGTTTGGTAACCAGCTTGAACCTGCACATTCTTTCGTGCAATGAGTAATATGCTAAGGAAAATGGCCAATGCATTTGACTGACAGATGCCATTCTAGATTGCAACTTTACTAGTATGAAGGAATACACAGGCAATGAATAAGTGAGACTTAGAATTCTTTCCTTAAACAGTACACTGCATCTCAATCATTCAGGAAATATTTTAATGTTGGTCTCTATAAGCCACACACATTGCTAGATCTGACAGATAACTATGTTTCAGCACCTTCAACAGCTTATTAAAGGCACTATTTGATCCACATACACACCTTTGGTACACAGAAAGACGTAGCATACATAGTTAATGTCAGTAAATGCAAAGTGAAGGTCTTCACAGGACAGATGCATGACGAGTTCAGGTCAACTTATTCACAAAGGTACAAGTGATCTAACTGAAATGTCATCAGACAATAAATGAGATCGTCTTCAAGCATTTATGCTTTAAACAACATCGTCCAATGCAGCTCAGTAAAATTCTACAGTTAGCTCCTCAACAGAGTTAAATTTCACTTGTGCACTGGAGTGACAGCTGCAACTTTTCAACACATGCCTAAAGAAGAGGCAGCATTGAAACATAAACAAAAGGGCATTTAACCTCAAAAGAAACCAAGACCAAGGGGTTCTTCTACACAGGCTTCAAGTTACATGTATAAACACACATTTTAGTATTAAACCTAAACAAATTTCCTGTTTTTCCTAATAAACAGTTCTTCTAAACATGTTCCACATATTATTATTATTATTGCTTTCGACTACGTGCCACTATCTAACTATCTAACAATGCTGAGCAGCTGTGCATGAAGGACTTGCTCAAGGTCCCTATACAGTAACCATTACACCTGTACAAGAACATGTGTTTTAACATTAAACACAACAAATGTATTCTGTCTTTCCTAACGAAGGGGTTCTTCTAAAGTACAAGTACATATGCTTTAGTATCAACCTTACCAAGTTTCCTGTTTTCCTAACCTCAAAACTAAAGAACCTATGCAATTCAGTCAGCCACAGTTTAAGAAGAAACAACCAATAGCCTTAAGGCTTTTCAATACTTTCTTGAAGTAAGATCATCAACTTCATTCTTTAAAGTTCTCTCAGCCTGGCAACTGTCTGTATTAATTTCATTCTCAAAAAAATGTTCTCAAATGATGTTCTCAAATGAAAACTGCATCACGCTTCTTCTTGCACACAATTCACATTTACAACCTGCAGAAGGATCAGCAAAATGCACGAAAATCACCATAAGAGCGAAACAGTACGTAAACTATAAAAGCATTAAAACCTCGCCATTTGAATACACTATCTGCGTATCATTAACAGGCATATTTGAAAGAATTTTATATACATCTTGAAGTGCTATATAAATGCTCTGAATGAATCAATGAATATTTTAACGTAACCAAGCCCCAATATCGTGCCCATTTTGTTAAACTCCTTTGTTGTACACCCAACTCGTCAGCAAAGTTCTGCAACACTTCTGTGATGAATAATTATTCTTGCAGAGTTTCGTCCATAGGCCAAGACTGTGTGCCATTAGATTCACGTTATAAAATAGTGAGTTATAAGGATGATCCAGTGTAATTCGCATTAAGAACACAATCGTATAAGTTATCTGCATCGCCTGCACATAACTTGTGATCTCACTATGTTACATTCTGATTGCCATCACACTTCAGTCAATGTCAACTGGCGAACCTAAATATGTAGGACTGGGGTCCTTCCTGGGTCTGCCTTTTGAGTCCCAGTCAATCGAATATTATTTGTATAATGTGACAAGTCTAATTTGGAATCAGTAAAATAGCTGATAATGCTGATAATGCTGTTGATGATGATAATTACCTCAACTGGCAGCTATGCTTAGACACCAAATTTGTGTCGCTTAAAAGGAGGTGGTAGTGCCTCAAGAATGTCGCCAGGTGACCTCTCAACGGCAACCAACTCATTGTCCTTCACAAAATCCAGGTGAAGCAGATACTGGAAAAGCAACAAGCACTAAAAAACCTCTTTAACAAGACTAAATAATAGATTCTGAAAAGGGACTTCTTTAAAAATAAAAAGATTAAACCAGCAAAACAATTAACATTTGTAATGAACCTGTATTACACAGCCAAAAACCAATCATTGTTTTCTTAGATGTCCAACTATCGGATTTAAAGACTTATGACACACCATTCCTGCATCATGGAATTCACAATTTGGCTCGGGGCTGTCTGGCATGCTACAGATGAACACTGCAACTAATATGTAACTTTCTTCCACACACTATGTATCGGGTAGAGATGACTAACCAGGCCTTTTAGTTACACAAATATATACACATTTGGTGTATTCTCATCTCTCCCAGGATTGGCAGATTACAAATTTTTAAAATTAAAACGGATCTTGTGCCGAAGCAACCTTCATTAATTCATTCATCATTCATCTTTGATTATTGAGCCCAAAAAATGACACATACAAGATTAACATAAAGTGAACATGTATTGGGGTAGAAATGGTAGACCCAGAAGGGCCCAGAGTCCCGCTTAATTAGTTTCTTTTGTTATTTCAAAATGCACATGTCTATGCCAAATTTGCTAACATATATTAAATAACAGCAGTAATTTCAAATACCATATAAAAGTCAAACCTTTAGACGTCATTAGTTTAATCTTAAATGCAAGAGTTACATTGTGAATCCTAGTTTATTTATCCTACCTTGCTTTCCGTAATATGCACGCCAGGCCTCTTGTTTTTTCCTTTCTTCATGTTTGCAGGCTGTGTGTGTTGAGAAGTCTAGATAGAAAAGAGATAAAGCAAAGTTAAAGCCAAATGTGAAAACGGATTAAGAGATTCACAAACAAATTTGTAATCATATAAATGCATATATCTATGACTTATAATCAGTGATAGCAGTACAAGAAAACAGGAAGTTCAGATGAACCCCTCGTTCAATCACCCACAAAATGATGAATGCCTCTACATCTATAATTATTTGCCACAAAAGTTAAATTGGTAAGTAATAACATAAGTTATAATAAAATATAATGTCACTTTAACAGAACTAATTAGTACCACTTCCAACACAACAGCAAAAAGACCAACAGATGGTATGGTATGACAGCCTTGTTAACATAAATTGCTTAACTTCAAATTTTGGGCCTGCCGTAGATGACTCAAATGGGTCCTTTGCACATTTTATCTTGCTCTGAGCAGGCCTCTTTCTTTCAGAAACAGACCCAAACCCCCACATTTGCAGGCCTGCGGTCACATAATTAAGCTACCAGACAGGGCTGTCTAGCATGAGCCTTAGGCGTCATCTTTTTCTATATGTTTGACTGGCAAAAAGGGGCAATATAAATGCTCGTTTATGCTGCACTTCAGTACAGAATATGCTTACACCTAGCATAAAAATGCAACAATCTGTAGAACTCAAAGAAAAATATCTAAATAATTTCCATTCATATCGCATCAAAAATATTTATTCCAACAAGATAAATGCAAGTCACGTGAGTTGACTCTCACCAGTCGCTTGTCTATCATCGCAAACTGTTCATCATCCTGAACAAATATGATGTTTGGCTGACGAGAATGATAAAATATCTGACGTATTATATTTGAACGCAAAGACCAGTCTGGATTTACGGCTTCGTTTTGCTTCTTACTCCAGACCGTATTATCTTCCTTCAAAATGTCATATTCCACAATCTGAAAGTAATTGAAGAACATTCTAAGTCAAGAGGCAATTTAAGAGCAGGATCACCTTGACAATTAAGAATAAATTAAGTATTGGAATACTTTAAAAACAATAAATAAATAATAAATAAATTAAGTATTAAGTCTAGCGGTTGGCATGCCGTACTATCAACTAGGATGTTGGGGTTTGAATACTGGCCTCGACAGAAACATGGCTAAGCAACCAAGCTGTGGACATTTCATCCCCACAGCTGCGTCATAAGATTGACCTGGAGGATTGATTTTCTTTTGTAGAATACAGCACACTTCCCTGTGCATGATGCACATATGTATGTATGTATGTATGAATGTATGTATTGCATGTATGTATTGTATATATGTATGTATTGCATGTATGTATGTAAGTGTTGTATGTACGTAAGTACTGTAAATATGTACGTATGTATTGTATGTATGTATGTACTGTAAATATATATTGTATGTATTGTATGTATTGTATGTATGTATGTACTGCATGTAAGTATTATTGTATGTATGTATGTATTGTAAATATGTATTGTATGTATTGTCTGTATGCATGTATTTATGTATGTATGTATTGCATGTATGTATGTATGTATTGCATGTATGTATGTATTGCATGTATGTATTATTGTATGTATGTATGGTAAATATGTATTGTATGTATTGTCTGTATGTATGTATTTATTGTCTGTATGTATGTATGTAGTATGTATTGCATGTGTGTATGTATGCATCAATACACTTAATATAGCTCCTTTAAAGTACATCACAAAAAAGCAGCACCTATAGCTACCTAACTGATCTAAACAAGTGCATTTAAAGTCAGTGCTCGACACAGTCAAATGGGCTCAAGTTAATGTGTTTAAGGTCAGAGGTCATATGTCAGAGATCAATATACAAAGTAAATCATAGTCAGTAAAGACACTGGCACATGCAAGTAATATCGAAAAACTGATTCTGAACTGGTCAGTATATGAAACACGTGTCACAGCAATTCTTCAAACAAAATCAAGCCCCAAAATAAAAAAATCACAGTATCAATGTACAAATTGAAAAGATTTTTTACTTTTATTTTTTACAGTGAATGCTTCTGCAGTTAAACTGTACTTATTTAGCATTATTCATTCAGTGCGTTTTATCACAACAACGGCCGCTCTTGTCAAAAACGAAAAAATCCTCAGCTTCCCCTTGAAATAGCATGAAGTGCTAAAAAAGAAAAACAGGCACACACAAATCACTAAATGTAAAAAACAGATGATAAGGATAAAGTCTGCATATGACTTGAACGAACCTTTCTGTCAGAATAAGCGATGATCAGTTGTTCAGATGTTGGATGGAAGGCCATTGCAGTCGGCTGACTGGAACACTTTGGTAGTGTACAGACCAGCTACAAGCACACAAAAACACCATGCACTACAGTTCTGCATTATCACACAGAAAGAAGTCACAGTTGGAAACAAACATGTAAAGTAAAACCTTTCTACTGTGACTGTTTTAACTTCCTAGTACTGCAAAGTGTTTTCCAAAGAGAAAAATAAATAAACAGAAACTCAACGAGTTTAGACATTTTTCATTTATTTATTTAAAAAAACAAACGACAGAGTAAACATTTAAAATTTACACATTAAAACAATTAAATTGAAAAACATAAATAATTGAAAAAATATAAATGTATTAAAGATTTTCCCAAAATTTAATCAAATATTACAAAAAAATTACAAATTTCAATTTACCAGCTACATAACTGAACAAAAAACAAATTATATGCCTCAGATTCAGATTTATTGACATTGTGCAAATAATAATTGCTATAAATAAATAACTAATTAATTCAAATATACATATTCAAACACACATATATAAATATATTCACTGATATATTGCCTATAATTCATCTCAATGCAAAAATTTAGGCAGATAAGCCTCGACTATAGAACTAAAAAAAATTTAACTTTAAAGCATAGAAAGCCATGTACGCAGGACAGTTCAGTTTTATCAACAAACCTTGAGTTTCTTCAAACGAAAGATGTGAACTCCATGGAACAGTTCAGCAATTGCAAGATAATTTCCTGATGAACTGATGTTCATGAGGTAAATAGGCCCAAAATCACCTGCGAACAGAAATCGAAGCATGTCAAACATGCAATTCAAGAACATACTCATATATTGGGAAGACTGCCACCCTTTACCAAGGCACCCTTGGGGGTCCTTAAAAACAAGCTGTAGTTCAAAGTTTAGATACAAACATGCACAGATACACAAAACCTGTTTCTACCAAACTACACTGGAAACTCATTATAATGCTGTGATTGAAAGCCCCATCGGAAACTGCCTTATAATAGGGTCATCTTATAATAAAGTTGTGTTACCATAGGGTCATGTTATAATAAGGTCGTGTCATAACAAGGTCGTGCTATAATAAGGTCATGTCATAACAGGGTAGTGTTATAATGAGGAAATATTCTAAAGCTGAACTAAATTTGGGATCCATGATTCCAACTGCATTATATCAGAATCCATGTTATAATGGAGCATGGTAAGGAGGTCCTGGTGCTTTCAGATTTCAAGTAACTACAAGTTTTTAACCAGTACATTCAATTTTTATGCATGTGAGAAACTTATGTGTATGTTGCAGGTTGTCTAGGGGTATGCAATAAAACACCAGCTTTAGGTAAAAACAGCTTTATTACATAAGCCATTTACAAGCAAAATGGAACTCACATAGCAACAAGACGTTAGTCTCAGACTGCGACAAAAAATGGCTCAAAATAACTAAAACTTCCCAGAAGAACTAAAACTGCCCCAAAAACCAAACAGATCACCCACGCTGGAAAACTAAAAGCATTTAGTTGAGAGAATGCCAACAACATGCAGGACCAAACTAAAATCCAGTCTGAGCCGAAGTAAAACACACCTTACCTGCCAATATGTACAGAAGACTTATTACGCACAACAACTCAATCCACTCAGTCCTCTCCTATACGCCGTATGCAACAATGTATACAAGCTACAATAAAACAGTGATATTCCAAAACATGCTCAACAAGTGAATGCGATTAATGAATAAAAGCAGTAAAATCAAAAGTAGCAAATAGCGAAAACTGAAAACCAGTTGAATGGCACTGACCTCGAGAAAGGCTGCGTGTTCGGACAACGGTTGACTGTGGAGTTGTGAGCTTAATCAGCTGCAGTGTGCCATCTCTAAGAGCACAGACGAGATACTTTGCATTTGGAGAAAAAGCTAAACAATGCGCTGGCTGCTTCGGAAAGCTAGAGATTTTTACGAGAGCAAGGAGGTTGATATTGTGGCCAGATTCACTGTCTTCCTATCAAAAAAAACAAACTAAACATGAAAGAAGTTCATTCATTCACTGAGAGCATTTATGCAGTACCTTCAAGATAATGGGACAGGGCACTCTGCAGAAATAACACTTCACTGGCTTAAAATACCCGATGAACAGAGTACTAAGTCATATTGCTTACCTACAACACACTTCAATCCTCCCAATCCTCCTATCTTCGTCGGTTATTTACAATCCAACCACTCTGTTCAATCTGCTCCTCTTAAGTAGCCAAAGGAAATTAGGCTCTATCTGAATAATGATCACAACTGCATTTTGTAATTTACTCTAAGAAAGGCTGATCAGTCTTTTGCTGACAAGCATTTATACTAGCATGCATGAAATAAATGACATAACTGTGTGTTTGAAATAAATGAAAAAAAAACTTAACCTATTTGCACTTTAGTCACAGAAACCTGATATTGCAATAAATGGACTTAAGACAAACTCCCCTACTTTCAAATTTTTCTACTGTAGGCTTTAAAATAAATACACAAGCAAATATCCTAAATATGCAATTTCAATGAATCAATGCACTGACTAGAGAAAAGCTGTACAAACGGACGACCCGACTGTCTCCATAGGCAATCCATTTTCCACACCTTGACACTGAACTACACAGAATTAAGCTTTCTTTTGTACTCAGCTTTAACAGCAGCTTTTCACATGACGACAAGTTGAGGATAACACCATGGCTATCTGAATAAAAACACAACAATAAACTCTTAATAAAAAGGTAAAACTTTGTAACAAAAATGTTTGAGAATCAAAGAATCAAACTTCTTATCTCAGTCACAGTTAACTTAATAAAGAGCTGACAACTTCCTGAATAAAGTTTAATTAATGTATGTTCAATAACTAAGTTTTATCTGCATATGTACGTATGCATCGTATTTGCTTTGTGGCCTTTAATATACCTGTCATGGCTCCAATCTCTTACCATAGCAAAATGTACCTTAAATTAGTAATAAATACCTGATATTTTTCTTACCCCTTGCATCATCTGTTTCTGCTAGTTTCCACAGTTCAAGTCGTGTAGAATACTGCATCAGAATACAGCGAGCCTCATGAGCCATTTGAACAAGGGATTTCTATAACAGATAACAGACTTATTAGAATTATTAGTTTAATTTTTTAAAATTCCTATAGATAACTGCAATTTTTGGTAAAAGTATTAAGTTATTCTGATTATATAACATCACATAGGCATTTTAAATTTCATAGTTCTTATAGCCTGGGCCATTACAAGCTTATGTAGACGTGCTTACTGAACATCATAGGTTTCAATAACAGCTTTTATGTATACTGCTATTCTTTCCTTACAGTAGGTATTTCTCCTAATTACAAAGTATAATAGCCACCATAGTCAACAAACTGTTAACAATGACGTCATTCAGGTCTAAACTTATTTTATTTCAACTTGCTTATCTACTGTAGTCTAAACTTGTGATTTCTGACCTAATGGAATTCAACCATACATTACATTACATTACATTACATTACAACCATACCTCTCCATTACGATTTTGATTACGATTCACTTGATGTGACCACTGATCAATGCCTTGGGCATTAATATAAAACATAACAGAAGTTATTAGATTAGAATAGAAATGCAATCCATGGTTATTAATCATTGCAAAAGGAGTAATTATATGTATCATCAGTTGTTGAGTAGTACAATGATTTTGCAAGTATTTATACTGTTAGGATGTGTGCATTTTCTTCAGTTAGTGACATTTGATGATGTCATCAATACTCAATCATATTGAAGAAAATTGTAATGAGTAACCATAATCACTAATCATTTCATATGATAATAACCATCTGAAATCATAAATTGTTCAGCAGCACTATGACAATCTTTAATCAATAACAGTTAAGAAATTTTTTAATTTAAATAAATTATATTAAAATAAAAATAATTAAATTATCAAACTGATTGTTGATTAGTTGCAGAAAAATTAATACCTGTGGTATGACAGACAATGCTGTAGACTTTCGCTGAGAAAAGTTGTTGATCATTATCTTACAATCAAGACCTAATTAAACAAAAATAAACTTTTAAACTTTTTTATATTTAGTTATTCACATAGCCCATTGTCTTCTCCAAGCTGAATCTGGCAAGTTTCTATTGCTAATTCTCTATTTTGTTCCTTATATTTATATTAGATCAGATTATGAACTTGGTTTCAAATTCCAAAAATAAATATCTTGTATAGGCATTGCAAAAAGTTAAAGAATTCCCAACCTGCTGATATAACACTGTCTTTCATACAAGCGAGTGTGTTTACGTCGTTTATATGTTGCTCTCTTTTGCTCGTAATGACCCAACGTTTTTCACTGACGTCTGGACCAACAGACGACAGTTCAAACCGAACGAGAACTGGATCAACGCCACACGCGTAGACTGACTTTCCATCTGGGCTAGCACAGATTGCACGAACATCTGACTGGTGACTTGGCAGACACTAAAATCAAGAGCAATGAGATAAAAACATGACTGCACTAAGCTGTTGCAAAAAACTGCCTGAAGCAATCAAAATTATTATTATTATGCTATTTAATTATTATTATGCCATTAAAGCTATTTATTTATGCTGTTTATTTTGTCAAAATTTCCAATTTCTTTTTCCCTGTTAGCCATGTGAATTGAAAGCAGCTATACAATGTCTTCATAAATCATATTACAATGTAAACAGCTGTTCGTAATTGTAATCATTACAGCACATTTATACAGCAACTCTTCAAGAAAACTACTCAGAAGGGCTCCCAACCAGATAACACAAGACCACAACGATCAATAGAATGGTCTTCAATCGCTGGCGAACTAGAGGTAGAGAGAGGGCAAGAAGCTCATATCGCAGGTCACATGGCAGTTTGTTCCAGAGAGAAGGACCAACCACGGCAAAGTTACCATGCTGCAATGCGGAAGTATTGCACAGAGGCACAACGAGAACACCATGTACTGCAGAGCAAAGATGGCCAGGGACTGATGACACTGAAATACAAAGCTCCCTAAGATAGGATGGAGCACAAGCATCCAGGCAGTTATGCATCAGCAAGGGATCTTAAACTCAATGTGCCTTCGTGTGGGCAACCAGTGCAGCTCATCCCGTATGTAACATATATTTTAAAACAGGTGTCCTGCTGTTGAACTGCTGCGGATATGGTTGCACCCCAACTGAAAGATCGTGACACATTGCTTTTTCAGGAGTTTCTAGGCAGTACAGTTCTGTAAACAAATGTATTACTTTACTTTTACCTTTCTCTAACTGCTACTCTTTTCACGTTAACAGAGCGAGTCCCTGCACAGGAAAACCATAAGCTTTCACAATAAACTGCCCATTGAAAAGATTTGCTTGTGATGACCAATCGTTGGTCATAAAAGAAAACAATTGACCCAACTACGAACCATGCACCGAGTGTACTGCTCCGGGGGACCGCTCCAGAAGTTGGTCTTTCCTGTTGAATCTCCACTCACGATAGTCATTTCATCACCAGACCTTTGAAAATAAACATTCTCATTTATTACTAAAGTCAAAACAAACCCATCCCTTGAATATCTGTTGGTGTATTTCAATTGTATAATCCTTTCTTTGATTTCTTAAATGAAAGCACAAGTAATATAAACTGTAATATAAACATGTAATATAAAAGTAATATAAACTTTTTTAATCAGATCACACTTGAATGTCATAGCACCAGTTCAGAACTTCTTCACTTTACTCTAGATTCAGCATCGTTGAAAACGTTGACAAGCAGCCTTATTTGGACAAGACTTGACTACTGCAACTCCATGTTCCATGGTCTCCCTCACTGCACTTCCTCTAACTAGAGTCATGCACCAGGCTGTACAACTGTGTTTTAGACTCTCCTGCTGAGACCATATCACACCTCTTTGTTTTTCTACGCTGACTTCCTGAGTGCATCTGCTTCAAGCTGGCACTCATCATGTACAAAGCACATCCAAATCATCTGCCATCCTACTATCATCCATGGTTACACCCTGAAGCTTTGTTACAGGCCAGTTCTCTCTTTGATCAGCATCTTCTGGAAAGTATATTGTTCCTTTACACATACTGTCTTTGGTTGGCGCTCGCTCATTCACAGTTGGTGGTCCCTCCATCTGGAACGCTCTACCTCTTCATGTTCGCAACTCTCCTACTAAGACTCTTTCGCTCTAAACTCAAAACTTTTCTCTTCTAGTCTGTTTATGGTTCCTAACGTCTGTTGTTCCCCGTCTTCGTTATGCACTTCTGAACTTTGCAAACAAGAGCATTATAAAATTACTTTTACTGTACTGTATTGTAAAGATCATGTAGCACAGCAGAAATATACTGAACATTACAAACAAATGCCAAAACATTTCTACTCAGAAAGAATGATCACTAGCTGGTCTTACCCAAAGACATCAATGGCCCAAACAATTGTCTCCTTGTTCCGCTGCTGCCTCGGGATCATAATTCTTTGAAGAGGGTTTCTAGAATTGACGCTCCAAACCCTGATGTTGTCTAAGCCCCCCGTGACAATGACATTCAGAGCATCATACCACGCAATAGATGTTATTCGACCTTTCAAAAGCATAAAAGCAAAAAGATTCTTAAATAAACCATCAGCTTTTAATTAATTCAGTTTATCAATCTCACAATTGTGGGTTAGTTTAATGTGGTTATCAAGTTTGAATTCTGGCTGAAATGTCCTTCAACCCTTTGAACAAACATCTGCAGACCACTGAGTCAATACACGAGCAATGTTAATACTTCATTCCGAACTACACCCACGTTTTTAAATTTGAAGTGCCATTCAGATACTTTACAGTCACAGAAAATGTATTGTAAAACTTAACTGACCTTCAAGCTTTACAAATGACTTGTTGAAACGCACTCCTTCAACGATCTCAAACAGCATCACGGAACCTGCTTCTGTACCAGCCTACATTTCACAAAAGACAAAACAACATGGACTATCTGATCGACAGTTCACAGGTGTTCTAGGCAACACTGTCAGTTGTTATTGGAAAAGCATAAAACAATACTAGCCTATCCTGCATACAGCATCTGCTCAGTCCAGGAGCTTTGCCTTTGTTGGCCCTTCCAGCTGGAACTCCCTTCCTCTTGACCTGCGGCTTCAGTTACTTAGTCTCTCTCCTACCCAGTCTCGCAAACGCCTGAAATCCTTTTTGTTTGTTCAAGTCGGGAACGCCACTGTTTCCTAACTGGCACTTTATAAATGTTCGTTTACAATTACAATCTGCATGCGAGTTCAGCAATTACTCTTCTGGGAAAATTCCCCTCTTGCTTCCCATTAGCTACAACTTCATACTATTCGCAAGATGGTGAAATATTTCACCTTTTCTGAATGTACTAAACGAACTATGAGCCATGCAGTCTAAGGCTTTTCACACAAAGACAAAATTTCGACACACCAATCTTACATGCAGCCAGCTTGCTAACATGTCTGCCCTTTATGGCTTTCCCTCTGTGCTTCACATTTCTGTGTCTGCCTTTTTACCTCTGTGATTTCACAGTCAAGCCATAAAACCTAAGAGAAAGGTTGTCCAGTTCTTGTACTGTGCAGTTGCCAACCTCGTACTCTGGTTGAAATGTCCTTCAACCCAGTGAACAGACATCTGTGGACTACCGTTGCAGTAGATGAGCAATTACCTTCCTTATCTGAACTCTGATTGGAATTCAGTTCTAAGTGCATCATATCAGGCCAACAATCTACTTCTGACAATTTACAAATCTTCTTTTTTATTTACGTAGCAACAACAACAAGGAATCTGTCAGTGATGCTATGCAATTATGCAAACTTTCTGAAAGTACCTACAAAGGTACCTACATAGTCATCAGCAAGAATAATGAAAGTTCAAAGTTCAAACTTACTGCAATCATCATCTGTGCTTTGTTGAGTGCTAAACACCAGATGGCTCCACCACTCATGGCAGAGTCGGAACTCTATGTAAAACAGAAACAAGCTGATGGTAAACATAATACAAAATCAAATATGACAAAACAAAACATTGAAAACAATGGAAAGTAACAGCTAAAGCAGCCAAAATTCAACAGATACTAAATGCTAGTTTTGAAACATAAACTAAAGAACATCAAGGACTTTGGCAGAAACTTGATACATCAACCTTTGTAATAAAACCTTGGAAGACATGATAAACATCTTAGAAAAAGTACTGTATAGTTCCCCTTCTGTACAATGAAACATAAGGGAGGCACTGATTTCCTGCTCTCCTGCCCTTGAGCCAGCAACAGAAAAATCCCAAAGTCTTTGGACATGGGGCCAGTGCATTGCAGAATTTACCACTTACTTCCAAGCATACACTGATACTAAAAGCTAATGCGAACACGAACAACCCGCCAAAGGTTGTTCAGCAGGCTCAAACCCACAAATGGTCGATTACAGACCAAGCATGTTACTGGACAGACCACCTTGTCTTACTAAAAATAATTAATTAACATTTTATTGCTTTTGAAAGCAAAACAGAGCTAGCCATAAGGCACTTTATTTTTTAGACTAACCTTGATTCCTCCAGAGTGAAGATCATGCTCAACAATGTCGCTGTGCAATCCACCAGAAAACAAACGGCCGTCACACCAAACCATAGCTTCCACGGACTTCACAGGAAGCAGAGTCTAATAAAATAGTAAAAAAGTAAACCAATGGTTACAAATGGTCAAAACAGTCCAATTACAGTGATGGTTAAAACTGGCTAAAATGGTTTAACCTGCCAGAATACTCCGGTGTGAAGCTGCCCTAAATATTATCATGCATTTCCTAATTATAGGTTATGCATTATTATTATTATTAATATTATTATCATTAACCAGCCCCTTTATAATGTGCCGTACATCAAGTGAGGAAGCAAGGCACGTTCCACTAGTTACACAAACATGGATTTTAAATCTAAAGTGTCAACAGAAACCAAAGAATAAAAAGTAGAAATCTGTGTTGCATCTGGCCGTGATTTCATCACTGTGCTCACAATTCATGTCCAAAAGCATCAAGTGAAACTGGAACTTCCTTGTCAAGCACAAAAGCTGCAAGAAAATGTTGCTGCTCTTTAAGTCTTCTCATGTCTCACAAGCCATTATGCAGAAACTCCGTCAGCAATATGTACTCAATGGGCTTCCAACAGCACGAAAGAAATATGTGACTGTGTCGTTATTTTTGTGTGATATTAGTGTAACATAACAAAAGGAACATACCAAGCCATTTCACTGTGGAATGGATTCCAAAATCATTGTGATAATGAGCTGCTAGAGATATTCGCAGCCTATTTCACTACCAATAGAAAACTGTTAGAAATGATATCAAAGACCTAAAATATGGCAACTCAAACACTTAAAAAACTGTCTCCCTCCCAGATCCCCTCTATCTGACGTTAGTCGGTCTCAGTACTGTAGAATATTTACCTTTCAGACTTTGTGGAAGAGTAAGCATGACAAAAAGAATATTTTCTTTACATATTTCTACGGCCCAATTAGCTATCTCATCCTTTATAGCTCTGCAAATACATTTGTGTTTTGATCAAGTAAATCATCAAACCTGTTCATGGAACCAGTGGTTCATGTTCCAGATTTCAATTAAACACCCATGCTCAGTAGTTCTGAAAAAAAACAAGATTTCATTTTATCTCTTTCATAGGATGATTAAAATTGCACATTTTGCTTAATACCCTAACTGCAATTTTCTAGTTTGGATTTGCCATTTATTTTCCTATTCTACATTTTGTCACATTTCTGTTACTTGATGGCCAATTACTAAAACAAGATGACTTCACTGCTGCATTTTTGGTTAGCATCCTGAAGAGAACAGCAGCAGTTCTTGTGGCAGCCACTGGTATTAAGTGTTCTGCAACTATTGCTCCTCTTTGGCATGCAAGGGTGCATGGCCTATCCTCTCCATCATCTTCCCATTGAAAGCGTTCAGTCAGTGCACTCATTTTCTAGTTGAGATTGTTATGGGTTGCTAGTGAACCAGAAAGCTCCATTTATCTTTCAGCTCTGGTGGGGAACTGAATCAGAAATAGTTGTCCCATTGTCACAGTAAGCATTGAATAACTTGCTTCACAGACTGGCTGGCTGCACTAGCAGAAAAGTAAAGACTTTTTAAATACTCTGATGTTATGTACCTAGAAATTTACATTTACATTTGGCACCTGTGAAGACATCTCCAAGATGCTCACCTCCACCTCAAATATGCTATACTTCAAAGTTATTATTAATTTGACGCTTATATGGTGCTAACTAAAGAATTCACCCCAAAGTATTGGTAGCTAACAAAAGATAAGTCTTCATTTGTCTGCAAAAAAAAACAATACAAGAAAGAGATAGGTCCTGTAATGTTGGTGGTGGTGAATTCCAAAGATGTTGAATTAGTGTGAAAAATGGTATGGAAACCACAAACCTATCTTAGGAAGGAAGGGACAACCAACCAGCTGAAGGAAGCTGATCATGCTTGACCTCGCAGCATTAAGTGTGAGCATAATGCCTATACCAGCACTATTTGGTTAATTTCTTGACAAAATCCACTTGCTAATGCCAGCCTTTTTTTCATTGACTGAATACAGTTCCAGAATGTAATGACTAGAGCACATGCCTCAGAAGTGTGCTTTCCTTTTGATATTAAAGCCCTTTAGATATTACAATCCATTTCAGTCACCTGACCTAACGTCACTCAGTAACAAATGAAGTGGTTTTCTAATAAAAATTTATTTGTTATCAACATGCATGGAGTACCTCTCCATCAATCCCAATCTTATTCTTGTTTTGGGGTCATGTGAAGCCAAAGTTTAGTGGGCAGATGTATGCATCCACTGTCTGCATTCAGGTGTGCCTAGTTCACAATAAATATCTAACATGGAGAACTTCATTAAGTGGCTTTTGTTTAAATGATGCTACATAAATGGCCAATCAAATATATTACATTACTTTGTTATAAGGTATCATAAAGTAACAATAAATTACCAATAGCACTTCAAAATAGTAAACAGTTTTAATTTTCCTTAGAATAGTTTACAACACTAAAGAAACAACAACACTGCGATATTCTTCATAAATTTATTAACAAAGCACTACCTGGCCACTGCAAGCTTCTGTAATGTTTCTTCAACAGCCACACAGCTAACACTAGCTGGCTGATAACCAAAAACTGGCACATGATGGAGGCAAAGTTTGCCCATTATTCGAATGTCATCTAAAATCTGCAAATTAAAAAATCCCGACATTTTTAAAATAAGCTTATACCATGTTCATAAACTCAAGTTCATTCTAAATCCTTTATGGTAGCTTCAGTATAGCTGTTTTTGTCTAAAATTATCAGAAAAAAAATCTGGCGTGAAATTGAAAAATCGTACTTTTATCTGCTGCAAACCAATTACACGATATTAGCTAACTGTATGGCTGAGTTGATCGTTTTTCAGCAACCGATATGTTGCCGTAATGAACTTTACATAATAATTAAATTATAATTAAATTTCAATTAGCATTCTTTTAAGACAACTAAGCCAGTACAGATTTTACGCTTTTGGTGCTTATATGTAAAGTCTCGCATGTGGCAAGACAAGCGATAATAGAGAATCGTTGATTGGTAGTCCTCAAGGAAATAGAACGATACTCTCATTAATAAAAATATGTTCTGAAACAATAAACTGACTTTACAAGTTAACTCATCATATTATCTGCAATTTTACTCATAGACAATGCCAAATCCAATGAGTTTACTTACAAACTTGCAGAAAAATCCTTCACGTTTTAACTATACAAATGGTTTTCCAAGATCTTAAATATAAAATGATAACCGGAAACGTTAATGAAGAGTTGAAAACCGCGCTGGCACTACTGACTTACTTAGATGTAATGACTATAATAATTAATAATAATTATTATTAATTAGTAACTTCTAATGTGCCGGTGTCTAATGCACAAGGCATAAACCCGATGGCGCACCAAAACCGAGCCACGACCAGGTCAATATCCAGAAGGTCAGTCCAGAAGACAGAGAGGCAGTCTATGGTGGATAAGCAATTTGAAACAGTGAAGTTTTAAGCTTTATGTAGGGCATAAGTACGCAAGAATTGTTTTAAAACGCAATAGTTCGTAATCGTCATCGTTATCTCAGAAATTTCTAAGCGTTACTTTAAAGCTAAGTGCAGGGACCAGCTTATTCACGAGAGCTGCGTCATATCAGAGGTGTTGTCCAAAGATGCCACGGGAAGAGGGAAGACAAAGTCGGGTTGCCAGAAGACCAAAGAAGATAGTTTTGCTTTCCTCGTGACGTGATTTGTTTGAGACAGCCTTGCTATGCTATAACAGAAACCATTAGTTTGTGATGTAATAATACTTCATGGAGCAAGTCGAGGAGAAGACAATTATTAATGTCGCTTGGAATAATGACTCCAAATAAAATCGATGCATAGATCAAATGAGCAAGCTAAAAGCAAATAAATGAGTTAACTTTAAAAACTGTCATGTTACGTTCACAGATAAACTATAGACAACCGTAGGTGTAAAATAATTAAGAAAGCTATCCTGTGTGTGTGTGAATATTATATAACGCATGACCTTTTAAGTGACCTCGTACTACCGAATATTGTAAATGCACATTCAGTTGTTGGTTGTAGCTGTGCTATGCTTTCTCGTTATCATGATGCATTATATGATTTAATCTCAGCTAAATTGTCGTGTCCATGGTTTCCTCTTCATATAAAAACTAAGGCCAATCTTTTAACGTAAAATTTTTAAATTAGAGAGACTAGTGATAAACCATAAGAGTGAGTTTCTGACATGTTCAGTTTAATTTAAATGAAATGAAATGTGTGAACAGTTCTAGGCCTACATTACATATAATTATGGCGCTAAAAGATGCATACAGGTCATCACTACGATACGCTACTACTTGGACGTTCCTTTCCGGTTGTTCGCAGTGCACGGTGTGTAACGGTTGAACTAATTTGATCTTTAATTTTCGTTTGAAAGTCATCTTTGGTATAACCTGTTTCTATATGACATTTTAATAATACGAATTTTTCTGTTAAAGTTTATTCTTTCAATATTACCATGGAGTGTTCACATATTTTCGTAATTATATTGACCGTCGCTCAGACCACGCACGGAGTAGTCATTCTGTTAGGGTATCATATATGTGTACTGAATAATTTGTAAACCAGATAGGCAGTAGTTGCATGTTGTGTTAATTAATTTAAAATCAGATGAATTGTCTGTAGACTCTGCAGAAATGTCTTCGTCTCAAAGCTCCCAGGACGACATCTGGTTTGATAAGTGGCGCTTTGAGGATGCCGAGGTCGCCTACCAGGAACATCTTGCTCGGCTAAGATGTGGAGGAGAGACGGTTCAAGTTGCCAAGTGTGACAAGGCAGCCAAACATGAAAAGGCAAACACATGCCCTGCATCTTCGGTTTGTGAAATTTTCATTTGCATTTCAGCATTGTGTTATGTTTTACCATATTTAATTTCAGATGTGCTTTTTATTTAAGAGTTTGTGCAATAATTTCAACTAGTAGAGTTGCTTAATATTTGAAGTATTGGATATCTTTATGTCTTTTAAAAGAGTTCTTGGTCTGAAAAACCTGTTAATGAGTGCTTATTCTCTCATGGTCCTCAAAATAAACAGATTGTGATATTTAAAAGAACATTAAAGGCAAAAAGTTGAAAATGCAATAGTTTGTTGTATACACTGTTGCTAAAAATATAGAAAATTTGCTCGCATAATTCTGTACTGAATGTTGACCAATATATACCATATTTTCTGGACTATAAGTCAGTTTTTTAAATGAACTTCTTGAGATGCATTTTATTGTAAGGGATAACTCATGTGTTAACTTTTAAAAAATTTGGGACTGCAGTGCTGAAATGATGAATAAATAGGACTGAAATAAAAATATTTTTTCACTGAAAATGATTGATTTGAGTATTGTCCATTTAAATATTACTTTGATTGCTGTTAAAGTAGTGTAAGATTTTTGCAAGTCTTTGGTTAGAACGCTCAAAGGCGTAAAGTGTTGCCTGCTTCCAGACATTAATGTTCAGTTACTTTAAAAGGCCACATTGCAACATAGTTAAGGGTCAAAATGACTGTGATATGACAATTTATGTTTCTGGCTGCATTAATATTTCCTGTTTCCAGACAGAAGCAGGCTGTGGCACACTGCCTTTGAAAACAGGCTGGTGGTGACACGCGGCCAATACAGCTGCAGAGCTTAGATGCATGATCTCTTTATTGTCTCTCAGAGCATTTGTATGCAGCTATTGTAAGTTTGCCAGCTAGCAACAGTCCTGCGGCCTGCAGCCATCGTTGCTGGGCTACAGGCTAGCAGTAGAGGAGACTTTTGCGGCCGGTTACCACTGCACATTCACTGCTTACTGGATGACGTTAATGAATATTGACCTGCTTCAGCTGTTCACAGCTGCCTTAGTATTCCTGATATAATAATTTGACATTATTCATTAATATTGGCCTACTGAATAACATTAATTAATATTATAAAATTACTTATATGAAGCACTGTACTTCAGTGTATTACCTTACTTGTAATTGCGGCACTATCTCGAGTATGTTTCTGTATTTAGTATCTTTGGTTCCAGCGGGTGAGACTAGTAATACTATAGCGGTGCCATCCAAACATTAACAAGAAGGCATTAAACGACAAGTGTTGCAAATCTTTACTTTAAAATGTGCAACAAATTATTTTTGAATAGTATTTGACCATGTCTGTGTGTATCTAAGAATTATTTATGTGATTTTGCCAAATGCAGTTTTTAGTGTTACGACCTGATGGCACATTGACGCTGCAACGTTAATAGTGCTTCTAATGTATTTTGATTATAAAAGTTTAAAAAATTTTTGCATCACTGCGTCTTATTCAAAAGTGTTACTTGTAGTCCAGAAAATACGATATATGTAACATTGTTTTCACAGACAGATCATATTTGATGCAGTGGATTTGACAAGTAAAGAAATTTTTATTAGATGTGATATGATTGAGTGCACATAATTGGTTTTGGTGTTTCTGCAGGCTTTGGGTTTACTGTTGGAAATGGCTGTATGTTAGAAATCAATTGTCCATAGTTTGATAATTAGGAAGCAAGAATCAGTTTGTGTCGGAGTCTACTTTATGAATGAAGTATTAAGCAAGATTCTTTTTAGTCATTTTGGTCAAACTTGTGTGATTGAGACAGATCTTTGCAGTTAATTTTCTTGTCTGAGCTTGTGTTTGCTTGAACCCTTGCATTTCCGTGCTTCCTAACATTCAATTAGGCCATTTTAAACTAATCCACAAGCTTGTTCTAAGTAGTGTTCATACATGCTGTAGAAATTCATGCCATCTGTAAATTAGTTCTGAGTTTTCTTGTTCTGTTTGCAGTGCCAAAACACAATTCCTAACTGCTTTCATGCTGAAAATGAGAGACAAATTTAATTATTTAAATTGACCATTTTCAGTTTTACTGGTTTATTATCTTGCATCGATTTTGCATACGAGCGTATGTTATTTTCGTACAAGTCCACATTTTTCTTATGGAATTTGCTTTTGTTGCAACTTGCAATTGAATGATAGCAGAGTTGTCCATCATATAACTGAATCTGTTGGTTTTTTGGGCCAAATGATTTATGACCGTTAAACGAGTTACTCGTTTTCTCTCCTTCAGCCGCTCCGATCATCCTTGGCAGGCGAGATTGCCAAGGCCAGAGAACACATTCAAAAGTCCCTCAACAGCAGCGTGAGTAGTTTCTAACTTCCGTGGCTTGCATTTACGCTGAGTAACCAACCCTCCCACAGCGCAGATTGCTTCTGAATTGTACTCGTGTCGTTTGTCTATTGTGACTTCAGTTTCAGTCAGATTTTGCTTTCTGCATTTATTAACTAGTGGCTGCTTGATGGTCAAGCCTGCTTCTAATGCTGTTTCTTCTGTCTTAAGTTCTTGTTCTTGTTTCAAGTTTGGTTGTTTGTTCCAACTGTCTGAATTCTCATTTATTTTATTAGTTACTGCTGAAATGACCAAATGTTGATCAGATTTGTTAGAAGTTGACTGTACGTTATACGATCAGAGCATTTTTCGTTATATGTTATGTTGTTAGTCCCTTTATTTTTGTATTGCTTTTTATTTACAGGTATTTTTATGTAGGTATACTTATGTTGTTGGTTGATATAACTGTAAACGTTTTTCCTATTTATTGTGAAAACCATTAAGTAATGAAAACACCAGGTTTAGTAAGTTGGTACCTAAACGAACTTTACATTTGTGATCAGTTTAAATCAGGCATGGAGAAATTTTATTGGTGACATGTCAAACCTGCAAGCTAGGATGGTCTTGCAGGCCATAGGAGATTTGTACTGGTGGGCCTGGGAGCTCCTCCAAAGCCAATTTAAAGTTTACTAGTATCTTAGGCTGAAGAAAAATGTTAATATGAACGGAATGGTGGCATGCAATTCAAATGAAATGTTTTGCATTGCTTGTAGGCCCATACTTGTTCTATCACCAAGAGTTACGCCATTGTGACGAAGCATTCTTTCAGGCACCTTTTTCAAATTTTGAATTGTATCAGCTTTTTCATGCTTTGCTAGTGCCACAGATTTGTGAACATTTTTATGTCTGGAATTGTAATGCCTCTGAATATTATATAGTTTTACCACACTAAGAGATTCCTCATACAGCCGACACACAGACTTCCCACTCATCCTTTAAAAAACGTTTCCATCCACTCTTGTTTCAAATTCCTGCCATGCTTTTCCAGTGTTTACTTTGCTCAACTTGGTTCTGCTATTGCAAGAATTAAGGAATCGCTAATAGCATAATAAGTTGACGAGAAATTAACTTCATGCAGGATGAAGTGGTAAATCTCTGGACAAGACAAGTACAATTGGGGGATGCAAAGCAACATATAGGTCCCTGTCAGATCTGTTTTTGAATGCAGGATTTTAAAGTCAAGTTAACCCACAAGCATTTTGAATAGACGTCACAGGCCAGAGTTTCCCCAGGCCTGCTTTAAATGAATCAGTAGAGTAACAGATTTATACCTGGTAAAGATCTGCAACCATCAGCTTTATTGTAAGTTTCAGCTAGTTGTAAATGTTGAAAACTTCAGATTAAAATCACATTTATTTCTTAATTTAGCATTTGTTTGCGGCTGGTACACCCTGATGACAGAACGTTGATGTGGTTTAGTGAATGCAATGGAAGGTTTCAGTCAGGATTTAAATTGAAGTGTTTTATTACAGCGTAGTTTTGCATCTTATGTCTGAGGCCTGACAGATCTTGTAGCTGATTAGCATATTAAGGGATGCCACATTGAGCCAGTTTAAAGAACCTGTAAAATTTGGCCATTGAGCCAATTTAAAAACCAATTAAATTCTACTATGGCTGAATACATTGGAACAAACTTGCCTGTTGCATTTTTCCTGTGACACTTATAATATTAGTGGGAATTCTGAAATAATGCTGCTGCACTGTTAGCTAGTTGTAAATGTTTAAAACTTCAGATTAAAATCACATTTATTCAGTTCCAAATTTCATTGACCTTACAATGCTATGTTGATACATGAAATATCATCACCACATAACATGTTACTGGATGTAAGAGTAGAATTTTTAGGAGAGTTGGGAATACTACAGTATGTAAGGTTTAGTAACCAATCATTAGTTGTTCACTGCTGACTGTATGAATTTAAACCCTGGGAATGTTGTAGAAGTAGTTGCTAACAAGTACATGTATTGTAGAGAATGTTTGATAGTTAGTTCATTTCCTAATTAATTTAAAGTAGACATATTTTCTGACAATTTTGATTGTGCTGTGTTACAGTTTTGTTTTGTTATTCGTTTCCATGTACAGTGTAGCAGTTTGGGTTTGTCTCACATTGGTTAAAGGAAAATTATAGCAGATTGCACTGAGTTTTTTTTTGCAAAGTAGTACATAAGGATTTTGCATACATGGTGAATCTGACTTATGCCAGTTTAACCAAAGTTCATTTGCCAATTTTGGGGATTATCTTATTAAATCATCACTTATTACTCGTTATTTGATTCACCAATATGTGACCTACTTGTGGTGATCCTGTTGGTTGGAAATGACATGAATCTTAAGCAATAAATAAACATGAAGACAGTCATCTTGCTGATTAAAATTTTATATTCAGAAATCAAGATAATAAAGTGTAATAAAGGCAATGTAGTGATATTGATATAAGCACTAGGTCCAGTTTGAAACTCGATAAAACTCTGTTAAGTGGCCTGTGCATCAATTAGTTGGATTCTTTTTCATGTCAGTTTTTTAAAATCATTTTCGAATTGCAGTGACTCTGTACCTACCATTTTAGGTTCCAAATTAAGAGGAGATTTTCTGGCTTAATTGGCTGATGATCACCATCTGAGTTAAGCTGAGCAAACTTCTGCAATTTTCCACAAAGTGGTGTTAATGCAATGTATTTTGAATAGGTTTCTATTAAACCTGAGGAAAAGAGAGAATTTTTTAAAAGTACTGCTACTGCAAATGGACTCGTTCTTGTTTAACATATTCGAATGTCGACGTCAGACTTATTTAGCGTATGCTAAATATTTCATTTTCAGTTTGCTTATTCCTCTGTCATTCTAGCTACGATGCTATGTCTGCTTCTTCGGTGTACACATGGCTTTGCGATGAATTTTCTTTAAATAATTGAAATATAAGCCTACCTCATTGGCTGCTGTGCTGTCTTTTCATTTATTCAGGAGCGACTTCATTGTTTTTTTGCACTTCATAACGCAAAATATTGACCATATCCATCACACGTGTGCGCAATATGCAAAGCACAAAAGGCATAGGTCAACAGTGTCCCTATTGATTGAGAGTGTCTTTAACTGCACATCAGTTTGTCTGTGGCAAACTGTACTTGGTGACCTGTGCCTGAATGCTTGCATGGAATCAAGCTTGCAGAATCTTGCCTTGCATCTTGTTAACTTATGTATAAAAGTTTCTGTTAAGCAAACGTCGGCTGATTCTCAGCAGACCTTTGGCTGTGGTTTGGTCATCCAGGATGTTTCTCCTTACTCATTTTCACAGCTTAGGATGTTTATCTTGTTTTGTTAATATTTCCTTAGACTTTTTTGTTTAGTTCAATTAATTTGTTGGTTTAAATTTTTCTGTTTTTTTTTCAATCATTTGGCTGCTCCATATTGTTCAGTGAATAATCCAATGCTATTTTCTTTGATTCTGTTAATTTAAGTTGTTTTTAAGTACGGCAGTTCAGGCTCAGCCTGTTTCTTCAGTTTGAAGGACCATTTGTACTGTAATGCTGACCAGTTTTAACTGTATTGTGTTTTTATAATTCATTTGACTACTTAATGTATACCAAGCCACATTTTTTGGCTACATTGCTGTTACGATGGCTACAGCTCAGGCTTTAACACATTTATCAAAATCTGAATGGTGGACTGTTTTGCACTATTTGACAAGGGCTGTGCTGAGATAGCTTCTCGGAAGATAACTGCGTCTGTATGGGGTGCTTTATAGATCTTGTTACCTTACATTTTAAAAAGGTAAGGAGAGTATGGAAGAAGTAAGATTAAACGATAATGTGTTTATTACAGTACAAGACTACGTTCGTGTTATATGTTTGTTGTAACACAAGGATATAATACATTGTACATTTAGAGCACTTTCCCAGAAAAACATTATGTGATATTGTGCAAGTGAGGAAAAGCCTGTACAGCCCATGTATGGCACTTCATGTTTATATATTGTATTATTATATGGGTGCACTTATGATAATTCAAGGTAATTTTTATGTGTGATTTCTTTTGTCAAAGTTGTGATATTTTTGGATTTAACTATTTCATGAAGTGTTTAGATGTGGATTGTTTTCATGTCATGTATTTGCGCATTAGTATGTCGTTGACGAAAACGTATTTATTGTCTCTCTGACTGCTGTGTATAGATCTCCTGTGAGATGTTCATTCATAAGAGGAGATGTGGAATACAGTGCATTGAGAATATTTGTTTCATGTTTTCTATTGTATAGGCCAGGTGTCAGTAAGATATGTTATTTATTGTGTGTTTCTTTCAAACGTTGCTTTTTTGATGCAACTCTAGAATGGCACTGGTTTTGAACTTGTGTAGCCATCACAGCCTGTGTTTTGTTGATTTAGGCTGGAGCAGTTCCAAGTGAATGCTTTGTGAGGCGTATTGGTGCAATTGAGGAAGAAAACAAGGAACTGAGAAAGAGTAGGATTTGACTTGCTTTGACCTGTGTAAATGGAATCTTGCATGTGCCGTTGGTATTGGTATTCTTCTGGTAAATTGACACAGGATGACTTAGTTTTAATAATGTATATGACGTGAGCTGTGTGTTCTTGCTTTCCCTTTGTTCTGTGAACATTAAAAGCTAGCGTGCTTCAGTGTGGTTTAAAACATTTTACAGCCACTATTGATGTAATGTAACTGGAAATTTGTATTGCACAATTATGTCAGCCACATGTGTGTTAAGTGAAGGATTCAGTTTGATTTATGCTAATGTAATAGCAAGGATGTGTTGCTTTTCATGAGAGTTGATGTGATTGTGTAATGTTAGACCAGTGGTCAGGCCTTTAGCTTTCTTTATCGACTTGGAGGTAAAAATTTGGATTTGCAACTTGGCTTTCATAATGCCATTAACTGATGGTGTTTGTACTAGATGTCGGTACCAACGAAGCCTTTAAGTTAAACGGAATGTTTTGTCTTAAGTTGTGTTTATGCGTTGTGTTGCAGTTGTTAAAGATCTAGAACTTCTCGTCAACAAGCTGACGAGCCGAGTTGCCACTCTTGAGCACGGATCACCAGTCCAGAGCAATTCGGTTAAAGCTGCTCCACAGCAGGCACCAGCTCCTGCAGCTGATAACAAGAAAGATGAAGATGAAGCCACTGATGAGGAAGATTTTGAGTTATTCGGATCTGACGAGGTTGGTGTTACGGCTCCAATAAACTCAAGTTTATATTTTTATCGCTTGCATTTGCAAATCTTAACTATCCTGAATAATTTAACAGTCTAGTTAGTAGGGCTTTGAATCAATTTTGTCAGAATCAAAAATATAGTTTTAAAGTGAAACGGAGGTCTGAAAATCTGATCTACTGATGTTTGTATGTAAGTATTTATGTAAGATGTATGTATGGATGTATGTACGCATGTGTGTACGATGTATGTATGCATGTGTGTACGACGTTCAGTCAAGTTTGAAAAGTTTAAGGGTAATCTTATTTTGAATCATTTCAGTTCTATTTATTTATTGAAACATTTCAAGGCAAGTTGTATTTGAACTGTGAATAATGCTTGTACGGGAGCACAGTGGCTGATTGGATAAAGCTCTAGTCTTGTAATGTGGATAGTAAGGTTTGAACCTCCTCTGAGATGGTAAACTCTGCCACTGCCTTGTTTGGGGGTAGTGCCAGTCCCAAGCCTGGATAAAGGAGGAGGGCGACGGCAACGGCCTTTGATGTCATAAGCTGTCGTTAAACTGAGGAACTACTACTACTCTGAGATGGTTACTGTGTAGGGACCTTGAACTAGTCCTTCACTCACAATTGCTCAGCATCATCAGTTGATGGTTATTCATTAGATAGTGGTGCTTAATAAATGCAGAAATAATAAAAAAGATGAAATGATCCTAGCTGGTTTAGTTATCCTTATCAGTTGTACAAGACACACTGAAAACAAAGTTGGTAATTGAATTGATTTTTCAGTAATTAGTCCTTGCAGAAGTATTTCCTCTGTAATGGATTCTGCCATGATGTTATAATCTGTGTTCAGGAAGAAGATGCAGAGGCGGAGCGCGTGAAACAAGAAAGACTGAAGGCATACGAGGATAAGAAGTCGAAAAGTAAGGCAGCTGTTATGTTTATCTCGTGCTTTTGAAGAATTGGTGGAATTAATACAAATTTTAAGCTTGCTTCTTATGGTGGGTTATGCTCTGCAGTGGATTTAATTATGCATAAGTTGCACATTTTGGGTTTGATTGTTTAGACACCAACATATGTTTGGATACTGGTTTTTAAAATTTAGAAGCAAAGCTTTTGGAATTCAAAATAATAGACAGTTGATTGTTGCCGTTAAAGATTTTCATTGCTCTTTGTTTTTTTGTGGAGGAATTTGTAGTTTAGAGTTAGGAATTGATATCATACTCATGTTCTTATTGTTTCCTGTTTATTTTTTCATTCAGAGCCTGTGCTTATTGCCAAGTCAAATATCATCCTCGATGTGAAACCCTGGGATGATGAGACAGACATGGCAGAGCTGGAGAAGTGCGTCCGTAGCATTGAAATGGACGGACTGTTATGGGGAGCCTGTAAGCATCTCTTCAGATTTTGGATTCAGTCATTGCTAAGGTTCATCAGTCACTATAGCTTGCCTATAGTAAAACAGGGAGGAGACCCGACCGACGTATCCTTTGATCGTAGACTTGGAACCGACCTGGGCTGATGAATCAAAGTCCTCCGTGCCCACCTTCACGTGGTGCAGACTGTTAGTACCCTTTCCACTATGGGAAGGGGAACGAACGGGCACGGCAGGCAAAACCAGGGGAAGGCAATGGCAAACCACCCCTGTGAAAGTGCCAAGAAAACCGTCATGAGACAAGAAAAACGGTCGCTAGAGCTCAAAGAGCTGACAGCACAAGGTGACAAGGTGACATTGCAATTTACCTGAATAAAAGCTAAGAAAATTCAAGGTTGAATGGTGGCCTAGTATATAAACTATGCTCCTTGTTATAGATTTCTTAAAACTTTACTTGGAATTGATCTGGTTCTGTGTTAGCAGAATTTTATGTACTGGTGTCGCTGTTTGCCAATACATCCTTCTGCTGTTATTTCCAGCCACTGAATTTTATTTTTGAATATGGAACAGTCGATTTTGTTACCATCTAATATGCAGATGCTCAGTTTTCTTCACTTAATCATGAGTATTTTGTTTCCTAGCAAAACTTGTGCCTCTGGCATATGGCATCAAGAAACTCCAGATTTCATGTGTCGTTGAAGATGACAAAGTCAGCACTGAAGACCTTGAAGAAAAGATAACTGCCTTTGAAGATTACGTAAGTTGTGGATAACCCATATTTATTCGGCTTGAAGAACTAACCCATATTTATTTTGACTGATTTTGGAAAAGCAACGTCTTTTAATGCTGTCATATGGCGATAAAAGTGTGTGAATAGAAAAAAAGGAAAATAATTTTAATGGCTGCATAAAGTAATTAACTCTCCAATGAATAGGGAAATGAACTGTTTAATGTGGTTGGGCACCATTTAGGCTAGGATAGACAGTGTTTTGTGAGGTGCTTAAAAGGTGCTATATTAAGTCTAGATAACTAGGTAACTAACTAGAGGTATAAGAGATGAATTGGTATATGAAATTAAAATGCCAGGTAATACCTGCGAACCACAAACTAATCAGCAGGTACTGCATTTAATGTGACTACTACTAACAGTGATACCTCATATATGGCAATGCTTACAGCGAGTCTAAACTGCTTCCTCGTCTTCCACAAGTGCCCCATGAAACTTTGCAGATCAGAGGTGTTACACATAAAATGTATTGCTCGCTTATTAACATACCGTGTCAGAAGCATGGCTCTTGAAGTTGATTTTGTGAGCTTCTTAAAGGTGCTATATAAATAGCCAGATGCATACATACGTGTTATAACCTCTGCTGTTTGCTGTTTTATTTTCAGATTCAGAGTATGGACATTGCAGCTTTCAACAAGATCTAATCGCATTGACAAAACCTGTCTTTATTCTGTTCAAATTTTGATGTAATAGAAGCCACAGAAAAAGCGATGGCCTGGTGATAGATTTACTATTTATAGGCATTTTCCAAACGGACCAATCATTTGAATTCCTTGAACCTGTCTTTAGGTAAAAAAGTTAGAAGTTTGGAGTTTTAGTGAATGAAATAAATGCTGTGAAATTATGGATTATTGTTTTAATGTCCCAAATTATTAACGCAATTATTGGTAACACTTTAACATCCCAAATTAAAAATGAATGTGTACATTTACTAAATTTGTGTGCCACTGTTGTTTTCAGAATCCACAAAAATCATCTGACTAGAGAAATTACGATTTTAAAAGTAGCATTTCTTACAACAAATCTCCTTAGAAAATGTCATTTAAAGTCAAATATACCATTCCAGCAGAAATTGTCTTGAAAGTAAAGATGTCTGTTAGTAGTAACGATAAATAGAGGTCAATGCTCTTGAGTTGGAAACTGAAAAAGCAAGTAGAAACGTGAAATTTATGAAATTACAAAGAAATTACTAGAATGAGTACACGTTCCTAGATAGACAAGGAAATTACCAGACTTTTATCCAAAGAACTGCAGATCTGGAATTTCAAGCTGGAAAGTTTATTTTAATAAGTAACTGTTATTTGCTCTGTCAGCTATATTATGGAGCTATAAAAGTTGAAGTATATAAAGTGTACGGTAAAGAGAATACATTACAGATCTATAATAAAACCTGTAACTTCCGGTATTTGGAGCATTGATGTTCGTTCTTTTTGTTTAAATTATGATTATTGTAAACTTTGTGATGTTTGTTTGCGACTTCTTTCGAAATAGAATATTCTGCATTAAGGTACTCAATGCAACAAATTTGATATCGGTAGATCGCATAAATAATTTGGGACACTTGAACGATAAATTAGCAATTTATGTTCTGTTTTAAATGCCATAAATGTAACATTCTGTCATCTGTGTTTACGGATGTGTGGGCTGTTTATAATGTGATTGAAAATTCATGTAATTCCTTGTAAATATGGGCTTCTAAGTACTTAACAACAGGCCAACTTTGGATTTTCACAACTGAGACAGGGATGATAGTGCACAAAACAATTTTCTCCTAGCACAGTTTGTGAATTCAGGTTACTTAAAAGTTTAATTTAGTTCACTGTTATAGCATCCAGCATAGTTAGCCTACTCTGCTTAGAAGGCGAAACTTTCCGTGCCGTCTGTTGCGAACCATACAGCCCATATAGGTTGTGAAGAGTCCTTCCAGTACAAGCCTCTACAAGTACTAGTATGGGTGCTCAGTACAGAGGTCCAAGCATGACTAATGCTTCTTATATCTGCAGGTATATCACGTGACTCAGTATGCAGTGTAAGCTAAGTAGCCCTTTGTGTTCGTAGTACAGTCTGCGTTAGTCGGTAGGCCTATTTTACGCTTGTATCCCGTTGTACCTGTCTGGATAACTCTATACTCTTGATCGATCTTCGCAATTATGAGGCACATGAGCCATTTGGGAAAAGTGCTCGGCTTGTAACGTGGAGAGTGCTGGTTTGAGCCTCCTCTGAGACAGATACTGTATAGGGACCTTGTGCAAGTCCTTCGTTTACAATTCCTCAGCGCCATCTGTTGATACCGTGTCAAGATAGTGACTTCTAATAAATTCTGAAATAACAGTAATGGAAATAATCAAATTATCTGTCATTGGCTTTTTGGCAAGGAAAACAATTTAAGAAAGAGTGGCTAAACGAATAATATTGAGCTTGAACTGCCATCATTGGGTACAAAACACAAACCGTTCTGCTAAAGGAAGCTTATATATCGTGATAATTCCGACGACGTTGTTTACTATATATATGAGCGAAAGCCAACTCGTTTTGATTTCACCACTGCAGCCATGGTAAACGATGGGGTTGATGAGTGAAGAGTTCAGAATACAATTACAAAGGTCTGTTGCACTGGCGCCCCTCAGACCAGATCCGTGATTTGCGGGCTGCCAGATCCGTGGCGACCCTGTGGAAATCCCCTTTCCCGCAAGCAGACCTAGATCCGCCACTGGTCTGTTGAGCAACAGATTTTCAATTTCCTGATTGAAGCCAGTTAAGTAACAGTTTGCTGAGTAAAACATTTTAATACCTTGTGCAATACACGGTTTATATAAGACTTGTAATTCGTGTGTAATCGCAAATTTTTATAGCGCCTCTTCAAGAGAAACTTCCTCTATAGTTGACCCATCGTCTACATATTTAAATGTTAGTTAAACTTTATATATATATATATAATGCATAAATAAATATATGTATAAGCTTATTTGGGACTAATAGCAATCACAAATATATTCACTTTCCTCGTGTTAGGACCCAGATCAATAACATTGGTCATAATTTTACTTTGACAGCAAAATATTGGTTCATCAGCCCCAGGCAACAGGAGCGAATGAAGAGCGACGTCTGTCGGATGATCTGATTTTAAGACTTAATGCATAGATGGCGCCTTAATCACCATGACGGCTTGCGTAATCAGTTTATGCACATACGCGGTGCGAGCGCCAAATCTTGACAGGTGCCCCGAAGGAGAATCCGCTGTCATCCGTCAGAGGCGCTTTATTGCAAGCCGCATTGGACTAAATTTAGCTCGGTCTAATGTCGTAAAAGCATATTAGACACGAAACGTACATCCGAAATATGATGGAGCAAATATAATTGCCAGAGCGGCGTCTACGCCGGAATGAAATCGCACGACGTTCTCTAATGCAGAACGCGGAGACTTTCCGCGAATAATAAATATACAGCGTGTCCAGAAACAGATTGTCTGGTGTGAAAGCGCTGTCGGGCGTGACCAGCAGCCAATTTGTTCACGTTTACAGCGACATGATTTCTGGATGTATGCCACACTCTTCTGCTCGGCATAGCAAAGATACAAAATAGAGTAAGAATACGGCCTCGTTGATTGGGCCTGAGCTTCGCCGATTGCAGCGCCACCGGGGGTTGGTCTTTCAGAAGGTTAGGGCTTTGGCCAGTGGAAGCATTGAATGTAATATCATAGTGTTCTATAAGATGTTTTTGCATAGGATTAGACACTTTATGCCTGATCGCTTTCGAGTCACACTAGTGCCATCCATTATCAGACATGAGGACCTACTTGTAGGATTGTGGTGCCTGTTGTGTGATGCCAGCAACCGCGGATGCTTATCAAATAAGCTGATTAAATTCGTTTGTGGACGCCATTCGACACAGCAAACGTTAATCTCATTTGCCACCTCTGCTTGGCAGTTTCGGCCGACATAGCCAGTGCTTTTGACTCGATCGTTGCCCGTCCAGGTATGTCCCGCAATGTGCAATCGATTCGCAACCAAGTATAATCTATGTGCTAAAATAGAAATGCACAACAGCACTATCGTCGAGAGGGGAAAGGGTATTGTTAATACGATTTGACTGCATCGATTATCTTGAAGAACCGCTTGCCTTCGAGCTAAAACTTTCAACATGCTTTACAACATTTTTTACAAGGAGTTTTTCACAAGATCAAAAGTTGAAACTGATATAAAAATATCATAAGCTATCTGCGAATCGTAATCGTAATCTCGAGATTTCTACAGCGCTCAACGAAAGCTAAGTCACGGGAACCAGCTTATTCACAGAGGCTCAGTCAAAACAAAATCGATAGGCAAAAGGGTCAAGATCCAGGAGTCAGGCACTCGGACAGTCGGACGGCTACGGTGGATGCTGTTTGAAACTGAAGCGAGAAGAGAGATAAGGGGAAGAGGAAGAATCAGGATAAGATTTCTGGAAAAGAAGTGTTTTCAGTCTTGAGTGAAAGACCTGCGCAGAAACTGAAAGAGGTGAAGTGTCACTAGTAGTAACTAAGTTACCAATACGTAAAAGTCGTCTGTAAGGTATTACAATTTCTTAGTACTGTAGGTCCTATCAAAAGTAGCAAGCTAAACTAGGAATAGCCTATAGTATACTATGACCATCGCAGGTAGTGTCAAAACGTGATTTATCAAACCTACATTCACTAGGCCTATCCATAAGCAGTCACAACAGCTTCGAAGTAGCTTTCTATCAGAGGATATAAAATATTTGAAGTCATCCCCGCAACCACCCATCGCACTGCGAAGTTCTGCTTTGGTTTGCTCGGTTCAGTATAACCCCCACTCCTCTGGAATAAACTCCCACCAGAATTATGACAATTATCCGACCCATAACACAAACTCGCCAACATTTCACCTCTTGCAATTTCTGCCCAGGTCTTAACTCAAAACTGAAAACACTCCTCATCCACAAATCCTAATCCTGATTCTTCCTCTTCCTGTTATCTCAATTCCGGTGAATAAGTTGATTCCCACGACTTTGCTTTCGTTGGGCACTGTAGAAATCTCGAGCTTACGATTACGATTAACCTAGCAACAGACGATGCAATCAGTGGATTATCCTATATATTGGCCTACAATCCCTCCTTCGCTTTGCCAACCCACCCACAACAGTTGGCTATAGGAATTCACGGGCGATTTGGGAATGTTCAACCCAGCAAGATCAAGTCTCGCTCCGTAGTCTTGACAGAACTGTTCAGGGTGGAGGTGATTGGTTAAACCTCTGTCAAGCTCTAGTCGTTTACGCAAAATGTACGCTTTAAAAGTCAAATGTTCTATTCTGCAAGCTCAAATGTTCTATCTGCATTTGCGTAAGACGCGCTCTAACATTGTTAGCTGCAATGGCTTCGCCTCGGACTACGGTGCAGAATTTAGGACTGGTTTAACAGTTAAGCACACTATAATCTCGTTTGTTTCATTTAATTGTAAGGACACACGTTTATATAGGCCTTCTGCTTCTTCAGGGAAAATCATAGGAGATGCTCCGGAGCAGCTAGTTCAAGATCACGACCGCATAGAATTGTCTTCGACGGCTGAAAATTTAGGCAAAGAAAGGATAAGAACCTCATTCGCAAGTTCCAGGCAGTCTGTTCTAGAATGAGGGAACTTCATTCTAAGGGCAGTGGGAGTTGCCTTTAGAGTGTAGTTGGAGGCAGCCTGTTCTAGAATGAGGGAACTACACTCTAAGGGCCATTCGCATTGCCCTTAAAGTGTAGTTGCAGGCCGCCTGCTCTAGACTGAGGGAACTACACTCTAAGAATATACTCAGCACTATACTGCACTGCATAGGTTTTCTTGAGAAACCGTTACATATAATGATGAGTTGTCCAAGGCCTGTCATATGTTATTAAGGAGCTAGTACTCGATGCAAGGATATGAAGTCCGCAAAAGACCAGTGGTGCTTAGCAATTTAGCACCATACGCCATGCAAACGCTTCGCCTTAAAGGCGTTCAATCAAAGCCCCACGTTGCCAAAAGGCTCTTTAATGGCCGACGGTATGATTAATGTTACGTGTGCCTTACGCATCGGGCGGGGGAAGTGGGTCAGTGCATGACGGAGAATCAGCCGGGATGAGAGGGTAAAGCGAAATGCCCGAGGCGAATAATAAAACACGAAAGCCAATTAAATCCGTTCGTCGGTTTGCCGAGTCTTTTCACATTCCGCTGCGGATTTTAGCCTAATTATTCTTGACCAAGACGTCGCTTTAGCTCAGCGCCTGTTCCGTCGTTCTATCATTCGCTGGCTTGTGCGTTTTTTGTTATCGTCTCGGCATTGTAGCTAGTTTCGGTGCATAATTGGAGGACCTCGATGTTCATATGGGAGAGACATGGACACGAGAATACAACGAGTAAAAGAGGAATGAAGCAGGGAGGTAAAGAAAGGAGTGGGAAACACAGACAGGCAGCAATAGACGGAAAGGGACAGTGTGGGCAAGTAAAGCAAAAAGTACAGACCGGAATAACCTCAAAACAATGTTCCCTCTAAACTACGCGCGCTTGACTTTAAGGATAGCGCGCACAACCATTTTCAGCTAGCGCACAAATTTTGCGAGTGTCCCTGTAATTTCAAAGTTACACTTAGCTCATTTTTATAGCTATTGGCATATTTAGCATATATATTGGGGCAATAGCGGCCACCAGTTGTTACCACCCGTGGCAGCGCATGCGCCTCTGTGAGCCTAATCATTAGCCCAAATGGGCCTACATGTATATATAGGCCTACATATAAGTCCATGGCCCCATGATCGTAATCGTATCGTAAACTCGATTTCTCCAGCGCCCAACGAAGGCTAAGTCGCGGAACCAGCTTATTCACAGGCGCTTAGTCAAAACAAAATAGATAGGTAAGAAGAGTTCTGTTCCAGGTCAGGATCCAAGAGACAGGCAGGCAGACAGTCAAAAGGCTACGGTGGGTGGTCTTTGGAATTGGATCTGCAGGATAGATAAGGGGAAGAAGAGGAATCAGGATAGGATCATGAACGCGGCTAACTCCACCACTGCTGTGCTCGGGTGGTGCCAGTCCAAAGCCTGGATAAAGGAGGAGGGAGACGCTAATCACCTTCGTTATGACACAGCGTCATGAAACAGAACCTACCTAACGGACGCGGCTGTCTGACCTCTGAACTCTATAGCCTTTATATGATGGATAACGGGATAAAAAGACTGATACGAGGCAGAGAGATCTAATCCTGACTGCTCTCTCATTTTGCTCGTCTTAAGTGTATCATGTTACTCGGTCAGCTGAGCAAGAAGTCCTTCATTTTCCTAAAACAATCTCTGTTCGTCTGTAGGACTACACTACATTCTGAGCCAAGTGTACATAAATGGATAGCTCTTCAAGATTTCACTCTTTACGTGTAACGGTTTGCGATTAAATAAAATATCCAACAAAATAATCCGATAGCGACTTTTGGCCAGAAAACGAACTCGCGACCGATTCAAGAGAGAGTGGCTAAACGGATATATCGAGACTGAATTGGGGTTCAACAAGGTAGACTAATCTAGGCTTAGTATTCCGCTGGAATGCAGTCTAGGCCTTTGTATTCCATTGGAATGCGGTCTAGGCCTTTGTATTCCATTGGAATGCGGTCTAGGCCTTTGTATTCCATTGGAATGCGGTCTAGGCCTTTGTATTCCACTGAAGTGCGGACACACGGAAAAGGATGGGGAGAGGGTAATGCTAAATTCGGACAAGTGGAAGGGAGGGGTCCCAGTAGGTCATATTTTGCGGACGTCCTCCGTGGACGAACCCAAAGACAACCAGGACTCAGGTCCTAAATGTTACTGCCCAATGCCCACGGGGTAAGACGATGAGCGCACGGCGAAAAAGAGGGAGCATTGCGTGAGAATGCAAATCATTTTGAAATATAGAAACAGATTGATACCGACGAAAACGAATGAGAAAGAGACAGACAGGCAGGCAGACAGACAAACAGACAGAGACACACACAGACAAGGTAAAGCTGACAGACGCTCACAGACACACACACAGACCGATACACAAACAGACAACGTAAGACAGACAAGGTAAAGCAGAGAAAGAGGCAGATACGCAAAGGCAAACAGACGCAGTTAAAACAGACGGACACAGGAAGATGCAGAGGACTTGGCTGGCTTTGAATAAGCCAAATAACCTAAGGGTCGTTCGATCGATACGAGTCATCCTGTAGGGAGAAATTAAGTCAGCAAGCAATCGTCGCGTGCAGGTCTGACGACGCAAAAGGTCCCTGAAATTCTTCCTCCTTCTCCACCTCCTCGTTGCCGTCCTCCTCCTGCTTCTGCTCCCCCTCACTGACCGTCCCTACGCCTGTCCTTCCCTCATCATCGTTCAATGGCCTCCGACTGACAATTGGTATCAGCCCAATACGACGATGTCCTTTCGTTTGACCCTCTGGTCTTCGTCAAGGCCGACTGATGTCGAGTGACTGAATGAGTGAAAGTCTTCGGACTGAGTTGCAACGAGACACGGCGTTCAGCTCGATCTTGCAGCTGCAGACTGCTTCGGGTTTGCACTGATGAAGGTATTCAGAAATAAAGGCGTGGAATAATCCAACGCCCTTGATTGGTAAGACCTTATGACATTGAAGGGACGCTGGCTTCTGTCATGGCTGTGACTGAGTTCGGGAAAGGCACCGAATTCGGTAAACAGCAATTTCATTTGGAAAAGAAATGCGCAATCTTGCAAAGGTTGGCCCTACCACAATCTGGAAAAGCTAGGCTACGCTCATCTGGAAAAGAAATATAATCTGGTCAAATTAAAAAACAAAGTAAGGCAGACAAGGTAAGACAGACAAACAGACAGACAAGCAGACACACAGAGACAAAAAGACAGTTAAAACAGCCAGACATAGAAAAACGCAGAGGAACTGATTGGTTTTGAATAAACCATAACCTGCACTCTGCGAAAGAAAAGCCACTTCTTAGGGACGATCCAAACGGTAAACAAAGTAAATTAACGTTGAAAGAAAAACAGTTCGGCCTGAATCTCTGATTCCATCTCGTGATCTCATGTCTTCGTCTCGTCAGGACCAAAGCTTTTAAGGAGGACTTGTTCTGAAGTTAAGCCGACACAAGTTGCCATAAATAAGACAAGAAGCGAAGGAAAGATGGCGGCATTCATTACGAAGCACGAATAAAAGAAGCGAAATTAGGATCAGGCGCTCGGTCAATTTGCACAGCAACTTCGTCAGACGGATCTTGACGATCAAAAGATCGTACAGAAACAGAGAAACTAAATGACATCCACTGTTTCTGTCTTTTTTCAGACTACAAAACAAAAAAAATACTACCACAAGCAACGACTAACTATCGTACGCCATACCACTTAAACTGAGCTGACGTCAGAGCATCCGAGATATCGTAAACGTAAACTCGAGATTTCTACAGCGCCGATAGAAAGCTAAGTCGCGGGAAACTGCTTATTCACAGGTCTATAAGTCTATATAGGCCTATATATATATATATATATATATATATATATATATATATATATATATATATATATATATATATATATATATATATATATATATATATATATATATATATATATATATATATATATATATATATATATATATATATATATATATATATATATATATATATATATATATATATATATATATATATATATATATATATATTATATAAGAGCACCCAAATATATAATATATAAATCCCGTGATCACATCACATTAAGTCTTTGCCTACATAAAATGTACGTAATACATAGTTATTTGTGAACATGCTATATTATGTAGGCACATAAAGCTGGCATGACATGATGTGACCTGATGTTTTTCATTGAGATTTGGGATTCACCGAAGCCTCCGCTTCAGCTGGTGGTGACGCATGTCATTAGCAACTAATCGTATGTTGTTAAAGACAATACGCGTGTGTCTATACACAACGAATTAGACAATCTTGTTTTCCAATCACGTCCGGAAAAGACCAACTCCTTCACTTCATCTTTTCCACCTGGTCTCATCAGTAAAGACTATCCACTTGGCATGCATATTATATACATATTATACGTATCCAAACAAGCGAGGGCCCTTCTTTATATATACACACACACATACTCTTGTGCACACAAACATACATATACTAGCTGTTATATACACTAGGCAGCGCTGCGAGAGATATTGAAACGGCTCTATATGAAGTGTTTAGGTACATACATACATTCATGCATGCATGCATACATACTCATCTACATACATATATATATATATATATATATATATGTACTTTTGTTAATATCGTATTAATGAGAAAAGCAAGAATGTACGTATATAGGCTACAGACTACATAGGCAGACATAGGCCTACATGTACTTCACGGCTTCATCTTAAATATAGAAAATGTTATTTTTTGTGCGAGTCGCATATAAAACAGCGGTTCACATGCTTCAACTGTTTGGTTGTAATTTCTGTTCCATAACGATTCAAGGTTGCACGCGTTGCTTCGGGGGGGGGGGGGGCGTATCAGACACACCGTCATCGTCGTCGTCATCATCATGATGGTCATCATCCTCATTATCAGCAGCAGCAGCAGCACCAGTATTAGCAGCAGAAGATGCATCGCGTGGATCATCCCTTCGTCGACTGATGCGGAGCTGATGCATCGACGGCGTGTGTCGTTTCAGATTCGGAGGCAGGGACTCCTACGGACGCACGCGATTTCGTCTCATTCATGTAAGTCTGTGCATCGCTGGTTCGTTAGCATCATCATCATCATTGTTGTTGTTGTTGTTGTCGTCGTCATCATCATCGTCATCATCATCATCGTCACCATCCATCATCATCGTCGTCGTCGTCATCGTCATCATCAGCGTCATCGTCGTCGTCGTCGTCGTCATTGTCATCGTCATTATCACGCAAAGCAACATTAGTCGACTGACAACAGCCGTCGTCGTCGTCATCATGACCAGCGCATCAAGGCCATCGTCTGTGACCTTTCTTAGTCTTTATCGGCTCTGGCATCGGATGGACGATGTACGGCTGCTGAGGCAGATCAGGACGATGCATGCACAGGACAATGACCGACAGACAGACAACCATCTAATGCCAAAGGTGGCTGCTGCATCAGAGGCACACGGAACTCCGAGGTGAAAGCATCACATACTTTGCTGCCGTCGGAATATGGGACATCTCATCGATTTCCATCGATCTTCCAACTGGACACTAAACAGACCGGCCTAGTCCTATCTTAGGCCTTTAGACCGACGCCTAATTAGGACCAGACGCTATTACAGTGGCGCTATAGAAGTTCTCAGATTACTATTATTATTAGTATTAGTATTATTATTAAGACTTATTATTATACATACTGCAGGTGAACTTCGGCGACGCAGTAGCCTATACAATTACACATATTTATTTGTGTAATTCGAGTATATCTCGCCAGAGCTGTGGAATGAAACCTAAGAGTTGAGATGACATACATCGAAGTCTTCTGTGTGTTATGTGAATAGTGCGCGGTTTGTGCGTAAATAGAACTATTTTCTGTGAACGACGGGGAGCAAAATTGGCTTTGGCGATGGAGGATCGATCCTCCTATGTTCGGGTGCTCTTCTTTCTTTTCTTCGTCGGATTTCTGACGTCATTGGTGACGCCAACAAGAGCAGACGAACAGAGAAAAACGGATGAACACAGTTACAGGAAGAAATACACTACATCATCAGGGTGCGTTTTTCTATAACTAACTGACTCACTGACTCACTGACTGACTAAATAAATAAATATTTTGATTGCGATATAGGCTACATATTGTTAATAATGACTTCTGTAGCGCCAACTAGTGCCTAAAACAAACGCTTCCTTCGACAGATGGCGTATCGAAATGTCTGCAATGTATGCAATTGGTCAGAAATTCAGGGCAGCAGTTAACAAATTTATTAGTCTATGTTTAAATAAGTACATAAATATTAAATATATATGTAGATAAATGTACACAGGTACAATTCGATGTATGAAGTACACAATCCAAATGTTCTGCTTTTCATTTCTAATGCATTAATGGAAACAAAGTAGAATCTGCAGACCCATAAGTCTGTCTTTTCGTCATTTTCTCATCATCGGACCTTCACGTGGATGACTTTCAATTACTGCAGGTGACGGGAGAATTTGCAAGTTTAAAATCCTGATTGGACCCAGTTTCAGAGACGTGAGTGTAGGAGCAAGAATGTCAGGAGAAAAAGCATATTCATTACACTGGCCAACAGAAAAAAATTTTTTTCTTGTTGCCTTCGGTTTTAGACCTGTTCTTGGGGTAATTTTGGGCGCTGATTCAGAAAATGTCATTGGATTGAGTGCATCAGGTCTAGTTTCTCAGATATCGTCGATTTTGTAAAGAAAACCCAGTCCACTCTTTAAACGATGTCTTTGACAAAACTAAAATGTCATAATAAGCTTTATTTATGGCTAATTATAATTCTTGCTGATTCATATAATGCCTACATCCTTATATCTTGCCGCGTGCTGAGATATTGCTGATTCAACGAAATAACTATTCCGTAGCCTACAGCTTACTCAGCACTAAATTCATGGCCTCATTTAGAATTTATTTGTGCTTATACAGCGTTTCATGGTTTCGAACTATGTAAATAGATTATGCTAAAGTCAGCATTTATAGCCTATATAAACCGCCTCCTGAAAGCTAGAGCAGCCGCAGTCGTCTTAGGGCATATTAAGAGTTGGTCGCAAGAACAATCTGTGAATGTGAGAATTAAATAACTACATGTTCTTACTATTTTTTAGGTTAGTCATTTAATTCCTCAGATGCGAACATCCTTAAGGTTATGGCTACTTCCAGACGGAGCTGCATTAACCATCCAGACATATTCTGCTACATTTGTGGGGAATACACACTAAAAGCAAACAGGAAACCGATTTCTGAGTTTGTAAAAAGACCATATGTAGGTTATTTTGGTGTCAAACTTGGAGATCAAGATAAGCAATGGGCTCCTCATACAGTATGCAAAACTTGTATTGAACAATTGCGCCACTCGACAATTGGAAAGAGAAGCTGCCTGAAATTTGGTGTACCGATGGTTTGGAGGGAACAGATAAACCACTTGGACGACTGTTACTTTTGTATGGTTAATATCATAGGCATCAATCGAAATAATCGTCACAAGTTGTCTTACCCTGATATACCTTCAGCCAGGAGACCTGTTCCGCATTCGGATATTGTACCAGTTCCACCTTTTCGCGAACTACCTCAGCTCTCAGACGATGACACTTGCATGTCCAATATCGGACAAGATGACGAAAGTGAAGAAAGTGGGGGGGCAGTGACAGTGATTTCCAATCAACTTCACACAGTGAACGTTTTGACCAAAAAGAGTTGAGTGATCTGATCAGGGACTTAAATCTTTCCAAAGAGTCCTCTGAATTGCTTGCGTCCAGACTAAAAGGAAAAGAATGCACTTCAGCCTGGAATGAAAATTACAATTTATAGAAACAGAGAAAAGGATTTGCTGCCATTCTTTACCGAAGACAACAACCTAGTATTCTGTAATGACATCAGCAACTTATTGAAGAAAATTGGTCTGTCGGATTACAGCCCAGATGAGTGGCGTCTTTTTATCGACAGTTCAAAACGTAGTCTGAAATGTGTGCTTTTAAATAACGGCAACAAATTTGGTTCTATTCCAATCGGTCACTCCACCAGGATGAAAGAAGAGTACAATGCCATCTCTTTAGTACTGGAAAAGATAAAATACAAAGAACATCAATGGGTAATTTGTGTAGACTTGAAGATGGTAAATTTCCTCCTTGGTCAACAAAGTGGCTACACAAAGTATCCCTGCATTTTGTGTCTTTGGGACAGTAGAGCCAAGCATGAACATTGGACAAGAAAAGATTGGCCTTCGAGGAAAGACATGGTGGTTGGAGCTCAAAATGTAATCAAGGAATCTTTGGTGGCACGAGATAGGATCATACTGCCACCACTACATATAAAGCTAGGCCTGATGAAACAATTTGTCAGGGCTTTGAATAAAGAAGGTTCATGCTTCGAATACATAGTACACAAGTTACCAGGAATTACAATGGAAAAATTGAAGGCTGGAATCTTCGATGGTCCACAGATCAGGCAACTTATGAATGACCCACTTTCATACCATCAATGAATGAAATCGAATCTTGTGCCTGGTCTTCCTTTGTTTTTGTAACTAAAAATTTTCTTGGCAACAAGAAGGCAGACAATTATGCACAACTAGTAGAGGATATGCTTCTTCATTTCAACAAGCTTGGCTGCAACATGAGCATTAAAGTCCATTATCTCCACAGTCACTTAGATCGCTTTCCAGAGAATCTTGGTGACTTCAGCGAAGAGCAAGGTGAAAGATTTCACCAAGACATCAAAACAATGGAAAATCGATATCAAGGAAGATGGGATGTACACATGATGGCAGACTATTGCTGGAATATTATGCGCGATTGTTCCGGCAGATGCCACACTCGGAAATCGTACAAAAGGAGCTTCTTCGGTGTCGAATGACTTGAAATTTTTATAACAAACTTGTTCTGTTTGGTATCATATAAGTACAGTTTCAGGTACTACCATTTTTTTTAAGTATTTGTATTATTATGTTTATTTAGTGTATCACATAATAAATTGAGCACTACATGATTATAGCTATAGCCTTATGTTTTATGGGCGAGAAGAGGCAAGGACTGGTATAGGAGCAAGAATATCAGAAGAAAAAGCATATTCATTATTCAGTGGAAGGATCGCAAGACCCAGTGAGAGGAAGTTTCCCTTTTCCCCACAAACTACACACTGTTCTCCCTGTATTGCTCTACATTTCAGCCAACTTCACAATAATTATTCACTCTGTGCTGATTCCCGAGACCAGCCTCTACTCGACCATTTTTTCTGCTTGTCTAAATCTGACTATTCCGTAGACCAGGACAGCTCTCGGCAAGAGTGCCTTTTTGTCGCTGGAAAAACTCTCTTCCGGTAAATGTTTGCTCTGCAAAGTCTGTTTTGGCCTTCAGATGTCCGTTAAAAACTCATCTCTTCCTGGCCTCGTTTCCTCCGTGGGCTATTTCTGTGTCTTCTCTAATTCCATTTTTGGCTTCTCGACCGAACTGACCCTGGAATTTGGCTCGCACAACGATTTTCCTTATTAGCGACCATCGACTGATGCTTTGAGTATTATTACAGTGGCGCTATAAAAGTTCTCCGATTATTATTATTATTATTAATAGTAGTAATAATAGTGGTAGTATCATTATTATTATTAATATTATTATTATTGTTATTGCTACTACTACCACAACAACAAATACTCTTACTATTACATCGATAGGAACGCATGAGATTTGTAAAAATTCCAATGGGAAAGGTGCATGGAGAGGAAGAAGCGCCTCTTGACACTAGCCAGAGGTTATAGGCCTCTGCATTCAGGGTTAAGATGGCTTTTCTCAGGGCCCTTCGCCTCTTGACTGGTGAGTGGTACCGGGGCCAATTATCTCAAGAAGTCTTCTGCTTCCACTGCTTCTTGTTCATAAGCACCAGTCATCGCTTTCTCACTGCCCTATCTGCTGAGACCACTACTGCGTGACTACGCTGTAGATAATCCGTCAAAACACTATCAGATTAGCTTAACCGCTAAAATCGATCGTTTTTGAACTTTTATATAGTAGCAGCAATATCTCGTATATATCAGAATTCATGTTCAACCATCACCTCTTTCTTTCTTTCATTCGTTCATTAACTCATTCATTCATTTAACCACATACTCTCTTTCGTTTGCTAATTCCTTGGAATTGTAAGGCGCTTCTTAATGATAGTCAGAAACGTTCGCAGCCTTAAAACTACGATCGTGAATTATGCAGAGATTTCTTGATCGCGTCCTGCACGTAATTGACAGCCTGCGCTGCATCAAAGTTGCATAAGATGCTACAAGACGACGTTACCGTCTCTGATGCAACGGAAAGAACCAGAATGTGAATCTGAGTGTGAATATGCAGCTAAGCTTCTCCAGATCCCTCTGAACTCCGCAACTAAATAATTAAATCACAGACTGCATATATATATATATATATATATATATATATATATATATATATATATATATATATATATATATATGACAGTGTAATTATTCAACGCAGGTGCATGCCAGCGTTAAAAGGCCATTTTACTTTTTAAAAGCTATAATGGAACATCGACTCCTTTCCTTTGAAGGTCAGGTTAAGATGATGTGTGTATCTGACTGGAAGGAAACTTATTTATTCGCTGCACAAGAGACAAAACTTGATTGGCTGCACAAAAATAAAGATATATAATGTCACCGAGAAATCTCAGAGATATAGTCCTGTATACTGCTTGCTGTTAGTTAATTATAGTTACTGTGGCCTACGCCTCAATAAGAAAGTAAGTAAGTAAGTAAGTAATTCAGTCAATCAGTCAGTCATGCGTTTGCTAACACGCCATATGTCCATCGACTGAACGAGAAATTGTAGATCAGTCAACGAGAAAGCAAAGATTTAGAATTTGATTGACAGCTGGGATGAAGAGGCAGATTCACTTTATACTTCTGAAATCAAACTGCGAGAGGAAGATAGAGAGAGAGACAGAGAGACAGACAGACAGAGACAGAGACATACAGAGACAGACAGACAGAGACAGACAGAGGGGACGAGCAGAGACACGGACAAGGAGACAGACAGATAGACAGAGAGAAAGAGCAGTGCAGAGCAGAGAGGTGTAGAAGAGACTGTTGCAACCTGGTCTAATCATCTTAAATGCCAGTCTGACCCTAAAAATTGTAAAACTGCAGAAATAAAACGTGAAGCTAATAACTGTAACATGGCGGACCCAGATGTCTTAATCAAGCACACACTATGCATGTATGGTCTATTGGTAACGCGTTTGGTCAATGATCATGCGGTTGCGGGTTCGACTCCGTGTAACGACCCTGGGAAAGTTGTTTGCGCACACCGTGCCTCTGTCCCCAAGCAGGATAATTTGGCACCGGTGCAAGCTGGC